>OZ012737.1:322989263-324281994 GCA_963859935.3 Lathyrus sativus | reverse complement strand
GCAGAATATATTGCTGCTGCTGGATGTAGCACGCAGATGCTCTGGATGAAAAGTCAGCTAGAAGACTATCAGATATTTGAAAGTAACATTTCTATATTCTGTGATAATACTTCTGCTATATGTTTGTCTAAAAACCCCATTTTACATTCTAAGGCAAAACATATAGAAATTAAGCATCATTTCATCAGAGACTATGTTCAGAAGGGAATTATAAATTTAGCCTTTGTTGATACAGATCATCAATGGGCAGATATTTTCACAAAACCCCTTGTTGAAGATAGATTCAAATTTATTCTGAAAAATATTGGTATGGATTTTTGTCCAGAATAATATTTGTCAGAAGCAAATTTTACAAATGCAAAAATGTTTAATGCTCTGAAGTATTTCTTCTGATTACTTATTCATTTCCTTAAATTACTTTTTTGTGTGAAACTCTGAACTAACAATACTCAGAGGATCTGAACGTTGGTTAACGTTTCATTTCTCAAGAGAAATCAGAAGCACATGCAAGCAAACACGTGTCACTCTGAATCTGCAAAGGTGGCGTGTACACTACTGAAGAGACGTTTGAGGTGAAGTTTGAATAGTGAAAATCTTGATTTTCCCCCCAATTTGTCAGAATCAATTAATGCTTGAAATGATTTTTATTCTTTTTCATTAAATGCTATGTGTAAACGTGCCATTATCTAACTGTTTGTATGCCTAAGTGTTTACTATAAATATCTCATTTCTCACCACTTTCACACTTTTCACATCTCAAAACATTTATGTATTTCTGTCTTCTTTTCTCTCTTCACAAAAACCCTAAGCGTTTGACAAACTCATCTTCAATGGCAACTTCATCATCCACTGCTGCACAGTTTCAATCAACCATGGCTGCAGTTACTTCTGCAAATATGGGTGTGACTCCATATACGACACCAAAGAGAACTTTGTTAACACCTGTTGACAAACTGGAAGTTCTCTGTGAATCAATGGTGGAATTTGATTCACTGGCTGAAAATGGATTTGAGTTTCGCTCCATAATTGATGCTCAAGGATGGGTAAAATACTTTGACAAAATTTTTGGACCAGTCTACCCCCTTCTAGTGAAAGAATTCTGGATCCATGCTGCTGTATACCCTAAGTTTATCTTGTCTTCTGTTTTGGGTAAAGAGATAATCATCACAAAAGATCTGATCAGGAAACTTATTGGATATGAGGAGACAGATGGAGTATCTCATCTGCCAGCTGGGCGTGTAGATATGGAAGAAGTATATGAGGAAGTGATGACTGCTGGACAGGCCTCTAATAAGTTCAAAGATCTGAAGTCTGACTACAAGATCTGGGCAAAGATTTTCATGGGATGCATTCATCACAGAAAGTCTACAAACTCTCCAGACTACGTAAACAATGAACAGCTCTACTTTATGTACTGCTTAAGTCAGAGCACCAAAGTAGATCTTCCCTACATTCTGTTTATGCACTTATGGAATCATATAAATGCCTCCAGAGAATCTGTGAAAGAAAAAGGTCAAAAGATCAGAACATGGATTCCCTTTGGAAGGTTAATTTTAGATTTTCTGACAGAAAATAGACTGGTGACTGCTCTATATGGTGCTGGAGTCACAGATGAACTTAAATTCATTCTTGGAAAACCTCTGAATACAAAGAGTCTTCAGAGACTAAAAATTGTAGAAGAACTCACAACAGCACCCAATAAGCTGAATATCACTGAACTCAGTCAGAAGAGAATCCCAGTAGATGACTACCCTCTGTTCTTTGCTGAAGAACCAAGGGAAATAATAGTGAGTTATATTGATGCTTGCAAGGCAGACGGAACGCCCATTCCTGCAGATATTCTGAAAAGAGCAAGGACCTGTTGGAGGAGAAGAGATCACAAGAAAAAGAAGTCAATCAGAAGCAGAAGCTGCGCCTGTTCAGAAGAAGCCCAAAGTTGCTAAGAAGCCTCAGAAGCTGATAAAGAGGAAAGCATCTGGAGACACTCCTTCTGTTCCTGCAAAACGTATCAAGATTAAAGGTATCAAATCTTCTGTATCTTCTGTAAATAATACTGTTGTAAATGATTCAACATTTAAGTCTATTCCAAAACCACCTTCTACCCAAAAACAATTTGTTCCTGCTCCACCTCATATATCTGTTCCATCCCCACAAAAATCATCTAATCCTGTTTCCATCTCACTTGTAAAACCTTCTACTACACAATCACCTGTACCAAAACCAACAACAACAAAACCACAAAATTAGACTCCACAACCAGAAAAATCAACAAAACAATCTGTACCACAACAACAACAATCAGAAAAACAACCTACATAACAACCTCAAACAGAAAAACCTACAGAAAAATCTGAACAACAACCAAAACAACCAGAAAAACAATCTGAACCACAACAAGAAAAAGAATCTGAACATCAACAACAAAAACAATCTGAACCACAACCACAACAACAAGAAAAACAACCACAACCACAACAACAAGAAAAACAACCACAACCAGAAAAACCACCATCAACCACATCTGAACCTATTGGATCTGCAAAAGTTACATCTGATCCTATTACATCAGAACCACCTACAACTGCACCACCATCAAAACCCTCTGAAAATCCATCAGAAACAGCTAACCTATCTGAAACCCATATTCCTGAGACAGAGGTTCTAAACATTACACCTCTCAAAACTGTTTTTGAAGTGTCCTCTACCTCTTACACTCCAACCTCATCATCCAATTCCTCAGAATCTGATATACACCCAGATTTTCTGGTATCCCCCTCTCACAGAAACTCTGAAGTAAACCAACCAGAACCCCCTGTTTCTTCTGAAATTATTATTCCAGATCCTATTCCAACACCTAAACCATCTTCTAAAATTACCATTCCAAATCCTACCCCTGCACCCAAGCCAAGAACATCTGAGCATGTACCTTCTGCTTCGTGCAAACTATCTTCTTCTAACAAACTTCCTTCTGGTTTCACTTTGAAAAATTTCTACACCAGAATTGAACCCTCTGACACTATCACTCCTCTCAAACCCAAACTTACCATCATTTTACCATCTGTGCTTCAAACATATATCAAAACAATGTCTGCAGTACCTTCATCAGATCCAAAACCATCCTCTGCTATATCTGCTAAATCTGATAAACCTGCTAAATCTGCTTTCAAACCTTACTCTGATAAACCATTTGATGTGGTTTCCTATCCAACAAAAGCAAAACCAAATCTGATGAATGCTTTATCCAGATCAAAGCCTGACAAATCATCTGATATTCCATTCATACCCTACTACCCTCCTCCTCTGATCTCCATTCATAAATCCATATTTCCACCTACTCCCCAACCCAAGCCAATAACCTTGGAAACTCTGTTACACCCCAGACCTAGACTGAATGTTGATCATTTATTTACAAGTTTTTAGCAAGAAATACAAATGTATTTAGGTTCTGTACAGAGGAAGTGTTCATCAACAGTGGATGCAAAGGAATCTGATGCCATTTGGAATGGCTTCATAAACAGATTCAACACTGTAGTATCAAATCTGAAGAACGTATGTTCTGATGATGCGAAGCTCAGATTTGCTGAAGCTGCTAGAAGTCTGTTCTGGACTGTTAAGAGATCTGGACCACTGCTTCTTACAGATGCTCCTTCATCACCAGAAGAGAATACTGCATCTGCATCTGAAGACAACCCCCTGGATATGACTCTGATAGAACATCCTTCTGGCTCTACTGCTCCTAGCTCCAAAGCCCCTATGGAAATTGCCTCTGTTCAAGCTTCAGAAACTGTTCCACCTTCTTCATCTGAGATCAAGAAAGAACATCCAGATCTTGAAGATAAGATTGCAGTTCTGGAAGCTGGTCAATCAGAAATCAAGTCATGGATGGCTAAACAAGATAAGAAGTCTGAAGACATGACTCAGTGGATGTCCCAACAGGATCAGAAGAATGAAACAATGGCTAAGTGGATGTCAAAACAAGAACAGTCCTCTTATGAGATCACGGATCTGTTGAAGATGCTTTTGTCAAAACACTTTTAGTTTATTTATTTTTTCTTCTGATGTTTGCATCTAATGTTTGCATATGTATTTTGAATATCTTCTGATGTGTGTACTCTTGCTCTGAATGAATGAATGAATGTTTCAAAGTTTTCCCCACATGATTTATCTCATTTATTGTTTCCTTTTCTTTGTCTTTTCAAAGTTATTACTTTTTGCTTATGACAAAATAGGGGGAGAAAATAGATCTGAACTGTTTAATTAAATTTCACCAGAATGAAACTTCAGACATATCAATTTTATCTAACATAAAATCTGAGTATTTCAGAACATTTGATAAGTATACTCTGTAAAAGAAACTCTGAGGCTCTTAGATCATTTGACAATTATCAGACTCTGACTCTGAAATATGTAAGACACTCTGACTCTTAAATGTTAAAGAACAATCAAGCTCTAACTCTGGAAAAACTCAAGACAAAAGGGAAGTTTCTATTCCTTATTTATATTTAATTCAGGGGGAGATTCATCATCTTAAGAGGAGTTATATTTATTCTATTTTCAATTAAACAAAATTTTTGATGTTTTTGTCATCATCAAAAAGGGGGAGATTGTTAGAACACAGATTGGTTCTTAATAATATCTCTATGTTTTGATGATAACTATTATGAAATTTTGTAATTAAGAATTATATACTCTAAAATTTGCTTAAGAGTGTTTGCTGCGGATATTAAAGTAATTATCACTCAAGAAGCAAATCAGAACTGAACATAAGAAATATGCTAGACTTTAAAGCGCCAGATGCATCCATTAGAAGATTCTGAATGCTGCCAACAGAAGATCCTGAGCGTAGCCTCCAGAAGGATCTGAAGCAGAAGCTCCAGAAGGATCTGAAGCAGAAGCTCCAGAAGAATCTGAAGCAAGTCAGAAGCATCTGAACCAAAGAAGAATTTTGTATGAAGAGTTTTCAAGCATAGTTACTATAGAAGATTCTGAAAGTACTAAAGCTGCCAGTACTGAGGATCTGACTCAAATATGCTCTGAACTTATACACGCTAAAAGCACACTTGCTGCAAAGACTCTGATTCAGCAAAACTCTGATCGACATCAGAAATCTCTGATCAAATTAGACTCTGATGATTCTTGGTGAAAATTGATGAAGAAGAATTCAAAGATTATGTCCGTTGGAATATCCAAACGACTCTTTCCTTATTTATGCTAGACACAAGAACACAGACAAAAAGGATTTCTCTGTGCTTTCTTCTTCTAGGAAATGTCACTTGATGTGAAGACAAAAAGGCTCAGACCTTTTGGTACACTCTTCTTAACGTGAAGCACTCTTGGATCAATGTGCCTATAAAAGCAAGTCTTCAACCATCTTCTTCAGTTGACGTTTTACCTGAAAAGAAATCAATATCCAAAGCTCTCATACAATTCACATTCTTTCTAGAATTAATTTCTTTGTTCTTAATAATAAGTGAAAAATCACAGTTGTGATAAAGCTTTATTAGAAGCAATTTAAACACTTGTATTTGTTATTACATTTGATTGTAAGAAAACCTTAAGAAGATCCAGTTAGGATCAGTAGTTCTTGAGAAGACTTTGAACAGTTGTTCTTAGTGCTTACTATTGTAATCAGTTGATTAAATAGTGGATTAAGTCCTTGATTGAGAAAGGCAAATCACTCTAGGAAGGGTGGACTGGAGTAGTTGAGTTCAACGAACCAGGATAAAAATACTTGAGTTTTTATTTCTAAGTTTTTATCTTCATACTTATTCAACCCCCCTTCTAAGTATTTTCTCACCTTCATGCTCCAGGCGTCACGAAGTTGGGTTGGTCTTCATCAGAATCTTCTCCAATGATTGCATTGACTTTATACTTGCATACTCTGAGCTTTTGTCTAGGGGAATAAAATGGAACATATGCATCCTCTGTTTCAGAGCCATAGTCGGGATCCTCCAGGTAAGGCTCCCAATCTTGATAAGGGATGGAATTTCTTTCAGAACCATCTGCGTTATAACCTTAAGAGTCATCTTCAAATACAACATTGACATAAGGTGGATTAATTACCCTTCCACTATGAAAAACTTCCTTAATTGGTGGAACAAAAGAGCTTCTGGTAACGTGCTTGTTGGAATTGGTAGGAAAGAAACCGAGACCTTCCTTATTCTTGTTTTCAGGCCGAGATAACACCTTCCCCCACCCTTCCTGAGAGCCACTTTTCACAACTCGTTGTGCATCCTTGAAAGACGAAATGGAAACTCCAGTCTTCCGGGTACTACCATCAGCAATTGAAAGTGCTTGGAACTGAGTTCCCACTTCCTCGTCTGCATTAATATAAGAGAATAAAGAGATATGGCTTACCATCAAGGCTCTCTCTCCGTAAACTGTAACTAGTTTTCCTTCATAGACATACTTCAATTTCTGGTGTAGTGTAGATGTAATTGCCATAACCTTATGTATCCGCGGTCTTCCTAATAAACAACTGTAGGTGGTACAAATGCCCATGACTTGAAACTTGATTAGAAAAACCTGAAGTCCAATGGTCATCGGTAAATCAACCTCACCGATCACTGTCTTCCTTGATCCATCAAAAGCTTTGACAATAATATTACTCTATCTCATAGGTGGTCCTTAGTATGATAATCTTGCGAGAGTAGTTCTTGGCATCACATTTAGAGAAGATCCAATATCAACCAGCACACTGGATAATGCATCGTTCATACAATTCATAGAAATATGCAACGCCATATTGTGCTTTCTCCCCTCCTCTAAGAGATCATCTTCACAAAATCCAAGATTATTGCATGAGGTAATGTCACCTACGATTGCATCAAATTGGTCGACAGTCACATCGTGATCAACATAAGCATGTTATAGTACCTTCTTAGTGCTTCTCTGTGGGATTCCGAACTCATTAGTAATTGTAGCACATCGATATTGGAAGGAGTCTGCAGTAATTGATCCATAATTTTATATTCACTTCTTTTGATTAGCTTAAAAAATTCGTCAAGTTTGGAAAAGGAATCAACCCCACTGGACTGCCCCAAAGTCGAATCCTTCATAATTGGTTGTTCAAACAAAATCTCTTTATCCTTCAAAGGTGTTGATGAGTAAACCCTACCACTTCTAGTAACTCTGCTAATGTCTGCAATATTAACAACCAAAGGCAAAACAGGTAAAGGCACCTCTTTTTCGTTCTCTAGCATTGTGGCGTTATATTTGTATAGAACCGCCCTATTGGAGGCATAGGGGACTGTACTAGGGGCATTAATGATCGGAGGAGTTACATAAGGCTTCCTGCTGTCATAAGTGATTTCAATATGTTCCACTTCCTTGAAGTGGGGCACTATTACGAACACTTCTCCGTCTTCATCCACAGGAGCTGGATTTCTATCATACATGACTGTAATAATCCTCCTATACAACAAGTCTTGAATATCTTCTCTCACAAGGAGACAACCTCAAGAGTTCACTGAACAAACAGAACAAGCAACATAATTGTGACGCTCATGACTGAAGAAAACTATTCTGGTCAACCTACCATGCATTCTGACTATAGATTCTCGAATGCATTTAAGATCAAACACAACATACTTTCCTGGACATCCCTAAACCATGTTCACAGTAGCTGACCAATGTTTTGGTAGAGGGTTGTCTTGTACATTTAGATTAGAATCCTCAAAAGATAGAATTCCACACTTGATCAATCTCTAGACATATGCCTTCAATCCATAACAATTCTCAATATTGTGGCCTGGTGTACCCTGGTGATATGGGCAAAAATGATCTACTATGTACCAGTAAGGAAGACTTTTAGGCACCTTCAATGGAGACTTGGTCTGTATGTTCCCTTTATGTAACATGGCTGGGAACAATTCTGCATAGGACATGGGAATAGGATCAACATGATGTTTTCTCTGCACACGACCTTGGTTGTTGAACTGTGGTCGATTCTGTTGAGGAGACTGTTGATCTTGTTGACAATTTTGTTGTGGAGCCTGTGGTGAGGTTGTTGATCGGTGTCACAATAGCAATGTGTTGAGGTTGTTGATATCTTCTTCTCAATCGACCTCGATGCACAACACTTACATATTGTTCTTTGTTTTTAACAAAATTACTTCCATATTTCTTTGTGATGTTATGAGTACTTCTTTCTTTAGCCAATCTACCTTCACGGACCCCTTCTTCTATACACATCCCCATGTTCACCATTTCGGTAAAATCACTGGGCGCACTGGCCATCATTCTTTCATAGAAAATTGAACTCAAGGTTTTCAAGAAAGTTCTAGTCATCTCCTTTTCTTCCAAGGGCGGTGTAACTTGAGCAGCCTCTTCACGCCAGCGCTGGGCATACTCTTTGAAGTTCTCTTTATCTTTTTGGGTCATGGCCCTCAACTGATCTCTACTGGGTGCCATGTCGACATTGTACTTGTACTGTCTGATGAAAACTTCACAGAGGTCGTTTAAAGTCCGAATCTTCATACCATCCAGCCCCATATACCACTTAAGAGCTGCACCAGTCAAACTATCCTGGAAATAATGGATGACCAGTTGATCATTATCAGTTTGTGCAGACATTTTCAGGGCGAACATGACAAGGTGACTTTGAGGACAAGAGTTGCCTTTATATTTCTCAAAGTCTGGAACCTTGAATTTAGGAGGAACCTTGACATTTGGAACCAAGCAGAGGTCATAAGCTCTTTTCCCAAATGATTCTTTCCCATGAAGGGCTTTAAGTTCTTTCTGGATTTCTGAGAATTTGTCCTGGAATTCATCCATTCTCTCATCAAACCCCACAATTTAACTAGGCGCACCATGATACACTTGTTCTTCAAAGGTGTAGGGAGTAGCATTCACAAAACACGGTGGCATAGTCATCACAGCGATTGTAGTAGGAATAGTTGTCACAGCAGGAACAATAGTCATGGCCGTTGTAGCAGGAACTTTAGGAACCGACAGACGGTATCCAGCTGGAGTGAATAAAAGAGGCATCCCTCATGGGAAATCTAGAGGCATACTGTATGGAGGTTCACTTGTTGTAGACACCACTAGGATTAGTGCAGATATAACTTCAGAAATAACAGGCCTTTGGACGTTCTCTTGAGAATTATGTGACGACTGATTTTGAGCAGTCATCAATGCTTCCACCATTCCGTTGAGCCTTTCCAAACTTTCCATCAATGTTGGGACCTCATCATGGAACACTCTGTTCTCTTGTTCTAGTTGGTCCATTCTTTGATGATAGCTGGCTCGAGTGTTGTATTGATGATTCAGCTTGTCTGAGAAGATGAAGCAAGAGTAAGAACCTGGAATGCAAAGGATGCCATGCTAATGCAAATGCACTTGCAAATGAAACTTTAAGGAACTCAAAAAGTATATTTAAAAACATTGTAATAAGGGAGAATAGGACTTCAAAATCATCAAAAGGCTTGTTTTATTAATTAAACTGGAAATTTTTACGAAGCAAACATTACTCCATCAAGAGCCAATACATTATAATCAAAATTACAGAAAACAAGGCAAAGGAAACTATGAGAATAATCTTCTTGACTACAGACCTTTCTTTCGATTAAGTTCTTCCATAAGCCGGTTAATCTGCTCTTGCATCTTCGTCTTCTCAAGAATGAGCTTGTCCACATACTGCTTCCAAGCCACGGAAGTCAGAGGAAGACCGGAGCTAGCAGCTGATACAGGTGATGCATGAGAGGAAAATAAATCCTCTTGCACTTTCCTCTTTTTAAAAGATTATTCCTCTTTCTTTTGCTGATGAAGTTTTTGAAGTTCTTCATTCTCCTAATTGAGGATGAAATACTTGTTCTTCCAGGCATTGTTCTCTTTTTCAACCTTGTCCAATGCACTTTTCAGTTTTCCTTCTTCACTCCTAATGGTCTAGGAAGAGTCCTGAGGAGTCAGCGACATACGTTCATGACGAGGATAAGGCATCCTTAGCTCAAAAGCCTTTTCTTGCACCCATTGCAAATAAGGTTCTGAGACAGTACAATCAGGATATCCTAATGCAGTGATTCCTTTTCTTTGTATGTGACACTAGGCGCGCACGATCCTAGCTTTGAGTTATGGGTCTTCTCCTTTCTTGAGAAAAATTCCTTCCAAAAGGGTTTGGTCCAACTTCTCCTTCATCGGATACCCGAGCTGTCGACGAGCCAAAACAAGGTTATAGCTGATACATCCCGTTGTGCCAAGAAGGGGTATGTTAGGGAAATCACCACAACTATTAATCATCCTTACTCCACCATACATGGGATCATACCACACGATGTTAGAGTGTGTGAGTGAGATGATTATCTTCGACCAGCAAGGCACGTCCTTCGGATCCCAAATAGTCGTAAACCTTGGCAGGCGAGAAATAAACCACTTGTAGAAAAGAGTAGTGCAATAAGTTATCTGACCCCCTCCTTGAGAATTATTTAAGTGAATGGAATGATACGTGTTAGCCACCAGGGTGGGAACAGGATTCTTGAGTATGAAGATCTTGATGGAGTTCATATCGACAAAGTCGTCAATGTTTGGGAATAGGATAATCCCATAGGACAATAATGCAAAGGTGGCTTCAAAAAGTTCAGTATTCTTCTTATTGGCGTGATAACGAATATTCTCTATCAAGAATTCAGTCGGAAATCCAAGGAACCCTTCCTTAGTGGTCAGGTGAGCTTGAACATCAGAAAAACATAGGTGTGTAGCTGTTGCAATATCCTGATAACTTGGTGTGTCTTCTGATCCAAAGAAAAGAGGTCGAGACGTGACAGGCAATCCCATCAAAGTAGAATACTCCTCTTGCGTAGGCATCAGTTGGTAGTCCGGAAATGTGAAGCAATGGTGTTGCACCCTAAAATTTGACCAAAAACTTCTTTACTTAGCTTATGTTTCATTTCATTCACATTAGCATTAGCATTTGCATTTCATTGACATGTATGCAGGGGATCAAGAGGTATGAGTACCAATAAAGAGCTATACCAGACCATGAAGCTAGCCAAGAAGATTATTCAAGTATTCAAGGGTTGATATCTTTTTCAGAAAAGTCAGAAGATCCTCAGAGAGAGTGGTTGAAACCAAAGTTGTGTGCCTCCTAACTTGAGAGTTGTGGGAAGCTCCTCAGATGATTCTGAAGCTATGAAGAAAGACTTGAAGCCTTGAGAGAGCTTATGAGATGTCTTGAAAGCCATCATGAAGCCTAGATAGGTCATGGTACAAGAGTAAAGAAGACTCAACCATGAGTGGTATAATTAGGGTTTAACTGAGTCAACCCTAGGTCAACTGATGATCTGGAGAGGGTTGAGACCTAATCCAAGAGCCATGTGATCATGGGTTTATGCATTGATATTCTATAAGAATGATTCCAAGGTCAACTCATCATGACTGAAGAGTTGGAGAAGCTTCAAGCTAGGGTTTCTAAGGCTTGACAGTGTAAAATCCCCTAGATTGACCCCTATCTTCAAGGCAGTTTAGCCCAAGATGTGATTGTCATCTCATCTTTCCCCCAACATGAATGTTGTAGAGCTTGTTCTTAGATTTAATTTAAGTACTAGAAGTCCTTGATAGGATTTGTAGAGCTCAAGTTATGACTTTGACAAGTTACAGGTCATCTGAGGTATGTGAATCTGGGGCCTTGAAAGTCACCCAACTTGCATCCAACTTTTGCCCAAGAAGGATGATTCCTATGAACTTTTGGTCAACATGAATGTTGTTCCCTATCTTCTTAGCTTTCTAGAGAGTACTATAAGTCCTTGATAGGATTTGTAGAACTCAAGTTATGGCTTTGACAAGTCAAGGGCATTTTGGTCATTTGGAGATTACAGGTCATTTCAAGCATAAGGCCATAACTCCTATTTCCAAGCTTCAAATGGAAAAATCTTCAACATCAAACTTTCTTAAAATGATGTTTTAAGGCTAGTAATGAGGTCATGAGATGTTGAAAAGGCTTGTAGCTCAAAGTGGTAAAAATGACCTAAAATGAAGGCATAAGTTAAATAAGTCAAAGTTGGAAATTGAAATTTTCAAGCTACACATCCAAACCATGGCATGTAATATACCATTTTGACTCTAGAAAACATTTTAAAGACAATGTTTTAGCCACATTTTTGATTTGAGGCCTAAATCATGGACTTGCTTTGGAAAATGGTTACTTGCATATTAAGCAACATTTGCAAAACTTAGAATTGAGGCATGGGCAAGGAACTTGGCAAGCTAAACCCTTCCAAATTGTCACTAGGGGAGAAATTGAAGGATATTGAGATGAGTTTCAAGCTGCAAACAGAATTGAGCATGTCATGGTAAGTGATTCAAAATCTCATGACATGAGATGTGTAAAATCTCATTGGAAGGATCTAGAGGGTTCTAGATCATCCAAACTTCATCTATATATTGAGTAGAATGCATCCATGGCAAGGGTTGGTGATCATTGAAGGTTTGAGCATAGTTTGGAATTGAGTTTTCATAGATTGCAATTGAAATCGGTTTCATCAATTCCCTCCATTTCCTTCCATTTTCTTGATTGCTTCTTCTTCCACGAGCATCAAGGATTGATCCCAGATCATTTCCAAGGAGAATTGGTGGCTAGATCATGGGGAAGCAAGAGATTTTCAGCACCTGCAACTCTTCATCGTGTTTCAAGATTGAAGCACTCTCCATTGAATCTTTTGGATACAGAAGCAAGGAGGAGGTTCAGTGATCGTGTCCAGAAGATTTGAGAGCTTGAAGTGAAGGATTCGTGCATCTGTTATTCAAGAATTTCCAGGTTTGTAACCTTCTTCCTATAGCTTGATTTAGGTTGAATTAGGGTGTTAGATTAGTTGTAGAATGGCCTAGGATGGTTTTCAGATGGTTAATTGTTGAATTAGAGACAAATTAGGTGAATTGCCATTTTCGGTTGAGATTGGGAGATGTTGATTCTTGGGGTTTCAAAAGAAACTAATGGCATGATTGAGTTCGTGGCAAGATTTGGAGTATGTTTCATGTTTTAACCATTTGCATTGGAGGCTCCTAGAGTGAACTAGGGTTGGAGAAGACGATCGGAGTTCCATCGGCGGTGGCCGAAGCTGGGCGCGAAGCTCAGAACTTTGAAATGGAGAAGATGAAGTCCTCACCATTGGATCTTGGTCTGACCATTGACTAGAAGCTAATCCAAGGGCTGTGTTTTATTTCTGAGTTGTGAAGGATTTCAAATGAAACGCTGCGTTTCATTTATTCAAGCGTTTGGGCTTAGTAATCTGAGTGTTATCCACACCCCCCAGCAAGCCCAACCCAGAATTTTTTAACTGAGAATGATTTCTATTTGCACCGTGTCTTTATTCATTTTTGGTGGATTTCATTATTTTTTCATTTAATTCATGAGTTTTGTAAAATTCATAATAAATTGAATATTAACCCAATTAAATCCATTCTTTTTGCATATTAATCATGATTAAGTCTAATTTTTTTTAGAGAAAAAATATTTTCATTTCATTTAATCTCTGATTTAATTGGAAATTTGTATTTTAATTGATATTAAAATGTTCATGTTTGATGCATGTCTTTGTGGAATTTTGTGTGATCTCATAGTGATGATTCTTGGCCTATTTTTTTGTGTGTGATTAGGTTAGATGTGTATGATCCCATAGTAATTTTCTCACATTTTTGTGATTAGAATAGGTGTGCTTTCTAGATTGATGTTTAGATGCTTCCTTTTTAGGGTTTTAGGTTGATGCCTTAGAATGTAGATTTTAGTTCCAGGTCTAAATTGATGATTTCATCTTTGAAACTAATGTGATAGAGTCATGATTGACCTAGGTTCCTATAGTAATTTTTGTAGGATTTTACAATTGATTTTAGTATTTTAGTTAGGACTAACTTTAGTACTAGTTTTAGGTGATCCTAATTTACTAATTCAACTAGTTTAACTCATTTAGTTCCCTTAGATTAGGGTTTGTGCTTGGTTTGCCTTTGATTGAAGTTGAAGACAAGTTGAAGACAAGGGGAGGATGCTTGAGGTGGCTTGAAGTTGCTTGGAGCTCTGGATTTGCTTGTACCTGAAGGTGTCTGATGAAGATTAGGAAATAGGACATAGGGAGAGCTTTGTAGTTAGAATGATTTCTTTCACAAACATGGAAAGCATCTTGTGCTTCCATTCCTCCCAATGATTAAAAGTCCTTCCATGGTATTCACCTCCCTCCTTTGGAGGGGTAAGTGATAGTACCTAGGAAGTAGAAATTTTGAGGGAACCCTTCTTTTGATGTTAAACCCTTATAGGCCTCCTTTGGTGGTCAATAAGCAGTTTAATATCCTAGCTTATCCAGTTAAGTGATTTCTTCTGGTTTGAGTATCTTGAAAGATGTTGAGCTTGAGTTTGAAGATGAAGACTTCATTGAAGAGTGTGGAAGAGGATGATTCCTTAAGCATTGCCATTGTAGCTGAGGCTTGAAGAGCAAGAAGAGCAAGTGGATACTTGAAGATCCAGTAAAGAATGAATGAAGAGCTGAGGCTCAAGGACTGAAGGATGAAGTTGACACTCCCATGTGATTGAAGGTTACTCAGAGAAGCTGAAGCTTGTAGAGGAAGAAGACCAAGTTGATACTGATGAAGCAAAGAGAGCTGAAGCTTGAAGACTAAGTGGATACTTATGAAGATGATTCAATGGAGAATGAGTGTAAAGCTGAAGCTGAGGAATAAAAGATAAGTTGATACTTACATTGATGATTGAAAGCATGAAGAAATCAAGTTGATACTTGTGGTTAAGAGCAAAGCCTGAAGGTAGAACTGACTGAAAAGCTGGAAGCTTGGAGAAGTGAAGTTTAAGTTGAAACTTATGTTGAAGGTTTGAAACCTGGAAAAGCAAATTGATGTTTGAAAGATAATATCCTTGAAGGGTGGTTGAAGTCTGAAGACTGGATTGCTGTTAGAAGAGCTGAAGCTTGGAGTAAGAGAGTTGTTGATCTGCTTTCTTGTCTGTTTTCTGTTCTGTGTTGACGTGCCTTGTTTGACTTGCTTGATGCATTAGAATAAGTCCATATCCAGACTAACTTTAATCTAGGAGCATGACTGCACTAGAGGTTGAGTTACTCCTTCTGCTTGTATTGTTACTGTATGGCTTTACTTGCGGGTATTCGGTAGAGCCCTGCTCCCTTGCCCATGTGGTTTATATTGCTTGATAGCATATTTTATTTCTCCTGCATGATTACAATCACTTATATTTTGCTTGATAGCATGTTATTTCCTCAGTATGATTAATGTTATTCATATCTGGCTTGAGGTTGAGATGAGCTTGTGGAGGCTGCTGCCCCACACACATTTCCTCCCTCACTTGCATTGCATGCATTTTACAGTCGTTTACTGTTTATCTGTTTACTGTTTAAGCTGATGCTTTATCTGTTTCCGTGTATCATTGACATGATCCCTTAGGAATCTCACTTCCTTTGATAAGGAAGTGATGATAGAACTTTAGGTTGAAACCTATGCATGATAACTTCTAGGAGTTCCCTGTTTCAAACCTCAACCATAGGATGAATCCTTGGCATGACAACAGCAGGACTTGATAGTCTCCCTTAGTTGAACCTTCTCTTCTCATCTCAAAACAGCTTAAGATACAGTAATCATGAATGATTTCTTTCGTACGTTACAAGCCTTAAGCTATCTGAGGAAGGATTGTTGGAGAGCTTCTTTCCAACAGTCTGGATGTTTAGTATGGCACCCTTTGGGTGACATGCGACACATTCTCTCTCAGGTCATAGTCTCTAGTGCTATTGAAATTGCAAACACAATAAAAAACATTTCTTTCGTAAAAGACAGAAAACAAACTTCAAACCTTTTTGCCCCGTGGGCCCCTAATTCAAAGGAAGCTTTTCTGAAGAAAAGAGTGTCGTTAAACTTCAGCGCCAACGCAAACAGGCTTTGTCCCTAACCGCTGGAACTGTTGTTTAACCCTACTCGATAAAACAGATGAATCTGAATCCCCGTAATCCATAGTAGCCCGAACTACGTAAGCTCTGATCTCTCATACCTGTTGAGAGTACGTAGGCACAGTACTGATGTATTGGCGAGCCACCTTCCCCGTAACCCGTCGTAGGTCGAACTACGTTGACTCTGATTTCTCATTCTCTGATGAGAATACGTAGGCATAAAGCGCGACGCTTTGCCGAGTCGTTTTCTTTTCTGTTTAAGCCAGCCTTGATAGGTAGATAGATAAACCAACTCGTCCAGTAAACACAACAAGCGTGGATCCCGTCGAGTACGACGGACGTGAGGGGTGCTAATACCTTCCCCTTGCGTAACCGACTCCCGAACCCAGACAACGGTTGCGATGACCTTGTCTTACCCTTTTTTCGTCAGGGTTTTCCGATCGTTTCCTTTCCCGTCCCGAGGGATAAATAACAAAAGGTGGCGACTCTTCTATTTTGCCGGCACCTTATTTTCGCGGAAGCGACAGCTGGCGACTCTGCTGGGGACTTGATAGTTTCTTGGGATCCAACGTCCTGTATGCGAGTCAGTTTGGGGATCCGACGTCCCCTGCGAGAGTCAATCCTAGCGCTTGTATGATTACTTGTCAGGTTGTGTTTATTTATCGCATTTTATTTCCCGCACTTTATTTCCAGTATGATATGATTATCTGTGCTGTTGTGGGAGGGGCATTCTGATGAGTGAGAAGCCAGACCCAGGCTTGAGTGAACATAGCATTAGTTGTGGAAATTAGTGGGCGCGTGCTTGCTTGGCAGGCACTAGTGTCTCATGAAATCCACGCTCAGACGAGGTTCTCCCGGTTGGCTTCTTTCTCAACCCTTTGGGTTGAGGGGGTTGTTGGTTTGAAGGATTGTCGACTCTGGGGACCGATCATTTGTGATTCAGCCGAGTGAGGCCGCTTCATGAGCTGGTGATGCCACACCTTCTGGGTATCGTATCACCCCTCTTGAATGTCTGTGACGCTGATGAACGCATAGGATGCTGAACTTGAGTCAGTTTAGGTCCATACCTGTGAGCAGGGTTGGGTTTATTGCAGGAAACTTTGACCTTCAGATTACCTGGTTTTCTTGACAGTGAATCAGTTTTGTTGGTACCGGAGGTTCTTATCAGCAGATGTGTATTTGTTCTTGACAGAGCAGGTTTATGACTGGGATCTGAGGATCTCATCATCAGATATATGATTGTTCTTGACAGAGCAGAGCTTTGGTCCTATATCAGAGGACCTTACATTCAGAGATATATATGTGTGTTCTTGACAGAGCAGATTTATGATAGGGGTCTGAAGATCTCATCAGCAGATGTATGGTTGTTCTTGACATAGCAGAGTTTTGGTCATTAGATGTGTGTTCTTGACAGAGCAGATTTCTTGGTCCTGTATCAGGGGTCCTTATTATCAGACGTTTGTTCTTGACAGAGCAGAATTATGGTCTTATGTATGTGTGTTCTTGACAGAGCAGATTTGTGGTCTGATACCAGGGTTTTCTTATTATTATCAGATATAGTAGTTGTTCTTGATGGAGCAGCATCATGGTTTTGTTGATACGGGATCTCCACAGCATAGTTGCCTTGATCTCCTGCTGCATGATTGCATTTTACATTGCTTTGCATACTCATTTGCATTTCATTAACGTGTGTCTGTGTTGCAGGTACCGTTTTCCCCGATCCAGGATTTCTTGCCTCCTATTGTATTGTTATGGGTTCTCTGAGGAAGACCGTGGCTTACAAGTTCCCTGCTCCTGAGGTGGTTCAATTGACTGGTTTGATTTCCTTAGCAAATGATTCTGTGAGAGATGAGTTCAGAAAGTCTTACGGCAAATTGCTCAGTTTGGTTCGTAAACCTTCTGCGTTCGAGTTGAATGGGTTGCACGCTCTGCTGCAGTTCTACGACCCTCCGTTGAGATGCTTTACTTTCCAGGATTTTGTTCTCGCACCCACGCTAGAAGAATACGCTGATTTGTTAGGTGTGCCTATCAAGAGGCAGATGCCTTTTGTTCATATGGATGCTGAGCCTGACTTGGCTAGTCTAGCTCCTTCACTCCATCTGGATGCCTTCGAGTTGGTATTGTCTAGTTGGAACAAGGTTCCCGGTTTCTCCTTGCAGTTCTTAGTGGGAAAGGCTCAGCAGTGCACCAAAGACGGATGTTGGGTCGTGTTCAACGCCATTCTCGCTCTGTGCATATATGGCGTCGTTCTGTTCCCCAATATGCCCGATTTTGTAGACCTCGACGCCTTTCGCATCTTTGCATCAGGGAATCCAGTCCCTACCTTGATAGGAGATGTCTACCATTTCGTCCACTACAAAAACGAGAACAGAAGGGGCAAGAATGTCTCGTGCTGTGTGCCCTTGCTTTATAAATGGCTTGATAGTCATCTGCCCAAGAGGGGTCCCTTTGTTTCGTCTGCAGCCACAACTGAGTGGTCCGAGCGTCTGATGAGTTTATCTGCAGAGGATATTGACTGGTTTGACAGTGATAGGCTGGGTACCGAGATTATCATCAGCTGCAGCGGGTTTCCAAACGTGCCTTTGATAGGCAGGAAGGGCTGTATAAACTATAATCCGTCTTTGCTGGTCCGACAGTTCGTGTACGCTTTGAGAGCTCCGTCGAAGGATGAAGAGGTGTAGGAATATCTGTACCTCACTGGTCTTCTAGAGGGGGATCTGTTATCTAGGCTTCAGCGCGCATGGAATGGTATCAGTAAGAGTGGAAAACCATTGCTGGGGAGAAGCAATAATCAAGCCTACCCTCCGTATGTGACTTGGATCAGAGCCAGAGCAGATGCTATAGGGATGTCGTTTCTTCCTGCCAAGCCAGAAAGCCCTCCAGTGATTGAAGAGCCTACTACTGTGCCCATTCAGCAGCATAATCAGGTGTTAGCCGAGCGAGATGAATTGAAGCGGGAAAATGAAGAACTGGAGAAAGAATTGGCTCAGCTCCGAAGCGAGAGAAACGAAGCCGTTCATTCCTTCAAAAGGAAAACAGAGCTGGTGAACCGGCTGGGGACGGACCTGACTAAGCAGATAGCCGAGCGTGAACGCATGGGTCAAGACTTCAAAGCTGTCAACGACGTATTGGCTACGAAGAAGCAGCACTTGGACGAAGCGTATCGGAGGATATCCAAGTTCAACCAGCACTGGAAGGCTTCCCTAGCCACCAGGAAAGAGCGGGAGGATAAGCTGATGCTACAGATCTCCAAGATGGAGGCCCAGGTGATAGCCAATGAGAAGAGGTTTGATGAAGAAATCGCTCGCAGATATGCCGCCGAAGGCCAGCTCAACAGAGCTCTCGCTAACCTGAAGGAGCGCAAACTGGCGTTTGAATCCAAGAAACGGAAGCTAGAAGAGTGCTTCGGCGAAGGAGCATGGGAAGATTCGGTCGAAGGTCTTCAATACACCATTGTGCAGAGGGAATTACTCGTTGAAGGGTTGCTCACTCGGCCTGATCATCCAGAAACGAAGGGGTTGTTAGAAGAGTTTCGCGCCCGTGGCCGTACTTGACTATTTGTATTCCTTTTGTTTTGATCATTGTTGTAGGCTGACCATCACCAGGCTTGTTGGCTGAGGTCACGCTGTTGATTCATCTTGTACTCGCTGACGTTGTGTACTGCCTTGATGGGCTTTCTTTATATATGAGATTGTTATTTCCATGACTGGATTTGGAATTCTTATTATCAGCACTGGCACTCAGGCACTAGGATCGGGGGAGATCTCCCTAATGCACAGACACACGTTTGCATTTGCATGAAGCATTTGCATAACGAGTACTTTGTCGTTTTTTCCTAACCTTTTTGTGTTTACAAGTTGTTTCAGGTGGTTCCAGGATTGATCAGAGACCTATTCACCGCTATCCGACTAGAGCTAATCAAACCAGGATCATGGAGCAAGTGCAAACTGATGTTCAACAAACTCCGCGAAAGAATGGATCGCTTCATGGAGCTCATGCAAGTGGTCGCCAATGGCCAGGATCAGCTCAGAACCTTGGTTCAGCCTCTGATTTCAAGGGTTGATAGCAATGGCGTACTCCATGGTGGGACTGTTCCTACTCCTCCACCAGTTGAAACTCCACAGAATGGCGTCCCCGTGATCGGGGGGAACGGCAGTGCCAACGGCAACGTGATAGCTAATATGGGACTCAATGGCAATACGACGGGCGTCGGTAACGGGAGTCTGGAAGCTAATGTTGGGCTGGGCAACGACAATGCAGGTGTTGGGAATCTGTTTGGGCCTCAGCCATGGTTAGAAGATCGTCAGGACGATGTGTTCTCTCATAGAGGTGCTGAAGGTGAGCTGAATGCTGAAGCACGTCTAAGGTTCAAAGCACTCGAGGATAAGATGAGAAATATCGAGAATCATAACACTCTGGGCGTTGATATGTCCAAGTTGGGACTGATTGCTAATTTGAAGGTGCCTCCCAAGTTCAAGGTACCTGACTTTGAAAAGTATAAGGGCACCACTTGCCCTCGCGCCCACCTGAGATCGTATTATAGGAAAATGTCGGCTCATTCTGATGACGAGAAGTTGCTGATGCACTTCTTTCAAGACAGCCTTTCCGGGCCATCCCTCGAATGGTACATGAATCTGGAGCCTACCAGTGTGCGCACGTGGAAGGACCTTGCTGAAGCATTTGTGCACCACTACCAATACAACAGTGACTTGGCTCCGAACCGAGTCCAACTGCAGAATCTGTCGCAAAGGAACAAAGAAGGGTTCAAGGAATACGCCCAGCGGTGGCGTGAGTTGGCAGCCAGGGTTCAGCCGCCGATGGTTGAACGTGAGCTTGTGCAGATGTTCGTAGCCACCCTCTCAGGGGTTTACTATGAAAAGTTGGTCAGCGGCATGTCTGGAACATTCTCAGATATCATTATCACGGGTGAGCACATTGAAAATGGGATCAAACTCGGAAAAATTCAAGGTGAGGCATCCTCAGCTGGAGGAGGCGGAAAGAAACCTTATAGTGGCAAAAGACGAGAAGGAGAAACGAGCGCTGTGTCCAACGCTCGAAGGAAGGGTAAAGGCCCTCACCAGCAAGTGGCCAGCATAACTATCCCGGCAGTTTAACAGCCATAGCAGCCGCAGCAGCAGCAGCAACCGAATCAACAGGGGTACATAAGGTATCAGAATAGGGCACCGCTGTCGAGCCGTCACCTCGAGACACCGCCCATGTCGTACGCGCAACTATTCCAGACTTTGCTTCAGCTACAGTTGATCCAGAAGAGGACCTTGGCTCCCTTGACAGGGGCACCTCCGCTAGGGTACGACGCGAATGCAACTTGTGAATTTCACTCAGGGGCACCAGGCCACACAATAGAGAACTGCAAAGCCTTCAAGCATAAGGTGCAGGACATGGTGGACGCTAAGATCATCAACTTCTCGGATAATGTGCCAAATGTCACGAAGAATCCTATGCCGAATCATAGGGGAGGCGGAGTGAACGCCATTATCGAAGACGAGAGTTTGGATTTGTTGACTGACGTCAGAGATCTGAAAACACCGCTTAGCTTCGTTAAAGCTAAGTTGATGAAAAAAGGTTTCTTCCCAGGTTGCGGAGAGTTGTGTATGGACTGTGCCACACGTTCTGATGGATGTGAACAGTTGGTAGAAGGAATTCAAAGTCTGATGACTGAAGGGATTTTACAGTTTAGCCGGAGGGCCGAATGTGGATCAGGAGAGGTAGTGCTGAAGCAAGCTGATGAGGTCGCCACCATCACCATCTCTCGCCAGACGATAACTATTTCTGCGCCCAGACCGCCCACGATTACTATCACCAAAGCTGGGCCGATACCCTTCGAAAGCACTAATGCTGTCCCATGGCATTATGGGGCTGAAGTCTACTGCAATGGACAGAAGTTGGAGCTAGAACCGTTTGGTTCGTCTGTGGAGAACCTTGCGGGAATCAGTGGTATTACTCACAGCGGAAGAGTGTTTGCACCACCAGAGGTCGTGGCGGATAAAGCGGTCAGAGCTGATGCGGCCGATAAAGGTAAAAGTAAAGTCGTTGAAGAGATCCCATGTGGGGCAGAAAAAGACTTACTTGTTAAAGACGCCGAGAAGTTTATGCGGTTGATTAAAAAGAGTGACTATAAGATTGTGGATCATCTCCATCAGACGCCCTCGAAGATTTCCATCTTGAACTTGTTGCTGTGTTCTGAAGCACACCGCAACGCGCTGCTGAAGGTGTTGAACGTCGCATATGTACCGCGGGAAATATCGGTAAATCAGCTAGAAGAGGTCGTAGCCCACGTAAATGCTGGAAATGTGCTAGGTTTCACAGACCTGGAGCTGACGCCGAAGGGGAGGAACCACAATAGTGCCCTGCACATCTCGATAGAGTACAGAGGAACGATTATGTCGCACGTGTTGGTGGACACGGGTTCGTCGCTTAATGTCCTTCCGAAGAAGGCATTAATGAAGTTAGATACTCGTGGAGTGCTTTGCACACCCAGTGATCTGGTTGTGAAGGCGTTCAATGGGACTAAACGTCATGTTTTCGGGGAGGTGACCCTGCCAATCCAAGTCGGGCCGGAAACGTTCGACGCGGTCTTTTACATTATGGACATCGTGCCTGCCTACAGCTGTCTCTTGGGCCAGCCGTGGATCCATGCTGCTGGTGCCGTGACCTCCACGTTGCACCAGAAACTCAAGAATGCTGTCGGAGGTAGCATCGTGACCGTGTGCGGCGAGGAAGACATAATGGTGAGCCATTTGTCGTCCTTTAAGTATGTTGAGATGGATGGAGAAATCCATGAGACCCTATGCCAAGCGTTCGAAGCTGTCAAAGTGAAGGACGTAGCTCCTGTAGTCACCGAAAAGCCAGAGATGACTCTCTCCTCATTCAAGGAAGCTCGGGCCGTTGTCCAAGCCGGATCTACCCCAGGTTGGGGGCGAATTTTGGAGATACCTAACAAGCAAGACAAGTTTGGGTTGGGATATTCCCTTGGAGCTGAAGCTTCTTCTTCTTCTAGCAATGCGTCGCGAGGTAAAGGGCCGATCCAGTTTACCAGTGGCGGAGTGATTTTTGAAAGCATCAACGCGGTGTCTGAAGACAGAGGAGATAGCGACTGTGACCTCGACTCTTGGATCCAGCCAAGCAAGCCAGGCGAGGGCCTCAACAATTGGTCCGTCAAGGATATCATCCAAATGACAAGCGAAGAGTAATGATTTACTTTTTCCAATCATTGTACAACCCTATGTCCTATCCGGGGCATAGTGGTTCTATTGTCAGGGCCTTGTTGGATTATGTACATGCATTTTGTTAATAAATCAAAGGCGTCTTCCTTCGTATTCAAATATTGTGATCTCTGTTATTCCTGTTTTATATTTGTTTTGAAAAACAATAAAATGGCAATTAGGTTTGTGCTAACCTGCATATCAATGTTTTAAGCTTAACCCTTGTTATTGCAGGATCCGCATAACAGATGACATCGACTCTGGACCTTCTACGGCTCACTTCGACTTCGATTGCCCGATCTATCAAGCCGAAGAAGAGATTGATGAAGACGAAGACCTTCCTGAAGAGTTGGCCCGCTTGTTGAAACAAGAGGAGAAAGTTATTCTGCCTCATGAAGAGGAGATTGAGATCGTGAATCTGGGTTCTGAAGAACTCGTCAGAAACGTCAAGATAGGGGCTGCACTGCAGGGTGATGTCAAGCAGAGATTGGTCGAGATGCTAAGAGAGTATAGTGACGTCTTTGCTTGGTCATACGAAGATATGCCCGGACTTGACAATGACATCGTGGTCTACCACTTGCCGCTGCGAGAAGATTGTCCTCCCGTTAAGCAGAAGCTTAGGAGGACAAGACCAGATATAGCCGTTAAGATCAAAGAGGAAGTGCAAAAGTAGCTTGATACTGGCTTCCTAGCGGTCACTACCTACCCTCCGTGGGTCGCCAACATAGTGCCGGTACCGAAGAAGGACGGTAAGGTACGAATGTGCGTCGATTATCGGGATTTAAATAGGGCGAGCCCTAAAGATGATTTCCCGCTGCCTCATATTGATGTGTTGGTCGACAATACAGCCCAGTTCTCCGTGTTTTCGTTCATGGATGGCTTCTCCGGCTACAATCAGATCAAGATGGCGCCGAAGGACATGGAGAAAACGACGTTTATCACTCCTTGGGGAATATTTTGCTACAAGGTAATGCCTTTCGGTCTGAAGAACGCAGGGGCCACTTACCAACGAGCAATGGTTACTTTGTTTCATGACATGATTCATCATGAGATTGAGGTCTATGTTGATGTCATGATTGCGAAGTCCCAAACGGAGGAGGGACATCTGGTCAATTTGCTGAAGCTTTTTGAGAGGCTTAGGAAGTTCAGGTTGAGGCTGAATCCTAACAAGTGTACTTTCGGAGTACGGTCCGGAAAGTTACTGGGGTTTATCGTGAGCGAGAGAGGCATCGAGGTCGATCCTGCGAAGATTAAAGCGATACAAGAAATGCCAGTGCCAAAAACAGAAAAAGAAGTTCGTGGTTTCCTGGGCGGAATAAACTACATTGCAAGGTTTATTTCTCAGCTCACAGCCACGTGTGAACCGATGTTCAAACTACTAAAGAAAGATCAGGCGATTATCTGGAACGAGGATTGCCAGAAGGCATTCGACAAGATAAAGCAGTATCTACAGGAACCTCCGATCTTGATACCCCCAGTGGCTGGACGACCATTAATCATGTACTTGATAGTTCTTGAGAATAGTATGGGGTGTGTTCTTGGTCAGCACGACGAGACGGGCAGAAAGGAGCATGCCATTTACTACTTGAGTAAAAAATTCACTGATTATGAATCTCGTTACTCGATGCTGGAGAAGACGTGTTGTGCACTAGCCTGGGCTGCCAAACGTTTACGACAGTACATGCTCAACCACACAACCATGCTAATTTCGAAGATGGATCCGATCAAGTACGTCTTCGAGAAGCAAGCGCTTTCGGGCAGGATTGCCAGATGGCAAATGGTGTTGACTGAATATGACATTCAGTACGTTTCCCAGAAGGCCATCAAGGGCAGCGTATTGTCTGATTACCTGGCCGAGCAGCCGATCGAGGATTACCAGCCGATGAAATTTGAATTCCCTGATGAGGATATCATGTTTCTCAAAGTGAAGGATTGCGATGAGCCGTTGCCCGACGAGGGGCCAGATAGGAAATCCCAGTGGAAATTGATATTTGACGGGGCGGTTAATTCTTATGGAAGTGGCATTGGGGCGATCATCATGACTCCCCACGGATCCCACATCCCGTTCACTGCGAGACTGACGTTTCCAGTCACCAATAATGAAGCGGAGTACGAAGCATGCATCATGGGTCTAGAAGAAGCAATTGATTTGAGAATCAAGAACCTAGACGTATATGGTGACTCAACACTTGTGATTAACCAGATTAAAGGGGAGTGGGAGACTCGTCAATCGAATTTGGTGTCGTACATGAACTATGCCAGAAGGCTACTTCCGTTCTTTGATCGAGTGGAACTCCATCATGTGCCCAGGGCCGAAAATCAGATGGCTGATGCCTTAGCCATGTTGGCTTTGATGTATAAATTCAATTTTTGGAATGAGGCTCCAAGAATTATCCTTTCTCGTCTTGATAGACCTGCATTCGTCTTTGCGATCGAGGAAGCCGCCGATGGCAAGCCATGGTTCCATGATATCCAGACTTTCCTTATGACTAAGGAGTATCCTGCGGGTGCGTCAACCCAAGATAAGAAGACTCTGAGGAGGCTGTCTAGAAATTTTTATCTCAATCCTGATGGAGTGTTGTATAAAAGAAACCACGATCTCGTGCTACTCAGATGTGTAGATGAGAAAGAGGCGAGTATGCTCATGGAAGAAGTCCATGAAGGCACATTTGGTACGCACGCCGGCGGGCATGCTATGACAAGAATGATCCTGAGAGCAGGGTACTACTGGCTGACGATGGAGTCAGATTGCTTTAAATTCACGAAGAGACGTCATAAATGCCAGATTTATGCTAATAAAGTTCATGTGCCGCCGTGCCCGTTAAATGTCATGTCCTCCCCGTGGCCGTTCTCCATGTGGGGCATCGACATGATAGGCAAGATCGAGCCCACTGCATCTAACGGTCATCGCTTCATTCTAGTAGCTATCGACTACTTCACCAAGTTGGTGGAGGCAGCCTCATATGCTAATGTGACCAAGCAGGTGGTGGCTAAATTCATAAAGAGGGATATCATCTGTCGTTACGGAATTCCCGAGCGGATCATTACTGATAATGGTTCGAACCTGAATAACAAGATGATGAAGGAGCTGTGCCAGAGTTTCAAGATTGAACACTACAACTCATCTCCTTACCGGCCAAAGATGAATGACGCCGTTGAAGCGGCCAATAAGAACATCAAGAAGATTGTTCAAAAGATGGTTGTGACCTACAAAGATTGGCACGAGATGCTGCCATTTGCATTGCACGGTTATCGTACAACGGTACGTATGTCAACCGGGGCAACTCCTTTCTCCTTAGTGTATGGTATGGAGGCTGTCCTACCGTTAGAAGTGGAGATCCCTTCTTTGCGGGTTTTGGTTGACGTGAAACTCGACGAGGCAGAATGGATTAAGAACCGACTGAACCAACTCAGCCTGATGGACGAGAAGAGGTTAGCATCGATTGCGTATGGGCGTCTGTATCAAAGCCGAATGAAGAAAGCTTATGATAAGAAGGTGCGTCCTAGAAGCTTTTAGACGGGTGATCTCGTCCTGAAGAAGATTCTTCCTCCACACTCCGATCACCGGGGCAAGTGGACTCCCAATTACGAAGGTCCGTACGTCGTCAGCGAGGTCTTCTAGGGAGGAGCTTTGTTGTTATCCACGATGGATGGCGAAGATTTTGCATCCCCGGTGAACGCGGACGCAGTTAAAAAATACTTTGCTTGAAAGCGACCTGCTGGGCAGTAAAAAGAGAGTCCAGGCAAAAATGGGGCATCCCGGCGAACCATAAAAATGAAAAAGGTTCGGGCAAAAGTTAGGGATATAAATTGAAAAGAATGTACACCCGCAAAGTCGAAAACCCGGATGGGCGACTTTGGCAAAAAAGGGTATCCCGGTGAACTGAAAACCCGCAAAGGGCGGTTCACGCAAAAGTTAGGGATTTGAAAAAGCAAATGACTGCATTCCGCGTGTGGACTGTATTGGTTTAGTGGTTTGGAAGACCTGAGGGCCGTTTATCTGAATCAATCTCTTCTGAAGCTGAAGCCTCAGAGAAGTATCGAAGTCGAGTGGGTCATAGAGGGATCAACTCATGGTGTTCGTCTACGCCTCGTTGCCGACATTTGTATATACTGATGTATATTTATGTTTTATTTTTGCGCGGCTTCCTCATTCCAGGAGCTTGCATCTGTTGTAAAACATTTTCACCCATTCAGGGGTTCGTTATCAATAAAATGTATACTATTCAGCAATTCTGTTTGTCTGTTTAGCATTTATCTGTTTTGTTTTCGAAAAAGAACGCCGATGTTTTTGATAAAATGCGCATACATAAACTTACTGGCCTAGGCCACTGATTGTTGAAACAATGAATTACTCGAACGTTGTCACAAGATGATAACCTTGATAGGTCCCTTGGAGAAGGGTATCTTGTCTGTTTGTTTGTGTTGGTGCAGGTGTAGCATATTCCAAACAGTGTGCCGTGCGCATCCCCAAGCAGGATGATTCCTTCTTCTCCAGCAAAGTTCAGCAGCCTCTCCCCGCAGAGTCTGAGCATGAGATCGTCAAGCATTGATATGCGTTTCCCCAGGCAGAGAAAATTTTCTCCCCAACCAGAGGTATCCTGAAGGATCACCATCTCCCCAGTTGAGTCATTCACCGAAGTGTGCAGCAATTGATAGTTCCAGACTGAAGTCTCCAGCGGAATCGAAATTCCCCACAGAGTCGTATTCTCCCCGAGGCAGGATGATTCCTTCTTCCCCAGCCGAGTTTGCAGATCCCCAAGAGAGCCGAGTCCTTGGAAGGCAGTTCAGGCCATGAGTGGTTTTCCCTAGTAGAGTGTTGAATAGCTGATGTTGTATTTCCCCGCCGGGTCTAGCCGTGAAGGCCGTGCAGTTTATTTCCGCGATTGACATCGCTTTCCTCAGCAGGTCCAGGTTCTCGTAGAACTTCGTTCCCCTGCAGCAGTCAACTGAAGTTCACTTCCCCACGAAGTCAGATTGAGATTGGCGTGACCTTTCTCTCCTCAGCAGGATGATTCCTTCCCCTATCAGAGTGGTTCTTTCTCCTTGACGGGAGGCTTCTCCCTTCAGCATTTATTTTGCTGACGGGATCGCATCATTTTGCATGACTGCATAGCATTTATCATAAACGCGTAGCATTTCCACCGTGTGGAGCATTGCGCCATCGCCGAAGCATATGCATAATAAGCATGATCTAGGTGGTTACCGTTCTTGTTTTGCAGGTGTTCCGCCGCAGAGTTGATTGCTCAAGATGATTCTTGAATTCTTCCCAACGGAGTCGCTTGCTCAAGATGATTCTTGAAGTCCCCAGCGAAGTCTTCGACCCAAGATGATTCTTGAATTCTCCAGCGAAGGCGTTCGTTTAAGATGATTCCTAAAAGCCCCAGCGAAGTCGAAAGAGTCAGTTGCTCAAGTTGATGCTTAGAGCCCCGACAGAGTGTTTGCTCAGGATGATTCCGGAAACCTCCAGCAGAGTTATCGGTTCAGGACGATTCTTGAAGTCCCCACGGAGTTATTTGTTCAAGATGATTCTTGATTTCCTCAGCAGAGATGATTCATCCAGAATGATTCCTGGATCCCCGAAGCAGAGTTACTTGATAGTTCTCAAGAATCCCCAGCGGAGATGTGTCATCCCCAGCAGGTTTCTGAACGGCGAAGTTGAAACTTCCCTCGAAGACTTGATGATTGAAGTCCGACCGTGTTGACGAAGCGGTTCTCCCAGCTGACGTGGAGTGCCTGATGGCAGAAGTTTGGATATCCCCAATCGGTTCATGATAGACCCAGAATTCTATTCTCGACTTACTGATGAAGTCCGGCTGATGCCCGAAAGTTCTTTGAATGCCCGATGGCATGATTAACTTGATTGTTGACCTGACGAGTCCCGAGGAATCTTGGTGCCTGACGGCATGATCGACCATGTATCACCGGTTACCGTGTGACCAATTCCCCAGCTAGTTGTCGTGCAGCTAGTATTTCAATTTTCGAAGATTTGTTCCCGTCAGAGTATCGTGTACTCGTACAGTTGGAAAATTTTTGGGTTTGTAGGTATTCAACCGTCTCGCACCTTGATTGGTTGAGAGCCGTTCGCGTCTCACCCAGTCAGGTTCAAGCCGTTTGAATAGGGGCAGCTGTTGCACCCTAAAATTTGACCAACAACTTCTTTACTTAGCTTATGTTTCATTTCATTCACATTAGCATTAGCATTTGCATTTTATTGACATGTATGCAGGGGATCAAGAGGTATGAGTACCAATCAAGAGCTATACCAGACCATGAAGCTAGCCAAGAAGATTATTCAAGTATTCAAGGGTTGATATCTTTGTCAGAAATGTCAGAAGATCCTCAGAGAGAGTGGTTGAAACCAAAGTTGTGTGCCTCCTAACTTGAGAGTTGTGGGAAGCTCCTCAGATGATTCTGAAGCTATGAAGAAAGACTTGAATCCTTGAGAGAGCTTATGAGATGTCTTGAAAGCCATCATGAAGCCTAGATAGGTCATGGTACAAGAGTAAAGATGACTCAGCCATGAGTGGTATAATTAGGGTTTGACTGAGTCAACCCTAGGTCAACTGATGATCTGGAGAGGGTTGAGACCTAATCCAAGAGCCATGTGATCATGGGTTGATGCATTGAGATGCTATAAGGATGATTCCAAGGTCAACTCATCATTATTGAAGAGTTGGAGAAGCTTCAAGCTAGGGTTTCTAAGGCTTGATAGTGTAAAATCCCCTAGTTTGATCCCTATCTTCAAGGCAGTTTAGCCCAAGATGTGATTGTCATCTCATCTTGCCCCCAACATGAATGTTGTAGAGCTTGTTCTTAGCTTTAATTTGAGTACTATAAGTCCTTGATAGGATTTGTAGAGCTCATGTTATGACTTTGACAAGTTACAGGTCATCTGAGGTATGTGAATCTGGGGCCTTGAAAGTCACCCAACTTGCATCCAACTTTTGCCCAAGAAGGATGATTCCTATGAACTTTTGGTCAACATGAATGTTGTTCCCTATCTTCTTAGCTTTCTAGAGAGTACCATAAGTCCTTGATAGGATTTGTAGAACTCAAGTTATGGCTTTGACAAGTCAAGGGCATTTTGGTCATTTGGAGATTACAGGTCATTTCAAGCATAAGGCCATAACTCCTATTTCCAAGCTTTAAATGGAAAAATATTCAACATAAAACTTGCTTAAAATGATGTTTTAAGGCTAGTAAGGAGGTCATGAGATGTTGAAAAGGCTTGTAGCTCAAAGTGGTAAAAATGACCTAAAATGAAGGCATAAGTTAAATAAGTCAAAGTTGGAAATTGAAATTTTCAAGCTACACATCCAAACCATGGCATGTAATATACCATTTTGACTCTAGAAAACATTTTAAAGACAATGTTTTAGCCACATTTTTGATTTGAGGCCTAAATCATGGACTTGCTTTGGAAAATGGTTACTTGCATATTAAGCAACATTTGCAAAACTTAGAATTGAGGCATGGGCAAGGAACTTGGCAAGCTAAACCCTTCCAAATTGTCACTAGGGGAGAAATTGAAGGATATTGAGATGAGTTTCAAGCTGCAAACAGAATTGAGCATGTCATGGTAAGTGATTCAAAATCTTATGACATGAGATGTGTAAAATCTCATTGGAAGGATCTAGAGGGTTCTAGATCATCCAAACTTCATCTATATATTGAGTAGAATGCATCCATGGCAAGGGTTGGTGATCATTGAAGGTTTGAGCATAGTTTGGAATTGAGTTTTCATAGATTGCAATTGAAATCGGTTTCATCAATTCCCTCCATTTCCTTCCATTTTCTTGATTGCTTCTTCTTCCACGAGCATCAAGGATTGATCCCAGATCATTTCCAAGGAGAATTGGTGGCTAGATCATGGGGAAGCAAGAGATTTTCAGCACCTGCAACTCTTCATCGTGTTTCAAGATTGAAGCACTCTCCATTGAATCTTTTGGATACAGAAGCAAGGAGGAGGTTCAGTGATCGTGTCCAGAAGATTTGAGAGCTTGAAGTGAAGGATTCGTGCATCTGTTATTCAAGAATTTCCAGGTTTGTAACCTTCTTCCTATAGATTGATTTAGGTTGAATTAGGGTGTTAGATTAGTTGTAGAATGGCCTAGGATGGTTTTCAGATGGTTAATTGTTGAATTAGAGACAAATTAGGTGAATTGCCATTTTCGGTTGAGATTGGGAGATGTTGATTCTTGGGGTTTCAGAAGAAACTAATGGCATGATTGAGTTCGTGGCAAGATTTGGAGTATGTTTCATGTTTTAACCATTTGCATTGGAGGCTCCTAGAGTGAACTAGGGTTGGAGAAGACGACCGGAGTTCCATCGGCGGTGGCCGGAGCTGGGCGCGAAGCTCAGAACTTTGAAATGGAGAAGATGAAGTCCTCACCATTGGATCTTGGTCTGACCATTGACTAGAAGCTAATCCAAGGGCTGTGTTTTATTTCTGAGTTGTGAAGGATTTCAAATGAAACACTGCGTTTCATTTATTCAAGCGTTTGGGCTTAGTAATCTGAGTGTTATCCACACCCCCCAGCAAGCCCAACCCAGAATTTTAACTGAGAATGATTTCTATTTGCACCGTGTCTTTATTCATTTTTGGTGGATTTCATTATTTTTTCATTTAATTCATGAGTTTTGTAAAATTCATAATAAATTGAATATTAACCCAATTAAATCCATTGTTTTTGCATATTAATCATGATTGAGTCTACTTTTTTTTAGAGAAAAAATATTTTCATTTCATTTAATCTCTGATTTAATTGGAATTTTGTATTTTAATTGATATTAAAATGTTCATGTTTGATGCATGTCTTTGTGGAATTTTGTGTGATCTCATAGTGATGATTCTTGGCCTATTTTTTTGTGTGTGATTAGGTTAGATGTGTATGATCCTATAATAATTTTATAACATTTTTGTCATAAGAATAGGTGTGCTTCCTAGATTTATGTTTAGATGCTTCCTTTTTAGGGTTTTAGGTTGATGCCTTAGAATGTAGATTTTAGTTCCAGGTCCAAATTGATGATTTCATCTTTGAAACTAATGTGATAGAGTCATGATTGACCTAGGTTCCCATAGTAATTTTTGTATGATTTTACAATTGATTTTAGTATTTTAGTTAGGACTAACTTTAGTACTAGTTTTAGGTGATCCTAATTTACTAATTCAACTAGTTTAACTCATTTAGTTCCCTTAGATTAGGGTTTGTGCTTGGTTTGCCTTTGATTTAAGTTGAAGACAAGTTGAAGACAAGGGGAGGATGCTTGAGGTGGCTTGAAGTTGCTTGGAGCTCTGGATTTGCTTGTGCCTGAAGGTGTCTGATGAAGATTAGGAAATAGAACATAGGGAGAGCTTTGTAGTTAGAATGATTTCTTTCACAAACATGGAAGGCATCTTGTGCTTCCATTCCTCCCAATGATTAAAAGTCCTTCCATGGTATTCACCTCCCTCCTTTGGAGGGATAAGTGATGGTACCTAGGAAGTAGAACTTTTGAGGGAACCCTTCTTTTGATGTTAAACCCTTATAGGCCTCCTTTGGTGGTCAATAAGCAGTTTAATATCCTAGCTTATCCAGTTAAGTGATTTCTTCTGGTTTGAGTATCTTGAAAGATGTTGAGCTTGAGTTTGAAGATGAAGACTTCATTGAAGAGTGTGGAAGAGGATGATTCCTTAAGCATTACCACTGTAGCTGAGGCTTGAAGAGCAAGAAGAGCAAGTGGATACTTGAAGATCCAGTAAAGACTGAATGAAGAGCTGAGGCTCAAGGACTGAAAGATGAAGTTGACACTCCCATGTGATTGAAGGTTAATCAGAGAAGCTGAAGCTTGTAGATGAAGAAGACCAAGTTGATAATGATGAAGCAAAGAGAGCTGAAGCTTGAAGACTAAGTGGATACTTATGAAGATGATTCAATGGAGAATGAGTGTAAAGCTGAAGCTGAGGAATAAAAGATAAGTTGATACTTACATTGATGATTGAAAGCATGAAGAAATCAAGTTGATACTTGTGGTTAAGAGCAAAGCCTGAAGGTAGAACTGACTGAAAAGCTGGAAGCTTGGAGAAGTGAAGTTTAAGTTGAAACTTATGTTGAAGGTTTGAAACCTGGAAAAGCAAATTGATGTTTGAAAGATAATATCCTTGAAGGGTGGTTGAAGTCTGAAGACTGGATTGCTGTTAGAAGAGCTGAAGCTTGGAGTAAGAGAGTTGTTGATCTGCTTTCTTGTCTGTTTTCTGTTCTGTGTTGACGTGCCTTGTTTGACTTGCTTGATGCATTAGAATAAGTCCATATCCAGACTAACTTTAATCTAGGAGCATGACTGCACTAGAGGTTGAGTTACTCCTTCTGCTTGTATTGTTACTGTATGGCTTTACTTGCGGGTATTCGGTAGAGCCCTGCTCCCTTGCCCATGTGGTTTATATTGCTTGATAGCATATTTTATTTCTCCTGCATGATTACAATCACTTATATTTTGCTTGATAGCATGTTATTTCCTCAGTATGATTAATGTTATTCATATCTGGCTTGAGGTTGAGATGAGCTTGTGGAGGCTGCTGCCCCACACACATTTCCTCCCTCACTTGCATTGCATGCATTTTACAGTCGTTTATTGTTTATCTGTTTACTGTTTAAGCTGATGCTTTATCTGTTTCCGTGTATCATTGACATGATCCCTTAGGAATCTCACTTCCTTTGATAAGGAAGTGATGATAGAACTTTAGGTTGAAACCTATGCATGATAACTTCTAGGAGTTCCCTGTTTCAAACCTCAACCATAGGATGAATCCTTGGCATGACAACAGCAGGACTTGATAGTCTCCCTTAGTTGAACCTTCTATTCTCATCTCAAAACAGCTTAAGATACAGTAATCATGAATGATTTCTTTCGTACATTACGAGCCTTAAGCTATCTGAGGAAGGATTGTTGGAGAGCTTCTTTCCAACAGTCTGGATGTTTAGTATGGCAACCTTTGGGTGACATGCGACGCATTCTCTCTCAGGTCATAGTCTCTAGTGCTATTGAAATTGCAAACACAATAAAAAACACTTCTTTCGTAAAAGACAGAAAACAAACTTCAAACCTTTTTGCCCCGTGGGCCCCTAATTCAAAGGAAGCTTTTCTGAAGAAAAGAGTGTCGTTAAACTTCAGCGCCAACGCAAACAGGCTTTGTCCCTAACCGCTGGAACTGCTGTTTAACCCAACTCGATAAAACAGATGAATCTGAATCCCTGTAATCCGTAGTAGCCCGAACTACGTAAGCTCTAATCTCTCATACCTGTTGAGAGTACGTAGGCACAATACTGATGTATTGGCGAGCCACCTTCCCCGTAACCCGTCGTAGGTCGAACTACGTTGACTTTGATTTCTCATTCTCTGATGAGAATACGTAGGCATAAAGCGCGACGCTTTGCCGAGTCGTTTTCTTTTCTGTTTAAGCCAGCCTTGATAGGTAGATAGATAAACCAACTCGTCCAGTAAACACAACAAGCGTGGATCCCGTCGAGTACGACGGACGTGAGGGGTGCTAATACCTTCCCCTTGCGTAACCAACTCCCGAACCCAGACAACGGTTGCGATGACCTTGTCTTACCCTTTTTTCGTCAGGGTTTTCCGATCGTTTCCTTTCCCGTCCCGAGGGATAAATAACGAAAGGTGGTGACTCTTCTGTTTTGCCGGCACCTTATTTTCGCGGAAGCGATAAATGGTACAGAGGATTGTAGAATTGGACGAGCGTTTCTAGTAATCCATCAATCGTCTTGGGTCTCAATAGTGAGAAGATTCCTCCATATTCATCTGAGAATTTCAAACAATTATCGATTAGACTTCCTAGTTCCCTTAGGTTTTCAAGCTTCAGGCTCTTGAAAGTGTATTTTAGTGTTCCTCTCCTCCCAGAATCCATTTTCGCAATGTCTGCAAAACAATTTTAGTTCCTTGAAGGGTTAGAGAAAAATAAAATGCAGAGATGCGAATGCGAAAGGTTTCATAGAATTCAATTATTTTTAAATGTTACAGGATACCAAAAGAAACTTATTTTATTATCCAATAAAGGATTACAAATAAAAGCACTTCTTAGAAAAGTCTTAAAATAAAATCTAAATAAAAGCTAATAAAGCCCTAAGGAAGTCTTGTGTTAAACTTTCGATTTGCTTCTCCAACTGAGTCTTCTCGAGAATAAGCTTGTCTATGATCAGCTTCCAAGGAGTTGTCTAAGGGCTAGAGGAAAATAAATCCTTCTGCGCTTTTCTCTTCTTGCAAGAAAGTACTTCTTCAATCTTTAACTGTAGTTGTCTCTGGAGTTCAGCATTTTCTTCAATGACCACTTGATACTTGTTCTTCCAAGCATCTCTTTCCTGCTGCGCTATACTTAAAGCAATCTTTAACTCTTCTACTTCAGACATGAAAATCAGAACAAGTTCTTTCTTTATAGGCATGGGCTCTTATCGGATATAGGGCATATTTCAGCACCAAACAACTTATCCAATCACTCATATGAACATGTAATCAATTAAGCACGAAATTAACATCAAATATCAGTGATCAAACATCATGTAAACACAATCAAACATTAAAATCACAAGTCACAAAGATCCAAATCAACAAAGTGGATCAAAATGCATCAAAATCCAAGGATCTACATTGTGATTATTCAAATAAGCTCAAAACAGAATTGGATCTAGAATTCACCAACCTTCAAAGCTGAATATTGCTTTGGTATGTGTTGATTTACTTGGAACTAACAAATCCAAGCTAGAAACCCAGAGAATCTTCAAGATCCAAGAGATTCCTTATTGTTGAAGTGAAGAACAAGCAAAATCAAGCCAAGATTGATCCAAAAAAACACTTCAAGTCTTGCTTCCAAAATCAGATCCAAATCCAAACAAAAATTGAGTGATGAATTGAGGATAATGGAGATGAATGAAGGAGGTTTAGCTCTAGAATTCAAGGATTCCAATGGAGAATCAATGAATTCAAGTGAAAAGAGTTTTAATGGAGGTTTTGGGAGTGAAAAAGTGGAGAGAAAGTTGAGAGCAAATTCTCAAGAATGAATGTGAAATCTGAAACTGAAGGTTCTTGTGTGAGGTTTGGAGCAAATCCACTTAAATAAAGCTCTAGGTTTGGAATATGGATTAGTATTTGGAATGGAAATTAGAAGTGGAATTAGGAATGAAGTGTTTGAAATTTGAAGGGAAATGGTGAAAATTAAAACAATTCTAGATCCTTCCAATGATGATCATGTGAAATCAATGGTTGAGAATGATTGGAAATTTGCAATGCTGAAAATTCAAATTTATTGGCAAATTTCGCCCAGGGTAACCAATTACCCATATGTGGTAACCGGTTACCACATTCAAAATTTCCAAGAATGGCGCCAAATGGAGGGAATCTTGTATATTCACTCGTTGTCACCTGTTCTGAGCCCCGTTAAGCCTCAAAAACTTGCCCTTGGATATTATAACTGTGAGAATGCCCGAGATAGCCTGTACATCGTCTCCTGAGCTGAAAATAACCTGCTGAATAAAATAAAATCGACCGCTTGATCGCTGAGCAAAATAAATGTCAGAGGCTCTAATGCTCGCTGTTTAAAATCTTACAACAAAAGGAAACCCTGAGCCACAAAAACACCTTGATCCCTGTTGTACCCCAAAATTTTCCCAACCTTTTCTTTACTTGGCTTATGTTTTCATTGCATTCTTCTGGCATTTGCATTTGCATATCATTGTTCATTTGCAGGGGATAAAGAGAGGTGCGCCTAGCAAGAGAAGGTTACTAAGGGTCTAAGCCTAAGCAAGAGGTTTTATTCAAATGGTCAAGTGCTTATCATCACCAAGAGAAGGTCAAGGCTCTATGAAGGAGTGGATGGATAGTTGTGGTTTAGCTCCTATCTTGGTGACCAATTGAAGATCATTAGAAGATCACAAGTTTATGGAAAGGGGTATGAGATGTTGCGAAGCTCATTGAGTTCCTTGAGAGTCATTGTGGAGCTTGTGCAAGTTGTTATATCATGTGCAAGAGGTTGCAGTCAAAGGATTGTACACCTAGGGTTTCATCTGCCTAGTGCAAAGTCAAGTATGGATTTGAAGGAGATTAAAACTCAATTCTAAGTCTTTGGAGTCATGTATAGTTATGTTGAGGCATCTAAGATGTTATTTCAAGATCAATTCAAGAAGAATCAAAGGTGTGAGAAGTTACTAAATTAGGGTTTCAGAGGTTTGTTAGTGTAAAATCCCCTATTTAGTGCCTAACTTCAAGACCACATATCTCAAGATACAAGTGTAATCTCACTTTGACATAAACATAAGACTTGTAGAGAATGTTATGAGCTTTCTTTTGAGTTCTAGAACTCATCCATTGGGTTTCTATAACTCAAGTTATGATGTTGACAAGTTATGGGTCCTCAGATGAATGTATTTTTAGTTAACAAAAGTCAACCAAATTCCAAGGTACTTTTGATCTAGAATAATGTTTCTCCTCAACTTTTGATGAACATGAAAGTTGTTCCTCATGATCTTAGCTTTCCAAAAAGTCCTAGAAGTCATTCATATCATTTGTAGAACTCATGTTATGAGGCTTGCAAGCCAGGGGTATTTTGGGAATGTGAGATTATAGGTCATTTTTTTTATTATAGGTCCATTTCATGATCTTGTGCACTTCAAATGGAACTTTCTCCAACATGAAACTTGGTTAAGATGATCTCAATTCCATCATGGAACATCAAATTGTGATGGATTTGGCATGGATTCAAATATGGGTGAAGAAATTCAATGGAAAAAAGACTTTAAAGTCATGAATAAAATTGATTTGGTTTTGGAATCATTTCATGCCATGTTTGTGCATATTTTGAGTCACAATATCACACTAAGTAGAATGCACAAATTTGATTTGAGTTATGCAAGCTAGAACTCATGTAATTTCAAGTAACTTCAAGTAGAAGTCTCACATTCAATCCCCACCCTTAGATCAAATTAAGGGTTAATTCTCATCCACATGATCCATCCTAAGTCCCAACAACTGGTTTTAATCAGAAACAAGGGAATTGGAGCCATTTTTCATGTGTTTATGAAGCTTCCACTCCAAATTGGGCATTTCAAGATTACTCCATAACCAGGCCAAATTGGGCCTCCTCTCAATTATCTAGAGTGTTTAGTGTATGTCCTTTGGACGATATGCGACGCATTCGCTCCTAGATCATAGTCTTTAGTGCAACATGAATTACAAACAATAATCAATGCAATTCTTATCTAAAAAACACAAAAACAAACATCAAACCTTTTTATCCTTAGGGATTTAATTTGGAAAACCTTTTTCATAAGGAGAGTTTTTTTAACTCTTGGTTCTACCGCAAACAGGTAACGCCTAAGTCTCCAATGGTCGAGCTTCATACACCTAACTGTTAGAACTAAGTTTTAACCCTACTCGGGCCTAAAACATTTGAACCAACCGGTGTTCTTGTAAGCCCGAGCTACGTTTGCTCTGATTTCTCGTACCAGACGAGAATACGTAGGCCCAAGACGGCGATGTCTTGGCGAGCAACATTTCCCCACCTTCACCCGTAGTTAGCCGAACTACGTTGACTCTGACTTTCCAATTGCACGAGGGAATATGTAGGCATAGAGCGGTGATGCTCTATCAAGTCTCTTTTCTTTTGTCCCTGAGCCGTAGCTTAGATAGTAAACACCCTTTTAGATAGACAACAAAGCATGTATCCCGTCGAGTACGACGGACGTGAGGGGTGCTCATACATTCCCCTTGCATAACCGACTCTCGAACCCGAGATATGGTTGCGATGACCTGTCTTTTCCCTTTTTCGTAGGTTTTCTCTGATTGTTTCCTTTCCCTCTTTAGAGATAAATAACGAACGGTGGCGACTCTTCTGTCCTTGTTGGCCCCTCTTCGCAGCGATGCGACAGCTGGCGACTCTGTTGGGGAATCTTCCATTGAGAGATAAGCTGGACCCGGGCTTGAGTAAAAACATAGAATTAGATGTGGAAAGTAGTGGTGAACATGTATGTTTGGCATACACTATTTCCCATGAAATTCGCGCTCAGACGAGATTCTCTTTGATGATTTCTCTTCTGGCCTTTTGGGCTCGAAGGGATTTTGGATCTGAGGATTGTCGACTCTGGGAACCGATCATTTGTGGTTCAGCTAAGTGAGGCCGCTTCGAGAGATTATGATGCCAAACTAGAAATGTTGAATGTATCATTGTTTTTCGAAAGTCTGTGACGCTGATGAACGCATAGGATGCCGAACCTTGTCAGTGGATAGTGTTAGAACACAGATTGGTTCTTAATAATATCTCTATGTTTTGATGATAACTATTATGGAATTTTGTATTGAAGAATTATATACTCTAAAATTTGCTTGAGAATGTTTGCTGCAGATGTTAAACTAAATATCACTCCAGAAGCAAATTAGATCTGAACATAAGAAATATGCAAGACTCTGAAGCGTCAGAAGCATCTTTTAGAAGATTCTGAAAGCTGCCACCAGAAGATTCTGAGCGCTGCCTCCAGATGGATCTGAAGCAGAAGCTACAGAAGAATCTGAAGCAAGCCAGAAGCATCTGAAGAAATGAAGAAGTCTGTATGAAGAGTTATTCAAGCACAGTTACTTCAGAAGGCTCTGATAGTACTAACGCAGCCAGTACTGAGGATCTGACCCAAAAACTCTGCTCTGAACTTATACACGCTGAAAGCACACTTGCTGCAAAGACTCTGATTCAGCAAAACTCTGATGAACATCAGAAGGCTTTGACTAACTTAGACTCTGATGATTCTTGCTGAAAATTATTGAAGAAGAATTCAAAGATTATGTCCGTTGGAATAATCCAAACGACTCTTTCCTTATTTATGCTAGACACAAGAACACAGACAAAAAGGATTTCTCTGTGCATTCTTCTTCTAGGAAAGGTCACATGATTTGAAGACAAAAAGGCTCAGACCTTTTGGTACACTCTTCTCAACATGAAAAGCTCTTGGATCACTGTGCCTATAAAAGCAAGTCTTCACTCATCTTCTTCAGTTGACGCAAACACTTGAAAAGAATTGATTGAAAAAAGCTCTCATACAACTCATATATTCTTGCTAGAATTATTTCATTGTTCTTAATCTTAAGTGAAAAATCACAGTTGTGATAAAGCTTTATTAGAAGCATTTTAACACTTGTATTTATTATTACATTTGATTATAAGAAAACCTTAAGAAGATCCAGTTAGGATCAGTTGTTCTTGAGAAGACTTTGAACAATTGTTCTTAGTGCTTACTATTGTAATCAGTTGATTAAATAGTGGATTAAGTCCTTGTTTAAGAAAGGCAAATCAATCTAGATAGGGTGGACGGGAGTAGTTGAGTTCAACGAACCAGGATAAAAATACTTGAGTTTTTACTTCTAAGTTTTTATCTTCATACTTATTCAACCCCCTTCTAAGTATTTTCTCACCTTCAGTTGGCATCAGAGCTCCGGTTCTGTGTGTGCTACCACTTTACAGTGACATAAAAGATCCAGTGAGAAAAAACTTTGATACTTATATTTAATTGTTTATAATGGCTGATGTTTCAACATCCAACAAGTATGAAGAAAGAGACAGACTCAGTACAAAACCCCCTATGTTTGATGGGAAGAAATTTGATTACTGGAAAGACAGGATTGAAAGTTTTTTCCTTGGTTATGATGCTGATTTATGGGATTTGGTCATAGATGGATATGTTCATCCCATTGATGGGAATGGCAAGAAAGTAGATAGAAAATCTATGACAGAAGCCCAAAAGAAGGAATCTAGAAATCACCACAAGGCTAGAACAATATTGTTAAATGCAATATCTCACACTGAGTATGAAAAGATCACAAATAGAGAAACTGCATTTGACATGTTTGAGTCCTTGAGGATGACTCATGAGGGAAACTCTCAAGTCAAGGAAACAAAGGCTCTGGCTCTAATTCAGAAGTATGAAGCCTTCAAGATGGAAGAAGCTGAATCTGTTGAAGCCATGTTCTCCAGATTTCAAATACTTACAGCTGGACTAAAGATTCTGGATAAAGGTTACTCTACTGCTGATCATGTGAAAAAGATTATCAAAAGCTTACCTACCAGGTGGAGACCTATGGTGACTGCGCTGAAAATGGCTAAAGATCTGAACAAGATCTCCTTGGAGGAACTAATCAGTTCACTGAGGAGTCATGAAATTGAACTTGAGGAAGATGAACCTCAAAAGAAAGGTAAGTCAATTGCCTTAAAATCTAATAAATCTGCTAAAGCATTGCAGGTAATAGAGGAAAGCTCTGAAGAATCCTCATCTGAAGATGAAGATGAATTATCCATGTTGTCCAGAAGAATAAACAAACTCTGGAAGCATAAAGGAAAGAAGTTCAGAAACTTCAGGAAGCCTGACCAAAGAAAAGAATCTTCTGGACACAGAAGATCTGGCAAAAAGGAGGTTGTCTTCTACGAATGTAAAGAACCTGGGCATTACAAAAATGAATGTCCAAAGCTGTTCAAAGAAAAGCCCAAAAGAAAATCTGATAAGAAGAAGAAGGTTTTAATGGCAACCTGGGATGATTCAGATACATCTGAATTTGAATCTGAGTCAGAAAAGGAATGTGCCAACGTAGCATTGATGCCAGACATAGAAGATCAGGAGGAAGGAACTTCAGGATCTGAATCTGACTCTGAATCTGACTCTGACGCTGAAGAGGTAATGGCTAAACTCACTAAAGATGAACTTATCAAAGTGTTATTAGAGGTTCTGAAGAGCTATAATAATATTAAGCTCAAATACAAGGAGCGTCAAAGCAATCTTGTATCTGAGAATAATATTCTTAAATCAGAAGTGGCTGAGCTAAATGAAAAGAACTTAAAAATGAAAAATGATTTTAAATTAGGTCAACAAGATTCTGATTCTGAAACTGAGTCTGAATGCAAAAATATTTTGGAAAAATATGACTACAGCTTTCAGAAGTTTCTTGCTAAAAGCATAGACAGAAGCAAAATGGCTTCTATGATCTATGGAGTTAGCAGAAATAACAGAAAAGGAATTGGATATAAATCTTCATCTAAAAAGGATTTAAATCCAAAACCTGTTGATAAAATTATCATCAAGACTCCTTTATATTCCCATTTTAAATTTGGTCACTTGAATGATATTAAACACACTCGTTCTGAAAAGAACATTCATGTGTTTAAATATAAGGCTAGTCAGAATAAACCTTATGTTGAAAAACAAAAGTTTAGACAAACCTTCAGAACAACTAACCCAAAAGGACCCAAGAAGATATGGGTACCTAAGAGTAAAATAATTCTTGTTGCAGATGTTCTTAGCAGCAAGGTCAGGATGCCAATCATGGTACCTGGACTCTGGATGCTCACGTCACATGACGGGAGAAAGGTTTATGTTCCAAAACCTGGAGCTTAAATCTGGAGGAGAAGTGAAATTTGGAGGGAATCAGAAGGGCAAGATCATTGGATCTGGCACTATTGGAAATGGTAACCTTCCCTCTATTACTAATGTTTTACTTGTAGAAGGATTAAAGCATAATCTATTGTCCATAAGTCAATTAAGTGACAATGGTTATGACATAGTCTTTAATCAAAAATGTTGTAAAGCTATTAGTCAAAAGGATGGCTCAATCCTATTTAGTGGAAAGAGGAAGAACAACATTTATAAAATAAATCTTTCAGAACTTACGGTTCAGAATGTTAAATACTAAAGAGAATCTGAACAAGTTTGATTCTAAAGCACATAAGTGTTTCATGCTTGGGTATTCTGAACGCTCTAAAGGCTACAGAGTATACAATACTGAAACACAGATTGTGGAAGAATCTATTCATGTTAGATTTGATGATAAGCTTGGCATTGAAAAGCCAAAGCAGTTTGAAAGTTCTGCAGATAGAGAAGTAATTCTTACAGACTCTGAAGGCTCAGAGGCAGAAAAAGCTCAAGTGAAGAAACCTGAAGCAATGCCAGATGCAATTCCTTTGACTTCTCAGATGAACAACTTAAACATTTATGAAGAATCAACTGTTAGAGGATCATCTTCCAGAGTCAAAGCTTCTCATCCAGAGAATGTGATCATTGGAAAGAAGGATGACCCTATCAGAACAAGATCCTTCCTCAAATCATCTGAAGCATCATTATTTGGATTGGTGTCAATAATTGAACCAACCTCTGTGGATGAAGCTCTGCAAGACAATGACTGGATTATTTCCATGCAAGAAGAGCTAAATTAATTCACAATAAATAATGTGTGGGATTTAGTTCCAAGACCAAAATTAATTCACAAGAAATAATGCTGCACAATATAATATCACTCTATATCAGATGGATGTTAAAAGTGCCTTTCTAAATGGTATTATAGAAGAAGAAGTTTATGTCCACCAACCTCCTGGTTTTGAGAGTGAAACATTTCTAGAACATGTTTTCAAACTAAAGAAATCTCTGTATGGTTTAAAACAAGCTTCCAGAGCTTGGTATGAGAGATTAAGCAATTTTCTTCTGGAGAAAAATTTCATCAGAGGCAAAGTGGACACAACACTCTTCTGTAAAACATTTAAGAAAGATCTTCTAATTTGTCAAATATATGTGGATGATATTATATTTGGATCTACCAATACTATGCTTGGAAAGGAGTTTGCTCAATGTATGCAGGCAGAATTTGAAATGAGCATGATGGGAGAATTGAGATTCTTTCTGGGAATTCAAGTCAACCAAACTCCAGAGTGCACTTACATTCATTAGACCAAATATGTTAAAGAACTTCTGAAGAAATTTAACATGACTGATAGTAAGATGGCAAAGACTCCCATGCATCCAACTAGTACACTAGGCAAGGAAGAGGTAAGTAATAAAGTAGATCAGAAACTCTACAGAGGTATGATAGGATCTCTTCTCTACTTAACTGCTTCTAGACCTGACATTCTGTTTAGTGTATGCTTATGTGCAAGATTCCAATCAGATCCTAGAGAATCACACTTAACAGCTGTTAAGAGGATTCTAAGGTATATGAAAGGTACTTCTAATGTGGGTTTGTGTTACAGAAAATCTGATGATTTCAAATTAGTTGGATTCTGTGATGCTGATTACGCTGGAGACAGAGTGGAAAGAAAAAGTACTTCTGGAAGTTGTCAATTTCTAGGAAGAAATCTAATCTCTTCGTACAGCAAGAAACAACCCACAATTGCACTATCAACTACTGAGGCAGAATATATTGCTGCTGCTGGATATAGCACGCAGATGCTCTGGATGAAAAGTCAGCTAGAAGATTATCAGATATTTGAAAGTAACATTTCTATTTTCTGTGATAATACTTCTGCTATATGTTTGTCTAAAAACCCTATTTTACACTCTAAGGCAAAACATATAGAAATTAAACATCATTTCATCAGAGACTATGTTCAGAAGGGAATTATAAACTTAGCCTTTGTTGATACAGATCATCAATGGGCAGATATTTTCACAAAACCCCTTACTGAAGATAGGTTCAAATTCATTTTGAAAAATATTGGTATGGATTTGTGTCCAGAATAATATTTGTCAGAAGCAAATGTTTCAGATGTAAAATATTTATAACTCTGAAGTATTTCATATGTTGCTTATTAGATTTATGTTCATTTGTGTGTATTTGAACTAACCAATCTTAGAGGATCTGAACATTGGCTAACATTTCATTTCTCAAGAGAATTCAAAAGCACATGCAAGCAAACACGTGTCACTCTAAATCTGAGAAGATAGCGTGTACACTACTGAAGAGGCGTTTGTGGTATGGTTTGAATAGTGAAAATCTTGATTTTCCCCCCAATTTGTCAGAATCAATTAATGCTTGAAATGATTTTTATTCTCTTTCATTAATTGTCATTAAATGCTATGTATAAAACGTGCTTTGTATGTCTGTTGAGTGCCTTAAATGTTTTCTATAAATACCACATCTCACACCCATTTCACACTTTTCATAACACAAGCAAGTTTATGCATTTCTGTCTTCTATTCTCTCTTCACAAAAACCCTAAACCCTCGTCAAAATCATCTTCATCATCTTCAATGGCAACCTCATCTTCTACAGCAGCTCAGTTTCAATCAACCATGGCTGCAGTTACTTCTGCAAATATGGGTGTGACTCCATTCACGACACCTAAAAGGACTTTGTTAACTCCTGTTAACAAACTTGAAGTTCTCTGTGAATCAATGGTGGAATTCGATTCATTAGCTGAAAATGGATTTGAATTTCGTTCAATAATTGATGCATAAGGCTGGGTAAAATACTTTGACAGATTATTTGGACCAGTTTACCCTCATCTGGTGAAAGAATTCTGGATACATGCTTCTGTTTATCCCAAATTCATCTTGTCTTCTGTTCTGGGTAAGGAGATTATAATTACTGAAGGTCTAATCAGGAAACTCATAGGGTATGAGGAGACTGATGGAGTATGTCATCTGCCAGCTGGGCGTGTAGACATGGAAGAAGTTTATGAGGAAGTCATCACTTCTGGACAGGCCTCCAACAAATTTAAAGATCTGAAGCCTGACTATAAAATCTGGGCAAAGATTTTTCTGGGATGCATTCATCACAGAAAATCTACAAATTCTCCAAATTATGTGAACAATGAACAGATCTACTTCATGTACTGTTTAAGTCAGAGCACTAAGGTAGATCTCCCTTACATTCTGTTCATGCCTTTATGGAACCATATCAATGCTTCAAGAGAATCTGTAAAGGAAAAGGGTCAGAAGATCAGAACATGGATTCCCTTTGGAAGCTTAATTTCAGACATTCTGACAGAGAATGGTCTGGTGACGGCTCTGTATGAAGCTGGAGTCAAGGATGAACTTGAATCCATTGTTGGAAAACCTCTGAATGCAAAGAGTCTTCAGAGACTAAAAATTGTAGAGGAACTCTCATCTGCACCCAAGAAGCTGAATGTTTCTGAAATCAGTCAGAAGCGAATTCCAGTTGAAAACTATCCACTGTTCTGTGCTGAAGAACCAAGGGAAATAATTGTGAGATATATTGATGCATGCAAAGCAGATGGAACGCCCATTCCTGCAGATATTCTGAAAAGAGCAAGAGAACCAATGCCTGATGTATGCAATTAAAACACAAGGAAAAGAGGTCAATCAGAGGAAGAAGAAGTTGCTGCTCAGAAGAAGCCAACAGTTACTGACAAGCCTCAGAAGCTGATCAAGAGGAAAGCATCTGGAGACGCCCCCTCTGTTCCAACAAAGCGTATCAAGATTAAAGGTACCAAATCTTCTGTATCTTCTTTCAATAACATTCTTTTAAATGAATCAACATTTAGTTCTATTCCAAAACCCCCTCCTATTCAAAAAAAATTTGTTCCTGCTCCATCTCAAATCTGAACCATTAAAAATTCCTTCCCTACAAAAATCATCTGATTCCATTTCCACTACTCCATTAAAATCCTCTATTATTCCATCATCTGAACCAACAACAACAACAACACCAGCAAATCAAACTCCACCACCTATAACAAAACCAACAGAACAATCTGAACCACAACAACAACCAGAACAACAAAAACAACCAGAACAACAACAACAACAACCAGAACAACAACAACAACCAAAAAAACAACAATCAAACACATCTGAACCTATTGCATCTGCACAAGTTACTTCTGAACCACCTGCATCTGAACAACCTGCATCTGAACCGCCATCAAAGCCTTCTGAGCATCAATCAGAACCAACTAACCCATCTGAAACAAATATACCTGAGACAGAGATTCTAGAAGTTACACCTCTCAAAACTGTTTTTGAAGTGTCTTCTACGTCTTGTACTCCAACCACATCCTCAAACTCATCAGAATCTGATATACACCCAGATATTCTGTCACCTCCCTCTCTCAGAAATCTTGCAGTTAACCAACCAGCACCACCTGTTTCATCAGACTCTCTCATTCTCAATCCTATTCCAAAACCTAAGCCAAGGAGATCTGAATTTGTATCCCTTGTTTCCTTTAAACCACTCCCCACTGATCCACTTTCTTATGTTTTGAAAGTTAAAAATTTCTATGACAGAATTGAACCATCTGACACTATCACCCCTCTTAAACCCAAGCTTTCCATCATTCTACCATCTGTTCTTCAAACCTATATAAAAGAACTGCCAGAAATGACTTCATCAGAACCTCTTTTATCTGATAAGTCTGCATTCATTCCTTACTCTTCTACTGTATTTAATGTTGTTTCCTATGCATCAGATGCAAAACCATGTCTGTTGAATGCTTTAGTCAGATCCAAACTTGTCATTTCATCTGATCCTCCATCCATACCCTTCTACCCTCGCCCTCTGATCACCGTTCCAAAATTCACCATTTCATCTTCACCTCAACCCAAGCCAATCACATTGGAAACTCTCCTAAAACCAAAACCTAGGCTGAATGTTGATCATTTATTTACAAGTTTTTTGAATGAAATAGAGATGCATTTAGGCTCTGTACAGAGGAAGTGCTTATCAACAATGGATGCAAATGAATCTGATGCTATTTGGAATAGCTTCATCAACAGATTCAACACTGTAGCATCAAATCTGAAGAACATATGTTCCAATTATGCGAAGCTCAGTTTTGCTGAAACTGCTAGAAGTTTGTTCTGGACTGTTAAAAGATCTGCACCATTGCTTCTTAAAGATGCTCCTTCATCATCTGAAGCCTGTGATACAGAAGTGAACACTGAATCTGCATCTGAAGACAATCCTCTGGCTATGACTCTTGTAGAACATCCCTTTGGATTTGCTGCTCCTGAATCTGAATCCCCTATGGAAATTGACTCTGTTCCTGCTTCAGAATCTGTCCCACCTTCTTCATCTAAGATCAAGAAAGAGTATCCAGATCTTGAAGATAAGATTGCAGTTCTGGAAGCTGGTTAATCAGAGATTAAGTCATGGATGGCTAAGCAAGATAAGAAGTCTGAAGACATGGCTCAGTGGATGTCCAAACAATATCAGAAGAATGAAACAATGGCTAAGTGGATGTCAAAGCAAGAACAGTCATCCTCTGAGATCACTGATCTGTTGAAGATGATTTTGTCAAAACAAACTTAGTTTATTTTTTATCTGATGTTTGCACATGTACTTGAATCTTTTCTGATGTTTGTATTATTTGCTCTGAATGAATGAATGACTCAATGTTTTCTCTACATGATTTATCTTGTCTGTTTTTCCTTTTATTTGTCTTTTAAAAATTCTTACTTTTTAATTATGACAAAAAGGGGGAGAAAATAGATCTGACTGTTTAAATAAACTCTACCTAAATGAGACTTTAGACATATCAATTTTAACTAACGTAAACTCTTAGTGTTTCAGAACATTTGATAAATCTGATATATTCCTTAAAAGAAACTCTGAGACTTCCAGATCATTTTTAACGCATCAGACTCTGACTTTGAAACAAGCAAAATTGAAGGCTTAGAACATTCAGGCTCTGATTCTGAAAATAATACTCAAGACAAAAAGGGAAGTTTCTATTTCTTATTAATATTCAATTCAGGGGGAGATTCATCATCTCAGGGGGAGTTATGATTATTTGCTTTTCTAACTGAACAAAATTTCTGATGTTTTTGTCATCATCAAAAAGGGGGAGATTGTTAGAACACAGATTGGTTTTTAATAATATCTCTATGTTTTGATGATAACTTTTATGAAATTTTGTATTGAAGAATTATATACTCTAAAATTTGCTTGAGAATGTTTGTTGCAGATGTTAAACTAAATATCACTCCAGAAGCAAATTAGATCTGAACATAAGAAATATGCAAGACTCTGAAGCGTCAGAAGCATCTTTTAGAAGATTCTGAACGCTGCCACCAGAAGATTCTGAGCGCTACCTCCAGATGGATCTGAAGCAGAAGCTACAGAAGAATCTGAAGCAAGCCAGAAGCATTTGAAGAAATGAAGAAGTCTGTATGAAGAGTTATTCAAGCACAGTTACTTCAGAAGACTCTGATAGTACTAACGCTACCAATACTGAGGATCTGACCCAAAAACTCTGCTCTGAACTTATACATGCTGAAAGCACACTTACTGCAAAGACTCTGATTCAGCATAACTCTGATGAACATCAGAAGGCTCTGACTAACTTAGACTCTGATGATTCTTGCTGAAAATTGTTGAAGAAGAATTCAAAGAGTATGTCCGTTGGAATAATCCAAACGACTCTTTCCTTATTTATGCTAGACACAAGAACACAGACAAAAAGGATTTCTCTGTGCATTCTTCTTCTAGGAAAGGTCACTTGATGTGAAGACAAAAAGGCTCAGACCTGTTGGTACACTCTTCTCAACGTGAAAAGATCTTGGATCACTGTGCCTATAAAAGCAAGTCTTCACTCATACAACTCATATATTCTTGCTAGAATTATTTCATTGTTCTTAATCTTAAGTGAAAAATCACAGTTGTGATAAAGCTTTATTAGAAGCATTTTAACACTTGTATTTATTATTACATTTGATTGTAAGAAAACCTTAAGAAGATCCAGTTAGGATCAGTAGTTCTTGAGAAGACTTTGAACAGTTGTTCTTAGTGCTTACTATTGTAATCAATTGATTAAATAGTGGATTAAGTCCTTGTTTGAGAAAGGAAAGTCACTCTAGATAGGGTGGACTAGAGTAGTTGAGTTCAACAAACCAGGATAAAAATACTTGAGTTTTTACTTCTAAGTTTTTATCTTCATACTTATTCAACCCCCCTTCTAAGTATTTTCTCACCTTCAGATAGGTCCATACCTGTGAGAGGGATTGGGTTATGCAGGAAACCTTGACTTCCAGACTACCTGGTTTTCTTTACAGTTGAACCTGTGTTCTAGATACAAGGGGTTCCTATTAGTGACAGTGCTATGTTCTTGTCAAAGCGGAGTGCTGGTTCTTCTCCATCAACAGCACAACAGTCTTGATCCCCTGTTTGCATTTGCATTTGCATTTCCATATTGCATATTCATTAACATGTATTTATGCTGCAGGTGTACATTTCCCTTTGATCTAGTGTTCTTATTTCTCTGACATGGTGCCTAGCCTGAGGAAGACAGTGGTATACAAGTTTCCAACACCTGACATCAGATCTCTGTTGGGTTTAATTTCTGTGGCTGATAGGAAAGTGATGGAAGACTTCAAGGAATCCTATGGGAAGCTTCTGAGTGTTGTTTGCAAGCCATCAGTGTATGAGTTGAATGGTCTTTATGCTCTCTTCTAGTTTTATGACCCGCAGCTGCGGTGCTTTACTTTTCCTGGTTATATTCTAGCACCTACCTTAAAGGAGTTCTTTGTGTTATTGGGAGTGCATATTCTTGATCAGATGCCATTTTATCTCACTGAAGCTGAGCCTGGTCTGGCTAAGCTTGCTACTACTTTGCATCTGGATATTTCTAAGCTGAAGGGGAATTTGGCTAAGAGGAGTGGAATGCCTGGTTTCCCTTTATCCTTTCTGATTGAGAAGGCTTAACAGTTTGCCAAAGAGGGTTGTTGGGTGATGTTTAATGATATCTTAGCGTTATGTATCTATGACATCATGTTATTTCCTAACATTCCGGATTTCGTAGATTTGGACGCGTTCCATATGTTTGCTTCAGGGAATCCTATACCTACGCTGCTAGGCGACGTCTATCATTCTGTACACTACAAGAATGAAAACAGAAGAGGGAAGAACGTATCTTGTTGCGTGCCTTTTTTGTATATGTGGTTTGTGAGCCATCTTCCCAAATCTGGTCCTTTCATTACTACTGCAGGTACTTTAGAATGGTCTGAGAGGTTGATGGGGTTGTCTGCTGAGAACATCATCTGGTTTGACAGGGATATGCTGGTTACTAAGATCATTTATAGTTGTGGAGATTTTCCTAACATTCCGTTGGTCGGAAGGAAAACATGCATCAACTATATTCCATCTCTGTTGATCAGACAATTTGGGTACGCCTTGAGAGATCCTCCTAAGGAAGAGGAGATACAGGAATCTCTGTATCTCACTGGATTGTTGGAAGGGGATACCTTGCTTAGGGTTGAGGATGGCTGGAGCAGAATTCACAGGAAAGGGAAAGTTTCTCTGGGGAAGAGTAACAGCCGAGCTTACGACCCTTATTTAACTTGGATCCAGGATAGAGCAAAGAGGTTACCGATGCCTTTCCCATCTGTTGAGCCATTGTATCCTCTCATGATTGAGGAACCTACCACTATGGATATCCAGAAGTACAACCAGTTGTGGTTTGAGAAGGAGGAGCTTCGGAAGGCTAATGAAGAGTTAGAGAAAGAGATCATTCAGCTCCGGGGTGAAAAGATTGAGGTTGTGCACTCTTTCAAGAGGCAGACTGAGCTTGTGAACAGGCTGGGTACATATTTGACCAAGGAGACTTGTTCCCATGAACATTTGGGTTTGGATCTGAAAGTTGTCAGTGATGTTCTCGCTTCTAAGAAGAAGGATTTGGATAGGGCTTATCTGGAGATTTCAAAGTTCAATGATCAGTGGAATGCTACTCTTTACAACAACAAGGAGCGTGAGGCTAAGTGTTGCTATTGCGAAAATCGGCGCCGGCTGAACAGAAGAGTCGCCACCGTGCGTTATTTATCCCACGGGAGGGAAAGGAAACGCTCGAAGTAAACCTCGCACAATACGGGAAAGGTATGGTCGTCGCAACCAAAACCTGGGTTCGGGAGTCGGTTACGCAAGGGGAAGGTATTAGCACCCCTCACGTCCGTCGTACTCGACGGGATCCACGCTTGTTTTCGGGTATGGATTGTTATTCTATCTAAACTATAGGTCAAGGGTGAAAAAGAAAATAAAATGAAAATAAAAATGACTCGGCAAAGTATCGCACTTTATGCCTACGTATTCCCGTCTGGAACGAGAAATCAGAGTCAACGTAGTTCGCCTACCTACGGGAAAGGAGGGGAAGGTTGCTCGCTAGGATATCGCATCCTATGCCTACGTACTTCCACACAGCAGGGAAGATCAGAGCACACGTAGTTCGGGCCGCGTACGACACAAGCTTGTCTTGATTGATTTTTATTCCTTCTGAAAAAGGTTTTCTTGATTAACAGTCCAAGCGGACAAAAATGACGTTTTGATGAGTTCACATTCTTTTACGGAAGAAGTGTCTTTTATTGTGTTTGAAATCTTTATGTGTTTTTCTGTTTGTTTTGAGAAAGAAAGAGACAGAACTCTAACCTACGGTTGCGAAGGGAAACAAACTAACCTAATGTTATCATGCATGGGTTAAGACCTAGTGTCTATCATGCTCCTCTCTTGCACAGAGAGAAACAGAGATCCTAAGGGATAGGCAGAAACAGAAACAATATCAGATATATACAGTAAAACAGTAAAATGCATGGATGCAACAGTACAAGCGAGGCAAGGGAGTCCCACTCGACCTCGAACCTAGAAAACAATAGGCAAAAGTGAAGAGGCTTCACTTTCAACCCAACAGGGTAAACAGCAAACAATACAGTCCAGAAAACCAGTCAATACATCAGCAATGAAATACAACAGCAAAAGAAACAGCATCAGCAGCTCTGAATCAGCATCTGACTTCAAGTAATCTCCAATCAGCTACAGGTTTCAACAAGCATCAATCTCCATCTTCATGGCCTTCAGGCAAGGGCTTTGATCATCAGTCTTCTATCTGCAATGGCTTTTCTTCAAACTCAAACCTCCAGGATGAGGGATCAGTCATAAGAGTGAATTGGGTGTTAAGCAATCAGCTGACTACCAAAGGTGGTGAACAGACTGCTTCTAACACAAGAGACATTTTCTCTCAAGAGTTCTATCTCATAGACACTGTCACCAAGCCTTCCAAAGGAAGGGGGTGAGTGTCTTAGAGAGACTCTGAATCACAGAGAAGAATGGATGCAGACAAGGCAATCCATGTTTGAGAAACAATCATTCTAATCTAGAGCTCTGCCTAGCTCCTAAACCCTAGTCTCCTCAGCAGCTGCTAGCAAGAATCTCCTCCTCAACTCTGACAGTTGATCTTCAATCTTTGAATCTCCAATGGCTTCATCTTCACAAATCTTCAGCTTCCCCAGGGCCCCAGACAATCCCAATACCCAAACGAGCAAACAACAATCCCCAGAGGGCACACCACACCAGACAACAGATATACAGACAGTAATAATAGCAGTAGGGGAATCCTGACTTTTTCTAAGGGATCTAATAGCTACCCATAGCCCATATAGTCCCCTAACTAATCTATTCAAACCCTAAGTCCTAAGGGAAAAAATTGAACTTCCTAAGTTGTCACTTAAAACCCTAGTTTTGTTCATGATGTTCAAGCATTTACTAATCACCTAAAATTAACTCCTAAAAATGGGAACTAAAATATTTCTACAAGTTTAATATCTCATCTAAACAATATAACAAGAATGACTAAAAAATATTAAAACACGTAAGAGAACAAAAATCATAAAAATGATGCATGAAATGAACTATTTAATATGACATTTATTTAGAAAATATGTAAAAAATATGAAATAAAACTAAAAATGAAATTTTATTTAATGAACATTTTCTAGACATTTTAATGTAAAAGATGTAAAAAGAATGGATGAAAATGCATTTTTTATGAATTTATTAGGGATTTATGAAATTGGTAAAATATTAGTGAATTAAGAAAATTAAAATTGAATTAAATGAGGGAGGGGGGTACGAATAGAACTTCGCTCCAGTTATTATTCCATTGGGCCAGGAAATAGGGGGGTGCTGGTAGCGCTTTTCCAGGGCCCAGAATACACTCAGCATTAGTGAAATAGAAAGAAGCGAGCTGGGAGGTGAGAAAAGCAGGGAAATCACATTGAAATGGTTTGGGCCTAACACATTGGGGGTGGGATTAGCACAAGAGACTCAGGCCCGCCCGTTTCAATTAATGAAACGGCGCGTTTTGGCCAGGTCCTTCCCTCCACAAATCAGATTAAATGTAGGCCACACGATCACGCCAATAGTCAAAGGTCCTACTCAAAATGGAAGGCCACGATTTCGTCTTCCCCAATGGTTCTGCAAATTAGGGTTTTAACTCCATGAACATCCATGCACGAACAATATTCCATCCCTCTGTTCTCACTCTACACGCAATGAAATGCCACGCCATAAACATGAAACCTGCTCAGAATCTTTCCCTCTATAATCCTAGGGCATCAATTCAGTCTGAAACTCAAAGAAACTCTCAACCCGATCGAGGTAAAATCTGGTCACCATGGATATGCACTGATATGAACCTTCACCATTCTTCTTCAAACTTACCCTAATCTGATCTATGCATAAAGGTGATTAACCTACACTATCGAGCTAAGATTCTAATGGCTTAACCTAAGAGATATTGATCCAAACAGTTTGTTGCACCTGTCACCAACCATCACCAATCCTTTCCAAATTCATCTAACCTAATCTCCTAACCACCTAGATCAAGTCTAAACTAATAAAATCATGTTAAACTAACTGAATCAAGCTAATCGAATGAAAACTTACCTGATGTAAAACCTTGAGAACAGCTATGGAGATTGATGATTTGAGGCTTTTGAGACTTGGATCTTGATCCACACACTCAGCAATCAATTCTGTATGCAATATTCTGGTGATTCCTTGCTTGAATTAGGCTGTCCACTTGAGATTGTGATTTTGATGTTGATGAAAAAAGCACTCGAAAATGGATGAGAATCACCAAAACCTTGCTTCAATTATGATCTATGATGATGATGGAGTAAAATTGAATTGATTTTGATGAATATTGATGAAGAATTTGGTGAATTGGAATGAAAACTTCAATGAAAAAGTATGAGAAATTTGTGGAATTCTTGGTGCAAATGAAGCCAACCCTTGCCAAATTCTCCTTTCATGAATATATAGACCCCAATGGTACATTCTAGATCCATCTTGCACATTCCCTTGTTTTCCAACTTTGGTTCATTTTGATTATGTTTCTTAAAAGGCAAGCAACCATGGATAACTTCATTTTTTCCTTCTAAACTCAAAAAAGTCTTTGAACCATTGTTCTTAGAATTGTTTTTCCATTCAAAATCATATATTGGAAGTCTCCATTTGGACTTAGAAATCTCCCAAACCATTTTTCAATTTGAAATTATTCACTTTATAAGCCTTTTTAGTTCATATTTTGACCAATCATGCAACTCCATGCTATGAGCTTCTCCAATAACTTGTGACCTTCTTTCTAGACTTAAAATCCCATTTGGAGCAAGTTTGATGTTGTAAGTTTTTCCATTTGAGGCCTCCTTGTATGAGTTTTGGACATGGGTTAAAATGACCTGTAATTCACAAATGCCCAAAATACCCTTTGCTTGCCAAGACCATAAGTTGAGTTCTCCACATCATATGAAGGCATGCCATACCATTCTAGAAAGCTAAGACAATGAGGAACAATTATTATGTTGACCAAGAATTCACTTGAAATCTCCTTGAGGGGCAAAACTAGCTTGGAAGTCAAGTCACTTTCACAGACAAAAATTCAGATACCCCAGATGACCTGTAACTTGCAAGGACCATAACTTGAGTTCTACAAATCTCCTTGAGGTCTTCCACCACTCAAATTAAAGGTCTTGAGATCCTCTACAAGTTTCATGTTGGCCAAGAAGCCATTTGAAGCTAGCATTTTGACTTATCTTGCTTGGAAATTTGACCTAAACTAGGGGATTTTACAGAGAAACCCTAATTTAGTAACTCCTCCTCTCCTTGATTTCTCTTGAATTCTCCTTGCCATATCTCCATATCCTTCTTCATATGTCAAATGTTGATCCCCACATCTCTCCAATAGACTTGAATGCCCTTTTAAGTCAGTCAATTGCCCTAGGGTTGACCTAGGGTTGACCCAGATGAAACCCTAGTTGATTGTCTTCAACTGTAGCTCTTGTGCTCTCATCAATGACTTGTCTCCTTCTCCAAATGACTTTTTAAGTCTCTCATGATGGCTAGCTACTCTCCATGCCTTCAATTCACAGCTCATAACCCTCTTGTTGATCCTCAGATACCCTCAGCTAGGAGATAGACTCAAGGCTTGATCTGCTGAACTCTTTGCTTTCAAATTCTTTCCTGATGACTTGAATGAGATAGAATTAGGATAATAACCTCATGATAGGCCTCTAGAGGTGAGAATAGTGATTGGTCCCCTGTTGAATGACTTGCTATGCTCATGCTATGCAGATGGTTAGTCTATGTACATGACTCTATATGCAAATGCTAATGATAATGAAACATAAACCAAGTGAATAAGGTTGGGCAAATTTTAGGGTGCAACAGCTGCCCCTATTCAAGCGACTTGGACCCGATTGGGTGAAGAGCCCGGAGCCTTCAGACATTCGCGGTACGAGACGGTTGAATATTAGTGAAACCGAAAATTTGCCAACCACGAAATTAAATTGCGCTCCTGCTTGAGGAATGACATTCGTCAGCTGAATCTGACTGTTATAGTAACCCACTGATCTCGCGCGACCGTGTTGGGGATTGTCTTCATCGTTCTGAAAAGAATTCTGTCATAACAGGTTGCTTGCTTGCTTGTCCACATTAGGACTCTGTCTGTCATCAATACGAAGAAATCTCAACTAAAACCTGTCCACGTTAGGACTCTACTTGCTGCTGACCCAGAAAAATCTCGGCAACCCTGCTGGGGATAATTCGTCTGCCTTTTCCATAAACTGAATCATCCACGTTAGGACCAATACTCTTCCACGTTAGGAATCATTTATTCTGTATCTGTCCGCGTCAGGAATAACCCTTTCATCTTTCCACGTTAGGAAACAATCTTCTTTCCGCGCCAGGAAGACTATATCGATCTGTCCACGTAGGGACTTCCAACTTCTTTCTGATTTGTCCGCGTCAGGAATAACCCTTTCATCTTTCCACGTTAGGAAACAATCTTCTTTCCGCGCCAGGAAGACTATATCGATCTGTCCACGTAAGGACTTCCAACTTCTTTCTGATTTGTCCGCGTCAGGACTCATTTTTCCCGAATCTGTCCACGTAAGGACCCCAATTTCTCCGCGTGAGGAATAAACTTCTTCTTCCACGTTAGGAATATCTTCTTTGATCTATCCGCGTCAGGACTAAACTCTTCCATGTCAGGAATAATCTCTTTCTTTCCACGTCAGGAATCAATCTTGATATGTCCGCGCGAGGACTCCAATCTTTCCACGTAAGGAATAAACTCGTCTTTCCACGTAAGGAAACCATTTTTCTTCCACGTAAGGAATGCTCTTGATATGCTCACGTCAGGACTCTGATCTTTCCACGTAAGGAATTCAACTTTTTCTCGATTTGTCCGCGTCAGGACTCAGTTTTCCACGTAAGGAATGCCATCTTAATCTGTCCACGTAAGGACTCCAACCTTTCCACGTTAGGAATGCAACTTCTGATATGTCCGCGTAAGGACTACATCTTTCCACGTTAGGACCCACTTCTCCAAGTTAGGAATAATAATTTCTTCGATTTGTCCACGTCAGGACACGGATCTCGTCCTGATTTGTCCACGTTAGGACTCAGGAGTCTTCGACTCGCTGAGGAAATAAGATTTGTCCACGTGAGGACTCATACCCTCGACCCACTGGGGAAATAACTTGTCCACGTAAGGACTCACGCGTCTTCGACTTGCTGGGGAAATATCCGCGTCAGGACTTACACTTTGCCAACAACACGAAGAAGGATAAATTTGTCCACGTCAGGACTCTTGTATCTTGTCATCACAAAGAACTACAAACTTGTCCACGTCAGGACGCACATTTCACCATTACGAATAAATATATCTGCTGGAAACAAATGATCCACGTCAGGACACCAACACGAAGAGTAACCAATCTTGTCCACGTCAGGATTTCACATTCGATCAATACCGAGGAATCAAATCTGTCCATGTTAGGACTAGCACGTATCGTCAACCTGAGGAAATGTCCACGTCAGGACTCCACCTTCCAACAATTCTGAGAAATCGAACCTGCCCACGTTAGGACTAGCACCTCCCATCAGCCCAGGGAAATAGACCTGTCCGCGCTAGGACGCCCACTTCTGAAGAAACCCCGCCAATCTAGGAATAAACTGTCCGCGTTAGGACTTGGTTCTTCAATGATCCTCACCCACAAACTTCTTAGCACTGACGTGACAGCGATTTCGAGATGAACTCTACTGGGGATGTCTGGAAACCCACTATCGGACGCCTGCTCTGATAACCGGCGGTGGCCTCTGAAATTCTGATTCATGCGACCCGTTGATGACAAACAAACTCTGCTTGGGGATAAGGAGATTCTTATCCTGGTCACTCTGGCTGGGGAAAATAAGGTACATTTGCATAAACGACTCTGCTGGAGACAAAGAGAGTTTTATCATGATAACTCTGTAGGGAATGCAGCCAAAACTGACATTGGATATCTCCTGCCGAGATCTTGAATGTTTGGTAATTCATTTGAGCAAGAGCTCTCTCCGCCTGAACTACCAGAGTACAGAAACTGCTTCAGCAAAATAAATGCTGGAAGGATAACGCCGACTCGCCGGGGATAGCCTGATGCTACGAAATTATTCCGGCAAAATAAATGCTGGTAGGGTGAAGTCGACCCTGCTGGGAAGTTGGGAACTCAAACCACACGCCTTGTTGAAGTAACCCCCTGCTGGGGAATAGCAGATGTGCACCGTATGTTCAGACTTTCTGCTGGAACGTGAACCGATATCACCAGTATCTCTGACAAAATAAATGACAGGAACCGCCATCAACTCTGCCTGGGAGAGTCTTAATCTTCGAGTTCCACTGGAAGGAATGAAAACTTGCTGAAAAGAGAAATCCACTGGGGAGGGCTGGATTCTCTTGGGGAAAATTAACTGACTCCGCTGGGGGAGAGTGCATGACCCTGCGGGGAACAATGAACCTATCTGAATACCGCCTCACGATCTTGGAATCACCAAACTCTGCTGAGGTCGATTAACTTCTCTGGAGCACGTCCTTTGGATAAGCTACGTCTAGCTGGGGAATTCTATCCTTCTTCAGGACGAACATGCATGATCTGCGTGGGGATCAGATCTTCCGTTATCGCAATCCTCTGATCATCTTCCTCGTATGGTTATGAAACCTGCAACCACACAAACAAAACAAGACAAGCCTATGCAATCCAAATCGATTCAGGTTAGTGACGTTACACTCAGTCAATTCAAAGCTTTAGCAATTGTTGGCAAGGGCCAGTGATGTTATACTCATGCTAGTTTCATCAAACTTCGGCGTTTTATCATGCGCAAAACAGTAAAGAACAGGCATCAAGTACTGAATAACACATTTTCATTGATAGAGCCCCTGAATGGGCGGAGTTTTTGTACACGGGATGTAACTCCTGAAAAGAGGAAGCTACGCGAAGCAAAATACATAAGTATGAAAGTATGCACAAGAAGCATAAATATTGACAAATTAAATTTTGTACACATGTCGGCAACTGGATGCAGATGAGCACCACGAACTGATCCTCCCATGACTCGTCCGACTCTTATACTTTCCCGGTATCCCTACTTCTGAAGAGGTTGTATCCGATAACTGACTCCTCAAATATATTCTCCCGCATCGATACTCATTGCAATACCAAATTCGGACCGCAGTCATTTGCTTTTCTCATCCCTAACTTTTGCGTGAACCGCCCTTTACGGGTTTTCAGTTCACCGGGATACCCTTTTTTGCCGAAGCCGCCCAGTGTAGGTTTTCAACTTCGCGGGTGTACATTTTTTCAATTTTATCCCTAACTTTTGCCCGAACCTTTCATTCTGTTTTTGGTTCGCCAGGATGCCCCATTTTTGCCTGGACTCTCTTTTTTTTTGTCCAGCGGGTCTATTTTAAGCAAAGTATTTTTTAACTGCGTCCGAATTCACAGGTGATGCAAAGTCTTCCCCGTCCATGGTGGACAACAATAAAGCTCCTCCTGAAAAAACCTTACTGACAACGTATGGCCCTTCGTAGTTGGGGGTCCACTTGCCCCTGTGATCTGCTTGCGGCGGGAGAATCCTTTTCAGCACAAGGTCGCCCGTCTGAAAGTTTCGCGGAAGTATTTTCTTGTCGTACGCTTTCTTCATTCGTCTTTGGTACAAACGACCGTATGCCAGAGAAGCTAGCCTCTTCTCATCCATCAAACTCAGTTGGTTCAATCTATTCGTTACCCATTCTGCCTCGTCCAGCTGAACGTCTCGCAATACCCTCAGAGAAGGGATCTCAACTTCTAATGGTAATACCGCTTCCATTCCGTATACCAACGAGAACGGAGTTGCCCCGGTTGATGTGCGTACCGTCGTACGATAACCGTGCAAAGCGAAAGGTAGCATTTCATGCCAATCTTTATAAGTCACCACCATTTTCTGGACTATCTTCTTGATATTCTTATTGGCCGCTTCGACAGCGCCATTCATCTTGGGTCGGTAAGGGGAGGAGTTGTGATGTTCGATCTTGAAATTCTGACAGAGCTCCTTCATCATTTTGTTGTTCAGATTAGAACCATTATCCGTGATTATCCGCTCGGGAATCCCATATCGGCAGATGATATCTCTCTTGATGAACCTAGCCACCACTTGCTTCGTTACATTTGCGTAAGACGCCGCTTCCACCCACTTGGTGAAATAATCGATTGCTACTAAGATGAACCGATGCCCGTTAGAAGCGGTCGGCTCGATCTTTCCGATCATATCGATTCCCCACATCGAGAATGGCCATGGAGATGACATCACATTCAGAGGACTCGGAGGCACGTGTATCTTGTCAGCATAGATTTGGCACTTGTGGCACTTCTTCGCGAACTTGAAACAATCAGTTTCCATCGTCAGCCAAAAGTAACCTGCCCTCAGCAACTTTCTCGTCATAGCATGTCCACCAGCATGCGTACCAAAGGCACCTTCGTGAATTTCCTCCATAAGAAGCTTTGCCTCTTTCTCATCTACGCAACGCAACAACACCAAATCGTGGTTTCTTCTGTATAAGACGCCATCCGGGTTCAAATAGAAATTACCTGCTAATCTCCTGAGAGTCTTCTGATCTTGACTGGATGCCCCAGCTGGATACTCTTTATTCTTCAGGAAATTAAGGATATCGAAATACCACGGTTTGTCATCAGATGCTTCATCAATAGCAAATACATAAGCTGGCCTGTCCAACCGAGAGATAGTGATCTGGGGAGCTTCGTTCCAGAAGTTGACCTTGTACATGGAGGACAAGGTGGCAAGGGCGTCAGCCATTTGATTTTCTGCCCGCGGCACGTGATGCAATTCAACCTTGTCGAAGAAAGGCAACAGTCTCCTTGCATAATTCATATAATGTATCAAATTGGGCTGCCGTGTCTCCCATTCCCCTTTGATCTGATTCACTACCAGAGCTGAGTCTCCGTATACGTCTAAATGTTTGATTCGCAAATCAATGGCTTCTTCAAGCCCCATTATACAAGCTTCGTATTCGGCCTCATTGTTGGTAACGGCAAAGGTCAATCGGGCAGTAAACGGGATGTGCGACCCGTGCGGCGTAGTGATAATTGCCCCTATTCCGCTACCGTAAGCATTCACAGCTCCGTCAAATATCATCTTCCATTGGGACCCCGGCTCTGGTCCCTCGTCTGGTAACGGCTCTTCGCAATCCTTCATCTTGAGATACATGATATCCTCGTCAGGAAAATCAAATCTCATCGATTGATACTCTTCAATAGGCTGCTCCGCCAGATACTCAGACAACACACTCCCCTTTATTGCCTTTTGCGAGACGTATTGAATATCGTATTCAGTCAAGATCATCTGCCACCGGGCAATTCTACCTGACAACACCTGCTTTTCGAATATATATTTGATTGGATCCATCTTCGAGATGAGCATGGTTGTATGATTCAGCATGTACTGCCTCAAACGCTTGGCGGCCCAGGCTAGCGCGCAACAAGTTTTCTCCAGCATTGAGTATCGAGATTCACAGTCTGTAAATTTCTTACTCAAGTAATAGATTGCATGCTCTTTTCTCCCCGTCTCGTCGTGTTGACCGAGAACACAACCCATGCTTCCCTCAAGAACCGTCAAATACATTATCAAGGGTCTTCCTGCCACCGGGGGTATCAAAATAGGAGGCTCCTGCAGATACTTCTTTATTTTGTCGAACGCCTTTTGACAATTTTCGTTCCACGTTACAGCTTGATCTTTCTTTAAGAGTTTGAATAATGGTTCACACGTGGCAGTCAGGTGAGATATGAATCGGGCAATGTAGTTCAATCTCCCTAAAAACCCGCGCACCTCTTTCTCTGTTTTAGGCGTCGGCATTTCTTGAATCGCTTTTATTTTAGCAGGATCGACCTCTATTCCTCTTTCGCTCACGATAAACCCCAGCAGTTTACCCGATCTCACCCCGAAGGTGCATTTGTTAGGGTTCAGCCTCAGCCTGAACTTCCTAAGCCTTTTAAACAACTTCAACAGATTCACCAGATGCTCTTCCTCCGTCTGGGATTTGGCAATCATATCGTCAACATAAACTTCGATCTCTTTATGCATCATGTCATGAAAAAGAGTCGTCATCGCACGCTGATATGTTGCCCCAGCATTTTTCAAACCAAAGGGCATCACTTTGTAACAAAATGTTCCCCAAGGCGTTATGAAAGTAGTTTTTTCCATATCCTCTGGCGCCATTTTAATCTGATTATAGCCCGAAAAGCCATCCATGAAGGAGAATACAGAGTACTGAGCAGTATTATCAACTAATACATCAATATGAGGAAGTGGAAAATCGTCTTTTGGGCTTGCTTTATTCAAATCTCTATAATCCACGCACATTCGAACCTTGCCATCTTTCTTTGGCACCGGTACGATGTTAGCAACCCATGAGGGATACTTCGTCACAGCCAGGAAACCAGCATCCCACTGTTTCTGAACCTCCTCTTTGATCTTTATTGCCATATCTGGTCGAGTTCTGCGAAGCTTTTGTTTAACTGGCGGGCAATCTTCTTTCAGTGGCAGGCGATGCACAACCATATCTGTATCGAGCCCTGGCATATCTTGATACGACCAAGCGAATACATCATTATACTCTCGGAGCATTTCAACCAGTTTTCGCTTGATATCACTCTGCAGCGCGGCTCCGATACGAACATTTTTCTCAACCCCTTCCGACCCCAAATTGATAATTTCGATAACCTCGTCGTGAGGCAGAATGGCTCTTTCCTCTTGCTTCACCAACCAAGACAGTTCTTCAGGAACGTCGCTATCTTCGACAACCTCTTCTTCGGTCTGGAATACCGGGTGCTCGAAGTCGGGACGAGTCATAAGTGGTTCAAGGATGTCATCTGAAAATGTTATCCTGCAAAAGGAAGGGTTAAGTGCTTCAAAATGCGTATAAAGCGATTGACCACATTGCCATTTTATTGAAAAATACAAAACAAGAAAGACAGGGATTACAGTATTTGCACATGAAAAACGCCATTTATTTAATGATTAACCAAACAATGTTTATAACAACACAGCCCTAAGCAAATCCTGATGCCCCGGGCAAGACATCAGATTATTCAACAATTAATAAAGCAAAGCATTACTGTTTAAAAGTCACAGGAACAAGCTCCTGAATAGACCAGTTGCACAGTCCTTGCCCTGGCGTGCTTGGCTGAATCCAGGCATCCATATCACAGTCGCTGTCCCCTTCATCGGACTCTGAAGCAGCATTGACAGATTCATGGCATATTCCACTGGCAGAGATGGTGATTGACTTTCTGAAATGAGGGGCCCCCACAGAAGGAGTTGATGATGACGGTCGGTACCCCAATCCGAACCGGTCCATTTTCACAGGAATGTCCAATACTTTGCCCCAGCCCTTGGCTTCTCCTGCTTCCACTAGCGCTTGAGCCTCTTTATACGAAGAAACAGCTATCTCTGGCACTTTGCTTGGCCTGGGACCCTTGTCCTTTATGCGCAAACCTTCGAATGCCTGGCATGGCGTCTCGTGGATCTCCCCGTCGACTTCCACATATTTAAACGAAGATAAATGGCTGACCAGGATGTCTTCTTCTCCGCACACGGTGACCACGCTGTCTCCGACCATATACTTTAACTTCTGATGCAGGGTTGACGTGACTGCCCCTGCCCCGTGAATCCAAGGTCTTCCCAGCAAGCAGCTGTACGCAGGCTGTATATCCATGATATAAAACTCCGTTGCAAACACTTCCGGTCCCACTTGCAGAGGCAATGTAATCGATCCGAAGACTGTTCTCCGCGTGCCGTCAAACGCTCTGACTACCAAATCGCTAGGTGTACACAAAATCCCTCGAACATCCAGCTTCATCATAGCCTTCTTAGGCAGCACATTCAAAGACGACCCGGTGTCAACCAATACGTGCGACATTGTCGACCCTCTGCACTCAACAGATACATGTAATGCCATATTATGATCCCTTCCTTTCGGAGTCAAGTCGAAATCAGTAAAGCCCAGACTGTGGCCTGCATTTACATGTGCCAATACTCCTTCTAGCTGGTTCACGGAGACATCCTGTGGTACAAAAGAAGTGTCCAGGACTTTCAGCAAAGCGTTCCTGTGGGCTTCCGAACACAACAGCAATGACAATATAGATATTTTGGACGGCGTTTGCTGCAGATGCTCCACAATTTTATAGTCGCTTTTCCGAATCAAGCGCATGAATTCCTCTACGTCCTTCGACGCTGCTTCTTTTTCGTTTGCTTGAACCGGAACATTCTCCACCGCTTTCCCCTTTCCTTTCGCTATCCTCTCGGCTTCCACTTCAGGAGATATAAAGATCCTGCCACTCCTCGTCATGCCTCCTGAGCCCACAACATTATCCACAACCTCCGCTGACTGCTTGTTGACGTCAATTTTAATCCCATCACAATACACCTCTAGCCCATATGACCATGGGACCGCTTTCGTGTTCTCATACGGGATTGGCCCGGCTTTAGTTATGGTAATCGGTGGTCGTTGAGCAGGTGCTGAAATGGTGATCGTCTTCCTAGGAATTGTCACTGTGGCAACATCACTCCGATTATCCACTACTGCCCCTACCGGCTCATCAGTTGCTGTTCGATCAAACTGCAATATACCTTCATCAATCAAGGCCTGAATGCCTTTCTTCAGATCCTCACACCCCCCAGACAGGGCCCAACAATCTAAACAGTATTCATTACATCCTGGGTAAACCCCTCCCTGCAACAGTCGGCTTTTTATCTCGCTCAGCGACGTCTTTAAATCCTCAACATTCATAATCAGATTCAGACCTTCCTCGGTTAGAACAGCGTTCGCCCCATGATTAGGCATGGGTTTCTGGACTATATTCGCACCGGTCGTTCCGAAGTTGATAGACTTGTTGTCCAAGAGATCCTGCACAACGTGCTTAAAAGCATGACAACCTTCTATATCATGGCCCGGGGCTCCAGAATGAAACTCACAGTGTCTATTCGCATCATAGCCGAACGGGGGAGTTCCCGTTATCGGTGCCAAGGTTCTTTTCTCCACCAGATTCAATCCCAACAAGGTCTGCAATAAATCAGCATAGTTAGAGGGAGGCTTCTCAAATACTCTTCTCGGCTTACCACCCTGGAATTTTCGCTGAGCTTGCTGTGCCCCCTGCTGAGGCTGCTGCTGCTGTGGCATTGGTTGCTGCTGAACCGGTTGTTGCTGGATTGGTTGTTGCTGATAGGGGATAGTAACACTCGACACTTGCTGCGGCTGACGATATTGACTTCTTCCCCTGCCTCGGCCTCGGCCTCGGCCTCCAAATACCGCGCTAGCTTCGCCCTGACGGCGCCCCCCATAAGCTTTCCTATTACTGCCAGATGCAGCTGACTCGTCAACTTGGAACTTTCCTTGCTTAATGTTCCGCTCAATCTTTTCACCCATCAAAATCAGGTCTGAAAAACTGGCTAGAGAAGTGTGAAACAGCATATCATGAAACAGCCCGGTGAATGTGCCAACAAACATGTCATTCATTTCTTTATCTTCGACAGGAGGACGGACCCTGGCAGCCATATCGCGCCACCTTTGCGCGTATTCTTTAAAACTCTCCCCCTTCTTCTGCGAAAGCCCGGCCAACTGGACCCGATTGGGCGCCAGGTCGCTGTTATACTTGTAATGGGCTACAAACGCCTCTGCTAATTGCTTCCAAGTCTTGATATCAGTTGGCTCCAACCCCATGTACCACTCTAGGGAAGGACCCGATAGACTATCCTGAAAGAAATGCATGAGCATTCTTTCATCAGTGGAGTATGCAGACATCTTTCTGTAATAAGCTCGTACATGCACCTTCGGGCATGTGTCTCCTTTGTACTTATCGAACGCAGGCGCTTTGAATTTAATTGGCACCCTCAAGCCAGGTACCAATCCCATAGTTGCCATGTCCAGACCCACAGCACTCTGATTTAGGACTCCCTTCATTTGCTCTTCCAGCATTCTAATCTTTTGAGAATCATCCATCGGCCCTTCAAAAACTCCTCCAGAGAAGGCGTCCTCCTGTTGATCCTCTTGCCACATACCGTTTCCAGCCCCGTATCCATCATACGCATTATTACGTCCAGCTCTGATCTGATTCATCCCTGGAACTCGGCCTCTGTTGCCGTACCCTTGAACACCTCCAGCAGGACCTCCAGCCATAAATCCAGTACCATTTCCGTTTCCAAAGCCTCCGTAACCCTGATTGACCATACCATAACCATCTTGCCCAAAGCCTTGAGCATTAAAGCCATACTTGCCAGTGTTGTCGAATCCCTGATCGTTGAATCCGAACCCAGCGTTGACAAAGCCATTGCCTCCGAGATTATCTCCCACATTGACATCACCCAGCCCAGCGTTATGGACAGCAGTTTCATTTCCAACTCCGACGTTACCATTCACAGCAGCGGTAGCGCTGTTGACGTTAGCAGTATTCATATTGACGACAGGCGGAGCCACTGGCGTAGGAGTGCCGTCTCCATGAGCAGTATCAACCCGGACAGACTGATGATCTTCGTTACCATGACCAGCGTTGCGAGCCAACAGAGGCTGGACCATGGCCTGCAAATTCTCTTGCCCTTTTGCTATAGCCTCCATGGTCTGCATGAAGAGGGCGAGCTTCTCGCGTACATCCTGCATCTCGTTCTGAATCTGGTCCATGACTTTCCGACAGTTGGATCGTGTAGAGTAGCGGTGCGGATGTTGATCTGGAATCCTGTTAAGTACCTGATGCAGAGCAGGAAATAAGACACCATTCAAAGATTACCTGTTATGCAATATGAATATGAATGCAATGCAATGTGTCTGTGCATTAGGGAAGTTCATTCCCCCAGTTCTAGTGCGATGGTGCCGGTGCAGTGACGGTGCTGACAATAAGAATATCGGAGTTGAATCATAGAAAGCCTCGTATATTGCAGAGAGAATCAATAAGCCCAGGGTACAATGTCACTGAGAGTACAAAGAAGGCATGACCTCAACCAACAATCCTGGCGATGGTCAGCACTATGCAAATAAAGCATACAAATAACTACGTGAAATGATCAAATCCTCCCGAAGGTCTGGTACTCCTCTATCAGCTTCTTGGTCTCCGGATGGCTTGGTCGATCAAGTAGCCCTTCAACAAGCTGGTTTCTCCTCTTAAGGACACGGCGTACACCTTCAGCAGTTTCTTCCCAGGTTGCTTCTCCGAAGCAATCTTCTAACTTTCGCTTCTGAGACACTGCTTCATCTCTGGATTTGATTGCCTTATTCAGTGCATGCTGGACACTATACCGGTTCATCACTTCTTCCTCACACTTCTTGATGCTAGACTTCAACTTCTCTTCAAGATCGGAAATTTGCTGCTTCAGCTTATCTTCCCTCTTCTTGTTGTTAGTGAGTGTAGCATTCCAAGTCTTATTGCAAGAAGATATCTCTCGGTGTGCTGCGTCGAGCGCCTTCTTTTTGGCTTCCAGCATGTCATGGGAACTTCTGAACTCTTGCCCCAGACGTTCGCGCTTCTTCTTTTCCTCGGTCAACTCGGCTCCTAACCTGTTTACCAGCTCAATCTGTTGTTGGAAGGCATATACGGCCTTGTTTTTCTCGCTGCGCACTTGGGCTAACTCTTGCTCTAACCCTTCATTAATCTTCATCAAGGCTTCTTTCTCCTTCACAACCTGTTCATATGCTTCTCTAGAAACAGTAGTCGGCTCTTCTACCGGAATAGGATCAAGAATTGGTGCGTCTGGAAATGGCATCTTCAACTGACTAGCCCTCTCCTGAATCCAAACTCTATAAGATGCATAGGCCTGACAGTCATTCTTTCCTAACAACGGCTTCCCTTTGCGGTTAATACGCGTCCAGGCACGTTGCAACTTGGCTAATAACTCCCCCTTCACGTCACCGGTGAAGTACAGAGATTCCTGCACTTCTTCCTCCTGAGGTGGATTCTTTAGCGCATATCCGAACTGGCGAATGAATAGAGAAGGGTTGTAGTTGATGCACCCTTTTCTTCCTATTAGCGGCACATTAGGGTACCCAGAACAACTGAAGATGAGCTCAGATCCCAGCAGATCTCTATCAAACCACTCCATATCTTCCGACGATAGCCTCATCAGACGCTCTGGCCAACCAACTGGAACTGTAGTCTCTGCAGCAGATCCTCTCTTAGGAAGATGACTCTCAAACCACATACTCAATAAGGGTACACAAAGATGAACATTCTTCCCTCTTCCCTTCTCATTCTTGTAATGCAGTGAGTGGTAGAGATCTCCGAGTAAGGTAGGTACAGGATTACCAGCGGCGAACAAGTAAAAGGCATCGAAGTCCACAAAATCCGGTATGTTGGGGAATAGTACTATGCCATAAATACACAAGGCCAACACAGCGTTGAAAGCAACCCAGCACCCATTCTTGGCGTACTCTTGGGCTTTACCCACTAAGAACTGAAATGAGAAGCCTGGAACTCCCCGGGAAACAGTAGTCACAAGTTCAGAAGCATCAATATGCAAGGCTTTTGCCAATTCCTCCGGCTTAGGTTTGGCATCATAATGAATGAACGGAACCTGGTTCTGCACGGGCAGCTCAACATACTCAGCGTATTCCTCCAGGGTTGGTCCCATAATAAAGTCAGAGAACGTGAAACACCTCAAAGCAGGGTCATAGAATTGCATCAAAGCATACAGCCCATCTAACTCTACCTCTGTAGGTTTGCACACCAATCTCAATAATCTACCATAACTCATCCGGAAACTCCTACGAACACTCTCATCAGCAAGAGAGATCAACCCAAGTAAAGGAACAATATCAGGCGTAGGCAATTTGTAAGCAACCGTTCTCCGTAAGCTAGTCATGATCAAACACTCAGAAGTCTGGGTACTAGAACTAGGGAAATGCAAATGCGCCTGCAGCACAGACACACGTTAGTGAAATGCAAATGGTAATGGATATGCAGTGATGCAATGCAAGTAACATGCAACAGGGACCAAAGCTGTAGCTGAATAGCCTGAACCCAATCAAGAAAGGTCTCAGATAGACCATCCAGAAGTCATCAAACCCTGGTCTCAGATAGACCTAAAATAAAACTCCAATACTGGTCTCTGACAGACCTCAAACCATAGCTCCAACTGGTCTCTGATAGACCTCAAATCCCATCCATAATTGGTCTCTGACAGACCTCAAAACACCTCTCCAAATGGTCTCTGACAGACCTCAGATCTCATCTCTAGTTGGTCTCTGACAGACCTCGGAACACATCTCCAAATAGTCTCTGACAGACCTCATAACTCTCCATAAATAACCAGGATCTCTGATCAAGAAATAACCGGTAGTCTGGAGGTCTAGTTACCTGCATAACCCTGAATCCCCTCACAGGTGGGTGGCCCTATAACTGGCACAAGGTACGGCATCCTATGCGGTCGTCGGCGTCACAGACTTTCAGGGTTGATGATACGATTCCCAGAAGGAGTGGCATCATCAATTCCTGAAGAGGCCTCACTCAACCAACTTCCAAATGATCGGTCCTCAGAGTCGACAATCCAACTAACCAGCAACCCACGCCAACCAAAGGAAGGGGCAGGAGGCCAACCAGAGGAACCTCGTCTGAGTGTAGATTTCATGGGACACCAAAGCAAGCAAAGCAAGCGGGCGCCCACTAATTTCTACTCTAATTCTAGGTGCACTCAAGCCCAGGTCCGGCTTCTCACTCAATATCAGAACACCCGTCACACCCCAGATGCAGCAATAATAATCAATATACAAAGCTGAAAAATACAGGGTTAGAAATATACAATAACTCCATACAAAATCCTCGACGGGAAAACAAGCGTTAGGATTGACTCTCTCGAGGGACGTTGGATCCCAAATGCATAAGAACCATCGCAGTCCTTAGCAGCCAGGGGACGTTGGGTCCCCAGCAGAGTCGCCAGCTGTCGCTATTGCGAAAATCGGCGCCGGCTGAACAGAAGAGTCGCCACCGTGCGTTATTTATCCCACGGGAGGGAAAGGAAACGCTCGAAGTAAACCTCGCACAATACGGGAAAGGTATGGTCGTCGCAACCAAAACCTGGGTTCGGGAGTCGGTTACGCAAGGGGAAGGTATTAGCACCCCTCACGTCCGTCGTACTCGACGGGATCCACGCTTGTTTTCGGGTATGGATTGTTATTCTATCTAAACTATAGGTCAAGGGTGAAAAAGAAAATAAAATGAAAATAAAAATGACTCGGCAAAGTATCGCACTTTATGCCTACGTATTCCCGTCTGGAACGAGAAATCAGAGTCAACGTAGTTTGCCTACCTACGGGAAAGGAGGGGAAGGTTGCTCGCTAGGATATCGCATCCTATGCCTACGTACTTCCACACAGCAGGGAAGATCAGAGCATACGTAGTTCGGGCCGCGTACGACACAAGCTTGTCTTGATTGATTTTTATTCCTTCTGAAAAAGGTTTTCTTGATTAACAGTCCAAGCGGACAAAAATGACGTTTTGATGAGTTCACATTCTTTTACGGAAGAAGTGTCTTTTATTGTGTTTGAAATCTTTATGTGTTTTTCTGTTTGTTTTGAGAAAGAAAGAGACAGAACTCTAACCTACGGTTGCGAAGGGAAACAAACTAACCTAATGTTATCATGCATGGGTTAAGACCTAGTGTCTATCATGCTCCTCTCTTGCACAGAGAGAAACAGAGATCCTAAGGGATAGGCAGAAACAGAAACAATATCAGATATATACAGTAAAACAGTAAAATGCATGGATGCAACAGTACAAGCGAGGCAAGGGAGTCCCACTCGACCTCGAACCTAGAAAACAATAGGCAAAAGTGAAGAGGCTTCACTTTCAACCCAACAGGGTAAACAGCAAACAATACAGTCCAGAAAACCAGTCAATACATCAGCAATGAAATACAACAGCAAAAGAAACAGCATCAGCAGCTCTGAATCAGCATCTGACTTCAAGTAATCTCCAATCAGCTACAGGTTTCAACAAGCATCAATCTCCATCTTCATGGCCTTCAGGCAAGGGCTTTGATCATCAGTCTTCTATCTGCAATGGCTTTTCTTCAAACTCAAACCTCCAGGATGAGGGATCAGTCACAAGAGTGAATTGGGTGTTAAGCAATCAGCTGACTACCAAAGGTGGTGAACAGACTGCTTCTAACACAAGAGACATTTTCTCTCAAGAGTTCTATCTCATAGACACTGTCACCAAGCCTTCCAAAGGAAGGGGGTGAGTGTCTTAGAGAGACTCTGAATCACAGAGAAGAATGGATGCAGACAAGGCAATCCATGTTTGAGAAACAATCATTCTAATCTAGAGCTCTGCCTAGCTCCTAAACCCTAGTCTCCTCAGCAGCTGCTAGCAAGAATCTCCTCCTCAACTCTGACAGTTGATCTTCAATCTTTGAATCTCCAATGGCTTCATCTTCACAAATCTTCAGCTTCCCCAGGGCCCCAGACAATCCCAATACCCAAACGAGCAAACAACAATCCCCAGAGGGCACACCACACCAGACAACAGATATACAGACAGTAATAATAGCAGTAGGGGAATCCTGACTTTTTCTAAGGGATCTAATAGCTACCCATAGCCCATATAGTCCCCTAACTAATCTATTCAAACCCTAAGTCCTAAGGGAAAAAATTGAACTTCCTAAGTTGTCACTTAAAACCCTAGTTTTGTTCATGATGTTCAAGCATTTACTAATCACCTAAAATTAACTCCTAAAAATGGGAACTAAAATATTTCTACAAGTTTAATATCTCATCTAAACAATATAACAAGAATGACTAAAAAATATTAAAACACGTAAGAGAACAAAAATCATAAAAATGATGCATGAAATGAACTATTTAATATGACATTTATTTAGAAAATATGTAAAAAATATGAAATAAAACTAAAAATGAAATTTTATTTAATGAACATTTTCTAGACATTTTAATGTAAAAGATGTAAAAAGAATGGATGAAAATGCATTTTTTATGAATTTATTAGGGATTTATGAAATTGGTAAAATATTAGTGAATTAAGAAAATTAAAATTGAATTAAATGAGGGAGGGGGGTACGAATAGAACTTCGCTCCAGTTATTATTCCATTGGGCCAGGAAATAGGGGGGTGCTGGTAGCGCTTTTCCAGGGCCCAGAATACACTCAGCATTAGTGAAATAGAAAGAAGCGAGCTGGGAGGTGAGAAAAGCAGGGAAATCACATTGAAATGGTTTGGGCCTAACACATTGGGGGTGGGATTAGCACAAGAGACTCAGGCCCGCCCGTTTCAATTAATGAAACGGCGCGTTTTGGCCAGGTCCTTCCCTCCACAAATCAGATTAAATGTAGGCCACACGATCACGCCAATAGTCAAAGGTCCTACTCAAAATGGAAGGCCACGATTTCGTCTTCCCCAATGGTTCTGCAAATTAGGGTTTTAACTCCATGAACATCCATGCACGAACAATATTCCATCCCTCTGTTCTCACTCTACACGCAATGAAATGCCACGCCATAAACATGAAACCTGCTCAGAATCTTTCCCTCTATAATCCTAGGGCATCAATTCAGTCTGAAACTCAAAGAAACTCTCAACCCGATCGAGGTAAAATCTGGTCACCATGGATATGCACTGATATGAACCTTCACCATTCTTCTTCAAACTTACCCTAATCTGATCTATGCATAAAGGTGATTAACCTACACTATCGAGCTAAGATTCTAATGGCTTAACCTAAGAGATATTGATCCAAACAGTTTGTTGCACCTGTCACCAACCATCACCAATCCTTTCCAAATTCATCTAACCTAATCTCCTAACCACCTAGATCAAGTCTAAACTAATAAAATCATGTTAAACTAACTGAATCAAGCTAATCGAATGAAAACTTACCTGATGTAAAACCTTGAGAACAGCTATGGAGATTGATGATTTGAGGCTTTTGAGACTTGGATCTTGATCCACACACTCAGCAATCAATTCTGTATGCAATATTCTGGTGATTCCTTGCTTGAATTAGGCTGTCCACTTGAGATTGTGATTTTGATGTTGATGAAAAAAGCACTCGAAAATGGATGAGAATCACCAAAACCTTGCTTCAATTATGATCTATGATGATGATGGAGTAAAATTGAATTGATTTTGATGAATATTGATGAAGAATTTGGTGAATTGGAATGAAAACTTCAATGAAAAAGTATGAGAAATTTGTGGAATTCTTGGTGCAAATGAAGCCAACCCTTGCCAAATTCTCCTTTCATGAATATATAGACCCCAATGGTACATTCTAGATCCATCTTGCACATTCCCTTGTTTTCCAACTTTGGTTCATTTTGATTATGTTTCTTAAAAGGCAAGCAACCATGGATAACTTCATTTTTTCCTTCTAAACTCAAAAAAGTGTTTGAACCATTGTTCTTAGAATTGTTTTTCCATTCAAAATCATATATTGGAAGTCTCCATTTGGACTTAGAAATCTCCCAAACCATTTTTCAATTTGAAATTATTCACTTTATAAGCCTTTTTAGTTCATATTTTGACCAATCATGCAACTCCATGCTATGAGCTTCTCCAATAACTTGTGACCTTCTTTATAGACTTAAAATCCCATTTGGAGCAAGTTTGATGTTGTAAGTTTTTCCATTTGAGGCCTCCTTGTATGAGTTTTGGACATGGGTTAAAATGACCTGTAATTCACAAATGCCCAAAATACCCTTTGCTTGCCAAGACCATAAGTTGAGTTCTCCACATCATATGAAGGCATGCCATACCATTCTAGAAAGCTAAGACAATGAGGAACAATTATTATGTTGACCAAGAATTCACTTGAAATCTCCTTGAGGGGCAAAACTAGCTTGGAAGTCAAGTCACTTTCACAGACAAAAATTCAGATACCCCAGATGACCTGTAACTTGCAAGGACCATAACTTGAGTTCTACAAATCTCCTTGAGGTCTTCCACCACTCAAATTAAAGGTCTTGAGATCCTCTACAAGTTTCATGTTGGCCAAGAAGCCATTTGAAGCTAGCATTTTGACTTATCTTGCTTGGAAATTTGACCTAAACTAGGGGATTTTACAGAGAAACCCTAATTTAGTAACTCCTCCTCTCCTTGATTTCTCTTGAATTCTCCTTGCCATATCTCCATATCCTTCTTCATATGTCAAATGTTGATCCCCACATCTCTCCAATAGACTTGAATGCCCTTTTAAGTCAGTCAATTGCCCTAGGGTTGACCTAGGGTTGACCCAGATGAAACCCTAGTTGATTGTCTTCAACTGTAGCTCTTGTGCTCTCATCAATGACTTGTCTCCTTCTCCAAATGACTTTTTAAGTCTCTCATGATGGCTAGCTACTCTCCATGCCTTCAATTCACAGCTCATAACCCTCTTGTTGATCCTCAGATACCCTCAGCTAGGAGATAGACTCAAGGCTTGATCTGCTGAACTCTTTGCTTTCAAATTCTTTCCTGATGACTTGAATGAGATAGAATTAGGATAATAACCTCATGATAGGCCTCTAGAGGTGAGAATAGTGATTGGTCCCCTGTTGAATGACTTGCTATGCTCATGCTATGCAGATGGTTAGTCTATGTACATGACTCTATATGCAAATGCTAATGATAATGAAACATAAACCAAGTGAATAAGGTTGGGCAAATTTTAGGGTGCAACACTAAGTTGAAACAACAAATCGCTATACTGAAGACTCAGCTCAGGGTGAAGGATGAGAGGATTGCAGATGAAGCTTCACTCAGACGTGACAGTGATTGCAGACTGAATGAAGCTCTTGAAACCTTAGAGGATTACAAGCTGAGGGCTGATTCGAAGAGGTGCAAGCTAGAGGACGCCTTTGGTGAGGGAGCCTGGGAAGACTATGCTAAGGGTTTACAGATTACTATCAGACAGAGAGAGGCGCTCATTCAGGGATTACTCGTCAGACCCGACCATCCTGAGACACAGGAGCTGTTGGAGGAGTTTTGTGCTCGTTGTCGTACTTGATGCCTTTCATTTCCTTTATAGCCTGTTGCTTATATTTGTATTGACCATCACCAAACCTGTTGGCTGAAGTCCTTCTGTTAATTCTTTGTACTCAGTTGTATGCTTGTACATTTCCTGTTGGCCTTTTCTTATATGTATGAGGTGTTTGGTTCCAGGCTTGGCTATGGTTTTCTTATGTCTCGGTGTTCGCGCAGGAACTAGAATCGAGGGGAAACATCCCTAATGCATATATACATGTCTGCATTTTGCATAGTAGGTGCAGCGGAACCATTTTTCTTACGCCTGTTGGTTTGTTAGATTGTTTCAGGATAGACGACCAGACTACTCACCGGTACGCCGCCAGAGGGAATCAGCGCAGAGTTATGGAACAAGTGCAAGCTGAGATGCAGGAGATGAGGGATCTAACACCCCCTTCTATACCCCCAAATAAATAATAAATATATATATCAGCACATATAAAATTTATCAGAGTATGCTTTAAAGTACGGTATAAAAGAAGTATGTCACATTATCACCAATAAAACATTCAACGTCTGCTCTATACAAATATGCAACCGTGGGATAGTTTTCAAAATAGAGGAACTTGGTCCTTACACCCATGTATCGATATTTAAAATTAAAGCGGAAGATTAAAACATTTAAATTGCTTCAAAAAATTTAATCACATAAATACATGTTATCCAGTTGGTTCATCAATCATTCATGTTATAAAACATTATCAACTGATACATCACAAATGTATCACAAAAGAATGTTATACAAGCCTAACTACCCGGTGTTACATAATCAGAGCAGTCCGACTCAAAAGAATGAAGCTATACTTCACAAAAGAAACCTCCAGCAACCTAATCTGCAATGCCTCATAGAGCATCATAAAACAGCAGAAGGGTGAGAAATATTACCATAATAATCAATGCATAAGATTATATATATATATATATATATATATACAAGAAGTCATTATATAAAATCCACATTTCTCACCACAATTCGTTTCATAGTCATATTCATCAAGTCATAAATATAAATAAATATGAACAAGCATCAAGCATATCCCTTCATGCATTTTTCACAATCATCCAAACACATCAGATTCACAAGCATACTTCATATATCAATGACATTTATGCTATGTGACTCAATCACAACTCAATGCAACTCAATGCTATGTGGTACCAACACTTGTTATCATTTTTCGGTTTTTACACTTAAACCGGGTCCACCCTTCTAGACCGATAACAACAAAGCCCGTCCCCTAGGCTTTCAAACCCACCCTTCTAGGTTTGGGACAAGCCACTAGTCTCCACGAAACTAGCAGACATTTCCTCTTGACTAAATGATGCATATGCAATCAACAACAAATGCACTTAAGACCGATCACACGTCTTAATCCCATGCATTCACAGAATTCCTCCCTTCAAGAATTAAAATAAGATTGCACACACAACAAGTCAAATAATCAAGTATTCATACTTTTCATCAACATGTTCACCAAACAATGCACGCATACCTAACAATATGCTCCCATGCATTATTCACACATAATCGCATACAACATAATATGCATTCACAATCAATATCAGTTCAATTTTAAACAATACACACATATCTAGCAATATGTTCCCATGTATTAGTCCACAATATCGTGCCAACGACAACGTATTCAATTACAACACATTATGCATTCTAATCAAATTAACAAGGCACATGCAAATGCCAAACGGCCATATAATATCAATTAATCCAACATCTAGGATTCACGCCTTACGGCTACCCACAGCACATACACATACAGCACATAACATTTTATTCCATTAATAATCGAACCGATCGAACCACAACACAACATGGAATGAAAATCACAGAAAACAAGATGCTGTCATACTCGCCACCACTTTGCTAGGCGAGCACCTAGCGAACACTTGCTACCTGTTCGCCTAGCGAACAAGCTCGCGAACCCCAACAGAAGCCACTGGAAGGCATCGCTACCAGTTTGCTCAGTGAGGCCCTAGCAAACATGCTCGCTACCAGACTCGCTACCAGCGAAACAAACCAAAAACATTCTGTTTTCGTTCGCTGCAGGCTCGCTAGGCGAGGACAACTAGCGAAGGTCTGCGATCAGAATTTCCCCACTGTTCAGAAATTCAATCCCTCTCCAAAACCGACCGATTCTCATCCAATCAGTCCCAATAGCCTTAGTATCACAAACCTCGACTATTCTACCTCACTTACAACAGATTCTACCCGATTAATTATCCATTCTACCGATAAATCCAACTTCTGCCCTAAAATGGAAATTGTAGAAAAACATCAAAAAACCCAACCTAAGCATACATAATCACACACATTGATCAAATAATAATGTTTCTCACCCTTACCTCGATTAATCGGAACTTGAAGTTGATTCTTTGATGATTCTTCCAATTTTCCTCTTCTCTTCTCTTTTCTCCTCTTTCTCTATTTCTTTCTCTTCTATTTCCTTTTTCTTACTATCTTTTCTTTCCTCTTCCACTTTCCTTATATACTTCCTTATTTTCTTTCCATTTTATTTCCCTCTTCAATTATCTACCAATTAATTCCAAATCATTAAAATTAATTCCAATAAACCAATTAATTAACGTAATTAATTAATTAATGAAGTTTGGGCTGTTACAACCCTCCCTCATTTTAGGAATTTTCGTCCTCGAAAATGTTACCTGGTTCAAACAGCTCTGGATAAGACTCCCTCATCTGGCTCTCCAGTTCCCAAGTCACATTTCCACCAGCCGGTCCTCCCCAAGCAACCTTCACCAAAGAAATCTCTTTGCCTCGAAGTTGCTTCAACTTCCGATCCTCTATCCGCATAGGTGATTCCTCCACAGTTAGGTTATCTCTCACCTGCACATCGTCTACTTGGACTACATGAGACGGATCCGCAATGTATTTCCTCAACTAAGATACATGGAACATATCATGGAGATTAGCAAGCGACGGTGGTAGAGCAACACGACAGGCCACTTCTCCTATTCTCTGCAAAATCTGATAAGGACCAATGAAACGCGGCGTCAACTTACGCGACTTCAATGCCCTAGCAACACCAGTCATTGGAGTGACCTTAAGAAACACATGATCTCCCTCTTGAAATTCAAGTGCTTTCCTCCTCTTTTCATGATAACTCTTCTGGCGACTTTGAGAAATCCTCATCTTCTCTTGAATCATCTTAATCTTGTTCGTAGTCTGCTGAACTATCTCGGGTCCAACTACAAGACTTTCTCTCGACTCATACCAACACAATGGCGTCCTACACCGTCTATCATACAAAGCTTCGAACGATGCCATACCAATACTCGAATGAAAACTGTTGTTGTAAGTAAACTCAATAAAAGGCAAGTAGCTATCCCAAGCTCCTCCTTTCTCCAACACACAAGCTCTCAAAAGATCCTCGAGCGATTGAATAGTCCTCTCGGTCTGACAATCTGTCTGAGGATGATAAGTTGAACTTAAACGCAACTTCGTACCCAAAGCACTTTGCAAGCTCTCCTAAAATCTCGAAGTGAATCTCGGATCCCGATCTGACACAATACTAGACGGAATACCATGCAAACTGACAATCCTCTCGATGTATAACCTGGCCAATCTCTCTAACGGATAATCCATTCGCATAGGAATAAAGTGAGCAGGTTTAGTCAATCTATCCACGATAACCCAAATAGCTTCGAAATTACCCGGCGTCCTCGGTAATCCAGACACAAAATCCATAGAAATGCTATCCGATTTCCACTCAGGAATAAACAACGGTTGCATCAAACCCGACGGCTTCTGATGCTCAACCTTCGACTTCTGACAAGTCAAGCAAGAATACACAAATTCGGCAATATCCTTCTTCATACGAGGCCACCAAAATACTTTCCTCAAATCTTGATACATCTTAGTAGCACCCGGATGAATACTCAATCCGCTACGATGTCCTTCCTCAAGAATACTCTTCTTTAGCTCCTCAATATCTGGAACACAAACTCTATCAAGACATCTCATAATACCATTCTCATCAATCCGAAAATCACCACCTTGTCCTTGGTTGATCAAAGTCAACCGATCCACTAAACTCAAATCGAATTTCTGCCCTTCTCGGATTTCATCCAAAATACCGCTAGTAAGCTTCAACATTCCAAGTTTAACTCCATAGGAAGTCTCCTCGCACACCAAACTCAAATCACGAAATTGCTCAACCAATTCCAACTCTCTTACCATCATCATTGACATGTGTAACGATTTCCGACTCAACGCATCCGCTACCATATTCGCTTTACCCGGATGGTAATTCAACACAAAATCATAATCCTTCAAAAGTTCTAACCATCTTCTTTGTCTTGCATTCAATTCCTTTTGATCAAAGAGATACCTCGAACTCTTGTGATCACTAAACACTTCAAATCTCGCACCAAACAAATAATGCCTCCAAAGTTTTAGTACAAATACAACGGAGGCCAACTCTAAGTCATGCGTTGGATAATTCTTCTCATGCACTTTGAGTTGCCTCGAAGCATATGCTACCACTTGATTATTCTGCATCAACACACCTCCCAAGCCCATCAAAGAAGCATCACAATACACAACAAACGACTCTTTCGGAGTTGGCAAAATCAGAACAGGGGTTGTCGTCAATCTTCTCTTAAGTTCCTGAAAACTCTCTTCACACTTGGCATCCCAAACAAAAGCTTGACCCTTCCTAGTCAACTGCGTCAACGACAATGATAACTTAGCAAATCCTTCAATGAACTTACGATAATAACCCGCTAAACCAAGAAAACTTCTAATTTCAAAAACTGATTTCGGAGTCTCCAATTGCGATACCACTTCAACTTTCGACGGGTCAACCGCAATACCTTCACTTGAAATTACATGACCCAGGAAACTCACCTCTTTCAACCAAAATTCACACTTAGAAAGTTTCGCATACAATTGCTTCTCTTTCAACACAGACAACACAATCTTCAAATGTTCGGCATGCTCCTCTTCACTCTTCGAGTAGACCAAAATGTCATCAATAAACACCACAACGAACTTGTCCAAATAAGGATGGAAAATCCTATTCATATACTCCATAAATACACCTGGTGCATTAGTCACACCAAATGGCATAACAGAATACTCATAGTGTCCATACCTCGTTCTAAAAGCAGTCTTCTGAATATCCTTAGCTTTCACACGAATCTGATGATACCCAGACCTCAAATCTACTTTACTGAACACACTTGCTCCAACCAACTGATCCATCAGATCATCAATTCTTGGGAGTGGATACTTGTTCTTAATCGTCACCTTATTCAATTGTCTGTAGTCCACACAGAGTCTCATAGAACCTTCTTTCTTCTTGACCAACAACACTGGTGCACCCCATGGCGACACACTCAGACGAATAAACCTCTTCTCAAGCAAATATTCAAGTTGACTCTTCAACTCCTTCAATTCCGACGCAGACATACGATATGGAGCCATCGATATCGGACTGGTTCCAAGAATCAGGTTAATCGAAAACTCCACTTCTCGTTCTGGCGGTAAATCCTTTATCTCATCAGGGAAAACTTCCGGAAAATCTCGAACAATTGGTAAAGCGTCAATTGCTCTACTTTCACCAATACTCAAAGTTTCCATCAACATAAATACCTTTGCACCATCATGTACCGATTCCTTCACTTGCTTCGCCGTCATAAACAAATCCCTTTCAACGTTCGATTCAGGAAAAATAACCGTTTTATCAAAACAGTTAATATAAACCCAATTGAATTTCAACCAATTCATTCCAAGAATGACGTCAAGTTGATCTAAGTGAAGACACACTAAGTCAATCCCAAAGTCTCTACCGAAAATACTCAAAGGGCAATTCAAACACACATACGGTGTAGTTACCGAACCCATAGCAGAAGTATCAATAACCATGCCACCACCAATAACAGACATCTCAAGATTCAACCTCCTAACACACTCCAGAGAAATAAAAGAATGCGTAGCTCCAGTATCAATTATAGAGATCAAAGGTATACCGTTAATAAAACACGTACCTCGGATCAATCGATCTTCACTAGCAGTCTCAGATCCAGATAGAGTGACCACTTTTCCGCTCCCTTGATTCTTCTTCGGCTTGTCGCATTTGGTACTAATGTGTCCTTGCTCGCCACAGTTGTAGCAAGTCACATTTGCACCGCTTCTACATTCAAGGGCTTTGTGGCCTGGCTTGCCACACTTAAAACACTTCTGCTCCACACTCTTGCACTCAGTAGCATGATGCCCCGCTTCACCACAATTGTAACATCTTATCGGAGTAGAAACTCCCCCACTTGGCTTCTTGCCGAAACCAACCCTTTATTTCCCTTTCTCAGCAGGAGTTACGTAAGGTTTCCCTCTGAATTGGCTCTTTCCTTTCTTATCACTTAGGCTCTTGTAGTGGCTAGATCGAGCCCTACTATCCTCATCGTAAATCTTACTCTTGTTTACCAACTCAGAAAATCACCGGATTTCCTGATAACCAATAGCTTGTTTGATCTCAGGTCTCAAGCCATTCACAAATTTGAGACACTTAAATCTCTCGGCATTAACAGTGTTGTAGTGAGGGCAAAACTTGATCAACTCCTCAAATTTTGCCGCATACTCAGCTACCGCCGAATTACCTTGCTTCAGCTCAAGGAATTCAATCTCTTTCTTTCCCCGCACATCTTTTGGAAAATACTTCTCCAGAAATTGTAACAGCCCAAATTTCATTAAATAATTAATTGTAGTAATTAATTGATTTAGTGGGATTTTATTAATGTTGGAAATTAATTTTTATTAATTGGAATTAATAGAGAATTGAGAAGGAAATTGGAAGGAAGGAAAATGAAGGAAATATATATAAGAGAGAAAGAAAAGAAAAGAAAGTTAGAAAACATTTTGGAAAGAAAGGGGAAAGAAGAAGAAAGGAGAGAAAGAGAAGAGAAGAAGAGGAAAAGTGGAAATCATCAAGAACCAACATCGAAGCTCCGATTAATCGAGGTAAGGGTGAGAAATGTTTCTATTTGATCATTGTATGATGTTATGTATGTTGGGTTGGGGTTTTGGTAGAGTTTTCATCACTTTCCAATTAGGGTAAAAGTTGGAATAATCGGTAGATTGATGATTTAATCGGTTGAAACTGAACAATAATGCCGTAGAATAGTCGGGTAACATGTATTGATGTTGTTTATACTGATTTGGATGTGTAAGAGAGGGTTGATGATGGATTGGTGAAGGAGGAACAGAATAGGGTTCTGTTCTGCGCAGGTTCGCTGGCTCTCGCCAGGCGAGCAAAGGCGAAGCTTCGCCAGGCGAAGCCTAGCGAATGTTGGCGAATAATTATATTTAAGTCCCAGTAGACTTCGCTGGTGGGTTCGCCAGGCGAAGTGGGATAGCGAAGGTTCGCCCAGCGAAGGTGCTGGCGAATGGTGGCGAATGAAGTCAGTAGCTACTGACTTGGGCTCGCTGGGAAGTCTCGTCAGGCGAAGCCTAGCGAGTGTTCGCTGAGGGAGTTCTCCAGGCGAAGGCCGGGCGAAGGTTCGCTGCGGGGGTTCGCCAGGCGAATGAAGGCGAATGTGGCAGTGTATTTTCCTTGCTGTGTTATCCAAATGGTGATTGTTTGGTTGATTCGCATATGTTTATACTTCTATGTTAAGAATGAGTATGTGAACTATTATGATAACATGTGCTGTGGGTAGCCTTCGAGCGTGAATCCTAGAGTTGTGATATGAATGATTAATTGTAATCGGTCAAAATACATGAGAACATAATGATGATTATGTGTGTATTAATTGATGAGATGTGAATACCTTGATTGTTGTGATAATTAGAGATACATGGGAATACAATGAGGAATGTATGTGTATCGTCTAATGAATTGTGAGTGCATATATGTATGCGATTGTTGTGTGAATGCATGGGAACATATGTGATATGTGTGCATTGTTGTTGAATATGATGATGTGTGAAATGAATACGTTGATAAATGTTTGATATATGTTGTATGTGCAATCATGATGAAATTCTCGAAGGGGTGAATTATTCGAATGCATGGGATTAAGACGCGGGAACGGTCTTAAGTGCATTTATTGTGATTGGTTGATTGTACATGCATCATTCAGTCAAGAGGCAATGTCTGTTAGTTTCGTGGAAACTAGTGGCTTGTCCCAAACCTAGAAGGGTGGGTTTGAAGCCTAGGGGACGGGCTTGGTTGTTATCGGTCTAGAAGGGTGGACCCGGTTTAAAGTAAAAACCGAAAAAATAATAACAAGTTATCGGTCTAGAAGGGTGGACCCGGTTTAGAGTGAAAACCGAAAAAAGATAACTAATGTCGGTACCGCATAGCATTGAGTTGCATTGAATATGTTGAGTCACATTGCATAATATTGTTGTTGTACAAATGTGCTTGTGAATGATTGTGAATTAAGCATGGAGGGATGTGCTTGTAAATGTTCATAATGTTGATATATGTGAGCATGGTATGATTTATGACTATGAGAATGAAGTGTGGTGAGAAATGTGAATATGTGTTATATGATACCTATATATACGTAATCTTATGCCTTGATTATTATGGTTATATTTCTCACCCTTCTGCTGTTTTATAATGCTCTATGAGGCATTGCAGATTAGGATGCTGGAGTCCTTTTTGTGAAGTTATCTTCATTCTTTTGAGTAGGATGCTCTGATATGTAACACCGGGTAGTTAGACTAGTATAGTCATTCTTTTGTGATACATTGCGATGTATCAGCTGATGTGGTTTTGTAATTTAACTGATATGTGTATTTAATCTGGATGACTTATGTGCATTTGAATTAATATTTTGGAACTGATTAAATGATGTTATCTTCCGCTTAAATTTAAATGTTGAAATGTGATTTCTAAAACTACGGAGACGTTACATATTTTATGGAGCAAATTGTGAAAGTGTTTTATTGGTGAAATTGTGGCATTCTTCTTTTATACCTTATCATATAACCTTTTTACTCTAATAATTTGTATGTGCTTAATTGTTTTATATGCATTTATTTGGGGTATAGAAGGGGGTGTTACAATAGTGGTATCAGAGCAGGTCGGTCCGTCCGGCCAAGTTGTTAGTGTGTTTTCCCTGTGTGTTATTGATATGCGTGTGATGCATTATCAATATTGGTTGTTCTTACGTGGTTCTGTGGTTGGAATTAGTAAGATGGTTGCAGGAAGGAACGACGAAGCGATTGCGGAGGCATTGACGAGATTGGCGGGGGCAATTGGGCAGAATCCTCCGGCCAATGGGAATGTGAGGGATCATGCTGATGATGGATTCCGTGCTTTGGGGAAATTCCAAAAGAATAACCCTCCGGTCTTCAAGGGAACTCATGAACCGGACAAGGCACAAATTTGGTTGAAAGCTGTGGAAAAGATTTTTCGAGTTATGAATTGCTCGGATGCACAGAAGGTGCAGTTTGGGACTCATATGCTCGAAGAAGAAGCTGAAGATTGGTGGGGTAATACTCGCCAAAGATTTGAGGAGGATGATATTGTGGTTACGTGGGATTTGTTTAGAGAAACTTTTCTGGAGAAGTATTTTCCAGAGGATGTGCGGGGGAAGAAAGAGATCGAATTTCTTGAGTTGAAGCAAGGTAATTCGACGGTTGCTGAGTATGCGGCGAAATTTGAGGAGTTGATCAAATTTTGTCCTCACTATAATACTGGTAATGCTGAGAGGTCTAAGTGCCTCAAGTTTGTGAACGGTTTGAGACCTGAGATTAGACAAGCTATTGGATACCAGGAAATCAGGCGGTTTTCTGAGTTGGTTAACAAGAGCAGAATTTATGATGAAGACAGTAGGGCTAGGTCTAGCCACTACAAGAGCCTAAGTGATAAGAAAGGAAAAGGTCAATTCAGAGGAAAACCTTATGTGACTCCTGCGGACAAAGGGAAGCAGAAAATGGGTTATGGCAAGAGGCCAAGTGGGGGAGTTTCTACTCCGGTGAGATGTTATAGGTGCGGTGAAGCGGGACATCGTGCTCCCGAATGCAAAAGTGTTGAGAAGGCGTGTTTTAAGTGTGGCAAGCCAGGCCACAAGGCTCTTGAGTGCAAAAGCGGTACGGATGTTACTTGCTATAACTGTGGTGAGCAAGGACACATTAGTACGAAATGTGATAAGCCGAAGAAGAATCAAGGGAGCGGGAAAGTGTTCGCTCTATCTGGATATGAGACTGCTAGTGACGATCGCTTGATCAGAGGTACGTGTTTTATTAATGGTATACCTTGGATCGCTATAATTGATACCGGAGCTACGCATTCTTTTATTTCTTTGGATTGTGTTAGAAGGTTGAATCTTGAGTTGTCTGTGATTGGTGGCGGTATGGTTATTGATACTCCTGCTATGGGTTCGGTAACTACACCGTATGTTTGCTTAAATTGCCCGTTGAGTATTTTCGGTAGAGATTTTGGGATAGATTTAGTGTGTCTTCATTTGGATCAACTTGATGTCATTCTTAGAATGAATTGGTTAAAATTCAATCGTGTGTATATTAACTGTTTTGACAAAACGATTATTTTTCCCGACTCGGATGTTGAAAGGGAATTGTTTATGACGAGGAAACAAGTGAAAGAATCGGTGCAAGATGGGGCTAAGGTATTTATGCTTATGGCAACTTTGAGGACTGGTGAAAGTGAAGAGATTGATGCTTTGCCCATTGTTAGAGATTTTCCGGAAGTATTCCCTGATGAGATAAAGGATTTACCGCCGGAGCGAGAAGTGGAGTTTTCGATAGATTTGATTCCTGGAACTAGTCCGATGTCGATGGCTCCATATCGTATGTCGGCCTCGGAGTTAAAAGAGTTGAAGAGTCAACTTGAGGATTTGCTTGAAAAGAGGTTTATTCGTCCGAGCGTGTCACCGTGGGGTGCACCGGTGTTGTTGGTTAAGAAGAAAGAGGGTTCTATGAGGCTCTGTGTGGATTACAGACAGTTGAACAAGGTGACTATTAAGAATAAGTATCCACTTCCAAGGATTGATGATCTAATGGATCAGTTGGTTGGTGCAAGCGTGTTCAGTAAGATTGATTTGAGATCTGGGTATCATCAGATCCGTGTGAAAGCTGAGGATATTCAGAAGACGGCCTTTAGGACGAGGTATGGACACTGAGTATTCTGTGATGCCATTTGGTGTGACTAATGCACCAGGTGTATTTATGGAATACATGAACATGATTTTCCATCCTTATTTGGATAAGTTTGTGGTTGTGTTTATCGACGACATCTTGGTTTATTCGAAGAGCGAAGAAGAGCATGCCGATCATCTGAAGATTGTGTTATCTGTGCTGAGAGAGAAGCAGTTGTTCGCGAAGCTTTCTAAGTGTGAGTTTTGGTTGAAGGAGGTTAGTTTCCTTGGTCATGTGATCTCGAGTAATGGTGTTGCGGTTGATCCGTCGAAGGTTGAAGCGGTGTCGCAATGGGAGACTCCGAAGTCAGTTTTTGAGATCAGAAGTTTTCTTAGTTTAGCCGGTTATTATCGGAAGTTTATTGAAGGATTTGCTAAGTTATCATTGCCGCTGACGCAATTGACTAGGAAAGGTCAAGCCTTTGTTTGGGACGCCAAGTGTGAAGCGAGTTTTCAAGAACTCAAGCGAAGGTTGACGACAGCTCCTGTTTTGATTCTGCCAAATCCAGAAGAACCATTCGTTGTGTATTGTGATGCTTCTTTGATGGGTTTAGGAGGTGTGTTGATGCAGAATAACCAAGTTGTGGCTTATGCTTCGAGGCAACTCAAAGTGCATGAGAATAATTATCCGACGCATGACTTAGAGTTGGCCGCCGTTGTGTTCGTGTTGAAACTTTGGAGGCATTATTTATTTGGCGCAAGATTTGAAGTGTTTAGTGACCACAAGAGTTTGAGATATCTTTTTGATAAAAAAGAATTGAATGCAAGACAAAGAAGATGGCTTGAACTTTTGAAGGATTATGATTTTGGCTTGAATTACCATCCGGGTAAAGCGAATGTAGTAGCGGATGCATTGAGTCGGAAATCATTGCATATGTCGGCATTGATGGTGAAAGAGTTAGAATTGGTCGAGCAATTTCGAGATTTGAGTTTGGTATGTGAGAGAACTTCTTTTGGATTTAAGTTGGGTATGTTAAAGCTTACAAGTGGTATTTTGGATGAAATTCGAGAAGGACAGAAATCGGATTTGAGCTTAGTTGATCGGTTGACTTTAATCAACCAAGGCCAAGGTGGTGATTTTCGGATTGATGAGAATGGGATTATGAGATGTCGGGATCGAGTTTTTGTTCCAAATGTTGTTGAGCTGAAAAAGAGCATCCTTGAGGAAGGACATCATAGCGGATTGAGTATTCATCCGGGTGCTACTAAGATGTATCAGGATTTGAGGAAAGTAATTTGGTGGCCTAGTATGAAGAAGGATATTGCGGAATTTGTGTATTCTTGTTTGACTTGCCAGAAGTCAAAGATTGAGCATCAGAAGCCATCGGGTTTGATGAAGCCGTTGTTTATTCCTGAGTGGAAATGGGATAGTATCTCCATGGATTTTGTATCGGGTTTGCCGAGGACGCCGAGTAATTTTGAGGCTATTTGGGTTATCGTGGATAGGTTGACTAAATCTGCTTACTTTATCCCTATGCGTATGGATTACCCTTTGGAGAAGTTGGCTAAGTTGTATATTGAGAGGATTGTGTGTCTGCATGGTATTCCGTTAAGTATTGTTTCAGATAGAGATCCGCGGTTTACTTCGAGATTTTGGGAGAGCCTGCAGAGTGCTTTGGGTACTAAGTTGCGTCTGAGTTCAGCGTATCATCCTCAGACTGATGGTCAGACGGAGAGGACGATTCAGTCGCTTGAAGATCTTTTGAGAGCTTGTGTATTGGAAAAGGTAGGAGCTTGGGATAGCTACTTGCCTTTGATTGAGTTTACCTACAACAACAGTTTCCATTCGAGTATTGGTATGGCACCATTTGAGGCGTTGTATGGTAGGCGGTGTAGGACACCATTGTGTTGGTTCGAGTCCGGAGAAAGTTCTGTTGTTGGACCCGAGTTAGTTCAACAGACTACTGATAAGATTAAGATGATTCAAGAGAAGATGAGAATTACTCAGAGTCGTCAGAAGAGTTATTATGACAAGAGGAGGAAGGCACTTGAATTTCAAGAGGGAGATCATTTGTTTCTTCGAGTCACTCCGATGACAGGTGTTGGTAGGGCACTGAAGTCGCGCAAGTTGTCGCCGCGTTTCATTGGTCCTTATCAGATTTTGCAAAGGATAGGAGAAGTGGCCTATCGTGTGGCTTTACCACCGTCGCTTGCTAATCTTCACGACGTATTCCATGTATCTCAGTTGAGGAAATACATTGCGGATCCGTCTCATGTAGTCCAAATAGATGACGTGCAGGTGAGAGATAACCTGACTGTTGAGACATCACCTATGCGGATAGAGGATCGGAAATTGAAGCAGCTTCGAGGTAAAGAGATCGCTTTAGTGAAGGTCGCTTGGGGAGGACCGGCTGGTGGAAATGTTACTTGGGAGCTTGAGAGTCGGATGAAAGAGTCTTATCCAGAACTGTTTGAATCAGGTCACATTTTCGAGGACGAAAATTCCTAAGTGGGGGAGGGTTGTAACAACCCAAATTTCATTAAATAATTAATTGTAGTAATTAATTGATTTAGTGGGATTTTATTAATGTTGGAGATTAATTTTTATTAATTGGAATTAATAGAGAATTGAGAAGGAAATTGGAAGGAAGGAAAATGAAGGAAATATATATAAGAGAGAAAGAAAAGAAAAGAAAGTTAGAAAACATTTTGGAAAGAAAGGGGAAAGAAGAAGAAAGGAGAGAAAGAGAAGAGAAGAAGAGGAAAAGTGGAAATCATCAAGAACCAACATCGAAGCTCCGATTAATCGAGGTAAGGGTGAGAAATGTTTCTATTTGATCATTGTATGATGTTATGTATGTTGGGTTGGGGTTTTGGTAGAGTTTTCATCACTTTCCAATTAGGGCAAAAGTTGGAATAATCGGTAGATTGATGATTTAATCGGTTGAAACTGAACAATAATGCCGTAGAATAGTCGGGTAACATGTATTGATGTTGTTTATACTGATTTGGATGTGTAAGAGAGGGTTGATGATGGATTGGTGAAGGAGGAACAGAATAGGGTTCTGTTCTGCGCAGGTTCGCTGGCTCTCGCCAGGCGAGCAAAGGCGAAGCTTCGCCAGGCGAAGCCTAGCGAATGTTGGCGAATAATTATATTTAAGTCCCAGTAGAATTCGCTGGTGGGTTTGCCAGGCGAAGTGGGATAGCGAAGGTTCGCCCAGCGAAGGTGCTGGCGAATGGTGGCGAATGAAGTCAGTAGCTACTGACTTGGGCTCGCTGGGAAGTCTCGTCAGGCGAAGCCTAGCGAGTGTTCGCTGAGGGAGTTCTCCAGGCGAAGGCCGGGCGAAGGTTCGCTGCGGGGGTTCGCCAGGCAAATGAAGGCGAATGTGGCAGTGTATTTTCCTTGCTGTGTTATCCAAATGGTGATTGTTTGGTTGATTCGCATATGTTTATACTTCTATGTTAAGAATGAGTATGTGAACTATTATGATAACATGTGCTGTGGGTAGCCTTCGAGCGTGAATCCTAGAGTTGTGATATGAATGATTAATTGTAATCCGTCAAAATACATGAGAACATAATGATGATTATGTGTGTATTAATTGATGAGATGTGAATACCTTGATTGTTGTGATAATTAGAGATACATGGGAATACAATGAGGAATGTATGTGTATCGTCTAATGAATTGTGAGTGCATATATGTATGCGATTGTTGTGTGAATGCATGGGAACATATGTGATATGTGTGCATTGTTGTTGAATATGATGATGTGTGAAATGAATACGTTGATAAATGTTTGATATATGTTGTATGTGCAATCATGATGAAATTCTCGAAGGGGTGAATTATTCGAATGCATGGGATTAAGACGCGGGAACGGTCTTAAGTGCATTTATTGTGATTGGTTGATTGTACATGCATCATTCAGTCAAGAGGCAATGTCTGTTAGTTTCGTGGAAACTAGTGGCTTGTCCCAAACCTAGAAGGGTGGGTTTAAAGCCTAGGGGACGGGCTTGGTTGTTATCGGTCTAGAAGGGTGGACCCGGTTTAAAGTAAAAACCGAAAAAATGATAACAAGTTATCGGTCTAGAAGGGTGGACCCGGTTTAGAGTGAAAACCGAAAAAAGATAACTAATGTCGGTACCGCATAGCATTGAGTTGCATTGAATATGTTGAGTCACATTGCATAATATTGTTGTTGTACAAATGTGCTTGTGAATGATTGTGAATTAAGCATGGAGGGATGTGCTTGTAAATGTTCATAATGTTGATATATGTGAGCATGGTATGATTTATGACTATGAGAATGAAGTGTGGTGAGAAATGTGAATATGTGTTATATGATACCTATATATACGTAATCTTATGCCTTGATTATTATGGTTATATTTCTCACCCTTCTGCTGTTTTATAATGCTCTATGAGGCATTGCAGATTAGGATGCTGGAGTCCTTTTTGTGAAGTTATCTTCATTCTTTTGAGTCGGCTGCTCTGATATGTAACACCGGGTAGTTAGACTAGTATAGTCATTCTTTTGTGATACATTGCGATGTATCAGCTGATGTGGTTTTGTAATTTAACTGATATGTGTATTTAATCTGGATGACTTATGTGCATTTGAATTAATATTTTGGAACTGATTAAATGATGTTATCTTCCGCTTAAATTTAAATGTTGAAATGTGATTTCTAAAACTACGGAGACGTTACATATTTTATGGAGCAAATTGTGAAAGTGTTTTATTGGTGAAATTGTGGCATTCTTCTTTTATACCTTATCATATAACCTTTTTACTCTAATAATTTGTATGTGCTTAATTGTTTTATATGCATTTATTTGGGGTATAGAAGGGGGTGTTACAGAAATGTCTCTCTAAAAAGATCCCAAGTGATCACAATATCATCCTCTTCAAATCTTTGGCGAGTGTTATCCCACCAGTCTTCGGCTTCCTCTTCGAGCATATGAGTTCCGAACTGCACCTTCTGTGCATCCGAACAATTCATAACCCGAAAAACCTTCTCAATAGCTTTCAACCAAATTTATTCTTTGTCAGGCTCGTGGGTTCCCTTGAACATCGGTGGATTATTCCTTTGGAACCTTCCCAAAGCACGGAATTCATCATCAACATTATTCCCCACATTCACATTGGCCTGAGAATTCTGCCCAATTGCCCCAGCCAATCTCGTTAAAGCCTCCGCAATTGCTTCATCATTCCTACCTGCAACCATCTTACTAAATTCCAACAACAGAACCACATAAGAACAACCAATATCGATAGTGTAACACACACATATCAATATACTCAGAGAACAACACACTAACAACTTGGCCGGACGGACCGACCTGCTCTGATACCACTTAATGTAACACCCCCTTCTATACCCCCAAATAAACAGTAAATATATATATCGGCACATATAAAATTTATCAGAGTATGCTTTAAAGTACGGTATAAAAGAAGTATGTCACATTATCACCAATAAAACATTCAATGCCTGCTCTATACAAATATGCAACCGTGGGATAGTTTTCAAAATAGAGGAACTTGGTCCTTACACCCACGTCTCGATATTTAAAATTAAAGCGGAAGATTAAAACATTTAAATTGCTTCAAAACATTTAATCACATAAATACATATTATCCAGTTGGTTCATCAATCATTCATGTTATAAAACATTATCAACTGAAACATCACAAATGTATCACAAAAGAATGTTATACAAGCCTAACTACCCGGTGTTACATAATCAGAGCAGTCTGACTCAAAAGAATGAAGCTATACTTCACAAAAGAAACCTCCAGCAACCTAATCTGCAATGCCTCATAGAGCATCATAAAACAACAAAAGGGTGAGAAATATTACCATAATAATCAATGCATAAGATTATATATATATATATATATATATATATATATATATATATATATATATATATATATATATATATATATATATATATATATATATATATATATATATATATATATATATATATATATATATATATATATATATATATATATATATATATATATATATATATATATATATATATATATATATATATATATATATATATATATATATATATATATATATATATATATATATATATATATATATATATATATATATATATATATATACAAGAAGTCATTATATAAAATCCACATTTCTCACCACAATTCGTTTCATAGTCATATTCATCACGTCATAAATATAAATAAATATGAACAAGCATCAAGCATATCCCTTCATGCATTTTTCACAATCATCCAAACACATCACATTCACAAGCATACTTCATATATCAATGACATTTATGCTATGTGACTCAATCACAACTCAATGCAACTCAATGCTATGTGGTACCAACACTTGTTATCATTTTTCGGTTTTTACACTTAAACCGGGTCCACCCTTCTAGACCGATAACAACAAAGCCCGTCCCCTAGGCTTTCAAACCCACCATTCTAGGTTTGGGACAAGCCACTAGTCTCCACGAAACTAGCAGACATTGCCTATTGACTAAATGATGCATATGCAATCAACAACAAATGCACTTAAGACCGATCACACGTCTTAATCCCATGCATTCACAGAATTCCTCCCTTCAAGAATTAAAATAAGATTGCACACACAACAAGTCAAATAATCAAGTATTCGTACTTTTCATCAACATGCTCACCAAAAAATGCACGCATACCTAACAATATGCTCCCCTGCATTATTCACACATAATCGCATACAACATAATATGCATTCACAATCAATATCAGTTCAATTTTAAACAATACACACATATCTAGCAATATGTTCCCATGTATTAGTCCATAATATCGTGCCAACGACAACGTATTCAATTACAATACATTATGCATTCTAATCAAATTAACAATGCATATGCAAATGCCAAACGGCCACATAATATCAATTAATCAAATATCTAGGATTCACGCTTTACGGCTACCCACAGCACATACACATACAACATATAACATTTTATTCCATTAATAATAGAACCGATCGAACCACAACACAACATGGAATGAAAATGACAAAAAATAAGATGTTGTCATACTCGCCACCACTTCGCTAGGAGAGCACCTAGCGAACACTTGCTACCTGTTCGCCTATCGAACAAGCTTGCAAACCCCAACAGAAGCCACTGGAAGGCTTCGCTACCAGTTCGCTCAGCGAGGCCCTAGCGAACATGCTCGCTACCAGACTCGCTACCAGCGAAACAGACCAAAAACATTCTGTTTTTGTTCGCTGCAGGCTCGCTAGGCGAGGACCCAGCGAACACTCGCGACCAGCTCGCCTAGCGAACAGCTAGCGAAGGTCTGCGATCAGAATTTCCCCACTGTTCAGAAATTCAATCCCTCTCCAAAACCGACCGATTCTCATCCAATCAGTCCCAATAGCCTTAGTATCACAAACCTCGACTATTCTACCTCACTTACAACAGATTTTACCCGATTAATTATCCATTCTACCGATAAATCCAACTTCTGCCCTAAAATGGAAATTATAGAAAAACATCCAAAAACCCAACCCAAGCATACATAATCACACACATTGATCAAATAATAATGTTTCTCACCCTTACCTCGATTAATCGGAACTTGAAGTTGATTCTTTGATGATTCTTCCAATTTTCCTCTTCTCTTCTCTTTTCTCCTCTTTCTCTATTTCTTTCTCTTCTATTTCCTTTTTCTTACTATCTTTTCTTTCCTCTTCCACTTTCCTTATATACTTCCTTATTTTCTTTCCATTCTATTTCCCTCTTCAATTATCTACCAATTAATTCCAAATCATTAAAATTAATTCCAATAAACCAATTAATTAACGTAATTAATTAATTAATGAAATTTGAGCTGTTACAAGGGACATGGTGGCTTAGTTTATGGAGCTGATGCAGGGCATGGCAAATGGCCAAGAACAACTAAGGACCTTGGTGCAACCATTGATTACCAGAGTTGACAATAATGGTGTGCTTCATGGAGGAACTGCTGCTAATCCTCCTCGTGGTGATGGTACGCCACATGCTCACGCTATTCCTACAACAGTTATCCCTCAGGGCAGGGGAAACGTAGGTGGAATCTCTGAAATAGTGTGTGCTATGCATGGCAACAATGTTCCTCAATGGGATGAGGAACAACAGGAAGACGCATTTTCTATGCGAGATATCGGTGCTGGACTACCATCTGAGGCTGATAAAAGGTTTAGGCAGATTGAATAAAAGATGAGATCTTTTGAAAATCAGAATTCCATAGGGCTAGACATGGCCAATCTGGGGCTGATCCTGGATCTGAAAGTTCCGCTGAAGTTCAAAGTCCCTGACTTTGACAAGTATAAGGGAACTACTTGCCCAAGGGTCCATTTGCGTTCTTATTATCGCAAAATGTCTGCTTACTCAGATGACGAAAAATTGCTCATGCACTTTTTTCAAGATAGCTTGTCTGGACCCTCACTTGAGTGGTATATGGGACTGAAGCCTGTTAATATCCACAGTTGGAGAGACTTAGCCGAAGCCTTCGTGAAGCACTATCAGGGTCCAACTCCAGAATTTGTCCCAAAAGACCGGTGAATGCTTTAAGGAATACACCCAGAGGTGGCGCGAACTAGCAGCGAGAGTGTAGCCTCCGATGGTGGAGCGTGAATTGATTGATTTGTTCGTGGCCACTTTGCCTGGTCTCTATTATGAGAAGGTTATCAGTAACATGTCTGGTAGCTTTTCCAATTTGATTATCACTGGAGAGAAGGTAGAAAACGGTATAAAGTTTGGAAAGATCCAATCTGGTGAGGTGCCCTCAGCTGGAGGAGGAGGTAAAAAGGTGTTCGGAAATAAGAAGCGTGAAGGCGAGACTAATGCAGTGTCTAGCTCTCTTGGTAGAGGTAGAAATCAACGTTCATCTTATCATCAGCAGCAGCAGGTTGCTAGTATCACAATTCCAGCCGTTCCTCAACATCAACAACAACCACAACAACAACAACAGCAGAATCGACAGGGTTATAGAAGATTTCAAGATCGGGGTCGGACAACAAATAGATAATTTGACGCACCTCCGATGCCTTATTCCCAACTGCTTCAACATCTGCTACAACTACAATTAATCCAAAAGAGAACTTTAGCTCCTCTGAATGGACCGCGTCCACCCGGTTATGATGCGAATGCTCATTGTAAGTTCCATTCTGGGGCACAACATTGATAACTGCAAGGCCTTTAAACACAAAGTTCAGGATTTGGTGGACAGCAAGGCAATAAATTTTTCTCATGACGTTCCTAACGTCGTGCAGAACCCTATACCCAAACATGGGGCAGCCAAAGTCAGTGCAATCATTAAAGACGAGAGTTTAGATCTGATAACTGATGTCAATGATTTGAAGACACCGTTGGGCTTTGTGAAGGAAAAGTTGTTGAAGGAAGGGATATTCTCGGGCTGTAATGCATCGTGTGCTGAATGTTTGAATAATCCCGAAGGATGTGCAAGGCTAAAGAACTATATTCAAGGTATGATGAATGACGGAATGTTGCAGTTTGACTGGATTTCCGAGAAGAAGTCTGAAGAAATAATGGTTGAGGAAAGAAATGAGGTTGCAACGATCTCAATTCCATACAAAGCTATAACTATTTATGCGCCGAGACCGCCAAACATTATTATCACCAAGGCTGGTCCTGTGTCGTACGAGAGTACCAATGCAATTTCGTGGAACTACGGAGCAGAGGTATATTGTAATGGGCAAAAACATGAATTGAAGAGTTCATCGACTGATTCAGTGGATAATCTAGTTGGAACTAGGGGAATCACTCGAAGCGGAAGAGTGTTCTCATCACCTGAAGTGGTCGCTGACAGAACTGATAAGGGTACGAAAGCTGTGGTGGAAGAAACTTCTCAGGCTGGGGAGAAGTTCTTTGGAGAAGGAAACGGAGGATTTTATGAGATTGATAAGAAAAAGTGACTACAAGATAGTTGATCACTTGTAACAGACTCCCTCCAAAATTTCCATTTTGTCGTTGTTGTTATGTTCAGAAGCGCACTGAAATACGTTGTTGAGGATATTGAATACTGCTTACGTGCTGCAAGAGATATCGGTTAACCAACTTGAAGGGGTTGTAGAGCACGTCAAGGCAGGTAATGGTCTAGGTTTCACGGACTTGGATTTGACCCCGAAGGACAATATCATAATTGTGCATTGCACATCTCAATTGAATGTCGAGGAGCCGTCCTGTCTCATGTGCTGGTGGATACAGGATATTCTTTGAATGTGCTTCCGAAGAAGGCCCTCATGAAGTTGGACATGAAAGGGTTAATTTGTACACCAAGCGACTTGGTAGTACATGCTTTTGACGGTACCAGAAGATCTGTATTCGGGGAGGTAACGTTGCCTATTCAGGTGGGTCCCGAAGTATTTGATGTGGTATTCTATATTATGGATATTCAGCCTGCCTATAGTTGTTTGTTGGGCCATCCATGAATTCACTTAGCAGGAGCTGTAACTTCCACGCTGCACCAGAAGCTCAAATACATGGTAGGTGGCAGCGTTGTCACTGTATGTGGAGAGGAAGATATAATGATTAGTCATTTGTCTTCATTTAAATACGTTGAGATGGATGGTGAAATCCACGAAACTCTTTGTCAAGCCTTAGAGACGGTACAGATCAAAGACAAAGTGTCTGCTGTGAGCAAAGCGCCCGAAATGGCCATGTCGTCGTTCAAAGAAGCCCAGGCAGTGGTACAGGCTGGGGTAGTGGCAGGTTGGGGTCAATTGCTAGATATACCCCATAAGCAGGATAAGTTTGGTCTGGGATACCGCCCATCTTCTTCGTCATCCTCACAGAGTGTGCCACGCTACAAAGGGCTGGTACAGTTTACCAAAGGCGGGGTTATCTTCGAATGGATCAACGATGTTTCAGATGAAGACGGGGATAGAGACTGTGATATAGACTCGTGGATACAGCCATGCATTTCAGGACAAAGCCTCAAAAATTGGACTATCGAGGAATTCATCCAAGTGACAATGAAGGAGTAATACTTTTTTTTCTGATTATTGTACAACCCTATGTTCTACTCGAAGCATAGTGGTTTTTGTCTTCAGGGCCTTATTGTTTATGCTTGCACAATCTTTTTCAATTAATCAAAGGGTGTTTTTCTGCATTCAAATATTGTGATCCTTGTCTTTCATGTTTTATGTTTAACAATAAAATGGCAATGTGGCTTTGTGTTTGTTTTGGATATCATTTTAAGCATTTAACCATTATTATTGCAGGATTCACGTTGCAGATGACACCGCGCAAGAGACATCTATGACTCATTTCGACTTTGATAATCCGATATTTCAAGCTGAAGAAGAGATTGATGAAGATGAAGACTTACCAGAAGAGCTAGCCAGACTCTTGAAACAGGAAGAAAAGGTTATTCTGCCTCATCAGGAGGAAATCGAGGTTATTAACTTGGGTTCTGAGAAAGTAGTGAGGAATGTTTTGATAGAGGCTGTGCTGCAGAGTGATATCAAGAAAAGATTGGTTGAGATGCTCTGTGAGTATAGTGATATCTTTTCTTGGTTGTACGAAGACATGCCCAGGCTTGACACAGACATCGTGGTTCATCGCTTGCTGTTGCGTGAAGAGTGTCCGCCAGTCAAGCAGAAGCTCAGGCGTACTAGACCAGATATGGTTGTGAAAATCAAGGAAGAAGTCCAGAAGCAGTTGGACGTAGGATTTTTAGCCGTAACAACTTACCCTCTATGGGTCGCTAACATCGTGCTTGTGCCTAAGAAGGATGGCAAGGTACGAATGTGTGTTGATTATAGAGATCTAAATAAGGCGAGCCTGAAGGATGATTTCCCGCTCGCCCGCATTAACGTATTAGTTGATAATACTGCTCAATATTCTGTGTTTTCCTTCATGGACGGTTTTCCGGTTATAACCAGATCAAGATGGCACCGGAGGGTATGGAGAAAAGGACGTTTATCACGCCGTGGGGGACTTTCTGTTATAAGGTAATGCCTTTTGGGTTGAAAAATGCAGGGGCAACCTATCAGCGGGCTATGGCCACTTTGTTTCATGACATGATTCATCATGAGATTGAGGTCTATGTTGATGACATGATGGCAAAGTCGCAAACATAGGAAGAACATATGGTCAATTTGTTGAAGCTGTTTGAAAGGCTTAGGAAATTCAGATTGAGGTTGAATCCTAACAAGTGTACTTTTAGAGTCAGGTCAGGAAAGCTGTTGGGGTTCATTGTCAGTGAAAAAGGAATCGAGGTCGATCCTGCAAAAATAAAAGCTATTCAAAATATGCCAACACCGAAAATGGAAAAAGAGGTTCGTGGTTTCTTGGGAATATTGAACTACATTGCTCGGTTCATATCTCATCTCACAGCCATGTGTGAACCAATGTTCAAATTGCTAAAGAAAGATCAGGCGGTCGTTTGGAATGAAAATTGCCAAAGGGCATTTGATAAAATAAAAGAATATTTGCAGGAACCTCCAATACTGCTACCCCCAGTCGCTGGAAGACCTTTGATCATGTATCTAACGGTTCTTGAGAACAGTATGGGTTATGTTCTCGGTCAGCATGACGAGACTGGAAGAAAAGAGCATGCAATATACTATCTGAGTAAAAAGTTCACAGACTGTGAGTCTCGGTACTTGATGTTGGAGAAAACATGTTGCGCACTCGCGTGAGCTGATAAACGTTTGAGACAGCATATGCTTAATCATACAATCATGCTGATTTCAAAGATGGATCCGATTAAATACGTCTTCGAAAAGCAGGCACTTTCCGGAAGAATTGCCAGGTGGCAGATGGTACTGACAGAGTACGATATCCAATATGTTTCCCAGAAGGCTATCAAAGGGAGTGTTCTGTCAGAGTATCTCGCCGAACAGCCGATCAAAGACTATCAACCTATGAAGTTTGAATTTCCTGACAAAGACATCATGTTCTTAAATATGAAGGACTGCGATGAGCCATTACCCGACGAAGGTCCTGAGCTTGGCTCCCAATGACAGATGATATTTGATGGTGTTGTTACTCGTACGGTAGTGGAATTGGGGAAATCATCACGACTCCCCAGGGTTCTCAAATACCATTCACTGCCAGGTTGACATTTCCTTGCACCAACAACGAAGCAGAGTATGAAGCGTGCATCATGGGGTTGGAAGAAGCTATTGATTTGAGGATCAAGAACCTAGATGTGTACGGAGATTCAGCGCTAGATGTAAATCAAATCAAAGGAGAATGGGAGACCAGGCAACCCAATTTGATTCCTTACATGAACTATCCATGGAGGCTGTTGCCATTCTTTGATCGTGTAGGGTTACATCACGTGCCAAGAGCGGAGAACCAGATGGCAGACGCTCTAGCTACGTTATCCTCAATGTACAAGGTGAACTGTTGGAATGATGCTCCAAGAATAGTCATATCACGCCTTGATAGGCCGGTGTTTGTGTTCGCCATTGAGGAAGCCTCTGATGGAAAGCCATGGTTTTATGACATCCAGAACTTTCTTAAGAAACAAGAGTATCCTCCAGGGGCATCGACCCGGGATAAGAAGACTCTGAGAAGGTTGTTTGGCAACTTTTATCTGAATCAGGATGGTGTACTCTACAGGAGGAATTATGACTTGGTTTTACTCAAATGCGGGGACGAGAAAGAAGCAAGCTTGCTTATGGAAGAGGTCCATGAAGGAGCCTTTGGTACGCATGTCGGCGGGCACGCCATGTCTCGAAAGTTGTTACGAGCAGGGTATTATTGGCTGACGATGGAGTCTGATTGTTTCAAATATGCGAAGAAATGCCATAAATGCCAGATTTACGCAGACAAAATTCATGTGCCGTCGTGTCCTATGTACATAATGTTATCTCCTTGGCCCTTTTCCATGTGGGGCATTGACATGATTGGCAAGATCGAGCCAACCGCATCCAATGGACATCGCTTCATTTTGGTAGCCATTGATTACTTTACCAAGTGGGTGGAAGAAGCCTCCTATGCGAATGTCACGAAGCAAGTCGTAGCCAGATTTATCAAGAAGGACATCATCTGTAGATACGGAGTGCCTGAAAGAATCATTACTGACAATGGTTCGAACTTGAATAACAAGATGATGAAGGAACTGCGCCAGAGTTTCAAAATCGAGCATCACAGCTCATCGCCCTATCGTCCGAAGATGAACGGCGCTGTTGAAGCAGCCAACAAAAACATCAAGAAGATAGTGCAGAAGATGGTTGTAACCTATAAAGATTGGCATGAGATGTTGCCCTTTGCTTTGCACGGATATCGTACTATGGTAAGCACTTCAACTGGGGCAACTCCTTTCTCGATGGTGTATGGTATGGAAGTTGTCCTACCGTTAGAGGTCGAGATTCCTTCTTTGAGAGTTTTGGTCGACGTCAAGCTCGATGAGGCGGAATGGATAAAGAACAGATTAAATCAGCTTAGCCTGACGGACGAGAAAAGGCTAACGTCTATTGCATATGGTCGGTTGTATTAGAGCCGGATGAAGAAAGCTTTCGACAAGAAGGTGCGCCCTCGAAGCTTTCAGACGGGAGATCTTATGCTGAAAATGATTCTCCCTCCACAAACAGATCACAGGGGCAAATGGACTCCCAACTTTGAAGGTCCATACATCGTGCGAAAGGTCATCTCCGAAGGAGCCTTGTTGTTATCTACCATGGATGGTGAGGATTTTACATCCCCTGTGAACACAGACGCAGTTAAAAAATACTTTTCTTAAAGAGACCCGCTGGAAAGAAAAAAGAATATCCAGGCGAAAATGGGGCATCCCGACAAACCATAAAAAGAATGGGTCCGGGCAAAAGTTAGGGATGCAAAATAAAAAAAGATGTAAACCCGCAAATTTGAAAACCTGAAAAGGAGACTTTGACAAAAATGGGTATCCCGGTGAATTGAAAACCCGAAAGGGCGATTCACGCAAAAGTTAGGGTTTTAAAAAAGCAAATGACTGCGGTTTGTGTGTGATCTTCAGAGCTTAGTGGATTGAGGGAGGACCTGAGGGCCGTTTATCTGAATCAATCTCTTCTGAAGACGAAGCGTCGGTGAAGCATCAGAGTCATGCGAGTCATAGATGGATCAACTTATGGTGTTTGTCTGGGCCACATTGCCGATATTCTATACATTTCTATGCATTTCTGTATATTTTTGCGCAACTTCCTTTTTTCAGAGGTTGCATCTGTTGTAAAATCTTGCTTATTTACAGGCCCATCTGTCAATAAAAAATATAGTATTCAGTAATTGTTTGTTTTGCTTTAGCCTTACTGTTTTGTTTGCAAAAAACGCCTGATGTTTTTGATAAACTGTGCATACATAAACTTGCAGGCTTTGCCAATAATCATTAAAACTTCGAGTTATTTGAACAACGTCACAGATGATGACTGAGATAGTTCCTTTGTACAGGATATCTTGTCTGTTTATTCATTTTTACAGGATCGTTATCCTTGGGGCAATTCGTCAGAGGTGCATCTCCGGTACGATCACCATTTTCCCAGCTATTGAAGTTTGAACATCTCTATCCCTGGTAGAGTTGTAGGCAGATGGAGCGAACAGTTAAGTGTGTACGCTTATCCCTAGCAGTTGGTCCGTACACATTTAATCCCCACAGGTGGCAGGTATGTATTTACTCCCCAGCGAGTCGAGATAGGATTTCTTCCCATAGGGTTTGAACGTATAACTTTGTATCCCCTCAGAGTTCAGATTGTTGACTCATCCCCAAGCAGAGGTCGATGTTGTTTCCCTCATTGGGCAATCCCCAGTGGAGTTGGCTTTTCCCCTAGCAGGATCGTAGAGTTGTCTCTATCCTCAACAAAGTCAGCTTGAAGTAGTTCTATTTCCCCATAGAGATGGACTATTTCCCAACGAAATCGATAAGTTTGTGATTCCTTGGCAGAGGGGATCTATAGCGGATATAGATTGTTCCTCATGTGAGTAGTTCTCGGCAGGTTGGATTTTGACTTTTCCCCAGCAAGTCGTCACTGTTCAGGAGAGTATTGGTGAGCCATTCAGGGCTATTTTCTTCAGCAGGGCATGTTTTGAATCTCGGTGGTTGATTCTGGATCCCCCGTAGAGTTGTTGGTTCCCCAGTAGGGTGAATTTGTTTTCAATGTCTGGTTGTCTATCCGGCAGAGCCGTCTTTTCCCAGAAGAGTGGTATTCTAGAAGGCCGCTTAGAGCGTTTTCCTCAGTAGGTTTTGATGTGAATCCCCGGTTGAGTTTGAACTTCTTGCTCTCGTAAGAACTTTGTTTCCCAGCAAAGTAGCCGTCCAGGGATTTTGTCCCAGCTAAAGTCCAATTGTGATTAGCATGTGTTAACCTTTTCCCCAGCAAGGTGGATTTTGGTTTCTTCTCAGCATTTATTTTGCTGGTTTGGTTGCGTTGCATTTTGCATTCTGTGCATAGTATCCTCCAAACCCGTAGCATTTCCATTTTGTATGGAGCATTACGCCATCTTCAAACATATGCATTTGAAACATAAGCCAGGTTGTTACCCCTCTGTTCTCAGGTGTATTTCCAACAAATGTTTGATTTACTTTGCCCGCATGGTGTTCAGACCCGACAAGTTTTGACTGATATCTTGTTGCCCGAGTGGTATCCAGGCCATTGCAATTTCCGTTAGCCCGCGTGGTATCCAGACCCCGGCTTACGTCTTTTCTAGCAACGTCGCCTGACTTCGGTCGATGGTGTCGTCATAAGCTCATGTGGTATCCAGACCTTGATGAGTATTTTGATGGTTTACGTTGCTCGCGTGGTATCCAGACCCCGACAAAGGTTGTTTTTCTGCCCAAATGGTATCCAGACCATGGCGATTTCATATTTGTTTTGTCCGTTGAGTATCCAGACTCTGGTCAATCTCGTTGAGTATCTAGACTCCGGTCAGTTATGTGGAGTTTTCAGACTCCGGCCATTTGAAAGGTTATCTTATGCACGTATGGAATCCAGACCATGGCAAGTTGTGATTGATGTAGTTGCTCGTATGGTGTTCAGACCTTGACGATTAGTGATTTCTTATAGCCCGTGTGGTATCCAGACCCCGACTTATGTTATTCCTCAGCGATGTTGCCAGACTTCAGTATATTTGTGGTGTATTCCTTTTTACATTGAGTTTTCAGGCTCTGATTATTTCGTTGAGTATCCAGCCTCTGGTTATTTCGTTGAGTATCCAGGCTCCGGTTATTTCGTTGAGCGTTCGGGCTCCGGTTTCTTCGTTGAGAATTCAGGCTCTGGTTATTTCGTTGAGCGTTCAGGCTCCGGTCTTTCTCGTTGAGCGTTCGGTCTCCGGTTATTTCGTTGAGCATTCGGGTCCCGATTTCTTCATTGAGCATTCAGGCTCCGGTTATTTCGTTGAGTGTTCAGGCTCCAGTAATTTTCGTTAAGCGTTCGGGATCCAGTTATTTCGTCGAGCATTCAGGCTCCGGTTATTTCGTCGAGCGTTCAGGCATCAGTTATTTCGTCGAGCGTTCAGGCTCCGGTTATTTCGTTGAGCGTTCAGGATCCAATTATTTCGTCGAGCGTTCAGGCTCCAGTTATTTCATTGAGCGTTCAGGCTCCGGTTATTTCGTCGAATGTTCAGACTCCGACGAATTTCATTGACTCATTTTGTTCGTTGAATATACAGATTCCGACAATTTGAAATGTCACCCTTCAGCTGGTATGGTAACCAGACCATGGCGCAGATATTTGATGGATGTGTTCATCTTTTTAGGTGTTATCCAACAGAGTTAATTTGTTAAGTTCCTCTTCTTTCCCAAGCGGGGTCGACAACAGAGTTACTTGGTTAAGTTTCTCTTTGTTCCTCAGCCGAGTTACTTGGTTAAGTTTCTTCGCGCTCTCAAAGCAGAGTTGCTTGGTTAAGTTTCTCTCTTCCCCAGCGGAGTATTCTCAAGATGTATTTATCAGCTTCGGTTGATCTAGCCTTAGGGCTCGATGCTCGCTTTATTTAGTGAATGCATGCGCATTAGCAGATATCTCTTCCGACTACGTGTCAAAATTTTAGTAATCAATTCGCTTGTTACTGTTGCAACTATCAGTTCAGTTTATTTCCGGAGATTTTTATCCCCATTCAGAGTTTGCAGTTTATTTCTGCAGTTGGCAAATTTTTGGGTTCTTTGGTATTCAACCATCTTTTACCTTGATTGTTTGAAAGTCGTTCGCTTTTCACTGATTCAGGTCCAAGTCACTTGATAGGGGCAGCTGTTGCACCCCAAAATTTGCCCAACCTTTTCTTTACTTGGCTTATGTTTTCATTGAATTCTTCTGGCATTTGCATTTGCAAATTATTGTTCATTTGCAGGGGATCAAGAGAGGTGTGCCTAGCAAGAGAAGGTTACCAAGGGTATAAGCCTAAGCAAGAGGTTTTATTCAAGTGGTCAAGTGCTTATAATCACCAAGAGAAGGTCAAGGCTCTCTCAAGGAGTGGATGGATAGTTGTGGTTTAGCTCCTATCTTGGAGACCAATTGAAGATCATCAGAAGATCACAAGTTCATGGATAGGGATATGTGATGTTGTGAAGCTCATTGAGTGCCTTGAGAGTCATTGTGGAGCTTATGCAAGTTGTTATATCATGTGCAAGAGGTTGCAGTAAAAGGATTGTACACCTAGGGTTTCATCTGCCTAGTGCAAAGTCAAGTATGGATTTGAAGGAGATTAAGACTCAATTCTAAGTATTTGGAGTCATGGATAATTACGTTGAGGCATCTAAGATGTAATTTCAAGATCAATTCAAGAAGAATCAAAGGTGTGAGAAGTTACTAAATTAGGGTTTCAGAGGTTTGTCAGTGTAAAATCCCATATTTAGTGCCTAACTTTAAGACCACATATCTCAAGATACAAGTGTAATATCACTTTGACATAAACATGAGACTTGTATAGCATGTTCTTAGATTTCTTTTGAGTACTAGAACTCATCCATTGGGTTTCTATAACTCAAGTTATGATGTTGACAAGTTACAGGTCCTCAGATGAATGTATTTTTAGTCAACAAAAGTCAACCAACTTCCAAGACACTTTTAAAACTCCTCGTGATCTTAGCTTTCCAAAAAGTCCTAGAAGTCCTTCATCTCATTTTTAAAACTCAAGTAATGAGGCTTGAAAGGCAGGGGTATTTTGGGAAAGTGAGATTATAGGTCATTTTTTATTATAGGTCCATTTCATGATCTTGTGCACTTCAAATGGATCTTTCTCCAACATGAAACTTGCTTCAAATGATCTCAATTCCATCATGGAACATCAAATTGTCATGGATTTGGCATGGATTCGAAGATGGGTGAAGAAATTCAATGGAAAAAAGACTTTAAAGTCATGAATTAAATTGATTTGGTTTTGGAATTATTTCATGCCATGTTTGTGCATATTTTGAGTCACAATATCACACTAAATAGAATGCACAAATTGGATTTGAGTTATGCAAGCTAGAACTCATGTAATTTCAAGTAACTTCAAGTAGAAGTCTCACATTCAATCTCCACCCTTAGATCAAATTAAGGGTTAATTCTCATCCACATGATCCATCCTAAGTCCCAGCAACTGGTTTGAATCAGAAGCAAGGGAATTTGAGCCATGTTTCACATGTGTATGAAGCTTCCACTCCAAATTGGGCATTTCAAGATTACTCCATAACCAAGCCAAATTGGGCCTCCTCTCAATTATCTAGAGTGTTTAGCGTATGTCCTTTGGACGATATGCGACGCATTCGCTCCTAGGTCATAGTCTTTAGTGCAACATGAATTACAAACAATAATCAATGCACTTCTTCTCTAAAAAAACTCAAAAACAAACTTCAAACCTTTTTATCCTTCGGGATTTAATTTGGAAAACCTTTTGCATAAGGAGAGTTTTGTTAACTCTTGGTTCTACCACAAACAGGTAACGCCTAAGTCTCCAATGGCCGAGCTGCATACGCCTAACTGCTAGAACTAAGTTTTAACCCTACTCGGGCCTAAAACATTTGAACCAACCGGTGTTCTTGTAAGCCCGAACTACGTTTGCTCTAATTTCTAGTACCAGACGAGAATATGTAGGCCCAAGACGACGATGTCTTGGCGAGCAACCTTTCCCCACCTTCACCCATAGTTGGCCGAACTACGTTGACTCTGACTTTCCCATTGCACGAGGGAATGCACAGGCATAGAGCGGCGATTCCCTATCATGTCTCTTTTCTTTTCTTTTGTCCCTGAGTCGTAGCTTAGATAGTAAACACCCTTTTAGATAGACAACAAAGTGTGGATCCCGTCGAGTACGACTGACGTGAGGGGTGTTCATACCTTTCCCTTGCGTAACCGACTCCCGAACCCAAGATATGGTAGCGATGACCTGTCTTTTCCCTTTTTCGTAGGTTTTCTCTGATCATTTCCTTTCCCTCTTTTGGGATAAATAACAAACAGTGGCGAATCTTCTGTCCTTATCGGCCCCTCTTCGCAGCGATGCGACAGCTGGCGCCTCTGCTCGGGAATCTTCCCATCCCCTATGCAGTCAATCCTAGCGCTTGGTTGTTTATTTTGGGTGTATGTATATATGTGTTGTACTTTATTTTCCCGCATTTACTTTCAGCATTGTATATATCAGTTTTACTGTGCTGTTGGGGGGAATGTTCCATTGAGAGATAAGCCAGACCTGGGCTTGAGTAAAAACATAGCATTAGAAGCGGAAAGTAGTGGTGAATCTGTATGTTTGGCATGCACTAGTTCCCATGAAAGTAGTGGTGAACCTGTATCTTATCTTCTTTCTTGCTTCTCGCTTCCGCCTCTTTCACCAACATTCACTTAAAAAATAGATTTAAGGTTCAACAAATATATAATGGTTCTCAATCTAAGCAAGCATGGATCAAATCAATCAACAAACATGAATCATCAAGAGCAAAATAAAGGAAAAGTTACCAACAAAGGGCGAAGGACTGCGAGATGCTTAAATGGAGGATCTGGGACTAATAACAGTGACAACGGACTTTCAGCGGCTTTGCAGTGACCTCTGTGCGTGATAAAGGTTCGTCCTCTCCCCGTTTATGTCCGTTATGACCCTTTATATAGGCTCAGAGAGATTTGAAATTCCAGTTTTGAAATTAAATGTGAGATATTATGTCGGGATTCATTTTTGGAAAGAAACATAGCTTCTACCTGTGATGAATGAATTTCTATTTTTTTTAAAACATTTTTGCAGGAATTAAAAGACTTTCCTTTTCACCTGATTTATGTCTAAGACGTGTTCTGCTGGAAAACCTAGATATTTTTTATTACATTTGGACCGTGTCTGATTGTTTAGTTTGAGGAATTAAACTTGTTGTTTTTAACTTGAATTCCTTGCCATTCGAATCAAATGATTTATTTACCCTCAAACCAGATATTCGTTGGCATTGAGTCCATGTTCAATAATGGAGCAGGGTTTTCTCTTAAACATCAACACGAGATGTATATTCATCTCCACTTAGGTGGAGAGACTGGTGTATCGGTGTCATCATCGAGTTGATTGTCAGAAATGTTTGAGTTACCATGGGCTTCTGATGACCGAAGGAATCTTGCAGTTTAGCCGAAGGGCCGAATGTGGATCTGGAGAGGTAATGCTGAAGCAAGATGATGAGGTTGCCACCATCACCATCCCTCGCCAGACGATAACCATTTCTGCACCCAGACCGCCCATAATTACCATCACAAAGGCAGGGCCGATACCTTTTGAAAGCACCAATGCTGCCCCATGGCTTTATGGGGCAGACGTCTACTGCAACAGACAGAAGTTGGAACTAGAACCATCTGGGCGGTCTGTGGATAACCTAGTGGTAATTGGTGGAATCACGCGAAGCGGAAGAGTATTTGCTCCACCTGAGATTGTGGGGGACAAAGCAGATAAAGCTGAGGAAACTGATAAGGGAAAGAGTAAAATCACTGAGGAAGCTCCTCGTGGGGTAGAGAAGGACTTACTTGTAAAGGACGCTGAAGAGTTCATGAGGTTGATCAAGAAGAGTGATTACAAGATCGTGGATCACCTCCATCAAACACCTTCGAAAATTTCCATCCTGAATTTTTTGTTGTGTTCGGAGTCACATCGCAACGCACTGTTAAAGGTTTTGAATGCCACGTATGTACCGCAGGAGATCTTGGTCAACCAGTTGGAAGGGGTAGTAGCCCACGTGAACACTGGAAACGGGTTAGGGTTCACTTATCTGGAGCTGACGCCGAAGGGAAGAAACCACAACAGCGCCCTGCACATCTCGATAGAGTGTAGGGGAACAATTATGGCTCACGTGTTGGTAGACACTGGGTCATCGCTCAATGTTCTTCCGAAGAAAGCATTGATGAAGTTAGATACTCGAGGATTGATCTGCACATCCAGTGATCTGGTTGTGAAGGCTTTCGATGGAACCAAGCGTCATGTCTTTGGAGAGGTAACTCTACCAATCCAAGTTGGGCCGGAAACTTTTGACGCGGTCTTTTAAATCATGGACATCATGCCAGCCTACAGCTGCCTCTTAGGCCGGCCATGGATCCATTATGCTGGCGTCGTGACCTCCACGTTGCACCAGAAACTCAAGTATGCTGTCGGAGGCAGCATCGTGACTGTATGTGGCGAGGAAGACATAATGGTGAGCCATTTGTCGTCCTTCAAATATGTTGAGATGGATGGGGAAATCCACGAAACCCTATGTCAGGCGTTCGAAGCTGTTAAGGTCAAGGACGTGGCACCAGTAATGACTGAGAAACCAGAGATGACTCTCTCTTTCTTCAAGGAAGCCCGGGTCGTTGTTCAAGCCGGATTCATCCCAGGCTGGGGGCAGGTTCTAGAAATACCTAACAAACAGGACAAGTTTGGGTTAAGATACTCTCCTATGGCTGAAGCCTCCTCTTCTCACAGTGCGTCGTGAGGTAAAGGGCCGATCCAGTTTACCAGTGGCGGGGTGATATTTGAAGGTGTCAACGCAGTGTCTGAAGACGGCGATGATAGCGATTGCGACCTGGACTCTTGGATCCAGCCAAGCAAACCAGGCCAGAGCCTCGACAACTGGTCCATCAGGGATATCATCCAAGTGACAGGCAAAGAGTAATGATTTACTTTTTCCAATTATTGTACAACTCTATGTCCTACCCGGGGCATAGTGGTTTTATTGTCAGGGCCTTGTTTGATTATGTACATGCAATTTACCAATAAATCAAAAGGCATTTTTCTTCACATTCAAATGTTGTGATCTCTATTATTCCTGTTTTATATTTGTTTTGAAAAACAATAAAATGGCAATAGGGTTTGTGCTAACCTGCATATCCTTGTTTTAAGCTTAACCGTTGTTATTGCAGGATCCACATAACAGATGACATCGACTCTGTACCTTCTACGACTCACTTCGACTTCGATTGCCCGATCTATCAAGTCGAAGAAGAGATTGATGAAGACGAAGACCTTCCCGAAGAGTTGGCCCGCTTGTTGAAACAAGAAGAGAAAGTTATTCTGCCTCACGAGGAAGAGATTGAGATTGTGAATCTGGGTTCTGAAGAACTAGTCAGGAATGTCAGGATAGGGGCTGCATTGCAGAGTGATGTCAAGCAGAGATTGGTCGAGATGCTGAGAGAGTATAGTGACATCTTTGCTTGGTCATACGAAGATATGCCCGGACTTGATACTGACATTGTGGTCCATCACTTGCCGCTGCGAGAAGATTGTCCTCCCATTAAGCAGAAGCTTAGGAGGACACGACCAGATATGGTCGTCAAGATAAAAGAAGAAGTGCAAAAGCAGCTTGATGCTGGCTTCTTAGCGGTCACCACTTACCCTCTGTGGGTCGCCAACATAGTGCCTGTACCGAAGAAGGACGATAAGGTGCGAATGTGCATCGACTATCGGGATTTGAATAGGGCGAGCCCTAAAGATGAATTCCCGCTCCCTCATATTGGTGTGTTGGTCGACAATACAGCTCAGTTCTCCGTGTTTTCATTCATGGATGGCTTCTCCAGCTACAATCAGATCAAGATGGCGCCGGAGGACATGGAGAAAACTACGTTTATCACTCCTTGGGGAACATTTTGCTACAAGGTAATGCCTTTCGGTCTGAAGAATGCAGGGGTCACTTACCAACGAGCAATGGTTACTTTGTTTCATGACATGATTCATCATGAGATTGAAGTCTATGTGGATGACATGATTGCAAAGTCCCAAATGGAGGAGGGACATCTGGTCAATTTGCTGAAGCTTTTTGAGAGGCTTAGGAAGTTCAGGTTGAGGCTGAATCCTAACAAGTGTACTTTCGGAGTACGGTCGGGAAAACTACTGGGGTTTATCGTGAGTGAAAGAGGCATCGAGGTTGATCCTGTGAAGATAAAAGCAATGCAAGAAATGCCAGCGCCAAAAACCGAAAAAGAAGTTCGTGGCTTCCTGGGCAGAATAAACTACATTGCAAGGTTTATTTCTCAGCTCACGGCCACGTGTGAATCGATGTTCAAATTGCTAAAGAAAGATCATGCGATTATCTGGAACGAGGATTGCCAGAAGGCATTTGATAAGATAAAACAGTATCTACAGGAACCTCCGATCTTGATACCCCCAGTGGCTGGACGACCCTTAATCATGTACTTGACAGTTCTTGAGAATAGTATGGGGTGTGTTCTCGGTCAGCACGACGAGACGGACAGAAAGGAGCATGTCATTTACTACTCGAGTAAAAAATTCACAGATTGTGAATCTCGTTACTCAATGCTGGAGAAAACGTGTTGTGCACTAGCCTGGGCTGCCAAACGTTTACGACAGTACATGCTCAATCATACAACCATGCTAATTTCGAAGATGGATCCGATCAAGTACGTCTTCGAGAAGCAAGCGCTTTCGGGAAGGATTGCCAGATGGCAAATGGTGTTGACGGAATATGACATTCAGTACGTTTCCCAGAAGGCCATCAAGGGAAGCGTATTGTCTGAGTACCTTGCCGAACAGACGATCGAGGATTATCAGCCGATGAAATTTGAATTCCCTGATGAGGATATCATGTTTCTAAAGGTGAAAGATTGCGATGAACCGTTGCCCGAAGAGGGGCCAAATAGGAAATCCCAGTGGAAATTGATATTTGACGGGGCGGTTAATTCTTACGGGAGTGGCATTAGGGCGATCATCACGACTCCTCACGGATCCCACATCCCGTTTACTGCGAGACTGACGTTTCCGGTCACCAATAATGAAGCAGAGTACGAAGCATGCATCATGGGTCTAGAAGAGGCAATTGATTTGAGAATCAAGAACCTAGATGTATATGGTGACTCGGCACTCGTGATCAACCAGATTAAAGGGGAGTGGGAGACTCGTCAATCGAATTTGGTGCCATACATGAATTATGCCAGAAGGCTGCTTCCGTGAAGGCTGCTTCCGTTCTTTGATCGAGTGGAACTCCATCATGTGCCCAGAGCTGAAAATCAGATGGCTGATGCCTTAGCCACGTTGGCTTCGATGTATAAAGTCAATTTTTGGAATGAAGCTCCAAGGATTATCCTTTCTCGTCTTGATAGACCTGCATTCATCTTTGCGATCGAGGAAGCCTCCGATGGCAAACCATGGTTCCATGACATCCAGACTTTCCTTATGACTAAGGAGTATCCTGCGGGAGCGTCAACCCAGGATAAGAAGACTCTGAGGAGGCTGTCTGGAAATTTTTATCTCAATCTTGATGGAGTTTTGTATAAAAGAAACCATGATCTCGTGCTACTCAGATGTGTAGATGAGAAAGAAGCGAGTATGCTCATGGAAGAAGTCCATGAAAGCACATTTGGTACGCACGCCAGCGGGCATGCCATGACAAGAAAGATCCTGAGAGCAGGATATTACTGGCTGACGATGGAGTCGGATTGCTTTAAATTCGCGAAGAGATGCCATAAATGCCAGATTTATGCTGATAAGATTTATGGGTCGCCGTGCCCGTTGAATGTCATGTCCTCCCCGTGGCCGTTCTCCATGTGGGGCATCGACATGATAGGCAAGATCGAGCCCACTACATCTAACGGTCATCGCTTCATTTTGGTAGCCATCGACTACTTCACCAAGTGGGTGGAGGCAGCCTCGTATGCTAATGTGACCAAGAAGGTGGTGGCTAAATTCATAAAGAGGGACATCATCTGTCGATACGGAATTCCCGAGCGGATCATTACTGATAATGGTTCGAATTTGAATAATAAGATAATGAAGGAGCTGTGCCAGAGTTTCAAGATTGAACACGACAAATCATCTCCTTACCGGCCAAAGATGAATGGCGTCGTTGAAGCGGCCAATAAAAACTTTAAGAAGATTGTACAGAAGATGGTTGTGACCTATAAGGACTGGCACGAGATGTTGCCATTTGCACTGCACGGTTATCGTACAACGGTACGTACATCAACCGGAGCAACTCCTTTCTCACTGGTGTACGGTATGGAAGTTGTCCTACCGTTATAAGTTGAGATTCCTTCTTTACGAGTTTTGGTTGACGTGAAACTCAACGAGGCAGAATGGATTAAGAACCGACTAAACCAACTCAGCCTGATGGACGAGAAGAGGTTAGCATCGATTGCATATGGTCGTCTGTACCAAATCCGAATGAAGAAAGCTTATGACAAGAAGGTGCGTCCTAGAAGCTTTTAGACGGGTGATCTCGTCCTGAAGAAGATTCTTCCTCCACACTCTGATCACCGGGGCAAGTGGACTCCCAATTATGAAGGTCCGTACATTGTCAGCAAGGTCTTCTCGGGAGGAGCCTTGTTGTTATCCACGATGGATGGCGAAGATTTTGCATCCCCGGTGAACGCGGACGCAGTTAAAAAATACTTTGCTTAAAAAATGACCCGCTGGAAAGAAAAAGAATATCCAGGCAAAAAGGGGGCATCCTGGCGAACCGTAAAAAAGGAAAAAGGTTCGGGCAAAAATTAGGGATATAAAAGAAAAGAACGTACACCCGCAAAGTTGAAAACCCGGAAGGGAAACTTTGGCAAAAAAGGGTATCCCGGTGAATCGAAAACCCGAAAGGGCGATTCAGGCAAAAGTTAGGGATTTGAAAAAGCAAATGACTGCGATCCGCGTATGGACTTTCATTATTTAGTGGTTTGGAAGACCTGAGGGCCGTTTATCTGAATCAATATCTTCTGAAGCTGAAGTGGCAGAGAAGTATCGAAGTCAAGTGGTTCATAGAGGGATCAACTCATGGTGTTCGTCTACGCCGCATTGCCGACATTTGTGTATATACTGATGTATATTTATGTTTTTATATTTGCGCAGCTTCCTCATTCCAGGAGCTTGCATATGTTGTAAAACATTTTCACCCATTCAAAGGTTCGTTATCAATGAAATATATATTGTTCAACAATTTTGTTTGTTTGTTTAACATCTATCTGTTTTGTTTGCGGAAAAGAACGCCGATGTTTTTGATAAAATGCGCATACATAAACATACTGGCCTAGGCCACTGATTGTTGAAACAATGAATTACTTGAACATTGTCATAAGATGATAACCTTGATAGATCCCTTTGAGAAGGGTATCTTGTCTGTTTGTTTGTGTTGTTGCAGGTATAGCCTATTCCAGGCAGTACGCCGTATGTGTCCCCAAGCAGGATGATTCCTTCTACCACGACAAGTTCGGTAGCATCTCCCCACGGAGTCCGAACATAGGACCAAGAGCATTGATATGTATCCCCCAAGAAGAGAAGATTCTCTCCCCAATCAGATGTATCCTGAAGGAACGTCATCCCCCCAGCTGAGTCATACACTAAAGTGTGCGTTTATTTCCCCAGCACTAGGTCAAAGTGCAGTTTTAGTAGAAGACTATTCACAAGTATGCAGCTTCCGGTAGTTCAAGACTGAAGTCTCCAAGCGGAATTGAAATTCCCCACAGAGTTGTACTCTCCCCAGTAAGCAGGATGATTCCTTCTTCCCCAGTCGAGCTGGCAGCTCCTCAAGAGAGCCGAGTCCTTGGAAGCCGTTTGGGCCATGATTGATTTTCCCCGGTAGAGTGATTGAATAGCTGATGCTGTATTCCCCATCGAAGTCGTTATCTCCTGGAAAGTTTTGCTGTGAATGCCGTGCAGTTTATTTCTGCGATTGATATCATTTCCTCGACAGTTTGTGGTTCGTATACCCGGTTGAGCAGGTCCAAGTTCTCGAAGAACTTTAGTTCCCTGCAACAGTCGATTGAAGTTCATTTCCCCAGACGGAGTCCAATTGAGATTAGCGTGACTTCTTCTCCTCAGCAGGATGATTCCTTCCCCCACCAGAGTGGTCCTTTCTCCTTGACAGGAGGATTCTCCTTTCAGCATTTATTTTGCTGATGGGGTCGTAACATCTTGCATGATTGCATAGCATTTACCCTAAAACTGCGTAGCATTTCCACCGTGTGGAGCATTGCGCCGTTGTCAAAGCATATGCATACGAAACATAAGCTAGGTCGTTACCGTTCTTGTTTTACAGGTGTTCCTCCGCAGAATGGTTTGCTCAAGATGATTCTTGAATTCCCCAGTGAAGTTGGTTGCTCAAGATGATTCTTGAATCCCCCAGCGAAGTTATTTGTCCAAGATGATTCTTAAAATCCCCAGTGAAGTCGCCAGAGTTGGTTGCTCAAGTTGATGCTTAGAGTCCCCGGCAGAGTGTTTTCTCAGGATGATTCCTGAAATCTCCAGCAGAGTTATTGGTTCAGGATGATTCTTGAAGTCTCCGGCGGAGTTGATTGTTCAAGATGATTCTTGATTTCCTCAGCAGAGTTGATTCATCTAGAATGATTTGTGGATCCCCGAAGCAGAGTTATTTGATAGTTCTCCAGAATCCCCAGCGGAGATGTGTCATCCCCAGCAGGTTTTAAACAGAGAAGTTGAAATTTCCCTTAGAGACTTACTGATGAAGTCCAGCTGCGATGTCGAAGCAGTTTACCTAGCTGACGCAGGGTGCCTGACGGTAAAAGAATGTATATCCTTATTGGTCCGTGATTGATTAAGAATTCCATTTGAAGGCTTACTGATGAATTCCAACTGTGAGGTCGAAGCAGTTCTCTTAGCTGATGCGGAGTGCCTGATGGCAGAAGTTTGGATATACCCAATTGGTTCATGATTGACCGAGAATCCTATTCCCGATTTACCAACGAAGTTTGGCTGACGCCCGAGATGTTCTTTGAATGCCCGACGACATAATTAACTTGATTGTTAAAAAGTCCCTAACGACCTGATGAGTCCCGAGGAATTCTTCTGCTATGACGCAGAATGCCTAACGGCATGATCAACCATCCATTACCAGTTACCGTGTAACCGGTGACCCCTTGATGACTTGAGGACGAAGATCTACAGCAAAATCAGATGATCATCCTGACGGAGATTAGACCCTTCACCGGTTACCGTGTGACCAATTCCCCAGCAGAGTTGTCGTGCAACTGTCATGCTCCGTTTTTAAAGATGTTCCCAACAATCAGAGTATCGTTTACCCGTGCGGTTGGCATATCGCCAGTTACCGTGTAACCGGTGACCCCTTGATGATTTAAGGACATAATGATATCAGATAAATTAGAGAATCATCCTGACGGAGATTCAGATCATTATTTCTTCAGCTAGTTGTCATGCAGCTATTGTTTCAGTTTCCGAAGATTTGTCCCCATCAGAGTACCGTGTACTTGTGCAGTTGGCAAATTTCTGGGTTTTTTGGTATTCAACCGTCTTTTACCTTGATTTTTTGAGAGTCGTTCGCTTCTCACCCAGTCAGGTCCAAGCCGTTTGAATAAGGGCAGCTGTTGCACCCCAAAATTTGCCCAACATTTCTTTACCTAGCTTGTGTTTCATTTCATTCACATCAGCATTATCATTTGCATTTCATTGACATGTATGCAGGAGATCAAGAGGTATGATTACCAATCAAGAGCTATACAAGACTGTGAGGCTAGCTAAGAAGGTTGTTCAAGTGTTCAAGGGTTGATATCCTTGTCAGAGAAGTTGAAAGAGCCTCAGAAGGAGTGGTTGAAACCAAGTGTGTAGGTCTCCTAACTTGAGAGTTGTGGAAAGCCATCAGATGATTCTGAGGCTATGAGGAAGGACTGGAGGTCTTGAGAGAGCTCATTGTTGCACCCCAAAATTTGACCAACCGGTTCCCACACCTGGTTTATATTTGACGCATTTTGCATTCGCATTCGCATACCGCATACAGTGCATTTTTCCATTCATGTTGATTGTATCGGGATTACAGCCCTGTTTTCACATTTTGAGCGTTTCAGACCGGTTCGGATAACCGGAGGTTTTTTTTGAGAAGTCGCGCGCTTCCCGGGTGTTGAGGACGTTTCGATGTCCGGGTTTTGTCGTTGGTTCCGCTTTGGTCTCGTGTTCCCTCTTAATTGGATTTAATTGCTTTTTTAGGTTTTATTAGATTTAAATGGAAATTTTAGATATTAAATAGATTTTAAATAGAATATTGGCCTTTTTCTTTTTTTTAATAGATTTTATATTTGTTTTTAGGATTTATTAGAATATTAGATAATAGTTTTTTCGTATTAAATAGGATAATAGATTTTTAAATAGATTTCTAGAATTTAGATAACAATTTTCCTTTTTATTAAATAGATTTTCTTTTTAAAATTGATAGATATTAGATAAATAGTTTTAATATAATTTCTTTTTAGTAAATAGATTTCTATATAGTTTTTTAATAGATTTAATAGATTTTTAACATTTTAGATATTAGTTTTAATATAGAGTTTAATAGATTTTAATATTAGATATTAGTTTCTTTTATTAAATAGAATAGATTTTTTTTAATAGATGTTAAATAGATATTAGGTTCAGATTAATATAGTGTTAATTGTCATTTTTGTATTAATTAGTTTTAGTAGTTCATTAATTAAATTTAATTTTCGTTAGGCTTTATTAGCAGTTAATCATGCATTATCATTTAATCATCCATCAGTTAATTAGTCCATTAAAATCCCAATTAGTTCACGTTAATTCATTTTATCATTTGCATTAACCACATATTAGTTCAGTTAATTGTCCATTAGTCTTAATTTGTTGGGCCAATTATCCACAAATCTCAGAGGCCCAGGTCCAACTTGCCAAGTGTCAGTATATAAACATGGCCACGCGTGTAATTCAGAAGGAGCCACCTCATTTTTCGTATCACTCAGTTTCTAACACCTCACCATCCAATATCCCTCTCTCTACCACGTGTCACCTTCCCTCTGATTCCCGCTAGCCACGCTTCTTCCCCTCATTCTACTCCACACCACGTGTCTCCCTCTCCTTTCCCACCGCATGCATGCACGCCAGGTGCTCCCCCACTACCCCTACCCTGCCGCCGGCCATGCAAACAACCGGAGAAGGCCATCGGTAAAATCCAGCGGCGGTGCACACGGCCGGAAACACACCGGAAATCGCCAAAGTCACCGGAACCTGCAAATTTTCACCAGCAAATTCATCAATCAACGAGAAATTTTCTCCAGCAGATCTTCACCAATTCACTCAGTTTCGGCCAGATCTGGATTTGTTCATACGGATTACGTTCATAGATTCATCATCTTCAAGTTTCTTCAGAAGATCTTCAAGAACGTTCATCCGCGTTCGTCATAATCTTCATCCGGTCCAAGAAACCTCAGGGAGCTTCATTCAAATCTTCAGATTAAACCAAAAGAACTTTCGTTCTTCATCAAGAATCATCACTGATTCCAACTCCGTTCATCAAGTACCGTCGTCAGCTTCATTTAACTCCACAGAACATTCAACCTTCAGTCGATTTCCCAGAAGATCATAGGAGCTTCAAATCGTTGTTCATCATCTTCGTGATCTCCAGATCCTTCAAACATCAACAAGAAACTCTAGAAATTTCCATCAAGATTCATTGCGCTCGTCATTCTGCAGAGATCTTCGTCATCCATAGATCTTCATAGCATTTTTTTTAGCGAATCTCCCGATTACCGAGCGTCAAGTCAGCTTCACAACATTATCCAGGTTCTTTCGCTAAACTTATTGGTCCTTCGTAGCTCGTTTGTTAACTAGAGAGGCAGTTTTGAGTGGTAGGTCTTGATTTGATTAGGTTGAGAAATCTGGTGAGAGTTTGAATGGTAGGTTTTTTTTTTGCGAAGAGAGATTAGGTTAGGGAGAGTTTTGCTGAGAGATTGAGTGGTTAGCTTGTGATATTTGGATTGATGAACTCTTTCATGGTGAAGGATTTAGAACGAAAATTGTTGAAGGTGGTTGTTTCAGAGAATGTTTCAGAGAGTTGAGGTGGGAGAGAGCATAGGGACGGCGCTTAGGGTTTGGTAGAAGGGTGAGTGAACAGTGTGAGGGCGAGTTAGGAGATAGACTTAGGTTTTGTTTACTGAAGACTATTGGCAATGGGATTCGGGCCTTAGGCCCATTGGGGTTGGCTTGCTGATCATACTCTCAGTTTTCCCATGGCACCCCTCTCCCCATGTGAAGCGTGTTCTGGGCCTAGATAGTTTGCTATCCGCACCGCCCAAGGGGAAGCCCAATAGGAAAACAAGGCGAATAAGCGCTATTCGCCCCCCCCCCCCCCCCCCCCCCCCCCCCGTTTTTATTTTCCTTGTTTGTTTTTTAGTGTTTTTTCTGAATGGATAATGGGCCTAGCATGCTGGCTATGCGCACCCCCCCTCCTGAGCCCAATTAGTTTCTGAACTGTAGAAATTGCTATTTGCCACGCATATGTTTTCATTTTTAATTGATTTTCCTTTGATTTTCATGTTTGCATATAGTTCAGTAAATAAATCATAACAAATTGACAAATGGTTATTTTTACATGAGATTTTTTCCCTCATTTTCGTAAAAACATCAACAAAATTATGAAAGAATAAAATTGGCATTTCATTCATTTTTTATTTTTTGGTGCATTTTTACATTTTTATGGCATTTATTTCATTTTCACTTGGTATATGTTACTTGCTGAATTTAGTATGGTCATTGAATTTCATATTTTGACGTAATTCTTTTTGATATGGTTAGATTAGAGTATTAGGTTCCCCCTAGAATTTTATCACATTTTTGTGATTTAATTTAGGATAGTTTTGAACCATAAACTTTAGGGTGATCAGGATTAGGGTTTCACAGTAATTAGGTGCAGTTTAGGACATAGTTTTAGGGTTTTAAAATTGATTTAGGTCTTGGGGTTTATATGGGGTATAGGGTACATAGTTAGGGTCCCCTAGAAATTTAATTAGGATTTTATAGTGAGTTTTACTATTTTTACCTGATTTTTGCAAATTGGTTGATATTGGCGTGTTTCCCACTTAGGATGTTGTTTGTTTGGGGGGTTTTGGTCATTTCAATTGGGTTTGGGGCTTGGGATTTGTTTATTGGAGTTAATTAAGACCTTGAATTATGATTGAAGACAAGGGATAGAGCATGATGCATGAAGATTCCTTTCCTGGCAGGTGGTCTTTTGAAGACATATGAAATAGGGAAAATAGGCAGAGCTTTAGATTAGACTGAATTCATCCACAAACATGGAAAGCATCTTGTGCTTCCATTCCTCCCAATGACTAAAAGTACTTCTAATATATTCACATCCCTCCTTTGGAGGGATAAGTGGCTTATCTTGGGAGTAGAACTTTGAGGGAACCTGTCTCTCATAATGTTAAACACTTATAGGCTTCCTTTGGTTGTCAATAAGCTGTTTAGCATTCAACTTATTCTGTTAAGTGATTCTCTTCTGAAGTGTCTGCATTGAAGATTAGAAGCCATTGCAGATAAGAAGGTCATTGAAGATGGATAAAGATGATACATGTTCATGTCAAAGCTGCTCAACTGTGGGATTAGGGTTTTACTGCTGTCTGAAGCTGTCAACTGTTGGGGTTCATTGCTTGCTCAGGCTTGGTGTTGCTTGTAGTGTAGGGGATCATTGAAGAGTTGATTTTGGGGTTCACTTGAAGGTGTTATTGTTTTGCTGTTAATCAACTGTCAGAGTTTGATGTTTTTCAGAGCTGCTGCTGTAGGAGCTGGTGTGCTGTCAGAGCTGGTTTTGGGGTTTTATTTTCTTTGCTGTATTGTTTGTTAATTTTCCCATAGGTTTGAAGTGAAGTTGTTTCACTTTGCCTATTGTTTTCCCAGGTTCGAGGTAGAGTGGGGCTCCCTTGCCTCGCTTGTATTGCTGCATCTCATGCATTTTACTGTTTACTGTATATATGCTGTTTCTTTTCCGTTTATCCCCTAGGATCTCTGTTTCTCTCTGTGCAAGAGAGAAATATGACAGACATTAGGTGTTAATCCATGCATGACAACATTAGGATAGTTTTGATTCCCATTTCTAACCCTAGGTTTTTTAGATTTCTTTCTCTTCTCATCTCAGAATAATTCAAAACACAGTAATAAGGATAATTGATGCCGTATGCTACGAGCCTTAAGCTATTTGGGAGAGGATTGCTGGAGGGTCACTCTTCAGTAATCTGACTGCTTAGTGTGTTACCCTTAGGGTGACATACGACGTAGTCACTCTCAAATCATAGTCTCTAGTGCGTCAGAGATTGCAAACATCATAAAAAAACAATTCTTGCGTAAAAGACTGAAAACCAATCAAAATGTCATTTTTGTCCGCTTGGACTCTTAATCAGAAGAAAACCTTTTCAGAAAGATAAAAAACAGTCAGACAAATCTGTGTCTTCCGTGGCCCGAACTACGTTTGCTCTGATCTTTCATGCTGTATGAAAGTACGTAGGCATAGGATGTGATATCCTAGCGAGCAACCTTCCCCTCCTTTCCCGTAGGTAGGCGAACTACGTTGACTCTGATTTCTTGTTCCTGACAGGAATACGTAGGCATAAAGTGCGATACTTTGCCGAGTCATTTTCTTTTCTTTTAACCCCAGACCTATAGAATAGATAGAATAACAATCCGTACTAGAAAACAAGCGTGGATCCCGTCGAGTACGACGGACGTGAGGGGTGTTAATACCTTTCCCTTGCGTAACCGACTCCCGAACCCAGGATTTGGTTGCGATGACCATTCCTTTCCCGTCTTTGCGGTAGGTTTACTTTGAGCGTTTCCTTTCCCTCCTTTGGGATAAATAACGCACGGTGGCGACTCTTCTGTCATAGCCGACGCCGATTTTCACAGTAGCGACAGCTGGCGACTCTGCTGGGGACTCCAACGGTTCCCTACGCGAGTCAATCCTAGCGCTTGTTTTCCCGTCATGGGTTTTGTATGGATTTACATTTTTGTCTTTACTTTCCGTAATTTATCGTCAGCTTCATACTGTTATTGTTGTTGTGGGGATGGGATGATCTATTGAGAGATAAGTCGGACCTAGGCTTGAGTGCATCTAGAATTAGTTGTGGAAAGTAGTGGGCGCGTGCATGCTTTGCATGTACCAGTGTCCCGCAAAATACACGCTCGGACGAGGTTCTTCTGGTTGACTTCTTTTTCAACCCTTTGGGTTGAGGGGGTTGTTGGTTAGTTGGATTGTCGACTCCGGGAACCGATCATTTGGAAGTTGGCTAAGTGAGGCCTCTTCGGGACAGGATGGTACCACACCTTCTGGGTATCGTATCATCAGTCTCGAAAGTCTGTGACACCGACGACCACATAGGATGCCATACCTTGTGTCAGTTGATAGGGCACCTACCTGTGAGAGGGGTTAGGGCATGCAGGTAACTTGACCTCCAGAGTACCGGTTTTCTTGATTGAGATTCAGTGGTGTTGATATTTGAGGACAGCGTTATGGGGTCTGTTGGAGACCAGGTTGGAGTATTGTTTTGGTTTGTTGAGACCAGGCTTGAGTAGTGTTATGGGTCTGGTTAAGACCAGTATGGTGGATTGGGCTTCTCAACAGCACACTTGGTCCCTTGTGTGTGCATTTGGCATTTTGCATGACTGTTTGCATTTGTATTTCATTTTGCATATTCATCTTCAGCCGGAACAGGGAGCTTACCCGTTTTTGTCCGCTTCGCCAGTTGAGTTCCCGACATTCGCATTAGACTTGAGTTAGCATCTGGAAAGATCATGGCTTCAGGAGAGCAGAACTTGGTCGTTACTCGGGCAGAGTTTGAATTGTTGAAGCACCAGGTGAGTCAGGTCATGGAAGCCATAACAGCTATAAATGGAGGAGGAAACAATAGTCAAAGAGCTCAAATGAACAACGTTGCTCAGCCCGTGCAAACCCCTGTCAGAGGTCCATATTCTTTCAATGACACAGAGTATCAAAATTTCGCTTTCTCTACGCCAGATTCTCCAAGGATTGTTCCATCTCCAAGAGTTGTTCCGCAGATTAATGATCATGGCCCAAGGACTGCTGAGTATATGAGAAGACTTCAGACGTTGGAAGATCAGATTACTGCCCTGGTGAATAAGAATACTCTTGATCTGAATGCTGCGAGCATGTGTTTGGTGCCAGGTCTTGTGTTGCCTCCGAAGTTCAAGATGCCAAATTTTGAGAAGTACAAAGGGGATAGCTGTCCGAAGCTACATTTGGTTATGTTCTGCAGAAGAATGACTTCACATATCACCAATGACAAGCTCATGATTCATTGTTTCCAAGATAGTCTGATCGGAACATCTTTGGACTGGTACCTGCACTTGAAGAGTGATAGTATTAAATCATGGTCGGGCTTAGCCAATGCCTTCGTGAAGCAGTACGACTACAACCTAGAAATGGCTCCTTTTCGCGTGCATTTGCAAGAATTGTCTCGTGCAGAGAATGAATCCTTTAGGGGGTATGTGCAAAGATGGAGAGAATTGGCTGCTTGTGTCCAACCACCGATTCAGGAGAGAGAAATGGTTAGCCTCTTTTTGGGTACTCTGAAGGGCCGTTATTATGACATGATGTTCAGTTGTACAAACTTTGAGGGCTTGATGAGAATGGGAGAGCTTGTGGGGAGATGACTCAAGAATGGAAAGATTCGAGAGGCTCCTGATATCCCAGTTGATAAGAATGAATCAGTTCTCAGTTCTCAAGAGGAATGGGAAGAAGGAAGTGATGTTGTCTCAGAATCCCTAGCATCTCAAGCTCAGTTTTCAGAAGCTTCAAGTGTTCAAAGTCAACGGTCATATTATCGTCAGCCGCGTCAGCACGCCCGACAAAGACCAAGGAAGCCTGAAAGGCAGTTTACTCAGCTACCGGTGTCGTACAGCCAGTTGTTGCCAGATTTGGTCGAAAGTGGATTAATAGTGTCGAAAGAGACTAATCCCATGATCCTGCCTTATCCTTCAGGTTCTGATGCCAGCGCCCGTTGTGAGTACCATGTTGGGGTACAGGGGCATTCGGCAGATGATTGTAAGGTGCTTAGAAGCCAAGTTCAGAATCTGCTAGACTCTAACAAGATCTTCATCACACCTCAGGGTTTTGTTCAGATTATTGATTCTCCTTCATCCAGTTGTGTGGGTTCGTCAGTCAATGGCATGGAATACTCCACTGAGAGTGTATGTTTGGAAGAATGTCCAACTGAGAGCTCAGTTGAATATGGAGGAAGTGGCTAGAGGTTTCTGCGCCGGGTGTCGCATCTGTTTTTCTCTGCTGCCTGTTTAGCTTTCGTGCATTGTTGTTTGCTGACCACCACCAGGCTTGTTGGCTGGAGTCATTATATTTTGTAATTGGTTGTGCTTGTTTGCTGCTCTTGTTGGCTTTACATAGTGGTGTGAGGTGTTTATCTTCGTGCTTATAGCTTGGGGTTTCTTTGTCTTGTCGTGAATATGTGTTTGATTTCTGCATTGCATTCTCACATAACAGGTACATCAGGACCGTGGGTCTTATTTCCTGATCTCCAGTTTGTTGCAGGAATTCCCCAGAGATATGGAACAGAATCAGGCTGAATTGATTGAAGTCCGAAGCCAGCTAGGGCAGATGATGAAAGACATGAAAGAGTTGCGTCTGGATCAGAAGATACTCAAAGAGGAAAATAATCAGCTGAAGACCCAAATGAGCTTGATCATGGAAGTCGTTAAAAATGTGCTTAGGAAAGAGGGGGATCAGTTAGCTGAAGCCGCAGTAAAGGAGTTTGTTCCACCCGTGCCTGTGGAACCCGTGCCTGTGGGAACTGAGCTTAAAAAACGTGTTGATCAACACCAGCAACAACAACAAGGGATGCATTCGGCTCAGCGAAGAATTCAGGAGGGGAGGCCAAAGAGGGTATTTGAAGCGCCACCTTCGACGTATGCTGAGCTCTTTCAGACTTTATTAGATTTGAAGCTGGTTGAAAAAAGAACATTGGCCCCAATCAAGGGAACGGTACTTCCTTATGGGTATGACGCCAGTAAGCAGTGTGAATTTCATTCCGGGGTACCCGGACATGATGTGGAAAGTTGTCACGCTTTTAAGCACAACGTTCAGGACTTGATTGACGCAAAAGTTGTTGAATTCATGTCGGGCGGCGTGATTGTACCTAATGGTCTTATCCCAGTTGGTGCTAAAATGATGGACGTTCCCGAAGCTGCCATAGATCAGAAGTATATTCTGCAATCATTGGTGTCAGAATCCCCTTGTCCTCAGTTGCTACCTAGACCAAGCTTGAGGATGAAAACACTTGAACAAAAGGAGTCCATGATAATTCAGACTCGACCTCCAAGTGGTTCAGCTGTTCGAGGTCAACAATCGGTCCAGTCTTTGCAACAGACGTCAACTCCTTTCCAGAGTCAGCAGCCTTATCGTTATCGGTCAAACCTGCGCGCTAGACAAAGCCCAATGAAGTCAGAAAGGCAATTCACCCGGTATCCGTTTTAAGCGGGATGGTTTCAATAGGAAACTTTGAAGATGGCTGGTTCAGCAGCGAATCAGATGTGAAAGCCCGGTTCTCGGAAGCTGACATTTTCTTGTGTTTCATCTTGTCATTTCTTTATGTTTGTAGTTTCTTTCTTGTTTAAATTGCAATCTTGTTTGTAAAACTTGTTGTTTTCATTCAATTGATGATAATCAAATGAGTATGCATGTTTTGATTAAATCCATTCGTGTTCACTAATTGATTTTTATAGATATCCAACGCTTGGTTAAGCAGAATCCGGGGAGGATGACGAAATTGAACGACATGCAAGCTTCTGATATTGTATGCTTTTGAAGAAAAAAAACCTGTTGATGATGTACATGCATTGTTTCAAATCCCTAAACACCGGAGATATAAGGAAGATAATCCCTTGTCAACCCCTTTGAGCCTAGTAGTAGGATTTCTTTCTGAGAATGAAAAACCCTCAAACTTAACCCGGGGCATGGTAGGTGTTAGCTAATTTGACCGAGCGTCCAAATTGCAAAAGGAGTGTCCGTTCGAGGATCAATCACACCTCTATAGGTTGTGCCTAAAAAGCCACAGTGGTTAAGCGTCAGGAGTGACACAGTCACATTATTCCCCAAGGAGTCAGACAGCCAGTGTCACACGACTTGCTCGAAAAAAAGAAAAAAACGAAAAGCGAAAAGAATCAAAAGCCCGTTAAGTCAAAACTTGAAAGCAATGACTTAGGCACAAAAGAGGGCATCCCGCTGGACTTAATAATAAAAAAAAAACTCAAAAGAGTCAGTCCAGGCAAAAGTCAGGGAAAGAAAAAGAAAAATGAAAAGGATTACAAAAAAAAAAAAAAAATCCTCGAACGAAATACGAGTCGTGTGACCCCAAGTGTCAAAGATGAAGAGTGAGTGGCTGTCACTCCAAAAACTCATAGTTTCTCGAACTATCACTCCTATTTTTCAACCTTTAAGAGGTAAGCGCTAAGGTCAAATTAGCCGAACGTAGTGTTGCGGTGGAAATAGGATCACAAACTATTAATGAGTTCGAATCGCAATTCAATTCACAACCACTCTTTGATTTATCCGAAGGAAAAGGTCAAAAGAGGGAAAACCTATTTTGCATCGTAAACACAATGCGGGGAAAGATCTAGGGTTCGGGGGTTGGTTAAATTTAGGGAAGGTATTAGCACCCTAAACTTCTGTAGTACTCTACAGGAACCTTTTGTTCAGATGTTTACTATTTGCTTTATTTATTTGCTTAAGGTATATGTACAAAGGATTAAAAGTGAGAAAAGAGACCTAAGGGGTTAATTCTAAGTTTACTCGGCAAGACATCGCATCTTGTGCCTACGTATCCTTACGGGAGTGGAATCAGAGTAATCGTAGTTCCCCTCAATACGGAGGTTAGAGACTTCTTGACTGTGGTCAAGGTCTCAAGGGGAATAAACGCATCTTAAGGACACGCTTACGTGGAGTGTAGAAACTCCAAATCTCTACGTTGAATTGTTAAGTTGTAGTTAGGGTTAAATTAGGGATTCCACGGCGGGAAACCCTAAAATGAGCGCGGCGGCTCTTTGACCTAATGCTAGGGGTAAAATTGTAATTTTGCCTGCGGCGAGGCATTTGTGAAAATTGGGGTTTGTAGTTTGTAGTTTTGAGGGTTTGAAATTGAATGTGTGAAATTTGAGGGTTTGAGGACTATTGGCATGGCGGCCAAACGGCTAGACCTAATTCTTCGGAGGTGTGATGTGACAGAAGTAATGGTAAACGCGTGAGATAATTGAATCATGCAAACTGAGAGATAATGTCATAATTTAAACCATTCAAGCAGAAATTTAAAGGCAGAATTTAAAGAGTTGGAAAAGATGTTAATGTTATTTATTTTAAAAAAACAGATTTTTATATTATAACAAGTTTTAATAAATTAATGATAACAATAATAATAATAATGGTAATAATAATGATAATAATGATAATAATAATAATAAATAATGATAATAATAATACTAATACTAATAATAATAATAATAATAATAATAATAATAATAATAATAAAGCAATAATGAACTTTAAATGTGCCAAATAACCCAACAATGTTGCTAACGCAAAAATGCGCTCATCGCAACCAGATCTAAATCGGACGAAACAAGATTTATCGCAAAGAAAAAGAAATTAAGCAAAAAATAGTATTATTGCTCACACAAAAATGCGATCATCGCAACCAGATCGAACTAACACAAATGTCACGCGTCATGCACACAAATGTGCAAACATCGTATCGACATAATTCGATCAAAAATTAATCTTATATATATAAACTTTAACAATTTAAAAATTATATATATATAAACGTAACAGTAATAGATAAAGAAAAAGAAATAACGGTAATAGATGAAGAAAAAGAAATAACGGTAAAAGATGAAGAAAAAGAAATAACAATAAAAGATGAAGGAAAAGAAATAACGGTAAACGATGAAGAAAAAGAAACAATAGTAATGGATGAAGAAGAAAACTAAATAACGGCAAACGGCACTCACTCCTCTTAGGTTTTTTCATTCTCCCCTCTTTTCCAATAAGGCAACACATGTATATATAGGGAACAAATTAGGGTTAACACCAAATTGTCAATAATGTCCCTAAAGCCCATTTTAAAACCCAAACTAAATAATTAGTTAAGAAAAAATAAAATTTAAATAATTTAAAATAATTAAAACAAACTTAAAATAAAAACTAATAATCCTATTGATTCCTAAAATCAAAAATATTATAAAAAGAACAAAATTTTTTTCAATATTTTTTATTTTATGATTTTTTGGATATTTTTATGAATAATTTAGAAAAAAGTGAAAAAAAATAATATTTTAAAAAATGATTTAATTAAAATACGAAAATAATAATTAAATAATAATAAAAAACTATTTTTGTTATTTTTTTAATGAAAGATAGAAAAATTTAGAGTAAAAATAATAAAAAACAAAAAAGTGACAAAGGTGAGATTTGAACTCTCAACCTCTCACACTCATAACTCCTTACACATGTCCTCCTGCCAATTGTGCCATTTTTACTTTTTAGAAAAAAAATACATGCCATATGATATTTACCTGCAAAAAGTCAAACGACTACACAAATTTGTTAGTAATTGATTAAATGCAATAAAAATGCAATGAAATGCGACGACATATCTTAGGGCAAAATTTGGGGTATTACAGTTGCCCCTATTTAAATAACTTCACTGGGTGATTCGAGTGGCGGAGACTCGAGGAATCATGGTGGAGGGATTTAAATATAGATAACCGAAAATTTTGCCCTTATATGTGGCGATATGCAATGTTATGGACCAAACAAGACTAATGCAGACAATGCCATGAATATGATATGATGTGTATGCTGGAATGATGAGTGCGAAAATGCTGACGAATACGACGACACAGGGACAGACGCTACGAGAAGAATACACTGGGGAAAACGACGCGCTGGGACACAGTACAACACTGGGGAATTCTAAAATGATGGTCAGCTGGTGCGAACACGACCAATTATCATTTTTAAACCGGGAACGAGATTCTCAAATGGAGATGGCACCTATGAGACGGACTCCACTGGGGAATCTAAAAGTAAAACTGGATCATGTACGACTGCAAGATCGATTACAGAATGCTGGAGCATTGAGCAAAGAATAACATCCAAGCTTCTGTAAACTATCTCTCGTGACAGGATCAAACGGACTTTTCGGGAATCCGTAGCAAATATACAGGGTAAAAAAGAACCGGCTGTATGCCAAAATAAATGGACTTTTAGAATAAGATCCTTAAATGGAGATGTCACCTATGAGATGACCTCCACTTGGGAATGTCTAATAATAATTGGACCTACACGATTGCAAGATCGATCACAGAATGCTGGAGCATTGAGCAAAGAATAACATCCAAGCTTCTATAACCTATCCCTCGTGGTGGGATCGAATGGATTTTCGGAAATCCGTATCAAATATACAGGGTAAAGACCGGCTGTATGCCAAAGTAAATGGACTTTAATGGGAAATGCCCCGATAAGCTTCTCGAGGGAGAACTGTCACTTATCGTTGGAAGGGACTTACATGCCAAAACGGATAAGCACTCAAATAAAAAGGCTGCTGCTTATCTGATATATAAATCTTCTCATATTTAAGGTCGGCGCCTGGAATATGATTCTGATTTTTCTTTTACTAAAGGATAAATGAAATTCTTCATACTTCAAGATCGTGCTCTCCTGAATATGAAAAGGGTAAACTGAACATCCTCATAATTCAAGACCGTGCTCTCCTGAATATGATTCCGCTCCTTCTTTTACTAAAGGGTAAATGACATTCTTCATACTTCAAGATCGTGCTCTCCTGAATACGAAAAGGGTAAACTGAACTTCCTCATACTTCAAGATCGTGCTCTCCTGAATATGATTCCGCTCCTTCTTTTACTAAAGGGTAAATGAACATCCTCATAATTCAAGATCGTGCTCTCCTGAATATGATTCCGCTCCTTCTTTTACTAAAGGGTAAATGAACATCCTCATAATTCAAGATCGTGCTCTCCCGAATATGATTCCGCTCCTTCTTTTACTAAAGGGTAAATGAACTTCTTCATACTTCAAGATCGTGCTCTCCTGAATATGATTCCGCTCCTTCGGGTAAATGAAATTCTTCATACTTCAGAATCGTGCTCTCCTGAATATGAAAAGGGCTAACTGAACTTCCTCATACTTCAGAATCGTGCTCTCCTGAATATGATTCGGCTCTTTCGGGTAAATGAAATTCTTCATAATTCAGAATCGTGCTCTCCTGAATATGAAAAGGGTGAACTGAACTTCCTCATACTTCAGAATCGTGCTCTCCTGAATATGATTCCGCTCCTTCTTTTACTAAAGGGTAAATGAACTTCCTCATACTTCAAGATCGTGCTCTCCTGAATATGATTCTGCTCCTTCTTTTACTAAAGGGTAAATGAACTTCTTCATACTTCAAGATCGTGCTCTCCTGAATATGATTCCGCTCCTTCTTTTACTAAAGGGTAAATGAACTTCTTCATAATTCAGAATCGTGCTCTCCTGAATATGATTCCGCTCAAACCTCCCCGTACTTCAAGATCGTGCTCTCCTGAATACGATTTGGTTCAAACCTCCCCATACTTCAAGACGACAGGGAAAATGGAAGCCCAACTGCTTCATGGAGATGGCCATTTGCTGCGAGTCATAACAAAGATAGGATCGACTTCTTAGGTGAGAAATGTTGCATACCGAGTTTGTAAGATGTAAAGTGTTGTACCGATGTTGTAAGATGTAAAGTGTTGTACCGATGTTGTAAGATGTAAAGTGTTGTACTGATAGATTTTCCAGGCGTGAACTGGCGTGCATCTGTAAAGGATTAGTTGAAAGATAGTGCAAAATAAATGCACGTCCGGGTACAGTGATAAACTTCTCGGGCGAAAACAATCGCGTATCTGCCATGGTATGGTGAAAACCTTTAGATGGTGCAAAATAAATGCACGTCCGGTTGGGATTGACGACCGACAAGACTGAGATTCAATCTAGGATCGAGCTAGAAAGAAAACTGGTAATCAAGACTCCATCGAGGGAATGATCTCGAAGGGTAAATATCTTATCCTGGTGAGGAAAGATAGCTGAAGTAACCGTCATCCACGAGGATCGAGTTCTGTGGGGAAACTGGAAACAAGTAAGTATTTTATGCTTATGGCTGACAATCTATTTGGAGAGAATGGGCAAACCCCAGTTACTCGGCGGTAACGACCAATGATGGAGACACGATGAACCTGTGCATGTTATCGCGTATGTTAATGAATATGTTGATATGAATGTATGTTAATGTCTATGTAGTTAAATATGCAAGATGTTATGAAATGAGTATGTAATGAGTATGTGAAATGAATATAGGCATGTGATGCTTATGCCCTTGCGTATGCTGACGAAACAGGCTAGAGACAGGACGAGAGATGAAATAAACATCTCGACGGAGATACCCTGCGTTCTCTGCAACCAATACGTCAATCATGGGTGAGAAAGATCAATGGTAGAACCAAATCTGGTTTCAGAATCCTGACTTCTCTGGGGAGAAGGTAATCTGCTTGGGTGCACAGTATCATGTCTTCACATGAGGAGAAGAAAACTTGAGGGACACTTTTGAGTTACCCAAGAAAAAGTTGTCAGCTTATAGTCTCTCTGGGGACTGTCACTGGGAGCATGTCGGTGAAATCTTTGATGTCTTAGGGACCACTGGCTCCATCCAAAGTATTGTCAGCTTAAAGTCTCGCTGGGGACTATGATGAGGCAATAGTTTAAGAGCCTGTTGCAACACTGAGCTTTACTGGGGGATGAAAGCCGCTGCGAGTAAAATCCATCGGGTGCATGAAGAAAAGTTGTGAAACCACATGGTTTTGATCTTGAAGGACCTTATAGTAGTCGCCATTTGTTTCCTTTAAAAACATGGTGCCCCAGGATACTTGCGTTGCGAGGTAGGGTCATCTCAAGAGGATTTTATAGAGAACACTGAGTCTGGTTGCCCCATTGTTCTCAAACTCTTTGAGAGATTTGTCAGGTCTCGACGTAACTGGCACAAATTAATCGTGTTACGACGAAATCTTTGAGAAATAGCTCTTAAGAACGCCAGACTCGCGTTGGTAAGCGAACTGGGAAACTGCCTGCCCCTGTTCAGTAGGATCTTCAAGTTCCACGGGTTATGTTCATATGTAAATCTCTAAGATATCAAGCAAAGTTGTCATGCCTGAAATGCCTATCCTGAGCTTGTCAATGTACACATATATTTGTCCTGAATTTTTGTTTTGAAAAAAGATATCGCGATAACTTGTGACCGAAATCATTAGTCAGGATATAAGTTTTAATTATAATGCCAACATGAATTTTTTCTGAGCATAGCTCGTAGGAGTCAGGAAACGTGATCTTGTCAAGTATGCTTTCAACCGAAGTCCTACTTCAATTAGGTCTTTTAAAGGTTGTATCGTGGCTCGGTTCACGGTTTAAGAAACAAAGGATAAAGGCTCAAAGTTATATTTGTACCCACCCATTCTTCGTGATGTTCTCCAATCCTAATTCAGTTAACCGGATACGAACGCTCATATCTCAAGCGGATTTGCTATGGTCGAGAACTTATCAAGGCTTTGGACATGGCAGTCACTCACCTATTTCTTTTGGCAATTGGTCACACGACCTTGTTCTTTATAGGGGTTCTAAAAACTACTGGTTTGTTGTTCTTATTCCCTAACTTTTGCCTGGACAACGTCTTTTGATTTGACTTTGGAGTCCAGCGGGATGCCCCAGTTTTGCCTAAGTCTCCTTCATAGGTTTTGACTTAGCGGGCTTTTATTATTTTTTTGAATATTCTTTATGCACAAGTCGTGTAAATCTTTCGAAAGGCTCGTGACTGCCCCACTCCTTAGGTAACCGAGGGATAGTCATAGTATTGGACTTCTTAAGATGCTAAGGATAAATTCTCGAAGGTTTGCTCTTCCTTTTTAAGAGTCTAAGCGCTCGATCGGTTTAACTGAAACCTACCCTGCCCCAGGTTAGGATGAAGGTTCTTAAAAAGAAAGAAAAACTCCCACTTCAAGGCTCAAAGGGTTGACTAGGGATCAACATCCTTATATCTCCAGTGTTTGGAATTTGAAACAATGCCTTACATCATCAGTGGGTTTCAATCGAAGCATACGACAAGAGATTTGACGTTTTTGGTTCATCATCCTCCCCCCAATTCTCCATCAGAACAAGAGATCGGGTAAAGTTGGCATTATGATTTATGAAAACGTTTTTTTGAATGAGTGAAACGAATGGATTTATTCAAGACAAACATATGCGTTGCATTAATTAATCAAAGATAAACAAGTTCGCACATGCTAAATACGCTTAGTCAAAGAGAAATACATATAAATAAACAAATGAACTGTCGGAAAAATCCTTCTAAATGTTTACGAAATCTTGCATTCAAGAGTAACAGTTTCCTTTGGCGGAGCCTCAATGGACGTCTGGTTTATGATCACTGTGAGTCGTCATGGCTTGCCCCAATTACGCTGGTCACATCTTCAACAGTTTTCAGTCGTTGCTTCAAAATAACTTTCCCAGATTCTTTGTTGATCCCGGTCATATCATCTTGAGGGTTACTGAAATGAAGCGAGCTAAGCCTTTGAATAATTACTGGATTCGACTGATTTGCTGAGAGGTCAACATACTTTGCAGAATCTAAGCTTGACAAGCGGGGAACCCCGAGAGGAGTCTCGATCTTCGGCTGAGCATCGCTAAAAGACAACTTCTTCATTTCTAGCAAATTTCTGACAACGTTCTTAAGAGCGTAGCAATTCTCTAGATCGTGGCCGGGCGCACCCTCATGAAATAAACAATGAGCGGCAGCGTTGTAACCTGCAGGTAATGGATTAGGAGGAGGACCCAAAGCACGGGTGGTAATCAGACCTTGTTGTACCAAATGGGAGTATAACTCAGTGAAGGCCATCGGAATTGGAGGACAAGGCTTATACTGACTTTTACGGAGATAAGGAACCTGACCCTGTGATTGCTGATGAACAGGAGCGTTGGGCACTCGTTGACTGTTGACAGGAACTTGTATGGGCGGATAACCGGAAGGTTGTTGATGAATTGGTGCTTGATATACCGGAGCTGACTGCACAGGCTGGTATGTAGGAAACTGCTGATCGAAAGGAGGTGCAACAGTAGCTACATAGGGTTGTTGAGCATATGGAAACGGATACCCTTGAACATAACTCTGCTGATGTTGCCAAGGTTGAGGAGTAGCCATTTTGCGGTTCCTTGAACGTGCAGGTCCTTTACCATGGTCGGAGTTAGGAGTTTTGCACTTTGGAGGGGTAGCTCGTCGAACTGGTTGAGCACTAGGAGGCACCAAACCGGATTGAAGACCGTGAGGAGGTACATTCTCGACAGTAACAGCTGGTTGAGATTCCATAACGGTATTAGTAGTCTCAGAAACAACAGTAGACTGAGCATCCACCTTCACACTAAGAGCTCGTAGCATCTCCATAATCTGTCCTACACTTCCTCGAAGATCTTCGAGTTCATGGCTGATACGGTTGATCTCTTGGTTTTGATCTTCCATCCTTTTGAAGGGTCGTATTGATGCAAAGAACTCAGGGTGACAAAACTGGAAGGTGAGAAAGCCGCGTATGAGAAATCGGGAGACACATGCAATGCAAAAGTATGATGCTAAAATGTGAATGCAAATGAAGATTTCATGGAATTCAAATATTTACGAATATTGCGGAATACCAAGGAAACTTTTAATTCATTGAAGACAGATTACAAATAATATTCTTGCAACCAAAATAGCTAAATAAAAGCCTGGAAAGTCCTAGAGAAAGCATCTCCCACAACTTCAGTGAGCAGACGGAGAGTCGGAGGAAAATAAATATTCGTAGAGCCTTCTCTTCTTGTAGGATTGTATCTCATCATTCTTCGACTGAATCTGCTTTTGAAGTTCTTCGTACTCACTAGCCATCACATGGTATTTGTTCTTCCACGATTCTGTTTCGCATTGTGATCTTTTCAAAGTAATCTTCAAAGTCTCAACTTCAGTCATGAAATACTGGACAGGTTCTTCTCTTTGAGGTAAAGGATCTTGGCGAGAGTAAGGCATCTTCAACTCAATAGCTCTTCCTCGGACCCATTGAAGGTATGGTTCCATGGATACACAATTAGGTATTCCCAAATTTTCTTTGTCTTTCCTATGCAGATGATTCCAAGAAGATAGAATCTGATCTTGAAGCTTTTTGTCGTCTTTGAAAAAGATTTTCTCCACATGAATACCTTTAGGCGGTCCCTTCAAGGGGTATCCCAACTGTCGGCGAGCTAAGACTGGATTGTAGCTAATTCCTCCATTGAAACTGAGCAAGGGCACATTGTTGAAGTTTCCACAACTATCAATGATCGATATCCCATCGTACATGCGATTATACCAATCAATATCAGAGTGAGTTAAAGCCACAACTTTTTGCGACCAACGTTCTTGATTAGGTCTCTAGAACGGACCGACCTTGGGTAAGTGAGAAATAAACCACTTGTATAGTAATGGCACACAACATGTAATCATCCCTCCACCATGAAAGTTTCGAAGATGTACTGAATGATAAGTATTACCCAATAGTGTTGGAACTGGATTTCTCCTCATGAAGGTCTTGATTGCATTAAGGTCCACAAACCCCTCAAAACTAGGAAAAAGCAGCAACCCATAAATAAGCAGAGCAAATATTGTCTCAAAGGCAAACATGTCTTTATGATCGGCATAAAATTGGGCTTTCTTAATTAGGAAGTCCCTGGGAAAACCGGAGGTCCCCCCTTTGGTGATCATATTGTTTTTGACATCGGATATCCTTAGACAAATGGCTTTAGCAATATCTCGTTCTTTAGGGTCTTCCTCCAAGAAGGGGAATGGAGACTTATCCAAGATAGATAATCCCACCAACTGAGAGTACTCTTCTAAGGTAGGTAAAAGCTGATAATCTGGAAAGGTGAAGCAGTGATAATCTGGATCATAAAACTGTAGCAAAGTCGCAAGAAGTCCTTCGTTTACTTGAACCTTCAACAAAGACAATAGCCTTCCATATCTGTTTTGGAACTTTTCTTGATCTTGAACCAAATCTCTTAGCTTCTCTAGGACTTCCAAATTAAAACCCTTAAAAGTAAATTTCAAAGTATGCTTCCTAGAGTGATCCATGGTATCCTGCAATGTCATAAATAGAGTTTGAATTACATGAAGTCTTAATGTAATATGATGCTTTATGGATGCAATGCATGAAAACACATAAAGTCCTAGGTTAAAAGAACGTGAGCGGAGTTAAGGTCTACCCATCCCTGAAAAGGAGTGTACTATAGGTTAGTTGTACCTGCAGAACAAGGTTCTAAAAAGTGCCCAAAGTCATCAGCCCATCTTTCGGATACTATCGACCTTCCGATTGACTCGGGGGTTAATAATATTCTCAAGAGAACCTCTTTTGAGTGTAGTATCGCGTAGCAACCATTGTAGGACTACTCCCACATAGTTCCCGCACTACGTCCTAAATAAGGCCAAGGTGGTGTTAAGGTACTACGGTCCTCAATATCACAGACTCCAATCGACCATGGAAAAAGTTTTCACGATTACTCGTTCAACCGAACCATTTTCGAAAAGGTCTCAACTGAGCGGTGATTCTCGAATCAGCTTGGTCGGGATTCACTCCCTATAAGCCTCATCGAATATATCCCCATCCTATAATAATGTCACTAGTCCGGGCGTAGGACTTATCTCACAACACAAGGAACCATCCCAAAATCAGAGTACAATATATACATGTAAATGAATAGTAAAGCAAATAGTAATAAACATGAACAAATTAGGGGTAACCCTCAAAAGTTTAGATTCCCCAGTGAAGTCGCCATTTCCTGTTGCGGTGGAAATAGGATCACAAACTATTAATGAGTTTGAATCGCAATTCAATTCACAACCGCTCTTTGATTTATCCGAAGGAAAAGGTCAAAAGAGGGAAAACCTATTTTGCATCGTAAACACAATGCGGGGAAAGATCTAGGGTTCGGGGGTTGGTTAAATTTAGGGAAGGTATTAGCACCCTAAACTTCTGTAGTACTCTACAGGAACCTTTTGTTCAGATGTTTACTATTTGCTTTATTTATTTGCTTAAGGTATATGTACAAAGGATTAAAAGTGAGAAAAGAGACCTAAAGGGTTAATTCTAAGTTTACTCGGCAAGACATCGCATCTTGTGCCTACGTATCCTTACGGGAGTGTGTTGCACCCTAAAATTTGCTCAACCTTATTCACTTGGTTTATGTTTCAATATCATTAGCATTTGCATATAGAGTCATGTACATAGCCTAACCATCTGCATAGCATAAGCATAGCAAGTCATTCAACAGGGGATCAAGCATTATTCTCATCTCTAGAGGCCTATCCAGAGGTTATTATCCTAATTCAATCTCATTCAAGTCATCAAGAAAGAATTTGAAAGCAGGGAGTTCAGTGGATCAAGCACTGAGTATATCTCCTAACTGAGGGTGTCTGAGGATCAACAAGGGAATTATGAGTTGTGAATTGAGAGCATGGGGAGTATCTAGACATATTGGAGGACTTAGAAAGTCATTTGGAGAAGAAAACAAGTGGTTGATGTAATCACAAGAATTGCAGTTGAAGACAGTCAACTAGGGTTTCATCTGGGTCAACCCTAGGTCAATTGACTGATTGAAAGGCATTAAGGGCTATTGGAGAGATGTGGGGTTCATCATTTGACATGGAGAACAAGGATATGTTGTTATGATAAGAAGAATTCAAGAGAAATCAAGGAGAAGAGGAGTCTCTAAATTAGGGTTTCTGTGTAAAATCCCCTAGTTTAGGTCAAATTTCCAAGCAAGATAAGTCAAAATTCAAGCTTCAAATGGCTTCTTGGCCAACATGGAACTTGTAGAGGATCTCAAGACATTTAATTTGAGTGGTGGAAGACATCAAGGAGATTTATAGAACTCAAGTTATGGTCCTTGCAAGTTACAGGTCATCTGAGGTATCTGAAATTTTGTCTGTGAAAGTGACTTGACTTCCAAGCAATTTTTACCCCTCAAGGAGATTTCAAATGAACTTATGGTAAACATAAGAATTGTTCCTTATTGTCTTAGCTTTCTAGAATGGTATAGTATGCCTTCATATGATGTGTGGAACTCAACTTATGGTCTTGGCAAGCAAAGGGTATTTTGGTCATTTGTGAATTACAGGTCATTTTAACCTATGTTCAAAACTCATACAAGGAGGCCTCAAATGGAAAAACTTACAACATCAAACTTGCTCCAAATGACATTTTGAGTCTAGAAAAGTGACCATGAGAGATTGGAAAAGTTTATAGCACAAGGTTTCAAAATTGTTGAATTTAATGAAGAAAAATGGCTTAAAAAATGAGATTTTTCATATCTTGGCCAAATGATGCAAAATTATAGGTCATTTTGAATGGAAAGGGCATTTTAAAGACATTGGCTAAAGTGGAATTTTGAGTTTAGTTCATAATTTGATAGTTATCCATGGTTGCTTGAATTGAAAGTTACATAATCAACATCCAAGGGAATTTGCACAAGGGAAACTTCTCCAAGCTTCTAGGAAGTTCTAATCCCATCTATATATTCATGCAAGTTGGTTCATGCAAGGGTTGGTGCTCCCATTTGTTCAAAAAAACCTCCATTTTCATCCATTTTCCCATTCTTGCATAAGCTACTCAAACTCCCTCAAATCTTGATCATTTTGCAAAATTCTTGATCCCATCATTCTCTACAATCATCATATAACCAGTTTCAAGCAAGATCCAGTTGAGATAATTCCAAATTCGTGTGTTGTAAGTTCATCCTCAAAAGTGCAAGAAGAATCCATTACAAGAATTCAGAGTGTTTGAGCAAGTGTAGATGCATACAGAATCAGGACTCAAGCACATTGATCAAGCTTAAGACATTGCTGAGCTCGAAGTGAAAGATTCATCATTCTGTTTTCAAGATTATACCAGGTACATTCTCCATTCAAATTGGCCTGATTTAGTTAGCATGACATAGGTTTGTTAGGATAATGGTGACCTAGGTGGTTAGAGGAGTAATCCTGAAGCTTTTGGTGTGAATTGATGAAGATTTTTGCATGAGCCATAAAACTGTTTTGATCCATAACTAGGAGATTAGTGAGTGATAGTTCATTTGGATTAGTGTAGAATGATCAGTGATGTTTGATGAGTGTTCTGTTAGCAAGAAATTAGGGTTTAGTGAAGGTCAGAATTGAAGCAGCCATGGAAGGGAAGCTATCGTGTTTAGTGATTGGGCGAATTTTAACAAGAACTGATGATGTAGTTGCATTCTACGTAAAAAATGAAGCAAGTTTGGTGTTTGTGGTTTTGATTTTCATGAAGAGATGAGAAAGAACCGAGTGCTTGAAGATGGAAATCGTGCATGGGGTTATCTGAAACCCTAGGGAGTCCAAGGTTGGTGATGACTCCAACACCGTCGGATGCGCGTTTGACCTTGGACTGGATTGTAGCATCGGACGATCCACATTTGAAGCTGAAAACGGAGGGAAGAATTGGATATGAAACGCAGCGTTTCATTTAGGTATCCTGGGTGGGCCTGAATTTGATTCGCTATGCACACCTCCTTTCCAACAAGCCCAACGAATTACACATGAGTTGGCTGCTATTTACACCGAGCTCCTCTCCTTTTTTCTGGTTTTTTTTGATTTAATTTCTGGACACGCTGGGCCTAGCTACAAGTGATATTCGCACCCCACTTCCTCAGCCCAACTGAGATTATAACTGCAACGAGTTACTTTCCACACCCCTTCCCATTTATTCCTAATATTTTCTTTTTATTTTCTTTTCATTTTTTATGCATCTTATAAAAATCATAACAAATTAGAAATTGCATATTTTTAATTCATTCTTTTTGCATATTTTTCTTTAGGATGTCTAGAAAATTATAAAAAATAAAAATTGCATTTTATTTTTTATTTGGTATTTTTCCCATATTTTCTAAATAAGTGACATTTTAATAGTTTCATTTCATACATGATTTTGTTATTTTTTGTTCTATTAATTGCTTCAATATTTTTGCCCATTCTTTTTAGGTTGTTTAGGTTAGACATTAAACTTGTAGATACAATTTAGTTCCCATTTTTAGAAATTAAATTTAGGTGCTTAGTGTAGGTGTGAACAACATGAACAAAACTAGGGTTTTTAGGGGATGACTCAGGAGAACCAATTCATTTCCCCTAGGACTTAGGGCTTGACTAGTTTAGTTATGGGACTATAGGGGCTATGGATAGTTATTAGATCCCTTAGAGAAAAAGTCAGGACTCCCCTACTGCTATTAATGTACTGTATATATCTGATTGACTGGTGTGGTATGCCCTCTGGGGATTATTGCTTGCTTGTGTGGGTATTGGGATTGTCTGGGGATTTGGGAGAGCTGAAGACTTGAGGAGATGAAAGCCATTGGAGATCCAGATGTTGAAGATCAACTTCCAGAGTTGAAGATAAGATTTTTGCTAGTAGATGCTGAGGAGACTAGGGTTTAGGAGCTAGGCAGAGCTCTAGGTTAGAAAGTTTGTTTCTCAAACATGGATTGCCTTGTCTGCATCCATTCCTCTCTGTGATTCAGAGTCTCTCTAAGATACTCACCCCCTTCCTTTGGAAGGCTTGGTGATGGTGTCTAAGAGATAGAACTCTTGAGAGAAAATGTCATATGTGTTAGAAGCAGTCTGTTCACCACCCTTGGTAGTCAACTGATTGCTTAACACCCAATTCACTCTTGTGACTGATCCCTCATCCTGGAGGTTTGAACTTGAAGAAAAGCCATTGCAGATAGAAGACTGATGATCAAAGCCCTTACCTGAAGGCCATGAAGATGGAGATTGATGCTTGTTGAAGCCTGTAACTGATTGGAGCTTACTTGGAGCCAGATGTTGATTCAGAGCTGCTGATGCTGTTTCTTTTGCTGTTGTATTTCATTACTGATGTATTGATTGGTTTTCTGGACTGTATTGTTTGCTGTTTACCCTGTTGGGTTGGAAGTGAAGCATGTTCACTTTTGCCTATTGTTTTCTAGGTTCGAGGTTGAGTGGGACTCCCTTGCCTCGCTTGTATTGCTGCATCCATGCATTTTACCGTTTTACTGTATATATCTGATGTTGTTTCTGTTTCTGCCTATCCCTTAGGATCTCTGTTTCTCTCTGTGCAAGAGAGGAGCATGATAGACACTAGGTCTTAACCCATGCATGATAACATTAGGTTAGTTTGTTTCCCTTCGCAACTGTAGGTTAGAGTTCTGTCTCTTATTTCTCAAAACAAACAGAAAAACACATAAAGATTTCAAACACAATAAAAGACACTTCTTCCGTAAAAAGAACGTGAACTCATCAAAGCGTCATTTTTGTCCGCTGGGACTGTTAATCAAGAAAACCTTTTCAGAAGGACTAAAATCAACCAAGACAAGTTTGCGTCGTACGTGGCCCGAACTACGTTTGCTCTGATCTTCCATGTTGTGTGGAAGTACGTAGGCATAGGATGCGATATCCTAGCGAGCAACCTTCCCCTCCTTTCCCGTAGGTAGGCGAACTACGTTGACTCTGATTTCTCGTTCCAGGCGAGAATACGTAGGCATAAAGTGCGATACTTTGCTGAGTCATTTTATTTTCATTCTCTTTTCTTTTTAACCCCTTGACCTTTAGAGTAGATAGAATAACAATCCATAACCGAAAACAAGCGTGGATCCCGTCGAGTACGACGGACGTGAGGGGTGCTAATACCTTCCCCTTGCGTAACCGACTCCCGAATCCAGGTTTTGGTTGCGACGACCATGCCTTTCCCGTGTTGTGCGAGGTTTACTCTGAGCGTTTCCTTTCCCTCCCGTGGGATAAATAACGCACGGTGGCGACTCTTCTGTTCAGCCGGCGCCGATTTTCGCAGTAGCGACATAGTGGAATCAGAGTAATCGTAGTTCCCCTCAATAGGGAGGTTAGAGACTTCTTGACTGTGGTCAAGGTCTCAAGGGGAATAAACGCATCTTAAGGACACGCTTACGTGGAGTGTAGAAACTCCAAATCTCTACGTTGAATTGTTAAGTTGTAGTTAGGGTTAAATTAGGGATTCCACGGCGGGAAACCCTAAAATGAGCGCGGCGGCTCTTTGACCTAATGCTAGGGGTAAAATTGTAATTTTGCCTGCGGCGAGGCATTTGTGAAAATTGGGGTTTGTAGTTTGTAGTTTTGAGGGTTTGAAATTGAATGTGTGAAATTTGAGGGTTTGAGGACTATTGGCATGGCGGTCAAACGGCTAGACCTAATTCTTTGGAGGTGTGATGTGACAGAAGTAATGGTAAACGCGTGAGATAATTGAATCATGCAAACAGAGAGATAATGTCATAATTTAAACCATGCAAGCAGAAATTTAAAGGCAGAATTTAAAGAGCGATTGTTAAGTTCGCGAGGTTACATGAGAGGAGCAGATACAATATGATAATGAAATTTGAATTGAACAATAATAAAATAAAATAAATAACGGTTCTAGTTATTATTTTAAAAAAAGATTTTAGTTATTATTTTAAATTTATCTAAAAAAAAGTTTTTCTTAAAAATAATAGGTTTTCATAATAATTTGGAAAAGATGTTAATGTTATTTATTTTAAAAAAACAGATTTTTATATTATAACAAGTTTTAATAAATTAATGATAACAATAATAATAATAATGGTAATAATAATGATAATAATGATAATAATAATAAATAATGATAATAATAATACTAATAATAATAATAATAATAATAATAATAATAATAATAAAGCAATAATGAACTTTAAATGTGCCAAATAACCCAACAATGTTGCTAACGCAGAAATGCGCTCATCGCAACCAGATCTAAATCGGACGAAACAAGATTTATCGCAAAGAAAAAGAAATTAAGCAAAAAATAGTATTATTGCTCACACAAAAATGCGATCATCGCAACCAGATCGAACTAACACAAATGTCACGCGTCATGCACACAAATGTGCAAACATCGTATCGACATAATTCGATCAAAAATTAATCTTATATATATAAACTTTAACAATTTAAAAATTATATATATATAAACGTAACAGTAATAGATAAAGAAAAAGAAATAACGGTAATAGATGAAGAAAAAGAAATAACGGTAAAAGATGAAGAAAAAGAAATAACAGTAAAAGATGAAGGAAAAGAAATAACGGTAAACGATGAAGAAAAAGAAACAATAGTAATGGATGAAGAAGAAAACTAAATAACAGCAAACGACACTCACTCCTCTTAGGTTTTTTCATTCTCCCCTCTTTTCCAACAAGGCAACACATGTATATATAGGGAACAAATTAGGGTTAACACCAAATTGTCAATAATGTCCCTAAAGCCCATTTTAAAACCCAAACTAAATAATTAGTTAAGAAAAAATAAAATTTAAATAATTTAAAATAATTAAAACAAACTTAAAATAAAAACTAATAATCCTATTGATTCCTAAAATCAAAAATATTATAAAAAGAACAAAATTTTTTCAATATTTTTTATTTTATGATTTTTTGGATATTTTTATGAATAATTTAGAAAAAAGTGAAAAAAAATAATATTTTAAAAAATGATTTAATTAAAATACGAAAATAATAATTAAATAATAATAAAAAACTATTTTTGTTATTTTTTTAATGAAAGATAGAAAAATTTAGAGTAAAAATAATAAAAAACAAAAAAGTGACAAAGGTGAGATTCGAACTCTCAACCTCTCACACTCATAACTCCTTACACATGTCCTCCTGCCAATTGTGCCATTTTTACTTTTTAGAAAAAAAATGCATGCCATATGATATTTACCTGCAAAAAGTCAAACGACTACACAAATTTGTTAGTAATTGATTAAATGCAATAAAAATGCAATGAAATGCGACGACATATCTTAGGGAAAAATTTGGGGTATTACACGTAGGATTGGAGAACATCAAGGAGAATGAGTGGGTTAAAATAAAATTTGAGCCTTTATCCTTTCTTTCAAAACCGTGAACCTGACCACGTTACAACCTTCAAAAGTCCTAATTGAAGCAGGTTTGTTTCGAAGGCATACATCGGTAAAGATCGTGTCAAAGCGGACTCCTAAAAGGGTTCTTCTTACCATGTTGGTACTGATGTTGATATTCTGATAGATGATTTGTGCATTATATGCCATAAACTATTTTTTCCTTTTCCAGTGAACAGATTGGGTGTTAAAACTGTCATATGCATTACATTAATATATCTTTTATGCAGAACAACTTGTTTTACTTGCGAGTAAGCGCTTGACAGCAGGAAAGCTTCCTACAGTAGAAAGTATGATCAGGATAGAATGCAGGATGCCCGAATGTTCCAAGAGTCGGGGCAAGCTATTATCGATAGATCCCCAGTGAGGTCAGCCATCTGAAGTCGTTATTCCGAGGCAATCAGGTCGAGATTCGGTAAATCTCTCGTAGCTAGAGGCACTACACTTAATCAGCCAATCAGGGGAAAAGTCATTGCAGACAGGGGCAGGCCATCCTAAGAGCGCGGAAGTTATTATTTATTCGAGAGGCATTTGATTTGAAGTATTTTGCCGAGATTCAGAATGCTGGGGCATTTCATATCAGACCATCAGGGTACGGATTTTCGGGACTACCCCAACAGAGGATCCACAGGCTGGGGCAATATCAGAAGCGAAGGAATTGTTCTTCTCCGTGTCATCAGAGTTACTCAGAGCTACCTGAACAGATTCAGCCGATCTTCAAGTATGAGACGAATGTCGGGAAGTTGTATTATCCTTTGACCTTGCAATCAGAAACTGTGAATTCAGACAGGATGTTCTCCAGAGTCAGTCGTGCTTGACCCCTCCCGGATATCCCAAGAGCCCAATCCATATTGGCGATCACTGTGAGGCCCATCCAGGTTGGCGCATCAGTTTCAAAATCCAATCTTCATTGGTACGCAGGAAAACTCTGTCTGTTTTCCCCAACAAAAGTCCAACGGTCATTGGCACGTATAAGCTATTCTCAGGGAAGTCTGATCATGATTAGCATTTGGTTATCCCCAGCGGTGTTGGCTTCACCTTTCCAGCATTTATTTTGCTGGAATAATTCTGTGATACCCGGTTATCCCCAGCAGAGTTGATTTCGTCTTCAGCATTTATTTTGCTGAAACGATTCCCTGTATCCAATTTCTCTAGCAGTCCGAGCCTGCATGTACATCTTGCATATATCATCATATTTGCATCATATCTGCATTTCATCCTCAAATGCGTAGCATTTCCACTCTATATGGAGCATTACGCCATAGAAAAATTCAAACATACGCATATGCATACGAAGCATAAGCCAGTTTTTCTATCAGCCTTCCGTGGCAGCATGAAGTACTCTGTAATCAGTTCAAGGGCATTTATTCAGCAGCTTTGATCAGACAGCTATTTGGTATTTGATTCTCAAATCATACGACGGTTATGCTTTGCCTATTGATCATTTGATGAAGACAGACTGTTCTTCCCGTCAATTCCTATTGACGATGTATTTCCCCAGCAGGAATTTTCCCCGTCTATCTGTAGACGTCATGAGTTTGGAGATGGTTTTCTCCGTCTATCTTTAGACGTTGGGAGGTTCCAAGGTGATCTTTCAGATATCGGCGTTCTTTCTGTTTATTGGACGAGATGACATTTCAAGAAGGTTTTTCTGACCGTTGATCCTTATTGACGTCGAGGCTCTTCGAAGAATGTTTAGTTTTCCTAGTTGTTGACCCTTATCGACGACATGGCTCTTTGAAGGTGGTTTTTTCTTCCTGTCGGTTCTTACTGATGATGAGGCCCCTTTGAAGATATTGGTCTTTCCATCAACTTCTGTAGACGAGAGGATTCTGAAATTTGATGGGTGGTGATGAAGTTCATATGGTTCTCTCTCCGCTAGTTCTCACTGACGGTTTCCTTCGGGATGGTGTCTTTCCGTCTATCTTTAGACGATGTGAGTATGGATTATTGTTTTCCTTCGAGATGGTGTCTTTTCGTCTATCTTTAGACGATGTGAGTATGGATGTTATTTTCCTTCGGGGCGGTGTCTTTCCGTCTATCTTTAGACGATGTGAGTATGGATGTTATTTTCCTTCGGGACGGTGTCTTTCCGTCTATCTTTAGACGATGTGAGTATGGATGTTATTTTCCTTCGGGGCGGTGTCTTTCCGTCTATCTTTAGACGATATGAGTATGGATGTTATTTTCCTTCGGGACGGTGTCTTTCCGTCTATCTTTAGACGATGTGAGTATGGATGTTATTTTCCTTCGGGACGGTGTCTTTCCGTCTATCTTTAGACAATGTGAGTATGGATTATTGTTTTCCTTCGGGACGATGTCTTTCCGTCTATCTTTAGACGATGTGAGTATGGATGTTAGTTTCCTTCGGGATGGTGTCTTTCCGTCTATCTTTAGACGATGTGAGTATGGATGTTATTTTCCTTCGAGACGGTGTCTTTTCGTCTATCTTTAGACGATGTGAGTATGGATGTTATTTTCCTTCGGGACGGTGTCTTTCCGTCTATCTTTAGACGATGTGAGTATGGGTATTGGTTTCCTTCGGCATGGTGTCTTTCCGTCTATCTTTAGACGATGTGGGTGTGGATATTGTTTTCCTTCGGGATGGTGTCTTGTTGTCTATCTCTAGACGATGTGATTATATTTCTTCCTGTCTATCATTAGACGATGTGAGATGATCAAGTGCATGTTGATCCAACCTTCAGGTTTGTTATCTGTGGCGTCACATAAGTAACTGGGGCTAAAGTCAAGTTTCTTCATCAGATGATTGATCAGTTATGACCGTAACAATCAGGTTCAATTGATAGATGGTGTTCCCCAAGCAAGTGCGCAGTTTATTTCTGCGGTTGGCAAATTTTTGGGTTTATTTAGTATTCAACCGCCTTCTACCTTTGAATGTTTGAAGGCTGTTCGCTCTTCAACACTTCAGGTCCAAGCCGTTTGAATAGGGGCAGCTGTTGCACCCCAAAATTTGACCAACCAGTTCCCGCACCTGGTTTATGTTTGACGCATTTTGCATTCGCATTTGCATACCGCATACAGTGCATTTTTCCATTCATGTTGATTGTATCAGAATTACAGCCCTGTTTTCACATTTTGAGCGTTTCAGACCGGTTCGAATAACCGGAGGTTTTTTGTTGAGAAGTCGTGCGCTTCCCGGGTGCTGAGGACGTTTCGATGTCCGGGTTTTATCGTTGGTTCCGCTTTGGTCTCGTGTTCCCTCTTAATTGGATTTAATTGCTTTTTTAGGTTTTATTAGATTTAAATGGAATTTTTAGATATTAAATAGATTTTAAATAGAATATTGGTCTTTTTCTTTTTTTTTAATAGATTTTATATTTGTTTTTAGGATTTATTAGAATATTAGATATTAGTTTTTTTCGTATTAAATAGGATAATAGATTTTTAAATAGATTTCTAGAATTTAGATAACAATTTTCCTTTTTATTAAATAGATTTTGTTTTTAAAATTGATAGATATTAGATAAATAGTTTTAATAGAATTTCTTTTTAGTAAATAGATTTCTATATAGTTTTTTAATAGATTTAATAGATTTTTAACATTTTAGATATTAGTTTTAATATAGAGTTTAATAGATTTTAATATTAGATATTAGTTTCTTTTATTAAATAGAATAGTTTTTTTTTAATAGATGTTAAATAGATATTAGGTTCAGATTAATATAGTGTTAATTGTCATTTCTGTATTAATTAGTTTTAGTAGTTCATTAATTGAATTTAATTTTCGTTAGGCTTTATTAGCAGTTAATCATGCATTATCATTTAATCATCCATCAGTTAATTAGTCCATTAAAATCCTAATTAATTCACGTTAATTCATTTTATCATTTGCATTAACCACGTATTAGTTCAGTTAATTGTCCATTAGTCTTAATTTGCTGGGCCAATTATCCACAAATCTCAGAGGCCCAGGTCCAACTTGCCAAGTGTCAGTATATAAACATGGCCACGCGTGTAATTCAGAAGGAGCCACCTCATTTTTTGTATCACTCAGTTTCTAACACCTCACCATCCAATATCGCTCTCTCTACCACGTGTCACCTTCCCTCTGATTCCCGCTAGCCACGCGTCTTCCCCTCATTCTACTCCACACCACGTGTCTCCCTCTCCTTTCCCACCGCATGCATGCACGCCAGCTGCTCCCCCACTACCCCTACCATGCCGCCGGCCATGCAAACAGTCGGAGAAGGCCATCGGTAAAATCCAGCGACGGTGCACACGGCCGAAAACTCACCGGAAATTGCCAAAGTCACCGGAACCTGCAAATTTTCGCCAGCAAATTCATCAATCAACGAGAAATTTTCTCCAGCAGATCTTCACCAATTCACTCAGTTTCGGCCAGATCTGGATTTGTTCATACGAATTACGTTCATAGATTCATCATCTTCAAGTTTCTCCAGAAGATCTTCAAGAACGTTCATCCGCGTTCGTCATAATCTTCATCCGGTCCAAGAAACCTCAGGGAGCTTCATTCAAATCTTCAGATTAAACCAAAAGAACTTCCGTTCTTCATCAAGAATCATCACTGATTCCAACTCCATTCATCAAGTACCGTCGTCAGCTTCATTCAACTCCACAGAACATTCAACCTTCAGTCGATTTCCCAGAAGATCATAGGAGCTTCAAATCGTTGTTCATCATCTTCGTGATCTCCAGATCTTCAAACATCAACAAGAAACTCCAGAAATTTCCATCAAGATTCATTGCGCTCGTCATTCTGCAGAGATCTTCATCATCCATAGATCTTCATAGCGTTTTTTTAGCAAATCTCCCGATTACCAAGCGTCAAGTCAGCTTCACAGCATTATCCAGGTTCTTTCGCTAAACTTATTGCACCTTCGTAGCTCGTTTGTTAACTAGAGAGGCAATTTTGAGTGGTAGGTCTTGATTTGATTAGGTTGAGAAATCTGGTGAGAGTTTGAATGGTAGGTTTTTTTTTTCGAAGAGAGATTAGGTTAGGGAGAGTTTTGCTGAGAGATTGAGTGGTTAGCTTATGATATTTGGATTGATGAACTCTTTCATGGTGAAGGATTTAGAACGAAAATTGTTGAAGGTGGTTGTTTCAGAGAATGTTTCAGAGAGTTGAGGTGGGAGAGAGCATAGGGACGGCGCTTAGGGTTTGGTAGAAGGGTGAGTGAACAGTGTGAGGGCGAGTTAGGAGATAGACTTAGGTTTTGTTTACTGAAGACTATTGGCAATGGGATTCGGGCCTTAGGCCCATTGGGGTTGGCTTGCTGATCATACTCTCAGTTTTCCCATGGCACCCCTCTCCCCATGTGAAGCGTGTTCTGGGCCTAGATAGTTTGCTATCCGCACCCCCCAAGGGGAAGCCCAATAGGAAAACAAGGCGAATAAGCGCTATTCGCCCCCCCCCCCCCCCCCCCCCCCGTTTTTATTTTCCTTGTTTGTTTTTTAGTGTTTTTTCTGAATGGATAATGGGCCTAGCACGCTGGCTATGCGCACCCCCCCCCCCTCCTGAGCCCAATTAGTTTCTGAACTGTAGAAATTGCTATTTGCCACGCATATGTTTTCATTTTTAATTGATTTTCCTTTGATTTTCATGTTTGCATATAGTTCAGTAAATAAATCATAACAAATTGACAAATGGTTATTTTTACATGGGATTTTTTCCCTCATTTTCATAAAAACATCAAAAAAATTATGAAAGAATAAAATTGGCATTTCATTCATTTTTTATTTTTTGGTGCATTTTTACATTTTTATGGCATTTATTTCATTTTCACTTGGTATATGTTACTTGCTGAATTTAGTATGGTCCTTGTATTTCATATTTTGACGTAATTATTTTTTCTATGGTTAGATTAGAGTATTAGGTTCCCCCTGGAATTTTATCACATTTTTGTGATTTAATTTAGGATAGTTTTGAACCATAAACTTTAGGGTGATCAGGATTAGGGTTTCACAGTAATTAGGTGCAGTTTAGGGCATAGTTTTAGGGTTTTAAAATTTATTTAGGTATTGGGGTTTATATGGGGCATAGGGTACATAGTTAGGGTCCCCTAGAAATTTAATTAGGATTTTATAGTGAGTTTTACTATTTTTACCTGATTTTTGCAAATTGGTTGATATTGGTGTGTTTCCCACTTGGGATGTTGTTTGTTTGGGGGGTTTTGGTAATTTCAATTGGGTTTGGGGCTTGGGCTTTGTTTATTGGAGTTAATGAAGACCTTGAATGATGATTGAAGACAAGGGATAGAGCATGATGCATGAAGATTCCTTTCCTGGCAAGTGGTCTTTTGAAGACATAGGAAATAGGGAAAATAGGCAGAGCTTTAGATTAGACTGAACTCATCCACAAACATGGAAAGCATCTTGTGCTTCCATTCCTCCCAATGACTAAAAGTCCTTCTAAGATATTCACATCCCTCCTTTGGAGGGATAAGTGGCTTATCTTGGGAGTAGAACTTTGAGGGAACATGTCTCTCATAATGTTAAACACTTATAGGCTTCCTTTGGTTGTCAATAAGCTGTTTAGCATTTAACTTATTCTGTTAAGTGATTCTCTTCTGAAGTGTCTGCATTGAAGATTAGAAGCCATTGCAGATAAGAAGGTCATTGAAGATGGATAAAGATGATACATGTTCATGTCAAAGCTGCTCAACTGTGGGATTAGGGTTTTACTGCTGTCTGAAGCTGTCAATTGTTGGGGTTCATTGCTTGCTTAGGCTTGGTGTTGCTTATAGTGTAGGGGATCATTGAAGAGTTGATTTTGGGGTTCACTTGAAGGTGTTACTATTTTGTTGTTAATCAACTGTCAGAGTTTGATGTTTTTCAGAGCTGCTGCTGTAGGAGCTGGTGTGCTGTCAGAGCTGGTTTTGGGTTTTTATTTTCTTTGCTGTATTGTTTGTTAATTTTCCCATAGGTTTGAAGTGAAGTTGTTTCACTTTGCCTATTATTTTCTCAGGTTCGAGGTAGAGTGGGGCTCCCTTGCCTCGCTTGTATTGCTGCATCTCATGCATTTTACTGTTTACTGTATATATGCTGTTTCTTTTCCGTTTATCCCCTAGGATCTCTGTTTCTCTCTGCGCAAGAGAGAAATATGACAGACATTAGGTGTTAATCCATGCATGACAACATTAGGGTAGTTTTGATTCTCATTTTTAATCCTAGGTTTTTTAGATTTCTTTCTCTTCTCATCTCAGAATAATTCAAAACACAATAATAAGGATAATTGATGTCGTACGCTACGAGCCTTAAGCTATTTGGGAGAGGATTGCTGGAGGGTCACTCTTCAGTAATCTGACTGCTTAGTGTGTTACCCTTAGGGTGACATACGACGTAGTCACTCTCAAATCATAGTCTCTAGTGCGTCAGAGATTGCAAACATCATAAAAAAATAATTCTTGCGTAAAAGACTGAAAACCAATCAAAATGTCATTTTTGTCCGCTTGGACTCTTAATCAGAAGAAAACCTTTTCAGAAAGATAAAAAACAGTCAGACAAATCTGTGTCTTCCGTGGCCCGAACTACGTTTGCTCTGATCTTTCATGCTGTATGAAAGTACGTAGGCATAGGATGCGATATCCTAGCGAGCAACCTTCCCCTCCTTTCCCGTAGGTAGGCGAACTATGTTGACTCTGATTTCTCGTTCCAGACGGGAATACGTAGGCATAAAGTGTGATACTTTGCCGAGTCATTTTCTTTTCTTTTAACCCCAGACCTATAGAATAGATAGAATAACAATCCGTACTAGAAAACAAGCGTGGATCCCGTCTAGTACGACGGACGTGAGGGGTGTTAATACCTTCCCCTTGCGTAACCGACTCCTGAACCCAGGATTTGGTTGCGATGATCATTCCTTTCCCGTCTTTGCGGTAGGTTTACTTCGAGCGTTTCCTTTCCCTCCTTTGGGATAAATAACGCACAGTGGTGACTCTTCTGTCATAGCCGGCGCCGATTTTCACAGTAGAGACACTCATGAGAAGTGTTGAAGATCACTTTGAGGCCTAGACAGGTCATGGTGCAAGAATAAGAAGCCTCAGCCATGATTGGTGCAGCTAGGGTTTGACTGGGTCAACCCTAAGTCAACTGAGGATTTGAAGAAGGTTGAGACCTAATCCAAGAGCCATGTGATCATGGATTGATACATTAAGATGTTAGAAGGATGATTCCAATGTTAACTCATCATGATTGAAGAGTTTGAGAAGTTTCAAGCTAGGGTTTCTAAGACTTGACAGTGTAAAATCCCCTAGTTTGACCCCGTCTTCAAGGCAATTTAACTCAAGATTTGATTGTCATATCATCTTGACCCCCAACATGATTATTTTAGAGCATGATCTTAGCTTTAATTTGAGTACTAGAAGTCCTTGATAGGATTTATAGAACTCAAGTTATGGCTTTGATAAGTTACAAGTCATCTGAGGTATGTGAATTTGAAGCTTGAAAGTTACCCAACTTGCATGAAACGTTTGCCCTAGAAGGATGATTCCTATGAACTTTTGGTCAACATGAATGTTGTTCCTTATTCTCTTAGATTTCTAGAGAGTACTAGAAGTCCTTGAAAGGATTTGTAGAACTCAAGTTATGGCTTTGACAAGTCAAGGGTATTTTGGGAAGTTATGATTATAGGTCATTTTTGGTTATAGGCCATTTTCACCAACTTAGACACCTCAAATGAAATTTTGTTCAACTTGAAATTTTCTCAAATGGGGTTTTAACTTTGACCATGCATCAAGGAGACATTGAAATGGCTCAAGGAAGGACTTGGTTCAAGGAGTTGCGAAAAAGGAAGGATTAAAGGCATTTAATGACCAAAAAATTGAAATAAATTGATTTGTGTCCAAACAAGGCAATGTTATAGGTCATTTTGAATGGAAAAATTATTTTAGAAACAATGGCAATGTTAGAATTTTGGTTCGAGTCCATTTTTATGCATTTTTACTTTGTTGCTTCATGATGAAGTAACATAATCAACATGAACCATTGGATTGCAAACAAGGAAATAATCATAACAAATCAGTTCAATATCTCATGAGATGAAGATTCTAAGTGTTTTCATGCCCAAACAGAGTGCAAATTGTGACTGGTATGGGAGATATTTTGGAGAGAAATTGAAATTGCAAAATCTCATTTGGAAGCTTACAGAACTTTCTAGACATTTCCATTGAGTTCTATATAAGGTTTGGAGTGTATTCAACCAGTTTTTTGGAGAAGATTGAGGCTGATAACAGAAGGAGCAATTGAAAACTCAAAGCTGCAACTCAAGATCATGTTCTTGGATTGAAGAGAAATCAAGCCAAATTGAGGTGTGCATTAGATTCAGAGGAAGATTTAGAGTGAATCTGGATCATATTGAAGGAAGAATCGAGCAAGAATTGTACCTGTTCTTCATCTAAAACCAGGTTTGTACCAATCCAAATTCTGCTTAATCTATGGAGAGATAGCTAGAAATCTTTAGGTGGTTAGGTTCATAGCATGATGTAGATGGATTTTGGTATAAGAAACTGATGGATAGAGACACTTTAGGTCAAGGATCATTTTCTGTTGAGACGGATTTCTTGTGATTCTTGGAGAGATATTCATGATTGGATAGTGGAGATTAACCTCTGAAGAGTGTAGATTACATTAGGACCATTATTGTTGAGAATTGTGATGATCAAGAATTGGGGCATTTCTGAAAGTATGATCGAATTTGAAGTTAGAGGAAGAGTTAGGCAATTTGGAGATTGGATTCGTATTCAGTGAAAAAAACCGAGTGAGATGATGATTTGTTTTAGTGTTTTTGATGACCTGTGATGAGCGCTTCGCCGGAGAAGACGGTGGCGCTGCAACTCAGGCCACCTTCTGGAGAGTTCCCTCCATCTGATTTGAATTTGGGGACGATGCATGGGAGCCATTGGATGAGTGTTGGACCTTTGACTCAGGCAAGCAATGGATGGCCACGATTTGTTTTGAACTCTAAAGAGTGAGTTGAGATGCTACGATGCGTTTCATTAATAGAAAAGGTTTGGGCTTAGTGCATGGTTTGATAACCACACCCCCCAATTGGCCCAGTCTGGAAAATGAATTGAAAATAATTGCTATTTGATACGCAAGTTTTATTATTTTCTTGTATTTTCCTTTATTTTACACATTGCATATAATTTAGTAAATAATTCATAATAAATGGAAAAATAATTCAATTTGATCCAGATTTTTTCCACCTGATTCATGAATGAGTCTAGAATTTTAGAAAATTAAGAGTTTCGGAATTCATGCATTTTTTATTTTAATTGCATTTTTTGTATTTTAATTGATATTAATTTCATTATGGTTGATACCTTGTCTTGCTGATTTTTGTGTGATCACTTAGTGATGATTTCTGAGCTGATTTTTTGTGTGTAGCTAGTTTAGACATGTATGCTCCTCTAGTAATTTTCTCACATTTTTGTGAAGACGTTTAAGGCTGTTTTTGTATTGGAACTTTAGGTGCTCTAGTTTTAGGGTTTAACCTTAGTACCCCATAGTTTAGGATTTAATTCTAGGACTTATTGGATGATTTGATCTCTGGAATTAACATGATAGAGTCATGATTGACTTAGGTTCCCATAGTTATTTTTGTAGGATTTTACAATTGGTTTTAGTATTTTAGTTGGAATTAACTTTAGTACTAGGTTTTAGGTGATCCTAACTTGCTAATTCAACTAGAATGACTTCATTAGTTCCCTTAGACTAGGGTTTTGCTTCTCTTGCTCTTGGATGATGATGAAGACTTGTGTGGACTGCTTTGCAATTCATGGTGGAGCTTGGACTTGAAGATTTATCTCCCTTTGGTGTAGTTTGTTTAGGGTTAAGGATTAGGGTTTTAGGGAGATCTCTTAGAATAGATTTTCTTCCTTCATGAAACATGGAAGATGTTCATCACTTCCATTCCTCCCTATGATGTAAGGTCCCATTGTGAAGGCCTCATCCCTCCTTTGGTAGGATGAGTGGCCCCTCACAAATTGGTGGAACCTTTGAGGGTGCCTTTCCTTGATGGTGGAGTGCTCAGAGGTGACCTTTGGTCTTCACTTTGCTCACCACTATCCACACCTTGCTCTTGTTAGATGAATCTTTCTCCCTTGCTAGAGGATGGAGTTCATTGCTAGAAGATTGGAGATGCTAGAGGTTGCACTTCCCTGTGTTTGAAGACTTCCCTTAGAGCATAAGCTTGAAGATCAAGAAGAACAAGTTGACACTTGTGTGGAGAAGATCAAGTTGAGATTGAAGAAAGAGCTGAAGCTTGAAGAAGATGAAGAACAAGTTGATACTTCTGTTAGATGCATTGAAAGCCTGAAGAAGCAGGTTGATACTTGCTATTGAAGATTGAAGCTTTAAGATGGAGTACCTTTCATTCCCCTGAAGAGGATAGACTTGAAGAGCAGTTGCAGACTAAGGATTGAGCTGCTGTCAGAGGATTGCTTTGCTGTGAAGCTGTGGAAGCTGTTGATCTGCTTTATTTCCTGTCTACTTGCTTTCTGTGCAACTGTATTGATGTGACTTGTTTGATTTGCTTGATGCATTAGAATAAGTTCATGTTTAGACTGATTTAAGCTAGGAGCATGATTGCATTAGAGGTTGAGTTGCTCCCTCTGCTTGTATTTTTACTATATGGCTTTGCTTGCGGGTCTTCGGAAGAGCCCAGCTCCCTTGCCTATGTGGTTTGTGATTTTGCTTGATGGCATTTTATTTTCCTGTATGATTGCAGTTATTCATATCTGGCTTGAGGTCGAGACGAGCTTGTGGAGGCTGATGCCCCACACACATTTCCTCCCTCACTTGCATTGCATGCATTTTACAGTTGTTTACTGTTTACTGTTTAAGCTGATGCTTTATCTGTTTCTGTTTATCATTGACATGATCCCCTAGGAATCTCACTTCCTTTGATAAGGAAGTGATGATTAGAACTTTAGGTTGAAACCTATGCATGATAACTTCTAGGAGATCCCTGTTTCAAACTACAACCATAGGATGAATCCTTGGCATGACAACATTAGGACTTGATAGTCTCCCCTTAGTTGAGCCTGTTCTCTCTTCTCATCTCAAAACAACAGTAAAAAACGTAATAAAGGCAAGTTAGTATAAGCGCGATACGAGCCTTAAGCTACTTGGGTAATGATAATTGAGCGGCCTCCTCTCAATCGTCTAGAATGTTTAGTATACGTCCTTTGGACGATATGCGACGCATTCGCTCCCAGGTCATAAGCTACTTGGGTAATGATAATTGAGCGGCCTCCTCTCAATAGTCTCTAGTGTTGTACGAACTACAGACAAACATAAAAAACAGTTCTTTCGTAAAAGACAGAAAACAAACTTCAAACTTTTTGCCCCGTGGGCCCATAATTCAAAGGAAGCTTTTCTGAAGAAAAGAGTGTCGTTAACTCTCAGTTCTACCACAAACGGTAACGCCTAAGTCTCCAAGGGTCGAGCTGCGTATGCCAAACTGCTGGAACTGTTTGTGAACCCTACTCGATAAAACAGATGAATCTGACCCCCCGTAATCCGTATTATCCCGAACTACGTAAGCTCTGATCTCTCATACCTGTTGAGAGTACATAGGCACAATACTGATGTATTGGCAAGCCACCTTCCCCGTAACCCGTAGTTAGCCGAACTACGTTGACTCTGATTTCTCATTCTCTGATGAGAATGCGTAGGCATAAAGCGCGACGCTTTGCCGAGTCATTTTTCTTTTCCTTTTCAGACCAACCTTGATAGGTAGATAGATAAAACCAACCCGTCAGATAAACACAACAAGCATGGATCCCATCGAGTACGATGGACATGAGGGGTGTTAATACCTTCCCCTTGCGTAACCGACTCCCGAACCCAGACAACAGTTGCGATGACCTTGTCTTATACCCTTTCGTCAGGTTTTTTCGATCGTTTCCTTTCCCGTTCTGAGGGATAAATAACGAAAGGTGGCGACTCTTCTGTTTTGCCGGACCCTTATTTTCGCGGTAGCGACAGCTGTCAATGTTTGAAACTTAGTCTGGTCATGGTCTCAACTGGACACACATAACAGCAAGCTAAAACAACAATATACACACAAAGGAATATTCTAAGCACTGAACTAGACCCTAATAAGACTGTCTAAAGTCAAGGAATTAGCAAACTTGATGTACAAGTAAAGAACACTTGATGACAAAATTTAAGGCACCAAATTCATGACAATGAGAGTTGGTTATGACAACTCCAACTTGTCAAGGACTAAACAAAAATGATCTTTAAGGGTGGTTAATAACTTGTTGAAACAAAGCACAAACCAATGCAATCTAAACCTTCAGTTTGTCATGAACTAAAGCAACAACATTAAGCCCTCAAGGCACTCCTCACTGGGTCCTCCAATCTTGTTCTAAACCAACAGCATAAACCTAAACATTTAAAAACCTGAACCACACCCAAACTGCCATCACGGTTCCAAACAAAAATGAGGCATACAAACCTAGAACCTCAAAACAGCCTTTCCTAGACTGTCTAGGATTTATCATCATGGATTAACCAACTCTAATGCATCATAAGTCCAAGACTTTATGGCACCAGTCTCATACCATCTTGATCATCATAAAACCAAACACATACTAAGTCCAAAAAAGTTAGATGAAAGCTCTCAATCTTTCCAAGACAAAATCACAACCAAGCTAGCAAACTAGACACAAAGGCATTGAGATGATCCTAGATAAATTCTCAAGGGGTTAAGGCAAAACTGATGAGAAAACCAAATTGATAAACCTTTTCACAAAAAATTGGACAACAAGCACAGTACTAAAACCAAATGGCAACAGAGTCTTATCAAATGAAGAGGTCTGACTGTACTAAATCATCGTCTTAAGACAACAACAGTCTTGGCCCTCATAATGCTAAAACTCACACACTAGTTCAAAACTGTCCCATAAATGAAAACTAACATTCTTGCTAAGCACCAACCAAGAGTTGGGATAACGAACACCAGATACCAACCAAAAGTTGGGATAACGAACAGAAGGGTACCAACCAAAAGTTGGGATAACGCACCCTGGATACGAACCAAGAGTTGGGATACAACCAAAGATACCAACCAAGAGTTAGGATAACGAACCAAGGAATACCAACCAAGAGTTGGGATAACGAACCCTGGATACCAACCAAGAGTTGGGATAACAAACTCTGGATACCAACCAAGAGTTGGAAAACAAACAAAGATACCAACCAAAAGTTGGGATAACCCTCCCACAAGATACCAACCAAGAGTTGGGATAACGACCGTGTTGGGGAAAGAGTAGACTAACCAGACAACGCTGCACGGGATAAACATCCATCAAAAGATATCATCCAGAAGACGGGATAATACTTACCCTCCAGGGATAACAACCAAGCACTACCAACTAAGAGTTGGAACCACCACACCACTAACCGAAATCTAAACGGCGAGGCGACTTTGCCGGGGAGGTATACTGACCAAAAGTTGGAATCAACAACCAGGAAACAAAGGTTACCAACCAAGAGTCGGAACAACGTCAACAAGACGACCAAACCAAATATCACCACCCAAAAGTTGGGATTAGACTCCACTGGGGAACCAAAGACTACCAACCAAAAGTTGAAAACAGACAGACGACCAAGCTGGGTATTACCGACCCTACTGGGGAATCAAAGACTACCAACCAAAAGTTGGAAAACGTCAACCAAACCTTACCAAACTAAAGTTGGGATAACTACTCCACTGAGGAATAGAGGAGGACCACCAATCCAAAAGTTGGAACAACAACTAATCACGCAACAGACTACCAACCAAAAGTCGGAATAACAACCAATCATGCAACAGACTACCAACCAAAAGTTGGAATAACAACTGCAGGGGATAACATCCAACCAAAAGTTGGGAAACAAAGCTACTAACCAAAAGTTAGGATCACTATGAAAAGATCACCATCGACCAAAAGTCGGAACAAGAGCTACTAACCAAGAGTTAGGATAAAAGCCACTAACCAAGTGTTAGAATAAAAGCTACTAACCAAAAGTTAGGATAAAAGCCACTAACCAAGAGTTAGAATAAAAGCTACTAACCAAAAGTTAGGATAAAAGCTACTAACCAAGAGTTAGAATAAAAGCTACTAACCAAAAGTTAGAATCTCGACTATGCTAACTGAAAACGAGCTGACCACAACAAAGGTTACCAACCAAAAGTTAGAATCCCCGACTTTGGTGAGGAAAATAAGGATCAACCACCAAAAGTTGGAATAAACTCCAAACGCCAATGGGTCACCAACCAAGAGTTGGAATGAAACAAAGATTACCAACCAAAAGTTGGAACAAGGACTCTGCAGAGGGAATCGAAGATTACCAACTAAAAGTTGGAATAATATCCTAGAATATACCAACCAAAAGTTGGAAAACCAAGCACAATAATTTGGACTACGCTGGGGATTACCAACCAAAGATTGGGATAACGCACCCAGAACAAGCAGGCAACAGAATCAACCGACTCACGACTTGCAAAGAAACATCTGATAGGAAAAGAAAGGTTCAAACAACTAATTCTGCCAAGGAACATCAGTTCCACTAACCACTCTGTTGGAGGGAAATGTCTGACCAATAGACTCGACCAGGGAAGACAACACTCGCTAGTGACTCACCTGGGGAGAACGAAGACATTTAACCAAACAAACCAGCTGAAGAAAGAAAACGTTTAACAAAACGACTAGCTGGGAATAATCCAATAAAATGGCCAACCCAAAGATCCACACCAATCAGGGATAACATAAAAATCACCTGAATCAAACAACCTCTGGCACCAAACCTGGCTTATGCTCCAATGGAAATGTTTGAAAATGGCGTAATGCTCCATACGAAATGGAAATGCTACGCATTTGGGAGGATGCTATGCAAAAATGAAAATGCAAAGGAACCACCCCAGCAACATAAATGCTGGAGATAAACGGCCAATTATGCCGGGAGAAATAGGATGTGCTGAGTACGATCGGACTCATACTGGGGAGAAAACAACCCCTGGATGACCTCCTTGTAAAGCACCTCTCAGATACAACCATTCTAAAGAGAACAAAAATCCACCCCGCTGGGAATCAAAACTCTGCTGAGGAAAAATGCCCTGGATGGCTTCCTAGAAAACAACTCTTATAGGGATCAAATGCCTAGGCTGGGGAAACGCCCGAAACAACCTTCCAACATTCTGGGGAATAAACACACTCAACCGGGGCGAATATTCAGAATACGACCCTACCGAGAAGTAAAGTAAACTGTTGGGAAATAGCTCTACTCTGCTTGAAAAGAAATTCCACCCTACTAGATAATATCAAATACCTCCATTGAAAGCTCCACTCTACCGTGAAATGGATCACGCTTCGCCTAAACATCTGTCACATTGAGGGAATTAGCACTGAACTCTGCTCGAGGAAGAAACCCTGAATACCGATGCTACCGAGAAAACACCAGAAAGTCAAGTCCTTTGGGGAGAGGGCGTCGAAACATTGCCTCCGCTGGAGAATAATACGCTACGAACGAACCCACCCCACCGGGGGTTAGCCTCTGTAGGGAGACGAAACCATATTCCGCTGGATATTCACTACACACCTCCGCTGGCGATACCTGACCTGATAGTGAGACTCTGTGGTAAGATAAAATCTCTGCCAGGGGAGAAATGAATTTGTATTATAATTTCAATGTCGTGAAGGAACACATTTGCTGGGGAGATCTGCCATCCTGCAATAAAACAAAAGAATACACGCATGCGAAATGGTTACCTCGGTACCATTCATGATACTTACCACGCGAGCAAAGTCATTTGCTTTCGTTACGCTCTGTAAAGCCTCCTGTTTTCATCTGCAATGTTTATTAAAATATCGGACGGTTTTGTAAACAAACAGTAAAAATAAAACAAGAAAGGGAAAGCTCTTTAACTTAAGTGAATACTTTATTGATAAAAGGCCTGTAAATAGGAAAATTACAATTCGGATGCAATTCCTTAAAAGAGGCAATTGCGTAAAAACAAAAGAATATATACAAATGTCGGCAATATGGAAACAAACAACCACCATGTGTCGATTCGGCTATGACCTGTATGTCTTCGATGTGTCCCATGTTTTGCCTTCTGAAAAGACTGACTGGACTGATTCCTTTCCCTCGGGATAACTGCTCGTAAGCTCACAGATTGAACACAGACCGTAGTTGTTTACTTTCAAATCCCTAACTTTTACCTGGATCGCCCTTTCGGGTTTTCAATCCACCGGGATACCCATTTTTGCCAAAGTCGCCTTTTCAGGTTTTCAACTTTGCGGGTTTACATCTTTCCTTTTTGTCCCTAATTTTTTCCCGAACCTTCTCTTTTTCATGGTTCACCGGGATGCCCCATTTTTGCCTGGACTTTTCTTTTTCTGTCCAGTGGGTCTCTTTAAGCAAAGTATTTTTTAACCACGTATGCGTTCAAAAGGGATGAAAAATCTTCACCATCCATGGTAGATAGTAATAAAGCTCCGACAGAGAAAACCTTTCTTACCACATACGGACCTTCATAGTTAGGAGTCCATTTTCCCCTGTGATCTGTCTGAGGAGGAAGGATCCTTTTCAACACCAAATTACCCGTCTGGAAGCACTGAGGATGCACTTTCTGATCAAAGGCTTTCTTCATCCTACTCTGGTACACCCGGCCATGAGCAATAGCCGCCAATCTCTTCTCGTCAATCAAGCTCAGCTGATTCAACCTGGTTTGCATCCACTCAGCTTCGTCAAGCTTTACATCCGAAAATACCCTTAAAGAAGGAATCTCAACTTTCAATGGTAGGACTGCTTCCGTACCATACACTAGTGAGAAAGGAGTTGTCCTGGTTGGTGTACGCACCGAAGTACGATAACCGTGAAGAGAAAAGGGCAACATCTCGTGCCAGTCCTTATAGGTTACTACCATCTTCTGAATAATCTTCTTGATATTCTTGTTAGCTGCCTCAACAGCACCATTCATCTTCGGACGATATGGAGAAGAATTGTGATGCTCAATCTTAAAACCCTGACATAGTTCCTTCATCATTTTGTTATTCAAATTTGAACCATTATCAGTAATGATTCTTTCAGGAATTCCATAACGACAAGTGATGTCCTTCTTTATGAATCCGGCGACCACCTGTTTCGTGACATTGGCATAAGACGCTGCTTTTACCCACTTTGTAAAGTAATCAATCGCAACCAGAATGAAGTGATGTCCATTAGAAGCAGTCGGCTCAATCCTTCCGATCACGTCGATTCCCCACATAGAAAAAGGCCAAGTAGACGTTAACACATTTAGAGGAGCCGGTGGCACATACACCTTATCTGCATAAATCTAGCATTTATGGCATTTTCTGGCGTATTTGAAGCAATCGGATTCCATAGTCATCCAGTAATACCCAGCTCTCAAACAATTTTCTAGCCATTTCATGTCCATTGGCATGAGTCCCAAAGAACCCTCGTGGACTTCCTCCATTAACAGGTTTGCTTCAAGTTCATCAACACAGCGCAACAAGACCATGTCGAAATTTCTCCTGTAGAGCACATCGTCTTTGTTCAGATAAAAGTTACTGGCTAACCTCCTCAAGGTCCTCTTATCTTTCCTGAGTCTTGAGAAAATGCTTGATATCAAAGTACCAAGGCTTTCCATCTGATGTTTTCTCAATTGCAAACACAAAAGCAGGTATATCAAGACGCATAATGGTGATGGTTGGAGCTTCATTCCAGAAATTCAGTTTGTACATCGAAGATAGCATGGCCAAGGCATCTGCCATCTAATTCTCGACTCTTGGCACATGATGGAACTCGATTCTATCAAAGAACGACAACAATCTCCTTGCATAATCCCTGTAAAGCACCAGGTTGGCCTGACGAGTTTCCCACTCTCCTTTGATTTGGTTAACGACTAACGCTGAGTTACTGTACACATCCAGATTCTTGATCCTCATATTAACGACCTCTTCTAAACCCAATATGCACGCTTCGTACTCGGCTTCATTATTGGTGCAGGTGAAAGTCAATCGGGCAGTGAACGATATATGAGAACCGTGAGGTGTAATAATAATAGCTCCGATCCCATTGCCATATGAATTAACCGCTCCGTCGAAAACTAGTTTCCACTAAGATCCAATCTCAGGACCCTCATCAGGTAAAGGCTCCTCACAGTCTATCATCTTCAAAAACATGACATCCTCATCTGGAAAATCAAACTTCACCGGCTGATAATCCTCAATTGGTTGCTCCACGAGATATTCTGACAGAATGCTTCCCTTGATGGCTTTCTGGGAAACGTACTGAATATCGTACTCTGTTAAAACCATTTGCCATTGGGTAATCCTTCCGGAGAGTGCTTGTTTTTCAAAGACGTACTTGATTGGATCCATCTTCGAAATCAATAGGGTGGTGTGGTTTAACATGTACTGTCTCAAACGCTTAGCGGCCCAAGCGAGTGCACAACATGTTTTCTCCAGCATCGATTATCTTGACTCACAATCAGTGAACTTTTTACTCATGTAGTAAGTAGATGGCATGCTCTTTTCTACGCAACTCGTCTTGTTGACCGAGCATACATCCCATTGAATTCTCAAGAACCGTGAGGTACATGATTAGTGGTCTCCCTGCAACTAGAGGCATGAGTATTGGGGGTTCCTGTAGATACTCTTTTATTCTCTCGAATGCTTTCTGGCAATTTTCATTCCACCCGACCATTTGATCTTTTCTTAGAAATTTGAATATTGATTCACAAGTGGTTGTAAGATGAGATATAAACCTTGCAATGTAGTTCAATCTCCCCAGGAAACCACGAACCTCTTTTTCCGTTCTCGGCTCAGGCATATCTTGTATAACTTTTATTTTGGCAGGATCTACCTCAATACCCTTTTCACTGACAATGAAACCCAGTAACTTTGCAGATCTAACCTCGAAGGTGCACTTGTTAGGATTCAGCCTCAGCTTGAACTTCCTCAACCTTTCGAACAATTTCAGAAGATCGACCAGATGTCCTTCCTCCGTCTGTGACTTTGCAATCATGTCATCAACATAGACTTCAACCTCATGATGAATCATATCATGAAACAAAGTGACCATTGCCCGCTGATAAGTTGCCCCTGCATTTTTCAATCCAAAAGGCATCACCTTATAGAAAAAAGTCCCCCGTGGTGTGATGAAAGTAGTTTTCTCCATGTCTTCTAGGGCCATCTTGATTTGGTTATACCCAGAGAAGCCATCCATGAATGAAAACACAGAATACTTAGCGGTGTTATCAGCCAACACGTCGATATGAGGGAGCGGGAAATCATCTTTCGGGCTCGCTTTATTCAGGTCTCGGTAATCAACGCACATCCAAACCTTTCCATCTTTCTTAGGAACAAGAACAATATTAGCAACCCACATAGGGTAATTCGTGACAGCAAGAAACCCATCATTCAACTGCTTCTGAACCTCTTCTTTGATCTTGACTGCCATGTCAGGCCTTGTTCGTCTCAACTTTTGCTTGACTGGCGGATATTCTTCTCTGAGAGGTGACCGGTGTACCACAATATCTGTATCCAGCCCAGGCATGTCTTGGTAAGACCAAGCGAAGATATCCTTATACTCACGGAGCATTTCAACCAATCTTCTCTTGACACTGTCTTCCAATGCAGCCCCTACTTTAACCTCTTTCTTATCATCCTCGGTGCCCAGATTGGTAATTTCAATATCCTCCTGATGAGGCACAATGACCCTTTCCTCCTGCTTGAGAAGCCTGGCTAACTCTTCGGGTAGTTCACAGTCTTCGTCAGTCTCTTCTTCAGCTTGATAAATGGGATTATCAAAGTCATGCGAAGTCATAGCCGAATCTGAATCAATGGCATCTGCTAGAAAAGACCTGCATGATGATATTATGTTTATTATGCGATGCAACAAACAAAACACATTGCCATTTTTCTGTTTAATATAAATGTAAAACAAAAACAAGACAAACAGGGATCACAATATTTGAATGTGAAAACATCCTTTATTTAATGATAAAGTGAAAATAACAAGAGGCCCCATAAATTGGGTCACTACGCCTTGGGCAGAACGTAGGACTGAGCATAATCAAAACAATAAACATTACTCTGCAGTAGTAATATGAATGACTTCTTCAGTAGTCCAGTTTCACAGCTTCTGGCCAGGAGTACATGGATGAATCTAAGCATCCATATCGCAATCAGTGTCACCTTCATCATCTCCAACGACATTAATCCTGTCAAATATCACACCACTTCTGGTGAACTGCACAGGTCCCATGTACCTCGGAGTGCTCTGAGAAGAACTTGAGGGTTTGTATCCCAGGCCGAACTTGTCCTGCTTGACGGAAACATTAAGAACTTGGCCCCACTTATGCGATGAACCGAGTTCTACGATAGCACGAGCCTCCTTGAGCGATGACATCTAAACCTCTGGGCCCTTGGCTTCCGCAGGAGACTTCCCCTGAATCTGAACTGTTTCAAACGCCTGGCAGAGTGTTTTGTGGATCTCCCCATCCACTTCCACGTACTTAAAGGATGACAAATGGCTAACCATAATATCCTCTTCACCGCATACCATGACTATCTTCCCTTCCACCATATACTTTAACTTTTGATGCAACATTGAGGTCACTGCCCCTGCAACATGTATCCAAAGTCGGCCAAGCAAACAACTGTATGCTAGTTAGATATCCATAATGTAGAAAGTTGCATCAAAGATCTCTGGTCCTATCTGAATAGGCAACGTGATCTCCTCAAACACTGATCTCTTAGATCCATCAAAATCCCTTACGACCAAATCACTTGGCGTGCATATCAAACCTTGAATGTCCAACTTCATTAACGCCTTCTTTGGAAGCACATTGAGGGATGACCCTGTATCAACCAGGACATGCGACATCAGAGAACCTCTACATTCCAAAGATATATGCAAAGCACGATTATGGTTCCTCCGGGAAGGGGTCAGATCCAAATCAGTAAAACCGAGACCACTACCGGCATTTACATGAGCTACTACCCCCTCCAACTAGTTAACAGAAATCTCCTGGGGTACGTACGCTGCATTCAATATTCTCAATAACGCATTGCGGTGTGCCTCCGAACACAACAATAATGACATGATAGAAATCTTCGAAGGAGTCTGATTTAAGTGATCTACAATCTTGTAGTCACGTTTTCGAATAAGTCTCATAAATTCCTCTACATCCTTCGAAAGATCACCAGCACCGACCTGTGGTTGGAAATTCTCTTCAATCATGGCCTTTCTTTTCCGTTTGTCATTCTCATCAGTCTTAACCTCTGGTGGTGCAAAGACCCTACCACTTCTAGTGATACCTCCGGCCTCAACTATATTCTCAACGGACGAACTCCCATCTGTAGACGTTGTCCATTCCTGCTTTTGCCCGTTATAGAACACCTCTCCCCCATAATTCCACAGGATAGCTCTAGTGCTCTCATATGGTACAGGCCCAGGTACAATAATGATAACCGGAGTCGGCCTAGCAGGCGTTGAAATATTGATCGTCCGGTATGGAATGGATATCGTAGTAACTTGCTTCCATCATTACTCACTGTATTCTCAGCATCTTCTTTCACAACTCTATCAAATTGCAAACAGCCCTCATCCATCATTCTCTGAATACCCTTTCTCAAAAGATCGCAACCCTCAGGTTGCGCTTCACACTCTGAGCAGTCAAGAGAACAACCTGGAAACACCCCCTTCTTCAACAAACTAGCTTTCACAAACCCCAGCGGAGTCTTCAAATCCCCAACATCCGTTACCAGATTTAGCTTCTCCCCCTCGATAATGGCATTGGCTCCTGCCACCCCATGATTCGGCATCAGGTTTTGATTCATATTGGGCCCATCGTTGGTGAAATTGATAGCTTTGGAATCAAGCAGATCCTGGACTTTGTGCTTGAAGGCTTTGCAATGGTCAATATCATGGCCCGGGGCGCCTGAGTGAAAATCATAATGAGCATTCACATCGTAGCCAGGAGGTGGTGTACCAGTGAGAGGAGCCATAGTCCTCTTCTGAACCAATTGTAACTGTAGCAGATGTTGTAAAAACTGAGAATACGGCATCAGAGGATTCTCGAACTGTCTATCAGGCATTCTATGCCTAGAAACATAAGGTCGCGGAGTATTGACTTGTTGTTGAGCTGCGGCTGGGATATTTACTGTAGCAACTTATTGATGATGACGGGATTGAGTTCTACCTTTACCCTTGTGACAAATAGCGTTTACGTCCCCTTCCTTTCTCTTAGGTTTTGCTGAATATGGTTTCTTTGTTCCTCCTGAAGAGGATCCACCACCATTTGGAATTTTTCCAGACTTAATTCCACTTTCGACTCTCTCGCTAGCAATTACCAAATCAAAAAACCCTGCAGACATGCAGCCTATCAACTTCTCAAAGTACACACCAGGCAGCGAAGCCATGAACAGGTCGATCAACTCCCTTTCGACCATAGGGGGTTGCACTCTTGCAGCTAGATCCCGCCACCTCTAGGCGTATTCCTTGAAGCTCTCAGTACTTTTCTGCGACAAACTCTGTAATTGTACCCTGTTTGGGGCCGAATCACTATTATACTAATAGTGACACACAAAAGCTTTGGCCAATTCTCTCCAGCTGCGGATATGAGTTCTCTCAAGTCCCATATACCATTCCAAAGACACTTCTGTCAGGCTGTCTTAGAAGAAATGCATCATCAGCTTTTCATCATTGGAGTAAGCAGACATCCTCCTGAAATACGTCCAAATATGCACTCTTGGACAGGTCGTCCCTTTATACTTGTCAAAATCGGGCACCTTGAATTTGGGAGGAATCCTGACCCCAGGAACTAAACCGAGATCGGACATATCAAGGCCCAAAGAGTTCTGATTCTCAAAAGATTTCATCTTCTCCTCGATCAGTTTAAACCTTCGGTCAGCTTCAGTCGGTAAACCACCCTCCATATCTCTCATGGAAAACACATCATCATGGTTATCTTCCCAATGAGAGCCAGCAACCCCGTGCACAGTGCACACACTTCCATTACCAGCAACGTTACCATTCTCATTTGCAGCTTCTCTGCCCGAAGTTAAGACAACAGTAGGGATACCCTGTGGGATAGATCCACCGATCGGCTGAGGAATAACACCAGCTCCTCCGTGCAAAACGCCCTCTTTGTCAACCCGTGCTATCAATGGTTGGACCAAAGTTCTTAACTGTTCCTGCCCACTAGCAACAGTCTGCATCAACTCCATGAACTGAGCCATGCGATCCCTAACTTCTTGCAACTCGGCTTGAACTTGATCCATTACTCTTTGCTGATTCCCTCGAGTCGAATACTTGTGGAAACTGAACTCCTCAATCCTGTTACTAAAGAAAACCAAGAAGAGTTAGGAACAGAGGCCACTGAGAACACCTGTGATGCAAATGAAAATGCAAGATGCAAAATGCAAATATGTATATATGCAACAGGGAAATTTCCCCCCGATTCTAGTTCCGAGAATAACAAGACAACAATGGAGAACCCATAGACAAGCATAGAGCAAGAACCTCATATATAAAGATGAACAGCCAAACAGGCAGCGTACAGGCATATCACTGAGTACAAACAGAATTACCTCAACCAACAAGCCTAGTGATGGTCAATACAATAGCAATAACAAGCTATAAGAAAATAAAAAACATCAAGTGTGACGCCAAGCCCGAAACTTCTCTAACAACTCCTGTGTCTCAGGATGATCCGGTCTAGTGAGCAACCCCTGGATGAGTAGCTCTCGTTGGCTAATAGTGCACTGTAGACCCTCGGCATAGTCTTCCCAAGCACCTTCACCAAAGACTGCCTCTAGCTTGCGCCTCTTTGAATCAGCCCTCAGCTTGTATTCCTTCAAGGTCGCAAGTGCTTCGTTCAGCCTGCAGTCGCTATCACGTCTGAGTGAAGCTTCAATTGAAATTTTCTCATCTCTCACTCTGAGCTGAGCCTTCAGCTTGGCAATTTGTTGTTTCAACCCATCTTCACGTGCTTTGTTATTAGTGAGGGTTGCATTCCACTGCTCGTTGAACTTCGAAATCTCCATATACGCTTTGTCTAATTCTTTCTTCTTGGAAGTGAGAACATCACTAACAGCTTTGAGATCCAAACCCAAACGCTCTCGAGAACTAGTTTGCTTGGTCAAATCCGTACCCAATCTGTTCACAAGCTCAGTCTGCCTCTTCAAGGAATAAGTTGATTCACTCTTCTCGCGCCGAAGCTGAGTAATCTCTTCTTCCAACTTCTCATTAGCCTTTCGCAACTCTTCTTTTTCATACCACAACTGGTTGTACTTCTGAATGTCCACAGTGGTAGGTTCCTCAATCATAAGAGGCTACAGAGGCTCAACAGAAGGAAAAGGCATCAGAAACTTCGCAGCTCTCTTGCAAATCCAAGTCAGGTAAGGGTCATAGGCTCAACTGTTGCCCCCAACAATGCTTTCCCTTTCTTGTGAATACTGACCCAAGCATGCTCCACTTTGGCTAAGGCATCTCCTTCCAACAATCCGGTGAGATACAGAGATTCCTGTATCTCCTCTTCCTTTGGAGGATCTCTCAGTGCGTACCCAAACTGCCTAACCAACAAGGATGTGTTATAGCTGATGCATCCTTTCCTTCCGACCAAAGGGACGTTAGGAAATCCACTACAACTATAGATGATTTATGTACCAAGCATATCCCTGTCAAACCAAACAATGTTCTCTGCAGACAATCCCATCAACCTCTCTGGCCATTCTGATGTACTGGCTGTAGTGACAAACGGACCTGTCTTGGGCATATGACTAGCAAACCACCTGTACAGCAAGGGAACACAGCAAGATACATTCTTTCCCCTTTGGTTCTCATTCTTATAGTGGATAGAATGATACACGTCTCCAAGATGAGTAGGTATCGGATTCCCCGAAGCAAAAATGTAGAAAGCATCTATGTCTACAAAATCCGGAAGGTTGGGAAATAGTATGATACCACAGATACAAAGAGCTAAGATGGCGCTAAACACGATCCAACAACCCTCTTTGGCGTACTGCTGAGCCTTATCAATTAGAAAAGGTAAAGGAAAACCAGGCACCCCAATCCTCTTAACCACCTTTCCGGAGATCTCAGAAATATCAAGATGAAGAGCGGCAGCAAGCTTAGCCAGATTAGGCTTAGCATCTGTGTGGTAGAATGGCATCCGGTCTAAGATAGGAACACCTAACAACACAGAGTACTCCTCCAAGGTAGGTGCCAGAACATAATCTGGAAAAACAAAGCACCTCAGCTGTGGGTCATAAAACTGCAGGAGAGCATACAGGCCATCTAATTCAAACTTAGAAGCTTTGCAGATGAAACTCAAAATCCCCCCATATTCTTTCCTGAAATCCTCCATCACACCATGATCAGCCAAGGAGATAAGCTTTAGAAAGGGTCCTATCTCTGGATTAGGGAACTTGTACAACACACTTTTCTTCAAAGAAGGTTCCATGTTGACAGTGGGCTAGCAGACTAGAATCGAGGAGGAAAGATACACCTGCAACATAAATACATGTCAATGAAAATACAACATGAAAATGCAGATGCAGATGCAAATGCAACAGGGGATCAAGATTGTTGTGTTGTTGATCAAGAAGAACCAGCGCTTCGCTTTGGCAAGAACTTAGCACTATCACTGATAGGAACCCCTGGTATCAAGAACACAGATTCATAATGCAAAGAAAACCGTGTAGTCTGAAAGTCAGGGTTTCCTGCATAACCCAATCCCTCTCACACGTATGGACCTATCCACTGATAAGGTTCGGAATCCTATGCGTTCATCAACGTCACAGACTTTCGAGAAATGATCATACGTTCACCATTTCTGGTTCGACATCATAATCTCCCGAAGAGGCCTCACCTAGCTGAATCACAAATGATTAATCTCCAGAGTCGACAGTTTCCTGCTCCAATACCCCCTCCTGACTAATGTTCAGGATAGGATACCTTCACAGAAAACCTCGTCTGAACGTGAATTTCGTGGGGACTAATGCATGCTGAAACATACAGGTATGTCACTACTTTCCGCTCTAAAGCTATGTTTGAACTAAAGCCTGGGTCCGACTTATCTCTCAGTGGAATTCCCCCCCCCCCCCAACAGCACAGCAATAATGATATATACAATGCTGAAAATAAAAATGCGGGAAAATAAAGTACACATATACAACACCCAAAGATAAACAAACAAGCATTAGGATTGACTCGCATAGGGGACGTTCCTGTCCCCAGCAGAGTCGCCGGTTGTCGCTACTGCGAAAAAAGGTGTCGGCAATGACAGAAGAGTCACCACCGTTCATTATTTATCCCAAAAGAGGGAAAGGAAACAATCAGAGAAAACCTAACGAAAACGGGAGAAGACAGGTCATCGCAACCATGTCTCAGGTTTGGGAGTCGGTTACGCAAGGGGAAGGTATTAGCATCCCTCACGTCCGTCGTACTCGACGGGATCCATGCTTGATTATCTATCTAAAAGGGTGATTGAAACTATCTACACTAAAGGCCTCAGGGACAAAAGAAAAGAAAAGTGACTCGGCAGAGCATCGCCATTCTGTGCCTACGTATTCCCTCGTGCAATGGGAAAGTCAGAGTCAACATAGTTCGGCTAACTACGGAGGGATTTCTCGCCAAGACGTCGCGTCTTGTGCCTACGTATTCTCATATGGTATGGGAAATCAGAGCAAACGTAGTTCGGGCTAACAAGAACACCGGTTGGTTCAAAATGTTTTTACCCGAGTAGGGTTAAACCTCCGTTCTAGCAGTTAGGGACGATGCCTATTTGCGGTAGAACCAAAGCTTAACAACACTCTTTTTTCTGGAAAAAAGTTTTCCATTATTAAGATCCCGAAGGATAAAAAGGTTTGAAAGTGTTTTTTGAAGTCTTTTAAGAAAATAAGTGCATCGATTAGGGTTTGTAATTCATGTTGCACTAAAGACTATGACCTAGGAGCAAATGCATCGCATATCGTCCAAAGGACATACGCTAAACACTTTAGATAATTGAGAGGAGGCCCCCCAATCACCATTTTCCAAGTAGCTTAAGGCTCGTAACGTACAACATTCATTAGCCTTTATTAAGTATTTTGAACTTGTTTGAAGATGAGAAAGAGAGGGGACAAACTAAAGGGAGACTAACTCAAACCTAGTAGTTGTCATGCAAAGTATACCTATAGTTGAGGTAAAAGGGAATGCTACCTAATGTTATCATGCATGGTTTAAGTCCTAAGGTCTATCATAATCTCAAGAGATTAGAGATCCTAAGGGAACATGGCAAAGAAGAAGAAGAAGCAAAAGAAAATGCAAGTATTCAAACATGTAATGCACAATTAGAATGTAAGTGAGGGAGGAAAGTAGTGTGGGGCAGCAGCCGCCACAAGTGCATCTCGACCTCAAGCATGCGTATGAAAATGCAAAATAGAAACACAATAAGAGCAAGCGAACATGAACATGCAAGCACATCATTGTTAGAACACAGATTGGTTCTTAATTATATCTCTATGTTTTGATGATAACTCTAACGAAATTTTGTATTAAGAAATTATATACTCTAAAATTTGTTTAAGTATGTTTGCTGCAGATATTAAAGTGTATATTATTCTGAAAGCAAATTAGATATGAACATGGAATTATGCAAGGCTCTGAAGCGTCAGAAGCATATCTTAGAAGAATCTGAACGCTGCCTACAGAAGATTCTGAGCGCTGTCTACAGAAGGATCAGAAGCAGAAGCTACAGAAGCATCTGAAGCATTGAAGATTCTGTATGAAGAGTTTTAAGCATAGTTTTTCAGAAGACTCTGATAGTACTACGCTGCAAGTACTAAGGATCTGATTCCAAACTCTGCTCTGAATTATTACACGCTGAAGCACACTAGCTGCAACACTCTGATTCAGCAAACTCTGATGAACATCAAAGACTTTGATCACTCAAGGCTCTGATGTTATTGCTGAGTATTAGAAACTTGTTGAAGAAGAATTCTAAGTTATGTCCGTTGGTTAGACCAAACGAGTCTTTCCTCATTTATGCTAGACACTAGAACATGGGCAAAAAGGATTTCTCTAAACATTCTACTTCTAGGAAAGGTCAAGTGATGTGAAGACAAAAAGGCTACAGCTCTTTTCAGTACACAGTCTTTAAAGTGCAAACGTCTTGGACTTCTGTGCCTATAAAAGCAAGTCTCCAACTCTCTTCTTCAGTTGACGATTATTGAAAGAAATTCAAAAGAAAAGCTCTCATACAATTTATTCTCTTTGTTGAATTTATTTCATACGTTCTTAAAACTTAAGTGTAAATCACAGTTGTGATATAGCTTTCTTAGAAGCATTCAAACACTTGTTTTTAGTTTTACATATTGATTGTAAAAGTTCCTTAAGAAGACCCACTTGTGGTCAGTAGTTCTTGAGAAGCCTAAGAACAGTTGCTCTTAGTGCTTGCTATTGTAATCAGTTTGATTAATAGTGGATTAAGTCCTTGTTGAGAAAGGAAAATCACTCTTGATAGGGTGGACTGGAGTAGTTGAGTTCAACGAACCAGGATAAAAATCCTTGAGTTTTTATTACCATAATATTTTCTCTATACTTATTCAACCCCCCCCCCCCCCTCTAAGTATTTTCTCACCTTCAATCATCACTTTGAAAAACACATACAAACATGTGTATCCAAGCGGAAAACGAATGAGTGTCGATGAAGTCCTGATTAAACAATAAAAACAGTGACAAAATGTCCAAAAATATTTCACTCTTGATGCATCATATTAATATACTATGATCCGATGTGAAACAGTACTCAAACAAACAAGAAAAACAGCAAAACAGACCTGTTGGCACAGTGTTAATCGGTTAACACTGGAGGTTAATCGGTTAACCTGTGGAAAATGTTTGAAAATCATGAAATTTGTACATGTTAATCGGTTAACACCAGGCGTTAACCGATTAACACCTTGAAAACTTTGAAAAATTTAAATATCTATAATGGTTAATTGGTTAACCAAATGTGTTAACCGATGAACATTGTGCCAACAGCAGAAAAAACAGCAACAGAACATCATTTTCAGCAAATAAGTACTTATCTGATCAACCAGATGATTGCATAATCACTTAATCACGAAATTAAACCAGCAAACCATGATTCAAACAGCATATGAACAGATTAACACAGCAAGATAATGGATCAAACGGATCGAAACCATAAAAACTCAATCAAATATGAAAATCCACATGATTATGCAAATAAGCTAAAAACAGATTCGGATCAAAAATTTCCAACCTACGAAGCGAAGATTTGCTCCGGTTAGTGTTGATTCGCTGGAAATAAGCAGACTGAGGCAAGAAAACCGTAGATTCTTCGAGATCCAAGTATGTTCTTGTTGTAGGAGTGAGGATTCACCAAGATCAAGCCAAAATAAGCCAAATAATCACTTCTAAAATCACTTCCAAGTTCAGATCCAATTTTGCATGAAAATTGGATGAAGAAATTGATTCAATGGAGAGAATGGATGAAGGTTTAGCTCTTAGAAATCAAGGATTCCAATGAAGAATCAATGATTTCAATGAGAAGAGCTTTGGTGAGGGTTTTGGAGAATGGAAAATTGAGAGAGAATTTGAGAGAATTGAGATGAATTCTGAAAATGAGAGTGAATTATGAGAGATTAGATTGCTTTGGTTTGGAGTGGATCACTTAAATATCACTTAGGCTTGGATCCAAATGAGAGGTTTGGAATACGGTTTGTGAAATTATGGATTGGAATTAGGAATGGGCATTTGGAGTGAAAAAGAAATTAACCAAATTTCAAATAGGTTCTAGATCCTTCCCAAGTGTAAAATTGAATTTCCAAGTGATCAAAATTGGACCCCCAAAGTGGCTTGCATTGACAATTCACGTGCAGATGCAAAATCTGCACTGGTTAGTCGATTTACCATATAGGTTAATCAGTTAACACCCTCAAAACTTCAAATTTGACCTGATTTTGACTTGGTTAATCGATTAACACCCTCAAAATTTGAATTTTGGCGCCTTTTGGTGGGAAATCTGCCCGTTTGCCCATTTTCAAACATTTTGGACTCTGTTAAACTCCTGAGACTTGCTCTTGAAGGTTATAACCATGGGAATGCTTATTAAAGCCTGAATGCTGCCTTCTGGGCTGAAAATACCCTGCAAAATAAAATAAAATCGGTCACCCGACCGCTGGGCAAAATAAATGCCAGGGACTCTGTGCTTGCCATCCAGGTTCATGCATTGAGATGAAAACTGAGCCACGAGAAAACCTTGATCCCATGTCTCTGTTGCACCCCAAAATTTTTCCAATATTTCTTTACCTAGCTTATGTTTCATTTCATTCACATTAGCATTATCGTTTGCATTTCATTGACATGTGTGCAGGGGATCAAGAGGTATGAGTATCAATCAAGAGCTACACAAGACTACGGAGCTAGCTAAGAAGGTTATTCAGATGTTCAAGGGTTGATATCCTTGTCAGAGAAGTTAAAAGAGCCTCAGAGAGAGTGGTTGAAATCAATAGTGTATGTCTCCTAACTTGAGAGTTGTGGGAAGTCATATGATGATGTTGAAGCCATAAAGTTGGACTTGAGGTCTTGAGAGAGCTCATGAGAAATGTTGAAGTTCATTTGGAAGCCTAGACAGGTCATTATGTGGAGAATATGAAGTTGCTACCAAGTTTGGTACGATTAGGGTTTCATCTGGATGACCCTAAGTCAACTGATGATTTGAAGAAGGTCGAGACCTAATTCAAGATCCATGTGATCATGGATTGATACCTTGAGATGTTCTAAGGATGATTCCAATTTTAACTCGTCATGATTGAAGAGTTTGAGAAGTTTTAGGTTAGGGTTTCTAAGGCTTGACAGTGTAAAATCCCCTAGCTTGACCCCTGACTTCAAGGCTATTTAACTCAAGGTACGATGTTCACCTCATCTTGAACCCAACATGATTATTGAAGATCATGGTCTTAGCTTTAATTTGAGTACTAGAAGTCCTTGATAGGGTTTATGGAACTCAAGTTACGAGCCAGACAAGTTACAAGTCATCTGAGGCATGTGAATTTGGAGCTTGAAAGTTACCCAACTTGAATGAGACTTTTGCCTATAAGGATGATTCCTATGAACTTTTGGTCAACATTAATGTTTTTCCTTATTCTCTTAGCTTTCTAGAGAGTACTAGAAGTCCATGATTGGATTTATAGAACTCAAGTTATGGCTTTGACAAGTCAAGGGTATTTTGGGTATTTGGACATCATAGGTCATTTTGAATTATGGATCCATTTCACTATCTTGCAAGCTTCAAATGGAATTTTTTTCAACTTGAAAGTTGCTCAAAATGATGTTTTTAGCTCAGCCAAGTATCAAGAGTCCATTAATATGGATTAGAGCAAACATTGGTTGAAGGAATTTCACAAAAAAGGCCATTTTAATGAATTAAAATGGAAAAATTCAAAACAATTGTAATTTGAATGATTTCAAGTCAAGTTGGTACTCATTTTGATTGGAAATGATATTCTAAACACTTTTGCATTATTACATTTTTGAGTTGATACTCATTTCATGGAATTTTGGTGGATTACTTCATGATGAAGTAACACTTCAAACACACATCTTTGGTTGAAATCAAAGGAGGGAACTCACTCAATTACACTCCACAACTCTCAAGCAAGAGAACTGAAGTGGATTGAGAGCAAGAACAAAGTCAACTCGTGCATACCATAAGTGAATTTTTGAGAAAAACTTGAAAGTTGGAAATCACAAATTGGGCCTCGATTGGGCCTCCAAAGGTTTCAAACAGATTATAAATTGATTTTGGATCATTCTCAGAAGCTTCTAGTGCCATTTTGTGTTGAGAAGCAGTTGGAATCAGTTGTGGAAGAAGCTTGAAGTTTGATTTTCGAGTTTGGATTTTGGAGTGATTTCAGAAGCAATTGAGCATCTAGACTTGTTCATCATCATCCATTGAAAAAATCTGCACCTTTTGGAGGAAGAATTCACCCTCAAGAACACCAAATTCGAAGTTTTCGATAAGGTTCTTGATTTTCAAAATTCCTCTTAATTTAAGCATAATTAAGTTAGTTTGAACATGTGGTTAAGTTAGTATTGAACTCTAGATGGATTTAGAATTGGTTTGGTGGAGTTTTATGATAATTTTTACCATGGTATCCTAAGTTGTAGTTTGAATATCTCTTTAGATAATGGATAAAAATGAGAAAGAACATGATATTTGGAACCTAGGGAGTGAGAGGAAGAGATTAGTGGCTTCGTTTTAAGTTTTCGTGAGAGTTGAAATTTCTTGATGATTCTTGATGTCCATGGCTTCTTGAGTTTTAATGGAGGAAAGTTGAAATAAGTGGTAGATTCGGATTCCTTGCGAAAAATCCCATGAAATCGGTTAAAGAAGCGTAAGAAACGGTGAAAAAATGAGAACGCCACGTTGTAGGGGGGATCCGCGCGACCGCCGGTGGTAGGGTGCGGTGGCTGGAAATTTCACCGGCGAGTTGGGGAAGATGAAGTGGAGAAGACGAGCCACACGCGTCCGATCATAATAATTTTCAATTTAATTTCGTTTTTCTCCTTTCATTGGATAATAAAAATGCCAAAAACTGCATAGTTTCTTGCTAATTTTTGTTCTGGAGTTTGGTATAGAATTAAGACTTGAAATTTTGTACGCTGGTTGTAGACATGTTTATGATGTTATGTGATTTTTATTGCATTTTTTAGATGATTCTAAATAGGATTTTAGGATAGTTGTTTAGGAGTATTCATGGAGGGATCCCTTTAGTGTACCCTTAAGGTTTTAGATTTAATTTGAGCCTTTTGATTTAGGTTTAGCCCCTAATTTTTAGATCATAGAATGTTGATACATGTAGGATAGTGTAGTATTTTCCTTGGAATTTTTAGGAGTGATTTTCAATTAGTTCCTCATTTTACAAATTAACTTTAGTTTAGGTGATCCTAACTTAGAGAACCTCATAGATTAACCTTGTAAATAGCCATTAGATGATTCTAAGTAGGGTATTCTTTCTTGATAGATTGGTAAGTATGTAGACACCTCATTAGAGCTTTGCTAAAGCCTTGATAGAGCTTTTGATTCCCCTAGCTTAGGTGATCCTTGTAGCTAGTCTGTAGGGTTTCTTAGGAGTGATGTGTTGCCTTCTGTTCCCTATGTGTTTTCCTTGGGCTTTGCCCTACCCTCTTTATCCAAGTCTTGAAGAGGATCCCTCCTGGGAGAGCCTAATCCTTCCTTTGGTTGGATTATGTGCATTCCTCAGGAGGTTGAGCCTTGAATTGACATTCTCCAGTATAGTACATTCCTTTGGTTTGTACTATCTTTATCCTTCAAATCTTGATGAGGAGCCCTCCTGGGAGAGCCTAATCCTTCCTTTGGTTGGATTCTGTGCATTCCTCAGGAGGTTGAGCCTTGGATTAACATTCTTGGCATGGTATATTCCCTTGGTTTATATATTGTCATCCATCTCAAAGTCCTTTTCTTGGATCCCTCTTGGGAGAGCCTAATCCTTCCTTTGGTTGGATTCTATGCATTCCTCAACAGGTTGAGCCTGAGATGGACATTATGTGTTGATACACTAAAATCAGTTACCCTTAGATTGATATCTAGGACTAATACCCAGTCTTTTCTATCCTATTGACATAGGATCCCTCTTGGGAGAGCCTAAGCCTTCCTTTTGTTGGATTATGTGCATTCCTCAAGAGGTTGAGCCCATGATGGACTCTGGTGTTGATACACCTCCAACCTAATGCAGCCTGGGATGACTTCCATGTTACTCATTTTGGTTTCTCTCCCTTGTGTGAATTGCTTGATGCATTAAAATAGGATCATGTTTATATCACTTTAAGCTAGGAGCATGACTGCTTAGAGGTTGAGTGAGTCTCCCTCTGCTTGTTTGCATTAAGGGTTGAGGTGACCCTCCCCTTGCTTGTGTGTTGTTTTACTTTTCATCTGTGTATTAGTAATAGAGGTTGAGTCTGTCCATCTCTGTTTGTCTGTTTCCTTTTTGCTTGATTGCCTAGAGGTTCAGTGAGTTTCCCTCTGCTTGTATTGTTGTATTGCGTGTGCATCTTTACTGTTTATCTGTTATCTGTTTAAGCTGATGCTTTATCTGTTTCTGTATCCCATTGGCATGATCCCCTAGGATTCTCACTTCCTTTGATAAGGAAGTGATGATTAGAACTTTAGGTTGAAACCTATGCATGATAACTTTTAGGAGTTCCCTGTTTCAAACCTCAACCATAGGATGAATCCTTGGCATGACAACATTAGGACTTGACAGTCTCCCCATAGAATTCGTTCTCTTCTTATCTCAAAACAACAGTAAAAAACGTAATAAAGGCAAGTTAGTACAAGCGCGTTACGAGCCTTAAGCTACTTGGGAAGTGATGATTGAGCGGTCTCCTCTCAATCATCTAGGATGTTTATTATATGTCCTTTTGGATGCTATACGACGCATTCGCGCCTAAGTCATAGTCTCTAGTGCTGCACAAACTACAGGCAACCATAAAAAACAGTTCTTCCGTAAAAGACAGAAAACAAACTTCAAACTTTTTTTCCCCGTGGGGCCATAATTCAAGGAAGCTTTTCTGAAGAAAAGAGTGTCGTTAACTCCCAGTTCTACCGTAAACGATAACGCCTAAGTCTCCAAGGGTCGAGTTGCATACACCAAACTGCTGGAACTGTTTGTTAACCCTATTCGGAAAAACAGATGAATCTGAACCCCCGTAATCCGTATTTTCCCGAACTACGTAAGCTCTGATCTCTCAAAAATGTTGAGACTACGTATTCACAATACTGATGTATTGGCGAGCCACCTTCCCCGTAACCCGTAGTTAGCCGAACTACGTAGACTCTGATTTCTCATTCTCCGATGAGAATACGTAGGCGTAAAGTGCGACGCTTTGCCGAGTCATTTTCTTTTCTTTTTTAGACCAGCCTTGATAGGTAGATAGTAAATAAACCCGTCAGATAAACACAACAAGCGTGGATCCCATCGAGTACGATGGACGTGAGGGGTGCTAATGCCTTTCCCTTGCGTAACCGACTCCCGAATCCAGACATTGGTTGCGATGACCTTGTCTTATACCTATTCGTCAGGTTTTTCCGATCGTTTCCTTTCTCGTTCTGAGGGATAAATAATGAAAGGTGGCGACTCATCTATTTTGCCGGCACCTTATTTTCGCGGTAGCGACAGTTGGCGACTCTGCTGGGGATTTTACGTCCCCTGTGCGAGTCAATCCTAGCGCTTGCATGTTTAGTTGTTGGGTTTGTGTTTGTTTATCGTATTTTACCTTCCGCATTTTATTTTCAGTATGATATGATTATCTGTGCTGTTGTGAGAGGGGCATTCTGATGAGTGGGAAGCCAGACCCAGGCTTGAGAGCTACATAGTATTAGAGTGGATTAGTGGAGGACGTGCTTGCTTTGCTTGCATCAGTTTCCCTGTAATCCACACTCAGATGAGGTTCTCTTTGATGACTTCCTATTGGTCCATATGACTCGAGGGGTTGTCGGATCTGAGGATTGTCGACTCTGGGAACCGATCATTTAGGATTCAGCTAAGTGAGGTCGCTTCAAGAGATGATGAAGCCACACCTCCTGGGTATCGTATCATCATTTCTTGAAAGTCTGTGACGCTGATGACCGCATAGGATGCCGAACCTTTTCCGTGATTAGGTCCTTACCTGTGAGCAGGGTCGGGTTATCGCAGGAAACCTTAACCTTTAGACAACCTGGTTTTCTTGACAGTGAATCAGTATTGGCGTATCAGAGGATTCTTATCATCAGAGATATGTTTGTTCTTGACAGAGCAGAGTTGTGGTCCTTCTCCTGAACAACACAGTCATCTTGATCTCCTGCTGCATGATTGCATTTTTGCATTGTTTGCATCCTCATTTGCATATCATTAATGTGTGTCTGTGTTGCAGGTACATATTTCTCCCCTGGTTCTAGTGATCTTGATCCACATGGCTGATATGGCATCTCGGAAGAAGACGGTGGCTTACAAGCTACCAACGCCTGACATCCGAGAATTACGAGCTTTGATTTCTTTGGTTGATAAGACAGTGATGGAGAGTTTCAAAAAGAGTTATGGGAGACTTTTGGGTATTGTGTATAAGCTTCCTACGTACGAGTTGAATGGCCTCTACGCTCTTCTGGAGTTTTATGACCCGCAGCTCAGATGCTTTGTTTTTCCAGACTATGTCCTAGCTCCGACCTTGGAGGAGTACTCTGACCTGTTGGGGGTGCCTTTGTTGAATCAGATGCCTTATTACCCTCAAGAAGCAATTGAGCATCTAGACTTGTTCATCATCATCCATTGAAAAAATCTGCACCTTTTGGAGGAAGAATTCACCCTCAAGAACACCAAATTCGAAGCTTCTGATAAGGTTCTTGATTCTCAAAATTCCTCTTAATTTAAGCATAATTAAGTTAGTTTGAACATGCGGTTAAGTTAGTATTGAACTCTAGATGGATTTAGAATTGGTTTGGTGGAGTTTTATGACAATTTTTACCATGGCATCCCAAGTTGTAGTTTCAATATCTCTTTAGATAATGGATAAAAATGAGAAAGAACATGATATTTGGAACCAAGGGAGTGAGAGGAAGAGATTAGTGGCTTCGTTTTAAGTTTTCGTGAGAGTTGAAATTTCTTGATGATTCTTGATGTCCATGGCTTCTTGAGTTTTAATGGAGGAAAGTTAAAATAAGTGGTAGATTTGGATTCCTTGCGAAAAATCCCATGAAATCGGTTAAAGAAGCGTAATAAACGGTGAGAAAATGAGAACGCCACGTTGTTGGGGGGATCCGCGCGGCCGCCGGCGGTAGGGGGCGGTGGCCGGAAATTTCGCCGGCGAGTTGGGGAAGATGAAGTGGAGAAGACGAGCCACACACGTCCGATCGTAATACTTTTCCATTTGCGGTCATGATTAGTCTCCACCATGGACATTCTTTGACTAATCTCATACAATTACTTGGACCTTAATTAATGTGTTGTCACTCTCCTACCCCTTGGATGACTTGACTTGGTCCTTAGATCCTCTGGCTACAGTTTTTTCTGCATTTCTTTATTTCCTTTAATTGTTTTTATTTTTTCTTTAATTGCTTTGTTCATTTTAATTCATAAAAAAATAGTAAAATGCTTAGAAAATTATGAAAAAATTCGTGGATGATCCTCATCATGTCTAGGATTTTTGTGTGCAATTAGATTTTATTTTCGTTTAATTTTCAATTTAATTTCGTTTTTCTCCTTTCATTGGATAATAAAAATGCCAAAAACTACTTGAAATTTTGTACGCTGGTTGTAGACATGTTGATGATGTTATGTGATTTTTATTGCATTTTTTAGATGATTCTAAATAGGATTTTAGGATAGTTGTTTAGGAGTATTCATGGAGGGATCCCTTTAGTGTACCCTTGAGGTTTTAGATTTAATTTGAGCCTTTTGATTTAGGTTTAGCCCCTGATTTTTAGACCATAGAATGTTGATACATGTAGGATAGTGTAGTATTTTCCTTGGAATTTTTAGGAGTGATTTTCAATTAGTTCCTCATTTTACAAATTAACTTTAGTTTAGGTGATCCTAACTTAGAGAACCTCATAGATTAACCTTGTAAATAGCCATTAGATAATTCTAAGTAGGGTATTCTTTCTTGATAGATTGGTAAGTATGTAGACACCTCATTAGAGCTTTGCTAAAGCCTTGATAGAACTTTTGATTCCCCTAGCTTAGGTGATCCTTGAAGCTAGTCTGTAGGGTTTCTTAGGAGTGTTGTGTTGCCTTCTGTTCCCTATGTGTTTTCCTTGGGCTTTGCCCTACCCTCTTTATCCAAGTCTTGAAGAGGATCCCTCCTGGGAGAGCCTAATCCTTCCTTTGGTTGGATTATGTGCATTCCTCAGGAGGTTGAGCCTTGAATTGACATTCTCCAGTATAGTACATTCCTTTGGTTTGTACTATCTTTATCCTTCAAGTCTTGATGAGGAGCCCTCCTAGGAGAGCCTAATCCTTCGTTTGGTTGGATTCTGTGCATTCCTCAGGAGGTTGAGCCTTGGATTGACATTCTTGGCATGGTATATTCCCTTGGTTTATATACTGTCATCCATCTCAAAGTCCCTTTCTTAGGATCCCTCTTGGGAGAACCTAATCCTTCCTTTGGTTGGATTCTGTACATTCCTCAACAGGTTGAGCCTGTGATGGACATTCTGTGTTGATACACTACAATCAGTTACCCTTAGATTGATATCTAAGACTAATACCCAGTCTTTTATGTCCTATTGACATAGGATCCCTCTTGGGAGATCCTAATCCTTCCTTTGGTTGGATTCTGTGCATTCCTCAAGAGGTTGAGCCCATGATGGACTCTGGTGTTGATACACCTCCAACCTAATGCAGCCTGCGATGACTTCCCTGTTGCTCATTAAGTTTCTCTCCCTTCTTTGAATTGCTTGATACATTAGAATAGGATCATGTTTAGATCACTTTAAGCTAGGAGCATGACTTCTTAGAGGTTGAGTGAGTCTCCCTCTGCTTGTTTGCATTAAGGGTTGAGGTGATCCTCCCCTTGCTTGTGTGTTGTTTTTCTTTTCATCTGTGTATTAGTAATAGAGGTTGAGTCTGTCCATCTCTGTTTGTCTGTTTCCTTTTTGCTTGATTACCTAGAGGTTGAGTGAGTTTCCCTCTGCTTGTATTGTTGCATTGCGTGTGCATCTTTACTGTTTATCTGTTATCTGTTTAAGCTGATGCTTTATCTGTTTCTGTATCCCATTGGCATGATCCCCTAGGATTCTCACTTCCTTTAATAAGGGAGTGATTATTAGAACTTTAGGTTGAAACCTATGCATGATAACTTTTAGGAGTTCCCTGTTTCAAACCTCAATCATAGGATGAATCCTTGGCATGACAAATTAGGACTTGACAGTCTCCCCATAGAATTCGTTCTCTTCTTATCTCAAAACAACAGTAAAAAATGTAAAAAAGGCAAGTTAGTACAAGCGCGTTACGAGCCTTAAGCTACTTGGGAAGTGATGATTGAGCGGTATCCTCTCAATCATCTAGGATGTTTAGTATATGTCCTTTGGATGCTATACGATGCATTCACGCCTAAGTCATAGTCTCTAGTGCTGCACAAACTACAGGCAACCATAAAAAACAGTTCTTCTGTAAAAGACAGAAAACAAACTTCAAACCTTTTTGCCCCGTGGGCCCATAATTCAAGGAAGCTTTTCTGAAGAAAAGAGTGTCGTTAACTCCCAGTTCTACCGCAAACGGTAATGCCTAAGTCTCCAAGGGTCGAGCTGCGTACGCCAAACTACTGGAACTGTTTGTTAACCCTACTCGGAAAAACAGACGAATATGAACCCCTGTAATCCGTATTTTCCCGAACTACATAAGCTCTGATCTCTCATAACTGTTGAGAGTACGTAGTCACAATACTGATGTATTGGTGAGCCACCTTCCCCGTAACCCGTAGTTAGCCGAACTACGTAGACTCTGATTTCTCATTCTCTTATGAGAATACGTAGGCATAAAGTGCGACGCTTTGCCGAGTCACTTTCTTTTCTTTTTCAGACCAGCCTTGATAGGTAGATAGTAAATTAACCCGTCAGATAAACACAACAAGCGTGGATCCCATCGAGTACGATGGACGTGAGGGGTGCTAATACCTTCCCCTTGCGTAACCGACTCCAGAATCCAGACATTGGTTGCGATGACCTTGTCTTATACCTATTCGTCAGGTTTTTCCGATCGTTTCCTTTCCCGTTCTAAGGGATAAATAAAGAAAGGTGGCGACTCTTCTGTTTTACCGGCACCTTATTTTCGCGGTAGCGACAGCTGGCGACTCTGCTGGGGATTTTACGTCCCCTGTGCGAGTCAATCCTAGCGCTTGCATGTTTACTTGTTGGGTTTGTGTTTATTTATCGTATTTTACCTTCCGCATTTTATTTTCAGTATGATATGATTATCTGTGCTGTTGTGAGAGGGGCATTCTGATGAGTGAGAAGCCAGACCCAGGCTTGAGAGCTACATAGTATTAGAGTGGATTAGTGGAGGACGTGCTTGCTTTTCTTGCATCAGTTCCCATGTAATCCACACTCAGACGAGGTTCTCTTTGATGACTTCCTATCGGTCCTTTAGACTCGAGGGGCTGTCGGATCTGAGGATTATCGACTCTGGGAACCGATCATTTAGGATTCAGCTAAGTGAGGCCGCTTCAAGAGATGATGATGCCACACCTCCTGGGTATCGTATCATCATTTCTTGAAAGTCTGTGACGCTGATGACCGCATAGGATGCCAAACCTTTTCCGTGATTAGGTCCTTACCTGAGAGCAGGGTCGGGTTATTGCAGGAAACCTTAACCTCTAGACAACCTGGTTTTCTTGATAGTGAATCAGTATTGTGGGTATCAGAGGATTCTTATCATCAGAGATATGTTTGTTCTTGACAGAGCAGAGTTGTGGTCCTTCTCCTCAACAACACAGTCATCTTGATCTCCTGCTGCATGATTGCATTTTTGCATTGTTTGCATCCTCATTTGCATATCATTAATGTGTGTCTGTGTTGCAGGTGCATATTTCTCCCCTGGTTCTAGTGATCTTGATCCACATGGCTGATATGGCATCTCGGGAGAAGACGGTGGCTTACAAGCTACCAATGCCTGACATCCGAGAATTACGAGCTTTGATTTCGTTGGCTAATAAGACAGTGATGGAGAGTTTCAGAAAGAGTTATGGGAGACTTATGGGTATTGTGTATAAGCTTCCTATGTACGAGTTGAATGGCCTCTACGCTCTTCTGCAGTTTTACGACCCGTAGCTCAGATGCTTTGTTTTTCCAGACTATGTCCTAGCTCCGACCTTGGAAGAGTACTCTGACCTGTTGGGGGTGCCTTTGTTGAATTAGATGCCTTATTACCGTGTTGAGGGCGAACCTAACTTGAGTAAGTTGACTGCCGCTCTTCATGTAGATGATTCAGAGTTGAAGGGGATGGTATTCAGAAAGATCGGAGTTCATGGTTTCCCTTTGCCTTTCCTGATGGAAAAAGCTCGAAAGTTTGCCAAGAAGGGCCGCTGGGATGTATTCAATGCCTTCTTAGCCCTTTGCATTTATGGGATCGTGCTATTCCCAAGTCATCCAGACTTCATAGGTATGGATGCTTGCCATATATTTTCCTCTGGGAATCCAGTGCCCACTCTCCTCGGAGACGTCTACCATTTAGTTCACAGCAAAAATGAGAACAGAAAGGGGAAGAACGTGGCATGTTGTGCTCCTTTACTGTATAAGTGGTTTGCTAGCCATATTCCTAAGACGGGACCGTTCATTGATTCTACTGAGTCTTCACCCTGGTCTGCATGTTTGATGGGTTTGACTGCTGACAATATTATCTGGTTTGATAGAGATCTACTGGGCAAAGATATTGTACATAGCTGTTGTGGCTTTCCTAACATCCCCCTGGTTGGAAGGAATGGATGTATCAACTACAATCCTTCTCTGCTAGTACGACAATTTGGGTATGCACTATGAGGTCCTCCTGAAGAGGAAGAGATACAGGAATCTCTGTATCTCACAGGGTTGCTTGAAGGTGACACTTTGGTTAAGGTACAGAATGCTTGGAGCAAAATTCACCGAAAAGGAAAAGTCTTGCTAGAAAAAAGCAACAACAAGGCCTTTGATCCCTACATGGCTTGGGTCTGAGAAAGAGCCACCAAGTTTCTAATGCCGTTTCCTGCTGTGGAACCATTGTATCCTCCCGTGTACAAAGAGCCTACCACAGTTGATATTCAGAAGTTCAACCAGGTACTCCAAGAGAAGGAAGAGCTACGAAAAGCCAACGAAGAGTTGGAGAAAGAGATCGCTCAACTTCGGAGAGAAAAGAACAAAGACGTACACACCTGCAAGAAGCAGACAGAGATGATCAACCACTTGGGCGCTAATCTGACCAAAGAGACCGATTCTAGGTGTAATACCCCAAATTTTACCCTTACATTTAGTCAGTCAGTTCGCATAGCATTTCATTTTGCATCCATTAATCACTAACCAATCATTGAGTGCGATTTGTTTTACAGGAATTACCCCTAGGGGCGTTTTGGTCATTTTAAGCAGAATTCGTAATTTTGGGACAGAGGAGACATTATTCCTGAGGCATTTATTTACATGGGTTGATTATGTCAAGGTGTCGGCACGTTGTGACTGGTATTGAGAAACTCTTGTCAGAAGTATTTGGACTCAGGGCCGTTTCGGTGTTTTGTTTTGAATGATAGGAGCTTGGGCTGAAAAGAAAGTGGATAGTGTTAAGGCTGTTCAGAGAAGTTATGTGATCAACGGGATTGTAGTTTGAATTTGTTCGGATATAATCATGTCGCGGGATACTAGTTATAAAATTGATCAAGGCAAAGGAGAAGGGAGTTTTAAATATTTTTGAGACTTTTATCCATAAGTATTCATAAGTTACAACTCAAAGGTGGATTTAAATAATTTGTGAATTATTATTCATGGATATTTAAATTTATAATTGAGAAAATAAACATGAGTATTTGTTGGATTTTATTTCATAAATATTAAAGTACAGTAGAATTGAAAGAACACTTTCGAATTTTATTCAATATGTTCATTTGCTTACAAGAGGATGGCATCTACAATAAGTATCTACTCTAAAAAGGTCCTAAGTCCTAAAGATCCTATTGTGTCTTCATGATGTTCATCCACTGGACATTACTTCATGCTTCTCCGATTAACCTGCACAATCAAAGAGGAACAAACAGAAGCAAGAAAGGGTTAGAAGTTATTTTTGACACTCTCAGAACATCATCATCATCGAGTGCCGGGAGTGGCACGACCGAAGCCGCATCCTACCCCCGTTACCAATCTGAACCATCAGCGTCAGATCAAGTGGCTACTGTTTCTTATCTAAGGGGCAACCGAGAGAGATGAAGAGTAAAATGAAGTAGGGACTGAATAATTTGCCGAAAGGGATCATATGCCGAAATTGGATTCGTTTTCAAAACCAAACAGAATGTCGTTCATCAAGTAAAACATGGTGACATTATCAAGTAAATTTCAAGATTGCTCCCAAACTGATACAAGGGTAAAACAGCACAGCCAATTTGGACTCAGACCCGGATGCCGGCAGGTCTGAATCGCGTTTGCTTTCGAAGTTTTCCAACACCTGAAATTCACCAAAACAACATCAGGATTCCACAAAGTGATCGACCAAACTCAGAACAGAAAAATGAGTTACAAGCTACACGAACAGGCAACAAGCTCTTATGAACAAGCACGACTCGTGAAGTACAAACCAAACTGCATCAGACAACTAGTGTCAGCACAGAAACAACACAGGTTCAGACGAAGCCGTCAAACATAATCGAAAACCACACACAATATCAGTTCAGACAAGATGTCATCATCACTGCGTGACCTCTCTCGGCGGCGTCGACCCGGCAGTACCCGCACCACCAGTTCCCTCTGAAAGAAGAAAAAGGAAAGTCAGTAAACTCATCAGAAAAACAAGATAGTGACTCGTAGTAACCAATCTCATCAGAAAAAAAGCAGATATTTGTTCTGAAAGGGATCCAAAAATATGTCAGCATCTGATAACATCAGCCAATATCAGAGTCAAAACTAAATGGCAATAGCATCCCTCAAAGGTCATCATCACCATATGACCTTCCTCGGCGATATTTGGTCCGACCAAGCGTTAAGCACCTTTCTGAAAGAAGAAGAGAAAAGTTAATTGGGTTCAAAACAGAGGTCCAAATTCAGAAATCCAAGTCAATGCAGGTTATCCAAATCAAAGCAAACCCAACGAAATCCAAATCAGAGTACAACCATTCGAAGTCCAAAAGGAGGATATAGGCAAATCGAAAATGGAAAGAATCCCAATCAAATCGAAATAGTATCAGGTTCACAAATCCACAAAAATCAAATCATATCTCAGAATCATACCTCAGCAAAAATAACGCAATCCAACAATCAGAGGCCCAAAAAGAGAAATTATAAAAGGAACAACATCACCTCGTGTGAAACCCTAGCGGGAGAGAGGGGAAAGCGGCTGCGAAATCGAAGGGGAGAAGAGGGACAACGAAACCCTCACGCGAAGCTCCCGTAACCACCGTGACTGCCTTCATCGACGGCGGGTAATCAACGGCTCTAGCCTCAGCTATCAATCCATCACAGGCCGAGAGGAATCATAAATACCGCTATCATCTTTGCAAAAACGGGGAGCCAAACCGAAAACATCATCGTTTAATATCTAGGTGAGGAATGGCCGTGGTTTTTTTGCGTTTCGTTGCAGGTGAAGAAGATAAGAACAGAAAGAAAACCATGATGTATCAGAACGAAAGAGAAAAGTCTCAGAATAACGAGAGATTGGGACGGCCGCTGAAATGAGGATTGGGGTTCTGAACCCTAATTCCTCTACCCTTTTGTCTCATACGTTGGGCCCGGGTTGGGTCTGGAAGTGGTTACCGGCCCAACCCCTTTTATTTTTGTTTTTTATAATTAGGATTATTTTAAAACCTTTTTTTTAACTAAATATTCAAATTGTTTTTTTTAAAATAAATAGCATCAAAATTTTCTTTAAAATAATAACTAAAAAACATTTTTTAAAATAATAACATCAAATCTTTTTTTGAATTAAAAATTTGTGGATAATTAAGTTAAAACTATTTTTTGAAAATTAAACTTAATCTCTTTTTTACGCTTAAACATCTTTTTAACTTAAATCAAAACTTTTTCTTTATAAACAACAAAAATCTCCAATATTGCACTTTTGTCTCATGACCCGTCCAATTACCGTCTGACTTTGCCTACTAACGGGTGTTCATCTTTTGCAGCTCATGTGTACTACTATTGCGTTGTATTTTTTTTAAGTTTCATTATTATTGTAACTGCCTCTCATGTAACCTCGCGAATCCTAACAATCGCGCTTTAGTTTCTGTCTTTAAGTTTCTGCTTGTATGGCTTACTGTCTGCATTTTATTTCCGCTTGCATGATTCAAATCTCACACATTCATCAATATTTCTGTCACATTATACACATCCGAAGGTTAGGTCTAACCGTTTTGCCGCCGCGCCAGTAGTCCTCAACTTCAAACCCTTACAACCTCACAAACACTAATTTTCACAAATGCCTCGCCGTAGGCAAGATTACAATTTTACCCCTAGCATTAGGTCAAAGAGCCGCCGTGCTCATTTTAGGGTTTCCCGCCGCGGAATCCCTAACCTAATTTAACCCTAATTACAACTTAACAATTCAACGTAGAGATTTGGAGTTTCTACACTCCACGTAAGCGTGTCCTTAAGATGCGTTTATTCCCCTTGAGACCTTGACCACAGTCAAGAAGTCTCTAACCTCCCTTTTGAGGGGAACTACGATTACTCTGATTCCACTCCCGTAAGGATACGTAGGCACAAGATGTGATGTCTTGCCGAGTAAACTTAGAATTAACCCCTTAGGTCTCCTTTCTCACTTGTAATCATTTGTACATATACCTTAAGCGAATGAATAAAGAAAAAATAGTAAGCATTGAACAAAAGGTTCCTGTAGAGTACTACGGAAGTTTAGGATGCTAATACCTTCCCTAAATTTAACCAACCCCCGAACCCTAGATCTTTCCCCGCATTGTGTTTATGATGCAAAAATAGGTTTTCCCTCTTTTGACCTTTTCCTTCGGATAAATCAAAGAGCGGTTGTGAATTGAATTGCGATTCAAACTCATTAATAGTTTGTGATCCTATTTCCACCGCAACAGAAAATGGCAACTTCACTGGGGATGTCTTAACTTTTGAGGGTTATCCCTAATTTGTTCATATTTATTACTATTTGTTTTACTATTCATTTGCATGTATATATTTGTGCTCTGATTTGGGACTGTTCCTTGTGTTGTGAGATAAGTCCTACGCCCGGACTAGTGACATTATTATAGGATGGGGATATATTCGATGAGGCTTATAGGGAGTTGAATCCCGACCAAGCTGATTCGAGAATCACCGCTCAGTTGAGACCTTTTCGAAAATGGTTCGGTTGAACGAGTAATCGTGAAACCTTTTTCCATGGTCGATTGGAGTCTGTGATATTGGGAACCGTAGTACCTTTACACCACCTCGGCCTTATTTAGGACGTAGTGCGGGAACTATGTGGGAGTAGTCCTACAATGGTTGCTACGCGATACTACACTCAAAAGAGGTTCTCTTGAGAATATTATTAACCCCCGAGTCAATCGGAAAGTTGATAATATCTGAAAGATGGGCTGATGACTTTGGGCACTTTTTAGAACCTTGTTCGGCAGGTACGACTAACCTATAGTACACTCCTTTTCGGGATGGGTAGACCTTAACTCCGCTCACGTTCCTTTAACCTAGGACTTTGTGTGTTTTCATGCATTGCATCCATAAAACATCACATTGCATTAAGATTTCATGGAATTCAAACTCTATTTATGAACATTGAAAGATACCATGGATCACCATAGAAGGCATACTTTGAAATTTACTTTTAAGGGTTTTAATTTGGGAGTCCTAGAGAAGCTAAGAGATTTGGTTCAAGATCAAGAAAAGTTCCAAAACAGATATGGAAGGCTATTGTCTTTGTTGAAGATTCAAGTAAACGAAGGACTTCTTGCGACTTTGCTACAGTCTTATGATCCAGATTATCACTGCTTCACCTTTCCAGATTATCAGCTTTTACCTACCTTAGAAGAGTACTCTCAGTTGGTGGGATTACCTATCTTGGATAAGTCTCCATTCGCTTTCTTGGAGGAAGACCCTAAAGAACGAGATATTGCTAAAGCCATTTGTCTAAGGATATCCGATGTCAAAAACAATATGATCACCAAAGGGGGGACCTCCGGTTTTCTCAGGGACTTCCTAATTAAGAAGGCCCAATTTTATGCCGATCATAAAGACATGTTTGCCTTTGAGACAATATTTGCTTTGCTTATTTATGGGTTGCTGCTTTTTCCTAGTTTTGAGGGGTTTGTGGACCTTAATGCAATCAAGACTTTCATGAGGAGAAATCCAGTTCCAACGCTATTGGGTAATACTTATCATTCAGTACATCTTCGAAACTTTCATGGTGGAGGAATGATTACATGTTGTGTGCCATTACTATACAAGTGGTTTATTTCTCACTTACCCAAGTCCGGTCCGTTCTGGAGACTTAATCAAGAACGTTGGTTGCAAAAAGTTATGGCTTTAACTCACTCTGATATTGATTGGTATAATCGCATGTACGATGGGATATCGATCATTGATAGTTGTGGAAACTTCAACAATGTGCCTTTGCTCAGTTTCAATGGAGGAATTAGCTACAATCCAGCCTTAGCTCGCCGACAGTTGGGATACCCCTTGAAGGAACCGCCTAAAGGTATTCATGTGGAGAAAATCTTTTTCAAAGACGACAAAAAGCTTCAAGATCAGATTCTATCCTCTTGGAATCATCTGCATAGGAAGGACAAAGAAAGTTTGGGAAGACCTAATTGTGTGTCCATGGAACCATACCTTCAATGGGTCCGAGGAAGAGCTATTGAGTTGAAGATGCCCTACTCTCGCCAAGATCCTTTACCTCAAAGAGAAGAACCTGTCCAGTATTTCATGACTGAAGCTGAGACTTTGAAGATCACTTTGAAGAAATCACAATGCGAAACAGAGTCATGGAAGAACAAATACCATGTGATGGTCAGCGAGTACGAAGAACTTCAAAAGCAGATTCAGTCGAAGAATGATGAGATACAATCCTACAAGAAGAGAAGGCTCTACGAATATTTATTCTCCTCCGGATCTCCGTCTGCTCACTGAAGTTGTGGAAGATGCTTCTCTAGGATTTTCTAGGCTTTTATTTAGCTATTTTGGTTGCAAGAATATTATTTGTAATTTGTCTTTAATGAATTAAAATTTTCCTGGGTATTCCGCAATATTCGTAAATATTTGAATTCCATGAAATCTTCATTTGCATTCACATTTTAGCATCATACTTTTGCATTGCATGTGTCTCCCGGTTTCTCATACGCGGTTTTCTCACCTTCCAGTTTTGTCACCCTAAGTTCTCTGCATCAATACGACCCTTCAAAAGGATGGAAGATCAAAACCAAGAGATCAACCGTGTCAGCCATGAACTCGAAGATCTTCGAGGGAGTGTAGGGCAGATTTTGGAGATGTTACGAGCTCTTAGTGTGAAGGTGGACGCTCAGTCTACTGTTGTTTCTGAGACTATTAATACCGCTATGGAATCTCAACCAGCTGTTACTGTCGAGAACGTACCTCCTCACGGTCTTCAATCCGGTTTGGTGCCTCCTAGTGCTCGACCAGTTCGACGAGCTACCCCTCCAAAGTGCAAAACTCCTAACTCCGACCATGGTAAAGGACCTGCACGTTCGAGGAACCGCAAAATGGCTATTCCTCAACCTTGGCAACATCAGCAGAGTTATGTTCAAGGTTATCAGTTTCCATATGTCCAACAACCCTATGTAGCTACTGTTGCACCTCCTTTCGATCAGCAGTTTTCTACATACCAGCCTGTGCAGTCAGCTCCGGTATATCAAGCACCGATTTATCAACAACCTTCCGGTTATCCGCCCATGCAAGTTCCTGTCAACAGTCAACGAGTGCCCAACGCTCCTGTTCACCAACAATCACAGAATCAAGTTCCTTATCCCCGTAAGAGGCAGTATAAGCCTTGTCCTCCAATTCCGATAACTTTCACTGAGTTATACCCCCATTTGGTACAACAAGGTCTGATTACCACCCGTGCTTTGGGTCCTCCGCCTAATCCGTTACCTGCAGGTTACAACGCGGCCGCTCATTGTTTATTTCATGAGGGTGCGCCCGACCATGATCTAGAGAATTGCTACGCTCTTAAGAACTTTGTCAGAAATTTGCTAGAAACGAAGAAGTTGTCTTTTGGCGATGCCCAGCCGAAGATCGAGACTCCTCTCGGGGTTCCCCGCTTGTCAAGCTTAAAATCTGCAAAGTATGTTATCCCCTCAGCAAATCAGCCGAATCCAGTAATTATTCAAAGGCCTAGCTCGCTTCATCTCAGTAACCCTCAAGATGATATGACCGGGATCAACAAAGAATCTGGGAAATTTATTTTGAAGCAACGACTGAAAACTGTTGAAGATGTGACCAGCGTAACTGGGGCAAGCCATGACGACTCACAGTGATCGTAAACCCGACGTCCCTTCCATTGAGGCTCCGCCAAAGGAAACTGTTACTCTTGAATGCAAGATTTCATAAACATTTAGAAGGATTTTTCCGACAGTTCATTTGTTTATTTATATGTATTTCTCTTTGATTAAGCATATTTAGCATGTACGAACTTGTTTATCTTTGATTAATTAATGCAACGCATATGTTTGTCTTGAATAAATCCATTCGTTTCACTCATTCAAAAAAAAACGTTTTCATAAATCATAATGCCAACTTTACCCGACCTCTTGTTCTGATGGAGAATTGGGGGGAGGATGACGAACCCAAAACGTCATATTTCTTGTCATATGCTTTCAATTAAAACCCGCTGATGATGTAAGGCATTGTTTCAAATCCCATACACTGGAGATATAAGGATGATAATCCCTCGTTAACCTCTTTGAGCCTTGAAGTAGGAGTTTTTCTTTCTTTTAAGAACCTTCATCCTAACCTGGGGCAGGGTAGGTCTCAGTTAAGCCGATCGAGCGCTTAGATCCTCAAAAAGGAAGAGCAAACCTTCGAGAATTTATCCTTAGCATCATAAGAAGTCCAATACAATGACTATCCCTCGGTTACCTAAGGAGTGGGGCAGTCACGAGCCTTTCAAAAGATTTACACGACTTGTGCATAAAAGAATATTCAAAAAAATAAGAGCCCGCTAAGTCAAAACCTATGAAGGAGACTTAGGCAAAACTGGGGCATCCCGCTGGACTCCAAAGTCAGATCAAAAGACGATGTCCAGGCAAAAGTTAGGGAATAAAAGCAAAACAAGAGGGTACGATAAATAATCCCTAGTAAAGAACAAAATCATGTGACCAATTGCCATTAGAAATAGGTGAGTGACTGTCATGCCCAAAGCCTTGATAAGTTCTCGACCATAGCAAATCCGCTTGAGATATGAGCGTTCGTATCCGATTAACTGAATTAGGATTGGAGAACATCACGAAGAATGGGTGGGTACAAATATAACTTCGAGCCTTTATCCTTTGTTTCTTAAACCGTGAACTGAGCCACGATACAACCTTTGAAAGACCTAATTGAAGTAGGACTTCGGTTGAAAGCATACTCGACAAGATCACGTTTCCTGACTCCTACGAGCTGTGCTCATAAAAATTCATGTTGGCATTATAATTAAAACTTATATCCCGACTAGTGATTTCGGTCACAAGTTATTGCGATATCCTTTTTCAAAACAAAAATTTAAGACAAATATAAGTGTACATTGACAAGCTCAGGATAGGCATTTCAGGCATGACGACTTTGCTTGATATCTTAGAGATTTACATATGGACATAACCCGTGGAACTTGAAGATCCTGCTAAACAGGGGCAGGCAGTTTCCCAGTTCGCTTACCAACACGTGTCTGACGCTCTTAAGGAGCTATTTCTCAAAGATTTCGTCGTAACACGATTAATTTGTGCCAGTTACGTCGAGACCTGACAAATCTCTCAAAGAGTTTGAAAACAGTGGGGCAACCAGACTCCGTGTTCTCTATAAAATCCTCTTGAGATGACCATACCTCACAACGCAAGTATCCTGGGGCACCGTGTTTTTTTTAAAAGAAACAAATGGCGACTACTATAAGGTCCTTCAAGATCAAAACCATGCGTTTTCACAACTTTTCTTCATGCACCCGATGGATTTTACTCACGGCGGCCTTCATTCCCCAGTAAATCTCAGTGTTGCAACAGGCTCCTAAACTATTGCCTCATCACAGTCCCTAGCGAGACTATAAGCTGACAACTTTTTCTTAGGTAACTCGAAAGTGTCCCTCAGGTTTTTTTTCTCCCCATGTGAAGACATGATACTGTGCACCCAAGCAGATTACCTTCTCCCCAGAGAATTCAGAACTTTAAAACCAGACTTGGTTCTACCATTGATCTTTCTTACCCATGATTGACGTATTGGTTGCAGAGAACGCAGGGTATCTCCGTCGAGATGTTTATTTCATCTCTCGTCCTGTCTCTAGTCTGTTTCGTCAGCATACGTAGGGGCATAAGCATCACATGCCTATTTCGTACACATACTCATTACATACTCATTCCATTACATCCTGCATATTTAACTACATAGACATTAACATACATTCATATCAATATACGCAGTAACACATGCGTTAGCATTCACAAGTTCATTGTGTCTCGCCATCATTGGTTGTTACCGCCGAGTAACTGGGTTTGTCCATTCTCTCCAAATAGATTGTCAACCCTAAGCATAAAATACATATGTGTTTCCAGTTTCCCCACAGAGCTCGATCCTCGTGGATGACGGCTACTTCAGCTATCTTTCCTCACCAGGATAAGATATTTACACTTCGAGATCATTCCCTCGATGGAGTCTTGATCACCAGTCTTCTTTCTAGCTCGATCCTAGATTGAATCTCAGTCTTGTCGGTCGTCGAGCCCAACTGGACGTGCATTTATTTTGCACAGTTTAAATTTTTTCACCATACCTTGGCAGATATGCGACTGTTCTCGCCCGAGAAGCTTATCACTGTACCCGGATGTGCATTTATTTTGCACTATCTTTCAAGAAAACCAATCCTTTACAGATACACGCTAGTTCACGCCTGGAAATCCATCAGTACATCTTACAGCATCGGTATGCAACTGTTCTCGCCTGAGAAGCTTATCGATATAACAATTCTACATCCTACAGCATCGGTATGCAACTGTTCTCGCCTGAGAAGCCTATCGATATAACAATTCTACATCCTACAGCATCGGTATGCAACTGTTCTCGCCTGAGAAGCCTATCATCGATCAGCAACAGTTCTCGCCAGAGAAGCTTATCACAACCATACACAACGGGATATGCAACAGTTCTCACAAGAGAAGCTTATCATCGATCAGCACCTGTTCTCACCTGAGAAGCTTATCATCGATCAACACCTGTTCTCACCTGAGAAGCTTATCATCAATCAGCACCAGTTCTCGGTTAAGAAGCTTATCGTAACGTTCTTCAGCAACGGTATGCAACAGTTCTCCGCCGAGAAGCTTATCATCATCTGTTATCACCTCTACAAGCAGTTCTTACATGAGAAGCTTATTATTGCCACTCTTGCAAATAAGCGACATTTCTCGCCTGAGAAACTGATCCTATCTTCGTTATGACTCGCAGCAAATGGCCATCTCCATCGAGCAGTTGGGCTTCCATTTTCCTTGTCGTCTTGAAGTATGGGGAGGTTTGAACCGAATCATATTCAAGAGAGCACAGATCTTGAAGTATGAAGAAGTTCAATTTACCCTTTAGTAAAAGAAGGAGCAGAATCATATTCAGGAGAGCACAGATCTTGAAGTATGAAGAAGTTCAATTTACTCTTTAGTAAAAGAAGGAGCAGAATCATATTCAGGAGAGCACAGATCTTGAAGTATGAAGAAGTTCATTTACCCTTTAGTAAAAGAAGAATCAGAATCGTATTCCAGGCGCCGACCTTAAATATAAGAAGATTTATATATCAGATAAGCAGCAGCCTCTTTATTTGAGTGCTTATCCATTTTGGCATGTAAGTCCCTTCCAACGATAAGTGACAGTTCTCCCTCGAGAAGCTTATCAGGGCATTTCCTATCAAAGTCCATTTATTTTGGCATACAGCCGGTTTTTACCCTGTATATCTGATATGGATTTCTAAAAAGTCCATTTGATCCCATCACGAAGGATAGTTTATAGAAGCTTGGATGTTATTCTTTGCTCAATGCTCCAGCATTCTGTAATCGATCTGGCAGTCGTATAGATCCAGTCTTATTGTTAGACATTCCCAAGTGGAGGCCATCTCATAGGCGCCATCTCCATTTAGGATCATGTTCTAACCACTTTAAGTCCATTTATTTTGGCATACATCCGGTTTTTTGTACCCTGTATATTTGCTACGAAGTTCCGAAAGGCCCATTTGATCCTGTCACGAGAGATAGTTTACAGAAGCTTGGATGTTATTCTTTGCTCAATGCTCCAGCAGTCTGTAATCGATCTTGCAGTCGTACATGATCCAGTTTTACTTTTAGATTCCCCAGTGGAGGCCGTCTCATAGGTACCATCTCCATTGGAGAATCCAGTTCTTTCTAAAAAAAGACAATTGGTCGTGTTCGTGCCAGTTGACCATCATTTTTAGAATCCCCCGGTGTTGTGTTGTGTCCCAGTGAGTCGTTTTTCCCAGTGTGTTCTTCTCGTAGCGTCTGTCCCTGTGTCGTCGTATTCGTCAGCATTTTCGCATTCATCATTCCAGCATACACATCATATCATATTCATGGCATTGTCTGCATTAGTCTGCTTTTGTTTTGCCCATAGCATTGCATATCGCCACATATAAGGGCAAAATTTTCGGTTATCTATATTTAAATCCCTCCACCATGATTCCTCGAGTCTCCGCCACTCAAATCATCCGGTGTAGCTATTTAAATAGGGGAAACTGTAATACCCCAAATTTTACCCTTACATTTAGTCAGTCAGTTTGCATAGCATTTCATTTTGCATCCATTAATCACTAACCAATCATTGAGTGCGATTTGTTTTACAGGAATTACCCCTAGGGGCATTTTGGTCATTTTAAGCAGAATTCGTAATTTTGGGACAGAGGAGACATTATTCCTAAGGCATTTATTTACATGGGTTGATTATGTCAAGGTGTCGGCACGTTGTGACTGGTATTGAGAAACTCTTGTCAGAAGTATTTGGACTCAGGGTCGTTTCGGTGTTTTGTTTTGAATGATAGGAGCTTGGGCTGAAAAGAAAGTGGATAGTGTTAAGGCTGTTCAGAGAAGTTATATGATCAACGGGATTGTAGTTTGAATTTGTTCGGATATAATCATGTCGCGGGATACTAGTTATAAAATTGATCAAGGCAAAGGAGAAGGGAGTTTTAAATATTTTTGAGACTTTTATCCATAAGTATTCATAAGTTACAACTCAAAGGTGGATTTAAATAATTTGTGAATTATTATTCATGGATATTTAAATTTATAATTGAGAAAATAAACATGAGTATTTGTTGGATTTTATTTCATAAATATTAAAGTACAGTAGAATTGAAAGAACACTTTCGAATTTTATTCAAGATGTTCATTTGCTTACAAGAGGATGGCATCTACAATAAGTATCTACTCTAAAAAGGTCCTAAGTCCTAAAGATCCTATTGTGTCTTCATGATGTTCATCCACTGGACATTACTTCATGCTTCTCCGATTAACCTGCACAATCAAAGAGGAACAAACAGAAGCAAGAAAAGGTTAGAAGTTATTTTTGACACTCTCAGAACATCATCATCATCGAGTGCCGGGAGTGGCACGACCGAAGCCGCATCCTACCCCCGTTACCAATCTGAACCATCGGCGTCAGATCAAGTGGCTACTATTTCTTATCTAAGGGGCAACCGAGAGAGATGAAGAGTAAAATGAAGTAGGGACTGAATAATTTTCCGAAAGGGATCATATGCCGAAATTGGATTCGTTTTCAAAACCAAACAGAATGTCGTTCATCAAGTAAAACATGGTGACATTATCAAGTAAATTTCAAGGTTGCTCCCAAACTGATACAGGGTAAAACAGCACAGCCAATTCGGACTCAGACCCGTATGCCGGCAGGTCTGAATCGCGTTTGCTTTCGAAGTTTTCCAACACCTGAAATTCACCAAAACAACATCAGGATTCCACAAAGTGATCGACCAAACTCAGAACAGAAAAATGAGTTACAAGCTACACGAACAGGCAACAAGGTCTTATGAACAAGCACGACTCGTGAAGTACAAATCAAACTGCATCAGACAACTAGTGTCAGCACAGAAACAACACAGGTTCAGACGAAGCCGTCAAACATAATCGAAAACCACACACAATATCAGTTCAGACAAGATGTCATCATCACTGCGTGACCTCTCTCGGCGGCGTCGACCCGGCAGTACCCGCACCACCAGTTCCCTCTGAAAGAAGAAAAAGGAAAGTCAGTAAACTCATCAGAAAAACAAGATAGTGACTCGTAGTAACCAATCTCATCAGAAAAAAAGCAGATATTTGTTCTGAAAGGGATCCAAAAATATGTCAGCATCTGATAACATCAGCCAATATCAGAGTCAAAACTAAATGGCAATAGCATCCCTCAAAGGTCATCATCACCATATGACCTTCCTCGGCGATATTTGGTCCGACCAAGCGTTAAGCACCTTTCTGAAAGAAGAAGAGAAAAGTTAATTGGGTTCAAAACAGAGGTCCAAATTCAGAAATCCAAGTCAATGCAGGTTATCCAAATCAAAGCAAACCCAACGAAATCCAAATCAGAGTACAACCGTTCGAAGTCCAAAAGGAGGATATAGGCAAATCGAAAATGGAAAGAATCCCAATCAAATCGAAATAGTATCAGGTTCACAAATCCACAAAAATCAAATCATATCTCAGAATCATACCTCAGCAAAAATAACGCAATCCAACAATCAGAGGCCCAAAAAGAGAAATTATAAAAGGAACAACATCACCTCGTGTGAAACCCTAGCGGGAGAGAGGGGAAAGCGGCCGCGAAATCGAAGGGTAGAAGAGGGACAACGAAACCCTCGCGCGAAGCTCCCGTAACCACCGTGACTGCCTTCATAGACGGCGGGTAATCAACGGCTCTAGCCTCAGCTATCAATCCATCACAGTCCGAGAGGAATCATAAATACCGCTATCATCTTTGCAAAAACGGGGAGCCAAACCGAAAACATCATCGTTTAATATCTAGGTGAGGAATGGCCGTGGTTTTTTTTGCGTTTCGTTGCAGGTGAAGAAGATAAGAACAGAAAGAAAACCATGATGTATCAGAACGAAAGAGAAAAGTCTCAGAATAACGAGAGATTGGGACGGCCGCTGAAATGAGGATTGGGGTTCTGAACCCTAATTCCTCTACCCTTTTGTCTCATACGTTGGGCCCGGGTTGGGTCTGGAAGTGGTTACCGGCCCAACCCCTTTTATTTTTGTTTTTTATAATTAGGATTATTTTAAAACCTTTTTTTTAACTAAATATTCAAATTGTTTTTTTAAAATAAATAGCATCAAAATTTTCTTTAACCTAATTTAACCCTAATTACAACTTAACAATTCAACGTAGAGATTTGGAGTTTCTACACTCCACGTAAGCGTGTCCTTAAGATGTGTTTATTCCCCTTGAGACCTTGACCACAGTCAAGAAGTCTCTAACCTCCCTTTTGAGGGGAACTACGATTACTCTGATTCCACTCCCGTAAGGATACGTAGGCACAAGATGCGATGTCTTGCCGAGTAAACTTAGAATTAACCCCTTAGGTCTCCTTTCTCACTTGTAATCCTTTGTACATATACCTTAAGCGAATGAATAAAGCAAAAATAGTAAGCATTGAACAAAAGGTTCCTGTAGAGTACTACGGAAGTTTAGGATGCTAATACCTTCCCTAAATTTAACCAACCCCCGAACCCTAGATCTTTCCCCGCATTGTGTTTATGATACAAAAATAGGTTTTCCCTCTTTTGACCTTTTCCTTCGGATAAATCAAAGAGAGGTTGTGAATTGAATTGCGATTCAAACTCATTAATAGTTTGTGATCCTATTTCCACCGCAACACTAGGGAACGTCTTTGGTTGGACCTAAATTCAGTACATGGCGTGTTGACCACCAAGAAGCAGGAGCTGGATAGGGCATACCGGAAGTTGACCCAGTACGAGAAGTTGTGGAACAACACTTTGACTAGCCACAAGGAGCGGGAAGAAAAACTAAAGCAGCAAATAGCCCAGTTAGAAGTCCAGATTGAAATCAAGGACAATAAAATAGAGGATGAAGCCTCACTGCAACGAGACGTCCAGTATAGATTGGTTGAGACCAAGGCGAATTTACAAGATTGTCAACTCCGAGCTGATCCTAAGAGGAGTAGAGTCGAGAACCATTCTGAAGAAGGTGTTTATGGGGGCATTGCCGAGAATCTCCCAGATATCATCAAGCAGAGGGATCTGCTAATCCAGGGTCTGCTTACTCAGCCGGATCATCCCACTACAAAGAAGTTGTTAGAAGATTTTTGTGCCCGTGGCCGCACTTGATCTCTTTGTATTTTCTTTGTACCTTTTATGCATTGATATGCTGATCACCACCAGGCCTGTTGGTTGGGGTCATGCCTTGTTGCTTTAGTGGTATGTGATTACAGTTGTACGCCACCCTCGTGGGTTTTCTTTCAGATAAATATATGAGGATTTCTTTCCATGATTGGATGTTAGACTTTATTTGTCTCAGAAACTAGGATCAGGGGGGAATCCCCCCAAGGCACAGACACATGTTTGCATTTGCATGAATCATTTGCATGATAGGTACCTTGCCATTTTTCTAACCCCCTGTTGAAACAGGTTGTTTCAGGTTTGTCTCGGGTTGATCCGAGCAATGGAACGGGTACGAGCGGAGCTGAGAGAGGTATGATGCCAGCTGAGGCAGGTTATGAGGGACCAGCAGGCGCTCAAAGAGGAGAACGACCAGCTGAAGAATCAGTAGGGCCTGCTGGTGGAGGTGTTGAAGAACATACTTAGGAGGGAATGTGAGCAAAAGCCCGAGGCTGCAGCCGACATACTTGCCCCACGGGTATCTGAAGAACCCGCACCCAGGCATGATAGGCCTAAAAAACCATCTGCTCAGCATGATGCCCGAAACGTTTCCCGTCAGCAGCCACGTCCGGTTCCGCAAGACAACCCGAGAGGACAGGGTCAAAAGAGGAGACTATCTGACAGAACCCTCGATCCAATCCCGATGGATTATGACCAGTTGTTGCAACTCCTGCTCCAACTTCAGTTGGTTAAACATCGAACGTTGGCTCCATTGACTGGACAGCCCCCACCCTACTGGGATGTGAACGCCCGTTGTGAATTCCACTCTGGAGCACCGGGGCACGATGTATTGAACTGTAGAGCTTTTAAGCATAAGGTTCAAGACATGATTGAGTCAAGAACAATTGAATTCATGTCGGGCGGCATGAAAGCACCAGGCATATTCATCCCTTATCATGCAAAAGAGATGGGTGTTCCCATGATCTCATCTGAAGATGAGAAAGATCAGGAGTATATCCCATGATCTTTGAGGTCTGAAGCCTTGCCCGCAACTTTGCCATGTTCTTGGGTCGAACTCCAGGATGAAAGCCCCTGAACAGAGAGGATCCTCACTAGGTTAAACCTCATCTCCGGATTGTTTCTGCCATGCAGAATCCGCAACCTCTCGCTCCGTTGCCGCAAAACTATCGGAGCCCGAATCAGAGTCGACCTCGCAGCAGTCGTTCTTCTGATTGAGTTTGAAGACTTCAAAGGGTCGCCCCCCTCAGCAGCAAATAAGTGTGAAAGCCCAGTTCCCCGGAAGCTGGCAATCTGCATTTTATCATGTCATTTCTTTACATTTGTAGTTTCTTTCCTGTAGGATTACAAATTTCGTTTGTAAAGCACGTTGTTTTCCAATTGATATTGATAATGAAATAAATAGTCATGTTTTGAACTAATCCATTCGTGTTCACTCTCTTCCTTTCTTTTATTTTCAAACGCTTGTTTAAGTGGAATCCGGGGAGGATGACAAAATCCAATGATGCGTAAGCTTCCGATGCTATGCTTTTGAACAAAAAATATGTTGATGATGTACATGCATTGTTTCAATTCCCAAACACCGGAGATATAAGGAAGATAATCCCTTGTTAACCCCTTTGAGCCTAGTTGTAGGAGTTTCTTTCTGAAGATAGACAAACCCTCAATATTAACCCGGGGCAGGGTAGGTGTCAGTTGATTTGACCAAGCATTCAAATTACAACAAGGAGTGTCCGTTCGAGGATCAATCACACCGCTATAGGTCGTACCTAAAAAACCATGATGGTTAAACCTGGCCGATCAGGAGTGAAACAGTAACAATCCCTTTAACAAATCACGCGAGCCGATGCCATACGATTTGTTCACACAAAAAAAGGAGAAAAAAGAAAAAATCGAAAAGAAAAAACCCGCTAAGTCAAATCTTGAAAGCAAGCGACTTAGGCAAAAATCAGGGTACCCCGTTGGACTTCAAAATTGAAGAAACTCAAGAGAGTTAGTCCAGACAAAAGTTAGGGGAAAACGAAAAAATGAAAAACGAAAAGCGAAAAAGGATTACAAAAGAAAAATCCACAAACAAGAACGAAATCGTATGGCTACCGGTGCCCAAACAAAGACGAAAAGCGAATGACTGTCACTCCAAAAACTTGTGGTTTCCTGAACCGTCGCTCCTGTCATATAACCTTTGAAAGGTGAACGCTAAGGTCGAATTAGCTGAACGTAGGATGGAGAACATCAAGGAGAATGGGTGGGTTAAAATGAATTTTGAGCCTATATCCTTTCTTTCTTAAACCGTGAACCTGACCACATTACAACCTGTAAAAGTCCTAATTGAGATAGGTTGGTTTCGAAAGCATACTTCGGTAAAGATCGCATCAGAACTGACTCCTAGATAGGATTCCCAATACAGCGTTGTTTTAGTATTGACATGTTGATGAATGATTTCATATATTTTATGTCATAAAATTTTTTCCAGTGAACAGGAATGGATTTTTGAAAACTGCCATACGCATTGCATTTGATATGTCTTTTATGCAGAACAACTTGTTTTACTAGCGAGTAAGCGCTTGACAGCAGGAAAGTTTCCATAATGGAAAGTCTGATCAGGATAGAATGCAGAATGCTAGAATGTTCCGGTGAACCGGGGCAAGCTATGTCAAATGATCACTGCATGGGAGTCAGCCATCCCGAAATCGTTAATGGGGCAATCAGGTCGAGATCTGATGAATCTCTCGCAGCCAAGGGTACTACTCCCCACAGATCAGCCCATGAGGGGCAAAGTCATGACAAGACTAGGGCATACCACCCCGAGGGCGCCGAAGTTATCCTTATCCTGAAGGTTATTAACTTAAAGCACCTTTGTAGAGGTTCAAAGGGCTGAATTTGTTCGTATCAAACCACCAGAGTACAAAGGTCTCAGGTTTCCTTGCGAGAGGATGTTACGAAGATCCCACAGGCTGGGACAAAAACTGAAAGCGAAGGATCCGTTCCTCCCCGTGTTGGCAGAGATTGTCCGAAGTTGTTGAAGTTCTGGGGCAAGCCATCTCGAGTTCGTTTCATGGCATGTTTTCCAAGCAGGATGATTCCTTCTTCCCCAGCAAGTTCAGCAGTGTTTCCCCATGGAGTCTGAACGTGGGACCGTAAGCATTGATATGTCCCCCTGAGCAGAGATAGATTCTCCCCAACCAGACGTATCCTGAGGAAGGTACATCATTTCCCCAGCTGAGTCATGCGCTGAGGCGTATGTTCATTCCCATCACTGAGTCAATGTGTAGTTTTCTCGTAGAAGACTATTCGCAAGAGTTCAGCTTCCGATAGTTCAGACTGAAGTCTCCAGCGGAATTGAAATTCCCCACAGAGTTGTACTCTCCCCGGTAGGTAGGATTTATTCCCGTGTCTGGTTGCCCTCCCCAGCCGAGTTAGCAGTTTCCCAACAGAGCCGAGTCTTGGAAGTTGTTGAAGCCATGATTGATGCTCCCCAGTAGAGGGTTGAATAGCTGATGCTGTATTTCCCCATCGGAGCCCATTTCTCCAGGAAGTTTTAGCTGCGAAGGTCGTGCAGTTTATTTCTGCGATTGACATCAGTTCCCTCAGCAGTTTGTGGTTCGTACACCTAGTTGATCGAGTTCAGGTTCTCGTAGAGCTTCATTCCCCTGCAGCAGTCAGTTGGAGTTTGTGTCCCCAGGTTTAGTCCAATTGAGATTGATGTGACTTCTTCTCCTCGGCAGGATGATTACTCCTCTCTACCAGAGTGGCTTTTTCTCCTTGACAGGAGGATTTTCCCTTCAGCATTTATTTTGCTGATGGGGTTGTAGCATTTTGCATGTTTGCATACGTCTACCCTAAACGTGTAGCATTTCCACCGTGTGAAGCATTGCGCCATTGTCAAACATATGCATATGAAGCATGAGCTAGTTCGTTACCGTTCTTGTTTTGCAGGTGTTCCTCCATAGAATGGTTTGCTCAAGATGATTCTTGAATTCCCCAGCGAAGTTGTTTGCTCAAGATGATTCTTGAATTCCCCAGCGAAGTTGTTTGCTTAAGATGAATCTTAAAATCCCCAGTGAAGTCGCTAGAGTTGGTTGCTCAAGTTGATGCTTAGAATCTCCAGCAGATTGTTTGCTCAGGATGATTCCTGAAATCTCCAGCAGAGTTATTGGTTCAGGGTGATTCTTAAAGTCCCAGATGGCGTTATTTGTCCAAGATGATTCTTGAAGTCCTCAGCAGAGTTGATTCACCCGGAATGATTTCTGGATCCCCGAAGCAGAGTTACTTGATAGTTCTCCAGAATCCCCAGCGGCGATGTGTCATCCCCAACAGGTTTTAAATAGAGAAGTTGAAATTTACTTGAAGACTTGATGATTAAAGTCCGGCAGCGGTGCCAAAACCCCTGACTTATTAATGAAGTCTAACTGCGATGTCAAAGCAGTTCTCCCAACTGACGTGGAGTGCCTGACGGAAAAAGAATGTATATCCTTATTGGTCCGTGATTGATTAAGGATTCCATTTGAAGACTTACTGATGAAGTCCAGCTGCGATGTCGAAGCAGTTTGCCTAGCTGACGCAGAGTGCCTGATGGCAAAAGATTGTGTATCCTTATTGATCCGTGAATGATTAAGGATCCCATTTCAAGACTTACTGCTGAAGTCCAACCGCGATGTCGAAGTAGTTATCTCAGCTGACATGGAGTGCCTGATGGCAATAGTTTAGATATCCCTATTGGTTCATGATTGATTGAGGAGTCTGTTTCTGATTTACTGACGAAGTCTGGCTGACGCCCGAGAATCTCTTTGAATGCCCGACGACATAGTTATAAAGATTGTCACAAGTTCCTAATGACATGATGAGTCCATAGGCGACGATAAGGAATTTTTCTGCAGTGGCGCAGAATGCCCGACGGGAAAATCAGCCATCATGCACCAGTTACCGAATAACCGGTGATCCCTTATTGACTTACTGATGAAGTCCGACAAAGATGTTGTCGACGTTACTAGTGACGTGATGAGTCCATAGGCGACGATAAGGAATTCTTCTGCAGTGGCGCAGATTGCCCGACGGCATAATCAGCCATCATTCACCAGTTACCGAATAACCTGTGATCCCTTATTGACTTACTGATGAAGTCCGACGAAGATGTTGTCGACGTTCCTAGCGACATGATGAGTCCATAGGCAACGATAAGGAATTCTTCTGCAGTGGCGCAGAATGCCTGACGGCAGAATCAGCCATCATTCACTAGTTACCGAATAACCGGTGATCCCTTATTGACTTACTGATGAAGTCCGACGAAGATGTTGTCGATGTTCCTAGCGACACGATGAGTCCATAGGCGACGATAAGGAATTCATCTGCAGTGGCGCAGATTGCCCGACGACATACTCAACCATCATTTACCAGTTACCGTGTAACTGGTGATCCCTTGATGATTTGAGAAAGAAGCTGCAGTGAAATCTGATGATCATCCTGACAGAGATTTGGGCCAGTTATCGTGCAACTGCCATTTCAGACTTCAAAGATTGTCCTACCAATCAGAGTATCGTTTACTTGTGCGGTTGGTAAATTTCCGGTTACCGTGTGACCAATTCCCTAGCAGAGTTGCCGTGCAACTGTCATGCTCAGTTTTGAAGATGTTCCTACCAATTAGAGTATCGTTTACATGTGCGGTTGGCAGATCTCCAGTTACCGTGTAACCAGTGACCCCTTGATGATTTGAGGACATAGATGATCATCCTGACGGATATTTGAGATTAATCCTTCACCAGTTATCGCGTAATTGGTGATCCCTTGATGATTTGAGGACACAATGATATCAGATGAATCAGAGAATCATCCTGACGGAGATTCAGATTAGTATTCTCCAGCTAGTTGCCGTGCAACTATCAGTTCAGTTTCAGAAGATTTGTCCGCATCAGAGTACCGTGTACTTGTGCAGTTGGCAAATTTCTGGGTTTGTTGGTATTCAACCGTCTTCTACCTTGATTGTTTGAGATTCGTTCACTTCTCACCCAGTCAGGTCCAAGCCATTTGAATAGGGGCAGCTGTTGCACCCCAAAATTTTCCTAACATCTATTTACCTAGCTTATGTTTCATTTCATTCACATTAGCATTATCGTTTGCATTTCATTGACATGTGTGCAGGGGATCAAGAGGTATGAGTACCAATCAAGATCTACACAAGATTATGGAGCTAGCTAAGAAGGTTATTCATATGTTCAAGGGTTGATATCCTTGTCAGAGATGTTAAAAGAGCCTCAGAGAGAGTGGTTGAAACTAAGAGTGTATGTCTCCTAACTTGAGAGTTGTGGGAAGTCATCTGATGATGTTGAAGCCATAAAGTTGGACTTGAGGTCTTGAGAGAGCTCATGACAAATTCTGAAGTTCATTTGGAAGCCTAGACAGGTCATTATGTGGAGAATATGAAGTTGCTACCAAGTTTGGTACAATTAGGGTTTCATCTGGATGACCCTAAGTCAACTGATGATTTGAAGAAGGTTGATACCTAATTCAAGAGCCATGTGATCATGGATTGATACCTTGATATGTTCTAAGTATGATTCCAATGTTAACTCATCATGATTGAAGAGTTTGAGAAGTTTTAGGCTAGGGTTTCTAAGGCTTGACAGTGTAAAATCCCCTAGCTTGACCCCTGACTTCAAGGCTATTTAACTCAAGGTATGATGTTCACCTCATCTTGACCCCAACATGATTGTTGTAGATCATGGTCTTAAATTTAATTTGAGTACTAGAAGTCCTTGATAGGGTTTATGGAACTCAATTTACGAGCCAGACAAGTTACAAGTCATCTGAGGCATGTGAATTTGGAGTTTGAAAGTTACCCAACTTGAATGAGACTTTTGCCCTAGAAGGATGATTCCTATGAACTTTTGGTCAACATGAACGTTGTTCCTTATTCTCTTAGCTTTCTAGAGAGTACTAGAAGTCCATGATTGGATTTACAGAACTCAAGTTATGGCTTTGACAAGTCAAGGGTATTTCGGGTATTTGGACATCATAGGTCATTTTGAATTATGGGTCCATTTCACTATCTTGCAAGCTTCAAATGGAGTTTTGTTCAAATTGAAAGTTGCTCAAAATGATGTTTTTAGCTCAGCCAAGTATCAATAGTCCATTGATATGGATTAGAGCAAACATTGGTTGAAGGAATTTCACAAAAAAGGCCATTTTAATGAATTAAAAGGGAAAAATTCAAAACAATTGTAATTTGAATGATTTCAAGCCAAGTTGGTACTCATTTTGATTGGAAATGATATTCTAAACACTTTTGCATTATTAAATTTTTGAGTTGATACTCATTTCATGGCATTTTGGTGGATTACTTCATGATGAAGTAACACTTCAAACACACATCTTTGGTTGAAATCAAAGGAGGGAACTCACTCAATTACACTCCACAACTCTCAAGCAAGTGAACTGAAGTGGATTGAAAGCAAGAAAAAGTCAACTCGTGCATACCATAAGTGAATTTTTGAGAAAAACTTGAAAGTTGGAAATCACAAATTGGGCCTTGATTGGGCCTCCAAAGGTTTCAAACAGATTATAAATTGATTTTGGATCATTCTCAGAAGCTTCTAGTGCCATTTTCTGTTGAGAAGTAGTTGGAATCAGTTGTGGAAGAAGCTTGAAGTTTGATTTTTGAGTTTGGAGTTTGGAGCGATTTCAGAAGCAATTGAGCATCTAGACTTGTTCATCATCATCCATTGAAGAAATCTGCACCTTTTGGAGGAAGAATTCACCCTCAAGAACACCAAATTTGAAGCTTCCGATAAGGTTTTTGATTCTCAAAATTCCTCTTAATTTAAGTATAATTAAGTTAGTTTGAACATGCGGTTAAGTTAGTATTGAACTCTAGATGGATTTAGAATTGGTTTGGTGGAGTTTCATGATAATTTTTACCATGGCATCCCAAGTTGTAGTTTGAATATCTCTTTAGATAATGGATAAAAATGAGAAAGAACATGATATTTGGAACCTAGGGAGTGAGAGGAAGAGATTAGTGGCTTCGTTTTAAGTTTTCGTGAGAGTTGAAATTTCTCGATGATTCTTGATGTCCATGGCTTCTTGAGTTTTAATGGAGGAAAGTTAAAATAAGTGGTAGATTCGGATTCCTTGCGAAAAATCCCATGAAATCGGTTAAAGAAGCGTAAGAAACGGTGACAAAATGAGAACGCCATGTTGTTAGGGGGATCCGCGCGGCCGCCGGCGGTAGGGGGGCGGTGGCCGGAAATTTCGCCGGCAAGTTGGGGAAGATGAAGCGGAGAAGACGAGCCACACGCGTCCGATTGTAATACTTTTCCGTTTGCGATCATGATTAGTCTCCACCATGGACATTCTTTGACTAATCTCATACAATTACTTGGACCTTCATTAATGTGTTGTCACTCTCCTACCCCTTGGATGGCTTGACTTGGTCCTTAGATCCTCTGGCTACAGTTTTTTCTGCATTTCTTGATTTCCTTTAATTGTTTTTATTTCTTCTTTAATTGCTTTGTTCATTTTAATTCATAAAAAAATAGTAAATGCTTAGAAATTTATGAAAAAATTCGTGGATGATCCTCATCATGTCTAGGATTTTTGTGTACAATTAGATTTTATTTTCATTTAATTTTCAATTTAATTTCGTTTTTCTCCTTTCATTGGATAATAAAAATGCCAAAAATTGCATTTTCTTGCTAATTTTTGTTCTGGAGTTTGGTATAGAATTAAGACTTGATATTTTGTACGCTGGTTGTAGACATGTTGATGATGTTATGTGATTTTTATTGCATTTTTTAGATGATTCTAAATAGGATTTTAGGATAGTTGTTTAGGAGTATTCATGGAGGGATCCCTTTAGTGTACCCTTGAGGTTTTAGATTTAATTTGAGCCTTTTGATTTAGGTTTAGCCCCTGATTTTTAGACCATAGAATGTTGATACATGTAGGATAGTGTAGTGTTTTCCTTGGAATTTTTAGGAGTGATTTTCAATTAGTTCCTCATTTTACAAACTAACTTTAGTTTAGGTGATCCTAACTTAGAGAACCTCATAGATTAACCTTGTAAATAGCCATTAGATGATTCTAAGTAGGGTATTCTTTCTTGATAGATTGGTAAGTACGTAGACACCTCATTAGAGCTTTGCTAAAGCCTTGATAGAGCTTTTGATTCCCCTAGCTTAGGTGATTCTTGTAGCTTGTCTGTAGGGTTTCTTAGGAGTGTTGTGTTGCCTTCTGTTCCCTATGTGTATTCCTTGGGCTTTGCCCTACCCTCTTTATCCAAGTCTTTAAGAGGATCCCTCATGGGAGAGCCTAATCCTTCCTTTGGTTGGATTCTGTGCATTCCTCAGGAGGTTGAGCCTTGAATTGACATTCCCCAGTATAGTACATTCCTTTGGTTTGTACTATCTTTATTCTTCCGTAAAAGACAGAAAACAAACTTCAAACTTTTTTGCCCCGTGGGCCCATAATTCAAGGAAGCTTTTCTGAAGAAAAGAGTGTCGTTAACTCCCAGTTCTACCGCAAACGGTAACGCCTAAGTCTCCAAGGGTCGAGTTGCATACGCCAAACTACTGGAACTGTTTGTTAACCCTACTCGGAAAAACAGACGAATCTGAATCCCCGTTATCCGTATTTTCCCGAACTACGTAAGCTCTGATCTCTCATAACTGTTGAGAGTACGTAGGCACAATACTGATGTATTGGCGAGCCACCTTCCCCGTAACCCGTAGTTAGCCGAACTACGTAGACTCTGATTTCTTATTCTCTGATGAGAATACGTAGGCATAAAGTGCGACGCTTTGCCGAGTCATTTTCTTTTCTTTTTCAGACCAGCCTTGATAGGTAGATAGTAAATAAACCCGTCAGATAAACACAACAAGCGTGGATCCCATCATGTACGATGGACGTGAGGGGTGCTAATACCTTCCCCTTGCATAACCGACTCCCGAATCTAGACATTGGTTGCGATGACCTTGTCTTATACCTATTCGTCAGGTTTTTCCGATCGTTTCCTTTCCCGTTCTGAGGGATAAATAACAAAAGGTGGCGACTCTTCTGTTTTGCCGGCACCTTATTTTCGCGGTAGCGACAGTCTCAAGAACAAATGCTATGCAAATGCAGAAATGCGAAAATGCGAAGAGACAAAAGCCAGATGCTACTAAAACAGAAAGGAAAATTTTGGGATGCTACAATGGTTAAAACAAAATGTAATGATGACAAAGTTAACAAACTTTAAGATGAAAATTGACCGTGCACAATCAAAGCAACCACTTAATCAAAAACATCCTACAGCCATGCACCCAAATACATACCAATGCAACAATTAATACCAATAGGTTTTCCATGACAGCGAACTAAAACAGATCACGAACATGGTAATCCTCTACATCAAGCATCAACGAAAAAAAATTGGAACTTAAACAAAGTTCTGATGGAAATTTGAGTTGGTTCTCCTCTCCATAAAAACTGGAAAGTGCACTGAATGAAGAACCAAGCATTTAATCACTATGCTGTCAATGTTTGAAATTTAGTCTTGTCATGGTCTCAACCGGACACACATAACAGCAAGCTAAAACAACAATATACACACAAAGGAATCTTCTAAACACTGAACTAGACCCTAATGAGACTGTCTAAAGTCAAGGATTTAGAAAACTTAATGTACAAGTAAAGAACACTTGATGACAAAAGTTAAGGCACCAAATTCATGACAATGAGAGTTTGTTATGACAACTCCAACTTGTCAAGCACTAAACAAAAATAATCTTTAAGGGTGGTTAATAACTTGTTGAAACAAAGCAAAAACCAATGCAATCTAAACCTTCAGTCTGTCATGAACTAAAGCAACAACCTTAAGCCCTCAAGGCACTCCTCACTGGGTCCTCCAATCCTGTTCTAAACCAACAGCATAAACCTAAACATTTAAAAACCTGAACCACACCCAAACTGCCATCATGGTTCCAAACAGAAATGAGGCATACAAACCTAGAACCTCAAAATAGCCTCTCCTAGACTGTCTAGGATTTATCATCATGGATTAACCAACTCTAATGCATCATAAGTCCAAGACTTTATGGCACCAGTCTCATACCATCTTGATCATCATAAAACCAAACACATACTAAGTCCAAAAAAGTTAGATGAAAGCTCTCAATCTTGCCAAGACAAAATCACAACCAATCTAGCAAACGAGACACAAAGGCATTGAGATGATCCTAGATAAATTCTCAAGGGGTTAAGGCAAAACTGATGAGAAAACCAAATTGATAAACCTTTTCACAAAAAACTGGATAGCAAGCACAGTACTAAAACCAAATGGCAACAGAGTCTTATCAAATGAAGAGGGCTTACTGTACTAAATCCTCATCTCAAGACAGCAACAGTCTCGGTCCTCATAATGCCAAAACTCACACACTAGTTCAAAATTGGCCCATAAATGAAAACTAACATTCTTGCTAAGCACCAACCCAATTCTAGCCAAAAAGGTCTAGGCAGCCAATAATGAGTTGGCAAACTCAAACCAAGATAAATCCGGACAACAAATCCTAACAGGTCCAAACCTGATCCTACTCCTCATCAGGCATCAGCCAAAGCAGAAATGATGAGAAGCTACATGGTCTAACCCTCAACAATATAAACCAACAGTCCTGAAGACAGTCCTAAACATATCATCAAGAGCTGACATAGACCTCTTAGTACCAAAATAACAGTGTTCAACAGCATTCCTAAAGCTACCCTTATGACAGTCCATAAAGTAAGCTTAACCATGCTAGACTAATCCAAAAATATGAATAAAGTCAAATCTTTGCCAAAGGGAAACATCTACCATCATAATGTTGAGATTTGAAGCAAACAAACTAAACTTCCTCATGCTGATAGTTTCTTAAGTTAAAACAGTTTTGGATGCTAAAGGACACAAACTTGTCATAACAATGACAACCGCACACCACCTATTTCAATAGGACACATCAACACTTACACAGCAATAGTCAACACACATATCATTCTCAGTTGTAATCCAACAACACTTATGATGAATTCCAGCAGCATTGTCTTTACAAAAGCAACTAATACACCTATTGATCTAACCAACAACCTAACAAAGCTTGACAGTTTTTACAACAATCAAAAATAACCAATAAAGTATCTCTTAAAACAGAAACGACAGAAAGCTTTGTTAGCACATATTTAATCCATCCAAAAACCAATTCCCTACATACTTTAAATGACAGTTGCTACCTCAACGTAAAATCAGTTCAAACATCTTAACATGACAATGTTAAACATCAAATCAATCATAGGTTTCACATGACAAAACAAACTCATGACAGCAAGCATAAACAAACCAAGCACAAAACATAGTTCAAACAAGAACAAAGGCAAACTTGTCATGACAATGTCAACCATCAACCAAACACCTCAATGCATATTTCTTATGATAACAACTTGCAGAAATCAACACAACAGTGTTGTACATCCAATACCAGCAGGCTTACAAGTCATGTTTATGCTTCAACTAAACATTGACAGACATCATAGTAGCAAACACAACCAAGCCTTAACATGAGAACCAAGTAGAAACAACAATAGACATAAGTTGACAAACTCAAACTCCAAAAGAAAACAGTTTCTGACAGCATAACCACTATTTATCATAACAATGTCCAAACCATCCAATAACATAAACATGATGCATAATGAGGAGGTTTAGGGCTACATACCTCTTGTAGACCTCCTTGAGCAAGCTAGCAACAATAGCAATATATTCCCTCCTCCCTTGAGCTTTCTTCCTTTTCCAACAACAAGTGAATGTTTAGGAAAGTTTGAGCAAACAAGCTTCCAACTGTTTTTTTAAGTTTCAGACAATTGAAAGAAACAAAAGGGAAGGTGTTCAAGGTGTCAAGGGGGTCCAACCTGTTCTAGGCAGTGAGTTTTATCACTTTGTACATAAAAGTCAAACTAATGAGTGTGAGAAGTTGACTTTTGGTTTGGTGGTGCTTTTGATCAAGATAATGGTTAGAACACCTCCTAATGATGATTTGGAAGTTATGTGGATGATTTTTAGGGTGATCGGATGATTGGAGAAGGTGCTGGTATGAAATTTGCACAAGGCAGTTTTTGTGGTTTTTGATGAAAGGTTCACAAAATGAGAGAGTTGAAAGAAAGCTCAACTTCCTGTTTTTCTATGCTAAATGGTGGCTAGGGTTTCTCTCAGCTGCTCTGTAGATTAAATATCAAGTGAAAATAAGATTGGAGGGGTTTTACCATGGTGAAAAATGAAAGGGCAGATTTGTATTTTCATGGTGATTTTTGAATCAATGGTTGATCATGAAGATGATACATGAGCAGGCCTGCATCCTTGTCTTCTTGTAGGTTTCTTGTGAGTGAAGAGAGCAGAATAGCTGGGCTGCAGGAAACAAAACAAGAGCAGTTTCTTGTCTTTTCCTTGTTTTGGCAAAAGATTCAAAAATGGGGCAAATAGTTACATGTCTTGGTTTGGCTCTTTTAGGCAATGTTATTTGAAAATGAACAAAATGGTACATTGAGTGTTTGGCTTGTTTGGGAAATGTTTGTTGTGCTTCAAGACTAGCATCATGCGCATGGCTTGAGGAGTGGATCAGGCTGCATGATTAAAATACAAATATGTCAAAATGTCTTTGTAACATATGGCTTAAAAATATGTTCAAACCATCAACTTTGAGCATTGATAACTTGATGCACAAAACTCCATTTGCTTAGATCTTGTGCTCAAATGAAAGAGGGCATGGAGTAGAACAAATTTCATGTTGGTCGAAGTTCCATTTGATCATTGGAAGATCATAAAATTTGAGGTTGAAAAGCATGGCATGCAGGCTACTCACAAATAACTTAGAAAAAATTCTAAGTATGGATTTTGCCTTATTTTTCCTCAACTTTGCACATCCATAACTTGAGCTTCACAAGTCATATTGAGGACTTCTTGGACTTTTTGGAAAGCTTGTAACATGCTCTACAACTTTCATTTGGGACAAAGTTTCATTTGACATCAAGAAAGTGATGAAAATTGGCTTGTAAAGTAGGTTCAAAAATCTGTCCAATCTTGGCAATGTTGAAGTCATTGAAATCCCCAACTTTGAATGATCATAACTTGAGCTCCAAGTATCATATGGTGATGAATTGGTACTCAAACGGAAGCTTGAAATTCAAGGAACAACTTTGATGTTTGAGCCAAGTCCATTTGAAACCTTGATCATGAAGAAAAATGGCCTTGAAGATGGCTACTTCAACCATAAAACTTTCCATAAATAGAAAGTTCTAAGACCCTAATTTTCTTAAAATGGCAACTTCCAACAATTCTTGATTTTTCATGATTCCCTTGACTTTTCTTGATCAAATTTCATCCATTGGCCATATTGAACTTAAGGAACAACATTTTGACCTCAAAAAGTCAGGAGTTGACTTTTTCACTACACAGTTGACTTTTCCCCCAAATCTCCTAATTTTCAATTAACTAATCAATTGAAGCTCTTCTGATTAAAATTGATGATCAATATCCCATCCCCAAACACCTTAGGACATATGGAAGACCATGGAAACAAGTATTTCTCCCAAAAACAAATTTATCCTGATTAAAAGTGAAACCATAATTTCACCTTTTTTGCCTAAGCATTGTGCAGATGAACTGAGTGACCATTCCCACTCCACAATGACCTCTGAGGTACTCAACAAGCCTCTAACTCATGATTACACCAATGATAAATCTTCATGTACCCCTTGACAACCTTTTGATGGTTCTTTGATAATGCTGTGGCACACCCCTTCTCTCTAGGAGCTCAGATATCTTCATTACGATGACATACACACAACAACCTCTACCAATGCCTCTGCTTGAGCTTGTGGTCAATAAGGCTCTCCTCTTGGATGATACACAAACAATCACTTGATCCCCTGTAAGAACTATGATATGCAAATGCAAAAATGCTAAAATGCAATGAAACATAAGCCAAAGATTAAGAAAAAGGGGTTGGTCAAATTTTGGGGTACAACAATAGGTGTCGGCTACACCGTCTGATAATTTGGAACAGAATGATTGAAAGCAGGTGTGACAGCTGTCACATATGGTTGTTGGGCATACTGTATCGGATACATGGGTTGTTGTGTCAAATTTTACTGAGGTTGTTAAACATAACCTTGTGGAGGCTGATGAACATAGCCTTGTTGAGGCTGCTGAACATAGCCTTGTTAAGACTGTTGATACTGTCAGTAGGGTTGCTTCCATGTCTGATTCTTTCTCCCCATTGTTATGGCGTTTGTTTCTCCCTCCTTCTTCTTATGAAAATTACCATTGAACTTCTTAACGTTACCGTTGTTGGAACTACTGGAACTACTGGAACTACTAGTCATTCTTCTGTTCTTCAATCCCAATTCCACTCTCACTCCCACAGCCACTATATCAGAGAAACTCACTGTTATGCTGCTAATTATCTTCTCATAAAATTCTGGTTTTATTGTGTCTACGAACCAATTTGTCAACTCTTTTTCATTTAAAGGAGGTTCCACCTGAGAGGCGGTCTCCCTCCATCGCTGTGCATATTCTTTAAACGATTCAGCACTTATTTGTGACATACTCAGTAGTTGTCTTCTCTCAGGGGCAAAATCCATATTATATTTATAATGCTTTATAAAAGCGTCAGCCAAGTCTTGGAAGTTGTGAATGCGAGACTGATCTAGGCCCAAATACCACTTGGCAGATGCTCCTTTCAAGCTATCCTAGAAACAATGGATCATTAGCTTATCATCTTCCACATGAGCATCCATTCTTTGGTAATACATGATCAAGTGTGTCCTAGGACAAGTAGCACCAGAGTACTGATCGAAGTTAGGGACCTTGAATTTTTGCGGGATTACCAATCCGGACACTAAACACATATCTCTGGCATCAGTACCAAAGATGTCGTTTCCCTCCATTGCCCTAACTTTCCTCCCTATGGTTTGTACGTTTTCCTTCAATTTCTCATGTTGTCCACTTCCTTCTTCGGACCCATCAGGAACTTCAAACACTTGTTTATGATTGTGAAAAACAGGGTGCACTTGAGCTTGCACAAAGGCAGGAGTGTAAGTTGGAACAACTTGAGGAATCTCTACCCCTAGAGGAACTGACTGTTGATTGACCGACACTGGAGGTACAAAACCAGGTGGTAATCCATAGGGTGGTATATTTGCAACAGTGATCGCCACTGGGATCGGCTCCACAGCTATGTTAGCAACTTCAAAAACTACAGTGGCCTGAGTATCCATTTTTGCACTGATGACTTGTAGGACCTCCATAATTCACCCTACACTTCCTCGTAGATCTTCAAGTTCATTGTCAACCCTATCCAAATTCAAATTCTGTTCTTCCATTATTTGACGAGCTTGGGCTCGTGTGTTGTATTGATGTCGAGGATTTAGTGTGACTCTGAAGATAAGACAACGAGAACAGACACAGAACAGGAAATGCACGTGAAATGCTTATGAGCGTAAATGCAAATGCAGAATTAAACATTCAAGGAATCCAAAGAAATATTCACAAACATTATAATAATAGGGAATAAAACAAGTTCAAAGTCTTCATAAATTAGCAACTGTGAGGTTTACATGATAATTTGAAATTGAATCACAAATCTTCAATACAAATTAACGATAAAACACAGAAAACAAGATCATAAATCCTCTGACGAGAGGGTCCTTCATCTTCTGGTTGACTCTTATTTCCACCCTGATGGATCAACTTCTGAAGCTCTTCCTTTTCTTGCATAACCCTGAAATATTTATCTCTCCAAGCTTTTCCTTCTTCTTCAGCCTTAGCCAAAGCAGCTTTTAATTCTTCAACAAGAGTAGGTTTTGTAGGGCTAGGCTCAAAACGGGAGTAGAACATCTTTAATGCTCTTTCTTTCACCCATGATAAGTAGGGCTCTGACACAGAAATATCAAGGTAATCCAAAGCATTCACCCCCCTTGTGTGAATGTGACCCCAAGCATACACAATTCGAGCCTTGTAGGTTGGGTATTTCCCTTCTTCAAGGTAGAAACTCCTCAAGAGAACTGGGTCAGGTTCATTCTTCATTGGGTATCCCAACTGGCAGCGAGCTAGGATGGGATTGTAGCTGATGCAACCATTAATGCTGATAAGCGGTACATTTGGGAAATCTCCACAGCTTTGAATCATAGCAATCCCTCCATACATAGGGTCATACCACTCAATGTTTGAGTGTTTGAGTAGAAACAATTTATCTGTCCATGAGAGTCCATTCTGCATATCCCAGAGTGCTGGTAGTCTCGGCAAGTGCAAAATAAATCAGTTTTAGAAAAGAGCGATGCAACATACAATCCGTCCTACTTCATGATGGCTTCTTTGATGGATGGAAAAATACACATCAGCCAACAAAGTGGGTACATGAATCTTGATTAGGAAAAGGTTGATTTCACTCTTATCAACAAAATCATCAGTAGATGTAAACAAGAAGAGTCCATAAATTAACAAGACCAAGATGGACTTGAATGCTTTAGAATTCTCCGACTCAGCATAAAACTGATCTTTTCCAAATAGGAACACAACTGGAAATCTGTAAAAACCTCCCTTAACAGTCATGTGAGGTCGTACTTCAGTCACCTCCAGATGCGTAGCCTCTGCAATTACCCTTTCACTAGGAGTCCCTTCTCTTCCAGAAAATGGTTTAGGAGTGATGCCTAATTCCATCAACAAAGATTATTCTTCCAAAGTCAGTAGCAATTAGTAGTCTGGGAACTTGAAACAGTGATAGATCAGATCATAGAACTGCACGAGCACTGACAGCATCTCCTCATCCGCTTGAAGTTTTAGTGACGATAGCATATTCCCATAATTCTCTCTAAATGCCTCAGGGTCTTCTACTAAACCTCCCAGCTTCCTCATATTCTCCAAATTTGGGCTTTGGAACACAAGCTCTGCAGTTGTCCTTTTTCTAGAATCCATTCTATAATATCTGCAGAACAAACTTTAGTTCCTTGAATGGTTAATAAATGTGAATGCAAATTCACAAAGTGTCATGGAACTCAAATATTTGCAAACATCAAAAAGCGTTATAGACTTAACTTCATTGCTCAACAAGATTGAATTACGAAATATTAGTACTCCTTACAAAAGTCTTAAACAGAAAGCTAAATAAAAGCTAACAAAAGTCCTGAGAAGGTTCTCCTAACAGCCTCATGTTGAGCTTCTTGATCTCTTCTTCCATTTGGGCCTTCTTTAGAATGATTTTATCCATAATCAGCTTCCACGAAGTCGACTGAGGGCTAGAAGAAAATAAATCCTCTTGCGCCTTCCTTTTCTTGCAAGAGAGTACTTCCTTATTCTTCAACTGCAGTTGTTTCTGGAGTTCTGTGTTTTCTTCTACAACCACTTGATACTTGTGCTTCCAAGCGTCTTCTGTTTGTTTCGCTTTACTTAAAGCGATTCTCAGATTCTCCTCCTCAGACATGAAGATCAAGGTGCACTCCTCCTTCAAAATCATGGGTTCTTGCTGAGAATAAGGCATCTTCAACTCGATAGCTATCTTTCTGACCCATTGGAGATATGGTTCCAAAGAAACATAGTTAGGTTTCCCTAGGTCCTTCTTCCTTTTCTTATGCAAATGACTCCAAGCTTTTAGGATCTTCTTTTTCAGCTCTTGGTTATTCTTCTCTTCCTTGAAGAAAATACTTTCCACATGAACACTGTTGGGCTTGTCCTTCAAAGGATATCCTAACTGTCGACGAGCAAGGACTAGGTTGTAACTGATTCCTCCATTAGTACCAAGAAGAGGTACATTACCAAAATCCCCACAGCTGTCAATGATTATTACTCCATCATAGTCATGATTGTACCAATCAATGTCAGAGTGAGGGAGAGCCATGATCTTCTGTGACCACCAACCTTTCTTCAGATCCCAAAAAGCATTAGCCTTAGGCAAGTGTGAAATGAACCACTTGTATAGTAAAGGAGCACATCAAGTGGTCATCCCTCCATTGTGGAAATTCCTCATATGAATAGAATGATAGGCATCTGCTAGCAAAGTAGGCATAGGGTTCTTTTTCAAGATTATTTTGATGGCATTGAGGTCCACAAAATTTTCAAAGCCAGGGAACAAAAAGATACCATAAATGAGCAAGGCAAAGATAGCCTCGAACGCGTCCATGCTCAAATGATCTGCATAATATTGAGCTTTCCCTACCAAGAAATTTGTAGTCAAGCCAAAAACTCCTCCTTTAGTGGTCATATTATTTTGAATATCGACTAATCCCAAACGTGTAGCCTTAGCGATATCTTTCTCCATAGGGTCTTTCTCCATGATTGGAAAAGGAGACTCGTCAAGAATGGGATATTATGATCCTTTGCAATATCTTATATTGTTTCTGTTCAGAACATACGGTTGGAACATAGAAACAAAAAATAATGTTGGAAAAAATGTTACATGTGAAAAGTACTACAGTTATATGCTTCAGGTACATGCTAAACTATTTTTCTAAGAAATTTACTTCTAAAAAAGTGTGAAAAATTAAGTCATGATTTATTATTTTATTTAATGTAGATTCGTCATAATGATCAATCTATATTGTTAAAATTGGGTCGACTCTTACAACAATATGTTGTAGACAATTATGTAAAGATTGAAACATGAAGGTTGAGATGGATTTGAAGAAATAAAAATAATATTCGGTCTGAGGTATATCATGGGTTACAAGATGCATTGCACGATGAGGAGAATAACACAGGTATTTAATAACATGTTAGATTTATACATGAAGAGCGTTCACTTTATGTTTACCACTATTGACACATTTAATTTTTATAATTTTCATATATTTCTATAGATAATGTTGGACAAAGGACAATGTTGTCATCATCATTTATTAGTAGTAAGCGAGACATGATACAAAGATATCAAGATGGTATGGCTATAGTTCTTAATGATGGTAAACTGGATATATTCCTTACAACGACATGAAATCCTTCTTGGATTGAGATAACTTCTGAATTAGGCCTCCGTCAAACTCCATAAGAACGACCTAATTTGCTAACAAGATTTTTTCGATAAAAAATTGAGCAGTTGAAGAATGATGTCATTATCAAAGGAGTCTTAGGAAGAGTTAAAAGTTATAAGTATGTAATAGAATTGCAGAAACATGGACTACCACATGTACATATGCTACTCATCTTGGATACAGATGACAAGATACAAGAACTTGAAGAGTATGATAGTGTGGTGAAAGTATAAATACAATGACATGAATATGAACCAAAATTGTATGAAGCAGTGTTAAAACACATGATCCATGGGCCATGTGGAGTATTAAATCAAAACTCTCCATGTATGAAGAATGTTCATTGTAAAAAAAGATATCCAAAAGACTTTTGTGAAGAGACGCGTCAGGGAAACAACTCATACCCGGAATACAGAAGAAGGTTTAGTGATCCCTTTTTTCTAAATAGAAATAAGTCTATTTATAATAGATGGGTGGTTCCTTATAATCCATGGTTGTTGTTGAAGTATGATTGTCCCATCAATGTTAAGACTTGCAACAACATCAAAAGCATTAAATATTTGTATAAATATGTTTACGAAGGTCCTGATCGAGTTGCAATCGAAGTTCACAGAGGTACAGGTTTGGATGTGATTCAACAATATGCCGATACAAGATGGATTTGTGCTCCAAAGGCATTGTAGAGAATATTAAAGTCACACTTTACAAGTTATATCCCTCTGTTGAAATACTACAAATCCACTTGCCAAATTATCATCAAGTGAGGTTTTATAAGCATCAAAGAATCACATATGTACTAAATGATAACCAAAATGCAGTAACCATGCTCACTGAATTCTTTGCACTAAACCAAATGGATCCACATGCTAGAAATTATTTGTACAGAGCGATTCCAGAGCATTATGGTTAGCTAAAAGAGGTCAAGAAATGGCAGCGAAGATGGACAAAACAAAAAGTTATTAGTCGAATCTATACAGTATTCCCTTCAGAAGGTGAGAAATTTTATTTACGTGTTTTATTGTCTCATTTAAGAGGTCCAACAAGTTGGGAACACCTTCTTACACATAATGGTGCATGTTTTTTCACATTCAAAAAAGTAGCTAAGGATTGGGAGTTATTAAGAGTGATAATAGTATTCGTGAATGTTTGCTTGAAGCATCAAATATGCGTATGTCATATGCTTTACGAAGGTTGTTTGTGACTATATTAATTTTTTGTGAACCAACTGATGTTAGAGGCCTATTTGATGAGTTTTATCCCTACATGGTGGAGGATTATCAAATGACAAATATTATTGTGGGAGATAACATTGAAAATATGTTATTGAGGGAATTGAGGGATCTTTTGCTACTACATGGAAAAGTAATCAAAAACTACGATCTTCCAATGTTGACAATGGAAACAAATGAAATTGGGGGAGTGCCAATAATTATTCAGAAAGACTTATCGGTCCAAATTCCAACTGAAGACGTTCAATATGTTGAGAAGTTAAATAATGACCAGATGAGTGTTTACAATACAATTATGAACACCATCCACCAAAAAAAGTCAAATTTTATTGTTGATGGTCCTGGAGGGACAGGTAAAACCATCCTTTGTCGAACTATAATGGAAAATTTGAGACGTAATAGTGAAATTTTCTTAGCAACAACTTCCTCATGCATAACGACTACATTATTACCTAGTGGTAGAACTGCACACTCTCGATTTAGGATCCCCATTGATATAGAGCCCCTTTCTGTTTGAAAAATAGCAAAGAGTTGTGACCTTGAAAAACTCATTAGAATAACCAATGAAATCATTTGGGATGAAACACACATGATAAATAGATATTATGTAGAAGCATTAGATCGATCACTGCAAGACATCATGAATAACAATGCTCCATTTGGTGGAAAAATAATGATCATGGGCGGAGATTTTTGTCAGGTGCTTCCTGTTATTGAAAAAGGAAATAGAGTACAAATGATTTCAGCGTGTATTATTAGGTATCGATTATGGGTCACCATAAAATTCCTACATTTGCACCAAAATATGCAATCAACTCATGGCCACAATTTTTCACAATTTCTGATGAGGATTGGAGATGGTAATGAACCTACTAAAGAGGATGACATGATCAGGATGCTTGCTGAAATTGTAATACCATAGGAAGGAGAAAGCTCCATATAAAAGCTTATACAACATACATTTCCCCAATTAGAAAACCATGGATGTGATGCTTCAAATATGGTAGAGAGAGCAATACTTACTCCCAAAAATTGTGATGTGCATATGTGGAATGACATGATTATTAATAAATTCCCTAGAGATGAACATATTTTGTTTTCTTTTGATGAGGTTGAGGGTGATACTCAAAATCTATACCAACAGGAATACTTACACACAATTGTTCCTGGTACTTTACCACCACATATTTTAAAGATAAAAATAGGGGCTCCATTGATGTTGTTGCGAAACATAGACCCTAAATTTGGGTTGTGTCATGGGACAAGGTTGTTATGTCGTGTTTTTTTATGAATTTTATTGATGTTGAAATACTTACAGGCCACAATGCTGGAAAAAGTGATTTCTTGCCAAGAATTAAGCTCAAAACCACTGAAGGTATAGGACTTCCTTTTGTGCTTATTTCCTGTCAAACTAAGCCTTGCAATCACTATAAATAAATCACAAGAACAAACAATTCCAAATGTCAGAATATATCTTCCACGACATGTTTTCAGTCATAGACAATTGTATGTTGTTTTATCATGAGGTGTTTCGCGGGCTGCAATAAGAGCGCTAATTAAAGACGGAAGAGTAGAGAGGGAGGAAGGGGAGTTTACCAAAAATATAGTTTTTAAAGAAATTTTGTTGTCACAAACTCAGGTATTTATCTATTATGTTAAATCATTCAACTATACTTTTGCAATGTCACACTAGGCGTTTACTTACTAGATTACACTATATCGTTGACTACTAAAATTTACTTTGTTTGTTTTGCAGTGAAATAAGAGATGTTTCTGATTTTGATTCTATGGTTTACCTTCCTATTAAGCAACAATGTAATTTAATATCTCTGTTAATGTTTATGTTTATTTTCTTAATAAACCTTGAGAAAGATTTTTGTTCTTATTCTATCTAAATCTTCTTATGGTTTTGAACAAACTATAAAATATAAATACAAAACTTAATTTTAGTGTAACCTATTTTCTTTTTCCATAATACGGTAATCCTAACCACCAAATTATTCCACTCACATTATTGATTTGCTTGAAAAAACTGGTTGAATATATACGTAGGCACGGATCCACATTAGTGTCTTTGGGGCAGCTGCCCCCACCTGGTTTTTTTTATAATAATACAAAAAACTTTAATTTTATTTTTTACTTAATTAAATTCAATGCTGTCTCCGTAAAAAATTCAATATTTTTAAGACTTTAATAGTTATATCTTAACAGTGTAATAGAAGTGTTCACTATAGTCCAATAAAAATATATCATTCTATTATATCATACAAGTAATTTAAAAAGTTTAATCTAATTTGACGAAATAAATGGCCGTCATTAATTAAATATATAAAATTAATTTATACAGTTGATGCATCATTCATTTCTCTATTTTAAAAAATAATAATTTAAAAATATAAAAATATAAAAATATAAAAATATAAAAATTCTTAAAAAAACATTTCTTGGATATTAAGTATGCCTTATATTATATATATATATATATAATATGACAGAATTTTGATTTAGTCTAAATTTTTTACTTAGTAAATATTTATACAAATATTTAATGCTTTTGATGCTGCTGCAAATCTTAACATTCATGCAAATTTCCACGTCCAGATTCCTCTGATAAAGAGATTCAGATATCCTTTCATAAAAAGGTTCAAATCTCAATTTTTTTTGATATTCTTTCTCGAAGTTTCAACTTCCTCTAGCAGATCCATTATTAAATTCGTTAACCATGGTGGCATCCAAAGCCACTCAATATGTCGTTCAACGACAAGCTGCTATTGGAACTGTTATGGCACCACCTCCTCCTCCTCCTCAAACAGAAGACAATATATTCCTAGTGGTGTCTCATTCTAGCCTTACACAAAAAGATCCTACTCAACTGAAATTTAGTTAAAGAGTTTTCCACACTCTTTCTTTTATGTATCTATGCAACAAATACACCAAGGCAAACCATCTTATCGACCTTCACTACTACCTGTGGTACCTAGACAAGAAATGCTCACTGAACTTCATCTATTATAGGCCAACCTCCAAATACAGGGAGCCATTGATTTGGTGAATAATGTTTACAATGTGGTGCAACACCTCTAAAGACAAGAAATGCTCACTAAACTTGAACTATAGGTTATTCATAATTGAAGAGATCTTGGAGGATGTTACTCTAAGGAATAGTACTGTGTGAGATACAACCTCTAAAGACGACTGAGTCGTCATTCCTGAGTTGACATCCGTCAAGGCAACAATAGTGTAGGGAGAGATCTTAAGGTCTCCAGCTCACAGCCGTTATCAAAGACATATTACTTTTACCCTCAATCGTGAATGGAGGAGTGGTAGCCACACTCCCTAAAAGTTATATCGCCCTCAAAGGAGGCAGAGGTATGACGAAGATGCTCCAGCTCCATAAAAAATAATCCTTTATCTACTTGCATCCCTGATAGTAGGACTCCATGGTCATTAGAGAGATTGTGAAGTTACAGAGCGATTATAAAACCAGATATTCAAATGAGCATATCGAGTATGTTAACAATTAGTTGGACTACTACCATGCCCAAGGGGCAGTAAAGTGCAAACTCTTCGCACTAACTTTGATCGGAGCCGCATGACGTGGTTCAAAACCCTACTTTATGAGAGCATATATTTATAGAAATATCGGAGTAAATCTTTCATAATCTAATTAACTTCTTGAAAGCGGTAACCCACAAAAATGGTTATCCTTAGTGGGGTTATTCATCGAAAGAAAGAAACCTTAACTGAATACATTGACTACTTCACTAAAGCAGTAGTAGTAGGGGTCATAGATGATGGTTAAAGTGATGGATGTTCGAGAAGGGGTTGAGGCTGAACAATATGTTTTGTGAAAAGTTAGGGCTCAAGGGAGCATACATCTTAAATGATTTACTGATTAGGCCACAACCTTATATCAACTATGAAGAGAAGCTTATGGCCAAAGAAAGGTAAATAGGTAGAGGAGCAAGGAACTATGGGCACCACCAAGGACCGAAAAGAGATGGAGGTTTCCATAAAGAGGAAGGGTATCATGGACCTTGATTTAAGTTCAACTCTTACACTCCCCCGAACACTTCAAGGGAGAAAAATTAAAAGGAGTAGATGAACACTGAATTCAAAGAAGGCTCACTCGCACCAACGGATACTGTCACAGCTAATTGAAGTGTTAATCCAGCAGCTGCAGTTATCTTTCTGTTTGCAATTGAATTTGAGATCAGGAATCCCTACCCGATCAAGTACCATCTAGGTTAGACAAGTCCAAACATCGTCATTTCCATAAGACTCACACATAATTGTTTGCATCCAGTTGAAATATGCAATAGAAAAATTGATCAAGAAGGGGTGATTTGCTTAATACCCTAGGGATGAGAGCCAGAAGAGAGTTTGAGACAATAATAGATGGTGTACGACCCATATACCCAAAACTAATAGAAATACCCCTTTGAGTTCTTCCAAGTACCGACCTATCTCAATAGTAAATCATTAACAAGTTCTTTGAGCACTTCCTTCTTCTTCTAAAGATGCTCGCACAAGAAGGTTTTCCCCCTCCTAGCAGCACTAAAAGCTAGAATAACATACACCTAACAAGTATAGTAAGCCAAGTCGGATAGCTCATTTTGTCGAGCTTATTTATATTTGTTTGAGAAATAAGAATAATCCTTTTCAAAAATAGAAGATCGTAACTCCCTAGTCATTCGCAGACCAGGACTGGCCAACAAGATAGGAGAAATCCGATAAGAACCAACGCAGAGTCTCACGCGGAGTCAGGTATCCTTAAATTTTGTAACCGAGGTTGTTTAGCAAGAAACATCTACACTTGAAGATCCTCAAGATCCGGACTAAGACCCCGATTTCCTCCATCGCCGGACCGTAATGAGCACAGAGCATCCACAACCGCAACTCGGTTAAATGACTCCCACACTTCCATTTGTGTCGAGGTAGGTGTTCCTCAGGTAATCGAAGTAGTAAAGGTACCTGTAGCTAAAACCCTTCCAGTGGCCTAGATATTGGTAACATGAGGCCAAAAGAGGGGTGAAGTGGGAAGTCCTCCTCATTTATTGCATTGATTTCTCATATTGCATCTTATATATGGGGAAAGAACATGTAGTTTGCATAAGAAGTCATCAAAAAATACTCGAAAAAGATTGGATTCCCAAATGTGCTCACCAAAAATGTCCTTCTTGGCCCATTTCAAGCCAACTTCCACTAGTAGACGCGTCTCTATAAGCCACTTTATATATTTCTTTGGTGTTACATTAGGAGGAGTAACACACCCGGTGTAACCTAGAGCCTCGCAGAAAAAAAAAATCAACTACCGCTTTAGGAAGATATCTGCTTAAGTCAAATCACCCATCTTGTAAACACAGTACCCTGATTCGGTCAAGAAGTGAATTTATCGCCAAAATTTGCATAATATGTCAGAACATGGGTAAGACGACCTAAGATTTATTAAACATATTGTAGTATTAGCTTTTTCATGGATATGGATTACTAGGAAAAACAAATCCTTGAAATGCTTCATAATATATGAAAAAACATCAAATATCTTGGCACATTGTCGAATAGATATCAAGCCTTGCCCCTTTTCTTAAGTAACCTAACTACGTCGAGCCTTGAAAAGGTGGAAGAAGAGTGTATGGGTTGGCATACTCCCCTTATATTCACAGAAGTATTGTAAGTCTTTAATGTAAGCCCATCTAAGTGGGTGCAATTGTGAGAGAGCAAGTAACAAGTGATTAAGAATGCCAACTTCAGACGTATTAAAAGGGAAACATAAACCTATAAAAGTGAAAAAACACTCATGAAGAGGGACGAAACACCTATCGTACTTGTTACACACCCTATTATCTTCCTCAAGAATAAGCACCCATCAATCAGACGAGAGTCCACCTTGGTGAAAGCTCGATCTAAACCGCTCTTAGAGGTTGTCTTCACAATACACACTCTTCATGAACCATTTTAGCATCTAGCATTATATAAGAGAGAAATTTTGTCATTCTCAAATATTCAAATTTATCTTCATTATCACATTACTTTTCATTCTCTCACTAACTTGATCGTTAGTGCTAACTTGATCCTCCCTCCATTGCATTCAAAGTTCAAGTCCACCGTTGTTGATGCACAAGGTTTAAAAGAGATGAATAGAATGAGAGAATATGTTTATATTCTGGAAATTACGGCTACAAAGTTGTAAGGAAGAATTACAAAATGACATATACCACTAGTCTATTTATGCACAGAAAACTAGGACCACATAGACAACATACTAAAGTACTAAATTACCCTCTAACAAAGCTTAGTCACTTTATTTTGTAAAATATAAATGATTTCTAACACCATCCCTTAATTTATATTTACCCAAAACTGACAACACCAATTCCATCCCTTAAGCAAAGAAATTGATCGGTTTTGATAGCCTTCATCACAATATCTTCCAACTGCTTTTGGATGCTACAGTGCACAACTTCCAGCACTCCATTACGAACCTGATTTCTCAGAAAGTGATACTTAGTCTCAATATGCTTGCTTCTCCCATGCAACACTAGGTTTCTGGCAAGATTGATTGTAGACTTGTTATCAATCATCAGCTTCAGAGGCTTGTTAACTTTGATCTTCAGATCCTATAGTAAGTTTATAATCCACACAACTTGACATGCAGTCACAACGCCTACGATATATTTAACTTGACAAATTGAAAGTTCAACAACAGGTTGTTTCTTGGAACACCAAGAAATAAGACCTCCCAAAAACTTAAACAAGTATCCAGAAGTACTTTTTCTGTCAACTCTGTCTCCACACCAATCAAAATCTAAATAAATTAGAAGTTCTGATTCAATCTTTCTTCCAGAAGAGGATAACACTCCATACTTCAGAGTTCCGTTGATATACCTCAAAATTCTGACAGCAGCTTGATAATGGGACCACTTAGGCTTACTCATGAACCTACTAATCATTCCAACTGCATAGCAGATATCAGGTATGGTATTACACAGATACCTCAGAGAGCCAACCAACAGTTTGAATGTTGTAGCATCCACATCCTCGCCATCAGAATCAGAATCTAGTTTCTGATTTGTATCTGCAGGTGTGATAGCAGCCTTACAGTTTTGCAGCTTAAATCTCTTCAGAAGCTCAAGTTTATACTTCAGCTTATGCAAAATGATATCCTTCTCAGAGTATATAAACTACATCCCTAGAAAGTATGTCATTTTCCCGAGATCAGTCATTTCAAACTCATTCATCAACACCTTCTTGAACTTAGTTATCTCGTGTTCAGAACTCCCTATCAGTTGTATGTCATCAACATACAAACACACCAGAATTATATTTCCTTCAAAAGTATGCTGAACATAAACATCGTACTCCATCTCACACTGTTGAAACCCCTGCTCCTTGAAAAATGAATCAATCTTCATATTCCAGGCTCTAGGTGTTTGTTTCAGTCCATGCAAAGCTTTACGTAAACTGTACACCACCCTTCCTGATTCTTTTTAACAAATCCGGGAGGTTGTGACATGTATACCTCTTCTTGTAATGGACCATTCAGAAATGCAGATTTCACATCTAAATGCATCAGAGGCCAATTCCTGTTAGCAGCTATTGCAATCATCAGTCTAATTGTTTCATGTCTCGCTACAGGTGTAAACACTTTAGAATAACCCAGCCCAAGTTTCTGCAGAAATCCACTTTCTACTAACCTCGCTTTGTGTTTGCCAATTGATCCACTTGGCTTTAGCTTCTTCTTGAAAACCCATATGACACTGATGAATTTCTTGTCTTTTAGAAGCTATATTAGCTTCTAAGTCTTGTTCCTCTCTATGGCATCAAGTTATTCTTCCATAGCCTTTAGCCAGACTTTCTGCTCAAGATCCTTTTCCATGCTTACGGGTTCAGAGTCTACTAACATGGAACACTGAATAACTTCTACTTCAAAATCTACTTCAGTGTCTTGTAGCATGTCAAACTCTGCAAATCTTTTCAGAGTGTTTCTGATTCTCTGTGGCTTTTGACCTCGTCCATAATCTCCTTTGGATGCTTGAACTCCATATGCTCTATCTTTAGAAGCTTCTCCTTTAGAAGCTCTTGCTTCAAAAGTTTGACCTCCTTCAGAACCTTGACCACTTTTAGAGTATTGAATATTCCCAGAACCTGAATCATCACCAGAATCTGAATCACCACCAGAATCTGGATCATAATCATCTTCACCTTTTGAGTCTCCTTCAGAGTTAGAATCACCATCAGAGTCTATTCCAGCTTCAGAATCTTCTCCAGTTTCTAACTCATCTTCAAAAACTTCTAATTCTGAACTTTCTTTAGAAGTTCTCACACCAGAGTTCGATTGAGACTTGTTCCAATCCCAAATTTCTGATTCCTTTACAATGACGTCTCTGCTGAATTCAACTTTATTAGTTTCTGGACAATAGATCTTGTACGCACATGTATTGTGGTATCCCACTAGTAACATTACTTTGCTTCTATCGTCCAGCTTCTGTCTTCTGGCTTCTGGAACATGTTTATAGCATACAAAACCAAATACCTTCAGATGGCTAACACTTTTCTTATCTCCAGTCCACTTCTGAATAGAAACTATTTCCTTCAACTTCTTCGTTGGACATCTTTTGAGCACATATGATGCGGTGGCAACAGCTTCTCCCCATAAGGTATGAGGAAATAAGAAGCAGTAATTTCATGCTCAATTCCATTCTCCTCATAGAACTTTATGAACTTAGTGGAGTTATACTCACTTCCACCATCGGTTCTGAGAATCTTCAGAGTCTGACCACTCTAATTCTCAGCCTTCATTCTGAACTTCTTGAATTCAGCAAACACCTCGTGTTTGAACTTTATAAGGGACACCCATGTCATTCTTGTGAGTTCATCAACAAATGACATAAAGTATTTATTCCCTCCACTCGATGCTATTGGAAATAGACCACGCACATCATAATGCATTACTCCTAAGGCATGATTTGCTCTTGGAGCTACTTCTTACGCAAATTTCAATCTTGGTTGCTTTCCTTCCATGCATACTTTGCATGACTTCTCAGGCTTCTTAATTGTAAGAATTCCATGTACCAGCTTCTTCGAATTCAGATGCCCTAAGCTTCTGAAACTCAGATGACCAAATCTTCTGTGCCACAACTCACTTTCCTTCACAACACTTGTTGCACTAAGACATTTAGAGTCTGCAGTTCTTACATTGACCTTGAATGTTCTATTCTTTCCCTGTTCTGACTCCACAATTAGCTTTTGATTATTGTCATACAACTTCAGAAGATTGTCCTTCATGGTAACTGAAAAATCTTTCTCAATTAATTGCCCCACACTCATCAGATTGCTTTTTATGCCAGGTACATACCATACTTTCTGAATCAATGTTGTTTTCCCATTGTTCAGAACGACTCTGACATTTCCCATACCTTCAGCATTGAGGTATTTATCATCAGCACATATGATCTTTGTCCTCTTACCAGAGTCAAAGTCAACCAGCCATTTCTTATTTCTAGTAAGATGATTTAAGCAGCCAGTGTCCATATACCACCAGTCTGTCAAATCCATATCATCAGATTCAGAAGCCATCATTAGCACAGATTCATCATCAGAAATTCTGGCTATATTTGCTTCTTCTGACTTCCTTTCCTTGTTTGACCAACAATTAGCAGCAAAATGGCAAACTTATTACAACAGTAGCACTGGATCTTCTTCTTGTCATACCTCTCTTTTTCTTTCTGAGCATTTTTCTTCCTATCAGAAGTTGAGGTTTCTGACTTTTGAACACCATTAGATATTCTCTTGGCTTCTGACCAAGACTGTTTCTGATGCTTCTTACCAGAAAAATTTTTCAGAGCCGGCTGCTCTACTTTCCTTTCAGAAGTTCTCTCAGTCAGACGCAACTCTTATGCCTCTAGACTATTTTGCAACTCTTCAATTCTCATGGTGCTCAGATCATTAGAATGTTTTATTGCTACCACAATGTAATCAAATTGAGGGATAAGGGATCTCAATACCTTCTCAATGATTACTTGTTTAGAAAGGGTTTCTCCACAAGCTTTCGTCTCATTAGTGATCAGAATTACTCTAGAGATGTACTCAGATACCTTCTCATTATTCTTCATGTTGAGATTCTCATACTGCTTTCGTAGGGAGTGAAGCTTCACCACCATAGCACCTGACCAGTGTATCCTGTAACACCCATTTTAATTATTTAGTCTTATTGGTGTTATTTTATTTTGGTGTGTCCTTAAGTGGGGGTGTGTCTGAGAGTGTTGGTGGGTACCCTTAAGTTATGGAGATTATTTAATAGCTATGGAGTTTAATATTAATATAATATGATTAATGGTGGTGATAATTTAATAATTAATAATAATAATAATATTATTATTATTATTATTATTATTATTATTATTATTATTATTACTATTATTATTATTATTGGAATAAGTAAAATAAGGATTTAAGGGGTATTAGAGAAAGTTTGAGGAATAATTGATTAGAGTAGTGTGTAATAGTTGTAGTAATAATAGGTGGAAGATGGATGAAGAATGATAGGTTTGGAACTAATCAAAGTGACATTTTGGACAGTGAGGGTTTTGAGTATCGCAGGCACTCGCTAGGGACTCGTTAGGCGAGCTAGGTAGCGAACACTTCCAGTAGCCACTGTCTGCCTTCACTAGCATATTCGCTAGGCGAGCAGGTAGCGAACGTTCGCTAGAGCTTCGCTAAGCGAGCAGGGTGGCGAGCGTGACATAACTTGTTTTATTTTTGTCGTTCCATCCAATGTTGATGCTTTGTAGGATCCCTTTGGTCATGATGGGTATAGGGATGATGTTTGGTGGTGAAGAGTATATATCGGGTGTTAGAATATGAATTCCCATGATAATTGATTTAATTGATATGATTAATTGGTGTTATATATATATATATATATATATATATATATATATATATATATATATATATATATATATATATATATATATATATATATATATATATATATATATATATATATATATATATATATATATATATATATATATATATATATATATATATATATATATATATATATATATATATATATATATATATATATATATATATATATATATATATATATATATATATATATATATATATATATATATATATATATGATGTATGGTGATGTGATCAGGAGGATCGTGTGCACTTAGTATGCTTGAATTTATTGGTTGTGTATGGTAATGTGATCAGTAGGATCGTGTGCACGTAGTGTGCTTGAGTTATTCGTTATGCATTTGGTGTCTGGCATGTCATGGTGTTTTGGTGGGATGAATCATTGCTCAGGAGGAGTGTATGTGATTCATCCATACTCCCTTGTGGAGAATGGTGGGGATAGATCATTGCCAAGGAGAGGTGTATGTGATCTATCCGGGGTTCGATTGAATGAACCAATGAGTCGGTACCGCATGCATGGTGTTGAGTTGCATATTTGCATTATTGGGTGTTGTATTTGATGATTGGACAGTAGGTCATGATTGATGTTGGTGGGGTGATGATTTGTATATTTACTGCCTTTTATTCATGTATTTTATTACCGATAATTTTGATCATGTTTTCTCACCCTTTTGTTGTTGTTGTGGTCTGTGCTTCTTCGGAAGTACAGATAATTCAGGTACTTAGCTAGTTTGGATAGTGGTGTGCAAATAGAGTCTTAGGATGCTCTGATAGGTAGCACGAGACTTGGGCGTTTAATTGTTTTTATGTTGAACTTGTTTTATTCCTGTGACGTATCATATGTTGGTGAATTTTGTTAATGATTGAGTTCATGTATTTGGCGGATGGCCGAAAATGTTGAGTTAAGGATTATTTCCGCTGCTTTAATGTGAAAACATCTAATGAAATGTTTTGTTGAATTTTATGATTGTGATATCCCACTTTTGGGGAGGAACTCTGATGTTTACTTGAAATAATTGTATTTTATTTAATTTTGGGAAGTGGGGTGTTACATATGCCACGCACCCTTCGTCGTCGTTGAATCAGCGATTTTGTCAAACGCATTTGCATCCACACATTGATGGATGTAGAACAATGATTTCTGATCATTCTTCCTCATATCTTTCTGCACGTTCTTTTGTTCCTCCGTTGCACTTGCTGCTACTGGTACATAACCTTTAGTGACAAGATCAAGCACATCTTGAGCATCGAATAGTACACGCATCTGAATCATCCAACAAGTCCAATGTTTTCCATCAAACACTGGAAGCTTGGTGCTCAGACCACCATTTCCGTTCATCTTCAACCTTGTGCAATCACTCAGATCTCACCAAACACAGTGTTTTCCAATCCCGCAAAATCAAAAAATGTGATTGTGTTACAATTCCGTTCAAGATTCAACATGAATTTAAGAAACGAAATCAACCACACAACGCCTCACCTTTCATTCGTGTTTCCCCGTGGATCCGAACCGAAGCTTTAGATACCAATTGTTGGTGCACAAGGTTAAAAGAGATGAATATAATGAGAGAATATGTTTATATTCTGCAAATGACAGCTACAAAGTTGTAAGGAATAATTACAAAATGACATCTACCACTAGTCTATTTATGCACAGAAAACTAGGATCACATAGGAAACATAGTAAAGTACTAAATTACCCTCTAACAAAGCTTAGTCACTACGTTTTGTAAAATATAAATCATTTGTAACACACTGTAACAAAATATTACTTCATCGTTCATCGAACAACTCTAAATCCACCATGACACACACACACACACACACACACACACACACACACACACACACACACACGCACGCACGCGCACACACACACACACCCACACGCGCGCGCCCACGCATACACACAGATATATATATATATATATATATATATATATATATATATATATATATATATATATATATATATATATATATATATATATATATATATATATATATATATATATATATATATATATATATATATCTCTATATATATATATATATATATATATATATATATATATATATATATATATATATATATATATATATATATATATATATATATATATAGAGAGAGAGAGAGAGAGAGAGAGAGAGAGAGAGAGAGAGACGGGCCTAGAAATTTAAATTAGTGGAGGCAAACTATATATACTATCATAAATATTTATATAAAATAAATAAATATATTAATGTAAAAGTAATAAAATCATTGTGTAAAAAATTTAAACTATCACAATTTGTTATTCTATATCCAAAAAAAAAAAAATCAAACATATCTATAAGTCATTATATTTTGAAATGATTGTATAATTTTTTTCTTTTCTATTTTATTAAATAAGAAGCAAATCTTTTAAATAATTTATAATGTCATAAACAAATTGGTGGGACAATTGTTCCCAATAATATATATATATATATATATATATATATATATATATATATATATATATATATATATATATATATATATATATATATATATATATATATATATATATATATATATATATATATATATTGATATATTGTAAAATTGTGAAGTTATATAGAGGAACAACTTTTCAATTAGATAATTAAGTTATATGTAAGAAATTTCTTATTTAATTCACTTAGAGTTTTGTCTTGTCAAATTTTGTTGTTGACAACGTTCCTTTTTCAATATTTGCGGTAGAAACAAAATACCAAAACAAGACAAATAATTTTTTAGGTTTGCTATTCCTACACTGTATTTGTACACTAATACATACACGAACATATTTTTTTAAATAAAAAAATATTTTTATAAACAGTAAATAAACAGTGCAGGAATAGTACCCATGAACAATGTGTGAATAGTGTATATGAACAGTATCTGTGAACAGTAGTTTAAAATAGTGAATAAAGTTGGTTAAGGAAATGCAAAAAATTGGTTAATGAAGTGATGAAGTTGGTTAATAGACGTTCATAGTTAAAAGTATTTTTAATAGTAAACCAAAGTTGATTAATGAAAATTAAAAAGTTGGTTAATGAAGATATGAAGTTGGTTAATCATGTAATTTTATATCAATATTATTTAATTTAAAAATTAAAAAATTAAAAAAATATATTATTTTTTATATATTTCACTGTTCACCGTATTGGTGAACAGTGAAATACGATGTAGGTGTAGGATTGGGTGTAAAAAGAGCATTTTTCATAATTTTTTAACTTTCACATATTTCCAAATTTTTACAAAATTATAATACAACTATTCTTACACCTTTTTTTTTACATTAAATACTTACAACAAATACTCTTCGTATCGTATTTATATGATAAATAGTATTTTTATTTTTTTAATAAATAAATAATATTATTTATAATATATGAACAATGTGAGAATAATGTGTAACCAGCATTTTTAAAATAGTAAAATAAAGTTGGTTAATGAAATATACAAAGTTGGTTAATAAAGTGATGAAGTTCGTTAATATACGTTCAGATGTTAAAAATAATTGTTAATAATAAATTAAAATTAATTAATAAAATGTAAAAAATTGATTAATGATATTTTTAAATTATGAAGTTGGTTAATAAGCGTTAGAATAATTTTTAAAAATCAATGAAGTTAGTTAACACACTATAAAAGATTGATTTATGAAGTTATAAAATTGATTAATGAACGTTCAAATATAAAAAATAATTTTTAGCAATAAATAAAATTGGTTAATAAAATATACATGATTGATTAATGAAGTTATAAAATTTATTAATCACATTGTTTTATGTTAATATCATTTAATTTAAAAATTAAAAATATAAAAAAAAATATTAAAATAATAATTTTTTATTTTTTATTTTAAAAATATATTATTATAATATTTTATTGTATAAGTGAACAATAAAATATAGTATAAAATTGGTGGGAGGATAACATTTTTCATTATACTAATTTAGGATAGCCCTTATCTATTTGTGGTCGCATTAAATTTTTACTAGGGATGAATATTCATGAGCTTCAAATCGGTATTTTTCATTATACTACTTGTTTAGGATAGCCCTTATCTATTTGTAGTCGCATTAAATTTTTACTAGGGATGAATATTCATGAGCTTCAAATCGGGATAGCCAGTTTTTGTTTCTTTTAATTTAATGTTTTTACTGTGATCACGTTCACCCAACTCAGTACATGCATGTGTATAAATGCCATTGCTTTGGACAAACACTGTGTTTCTGGCTCTGCAAACTCTCAATTTTACTCTAGTAAATTGAACTCTAAAGTACTTTACTCACTCGTGTATAAAGAAAAGTACTTTTGCTGAGGCAAAAGTCTTGAGCTCACAAAAAATAGTCCTGTGACCGTAGACTTTGTTTTGTCTGTGCTCATGTTCCCATACTGTGTAGAAATGAAGGACAAGATTTTGGTTCCACCTTTGAAATAAATAATTAATTTTAAGTTTGCATAGGAGTAATAATTAATCTAATGTACTAATTGATTTTATCTTTAAATTTGAAAATTTAAATCTATTTTTTTTTTCAATTTAACAATATTTTTATATTAAAATTTATTATTCAATTCACTTTTATGTAAATATATTTAAATATAAATTATTTTTAATTTTTAATTTACTTTTAATTAGAATTAGCTTTATAAAATCAATTTATTAAAACTAATAGTTTTATTTATACAAAATATTATGCACTCACGTAAATGATACCATAATTCAAAAACAATTTAGAATAAGGTCTTTCTCCACGCGTCATTGATCTGCTAGCTGCTCACCGAAGGTATGGAAGAGGAGGGGAGTGTACCTGAAACACACTTCGATGCCAAAGTAAGTGACGGGTAGAATGGAAGCAAACACAGAGAGAGAGAGAGAGAGAGAGTAAGAAGTTAAGTTACCTGACCCTCTAATGAAGAGGGTATTTATAGTGAGCCCCCAGTGCAGGGCCAACGGTTACTTAGCAATGGGCTGGGCTGCCAGGCCCAATGTTAGTAACTGCTAGGGCTGACGTGGCGTCGTGAAGACCACGTGGTCTTCTCCCTAGGGTAACTGTTTCGCGCTATCCGGGAGGAGGAAGACCGAATCTCCAAGACGTGGGGTAGTTACTTTATAATGTGCCCCTGCGTGAGGGACACATGGAGAACGTGGGGGAAAGGCCGAGGAGTTCCCCAGACAGGTAGAGGTGGCTGGTCGGATGCGAGGGTCCTGCCCGACGATGGGGAAGAAGGAGGCTGGCTGGTCGGGTGCGAGGGTCCTGCCCGACAGCTGTCGGCCTATGCCCGACGGGGGAACGTTGAGCTCGACAGGGATCCTGCCCGTTAGCGTGATATTCTTGGGCCCAACCTCACTGGGCTTGGGCTTGCTTGGTGGTGATCTAAGCGTCGGCCCAATCCATAACAACTTTGAAACACAACTTTTAGTATACTAATTGTATTTTTGGTTTCATATTCGAAACATGATTATTAAAAATGTATTTTTTTTTTTGAAAATAAATTCTACAAAAATGTTTTTTAAAATGTTATAACTTTTTATAAATTAAAAGACTAATTTTGATACTATAACATAAACATACATTATTGAAGATCAAAACATGTTCATAATCACAGTTTTTTTAAACAATTGTATCTCAAAAATAATTTTATGAAAATCTATTTGAAATAGCTTTAAAAATAAATGTTTTTTTTGAAATTTTGATATCCAAAATTTTTTTCGATAAAATGATGGAATACGTAAAATAACATTTTAAGAATAACTATTCAAACAAAATTTTCATTTGAAACTTTTATGAAAAGTTTCTTTATAAAATTCTTTTACACTAAAATATATTACACAATAAAAATTATTTTTAAAAAAGGCAAAACAAACGGACCCTATATAAATATGTAAAATTGATTTTAATAATAGGAACGTGATGGATGGAGTGCTCATTATTAACGAAATTATGGATTTTGCCAAGAAGAAGAATTGGGCTTGTATGTTGGTGAATGTTGATTTTGAGAAGGCGTACGATTGCGTTTTTTAGAACTATTTGTGAGATATGATGGGGAGGATGGGATTCAGGGACCAATGGAAAGGGTGGATGGAAGTGTTAATCTTGAATAATTTTTTTTGTCTATTTTAGTGAACGAGAGCTCAACCGAAGACTTTCCAGTTTCTAGAGGTCTTCACCAAGGGGATCCGTTTTCAGCTTTTCTCTTTTTGTTGGTGGCAGATGAGAAAGGCATTTAGTGTGGGAGAGTTTGAGGGGTTTCAAATTAACAACAATGTTCAATTTAAAATTCTTCAATTTGCGGACGATACTATATTGGTAGGTGATGGGTCTTACCGGTATTTTGGAGCATCAAGGCGATTCTTAGAGGGTTCAAATTGGTTTCCAAGTTGTGTATTAACTTATGCAAAAGTAGTATTGTGGGAATTAGTTTGGATCCATCTTTTGTGCAAGCGACGACGTTATTTCTCAATTATGAAATTGACACTTCTAATTTCAAGTTTCTTAGTATTCCCGCTAGTATCAATTCTAGAAGAAATGAGGTTTGGATGCCGATTGTGTCCAAAATGAGGAAGAAACTTTCTTCATGGAAATATAAATTTTTTCAATAGGTGGTATAGTGGTTCTTATTAATGCAATTCTTTCGAACTTGCCGATCTTTGATTTTTCCTTTTACAAAACTCCGAAGGCGATCAATTTTTCTTTGGGGTGGAGCAGAGGAAAAGAAGAAAATTGATTGGATTAGTTGGAAGAAGATTTTTTTATCAAAGAAGGAAGGGGGAATCGGTATTAAAAACTGCAGAAATTTAAGCCTCGCTCTTTTATGTAAATGGAAGTGGAAATTTTTGAATGATGTTAGCACACCTTGGTTTAACCTTCTTTCGTGTAGGTATGATAATATTAAGTGAATAATTCTTCGTGATCCTTGTCCTTTGTTGGGAAGTAAAGTTTCAGTTTAGTTGAAAGACGTGCAGTGGGATCGTCGTCGGGTTATAGTAATTGGTTTATTGAATCTTTTGCTTGCAAAATCAGAAATGGTGACTTTAGTGATTTTTAGCGTGATAGATGGTTGGGCTCAGTTCCGTTGTACATGATTTTTGGTTCTATGCTTCTGTTGGCATATTTGGACAAGTTTAACATTTTCTAGAATGGAGTTTGGGCGGACGATGGATAGAAGTGGTGTTTAGCTTTGCAAACCGAGATAGTTCAAGAGCAGGAGGCACTGTTGTTGTTTGAAATGATGTTGCTGCAGTCAGTTCTGTTGGACTGGAAGTTGTTCGAATATTATGTTTGGTGGAGAAATCCTTTTGGATTTTCAGTTAAAAATTGTTATGCCAGGATTGCGGCGTTCTATAAGCAAGATTCAGAGTTGGATGAGGCTGTTTTGGTTGCTTTAGAGTTAAAATATCGAGTCCCTGTTGGGTTAGCAACCTTTTCTCTTGGTTCAAACACCCTTTCATTTGGTTAATCTTCGTTCCTCAGCTAAAAGACCATTCTTTTTCTATTGGGTTAAACCATTTATTTTGGCTAAAACACCATTTTCTTCGGTTAATCACTGTTTGTCAGTTAAAATACCGTACCCTTTTTTCTTGGTTAACTATTGTGTATCAGTTAAAAGACCAATTTTCCTATTTCTTGTGGGTTAAACACCTTTCTTTGGTTAAAACACCCATTTCCTTGGTTAATCAATGTTCGTCAGTTAAATAACCAAATTTCCCCTTTCCTTCGGTTAATCACTGCCCGTCAGTTAAAATACCGAGTCTCTTTTGGGTTAGCAATCTTTTCTTTGTTCAAACACCATTTTCTTCGATTAATCACTACCCATCAGTTAAAATATTGATTCCCTGTTGGCTTAGTAACCTTTTCTCTTGGTTCAAATACCTTTCCTTGGTTAATCACTATTTATCAGTTAAAATACCAACCTTTTATTTCCTGTTGGATTAATCACCTTTTGGTTAAAACACCCATTTATTTGGTTTATCACCATTCCTCGGTTAAAAGACCATTCTTTTTCTGTTGGGTTAATCACCTTTTGGTTAAAACACTCATTTCCTTTGTTAACCACTGCCTGTCACTTAAAAGACCAAACCCCCCTTTTCTTTGGTTAATCACTGCCTGTTAGTTAAAAGACCAATTTTCCTCTCCCCAGCGGAGTCAACATCTTTCTTTTGGTTAACCACTTCTTGTCAGTTAAAAGACCAATTTTAATTTTCCCTAGTAGAGACCTACTTCTCCTTTTCTTGGGTTAATTACCGAGTCTCAGTTAAAACACCCGTGTTCTTATCTCTCACTCCTTCTCTTGGTTTTGACACCACTTCCTTGATTCTCTTTCTTAGTTCTCTGAACTACGGAGCTCTAAATTCCTCACTGCACTATGAGGATACGTAGGCACAAGATTGCGAAATCTTGGCGAGCTACCTTCTCATTTCTTTCCTTAGTTCCATGAACTATGAAGCTTTGAATTCCTCATTGCACTATGAGGATATGTAGGCACGAGGGCCTCAATCATCTGCGAGCATTCTCTTTGTTCCTTTTCCTTCCCTCTTTTGCAAGTAACCTTTCGATATAACACTCATCCGAGCATGGAGATTTCAGTTTTGTTCCTGTTAAGTACGACAGATGCGTGAGGTGCTAATACCTTCCTCTCGCATAACTGACTCCCTTACCCATTTCTCTCTCCCTGAGTTTTATCGATATTTTCCCTTTCTTTTTAAAGTAAATAAAGTTCGGTGGTGACTCTGTTGTACCATCGAGCGTGCGATGCACTTGGGTATATTTCCGCTATCTTCAGCTGGCGAATCTACTGGAGAGTCCTTGCTCTTGCAAGTTAGAGTCTAGCCTAGTTTTCTTTGTTTCCTTGTTTGCTTGGGTGTTTATCTTTACGCTTTACTCGTTTTATCTTTATGTTATTTATTGCATTCTTTTACTGCTTTAAATCTTCATATTCTGTATAGTCTTGATATCTGCTATATTTTATGGTGTAGTTGGGTTAGGTTGATGTTACTTGAGAGGAGCTCTACTCTCGAGCTTGAGTATATACACAGGATAGATTCATGGATAGTCGTGTCACCTATGTTTTGTGATGGGCTAAAGACGTGTCTACTTATGCGTCTAGCGGTATCTTACTGCAAGTGCACAGCCTATCGAAGTAATATTTAAGATTATCGATCCACAGGGATTCTATGGTTACTTAGTGCTAGATGAAATTCTAGTTTAGCTAAGGCGAATGGTTGTCACGATTGTTGTTGGTTTTTAAGACTATTAAAGGCGGAATTAAATTTAAGTTTTTAATAAAGTAATACTAAGGCGGTCGGTATGTAATTATACTAACTTAGGTGGGTCAATCTAACCTAGGCTTATAGAGATGTTCACTTAATCTATTCGGTAGAGGTTACCAGTTTAAATACCCTCAACTCACACTCTCGTGGTCTTATATCAGATCTTATCCCTAAAGCCCTATGCCTGCTCTCGCTAGCCCATAAGTGTTTAGAGGTAATTTTTGGAAACTAAGTAATTCTAATTTATCTTAAAGCGCTCTCGTTGTGTTTAATTTAAATGCCTAACTTTAGCTATCTGGTTAAAATCTCACACTCTCGTGGTCTTGACCTAACCTAATACTCTTTTCTTACTCTCGTAACGAAAAGGTCTATTTCAATTAAAAAGTATCAGCCAAAATGTTAAGTGATTAATTATTTCCAGCCTATGGTTATATTTTACCGGTTAAGTTTGTTATAACTACATACCGCCCTAAGGTGTTTAGCTACTCATCGATGTTGGACCAGGCAGAGACAGAGAATTTAATAATAACGTACTCATGGCAGAAAAACCTGATTAACAGATATTCGAGCAGACTCCTTCTTCCACAGATCGGAAAGCTTGGAGTAGGCGGAAATTAAAAATAAACGAATGCTGAAGGTTTAGAAACAAATAAATGTATAACAATTTCCTGATGTTGGAAATTGTTATATGGTTGGTTTGGATACAAATAAAAACGAAACAGAAACTAAAAATAATGCTGGAATGGAAATGCTGGTTCGTAAGGCAGTTTGGCAGAGCTTCCGCAGGAATTTTGAATAAAGAAGTCTGTCCTCTGTGTTCACAGAGCTTGTGCTATTTATAGAGTCCTTAATGGGCTGGATTCTTGGTCCTTTGTTGCATGGGCCTTGCTGAAGTTGTTGAAGGAATGCTGGAACGTGGCAACAAAATGGGAGAAGTGGTCTTCACGTAGTGCCTTGAGGAGAAATAGGAGGAGAAGTGGTCTTCACGTAGTGCCTTGACGTAGTCTGAGTCAAAACCAAGTTTTATCCTTGTCACGGGCGTGACAAGGTCTTCACGTTCGTAATTTGAGGTTTGTAAGTGTCACGGTCGTGACCACTCTCTTACGGTCGTGATGGCCCAAATTGGGGTGTCACGGTCGTGACACCCTTGTAACGATCGTGGCTGCAACAAATTATGCAGTCTTTTTGCAGGCTTCTTCATTTCTTCATCTCTTTATGGTTTATTTTGTTTCTTTTGCTCTTAATTCATGATTTAGCTCCATATGATGATGTACCTGCAAAATGGTAAGAAAAACTCGGGAAATCGAGTGTTAAAACGGTGAATATGCGATAAAACGTCAATGAAATCTAGCGATATAATCGATGCGTTTTCTCGTTATCATTTTGCGCGTTGGGTTGTCACAAGAGTCTCACCTAGACTAGACTCACTTGAGAATGCTTTTGTCCTAAAAGAATTTTCTATGGCAGAGTATTTTCATTTAACTCGATGACTCTGGGAGACCTTCTAGGGATCACCTTTGGAAGACTAGAACCCACCTATGAAGGGGATATTAGGCTTTTCTGCAGGAAACCAAGACTCTTCATACCTTTTGTTCTCTCGTACATGTCAGACCTTTGCACCTACACAAAATTATATATACAAATTATCCAGATTATTCAAATTGTGATGGCTTCTTGATTCTTGTGTTGCATATTGTCGCTACCGCGAAAATAAGGTGTCGGCAAAACAGAAGAGTTGCCACCTTTCGTTATTTATCCCACAGAAAGGGAAAGGAAACGATCGGAAAAACCTGACGAAAAGGTATAAGACAAGGTCATCGCAACCAATGTCTAGATTCGGGAGTCGGTTACGCAAGGGGAAGGTATTAGCACCCTTCACGTCCATCGTACTCGATGAGATCCATGCTTGTTGTGTTTATCTGACGGGTTGACTATATCTATCTACGCTAAAAGTCTGGTATGAAAAGAAAAGAAAATGACTCGGTAGAACACAACAGTTATATGCCTACGTATTCCCGTTTGGAACGATAAATCAGAGTCTACGTAGTTCGCCTAACTACGGGTTACAGGAAGGTTGCTCTCTGAGATATTGCATCTCGTGCCTACGTACTTTCACACGGCGTGAAAGATCAGAACAAACGTAGTTCGGGACAACGAGAGACACAACTTTGTCTTTTTTATCCGAGTAGGGTTAACAAACGGTTCCAGCAGTTTGGTGTATGCAGCTCGCTCGATGGAGACTTAGGCGTTTACCGTTTGCGGTAGAACCGGGAGTTAACAAAACTCTCCTTATGAAAATGGTTTCCAAGGATTAAAGGTCCAAGAGGACAAAAAGAGTTTGATCTTTGTTTTCTGTTTTTTAAAAGAAGTATCTTTTATGGATGTTTTCAACTAATATCGCACTAGAGACTATGACCTGAGAGTGAATGCGTCGCATGTCACCCAAAGGGTGCCATACTAAACATCCAAATTATTGAAAAGAAACTCTCCAACAACCCTTTCTCAAGTAGCTTAAGGCTCGTAGCGTACGACATCAATTAACCTTTATTACTGTATCTTGATTTGTTTGAAGATGAGAATAGAAGAGACACACTAAAGGGGAACTGATCCAATCCTAAGTTGACATGCAAAGTTGAACCTATGATTTAGGTTAGGAGGGAACTACCTAATGTTATCATGCATGGTTAGAACCCTAATGTCTGTCATAACTTCTCTTGAACAAGAGAAGTCAGAGTTCCTAGGGGAACATGGCAAAGGAAAGCAACAACAACAGAAATAAACTGAACAGAAATAACTGTAAATAAAAAGCATGCAATGCAACAACACAAGCAGAAGGAGCCAAGCTCAACTTCTAAAGCACACCAGCAAAGGCCACACAAACCACAGGCAAGGGAGACAAACTCAACCTTAAGCAAGCAAGCAAAGCCAAACAATAACAGTCAAGCAGAGGGAGACAACCTCAACCTCTAATGCAGACAAGCAAAGGGAGAAACTCAACCTTTAGGATGCTCTTAGGCCTAGAATAATCTATATGGGGCCTAGTCTAATGCAACACACAGTCAATCAGACAAGCACAGCAAAGCAATTAGAAAATACAGCAGACAAAACAGCAGACAAACAACTCAGCAGCCAAACAGATTAACAGCAAAACAAATAACAGTCTGCAATCAACTTCAAGTCTAAGCCATACTCTAGAGAAGGAAATGAAAGCTCCATCTTCAAGCTCCAACAAAAGAGAAGAGAGTTAACATCAAGATTATTGCATGATGATGGGAAGCATGATGGAAACCAAGGGAATCCATCATGGCACTCAACCATACATCTGAGATAGGCATCCTCAAAGGTTCTACCTCTTGTGATATGCCACACATCCTTCCAAAAGAGGGATTAGGCTTCCATATAGGGACCTTGAATCTTTGGATGAGGATGGAAAGCAATCAAGGCAATCCATGTTTATTTGAAGAAAGAGAAATCAAACTAAAGTTCTTCATAAACCCTAATTGATCAAGCTACAAGAAAGCTATTAAAAGGAGGTCTAAACACCAAAACCAAACACCACAATCAAGCAAACAAAATCCTCTATATGTCTAAAGCACTATCCAAAAGGAATGGAAAGTTTATTTTATGCTATGGGCCACCATTGAGGTCATTCTAAAGGGGAAGTCATGTTAGAAGCATATTAAAACTAGCCTAAGTTTCAATTCTATTTAAAATACCAAAACTACTTCTAAAATCCTATAAAATATTCAAAGGGAACATACATGTGTTAGGTATCTATAGTAAAAAGGTCAGGGCCTAAAACTATGCTCAAGGGCACTAGAGAAATCTTAAATCATCAAGTGTCAAATGGGAACCCTAAAATGGAAGGTCATGGGAACCTAATTCAAAACCAATCCTAAAGTTATCTAAAAATTATGAAATAATTCCTAAGGGATCATGCATCTCTATACTAATAGCCAGCCAAAAATCTCACTCAAATTCCATATCAATTGGCCATACAAAAATCAGCAAAAACATGAAGAATTATGCCAAAATTAAAGAAATAAAGAAAATGCAAAAAATCAAATTAAATTGAAAATTGCATGAAAATAAAATGTAACAGCACCAGAAAATCAGAAGTAAAATCAGGAGCATCCACATATTTTTATTATATTTTTCTGATCAAAAAAGAAATTACTATGAATTTAAAATGAACAAAGCAATTAAAATAAAAAGAAAATGAATTAAAGAATAAAAAGGCTGAGAATTAAACAGAGGCGCAGGATCTGGAGACTTAGTATGCTAATCTAAAGGCCACCCATACGCCAACGCATTAATGAAGCGCAGCGTTTTGGAGAGTCAAAGTCCAACTCTGAGGACAAATCGCGTGCGTTAGATCTGGAGACTTAGTCAAACATTTCCACAGATCCAAGGGTCCTTGTTCATCGTTTCTATTTAAACTTTTGATGGAGGGAAATCAGTTCAGGCGAACCAGACGGTGGTCCGGTGGCCGTGCCACTGTCTTCTCCGGTGAGCCACTAGTTGCAGGTCATCAATTCTTGACAAAACCTAGACGGTTCCACTCCATTTTTCATGCTGATCTCAAGTCCACCGTCTTTTTCTCCTAATTCCTCCTAGATTCTCAAACATGATAGCTACCAGAAAATATGCCAAATCTTCAAGTGTCACCAAACTTAAATTCAAAGCCACAGATCTTCTCCTTATTCATCATAGATCATCATGAACTATCTAGATCAAGCTAACACCTCAAAATCAGGCCAATTCGAATCCAAACAGAAATCATGTTGCATCTTGGATCATCTCTAAACTTCCAAATTTCTATCCTAAAACCATCTGATAATCTTCCTAATGCCTAACCCCAATTCAATTCATGCTAAACCATCCTAAAATTAGTGCAATTGTGAAAAGTGCATACCTGGTTTGTAGCTTGAAATTGGATCAGTTCCACTGTGATTCAAGCTTCCAAATGATGCAGAATCGTTCCTTGATGAAGGATAAAGATGATAGAATCCAAGAATTGCCTTAATTTGCTCTAGAATTGAAATTCGATTTCTCACTTGAAGCTTGAAAATTCACTCTGTAATCTCTGGCTCTAGCACAAAATAACCACCAACCTTGATCCTAACTTCTTTCTGAACTTATATAGAGTGAATTTGGATGATTTGGAAGCCCATTGGAGGCCCAAACAGTGAGATCCAATTTCCACTTTTCCTTCAAAATTTCAACTATGGTGTACACGCATCTCCCTCAATTCCTTCTCCAAGAAGCTTCATCTGTAATGCTTGTGAACTATGGAGAGTGTAGGGATCAAATTGAGAGCTTAATTGCATCATATGACCAACCTTTGATGTGTTACTTATTCACGAAGTAACAAAGTAAAATGTCAGGAAATATGCCCCAAATGCATTTTCTAATATTGCCATTATGCTCCAAATGATTTTTCTGATCAAAATGAGCACTTATTTGCATTGGTTTGAACACATATGAATTAATTTGGATTTTTCCACTTAAAGGCCTTTAAATTCCCCTTTTGTCAAATTTCTTCACACCAAGTCCTACCCTAAGCCAAATCAAAGCCTCATGGATACATGCTTGACCTAAAAATCTCATTTTGAGCAAGTTTTGTGTTGGACAAAACTTCATTTGAGATGTGAAAGATAGAGAAAATGACCTATAATGCCAAATGACCTATAATCTTACTTTCCCAAAATACCCCTGACTTTTAAACCTCATAACTTGAGTTCTACAAATCAGATGGAAGACTTCTAGTAAAATTTGGAAATCTAAGATCAAGACCTACAACTTTCATGTTGGCCAAAAGTTGAGGAGAAACATCCTTTTAGGTCAAAAGTTCCTTGGAAGTTGGTTGACTTTTGCAGACAAATTTCACATTCATCTGATGACCTGTAACTTGTCTGGATCATAACTTGAGTTCTATAAATCCAATGGAGGACTTCTAGCACTCAAATTAAAGCTAAGAGCATGCTCTACAACTTTCATGTTGGCCAAAAGTTGAGATGAAACATGTATCTTGAGATATGTGATATTGAAGTCAGGCACTAAATAGAGGATTTTACCCTGAGAACCCTAGTTTAACAACTCCTCACACTTTGAATTCTTCTTCGATTGATCTTGGAATATCATCTCATGTATCTCAACACAACTTTCCATGATCACAAAGACTTAGAAATAAGTTTTGATCCTCTTCAATTGCACAATTGACTCAAGGTTGACCAGGCAAAAGCCCTAATTGCAACACCCTCAATTGTGGCTCTTCACACCTAGCATAATGACTTGACTGAGCCCCACCATGACCCTCAAGGCACTCCATGAGCTCTATCCACATACCCTATCCATGATCAAGGCTTAACAACCCACTGATGGTCTTCAATGGGCCCCCAAGTTAGGAGATGAATCATATACAAACAACCAAACTTCTCAAGAACCCAACCCACTTTCTGATGACCTTGGTGACATCTCAAGCTTGAATAAGACCTCTAGATAGGCTCCTCTTGATATAAACCACACTTGATCCCCTGCTAAATGAATAATGCTATGCTATGCAGATGTTAGATCAAAGATATGCTAATGCAATGAAACAAAAGCCAAGTAAGAAAAGAGGCTAGGAAAATTTTGGGGTGCAACAGCTGCCCCTATTCAAGCGACTTGGACCTGACTGGATGAAAAGCGAACGGCTTTAGCCAATCAAGGGAAAAGACGGTTGAATACCAAAGAACCCGGAAATTTTCTAACCGAAAAAAATAAACTGCACAATCTGCTTGGGCAACAAAATCCAGACAACTGAATCCGGTTGGCACGGCAACAACTGATCAATCATCTGATACAGAAACTGATTTCAACATCAACCACCTGTGTGACGCCACAGGCGTTGAATCCACATTATACGCTACAGTAAGCGGGAACTGAGTCACAGGACCATATCAAACATTGTCCTTGACTTTCTATCTCCGAAGGGACAGGCAAGCAATACGTAAAGCGCGAGTGGTCAAGGTACTATCCTTGACCTCCCATTTCTGCGGAAACGGGCGAAGCACTAGATAAAAGCGCTAATCTGGAATCCGAAGACTTGAACAAACAACTCTGCGGGGAACATTTCTGACACTACCGGTATTTGCACTATGTAAAGCGCGAACTTGGGTAACAACTCCGTCAACACGGGTAACAACTCCGTCAACACGGGTAACAATCTCCGTCAACCCGGGTAACAACTCCGTCAACACGGGTAACATCTCCGTCAACACGGGTAACAACTCCATCAACACGGGTAACATCTCTGTCAACACGGGTAACAATCTCCGTCAACACGGGTAACATCTTCGTCAACACGGGTAACAACCTCCGTCAACACGGGTAACATCTCCGTCAACACGGGTAACAATCTCCGTCAACACAGGTAACAATCTCCGTCAACACGGGTAACAACTCCGTCAACACGGGTAACATCTCCGTCAACACGGGTAACAATCTTCGTCAACCCGGGTAACAATCTCCGTCAACACGGGTAACAATCTCCGTCAACACGGGTAACAATCTACGTCAACACGGGTAACAATCTCCGTCAACACGGGTAACATCTCCGTCAACACGGGTAACAATCTCTGTCAACACGGGTAACATCTCCGTCAACACGGGTAACAATCTCCAAAGGTTTCATCCATGAGATTTTTAACACTGACGTAACAGCAACCCGAGGAAACTCTACTGGGGAAACTCTGACGTCAACTGCCAGGTACTTACTTTGATAACATGTAACAACTTCAAAGGTCTAATCTCTGAAATCTTTTAACGCTGACGTAACAGCAATCTGAGGCAAACTCCGCTGGGGAAGAAGAGAAACTTAACCACGCAACTCTAATGAGGGAACACATGATAGGACGAACGCTATCATCACATATCTCATGTCAACGATTTGAATATTCGAAACCCATCCTGAACAAGAATTCCAATTACCTGCAGGGAAAAACACCTGAAAACAAAGCGGCAATCGACCTGGCTTATGTTTCAAAATGCATATGTTTGAGAAATGGCGTAATGCTCCATACAGAATGGAAATGCTACGCATTTGGGTAGATGCCATGCACGATGCAAATGCAAAGAGGGTGCTCCAGCAAAATAAATGCTGAGGGAGCGAAGCCAAACTTCCGCTGGGGGAAGAAACAATCCTACTGGGGATGACTGAACAAATCCGGAGTTACTAACTCTGCAGAGGATGAACAACCTATTGGAGGAAAGACAACCTGCTGAGGAACAGAAAGAACAATCCTGCGCGGGGATGATCCTTACAAACCACTGACAAGCTGGTTGTACTCTGTGGGGACTCCACTGGGGGAGTAATGTGCACATGACCACCGCTGGGAATGTACATCACTGCCTGACCGCTTACTAACTTGCATCCAACTCTTCTAGGGATAAAAATGCAACTTCCATCTGCTGGGGAGGAATAAGATCATCTAGAGCCTGCTCCTATGTTAAGGGACTCCGGCTGGGGAAGCACGATCCCTTGGTTGTTTGCTTCGAAGGTAACGACCATGCAAAACATGAACGAAACAAGACAATTCTACACAAAAGGAACTATCTTGGTCAGTATCCGTGACAATTGTTCAGTGAATTCAAAGTTTCAACAATTATTGGCTGAGGCCTGCAAGTTTATGCATACGCAAGTTTATCAAAAACATCGGCATTTTCCACAAACAAACGGTAAAAGTTAAAACAAACATCAAGTACTGAATAGTATGCGTTTATTGATAACGGGCCTGTAAATAGGCAAAGTTTTTACAGTGGATGCAACTCCTGAAAAGAGAAAGCCACAAAAATAAATACAAATATGTACATAGGTACAAAGAAGTTTGTATACATGTCGGCAACGTGGTACAGACAAACACCATGAGCTAATCCTCCTATGACTCGCCTGACTCCGACACTTTCCCGATACTCCGTCCTCGGAAGAAATTGACTTGGATAATTGACCCTCAGGTACTCCTAAACCACTAAGCAATGCAGTATCAAACTCGGACCGCAGTCATTTGCTTTTTCAATCCCTAACTTTTGCTTGAATCGCCCTTTACGGGTTTTCAATTCACCGGGATACCCTTTTTTGCCGAAGTCGCCTTTTCAGGTTTTCGACTTTGCGGGTGTACATCTTTTCAATTTTTATCCCTAATTTTTGCCCGAACCCTTTTCTTTTTCTTTTTGGTTCGCCGGGATGCCTGCCCCATTTTTTCCTGGACTTTCTTTTTTTTGGTCCAGCGGGTCTCTTTAAGCAAAGTATTTTTTAACTGCGTCCGAGTTTACAGGGGATGTAAAATCTTCGCCATCCATGGTGGACAACAGTACGGCTCCTCCAGAGAAGACCTTTCGAACGATATATGGACCTTCATAGTTGGGAGTCCATTTGCCCCTGTGATCTGATTGTGGTGGGAGAATCTTCTTCAGCACAAGATCGCCCGTCTGAAAGCTTCGAGGGTGCACCTTTTTGTCGTAAGCTTTCTTCATCCGACTCTGATATAACCGACCATATGCGATAGATGCAAGTCTCTTCTCATCCATCAAACTGAGCTGATTCAGTCTATTCCTTATCCACTCTGCCTCATCAAGTTGGACATCGAGCAAAATTCTCAGAGAAGGAATCTCAACTTCTAATGGTAGGACAGCTTCCATACCATACACCAGTGAGAGAGGTATTGCCCCGGTTGATGTGCATACCGTCGTACGATAACCATGTAAAGCGAAGGGAAAAATCTTGTGCCAGTCTTTGTATGTTACAACCATCTTTTAAACTATCTTCCTGATGTTCTTATTGGCCGCTTCGACAGCGCCATTCATTTTGGGCCGATAGGGAGATGAATTGTGATGCTCAATTGATCCGTGGTCGCTCGTGGATCAAAAACGAGTTATTTTTGTAAAAATGTAATATAGCGACAAATGACTCGAAATATCGTTCTCACAAGGATTCTTGTATTATTTCAACCAACTAAAGAAAATGTTTATGGGGGTTTTAAGTTTTGATTTATAAAATAAGAAAGAAAAAAAAAATGATTAAAAAAAGTGATTATCAGATAAACTAAAACGGTTAATCCTACTGATTCGGGTTCCGACTTATCATCGGTTATTATAACATCAATCCCTAAGCGGTACCAATCCTATTCGATTATGATATTAATCAGACAAGCGCTTATCAACATCAAATGAATTATGTTCCTGTTTACCGAATTAAGCAAACGGTTAAGAATATGACGAATTAACGAATTAAGCAAACGATAATACGCAATTAAATTTAGGAACATGCATACAATCGAATTTAACCAATTCTATCCTATGAACAACAATTGAATTAAGCAAACAATTGTAATCAAATTAAGCAGATGACTTCATAGAAAAGGATTGAAAGGAATCAGAGTAAATTGACATAATAATAACCTCAAAGTGTTGAAACCGTACACAGCAGGATTTGCCCGGAGGTATTAGTTCTCCATGAAAACTATAAAACAAAGGAAAAAATTCGGAAAAATAAACTCGGTCTCTGTTTTGCATCACAACAACAACTTTAAATAGAAAATTACTGGGCCAGAAACCTAAACTAGGCCCGCAAGGAAAACTACATTGTCACAAGTCAGAAACTTCAACGAATTATTCGAGACTCAATAAATTCGAATCAGCTCCTTTGTACAACATGAAAGTTGTAGATCTCTTTCTTAGCTTTCCAACGACTGGTAGAATGCCTCAATCCGATTTCTGTAGCTCCAGTTATGAATTTTTCACTAAAAGCTGTTAATGCTGAAAAATAACAAACGAAAATTAAATAAAGCTTAAAATAAAATAAATTGTAAAAATATTATAAAATAGGAAATTAAATAAACTAAATGGTAGAAATGCCTAAGTCTAAACATAGAGGAAGGTACATTAAAATGCACTGATCAAATTCCCCCACACATGAACTTTTGCACTCCGAGCAAAGTATTGTCAAAACTCATGAAACACAAAAACATTCAGCTATTCAATCTAGGCTGTGAACTCCTCTTTGGTCAAGATTGCATTGATCGATACTACTTTTGCATACTAAGGATATCGTAAGAACACAAATCCGCAATTTTGCGATCATAAGACTCCCTCCTATACAAACCAATCCAAATCATGTCGTTATGCCTAAGTCTAACTTACTCATCCTCCTTTTTGCTCTCTTTCATTCTAGTGCAATCACATTAAGCCCTTTATCTATTCACACGCATGGTAACTAAGCTTGTTAGTGACTGTGATCCATATTTTTTTCAACAATTCATAATTAGACATTTTTCTTTGTCTTTTCTTTTCTTTTTTTTTTCTTCACTTTTTGTCTTTTTCTTTTTCTCTTTTTTTTTTCTTATTAAGCACGGGATCATTCACTTATTTGCATCAGCTCAATTACTTAGCATGTGATTTTTAGATGGTGCTGACTGCTAGATAAACTACTTAAGAGCTATTAAAGAACGAGAACTCAAGACTAAGCCATAACAAGTATCTAAATCGATTTCCATATTTTGGAGACTCAAGGTGTTAAAACGATACCGATCTTATGAATTTTTCTCAAGTCTCTACAATCTGACCTCCAATCGATCTACAACCCAAAAATTTCAAAAAATGCATTGTGTTTTTCTGAGTAAACAATTTTTTTATTAAATGAAAACAAAACAAAGAAAATTGAAAGAAATAAAACGAAGTAAATGGTTCCCTCCCCCACACTTAAAGCATACATTGTCCTCAACGAAAGAACATAAATATAAAATAAGAGTGAGAGAAAGGAAGGAACACACCCGAGGAGTCAAGGTGGATAAGTGATCACATATGCATCCTTTCCCAAAGAGAGATTTCCTGCCGTCTCCTCTTCCAAAGTGGGGAGTAACTTTGGATAGCATCCATCGCCCTTGAAATTTGTATTAGTGTCTTCGCCTTTTATTCCAGGATCAAAGAAGAATCTTCGATAAATAAAAGTGTCGAATGGACACGTGAATTTGATATCCTTTTCCACAACATCAGAGATCAATGGGTTAAGGGGTTGCTTCATTGCTTTTCTTCCCACTTCCATCGAGGTCCATCCAATTCTCTTCTTATGTTTCTTCAAAACCTGTAAAAGTTTATTATCTTCATCAAAATCAAGGTTAGAAGAAATTATAACTGGAAGCTTTTTATCCATATCTGAATAAGCATAATTCAGATTAGTATGAAGTGGTTTAAGCTCCAAGGGGGAAGGTTGTTCAATGGATGGTGAGGTTGGGGCAGCCGTGATGTTAAGAGTTTTAGCTACATAAACAACTTCATCTGCATGAAAAACATCACCCTGTACGGCAACATTAATCTCAGCACAAACAGAACAAATGTTAGTGTCGGTACATGAATCACAAGAGTAAGTATCATCATAATCTAATAAAGATGGAAAATCAGATAACAACTCAGGATGAATATCATCAACTAAATCAGATGGTAACTCTTTTGGATTCACTACTGTTTGGGCAGATAGTTGGTTTGATTCTTGAGCTTGTTGCATGGCATTCAGTATAGTGGCAAACTGTTCAATCTGTGTCTGCAGAGCCTGAAGACTTGAATCTGTTTGTTGCTGAAACTGAAGATCATTTATAGCCATTTGCTTGACAAGGTCCTCTAATGAAGGTTCAGAAGGTGTAGAGCATACAATTTGGAATTCATTCATATGCTTATTCGGATCCTCACCTGCAAGTTCATTAAGCCTTGGCAACAAGTGCATTAAATCAGATTCCAATTCGAAAGGTACACTAACAACAGGATATTCCATACATAAAGCATTATAGTTCGTATCATAGGCAACAAGTTCTCTAAGAGTTATTTGATTTGTCATATTAAATTTAATAGGAAAATCAACAAAGAAAATAAAACAAAGAACAAATTCGGCAATGCAGCAACAATTAGAAAAATACCAACAATGTCCCCGTTAAGAAAAAGAATGGAAAAATAGAAAACCGAATAAAATTAAATCTAAAAATTATAAAAATATAACTAAAAATCAAATAAAATCAAAATGAGTCAATAAAAAAAATTTCGGATTTTTTTGAAAATATGAAAATAGAAAAAAAATAAAATAAAATAGAAAAATAACTAATTTGCGATTTTCAGGGTCAAAATCTTTTAGAATTCTATTCTAAATGAGTATTGTTAAACGATTTATTTCTGATTTTCTGGAAAAAATTCGGAGCAAATCGGAACAATAGCTTACAAACTCACCTGATAGGCTGAAATGCTTACCACCGTACTGCAACCCTGAAAATTTACACACAAAAACAAAAAACAAAAAACAAAAAAAAACAAAAACTCTAAAATTAAAATTTTACATTTGGCTAAAATTAATAAGAATCCCCGGCAACGGCGCCAATTTGATCCGCGGTCGCTCGTGGATCAAAAACGAGTTATTTTTGTAAAAATGTAATATAGCGACAAATGACTCGAAATATCGTTCTCACAAGGATTCTTGTATTATTTCAACCAACTAAAGAAAATTTTTATGGGGGTTTTAAGTTTTGATTTATAAAATAAGAAAGAAAAAAAAATGATTAAAAAAAGTGATTATCAGATAAACTAAAACGGTTAATCCTACTGATTCGGGTTCCGACTTATCATCGGTTATTATAACATCAATCCCTAAGCGGTACCAATCCTATTCGATTATGATATTAATCAGACAAGCGCTTATCAACATCAAATGAATTATGTTCCTGTTTACCGAATTAAGCAAACGGTTAAGAATATGACGAATTAACGAATTAAGCAAACGATAATACGCAATTAAATTTAGGAACATGCATACAATCGAATTTAACCAATTCTATCATATGAACAACAATTGAATTAAGCAAACAATTGTAATCAAATTAAGCAGATGACTTCATAGAAAAGGATTGAAAGGAATCAGCGTAAATTGACATAATAATAACCTCAAAGTGTTGAAACCGTACACAGCAGGATTTGCCCGGAGGTATTAGTTCTCCATGAAAACTATAAAACAAAGGAAAAAATTCGGAAAAATAAACTCGGTCTCTGTTTTGCATCACAACAACAACTTTAAATAGAAAATTACTGGGCCAGAAACCTAAACTAGGCCCGCAAGGAAAACTACATTGTCACAAGTCAGAAACTTCAACGAATTATTCGAGACTCAAGAAATTCGAATCAGCTCCTTTGTACAACATGAAAGTTGTAGATCTCTTTCTTAGCTTTCCAACGACTGGTAGAATGCCTCAATCCGATTCCTGTAGCTCCAGTTATGAATTTTTCACTAAAAGCTGTTAATGCTGAAAAATAACAAACGAAAATTAAATAAAGCTTAAAATAAAATAAATTGTAAAAACATTATAAAATAGGAAATTAAATAAACTAAATGGTAGAAATGCCTAAGTCTAAACATAGAGGAAGGTACATTAAAATGCACTGATCATCAATCTTGAAATTCTGGCACAATTCCTTCATCATCTTGTTATTCAAGTTCGAACCATTGTTAGTAATGATTCTTTCGGGGATGCCGTAACGACATATGATGTCCTTTTTGATAAACCAGGCTACTACTTGCTTGGTCACATTGGTGTAAGACGCTGCTTCGACCCATTTGGTGAAGTAATCAATGGCTACCAAGATGAACCGGTGTCCATTGGATGCGGTGGGCTCAATTTTTCCAATCATATCAATGCCCCACATGGAGAAAGGCCACGGGGACGCCATAACATTCAGAGGGCTCGACGGCACCTGGATCTTGTCTACATAAATCCGACATTTATGGCATTTCTTCGCAAACTTGAAACAGTCTTTTTCCATCGTCAGCCAATAATACCCTGCTCGTAATAACTTTCGAGACATAGCATGTCCGCCGGCGTGCGTGCCGAAGGTACCCTCGTGGACCTCTTCCCTGAGCATATTAGCTTCTTTCTCATCCACACATCGCAACAAAAACCAAATCATGGTTTCTCCTGTACAGAACACCATCTGGATTCAAGTAGAAGTTGCCAACCAATCTCCTAAGAGTCTTCTTATCGCGGCTGGATGCCCCAGTCGGATACTCCTGGTTCTTTAGGAAATTCTGGATATCAAAATACCACGGCTTGCCATCGGAAGCTTCCTCAATGGTGAATATGAAGGCGGGCCTATCAAAGCGAGAGATAACTATTCTGGGAGCATCATTCCAAAAGTTAACTTTGTACATTGAAGACAACGTCGCAAGGGCGTCTGCCATCTGATTTTCTGCCCGCGGCACATGGTGAAACTCTACTCTGTCAAAGAAAGGCAACAACCTCCTTGCATAATTCATGTACGGTATCAGATTAGGCTGACGAGTCTCCCATTCTCCCTTGATCTGGTTCACGACTAGCACAGAGTCTCCATACACATCAAGATTTTTAATCCTCAAATCAATAGCCTCCTCGAGACCTTTGATACACGCCTCATACTCAGCCTCATTGTTGGTAACTGGAAATGTCAATCTGGCAGTGAACGGGATGTGCGTCCCATGGGGTGTCGTAATGATTGCCCCAATCCCACTTCCGTATGAATTAACAGCACTGTCAAAAATCAATTGCCATTGGGAACTCCGCTCAGGACCTTAATGTGAAGGCAAATCGCCACACATCACACGAGTCTGCAAGACATCACTCGATATAGGTTTCAATGATGACGAATTACAACCATGGATGAATTGGCAATTGTAAATTCCAACTCTACCAAACAAATGCAACGTATCACCTACCATATCCTTTTATATTTGTCTAAAAACTATTATAATAAATATAATATATGTAGATAAAATGTGGTCGTGACAAGAGGCATGAAAAACCACAAGAATATCAATTTTTACAGGTTTGTAGGGCATGAGTCGACCATAGGGTCGGCGCATGCATCCGTGCATTTTTCCACTGGTCAGCGCATGAAGGTTTGAGTCGACCATAGGGTCGGCGCATGAAGAAAATACTCTTCAACAGGTCAGCACACGCCGACTGTATGGTCGACGCATACTGATACATTTTGCAGATTTCCAAAAAGCGCAGGCTATGCGTCGACGCACAGACCTGCTGTGGTCGACCGTTCGCGCGGAAATGCAGTTTTTAAGTGATTCCCTCTATTATTTGAAAAGCTGTTATGTCTTTGGTTGGTCTGGTCCTATATATACAAGTTCAACCACTTATGTCATTTTAACATTTGATAAAAATTGATTCATGTGTTCAAGAATAAAAAAGAGTGAAATAGGTGTCCAAGATTCATCATCTTCAACTTCAACTTCTCACATCACATCAATTACACACAGCCATTTTTGAAGTGCATTGTGAGTGATTAAAGGTGATAAGGTTCGAAGCTTAGATTGGGTAATCTAGTTCGAGTTGAAGCTTGTGACAGGTTCTTTCTTGAATAAAACCGTTAGGGTTTTATCCTCCAAGATTGGTTTGAATTTTGGGGGTTTTTGGACGAGATTCTTCATTAAGGGTCAACTGAGCGAAGGTGATTGTGAAGAGGTGTTCTTCAACAGTCTAGTAGCAGATTCAGTGATATTGAGGGGAAGATCTCGGGTTCGATTCGTTGCAGTTGAGATCAGCCGGAGCCGAAGGTTTGTAGAACTAAGGGTTATTCAATAAGGTGTCTGGAATCGGAGGTCTATCAACAACGATCGGAGGACTTGATTCATCTTGAATCAACGGGCAAGGAGTGAAAGCAACATTCAACGTCTTGAGATTTCTGTTGTATATTTGTTGTTCAATCCTTGTATAAACTGTTACATTCAACAAGTGATATCTATTAAATCTATCTCAATTCCAGTTTTAGAATTGAGGGCAGACGTACCCCGAAGCGAGGACGACGGGGGAACTGCCTCACCAAATACTTGTCTTCTCTATTTTTCAGCATATTCGTTTTAGCTTAAAAATAAGTGATTTTTGTATAAGCACTATTGTCAAACTGTGATATCAATTGAGTAAGAGGTTAAAACTCTGTTTTTGAATCCAAAGTACAATAAGACATTGTACTAGGCTAGTTGGAATCACTTACTCAACATGAATATCACTTGGAGTGTTTTTGCACGCAAAGTGTTCGACAAATTGCCTAAACCAAAATTATCTTATTTGTGTATCTAGTTTTGGTTTGCTCTTTAAATCATTGGAACTAGAAATCCTAATAAGTGAATTAGATCATTGATAAGTGTGATTAGTGTTGTGATTCTCTCTTCCATATTGTCTTTAATCCAAAGGCTTATCGCATATCCGGTTTTCCAATAACCGTTCATTTTAGACTATATTTTCCTCGGCCGCTTCCGCACTTAAAACATATTTTCAAAACCAATTTTTTAAATTTGTAGCGTCGAATCAAATTTTTAATTGGGATCTATTCAACCCCCCCTTCTAGATCCGTGCCATAGTCTAACAAGTGGTATCTAGAGCTCCGGTTACTCGGTGCTTCAAATACAACGTTGATAGAAAATGGCTAACGAACCAAAAGGGGCGTACAATAGAGCTCCCGTTTTCAACGGTGAAAATTATAGTTATTGGAAAGACTGTATGCGCATAAACTCCATAGACAGAAAAATATGGAACGTTATCCTCAATGGTCCAATAGAAATTACTATGACCAATGCGGATAATGTAGTTGTGCCAAAGCCCGAAACACAATGGACCGATGACGATGAGAAAAAATACAATTATGATTGAAAAGCCAAAAATATCTTAATCTCCTCATTAGGTGTAGATGAATACTATCGTGTATCCCATTGTCCTTCTGCTAAGGCCATGTGGGGTTCACTACAAATCGCCCATGAGGGGACGGACGATGTTAAGTTGGCTAGAATCAACACATTAACACAAGAGTTTGATCTCTTTTTCATGGAGCAAGGGGAAACCATTGCGGACATGCAAAAGAGATTTACTCATCTCATCAATCGTTTACATTCATTAGGTAGGCCTGTTTCCAATGATGTTGCTACTAATAAGATCTTGAGATGTCTTAATAGGGAATGGCAGCCGAAAGTGACTGCCATCAAAGAAGCACATGATCTTACCTTATTAGACTTGACAACATTGTTTGGCAAACTACAAGAGCATGAACAGGTACTCTTGAGCCTAGACCAACGCGAAAAGAAGGAAAAGAAAGACAAAACGAAGGTGAGTGAAAAGAAATCGATAGCTCTTAACTTCCTCCTCGAAGTCTCAAGCAAAAGAGCAAAGTGATTATTCCTCAAGCGACGAAGAAGAAGAGGACAAGAGCGAAGATATGGGGCTGTTCGTTAAACGGTACAACCGTTATGTGAGAAAGAACGACATCCAACATTCCAAGAAGAACTTGGTAAACTTCCGGAAACAATCGAGGTACTCCAAAGATGATGACTCAAAAGGTAAAAAAACTATAGGGACGTGCTACAAGTGTGGGAAGCCCGGCCACTACAAAACCGGATTGTATGATGAATAAAAAGGCAAAGGAAAAGGAATCATCAAAGTCATACAAGAAATCATCAAAGCCAAGGAGAGTGTACATAGCTTGGGAAAGCGATAACGACTCTTCCTCCTCTGATGAAAGCTCTAGTGATGAAGAAGAGTCCGTGAATCTATGCCTTTCCGCACATCAGAAAAATAAGAAAAAGCAGGTACGTCACTCTAAATATGAGAAGTCCTCAAATATGTCGCATTCAGAATTACAAACTGCATTTAATGCTTTACACAATGAAGCAACTGAAGCCTTTAAGAGACTTGCCTCTAATAAAAGAATTTTTACTTACTTAGAGCACAAAGTTAAAGAGTCCGAAAAGAAACTAGAGGACCTTAAGGCTTCCATTATGGAAGGTAATAAATCAGATTGTGAGGACCATAGAATTCCTTTCGACTTTGGATGTGATACTTGTCATATTTGGCAAGGTGGAGTTAGAAACCTTAAGGCCAAATTAAACAAGGCATTTGAGCCTAAAATTACATTTGCTATTGATAGAAAGGATTTTAGAAAAAGTATGATAAACCCATATCAAAAATATGCATATGTAATTAGGGATCAAGCAAGTAAAAGTGATTCTAAAGTCGATTTTGCATGCTTATATTGTTGCAAGAAAGGCCACTCCATTGCTAAATGCCGATTTAGGAGATTTCTGGTTCCTAAAGGCATCTATCAATGGTTGCCCAAACGCAACCATCTTGTCGCTAACATATTAGGACCCAATATGCCATTGGATATCTCCTTTTGCTAATTATGTTTTGATAGGTAAAATGTGTCGAGACCACCGAGAAAAGATGGGTTCTTGACAGTGGATGCTCAAGACACATGTCTGGAGACATATCCTTATTCATAGACTTCGTGGCTAAGAAGAAAGGGTATGTAACTTATGGTGATAACAACCGCGGAGCAATACTAGGTAAAGGTAGTGTAGGTAATCCCTCTTCTACTACGATTTCCGATGTGTTGCTTGTCGAGGGCCTTAAACATAATCTGCTTAGCATTAGCCAATTATGCGACAAAGGATACAATGTATCATTTTCAAAAGATTGTTGCAAAATTGTGCATGATAATGATAAGAAGAATATGTTTAATGGTTTTAGAGTAAACAACGTATATATGCTTGACTTAAATTAAGTATCGTTAACAAGCGACAAATGCCTCATAACTATGAGTGAAGACTCATGGCTATGGCATAGGCGTTTAGCGCATGTTAACTTTGACTTACTAAATAAGGTAGTCTCAAAAGACTTAGTCTTAAGACTTCCCAAAATAAAGTTCACCAAGGATCACCTTTGTGATGCTTATCAAAAAGGGAAGCAAACGAGGATCTCATTTAAATCCAAAAAGATCGTTTCAACAACAAGACCTCTTGAACTTCTTAATATGGACTTGTTTGGGCCATCTAGGATTAAAAGTCTAGAAGGAAACTATTACGGGTTCGTAATAGTGGACGACTTTTCTAGGTTTTGTTGGACCATCTTTTTAGTAAGTAAGAGTGATATATTTGCCGCTTTTGAAAGGTTTGCTAAGCTTTCCCAAAATAAGTTAAATACAAACATTGTATCAATTAGAAGCGACCATGGAGGTGAGTTTGAAAATCACTTATTTGAAGAATATTGCGGTAACCATGGTATAGATCATAACTTCTTCGCTCCACGCACCCCTCAACAAAATGGGGTTGTGGAGCGCAAAAACCGAATTTTAGAAGAATTGGGAAGAACAATGATTAGCGAAAGTGGTTTACCGAAATATTTCTGGGCCGACGCCATTAGTACGGTGTGTTATGTTTTGAATAGGGTGCTTATTCGCCCCATTCTAAATAAAACACCGTATGAGCTTTTAAAAGGGCGAAAGCCAAATGTTTTCTCACTTGCATGTGTTTGGTTGCAAATGTTTTGTATTAAACAATGGAAAGGAAAACTTGGGCAAGTTTGATTCCAAGGCCGACGAAGGTATCTTCCTCGGATACTCTCAATCGAGTAAAGCATATAGAATATATAATAAACGATTACTTGCTGTAGAAGAGTCTGTGCATGTTACTTTTGATGAGTCCTATCCGAGAAATGTCGGAAAGGATAGTGTTGTTCATGGTGCAGGTACATCTACGGAAGACATACTCAAAGGTGGAGAGATGGGGATTGATCAACCTGACGAAGCCAAAGTTGAGGAGGATAAAGATGTACACCATGAGGTAACCGAGGAAGTTCATCCACCTTCAAACGATGATCTCCCTCAAGCTTGGAAGTCTCCCAAAGATCATCCAATTGACAACATTCTCGGAGACATCACAAAGGGTGTAACAACTCGATCGAAGCTAAGTAATTTTTGTTATCATTTCGCGTTCATTTCACAAATGGAACCTAAAAACCCTAAGGAAGCCCTACTCGATGAACACCGGTTTTTGTCAATGCAGGAGGAACTAAATCAGTTCACTAGAAATGAGGTTTGGGACCTTGTCCCTCCTCCGCGAGGTCATCGAGTAATCGGCACCCGATGGGTGTTTAGAAATAAATTGGACGAAAACGGAGTAATAACTCGCAACAACGCGCATTTAGTCGCGCAAGTGTATAACCAAGAGGAAGGCATCTGTAAGAACACAGATTGTTTCTTAGTAATATCTCTATGTTTTGATGATAACACTTATGAATTTTGTATTCAAGAATTATATACTCTAAATTTGTTCTAGACTGTTTGCTATAGGTACTAAAGAAAATATTCTTAAAAGAGCAAATTTGGATCTGAACAATGATATTATGAAAGGCTTCAAAGGTTCAAGAGCATCTTAAATGAAGATCTGAACGCTGCTCCCAGAAGAATCTGAGTGTTGTCTACTGAAGATTCTGAAGCAGAAGCCTCTAAAGAATAGAAGACTCTGATCTGACAGAACTACACGCTCAAGCACACAAGCTGCATATACTCTGATTCAGCATAATCTGAAGAATATCTCAAGACTCTGAAGATCCAGAAGATCTCTACTCTGGAGATTCTGAAGATCCAGACTCTGATGTTGATAGCCGAACTTACTTAGTGAAGAAGATTTGAATATGTACGTTGGCATATCTCAACAACTCTTTCCTCTTTTATGCTAGACACAAGAACACAGACAAAAAGGCTTTATCTGTGCATTCCATTCTAAGGAAAGTTTCTGCAAAGTAAAAGACAAAAGGCACCAGGCTTTTTTAGCACAGCCTCCAATGTAAAGACAAAAGGCACCGGGCTTTTCAGCACAGCCTTCAACGTTGAGAAGACTTCATGGATCTAAGTGCCTATATAAAGAAGTCCACTCCATCTTCTTCAGTAATGAACTTCTAGCAAAAATTCACTCAAAGCAAAACTCTCAAAAGCTCTTTTATTTTATTTGCTGTAACATTGTTCTTAAACTTAAGAGAAATATCACAGTTGTGATAATAGCTTTTTAGAAGCATTCTTACTCTTGTAATAGTTTTACATTGATTGTAAAAGGTTTCCTTAAGAGGATCCAGTTGGGATCAGTAGCTCTTGAGAAGACTAAGAACAGTTGTTCTTAGGTGTTACTATTGTAATCTGTTTGATTAAATAGTGGATTAAGTCCTTGACTGAGAAAGGGAAATCACTCTTGAGAGGGTGGACTGGAGTAGTTGAGTTCAACGAACCAGGATAAAAATAAATGTGTTTGAATCTGTGATTATTTGTCATACTTATTCAACCCCCCCCCCCCCTTCTAAGTATTTTTCTCACCTTCAGTTGGCATCAGAGCTCCGGTTCTGTGTGTGCTACCACTTAACCGTGTCAGTAAAGATCCAGTGAGAAAAGTTACTTTGATATATATATCTGTTTGTCATTATGGGTGATGCTTCTACATCCAACTGTAACAAATATGAAGGGGATAGAATCAGCACAAAGCCTCCCATGTTTGATGGAGAGAAATTTGATTACTGGAAGGACAGGATAGAAAATTTCTTCCTTGGGTATGATGCTGATTTGTGGGACTTGGTCATTGATGGCTATGAACATCCTACAAATGAGGATGGCAAGAAAGTTGATAGAAAATCAATGACAGAAGCCCAGAAGAAGGATTTCAAAAATCACCATAAGGCTAGGACAATATTGCTTAATGCAATCTCTCATACTGAGTATGAAAAGATTACTAACAGAGAAACAACTCATGGAATGTTTGAGTCACTTAAAATGACTCATGAGGGAAATTCTCAAGTGAAGGAGACCAAGGCTCTGGCGCTTATACAGAAGTATGAAGCGTTCAAAATGGAAGAGTCTGAAAATATAGAAACTATGTTTTCTAGATTTCAGATCCTCCCAGCTGGTCTAAAGGTTCTGGACAAGGGATACTCCACATCAGATCATGTAAAGAAAATCATCAGAAGTCTACCCACCAGATGGAGACCAATGGTGACTGCCTTGAAGATGGCTAAAGATCTGAACAAGATCTCTTTAGAAGAACTCATCAGCTCACTGAGGAGCCATGAAATTGAGCTTGAGGAAGATGAACCTCAAAAGAAAGAGAAAGGTAAATCTATTGCTTTAAAATCTAATAAATCTGCTAAAGCTTTGCAGGTTATTGAAGAAAGCTCTGAAGAATCTTCTTCTGAAGAAGAAGATGAATTATCCGTGCTGTCCAGAAGGATCAACAAACTCTGGAAGCACAAGGGAAAGAATTTCAACAACTTCAGAAAATTTGATCATAGAAAGGAATCTTCTGGGCACAGAAGATCTGGCAAGAAAGAAGTTGTATGATATGAGTGCAAAGAACCTGGGCATTACAAGAATGATTGCCCCAAACTTCAAAGGGAAAAACCCAAGAAGAATTTTGACAAAAAGAAAAAGGTTCTAATGGCAACATGGGATGACTCAGATGAATCTGAATCATCTTCTGAATCAGAAGAAGAATGTGCTAATGTTGCACTGATGGCCAGCATAGATGATCAGGAAGAAGGAACTTCAGGATCTGAATCTGATTCTAAATCTGACGATGATGCTGAAGAGGTAATGGCTAAACTTACTAAAGAAGAACTTATCAAAGTATTATCAGAAGTTCTGAAAAGTTATAACAATATCAAACTCAAATACAAGAAGCTGAAAAGCAGTCTTGAATCTGAGATTAATCTTCTGAAGACAGAACTTGTTGAGCAAAAAGAAATTAATCTGAAAATCAAAAATGACTTTGAAATAGCTCAACAAGAATCTGAATCTGAGACTAAGTCATGTGAAAACATTTTAGAAAAATATGACTCTAGCTTTCAGAGATTCCTTACTAAGAGCTTAGACAAAAGCAAGATGGCTTCTATGATCTATGGTGTTAGTGGGAATAACAGAAGAGGTATTGGATATGAATCTTCCTCTGGAAGTAATCCAAAATATGTTGACAAACTCTTCATCAAGAAGATACCTCTGTACTCTCAATTTAAGTTTGGTCACTTAAATGACATTAAACACACAAGCTCTGAGAAGAATACTTATGTGTTTAAACCCAAGGCAAGTCAGAATAAACATTATGTTGAAAAACAAAAGTTTAGTCAAACCTACAAACCAACTAACCCTAAAGGACCCAAGAAGATCTGGGTACCTAAGAGCAAAATAATCCCTGTTGCAGATGTTCTTAGCAGCAAGATCAGGACGGCAGTCATGGTACCTGGACTCTGGATGCTCACGACACATGACAAGAGAAAGGTCTATGTTCCAAAGCCTGGAACTTAGATCTGGAGGCGACGTGAAGTTTGGAGGGAACCAGAAAGGCAAGATCATTGGATCTGGCACTATTGGAAATGGTAAACTTCCCTCTATAACTAATGTTTTACTTGTTGAAGGCTTAAAACATAACTTATTGTCCATAAGTCAATTAAGTGACAATGGTTATGATATTACCTTTAATCAAAAATGTTGTAAAGCTATTAGTCAAAAGGATGGCTCTACCTATTTAGTGGTAAGAGGAAAAACAACATTTATAAAATAAATCTTTCAGAACTTAAAGTTCAGAATGTTAAATGCCTCTTGTCTGTTAATGAAGAGCAATGGGTTTGACACAGAAGATTGGGCCATATTAATATGAGACGTATATCTCAGATTAATAAACTTAATCTTGTCAGAGGACTTCCTAATCTGAAGTTCACCTCAGATGCTCTTTGTGAAGCATGCCAAAAGGGGAAATTTTCAAAATCATCTTTTAAATCAAAAAATGTTGTTTCTACTTCCAAACCACTAGAATTAATTCATATTGATCTGTTTGGACCAGTGAAAACTGCATCCATCAGAGGCAAGAAGTATGGATTAGTCATTGTTGATGACTATAGTAGATGGACATGGGTAAAGTTCTTAAAACACAAGGATGAGTCACATTCTGTGTTCTTTGACTTCTGCAAGCAAGTCCAGAATGAAAAAGATTTCAAAATTATAAAAGTCAGAAGTGATCATGGTGGTGAATTTGAAAATAAATATTTTGAAAAATATTTTTCTGAAAATGGCATTGCTCATGATTTTTCCTGTCCTAGAACTCCACAATAAAATGGGGTTGTAGAGAGGAAAAACAGAACTCTGCAAGAATTGGCCAGAACCATGATCAATGAGACAAATCTGGCAAAACACTTTTGGGCAGAAGCAATCAACACAACTTGTTACATTCAGAACAGAGTGTCTGTAAGACCTCTTCTGAAAAAGACTCCATATGAACTGTGGAAGAACAGAAAGCCTAACATTTCATATTTTCATCCTTTTGGATGTACTTGTTATATACTTAACACTAAAGAGAATCTTAACAAGTTTGATTCCAAAGCACAGAAGTGTTTCATGGTTGGTTATTCTGAACGCTCTAAAGGCTACAGAGTATTGAATACTGAAACACAGATTGTGGAAGAATCTATTCATGTAAGATTTGATGATAAGCTTGGCTTTGAAAAGCCAAAGCAGTTTGAGAATTCTGCAGATAGAGAAGTGATTCTCACAGACTCTGAAGGATCAGAGGCAGAAAAGGCTAAAGAGAAGGAATCTGAAGCAACTCCAGATGCTATTCCCTTATCTTCTCAATTGGACAACTTACACATTTCTGAAAGATCAAATGTTAGAGGATCTTCTTCCAGAATCAAGGCATCTCACCCAGAAGATGTGATTATTGGAAAGAAAGATGATCCAATCAGGACAAGATCCTATCTCAGAACATCTGAATCTTCATTGTTTGGCTTAGTGTCAATAATTGAACCAACATCTGTGGATGAGGCTCTGAAAGATAATGAATGGATTATTGCCATGCAAGAAGAGCTAAATCAATTCACCAGAAATGAAGTTTGGGATCTGGTTCCTAGACCTAAAGGATTCAACGTTATTGGAACAAAATGGGTCTTCAGGAATAAGTTGAATGAAAAGGGAGAAGTTGAAAGGAATAAGTCAAGGCTAGTTGCTCAAGGTTACAGTCAACAAGAAGGTATTGATTACACTGAAACTTATGCTCCAGTGGCAAGGTTAGAATCTATACGCCTTCTTATTTCATTTGCTGCACAGAATAACATCACTCTATATCAGATGGATGTTAAAAGTGCCTTTCTTAATGGTATTATAGAAGAGGAAGTATATGTCCACCAACCTCCTGGTTTTGAAAGTGAAAACTTTCCAGATCATGTTTTTAAACTAAAGAAATCTCTTTATGGATTAAAACAAGCTCCCAGAGCTTGGTATGAGAGGTTGAGCAATTTCCTTCTGAAGAACAATTTTATCAGAGGAAAAGTGGATTCAACTTTATTCTGTAAAACTCTTAAGAAAGATCTGTTGATTTGTCAAATATATGTAGATGATATTATTTTTGGATCAACAAATATTATGCTTGGAAAGGAGTTTGCTAAATGTATGCAGGCAGAGTTTGAAATGAGCATGATGGGAGAATTGAGATTCTTTTTGGGAATCCAAGTCAACCAGACTCCAGAGTGCACCTACATACATCAAACCAAATATGTTAAAGAGCTTCTGAAGAAGTTCAACATGGTTGATAGTAAGATGGAAAAGACTCCAATGCACCCTACAAGCACTCTAGGTAAGGAAGAGGTAAGTAAGAAGGTAGATCAGAAACTCTACAGAGGTATGATAGGATCTCTTCTATACTTGACTGCTTCTAGACCTGATATTCTGTTTAGTGTCTGCTTATGTGCAAGATTTCAATCAGATCCTAGAGAATTACACTTAACAGCTGTTAAGAGGATTCTAAGATATCTGAAAGGTACTACTAACATAGGTCTGTGTTACAGAAGATCTGATGAATTTTCATTAGTTGGATTCTGTGATGCTGATTATGCTGGAGACAGAGTTGAACGTAAAAGCACTTCTGCAAGCTGTCAGTTTCTTGGAAGTCATCTGATCTCATGGTACAGCAAGAAGCAACCCACTATTGCACTATCAACTACAGAGGCTGAATACATTGCTGCTGCTGGATGTTGTACGCAGATGCTCTGGATGAAGAGTCAGTTAGAAGATTATCAAATTTATGAGAGTAATCTTTCTATCTTCTGTGATAATACTTCTGCTATATGTTTGTCAAAAAATCCAATCTTACACTCTAAGGCTAAACATATAGAAATTAAACATCACTTCATCAGAGACTATGTTCAGAAGGGTGTAATAAATCTAGCTTTTGTTGATACAGATCATCAATGGGCTGATATTTTCACAAAACCCCTTGCTGAAGATAGATTTAAGTTCATTCTGAAAAATATTTGTATGGATTTTTGTCCAGAGTAATATTTATCAGAGGCAACTTATCAGATGCAAAATGTTTAAAGATCTGAAGTAGTTCATCTGATTATTTGTTCATTTATCTTTACTTGATTTATTTGTGTGAAACTCTGAACTAACAAACTCAGAAGATCTGAACGTTGGAAACATTTCATTTCTTGAGAGATATCAGATGCACATACAAAGCAAACACGTGTCACTCAGTATCTGAAAAGATGGAGTGCTCTACTGAATTGACGTTTGAGGTATTGCTTTGAAAATCTCATTTTTCTTGGATTTCCCCCCAATTGTCATAATTTTAAATTGAAATGATTACTTTCATTAAATGCTATGTGTAAATGTGCGTAGGTGTCTATTGATGTGACCAATACTTGATTTTTTAGTTTTCTATAAATACCACCTATCACACTATTTTCATACTTTTCACACTCACTACACTTATGCGTTTCTGTTCTCTCTTAAACCTCTACCAAAACCCTAAACCCAAATCAAAAGCTTCATCCTCATCAATGGCTTCTACATCAAATGCTGCTGAAATCTCCAACAAAAATATAATGTACAAGAAACCAGAACGCACTCTATTTACTCCAGTTGTAGATCTTGAGGTTCTGTGTGAGAGTTTCGTTGATCTTGAATCAATAGAAGAAAATGGGTTTGACCTAACAACTTCCATTAAAGCTCAAGGCTGGGAGAAGTATTTTGAGAGACTGATGGGTCCTGTATACCCAACTCTTGTAAAGGAATTCTGGATTCACGCTAGTGCTGGTCCTAAGTTCATTCACTCATCTGTCCTTGGGAAGGAGATAGTGATAACTGAGAAACTAATCAGACAACTGTTCAGTTATAAAGAATCTGATGATGTTACAAACCTAGCCTCTTCACGCATTGATATGGCTAAGGTATATGAAGAGATTACTGTAGCTGGAACACCAACAAGTAAGGTTAAAGATCTGAAACCTATCTATAGGATCTGGGCAAAGATATTTATGAGTACAATCTTTCACAGAAAGTCAACCAACTCACCAGACTATGTGAGTTCAGAGCATCTGTACTTCATGTACTGCATCAGCCAGAATATTAAGGTGGATCTGTCCTATCTGATTTTCAGTCATCTTCTGACTCATGTCAAAGAGACTAGAGAAGAGGTCAGAGCTAAAGCTGGGAAAGTTAGAACTTGGATACCTCTGGGAAGACTTATTTCAGACATCCTTATAGAAAACAAGTTGGTGAAGCATCTGACAGATGCAAAGATAACAGAGGATCTGTCATACATCATAGGATCTGAGATAAATGGACTCGCTCTGAAAAGGATGAAGATCATTTCAGAGCTGAATGGTAAACTAAGGAAGATAAACTCTGAGGAGGTCAATGGCAGAAGGATACCCATAGAAGATTTTCCAATGTTCAGTGCAGATGAACCAAAAGGTATTGTCTGGGCTTACATTGCAGAGTGTCTGAAGGAAGGAATTCCTCTACCTGCTAACCTTGTTCAGAAACAAGGAGAAGAAATGCCCAATCTGATGAAGGAAAGGCGTAGTAAGAGAAAAGCTGAAGAAGGCTCTGTTCAGAAGAAAAGGAAAGAATCTGAAGTTCCAAGGAAGAAGAAGAAAGGAGTAAAGAAATCTAGAATCAATTCTAGAGATGCTACTCCTTGAAGAGATAAGAGACACTATTCATCAGGTATTAACATCTGATCCTACACCTGCTGTTCATTCACCCCTTTCATCACCTCAACTCTCTCCAAACCTTAGACATAGAACTTCTAAACCCAAACAATCTGCAAACCTTTCATCTGAACCACCTTCATCTGAACCAGTACATTTACAACCATCTTCTGTACCAATTCCCTCTGAACCCCAACCTCATATTACATCTGAACACCCTCAATCTACTCAACCAGAAATTTCACAAACAGAAATTCCACAACCAGAAATTCCCCAATTAGAAATTCCCCAACCAGATATAATCATCTCAGAACCAAACCAACCAGAGACTGTTCAAACTGAACACTCTGAACAACCAGCTCCATCAGAAGATCCAAATCTTTCTGAAGATATTCTGGATATAGAACCCCTCAATCAATCCATTAACATTTCTTCAACATCTGTTCACTCAGAAGAATCTTCTGATTGTGAATCATCTGATTCGTCTGATTTTGAACCAGAGTCTCTTAAACAAGCACGTTCTGACATTGCTATGAAGGAACATGTTAACATTTCTATGTTTCATACTCCACCCAACTCCCCACCTCAGAAAACCATCCCTCAACCATCTGAAACTCAACTATCTGAAACCCAAACCATCACTCAACCATCTGAAACCAATCTATCTGAAACACAAACCATTCCTCAACCATCTGAACTCCCTCAGTCTGACATCTAAACATCTCAACCAACATCACCTCAACCACAACCATCTGAACCTACACCATCTGAACCTACTCCTGTTAACACTCCTAATCCTAAACCCTCTGAAGAGTCTGAACAGTCAGATCTAGGATCATGTGTTAATGCTATGTTTGAAATATTCAAGAAGGAGATAGATTCTGAATATGCTCGTGTTAAGGATGTGTGCTTGTCAAGTTTGGATCCAGCTGTTTCAAATGCTGCTTGGAAGCGTTTCATCTGGATGTTCAACAAAGCTGCTTTAAAAGTAAGAGCTAAATGCTCTAAGCTTGCAAAGACTCAGTTTGCAGAATTAATCAAGATAACTCTGATGAACATGCCTCCTCCTCCTCCTGTGTTGCTTCTGGAAGCTGCTCCTCCAGAGGTTCCTGCATCTGAATTAATTGAACAAGCTTCTGAAGAGAACCAGTATGAAGAGAACACTGCTGCTACTGCATCTGCTCCTTCTTCATCTGTGGTCACAGAGCTTGTGAATGATGTCAAGGAAATAAAAGATTGGATGGTAAAGAAAGAGAAGACAACTGATGAGATCAAGATCTGGATGTCTAAGCAAGAAGAGTCAACTGCCAAAATGACAGAGCTTCTGACCCTTATTGCCTCACGCCAGACTTAGTTTTATTTGATGTTTTTGCACATGTTATTGCTTCTATTGTTTTCTTATTATGATTTTTGGCATCTATCTGTTCTTTTGTGACTCTGTTTAATTGTGAACTCTGATCTGTTTAATTGAAAGTTGATGCTTTTGCTTCCATATGCTTCTTTTCTTCTGTATCTTTATGTCTTTAAAAATCTTTTTGATTATGACAAAAAGGGGGAGAAAAAGAGAATCTGATTGTTCAACCTATAAGCAATTACTAAAACTGAAATTCAGACATTTTATTAACTTACTTTGAATTTAAGTCTTTCAGATTACATTGATATATCTGACATAATTCATTGAAGTTACCCTGAGACTTTTCCAACCAGAACCTGATCGTCAAAGCAAATCTGAGTATTCAATCAACTCTGATATCTTTACTCTAAAAGATAATTCAAGCAAGATGATAACCAGGCGCTCTGACTGAAGGAAGTCATAATTGTCTGGCATCAAGATTTGATTCTGAAAGTCAAACCTCTTGCATCAGGCTCTGAATCTGAAATATACTTAATCAAAAAAAAGGGAAGTGTTTTCTTCTATTAGAGTATTCATTTCAAGGGGAGATTGTTAATCTCAGGGGGAGTTATAATTCATATTTTTTATTGAACAAAATTTCTCATGTTTTGTCATCATCAAAAAGGGGGAGATTGTAAGAACACAGATTGTTTCTTAGTAATATCTCTATATTTTGATGATAACACTTATGAATTTTCTATTCAAGAATTATATACTCTAAATTTGTTCTAGACTGTTTGCTACAGGTACTAAAGAAAATATTCTTAAAAGAGCAAATTTGGATCTGAACAATGATATTATGAAAGGCTTCAAAGGTTCAAGAGCATCTTAAATGAAGATCTGAACGCTGCTCCCAGAAGAATCCGAGTGCTGTCTACTGAAGATTCTGAAGCAGAAGCCTCTAAAGAATAGAAGACTCTGATCTGACAGAACTACACGCTCAAGCACACAAGCTGCATATACTCTGATTCAGCATAATCTGAAGAACATCTCAAGACTCTAAAGATCCAAAAGATCTCTACTCTGGAGATTCTGAAGATCCAGACTCTGATGTTGATAGCCGAACTTACTTAGTGAAGAAGATTTGAATATATACGTTGGCATATCTTAACAGCTCTTTCCTCTTTTATGCTAGACACAAGAACACAGACAAAAAGGCTTTATCTGTGCATTCCATTCTAAGGAAAGTTTCTGCAAAGTAAAAGACAAAAGGCACCAGGCTTTTTTAGCACAGCCTCTAATGTAAAGACAAAAGGCACCAGGCTTTTCAGCACAGCCTTCAATGTTGAGAAGACTTCATGAATCTAAGTGCCTATATAAAGAAGTCCACTCCATCTTCTTCAGTAATGAAGTTCTAGCAAAAATTCACTCAAAGCAAAACTCTCAAAATCTCTTTTATTTTATTTGCTGTAACATTGTTCTTAAACTTAAGAGAAATATCACAGTTGTGATAATAGCTTTTTAGAAGCATTCTTACTCTTGTAATAGTTTTACATTGATTGTAAAAGGTTTCCTTAAGAGGATCCAGTTGGGATCAGTAGCTCTTGAGAAGACTAAGAACAGTTGTTCTTAGGTGTTACTATTGTAATCTGTTTGATTAAATAGTGGATTAAGTCCTTGACTGAGAAAGGCAAATCACTCTTGAGAGGGTGGACTGGAGTAGTTGAGTTCAACGAACCAAGATAAAAATAACTGTGTTTGAATCTGTGATTATTTGTCATACTTATTCAACCCCCCTTCTAAGTATTTTTCTCACCTTCAGCATCGACTATGAGGAAACTTATGCGCCGGTTGCCCGACTCGAGGCTATACGCATTTTGCTTGCTTTCGCTTGTGTGAAGGATTTTAAGTTATTTCAAATGGACGTTAAGAGTGCGTTCCTTAATGGGTACATAAATGAAGAAGTCTATGTTGCACAACCTCCTGGTTTTGAGTCTCATGAGTATCCTGATCATGTCTACAAACTGAAAAGGGCTTTATATGGTCTCAAACAAGCTCCTAGAGCTTGGTATGAGAGACTAAGTAAATTTTTACTTGATCAAGGTTACTCAAGAGGAAAGGTTGACACTACTCTCTTCATTAAACGTCAAGGAAAGCACTTAATTCTTGTACAAATTTATGTTGACGATATCATATTTGGATCTACTAACATGAGTCTCATGGGAGAGTTTTCTGAGCTTATGCAGGGTGAATTCGAGATGACTATGATGGGTGAACTCACATACTTTCTCGGTTTACAAATCAAGCAACTGAAAGAAGGAACATTCGTGAGCCAAACAAAATATTGTTTGGAGCTTCTCAAGAGATTTGACATGGCAAATTCAAAAGCCATAGACACTCATATGCCAACATGTGTAAATATGAGTAAAGAGGTATAGAGGTATGATTGGCTCTCTTCTCTATCTTACTGCTTCTCGTCCCGACATTATGTTTAGCGTGTGTATGTGCGCCAGATACCAATCATGTCCTAAGGAATCCCACCTAAAATCTGTCAAACGTATACTTCGATACCTATCTGGTACTCCAAAGTATGGACTGTGGTATTCCAAAGGTAATGATTGCTCATTGGTAGGTTTCTCCGATTTTGATTTTGCCGGTTGCAAATCGGATAGGAAAAGCACCAGCGGTACGTGTCACTTATTTTCAAATTCCTTGGTCAGTTGGCACAGCAAGAAACAAGTGTCTGTTGCTCTGTCAACCGCCGAAGCGGAATACGTAGCCGCCGGTAGTTGTTGTGCGCAAGTCCTATGGCTTAAGCAGCAACTATTGGACTTCAATTTAAAACTAGAACGTGTTCCAATATTTTGTGACAATACTAGTGGTATAAACCTTACCGAAAATCCGATGTTACATTCTCGTACCAAACATATAGAAATTCGACACCATTTTCTGAGGGATCATGTAGAGAAAGGTGACGTTGTCTTTGAACACGTTGACACCAAAAATCAACTAGCGAACATTTTCACAAAGCCGCTAGCCACTGAACCTTTCTTTCATATCCGTCGAGAACTTGGCATTCTCGACATTTCTAATCGGGTTTAATGATTGCTAGTTTCGTATTACTCGGTTTACAACTATACTCTTGTACTTTTAACAAGTTGAGCTTTGTTGCAAGCACAAGTGTGTTGTTATCAAGTGTTGTTGGTATAGAGGTGATATTGCTCCTTCTCTCTCTCTATCTCTAAACATTCATGACTTAAACTAGTATATCGTTTGACTATCATGGTATTTATATATATGACATTTACTACAAATACTATGTGTTTTGGATGCAAATTATATTGCGAAAGTGTAAATAGGCATCAAGTGTGGCATTCTACATGACATAAAATGAAAAACTGAGTTTTTGATCACTATGAGTCGACCAAAATAGGGCAGCGGTCGACGCATGCTGTATACTTTCAAAATTATCAAAAATCACACAGTATGCGTCGACGCATGCAGGGGTTATGGTCGACAACTCGTGCAAAAACCCAGAATTTTTTTTTGCTTTTGAAAACCGTTCCATCTCTTCACTTCTCCATTAAATGTGCAGTAAACATTTACTATGATTTGAAAGTGCATTTTCTTTTAACTTGCATCTAGACATCTATTGTGTCCCCTTATCTCCTCCCTCTTACCAAAAACCCTAAACCTTCTTCTATAAAAAGGGATAGTTCTCATCTTCTCCACACTCATCTTCAACTACTCTCTCCAAAGGCATTGCAGTTAATCACTACAAAATCTCCAAAAATCATCATCAATGGCTTCTCTATTTTGCAAAAATAACGGAAAGAGATCAAAGGCCTCATCATCCGCTTCAGTACCCGTTACCGCTGTCTCACTAGTTCCTCCACCTGCGGTTGAAAACTTCAACAAGAATATCAGCAAAAGAGCAGTCGTTCCGCAACATGCATTCTACAAGGCAACGACGGAGCGCATGCATCTCACCCAAATTATGTCTCTGCTGGAGTTTCAGAGGTTTTTCAACTTTCTGGAGTGCAACACAAAATACAGTGAGGATTTAGTCCGGGTGTTCTACACTAGTCTGCGTGACAACTTTCAAAGTCAATATTTCCACACCTCTGTCGGCAATAAACTGGTAAACGTAAATTCTGAAGTCTGGAATAAGTATTTTGATTTGACTGTAGCTGCTGATGCACCACCTCTTCATGAGGTAACAAACTCTCGCACGGTGCCGGGATACGAGTTTAAGAGTGCTCTGAATGACATGCTCAAAAGGCCCTATTCAGATGCTATTGTCAATAGTGATGCCTTTCCTAGAACCGTTACGGCAGACAAACTCCAAACAGGGGAGCGCATCCTTCAGTGGATTGTCGCTCGCATCCTGCGACCGAAAAAAGGTGGCATGTCCCGAGTCGAACAAGCTGAGGTACATCTCATCTATATTTTGAAACATAAGATCAAAATAAACTGGCCATATTATATTGCAAGCATGATTTTTGCTCTGAGAGATTCAGGCCGAGGCACTGCACTAGCTTATGGGTCATTTATTTCGGAGGTTCTCACCGCAGCAAATGTTGTATACCCATCATTTCCTTGTGTTTCAGTATCCTCTGACAAAGAATTCAGTACCAAAACCTTTGCCATGATGGGATATTTTTGGTGTGATGAACAACAAACATAAAATTTTGTCCGTCGAGCAAACATTCCTCTGGTGACTCATGAATCTGATGATAGTTCTGATTAGGAAAGCGAAGAACAAGATGAACAGGAAGATGATGAAGAAAATGCAGTTGAAGAGGTACAAGAACCTGTATGCGAGACACAAGACTATTATCAATCGCCGGTTCAACATGAGATTCCAAATACTGATTGGCTCTAGCACTCAGTTCCATCTGAAGAACAGGAAGAAGGTTACACAAATCAGGGATAGGGTGAGTGGCAGTACACAGACTGGACCACCCTGTGTAGATTCTATGATCCATACCATGGCTACCCTCAAGATCATCAACCTTCTCAGCACTCGTCACCTCCTCCACCATCGGACAACTCTAAAATACTTAATATGTTGCAGTCCATGCAGTTAGATCAACAGACCTTTATGAGGAGTCAAGATACGCGAATGGAACAGATCAGAGCTGAGCTTCGTACTCAAAATGAAAGGTTAAATTCATTTTCAACTAGGATGGATGCCCGCTATGAAGCTCTTGTTGCATCCAATGAAAGGCAAGACATGGAAATCACTGACAGTCTCCATCACCTCAACATGTCTGTGGAAGCGTTTGTGGACTTCTCGGATCCTCACCGCAATCCAGATGTTGCATATCGAGGTCAGGGCCGAGGTCGGGGCCGGGGATATTAGTTACATAGCTGCATGTTTTCACTGTGTATTTTCCGTTATTTTGTGTTATGTTTGTCTGAATATTTCGCCCATTTGCATGTATTCACTTCATTATCTATTAATTCCAATGTTTGTTCATTATCACTCTTATGTGTGAAGTTTGGTAATTGACTAGGTATCACCTACTGTATGTTTTTTTGTTAATTGACGAGTTCTCTTTCTCTTTTTGATGTTGTCAAAGGGGGAGAAGAACATGTAGCAAGCACCAAAGCCAAGCCAGGATGTTCACAACAGTTGATGGTTGTTTGTTTTGCAGCCTCAAATTACAAAAGAAAAGGGGAGCTTGTGTATACATTGCATATTGTTGTGTTTTTGGTTGTTTTGGTTGTATACAGGTTGTCATCATCAAAAAAGGATAGAATGTGAAGGCAAATCGCCACACATTACACGAGTCTGCAAGACATCACTCGATATAGGTTTCGATGATGACGAATTACAACCATGGATGAATTGGCAATTGTAAATTCCAACTCTACCAAACAAATGCAACGTATCACCTACCATATCCTTTTATATTTGTCTAAAAACTGTTATAATAAATATAATATGTGTAGATAAAATGTGGTCGTGACAAGAGGCATGAAAAACCACAAGAATATCAATTTTTGCAGGTTTGCAGGGCATGAGTCGACCATAGGGTCGGCGTATGCATCAGTGCATTTTTCCACTGGTCAGCGCATGAAGGTTTGAGTCGACCATAGGGTCGGCGCATGAAGAAAATACTCTTCAACGGGTCAGCGCATGCCGACTGTATGGTCGACGCATACTGATACATTTTGCAGATTTCCAAAGAGCGCAGGCTATGCGTCGACGCACAGACCTGCTGTGGTCGACCGTTCGCGCGAAAATGCAGTTTTTAAGTGATTCCCTCTATTATTTGAAAAGTTGTTATGTCTTTGGTTAGCCTGGTACTATATATACAAGTTCAACCACTTATGTCATTTTAACATCTGATAAAAAATGATTCATGTGTTCAAGAATAAGAAAGAGTGAAATAGGTGTCCAAGATTCATCATCTTCATCTTCAACTTCTCACAACACATCAATTACACACAACCATTTTTGAAGTGCATTGTGAGTGATTAAAGGTGATAAGGTTCGAAGCTTAGATTGGGTAATCTAGTTCAGGTTGAAGCTTGTGACAGGTTCTTTCTTGAATAAAATCGTTAGGGTTTTATCCTCCAAGATTGGTTTGAATTTTGGGGTTTTTTGGACGAGATTCTTCATCAAGGGTCAACTGAGCGAAGGTGATTGTGAAGAGGTGTTCTTCAATAGTCTATTAGCGGATTCAGTGATATTGAGGGGAAGATCTCGGGTTCGATTTGTTGCAGTTGAGATCAGCTAGAGCCGAAGGTTTGAAGAACTAAGGGTTATTCAATAAGGTGGCTGGAATCAGAGGTCTATCAACAACGATCGGAGGACTTGATTCATCTTGAATCAAGGGGCAAGGAGTGAAAGCAACATTCAACATCTTGAGATTTCTGTTGTATATTTGTTGTTCAATCCTTGTTTAAACTGTTACATTCAACATGTGATATCTATTAAATCTATCTCAATTCTAGTTTTAGAATTGGGGGCAGACGTACCTTGAAGTGAGGACGACGGGGGAACTGCCTCACCAAATACTTGTCTTCTCTATTTTTCAGCATTTTCGTTTTAGCTTAAAAATAAGTGATTTTTGTATAAGCACTATTGTCAAACTGTGATATCAATTGAGTAAGAGGTTAAAACTCTGTTTTTGAATCCAAAGTACAATAAGACATTGTACTAGGCTAGTTGGAATTACTTACTCAACATAAATATCACTTGGAGTGTTTTTGCACGCCAAGTGTTCGACAAATTGCCTAAACCAAAATTATCTTATTTGTGTATCTAGTTTTGGTTTGCTCTTTAAATCATTGGAACTAGGAATCCTAATAAGTGAATTAGATCATTGATAAGTGTGATTAGTGTTGTGATTCTCTCTTCCATATTTTTATTAATCCAAAGGCTTATCGCATATCCGGTTTTCCAATAACCGTTCATTTTAGACTATATTTTCCTCGGCCGCTTGCGCACTTAAAACATATTTTCAAAACCAATTTTTTAAATTGGTAGCGCCGACTCAAATTTTTAATTGGGATCTATTCAACCCCCTTTCTAGATCCGTGCCATAGTCTAACACTTCACCATGCAATGGCTCTTCGCAATCTTTCATCTTTAAGTATATGATATCCTCGTCAGGAAAATCAAACCTCATTGGCTAGTAATCCTCGATTGGCTGCTCGGCAAGGTACTCTGACAGAACGCTGTTGCACCCTAAAATTTGCTCAACCTTATTCACTTGGTTTATGTTTCAATATCATTAGCATTTGCATATAGAGTCATGTACATAGTCTACTCATCTGCATAGCATAAGCATAGCAAGTCATCCAACAGGGGACCAGGCATTACTCTCATCTTTATGAGCCTATCAAGAGGTTATTATGCTAATCCAAGCTCCTTCAAGTCATCAGGAAGAATTTGAAAGATAAAGAGGTCAATAGATCAAGCAGTGCATCTGTCTCCTATCTGAGGATATCTGGGGATCATCAAAGAAATTGTGAGTTGTGGGCTGAGCATGGAGAGTATGGAGACATCATGGGAGACTTAGAAAGTCATTTGGAGAAGGAGACAAGTCTTTGGTATGATTACAAGAATTGCAGTTGAAGACAGTCAACTAGAGTTTCATCTGCGGTCAACTCTAGGTCAACTCTAGGTCAATTGACTGATTGAAAGGCATTAAGGTCTATTGGAGAGATGTGGGGTTCATCATTTGACATGTAAAGAAGGATATGTTAATATGACAAGAAGAATTCAAGAGAAATCAAGGAGAGGAGGAGTTTCTAAATTAGGGTTTCTATGTAAAATCCCCTAGTTTAGGTCAAATTTCCAAGCAAGATAAGTCAAAATTCAAGCTTCAAATGGATCCTTGGCCAACGTAAAACTTGTAGAGGATCTCAAGACCTTTAATTTGAGTGGTGGAAGACATCAAGGAGATTTATAGAACTCAAGTTATGGTCCTTGCAAGTTACAGGTCATCTGAGGTATCTGAAATTTTGTCTGTGAAAGTGACTTGACTTCCAAGCAATTTTTACCCCTCAAGGAAATTTCAAATGAATTTAAGGTCAACATAAGAGTTGTTCCTAATTGTCTTAGCTTTATATAATGGTATAGTATGCTTTCATCTGATTTGTGGAACTATACTTATGGTCTTGGCAAGCAAAGGGTATTTTGGTCATTTGAGAATTACATGTCATTTCAACCTATGCCCAAAACTCATACAAGGAAGCTTCAAATGGAAAACTTTACAACATCAAACTTGTTCCAAATGACATTTTGAGTCTAGAAAGGTGACCATGAGAGATTGGAAAAGTTCATAGCACAAGGTTTCAAAATTGGTGGATTTAATGAATAAAAATGACCTAAAAAATGAGATTTTTCATATTTTGGCCAAATGAGGTGAAATTATAGGTCATTTTGAATGGAAAAATAATTTTGAGAACATTGGATGAAGTAGAATTTTGAGCTTGGTTCAAGTTTTGGAAGTTATTCAAGGTTACTTGTAATGAACGCTACATCATCCAAAATGTAAGGAAAAAGTGCAAGGGAAGTTTCTCCAAGTTTCTAGGAGGTTCTATTCTCACCTATATATTGATATGAGAAGGTTCATACAAGGGTTGGTGATCACATTTACTCAAAACCACAAGTTTCACACACTTTCTTCAAATTGCAAAATCAATCCAAACTCTCTCAAATTCTCATCAATTTTCACCATTCTTGATCTGGCATTCATCATCATCATCCATAGATCATAATTCACACATTCATTTGGTGAATTGAAGGAGGATTCGAGCTGTGCAAGTTCACCATTCAAAGTGCAAGAATTTTGGAATTGGGAGATTCAAAGCTTTGGAGCACGATTCATTGCATACAGAACTCATCATCAAGTTCCTTGATCATTTTCCACTCCCCTCAAGCCTTGGATCAAGAGGTTTTAGCATCTGTTTTCATCAATTGCACCAGGTTTGTTTCTCATTCGAATTGGCTATTCTAGGTAGAATTACTAGGCTTTGATAGCATAGAATTTTTAAGCTAGGATAGATGACTGAGTTTGGTGAGTTTGGAGAGCTTTCATGGAGTTTGGTCATGGAGTGCAAGATCTGTTAGGACTGGTAACTCTTGATTCAATGCACGAAAATATTGGTTGAATAGCATGTTGTGATCAGCATAAGGTGTAGATGAGTTTAGGACAAGAATTGGTGAGAATTAGAGCAATTGAGCACAGGTATTAATGGTGGATTCCAACTGTTATTCTCTTCGAATTGGTTTATTGAGTGAGTGTTAGGGAGATTTATTGTCATGGCTGTGTAGAGGGAGGAATTTAGAGCAACTTTGCTCTTGGAGTCGTGAGGATTCATGGCGAGACGAGGGAGAACAGAGCTCTTGAATGTGCATGCATGGCTAGGGTTTTCAGGGGTTAGGGTTAGCTGGAGGTTGAAGACGATCTGGGAGCCGTTCGATCAAGCTTTGACGTTTGACTGGGAACTCAATCCTATGGCCACGATTGAAGAACGAAAACGGAGGGAAGTTCAAACAATGAAACACACCGTTTCATTTATTCTGGCTGACTGGGCTCAACTTCTCGTTGCTATGCACACCCCCTCAAACCAGGCCCAATTGGAAATGAACTGAAACAATTGCTTTTCACACCGTTTTTCCTTTTTTAATTTTTGTTTATTTTCTTATGCTCCCTGGGCCTAGCACGCTTTACTATTGACACCCCCACTGCATGGCCCAGTTTGTTGTTTTAACTGGATTTTTTACTCGCTGCACCCTGCATCCATATTAATTCATTTTAATTTCTTTTAAAAAAACCTTAAATCTTTAGAAAATCATAACAAATCATAAAATGCTTATTTTTCATTGGCTCTTTTTGCATTATTTTCATAATTTTTTAAAGAAAATTATCATACAAAAAAAATCAACATTTCATTCCATTTTATATTTTTGGCATATTTTCCTTTTAATTAGGTGTAAATAATATTTTGTTTAGTACATGAATTTGATAATTTTAGTTTGAATAGTTGCTTTAATATTTTTCACCCATTCTTTTTAGGTTGATTAGTAGATAAGATTAGCTTGTATATAAAATTTAGTTCATATTTTTAGGAATTAATTTTAGGTGATTAGTTTAGGTGTGAACAACATGAACAAAATTAGGGTTTAAGTGATGACTTAGGAGAATTGAATCATTTCCCTTAGGAGTTAGAGATTGGATTTTTGATATGGGACTATAGGGACTATGGGTAGTTATTAGATCCCTTAGAAATTAGTAGGATCCCCCTACTGCCATTATTACTGTCTATATTTGTTTGACTGGTGTGGTGTGCCCTCTCTGGGGATTATTGCTTGCTTGTATGGGTATTGGGATTGCTTGGGGATTGGAAGAGCTGAAGACCTGAAATGATGAAGCCCATTTGAAGATCAGAGACTGAAGACCAACTTCCAGAGTTGATGAGGAGATTCTGTGCTGGCAGCTGTGAAGGTTATAGGATCTAGGAGTTAGGCAGGGCCCTAGAGTAGTCAACTTGATTCTCAAACATGGAAGGTCTTGATTGCCTCCATTCTTCTCTATGATACAGAGTCTCTCTAAGACACTCACCCCCTTCCTTTGGAAGGCTTGGTGCTACTGTCTAAGGGATAGAACTCTTGAGAGAAAATATCTTATGTGTTAGTAGCAGTTGGTTTGCCACCCTTGGTAGTCAACTAATTTCTTAACACCCAATTCACTCTTGTGATTGATCCCTCATCCTGGAGGTTTGAGACTTGAAGAAAAGCCATTGTAGACTGAAGGTTGATGACAAAGACCTTGCTTGAAGACTGTGGAGATGGAGATTGATGCTTGCTGAAGCTTGAAGATAGATGTGGTGCAGGGCTGCTGTGGCTGTTTATTTTTAGTTGTTATTCATTTCTGATGTATTGATTGGTTTTCTGGACTGTATTGTTTGTTGTTTACCCTGTTGGGTTGAAAGTGAATCCTGTTCACTTTTGCCTATTGTTTTCTAGGTTCGAGGTTGAGTGGGACTCCCTTGCCTCGCTTGTATTGTTGCATCCATGCATTTTACCACTTTACTGTATATATCTGCTATTGTTTCTGTTTCCGTCTATTCCCTTAGGATCTCTGTTTCTCTCTGTGCAAGAGAGGAGCATGATAGACATTAGGTCTTAACCCATGCATGATAACATTAGGTTAGTTTGATTCCCTTCGCAACCGTAGGTTAGAGTTCTGTATCTTTCTTTCTCAAAACAAACAGAAAAATACAATAAAATTTCAAACACAATAAAAGACACTTCTTCCGTAAAAGAAGGTGAACTCATCAAGACACCATTTTTGTCCGCTTGGACCAGTAATCAGAAAAACCTTTTTCAGAAGGAATAAAAACAATCAAGACAGACCTGTGTTTTCCGTAGCCCGAACTACGTTTGCTCTGATCTTCCATGCAGTGTGGAAGTACGTAGGCATAGGATGCGATATCCTAGCGAGCAACCTTCCCCTCCTTTCCCGTAGGTAGGCGAACTACGTTGACTCTGATTTCTCGTTCCAGACGGGAATACGTAGGCATAAAGTGCGATACTTTGCCGAGTCATTTTCTTTTCTTTTTAACCCTTAACCTTTAGTGTAGATAGAATAACAATCCATACCCGAAAACAAGCGTGGATCCCGTCGAGTACGACGGACGTGAGGGGTGCTAATACCTTCCCCTTGCGTAACCGACTCCCGAATCCAGGTTTTGGTTGCGACGACTATACCTTCCCCGTTTTTTGAGAGGTTTACTTCGAGCGTTTCCTTTCCCTCCTGTGGGATAAATAACGCATGGTGGCGACTCTTCTGTCAGCCGGCGCCGATTTTCGCAGTAGCGACAGCTGGCGACTCTGCTGGGGATCCAACGTCCCCTGGCTGATGAGGACTGCGATAGTTCTTTTGCATTTGGGATCCAACGTCCCTTAAGAGAGTCAATCCTAACGCTTGTTTTCCCGTCGAGGATTTTGTATGGATTTATATTTCTGACCTATATTTTCAGCATTATATATATTGATTATTATTGCTGTATTTTGGGGTGTGACGGGTGTTCTGATATTGAGTGAGAAGCTGGACCTGGGCTTGAGTGCACCTTAGACATAGAGTAGAGATTAGTGGGCGCGCACGTGCTTTGCATGTCCTAGTGTCCCGCGAAATCTACTCTCAGACGAGGTTCTTCTGGTTGGCCTCCTGTCCTGCCCTTTGGGTGGCTCGGGTTGCTGGTTAGTTGGATTGTCGACTCTGGGGACCGATCATTTGGAAGTTGGCTAAGTGAGGCCTCTTCAGGATTTGATGATGCCACTCCTTCTGGGAATCGTATCATCAACCCTGAAAGTCTGTGACGCCGACGACCGCATAGGATGCCATACCTTTGTCAGTTACTAGGACATCCACCTGTGAGAGGGTTTGGGGTTATGCAGGTAACTAGACCTTCAGATACCGGTTATTTCTTGATCAGAGATCCTGGGTATTTATGGAGAGTTATGAGGTCTGTCAGAGACCATTTGGAGATGTGTTATGAGGTCTGTCAGAGACCATTTGGAGATGTGTTATGAGGTCTGTCAGAGACCAGTTGGAGATGTGTTCTGAGGTCTATCAGAGACCAGTTGGAGAGTTCTGAGGTCTGTCGGAGACCCGTTGGAGATATGATTTGAGGTCTATCAGAGACCAGTCAGAGTTATGTTATGGGTCTATCAGAGACCAGCATTGGAGCTATGTATGAGGTCTATCTGAAACCAGGGTTTGAGGACTTCTAGAGAGTCTATCTGAGACTTCTTGATATGGTTCAGGCTATTCAGCTACGACATTTGGTCTCTGTTGCATGTCACTTGCATTGCATTGTTTGCATACTCATCATCATTGCATCCTACTAACGTGTGTCTGTGCTGCAGGTGCATTTGCATTCCCCCGGTTCTAGTGTCTGGACTTCTGAGTATTGATCATGGCTGGTTTGAGGATGACAGTTGCGTATAAGCTACCTATCCCCGATATTACTCCACTCCTGGGTCTGATTTCTCTTGCAGATGAGGATGTCCGTAGAAGCTTCAGGCAGAGTTACGGACGGTTGTTGAGTTTAGTTCGCAAGTCCACTGATGATGAATTGAATGGGCTATACACCTTAATGCAATTCTATGACCCGGCTTTGAGATGTTTCACGTTTGCGGACTTTATCTTGGGGCCTACCATGGAGGAGTATGTAGAGTTTACTGAGCTGCCAGTTCAGAATGCAGTTCCTTTTATTCACTCAGCCGCTGAGCCCAAGTTGGAGGATTTAGCCAAGGCCCTGCATATGAATGCTTCTGAGTTGTTGATGACTGCGTGGCGAGGGGTTCCGGGTTTTTCTCTTCAGTTTCTGGTTGGTAAGGCTCAAGAGTACGCCAAGAATGGGTGTTGGGTGGTCTTTAACGCTATTTTGGCCCTCTGCATTTATGGGATAGTGTTGTTCCCTAACTTCCCAAACTTCGTGGACATGGATGCATTTCATCTATTTGCTGCTGGTAACCCAGTACCAACGCTGATCGGGGACTTTTACCATTCGATGCACTACAGGAATGAGAACAGGAGAGGCAAGAACGTCTCTTGTTACGTACCTTTGCTGTATATGTGGTTCAAGAGCCATCTTCCATCGAGGGGACCTTTCGTGGATGGTGCAACCACGTCCGACTGGCCAGAGCATATGATGAGGTTAACTTCTGAAGACATTGAATGGGTTGATCGAGATCTGCTGGGATCTGAGCTTATCTTCAGTTGTTCTGGGTACCCTAATGTCCCGCTGATAGGAAGAAAAGGGTGTATCAACTACAACCCATCCCTGTTGGTCCGTCGGTTTGGTTATGCGCTGAAGAACCCACCAAAGGAGGAAGAAGTACAGGAATCTCTGTACTTCACCGGTGATTTGAAGGGGGAGTTATTAGCCAAGCTGCAGCATGCCTGGACACGCATTAACCGAAGAGGGAAGCCGCTGTTAGGGAAGAATGACTGTCAGGCTTATGCACCATACAGGGTTTGGATCCAGGAGAGAGCAAGTCAGTTGCGGATGCCATTTCCAGATGCACCAGCCCTTGTTCCTATTCCGGTAGCAGAGCCAACTACTGTTTCTAGGGAAGCCTACGAGCAAGTTGTGAAAGAAAAAGAAGCCTTGATGAAGATCAACGAAGGGTTAGAGCAGGAGCTAGCCCAGATATGCAGCGAGAAAAACAAGGCCGTGCATGCTTTCCAACAGCAGATTGAGCTAATGAACAGACTAGGGGCTGAGTTGATTAAGGAAAAGAGGAAGCGCGAACGTCTGGGGCAAGAGTTCAGAAGCTCCCATGACATGCTTGAATCCAAAAAGAAAGCACTTGACATCGCTCACCGAGAGATCTCTTCTTGCAATAAGACTTGGAATGCCACGCTCACCAACAATAAGAAGAGGGAGGATAAGTTGAAGCAGCAAATTTCCGACCTCGAAGAGCAGTTGAAGTCTAGCATCAAGAAGTGTGAAGAAGAAGTGATGACCCGGTATAGTCTCCAGAATGCACTGAACAAGGCCATCAAAGGCAGGGATGAAGCTGTGTCTCAGAAGCGGAAGCTAGAGGACCGCTTCGGAGAAGGAGCATGGGAGGAAACTGTTGGTGACGTACGTCGTGTGCTTAAACGAAGAAACCAACTTGTAGAAGGGCTGCTTACCAGACCAGGTCATCCCGAGACCAAGAAGTTAATAGAAGAGTACCAGACTTATGGGAGTACTTGATCACTTCATGTATTAACTCGTATGCTTTATTTGCATAGTGCTGACCATCACCAGGATTGTTGGTTGAGGTCATGCCTTTCTTTGTACTCAGTGACATTGTATTCTTGGCTTATTGGTTTCTCCGCAATATATGAGGCTTTCTGTGATTCAATTCCGATCTTTGTATTGCCAGCACTGTCACTGCACTGGCACCTTCACACTAGAATCGGGGAATGCTATTCCCTAATGTACAGACACACACATTGCATTGCATTCATATTCATGTTACATTACAGGTAATCATTGGATGGTATCTTATTCCCTGCTCTGTACCAGGGTATTTCCAGGATTGCAGATCAGCGTCCGCACAGATATTCCACTCGCACCAACTGTCGAAGAATCATGGATCAAATGCAGAACGAGATGCAAGATGTGCGCGAGAAGCTAGCTCTCTTTATGCAGACCATGGAAGCTATTGCAAAAGGTCAGGAGAATTTGCAAGCCATGGTGCAGCCTCTGTTGGTCAGAAACGCCGGTCACGGTAACGAGGATCATCAGTCTGTGCGAGTCGATACTGTTCAGGGAGATGGCACTCCCACGCCAGTGGCTCCACCTGTAGTCAATATGCCTGCTGCTAATGTCAACAACGCTACCGCTGCTGGGAACGGTAACGTCGGAGTTGGGAACGAGACTGCTGTCCATAACGTTGGGCTTGATGATATCAACTTGGGTGATAATGTGGGAGGCAACGACTTCGAAAATGCTGGATTCGGGTTCAACGATCAGGGATTCGATAATGCTGGGAAATATGGTTTCAATGCTCAAGGCTTTGGGCAAGATGGTTACGGTGTGGCCAATCAGGGTTACGGAGGTTTCGGAAATGGAAACGGCGCTGGGTTAATGGCTTTTGGGCCTGCTGGAGGTGTTCAGGGGTACGGCAACAGAGGCCGAGGCCCAGTGATGAATCAGATCAGAGCTGGCCGTAATAATGGATATGATGGGTACGGAGCTGGGAATGGTATGTGGCAAGAAGATCAGCAGGAGGACGCTTTCTCCGGCGGAGGTTTCGAAGGGCCGATGGATGACTCCCAGAAGATCAGAATGCTAGAAGAGCAGATGAGGGGGGTCCTGAACCAAAGTGCTGTGGGCTTAGACATGGCAACAATGGGTCTGGTACCTGGCTTGAGGGTGCCAATCAAATTCAAAGCTCCTACGTTTGATAAGTATAAAGGGGACACCTGTCCGAAAGTGCACGTGCGGGCTTATGACAGAAAGATGTCTGCGTACTCAACTGATGAGAGAATGCTAATGCATTTCTTTCAAGATAGTCTGTCGGGCCCTTCCCTAGAGTGGTACATGGGGTTGGAGCCAACCAATATAAAGACATGGAAGCAACTAGCAGAGGCATTTGTAGCTCACTACAAGTATAACAGCGACTTGGCGCCCAATCGGGTCCAATTGACAGGGCTGTCTCAGAAGAAGGGTGAGAGCTTTAAAGAGTACGCGCAAAGGTGGCGCGATATGGCTGCCAGGGTCCGTCCTCCTTTAGAAGACAAGGAAATGAACGACATGTTCATCGGCACGTTCATAGGCATGTTTTATGACAAGTTGTTTCACACATCTTTGGCTAGTTTCTCAGACTTGATTCTGATGGGAGAAAAGATTGAAAACAACATTAAGCAAGGCAGGTTCCAAGCTGAGGAATCAACTGCATCTGGAAGTAATAGGAAGGCTTTTGGTGGGCGCCGTCAGGGCGAGGCAAGCGCAGTATTTGGGGGCCGAGGCCGAGGCCGAGGCAGAGGTCGGAACCAATATAACCCGCCGCAGCAGGTGGCGAGTGTCACTATTCCGTTCCAACAACAACCATTTCAACAACAACAACCGTTTCAGCAGTAGCCAATGCAACAACAACAGCAGCAGCAGCAGCAGCCACAGCAAGGGGCATAACCTGCTCAGCGAAGATTCCAGGGTGGTAAACCAAGAAGAGTGTTTGAGAAGCCTCCCTCAACGTACGCAGATTTGTTGCAGACATTGTTGAGTTTGAACCTGGTAGAGAAGAGAACTCTGGCACCGATAACGGGAACTCCTCCGTATGGTTATGATGCAAGCAGGCACTGCGAGTTCCACTCTGGGGCTCCGGGCCACGATGTAGAGGGTTGCCATGCTTTTAAGCACGTTGTGCAGGATCTTTTGGACAATAAGGCTATCAATTTCAGAACGGCAGGTCCGAATATAGTGCAGAAGCCCATGCCTAATCATGGGGCAAACGCCATTCTAACTGAGGAGGGGTTGAATCTGATTATGAATGTCGACGATTTAAAGACGCCGCTGAACGAGATAAAAAGCAGATTGTTGCAAGGGGGTGTTTATCCAGGATGTGACGAGTATTGCTTAGAATGCTGGACCCTAGCTGGGGGGTGTGATGATTTGAAGAAAGGCATTCAGGCTTTAATTGATGACGGCACATTGCAGTTTGACCGAGCAGCCATCGAAGAGCCTGCAGGGGCAGTAGCAGATAATCAGAGTGACGTGGCCACTGTAACGATTCCTCGAAAGACAATCACTATAACAGCACCGGTCCACCGATCGCCGATCATCATAACTAAGGCCGAACCAATCCCGTACGAGAACACAAAAGCGGTCCCATGGTCATATGGGCTGGAGGTGTATTGTGACGGAATAAAGATTGATGTTAATAAGCAACCAGCCGAGACTGTAGAGAATGTGGTTGGTTCAGGAGGTATGACAAGGAGTGGTAGGATCTTCATATCGCCTGAGGTGGAGGCCGAAAGACTAGCGAAAGGAAAGGGGAAGATGGTTGAGAATGGCCCAGTGCAGGCAAGCGAAAAAGCATCGGCATCGAAGGATGTAGAAGAGTTCATGCGCTTGATTCGAAAAAGTGATTATAAGATTGTGGAGCATCTGCAACAGACGCCTTCAAAGATATCTATCCTGTCGTTGCTACTATGTTCTGAAGCTCACAGAAATGCTTTGTTGAAAGTCCTGGATACTTCCTTCGTACCCCAAGACGTCTCTGTAAATCAGCTGGAAGGAGTGTTGGCACATGTGAATGCAGGCCACAGCTTGGGCTTTACCGACTTCGATTTGACCCCGAAAGGGAGAGATCATAATATGGCGCTGAACATATCTGTCGAGTGTAGAGGATCAGTAATGTCGCACGTATTGGTCGACACCGGATCGTCTTTGAATGTGATGCCCAAGAAAGCGATGATGAAGCTAGATGTCAGAGGAATCCTGTGCACGCCCAGTGACTTGGTAGTCAGAGCGTTTGATGGCACGCGAAGAACAGTCTTTGGGTCGATAACATTGCCTCTACAGGTAGGGCCGGAGGTGTTTGCAACGGAATTTTATATCATGGATATACAGCCTGCATATAGTTGCCTGCTCGGAAGACCCTGGATTCATGGGGCTGGGGCAGTCACGTCTACCCTGCATCAGAAGTTGAAATATATGGTGGGGGACAACGTAGTCACCGTATGCGGAGAAGAAGACATCCTGGTCAGCCATCTGTCGTCATTTAAATATGTGGAGGTCGATGGAGAGATCCACGAAACACCCTGCCAGGCATTTGAAGGGTTGCGTATCAAGGACAAAGGTCCCGGGCCGAGCAAAGTGTCGGAGATAGCCGTCTCGTCGTATAAAGAAGCTCAAGCTCTGGTGGAGGCAGGAGAAGCAAAGGGCTGGGGCAAAGTGCTGGATATCCCTGTGAAGATGGACCGATTCGGGCTGGGTACCAACCGTCGTCATCAACTCCTGCTGTGGGGGCACCCCGTTTCAGAGGGCCAATAACCATCTCTGCTAGTGGAGTATGTCATGAAACCATCAACGCTGCTTCGGAGTTTGATGAAGGAGACAGCGACTATGATATGGATGCCTGGATTCAGCCAAGCACGCCAGGACAGGGACTGTGCAACTGGTCTATTCAGGAGCTTGTTCCTGTGACTCTTAAACAGTAATGCTTTGTTTTATTAATTGTTGAATAATCTGATGTCTTGCCCGGGGCATCGTGATTTGCTTAGGGCTGTGCTGTTATGAACATTGCGTGTTTATCATTAAATAAAAGGCGTTTTTTCATGTGCAAATATTTCGATCTTTGTCTTTCTTGTTTTGTATTTTTCAATAAAATGGCAACGTGGTTACTCGCTTTATACGCATTTTGAAGCATTTAACCATTCCTTTTGCAGGATAACATTTTCAGATGACATCCTTGAACCATCTATGACTCGTCCCGACTTTGAACACCCGGTATTTCAGGCCGAAGAAGAGGTTGTCGAAGATAGTGACGTTCCTGAAGAACTGTCTTGGTTGGTGAAGCAAGAGGAAAGAGTCATTCTGCCTCACGAAGAGGTCATCGAAATTATCAACTTGGGGTCGGAAGGGGTTGAGAAGAATATTCGTATCGGAGCCGCGTTGCAGAGCGGTATCAAGCGAAGACTGGTTGAAATGCTCCGAGAGTATAGTGATGTATTCGCTTGGTCGTATGAAGATATGCCAGGGCTCGATACAGATATGGTTGTGCACCGTCTGCCACTGAAGGAAGAATGCCCACCGGTCAAACAAAAGCTTCGCAGAACTAGACCAGACATGGCCGTGAAGATCAAAGAGGAAGTTCAAAAACAGTGGGATGCTGGTTTCCTGGCTGTGACAAAATATCCCTCATGGGTTGCTAACATCGTACCAGTGCCAAAGAAAGATGGCAAGGTTCGAATGTGCGTGGATTATCGGGATTTGAATAAAGCAAGCCCAAAAGACGATTTTCCACTTCCTCATATCGATGTGCTAGTTGATAATACTGCTCAATACTCTGTATTCTCCTTCATGGATGGCTTCTCAGGCTATAATCAGATTAAAATGGCGCCAGAGGACATGGAGAAGACTACTTTCATAACGCCTTGGGGAACATTTTGTTACAAAGTGATGCCCTTTGGTTTGAAGAATGCTGGGGCAACGTATCAGCGTGCGATGACGACTCTTTTCCATGATATGATGCATAAAGAGATCGAAGTTTATGTTGACGATATGATTGCCAAATCCCAGACGGGGGAAGAGCATCTGGTGAATTTGCTGAAGTTATTTAAAAGGCTTAGGAAGTTCAGGCTGAGACTGAACCCTAATAAATGCTCCTTCGGGGTGAGATCGGGTAAGCTGTTGGGGTTTATCGTAAGTGAAAGAGGAATAGAGGTCGAACCTGCTAAAATAAAAGCGATCCAAGAAATGCCGACGCCTAAAACAGAGAAAGAGGTGCGCGGGTTTTTAGGGAGGTTGAACTACATCGCCCGGTTCATATCTCACCTAACTGCTACGTGTGAACCATTATTCAAGTTATTGAAGAAAGATCAAGCTGTGACGTGGAACGAAAATTGTCAAAAGGCGTTCGATAAAATAAAGCAGTATTTGTAGGAGCCTCCTATTTTGATACCCCCAGTGGCAGGGAGACCCTTGATTATGTATTTGACAGTTCTTGAGGGAAGCATGGGTTGTGTTCTCGGTCAACACGACGAGACAGGAAGAAAAGAGCATGCGATCTACTACTTGAGTAAGAAATTTACAAATTGTGAATCTCGATACTCAATGCTTGAGAAAACTTGTTGCGCGCTAGCCTGGGCCGCCAAGCGTTTGAGGCAATACATGCTGAATCATACAACAATGCTCATCTCCAAGATGGATCCTATCAAATATGTATTCGAAAAGCAGGCGTTGTCAGGGAGAATTGCCCGTTGGCAGATGGTCTTGACTGAATATGACATCCAATACGTCTCGCAAAAGGCTATAAAAGGGAGTGTACTGTCTGAGTACCTGGCAGAGCAGCCTATTGAAGATTACCAATCGATGAGGTTTGATTTTCCTGATGAGGATATCATGTACCTAAAGATGAAAGATTGTGAAGAGCCGTTGCCAGACGAAGGACCAGAGTTGGGTTCCAAGTGGAAGATGATATTTGACGGAGCTGTGAATGCTTACGGTAGCGGAATAGGGGCAATCATCACTACGCCACACGGGTCGCACATCCCGTTTACTGCCCGATTAACCTTTCCAGTTACCAATAATGAAGCCGAATACGAAGCTTGCATCATTGGGCTTGAAGAAGCCATTGATTTGCGAATCAAAAATCTGGATGTATACGGAGACTCAGCTCTGGTGGTGAATCAAATAAAAGGGGAATGGGAGACGCGTCAGCCCAACTTGATACATTACATGAACTATGCAAGGAGATTGTTGCCTTTCTTTGACAAGGTTGAGTTGCATCATGTACCGCGGGCAGAGAATCAAATGGCTGACGCCCTCGCCACGTTGTCTTCCATGTACAAAGTCAATTTCTGGAACGAGGCTCCCAAAATCATTATCTCTCGGCTTGATAGACCAGCTTTCGTATTTGCTATTGATGAAGCATCCGACGACAAACCGTGGTATTTTGATATCCTTAATTTTCTGAAGAATAAAGAGTATCCGGCTAGGGCATCCAGTCAAGATCAGAAGACTCTCAGGAGATTAGCGGGTAATTTCTATTTGAATCCGGATGGCGTCTTATACAGAAGAAACCACGACTTGGTGCTGTTGCGTTGTGTAGACGAGAAAGAGGCGAAGCTGCTCATGGAGGAAATACACGAAGGTACCTTTGGTACGCATGCTGGTGGGCATGCTATGACGAGAAAGCTGCTGCGGGCAGGTTATTTTTGTCTGACTATGGAAACTGATTGTTTCAAGTTTGCGAGGAAGTGCCACAAGTGCCAAATCTATGCTGATAAGATCCATGTGCCTCCGAGTCCTCTGAATGTGATGTCATCACCCTGGCCATTCTCGATGTGGGGAATCGATATGATTGGAAAGATCGAGCCGACGGCTTCCAATGGGCACCGGTTCATTCTAGTAGCAATCGATTATTTCACCAAGTGGGTGGAAGCGGCGTCTTATGCAAACGTAACTAAGCAGGTGGTAGCCAGATTCATCAAGAGAGATATCATTTGCCGATATGGGATCCCCGAGCGGATAATCACGGACAACGGTTCAAACTTGAACAACAAAATGATGAAGGAGCTCTGTCAGAATTTCAAGATCGAACATCACAACTCCTCCCCTTACCGACCCAAGATGAATGGCGCTGTCGAAGCGGCCAATAAGAATATCAAGAAGATTGTGCAGAAGATGGTGGTGACCTATAAGGATTGGCACGAGATGCTACCTTTTGCTTTGCACGGTTATCGTACGACGATACGCACATCAACCGGGGCAACCCCGTTCTCGTTGGTATACGGAATGGAAGCGGTATTACCATTGGAAGTTGAGATCCCTTCTCTGAGGGTATTGCGAGACGTTCATCTAGACGAGGCAGAATGGGTGAAAGATAGGTTGAACCAATTGAGTTTGATGGATGAGAAGAGGCTAGCTTCTCTAGCATACGGTCGTTTGTACCAGAGCCGAATGAAGAAAGCGTATGATAAGAAGATACATCCGCGAAGCTTTCAGACGGGCGACCTTGTGCTGAAAAGGATTCTCCCGCCGCAGGCAGATCACAGGGGCAAGTGGACCCCCAACTACGAAGGGCCGTACGTTGTCAGGAAAGTCTTTTCAGGAGGAGCGTTATTGTTGTCCACCATGGACGGTGAAGACTTTACGTCGCCTGTGAATTCGGACGCAGTTAAAAAATACTTTGCTTAAAATTGACCCGCTGGACAGAAAAAGAGAGTCCAGGCAAAAATGGGGCATCCTGGCGAACCAAAAACAGAATGAAAGGTTCGGGCAAAAGTTAGGGATAAAATTGGAAAAAATGTACACCCGCGAAGTTGAAAACCTACACTGGGCGGCTTCGACAAAAAAGGGTATCCCGGTGAACTGAAAACCCGTAAAGGGCGGTTCACGCAAAAGTTAGGGATTTGAAAAGCAAATGACTGCGGTCCGAATTGGATATTACAGTGAGCATCAGTGCGGGAGAATATACCTGAGGGGTCGATTATCAGATACAATCTCTTCGGACGTGTGGATACCGGGAAAGCATTAGAGTCGGATGAGTCATAGGAGGATCAGTTCGTGGTGTTCGTCTGCATCCCGTTGCCGACATGTGCACAAATTTAATTTGTCAAAATATTTATGCTTCTTGTGCATACTTGTATATTTGCTTTGCGTAGCTTCCTCTTTTCAGGAGTTACATCCCGTGTACAAAAACTCCGCCCATTCAGGGGCCCAATCAATAAAATATGTTATTCAGTACTTGATGCTGGTTCTTTACTGTTTGTGCATGATAAAGCGCCTAAGTTTACTGAAACTAGCATGTGTATAACATCACTGGCCCTTGCCGACAATTGCTAAAACTTTGAATTAACTGAAAATGACGTCACTAACCTGAATAGATTTGGTTGCATAGGCTTGTCCTGTCTTGTTTGTGTTGTTGCAGGTTTCATAGCCATACGAGGAAGATGACCAAAGGATTGCAATAACGAAAGACTCGACTCCCACGCAGGTCATGCATGTTCTTCCTAAAGAAGGATCGAACTCCCCAGCTAGTTGTAGCTTATCCGAAGGACATTCTCCAGCAAAGTCATGTATTATCATCAGAGTTTGGCGACTCCAAGATTATAAGGCTGTATTCAGACAGTGTATCTCAAGCCGAGTTGGTTTAGTCGCAGAAGATCAGATTGGTGAGCTGTATTCAGACAGTTTACCTTTCCCCGCAGGGTCATTTACTCTCCCCCAGCGGAGTCAGTTGATTTTCCCCAAGAGAATCGTCCCATCCCTAGTGGAGTTCTCTTTTCAGCAAGTATTTTCCTCCCAAGGGAACTCGAAGATTAAGACTCTCCCCGGCAGAGTTGGCGTGAGTCCTGGCATTTATTTTATCAAAATACCGTGTGATATCCGTTCACCCTCCAGCAGAAGTCCAATCATACCAGGCGCATCTGTTATTCTCCAGCAAAGTTATATTCCCCAGCAGGGTATTACTTCAACGAGGTGTTTGGTTTATGTTCCCAATTTCCCAGCTGAGTCGACTTCACTCTCCCAGCATTTATTTTGGCTGGAATAATTCTGTAGCATCTGGCTATCCCCAGCGGAGTCAGCATTGTCTTCAGCATTTATTTTGCTGGAGCAGTTCCTGTATCTCAGCAGTTCGAGGTTGCATTTGCATTGGCATACAGTGTCATACTTGCATCCGCCAAAAGAAACGCGTAGCATTTCCAGGTCGAATGGAGCATTGCATCATTGTCAAACGCATGCATTTTGAAACATAAACCAGGTTGGCTAACCTTTTGTTTCAAGTATTGTTTCTCTTGCAGATAGAGAGAGCTCTTGCTCAAATGAAGTATCAAGCATTCGAGGTCTTGACGTGAAACATTCAATGAAGTGTCAGCTTCGGCATTATTCCCCACAGAGTTATTTGTGAATTTCTCGTGTTTTCCTCGCCAGAGTGAATAGGCTAATTTCTCCTCATTCCCAAGCAGAGTTGTTTGTCATCAACGGGTTTCAGGAATCAGAATTTCAGAGGCCACCGCCGGTTATCATAACAGGCGTCCGATAGTTTGGTTTTCAGATATCCCCAGTAGAGTCCGCCTCAAAGTTGCTGTAACGTCAGTGCTAAGAAGTTTGTGGGTTGGGATCAGTGGAGAAATGAGTCCTGACGTGGACGAATTTTGTTGACAAGTTTTCTTCGTGTTAGAGAAGTGAAGTCCTGACGTGGGCAGATTGATTTCCTCAGTCGACGATATGTGCCAGTCCTAACGTGGATAGGTTCGATTTCTCAGAATTGTTGGAATGTGGAGTCCTAACGTGGACATTTCTTCCAGGTGACGATATGTGTTAGTCCTAACATGGACAGATTCGAGTTCTCGGTATTGATTGAGTGTGGAGTCCTGACGTGGACAAAAGTGGGTTACTCTTCGTGTTGGTGTCCTGACGTGGACAATTTATTTCCAGCAGATAGCTTTATTCGTGATGGTGAAATGTGCGTCCTGACGTGGACAAGTTTGTAGTTCTTTGTGATGACAAGATGCGAGAGTCCTGACGTGGTCAAATTTATCCTTCTCCGTGTTGTGAGCAAAGTATGGGTCCTGACGTGGACAAGTCTCACTTCCCCAGCAAGTCGAGGACGTGCAAGTCCTAACGTGGACAGGTTCTATTATTTCATCAATGAAGAAATGAGTCCTGACGTGGACATTTTTATTGACGGGATTTCTTTGTGTTAGAGAAGTGGGTGTCCTAACGTGGACAGATTTATTTCCTCGGGTCGATGAGATGTGCTAGTCCTAACGTGGACAGATTCGGGTTCTCGGAATTGGTGGAATGTGAAGTCATGACGTTGACAAAATTGATTACTCTTTGTGTTGGTGTCCTGACGTGGACCATTTATTCTCAGCAGTTATCTTTCTTCGTGTTGGTGAAGCGTGAGTCCTTACGTGGACAAATCAAGACGAGATCAGGGTCCTGACGTGGACAAATCAGACGAGATGTGAGTCCTTACGTGGACAAATCAAGACGAGATCAGGGTCCTGACGTGGACAAATCAGATGAAGATGTGAGTCCTGACGTGGACAAGTTATTTCCCCAGCGGGTCGAAGGTGTATGAGTCCTGATGCGGACAAAGTTTATTTCCTCAGCAAGTCGACATGTGAGTCCTTACATGGACAAATCAAAAGAAAATGTGTTTCCTTACGTGGAAAGATAGAGGTGATTCCTTACGTGGAAAGATTGTATTCCTTACGTGGAAAGATTGGAGTCCTTACGTGGACAGATTAAGATGGCATTCCTTACGTGGAAGAGTGTGGTCCTGACGCGGACAGATCCAAAAGAAGTATTCCTTACGTGGAAAGTTTAGTCCTGACGTGGACAAATTCAGAAAGAGTGGTTTCCTTACGTGGAAAGATTGTAGTTTCCTTACGTGGAAAGAAGACGGATTCCTTACGTGGAAAAATGTGATTCCTTACGTGGAACGAAGTTGTTTCCTTACGTGGAAAGATTGAGTCCTTACGTGGACATATCAAGTCGGAGTCCGTACGTGGACAGAGTGAGATTATATTCCTTACATGGAAAGATTGCATTCCTAACGTGGAAGGGTGAGTCCTAACGTGGAAAATGTTATTTCTAACGTGGACGGTGTTATTCTTAACGTGGAACGGTTATTCCTAACGTGGAAGGACGAGTCATCCCCAGCACGGTCGCACGAGATCAGTGGGTTGCCGTAACAGTCAGATTCAGCTGATGAATGTCGTTCCCCAAGCAGGAGCGCAGATGATTTCTGCGGTTGGCAAATTTCCGGGTTCTTAGTATTCAACCGTCTCGTACCACGAATGTTTGAAGGTCGTTCGCTCTTCACCCAATCGGGTCCAATTCGCTTGAATAGGGGCAACTGTTGCACCATAAAATTTGCTCAACCTTATTCACTTGGTTTATGTTTCAATATCATTAGCATTTGCATATAGAGTCATGTACATAGTCTACTCATCTGCATAGCATAAGTATAGCAAGTTATCCAACAGGGGACCAGGCATTACTCTCATCTTTATGAGCCTATCAAGAGGTTATTATGCTAATCCAAGCTCCTTCAAGTCATCAGGAAGAATTTGAAAGATAAAGAGGTCAATAGATCAAGCAGTGCATCTGTCTCCTATCTGAGGATATCTGGGGATCATCAAAGAAATTGTGAGTTGTGGGCTGAGCATGGAGAGTATGGAGACATCATGGGAGACTTATAAAGTCATTTGGAGAAGGAGACAAGTCTTTGGTATGATTACAAGAATTGCAGTTGAAGACAGTCAACTAGAGTTTCATCTGGGGTCAACTCTAGGTCAACTCTAGGTCAATTGACTGATTGAAAGGCATTAAGGTCTATTGGAGAGATGTGGGGTTCATCATTTGACATGTAAAGAAGTATATTTTGATATGCCAAGAAGAATTCAAGAGAAATCAAGGAGAGGAGGAGTTTCTAAATTAGGGTTTCTATGTAAAATCCCCTAGTTTAGGTCAAATTTCCAAGCAAGATAAGTCAAAATGAAAGCTTCAAATGGATCCTTTGCCAACATGAAACTTGTAGAGGATCTCAAGACCTTTAATTTGAGTGGTGGAAGACATCAAGGAGATTTATAGAACTCAAGTTATGGTCCTTGCAAGTTACAGGTCATCTGAGGTATCTAAAATTTTGTCTGTGAAAGTGACTTGACTTCCAAGCAATTTTTACCCCTCAAGGAGATTTCAAATGAATTTCTGGTAAACATAAGAGTTGTTCCTCATTGTTTTAGCTTTCTATAATGGTATAGTATGATTTCATATGATTTGTGGAACTCTACTTATGGTCTTGGCAAGCAAAGGGTATTTTGGTCATCTGAGAATTACAGGTCATTTCAACCTATGCCCAAAACTCATACAAGGAAGCTTGAAATGGAAAACTTTACAACATCAAAATTGTTCCAAATGACATTTTGAGTCTATAAAGGTGACCATGAGAGATTTGAAAAGTTCATAGCACAAGGTTTCAAAATTGGTGGATTTAATGAATAAAAATGACCTAAAAAATGAGATTTTTCATATTTTGGCCAAATGAGGTGAAATTATAGGTCATTTTGAATGGAAAAATCATTTTGAGAACATTGGCTGAAGTAGAATTTTGAGCTTGGTTCAAGTTTTGGAAGTTATTCAAGGTTACTTGTAATGAACGCTACATCATCCAAAATGTAAGGAAAAAGTGCAAGGGAAGTTTCTCCAAGTTTCTAGGAGGTTCTATTCTCACCTATATATTGATATGAGAAGGTTCATGCAAGGGTTGGTGATCACATTTACTCAAAACCACAAGTTTCACACACTTTCTTCAAATTGCAAAATCAATCCAAACTCTCTCAAATTCTCATCAATTTTCACCATTCTTGATCTGGTATTCATCATCATCATCCATAGATCATAATTCACACATTCATTTGGTGAATTGAAGGAGGATTCGAGCTGTGCAAGTTCACCATTCAAAGTGCAAGAATTTTGGAATTGGGAGATTCAAAGCTTTGGAGCACGATTCATTGCATACAGAACTCATCATCAAGTTCCTTGATCATTTTCCACTCCCTTCAAGCCTTGGATCAAGAGGTTTTAGCATCTGTTTTCATCAATTGCACCAGGTTTGTTTCTCATTCGAATTGGCTGTTCTAGGTAGAATTACTAGGCTTTGATAGCATAGAATTGTTAAGCTAGGATAGATGACTGAGTTTGGTGAGTTTGGAGAGCTTTCATGGAGTTTGGTCATGGAGTGCAAGATCTGTTAGGACTGGTAACTCTTGATTCAATGCACGAAAATATTGGTTGAATAGCATGTTGTGATCAGCATAAGGTGTAGATGAGTTTAGGACAAGAATTGGTGAGAATTAGAGCAATTGAGCACAGGTACTAATGGTGGATTCCAACTGTTATTCTCTTCGAATTGGTTTATTGAGTGAGTGTTAGGGAGATTTATTGTCATGGCTGTGTAGAGGGAGGAATTTAGAGCAACTTTGCTCTTGGAGTCGTGAGGATTCATGGCGAGACGAGGGAGAACAGAGCTCTTGAATGTGCATGCATGGCTAGGGTTTTCAGGGGTTAGGGTTAGCTGGAGGTTGAAGACGATCTGGGAGCCGTTCGATCAAGCTTTGACGTTTGACTGGGAACTCAATCCTATGGCCACGATTGAAGAACGAAAATGGAGGGAAGTTCAAACAATGAAATGCACCGTTTCATTTATTCTGGCTGACTGGGCTCAACTTCTCGTTGCTATGCACACCCCCTCAAACCAGGCCCAATTGGAAATGAACTGAAACAATTGCTTTTCACACCGTTTTTCCTTTTTTAATTTTTGTTTATTTTCTGATGTTCCCTGGGCCTAGCACGCTTTACTATTGACACCCCCACTGCATGGCCCAGTTTGTTGTTTTAACTGGATTTTTTACTCGCTGCACCCTGCATCCATATTAATTCATTTTAATTTCTTTTAAAAAAACCTTAAATCTTTAGAAAATCATAACAAATCATAAAATGCTTATTTTTCATTGGCTCTTTTTGCATTATTTTCATAATTTTGTAAAGAAAATTATCATACAAAAAAAATCAACATTTCATTCCATTTTATATTTTTGGCATATTTTCCTTTTAATTAGGTGTAAATAATATTTTGTTTAGTACATGAATTTGATAATTTTAGTTTGAATAGTTGCTTTAATATTTTTCACCCATTCTTTTTAGGTTGATTAGTAGATAAGATTAGATTGTATATACAATTTAGTTCATATTTTTAGGAATTAATTTTAGGTGATTAGTTTAGGTGTGAACAACATGAACAAAATTAGGGTTTAAGTGATGACTTAGGAGAATTGAATCATTTCCCTTAGGAGTTAGAGATTGGATTTTTGATATGGGACTATAGGGACTATGGGTAGTTATTAGATCCCTTAGAAATTAGTAGGATCCCCCTACTGCCATTATTACTGTCTATATTTGTTTGACTGGTGTGGTGTGCCCTCTCTGGGGATTATTGCTTGCTTGTATGGGTATTGGGATTGCTTGGGGATTGGAAGAGCTGAAGACCTGAAATGATGAAGCCCATTTGAAGATCAGAGACTGAAGACCAACTTCCAGAGTTGATGAGGAGATTCTGTGCTGGCAGTTGTGAAGGTTATAGGATCTAGGAGTTAGGCAGGGCCCTAGAGTAGTCAACTTGATTCTCAAACATGGAAGGTCTTGATTGCCTCCATTCTTCTCTGTGATACAGAGTCTCTCTAAGACACTCACCCCCTTCCTTTGGAAGGCTTGGTGCTACTGTCTAAGGGATAGAACTCTTGAGAGAAAATATCTTATGTGTTAGTAGCAGTTGGTTTGCCACCCTTGGTAGTCAACTAATTGCTTAACACCCAATTCACTCTTGTGATTGATCCCTCATCCTGGAGGTTTGAGACTTGAAGAAAAGCCATTGTAGACTGAAGGTTGATGACAAAGACCTTGCTTGAAGACTGTGGAGATGGAGATTGATGCTTGCTGAAGCTTGAAGATAGATGTGGTGCAGGGCTGCTGTGGCTGTTTATTTTTAGTTGTTATTCATTTCTGATGTATTGATTGGTTTTCTGGACTGTATTGTTTGCTGTTTACCCTGTTGGGTTGAAAGTGAATCCTGTTCACTTTTGCCTATTGTTTTCTAGGTTCGAGGTTGAGTGGGACTCCCTTGCCTCGCTTGTATTGTTGCATCCATGCATTTTACCGCTTTACTGTATATATCTGCTATTGTTTCTGTTTCCGTCTATTCCCTTAGGATCTCTGTTTCTCTCTGTGCAAGAGAGGAGCATGATAGACATTAGGTCTTAACCCATGCATGATAACATTAGGTTAGTTTGATTCCCTTCGCAACTGTAGGTTAGAGTTCTGTATCTTTCTTTCTCAAAACAAACAGAAAAATACAATAAAATTTCAAACACAATAAAAGACACTTCTTCCGTAAAAGAAGGTGAACTCATCAAGACGCCATTTTTGTCCGCTTGGACCAGTAATCAGAAAAACCTTTTTCAGAAGGAATAAAAACAATCAAGACAGACCTGTGTTTTCCGTAGCCCGAACTACGTTTGCTCTGATCTTCCATGCAGTGTGGAAGTACGTAGGCATAGGATGCGATATCCTAGCGAGCAACCTTCCCCTCCTTTCCCGTAGGTAGGCGAACTACGTTGACTCTGATTTCTCGTTCCAGACGGGAATACGTAGGCATAAAGTGCGATACTTTGCCGAGTCATTTTCTTTTCTTTTTAACCCTTAACCTTTAGTGTAGATAGAATAACAATCCATACCCGAAAACAAGCGTGGATCCCGTCGAGTACGACGGACGTGAGGGGTGCTAATACCTTCCCCTTGCGTAACCGACTCCCGAATCCAGGTTTTGGTTACGACGACTATACCTTCCCCGTTTTTTGCGAGGTTTACTTCGAGCGTTTCCTTTCCCTCCTGTGGGATAAATAATGCACGGTGGAGACTCTTCTGTCAGCCGGCGCCGATTTTCGCAGTAGCGACAGCTGGCGACTCTGCTGGGGATCCAACGTCCCCTGGCTGCTGAGGACTGCGATAGTTCTTTTGCATTTGGGATCCAACGTCCCTTAAGAGATTCAATCCTAACGCTTGTTTTCCCGTCAAGGATTTTGTATGGATTTATATTTCTGACCTTTATTTTCAGCATTATATATTGATTATTATTGCTGTATTTTGGGGTGTGACGGGTGTTCTGATATTGAGTGAGAAGCCGGACCTGGGCTTGAGTGCACCTTAGACTTAGAGTAGAGATTAGTAGGCGCGCACGTGCTTTGCATGTCCTAGTGTCCCGCGAAATCTCCACTCAGACGAGGTTCTTCTGGTTGGCCTCCTGTCCTGCCCTTTGGGTGGCTCGGGTTGCTGGTTAGTTGGATTGTCGACTCTGGGGACCGATCATTTGGAAGTTGGCTAAGTGAGGCCTCTTCAGGATTTGATGATGCCACTCCTTCTGGGAATCGTATCATCAACCCTGAAAGTCTGTGACGCCGACGACCGCATAGGATGCCATACCTTTGTCAGTTACTAGGACATCCACCTGTGAGAGGGTTTGGGGTTATGCAGGTAACTAGACCTTCAGATACCGGTTATTTCTTGATCAGAGATCCTGGGTATTTATGGAGAGTTATGAGGTCTGTCAGAGACCATTTGGAGATGTGTTATGAGGTCTGTCAGAGACCATTTGGAGATGTGTTATGAGGTCTGTCAGAGACTAGTTAGAGATGTGTTCTGAGGTCTATCAGAGACCAGTTGGAGAGTTCTGAGGTCTGTCGGAGACCCGTTGGAGATATGATTTGAGGTCTATCAGAGACCAGTCAGAGTTATGTTATGGGTCTATCAGAGACCAGCATTGGAGCTGTGTATGAGGTCTATCTGAAACCAGGGTTTGAGGACTTCTAGAGAGTCTATCTGAGACTTCTTGATATGGTTCAGGCTATTCAGCTACGGCATTTGGTCCCTGTTGCATGTCACTTGCATTTCATTGTTTGCATACTCATCATCATTGCATCCTACTAACGTGTGTCTGTGCTGCAGGTGCATTTGCATTCCCCCGGTTCTAGTGTCTGGACTTCTGAGTATTGATCATGGCTGGTTTGAGGATGACAGTTGCGTATAAGCTACCTATCCCCGATATTACTCCACTCCTGGGTCTAATTTCTCTTGCAGATGAGGATGTCCGTAGAAGCTTCAGGCAGAGTTACGGACGGTTGTTGAGTTTAGTTCGCAAGTCCACTGATGATGAATTGAATGGGCTATACACCTTAATGCAATTCTATGACCCGACTTTGAGATGTTTCACATTTGCGGACTTTATCTTGGGGCCTACCATGGAGGAGTATGTAGAGTTTACTGAGCTGCCAGTTCAGAATGCAGTTCCTTTTATTCACTCAGCCGCTGAGCCCAAGTTGGAGGATTTAGCCAAGGCCCTGCATATGAATGCTTCTGAGTTGTTGATGACTGCGTGGCGAGGGGTTCCGGGTTTTTCTCTTCAGTTTCTGGTTGGTAAGGCTCAAGAGTACGCCAAGAATGGGTGTTGGGTGGTCTTTAACGCTATTTTGGCCCTCTGCATTTATGGGATAGTGCTGTTCCCTAACTTCCCAAACTTCGTGGACATGGATGCATTTCATCTATTTGCTGCTGGTAACCCAGTACCAACGCTGATCGGGGACTTTTACCATTCGATGCACTACAGGAATGAGAACAGGAGAGGCAAGAACGTCTCTTGTTGCGTACCTTTGCTGTATATGTGGTTCAAGAGCCATCTTCCATCGAGGGGACCTTTCGTGGATGGTGCAACCACGTCCGACTGGCCAGAGCATATGATGAGGTTAACTTCTGAAGACATTGAATGGGTTGATCGAGATCTGCTGGGATCAGAGCTTATCTTCAGTTGTTCTGGGTACCCTAATGTCCCGCTGATAGGAAGAAAAGGGTGTATCAACTACAACCCATCCCTGTTGGTCCGTCGGTTTGGTTATGCGCTGAAGAACCCACCAAAGGAGGAAGAAGTACAGGAATCTCTGTACTTCACCGGTGATTTGAAGGGGGAGTTATTAGCCAAGCTGCAGCATGCCTGGACGCGCATTAACCGAAGAGGGAAGCCGCTGTTAGGGAAGAATGACTGTCAGGCTTATGCACCATACAGAGTTTGGATCCAGGAGAGAGCAAGTCAGTTGCGGATGCCATTTCCAGATGCACCAGCCCTTGTTCCTATTCCGGTAGCAGAGCCAACTACTGTTTCTAGGGAAGCCTACGAGCAAGTTGTGAAAGAAAAAGAAGCCTTGATGAAGATCAACGAAGGGTTAGAGCAGGAGCTAGCCCAGATACGCAGCGAGAAAAACAAGGTCGTGCATGCTTTCCAACAGCAGATTGAGCTAATGAACAGACTAGGGGCTGAGTTGATTGAGGAAAAGAGGAAGCGCGAACGTCTGAGGCAAGAGTTCAGAAGCTCCCATGACATGCTTGAATCCAAAAAGAAAGCACTTGACATCGCTCACCGAGAGATCTCTTCTTGCAATAAGACTTGGAATGCCACGCTCACCAACAATAAGAAGAGGGAGGATAAGTTGAAGCAGCAAATTTCCGACCTCGAAGAGCAGTTGAAGTCTAGCATCAAGAAGTGTGAAGAAGAAGTGATGACCCGGTATAGTCTCCAGAATGCACTGAACAAGGCCATCAAAGGCAGGGATGAAGCTGTGTCTCAGAAGCAGAAGCTAGAGGACCGCTTCGGAGAAGGAGCATGGGAGGAAACTGTTGGTGACGTACGTCGTGTGCTCAAACGAAGAAACCAACTTGTAGAAGGGCTGCTTACCAGACCAGGTCATCCCGAGACCAAGAAGTTAATAGAAGAGTACCAGACTTATGGGAGTACTTGATCACTTCATGTATTAACTCGTATGCTTTATTTGCATAGTGCTGACCATCACCAGGATTGTTGGTTGAGGTCATGCCTTTCTTTGTACTCAGTGACATTGTATTCTTGGCTTATTGGTTTCTCCGCAATATATGAGGCTTTCTGTGATTCAATTCCGATCTTTGTATTGCCAGCACTGTCACTGCACTGGCACCTTCACACTAGAATCGGGGAATGATATTCCCTAATGCACAGACACACACATTGCATTGCATTCATATTCATGTTACATTACAGGTAATCATTGGATGGTATCTTATTCCCTGCTCTGTACCAGGGTATTTCCAGGATTGCAGATCAGCGTCCGCACAGATATTCCACTCGCACCAACTGTCGAAGAATCATGGATCAAATGCAGAACGAGATGCAAGATGTGCGCGAGAAGCTAGCTCTCTTTATGCAGACCATGGAAGCTATTGCAAAAGGTCAGGAGAATTTGCAAGCCATGGTGCAGCCTCTGTTGGTCAGAAACGCCGGTCACGGTAACGAGGATCATCAGTCTGTGCGAGTCGATACTGTTCAGGGAGATGGCACTCCCACGCCAGTGGCTCCACCTGTAGTCAATATGCCTGCTGCTAATGTCAACAACGCTACCGCTGCTGGGAACGGTAACGTCGGAGTTGGGAACGAGACTGTTGTCCATAACGTTGGGCTTGGTGATATCAACTTGGGTGATAATGTGGGAGGCAACGACTTCGGCAATGCTGGATTCGGGTTCAACGATCAGGGATTCGATAATGCTGGGAAATATGGTTTCAATGCTCAAGGCTTTGGGCAAGATGGTTACGGTGTGGCCAATCAGGGTTACGGAGGTTTCGGAAATGGAAACGGCGCTGGGTTAATGGCTTTTGGGCCTGCTGGAGGTGTTCAGGGGTACGACAACAGAGGCCGAGGCCCAATGATGAATCAGATCAGAGCTGGCCGTAATAATGGATATGATGGGTACGGAGCTGGGAATGGTATGTGGCAAGAAGATCAGCAGGAGGACGCTTTCTCCGGCGGAGGTTTCGAAGGGCCGATGGATGACTCCCAGAAGATCAGAATGCTAGAAGAGCAGATGAGGGGGGTCCTGAACCAAAGTGCTGTGGCCTTAGACATGGCAACAATGGGTCTGGTACCTGGCTTGAGGGTGCCAATCAAATTCAAAGCTCCTACGTTTGATAAGTATAAAGGGGACACCTGTCCGAAAGTGCACGTGCGGGCTTATTACAGAAAGATGTATGCGTACTCAACTGATGAGAGAATGCTAATGCATTTCTTTCAAGATTGTCTGTCGGGCCCTTCCCTAGAGTGGTACATGGGGTTGGAGCCAACCAATATAAAGACATGGAAGCAACTAGCAGAGGCATTTGTAGCTCACTACAAGTATAACAGCGACTTGGCGCCCAATCGGGTCCAATTGACAGGGTTGTCTCAGAAGAAGGGTGAGAGCTTTAAAGAGTACGCGCAAAGGTGGCGCGATATGGCTGCCAGGGTCCGTCCTCCTTTAGAAGACAAGGAAATGAACGACATGTTCATCGGCACGTTCACAGGCATGTTTTATGACAAGTTGTTTCACACATCTTTGGCTAGTTTCTCAGACTTGATTCTGATGGGAGAAAAGATTGAAAACAACATTAAGCAAGGCAGGTTCCAAGCTGAGGAATCAACTGCATCTGGCAGTAATAGGAAGGCTTTTGGTGGGCGCCGTCAGGGCGAGGCAAGCGCAGTATTTGGGGGCCGAGGCCGAGGCTGAGGCAGAGGTCGGAACCAATATAACCCGCCGCAGCAGGTGGCGAGTGTCACTATTCCGTTCCAACAACAACCATTTCAACAACAACAACCGTTTCAGCAGCAGCCAATGCAACAACAACAGCAGCAGCAGCAGCAGCCACAACAAGGGGCACAACCTGCTCAGCGAAGATTCCAGGATGGTAAACCAAGAAGAGTGTTTGAGAAGCCTCCCTCAACGTACGCAGATTTGTTGCAGACATTGTTGGGTTTGAACCTGGTAGAGAAGAGAACTCTGGCACCGATAACGGGAACTCCTCCGTATGGTTATGATGCAAGCAGGCACTGCGAGTTCCACTATGGGGCTCCGGGCCACGATGTAGAGGGTTGCCATGCTTTTAAGCACGTTATGCAGGATCTTTTGGACAATAAGGCTATCAATTTCGGAACGGCAGGTCCGAATATAGTGCAGAAGCCCATGCCTAATCATGGGGCAAACGCCATTCTAACTGAGGAGGGGTTGAATCTGATTATGAATGTCGACGATTTAAAGACGCCGCTGAACGAGATAAAAAGCAGATTGTTGCAAGGGGGTGTTTATCCAGGATGTGACGAGTATTGCTTAGAATGCTGGACCCTAGCTGGGGGGTGTGATGATTTGAAGAAAGGCATTCAGGCTTTAATTGATGACGGCACATTGCAGTTTGACCGAGCAGCCATCGAAGAGCCTGCAGGGGCAGTAGCAGATAATCAGAGTGACGTGGCCACTGTAACGATTCCTCGAAAGACAATCACTATAACAGCACCGGTCCACCGACCGCCGATCATCATAACTAAGGCCGAACCAATCCCGTACGAGAACACAAAAGCGGTCCCATGGTCATATGGGCTGGAGGTGTATTGTGACGGAATAAAGATTGATGTTAATAAGCAACCAGCCGAGATTGTAGAGAATGTGGTTGGTTCAGGAGGTATGACAAGGAGTGGTAGGATCTTCATATCGCCTGAGGTGGAGGCCGAAAGACTAGCGAAAGGAAAGGGGAAGATGGTTGAGAATGGCCCAGTGCAGGCAAGCGAAAAAGCATCGGCATCGAAGGATGTAGAAGAGTTCATGCGCTTGATTCGAAAAAGTGATTATAAGATTGTGGAGCATCTGCAACAGACGCCTTCAAAGATATCTATCCTGTCGTTGCTACTATGTTCTGAAGCTCACAGAAATGCTTTGTTGAAAGTCCTGGATACTTCCTTCGTACCCTAAGACGTCTCTGTAAATCAGCTGGAAGGAGTGTTGGCACATGTGAATGCAGGCCACAGCTTGGGCTTTACCGACTTCGATTTGACCCCGAAAGAGAGAGATCATAATATGGCGCTGCACATATCTGTCGAGTGTAGAGGATCAGTAATGTCGCACGTATTGGTCGACACCGGATCGTCTTTGAATGTGATATTCATATTTGATCGGATCCATCTTCGAAATCAGCATGGTTGTATGATTTAGCATGTATTGTCTCAGACGTTTGGCAGCCCAAGAAAGTGCACAACACGTCTTTTCGAGCATTGAGTACCGGGATTCACAATCTGTGAACTTTTTATTCAAGTAATAGATCGCATGCTCTTTCCGTCCAGTCTCGTCCTGTTGACCGAGAATACAACCCATGTTGTTCTCCAGAACCGTCAAGTACATGATCAGCGGTCTCCCAGCTACTGGGGGTATCAATATCGGAGGTTCCTGCAAGTATTCTTTTATTCTTTCAAACGCCTTTTGGCAATTTTCGTCCCAGACAATCGCCTGATCTTTTTTCAACAATTTACACATTGGCTCACACGTGGCTGTAAGGTGAGATATGAACCGGGCAATGTAGTTCAACCTCCCCAAAAAGCCACGAACCTCCTTCTCTGTTTTTGGTGCTGGCATTTCTTGTATCACTTTTATTTTTGCAGGATCAACCTCAATTCCTTTTTCGCTAACAATGAACCCCAATAGCTTACCAGATCTCACCCCGAAGGTGCACTTATTAGGATTCAGCCTCAGCCTGAACTTCCTAAGCCTCTCAAACAATTTCAGAAGATTCACCAGATGCTCTTCCTCTGTTTGGGATTTGGCAATCATATCGTCAACATAGACCTCGATCTCTTTATGCATCATGTCATGAAAGAGCGTCGTCATAGCACTCTGATATGTTGCCCCAACGTTCTTCAAACCAAAGGGCATCACTTTTTAGAAGAACGTTCCCCACGGGGTAATAAAAGTTGTTTTCTCCATATCCTCCGGCGCCATCTTAATCTGATTATAGCCCGAAAAGCCGTCCATGAAGGAAAACACAGAGAATTGAGCAGTATTGTCGACCAATACGTCAATTTAAGGAAGCGGGAAGTCATCCTTAGGGCTCGCCTTGTTCAGATCCCGATAGTCAACCCACATCCGTACCTTACCGTCTTTCTTTGGTACAGGAACTATATTGGCGACCCAAGGAGGGTAAGTTGTAACAGCTAGAAAACTAGCGTCCCACTATTTCTGTACTTCCTATTTAATCTTTACGGCCATATCTGGTTTCGTTCTTCTGAGCTTTTGCTTGACCGGTGGACATTCTTCATGCAATGGCAAGCGGTGGACCATAATATCAGTGTTTAACCCAGGCATATCATCATAAGACCAAGCAAAGATGTCACTATACTCTCGAAGCATCTCGACAAGTCTTTGCTTGATATCGCTTTGAAGCGCAACCCCTATCCGGACATTCCTGACAACCTCTTCCGAACCCAAATTAACGACCTCCATTTCCTCCTGATGAGACATAATGATTTTCTCTTCTTGTCTCAAAAGTCGAGTCAGCTCTTCTGGGAAGTCTTCGTCCTCAACAATCTCTTCCTCGGCTTGAAGTATCGGATGCTCAAAGTCGAAGCGAGTCATAGGGAGTTCTTGATCGGTGTCATCTGAAATATGGATCCTTCAAGAGAAAGGGTTAAATGCTTCAAATGATATGCAAACGAAGCATACAACCACATTGCCATTTTATTGTTAAAAATAAAAAGCAGAAAAACAGGGATCACAAAATTTGCATGAGAAAAACGCCTTTATTTGATGATTAAAACAAAGCATACACATAAACAAGTAGGCCCTGAAATAAAATCACTATGCCCCGCGTAGGACATATGATTGTACAATAATCGAAAAAACAAGGCATTATTGTTTCGTCGTCACTTGAATAAAGTCCTGAATAGACCAGTTGCATAGGCTTGGTCCTGGCTCGCTGGTCTTGATCCATGAATCCATGTCACAGTCGCTATCTCCATCTTCACTGTCAGACACCGCATTAATCGTTTCAAAACTGACTCCTCCTGGAGTAAACACAATCGGCCCCTTGAACTTTGGCGCGCTCTGTGATGAAGATGACGACAACGGGCGATACCCTAAGCCAAACTTGTCCTGCTTAACAGGAATCTCCAGAACTTGACCCCAACCTTTAGTTTCCCCGGCCTGAACTACCGCTTGGGCTTATCTGTACAAAGACATAGCCACTTCTGGCCCACTGTTTATGACAGGAGATTTGTCTCTGATCTGCACCCCTTCAAAAGCATGGCACTATGTCTCATGGATCTCACCATCCACTTCGACATATTTGAATGACGACAGGTGACTTACCAGGATATCTTCCTCCCCACACACGGTGACGATGCTGCCACCGACCATATATTTGAGCTTTTGGTGCAACGTAGACGTTACAGCCCCTGCAGAGTGAATCCAAGGTCGTCCAAGCAAACTGCTATAAGCTGACTGAATATCCATAATATAGAACACAATATCAAACACCTCTGGGCCGACCTGGATTGGCAAAGTCAGTTCTCCAAACATGGACCTTCTAGTCCCGTCAAAAGCTCTCACTACCAAGTCGCTTGGCGTGCATATTATACCTCGGGTATCTAGCTTCAACAATGCCTTCTTGGGAAGAACATTCAAGGACGAACCGGTGTCAACAAGGACACGAGACATAACAGTGCCCCTACACTCAACTGAAATATGCAACGCACTATTGTGGTTGCGGCCCCTGGGTGTTAAATCAAAATCTGTAAAGCCAAGGCCATGCCCCGTGTTGACGTGCACAATCACTCCTTTGAGCTGATTAACGGATATCTCCTAGGGTACATAAGCAGCGTCAAGAGCTTTCAGCAAAGCGTTCCGATGAGCTTCGAAACAAAGCAACAATGACAAAATCGAGATTTTGGAAGGCGTCTACTGCAGATGATCGACAATTTTATAATCACTCTTCCGAATTAATCTCATAATTATTCCACATCTTTAGTCAAAGACTCTTTTTCCTTCTCTTGAGAAGGTCCTTCTTCATTGACTTTACCTTTCCTCTTGGCAATTCTCTCAGCTTCTACTTCTGGTGATGCAAAGATTCTACCGCTGCGGGTTATGCCCCCTGCCCCCACAAGGTTATCAACTGACCCTACTGGTAGGCCTTCCAGGTTAATCTTTTCTCCATTGCAGTAAAATTCCGCCCCATAGTTCCAAGGGATGGCTTTAGTGCTTTCATATGGAATGGGCCCAGCTTTGGTTATAGTGATAGTCGGCCTCTTGGGAGGCGCCGATATCGTGACAGTCTTAAACGGGATCGTAACTGTTGCGACTTCGCCCTGCTTTTCAACTATTGCCTCAACAGGCTTCTCTTCAGCAGTACGGTCGAATTGCAGCGTTCCTTCATCAATCAGCCCTTGAATACCTTTTTTCAAACTATCACACCCCTCAGGCCGGGCTAAACAATCAGCACAATCTGTATCACAACTAGGGAACACTCCCCTTTTCAGCAACCTGCTCTTTACACAACCCAGAGGTGTCTTCAATTCATCCACATTCATAACCAAATTCAGACTGGCATCTTCCAAGATTGCACCCACCTGTGCAGGTCCGTGAGACGACATCAGATTTTTCTCAATATTGGGTGCCTCATTACCAAAGTTTATAGCCTTGCTATCTATCAAATCCTGCACCTTGTGCCTGAATGCGTGACAATTCTCTATGTTGTGACCGGGTGCCCCGGAGTGAAATTCACAATGTGCATTGGCATCATAACCAAAAGGAGGCGTGCCCTTCAGCGGAGCTAGTTTCCTTTTCTCAACAAGCAGCAATTGTAACAAAGTTGGAAGAAGCTGAGCATACGGTAGTGAAGGCGCATCAAATACTCTTTTTACGGCCCTATCTCTATCCTAAATTCTTCATTGAGCAGGATGCTGCTGGCTCTGCTGCTGTTGTTGTTGTTGAGGTACGGGAATTGTCACACTAGCAATCTGTTGCTGACGGTATTAGTTTCGACCTCTACCTCTTCCTCAGGAGTTGTATACTGAATTAGTATCCCCCTGCCTCTTATTCCCAAAAGCCTTTTTACCACCTCCAGCTGAGGTCGATTCTCCTGCTTGAATCTTACCGATCTTGACGCTGTTCTCTATACGCTCCCCTAAGAGTATCATCTCAGAAAATTTATTCGTCGTACAATTGAGAAGCCTGTCATAATACAAACCAGATAAAGTGCCCACAAAAAGATCCACCAACTCACGCTCTACCATGGGTGGATGCACCCTAGCTGCAAGCTCACGCCACCTCTGGGCGTACTCTTTAAAACTCTCGCCATTCTTCTGAGAAAGATTTTGGAGTTGGACCCTGTTCGGCGTAAGGTCGCTGTTATATTGGTAATGCTTTACAAAGGACTCCACCAACTCTTTCCAGCTACCAATCTGAGTGGGCTCTAACCCCATATACCACTCCAATGACGGTCCAGACAAGCTATCCTGGAAAAAATGCATAAACATCTTTTCGTCATCATAATAGGCAGACATTCTCCGATAATACGACTGTACATGAACTCTTGGGCAAGTATCCCCCTTATACTTGTCAAAAGTAGGAGCTTTGAACTTGAGTGGCACCCTCAAGCCAGGAACCAACCCCATATTAGCCATGTCCAACCCCGTGGAATTCTGATTGGCAAGATTCCTCATTTATTCCTCCAACATCTTGAATCTTCAGTCATTGTCAGTGGGCATCTCAAGATCCCTGCCTGGTGGAGGGAAAGCAGCTTCTTGACGATCCTCGCCCCAGTGAGAATCCCCGTTATCATACCCAGCATAAGCATCATTAGGACCAAAGCCAGTCTGATTGAACCTGGGACCATACCCCCCATTACCAAAACTATAATTGCCAGCACCCGGCCCAAAACCAGCGTTGTAAGCACCCATTCCAACACCGTTGTTGCTTGCGTTGCCAAACCCTGTATTGCCAAAGCCCTGATTATCGTAGCCCTGATTGGCATAGCCCTGATTACGACCAAAACCAGCATTGCCAACACCAATACCTACACCAGTGTTCCCAGAACCAAAACCAGCATTCCCAGTTCCAACATTGAAACCAGCATTTCCAGCACCAATATTTCCATTGGTTTCCACATGCTCGTTACTGTTACAAGTCACATTTCCGTTCCCAGCTCTATTACCGTTCTCAGTGGTATTGAGGACGACCACCGGTACGGCATCACCAGGTTGGAGAGTCTCGCCATGAGGAGGATCACTAGCAACTCCGCCATGTAGGACACCCTGACTGTCAACCCGGGCAATCAGAGGCTACACCAGAGTCTGAAGCTGCTCTTGGCCCTTGGCCACAGTTTCCATCACTTGCATGAACTGTGCCATCCTGTCGCGCATCTCCTGCATCTCAGTCTGCATTTGATCCATAGCTTTCTTGTAGTTACTTCTCGTAGAGTAGCGATGAATTCGCTTATCGGCAATCCTGAAACCTGCATCGACAGAGGGTTAGGAGACAACTCAAGGTACCTATAATGCAAATGCAAACGTGTGTCTGTGCTTTAGGGAGATTTCTCCCCTGATTCTAGTGCCAGAGTGCCAGTGCTGATAGTGAGAAGTCCAGATCCATTCACTGAAACAAAGTCTCATATATATATATATATATATATATATATATATATATATATATATATATATATATATATATATATATATATATATATATATATATATATATATATATATATATATATATATATATATATATATATATATATATATATATATATATATATATATATATATATATATATATATATATATATATATATATATATATATATATATATATATATATATATATATATATATATATATATATATATATATATATATATATATATATATATATGTGGCCCAACAAGGCAGCAGTACAATGTCACTGAATACATGGGAAACCAATAGCATGACCTCGACCAACAAGCCTGGTGATGGTCAGCATACAACAAAGCTCAGAAAATACAAAGGGTTACAAAGATAGTCAAGTGTGACAACGGGCGCGAAACTCTTCTAGCAAATCCTTTGTCTTGGGTTGATCAGGCCGAGTGAGTAACCCTTCAACAAGCAACTCTCTGCATAATAGTGCACTGGAGACCTTCAACAGAGTCTTCCCACGTGCCTTGGCCAAAACAGTCTTCTAACCTTCGCTTCTTAGATTCAAACATCTGCTTGCGATCTTTCAGGTTAGCGATAGCCTTGTTTAGCATGTCTTCAGTGGCATACCTGCGAGCAGTTTCCTCATCAAACCTCTTCTCGCTGGCCTTCACCTGAGCCTTCAATTTGGAGATCTGTTGTTTCAGTTTGTCCTCCCTCTCTTTGTTGCTGGCTATAGTGGCATTCCACTGCTGGTTGAATTTGGATATTATTCGGTATGCTTCATCCAGGTTCTGCTTCTTGGTGGCAAGCACATCGTTGACAGATTTGAAGTCCAAACCTAAACGTTCACGGTCAGCTATCTGCTTGGTCAAGTCCGTGCCTAACCGGTTCACCAGTTCTGTTTGCTTTTTGAAGGAGTGGACGACTTCATTTCTCTCGCTTCTAAGCTGTGCCAGCTCTTTCTCCAACTCTTTGTTGGCCTTTTTCAGTTCTTCCTTCTCAGCTAACACCTGATTAAACTGCTGAATAGATACGGTAGTAGTCTCTTCGACCACTATAGGGCACTCTTGCTGAGTAGGTGGAAAAGGCATCCCTATGGTCTCTGCCCTGCTCTTAATCCAGGTCACATAAGGAGCGTAATCTTGGCTATTGCTTTTGCCCAACAATGATTTTCCTCGTTTGTTGACGTCATTCCAGGCATGCTGAAGCTTAGCTAACATATCCCCTAGAAGCCCTGTGAGGTACAGAGATTCCTGCACCTCTTCATCTTTTGGCGGACCTCTCAATGCATATGCAAATTGTCTGACAAGTAGAGAAGGATTGTAGTTGATGCATCCTTTTCTTCCAATCAGAGGCACATTCGGAAAACCACTGCAACTGAATATGATTTCGGTTCCCAGTATATCCCGATCAAACCAAACAACACTTTCTGTTGATAAACCCATCAAGCGCTCAGACCACTCAGCTGTGGCTGCAGATGAAGCAGAGAGACCCTTCTTGGGCAGGTGACTATCAAACCATCTGTAGAGTAAGGGCATACAGCACGATACATTCTTACCCCTTCTATTTTCGTTCTTGTAATGGACGGAATGATATACATCTCCAATCAAGGTAGGAACTGGATTCCCTGATGCAAAGATGTGAAAGGCATCCAAGTCTACAAAATCAGGCATGTTGGGAAACAAAATGATGCCATAAATGCAGAGGGCGAGAATGGCGTTCAATACGATCCAACAACCGTCTTTGGAACACTGTTGGGCTTTCCCAACTAGAAACTGCAAAGAAAATCCAGGAACCCCATTCCAACTGGACAGAAGCAACTCAGAAGCATCCAGATAAAGAGCAAGAGCTAGATTAGCCAGATTAGGCTTAGCATCCATGTGAACAAATGGCATCTGATTCTTAATAGGTACACCTAACAACTCAGCATACTCCTCTAATGTAGGTGCAAGAATGAAGTCCGGAAAAGTCAAGCATCTCAATGGAGGGTCATAGAACTGTAGCAAGGCATACAACCCATTCAACTCATTATCGAAGGTTTAAGGACCAGACTGAGCAGCTTCCCATAAGATTTCCTGAATTCCCCTCTCGCTGCATCATCTGCCAAGGCAATAAAACTGGACAGTAGAGCAACATCTGGGGTAGGGAGCTTGTAGGCCACATTATTCTTCAAAGATCCCATGCTAGCACAACAAAAGGCAAGAAATATCGGAACCGGGGGATAATATATGCACCTGCAACACAGACACACGTTAATGATATGCAAATGAGTATGCAAAATGCAAAATGCAATCATGCAACAGGGGATCAAGATTGTGCTATTGAGGAAACCGAGGCTCTGCCTTAACACAATTACAACACTGCTCTGATAATACAACCCTGAAGAGGACCAATAATTAGGCAATGTCGAGAACAGACATCTCTGATGATAAGAACCCTCTGAACCCAACAATACGGATTCACTGTCAAGAAAACCAGGTAATATGAAGGTTAAGGTTTCCTGCAATAACCCGACCCCGCTCACAGGTATGGACCTAATCACATACAAGGTATGGCATCCTATGCGTTTCCCAGCATCACAGACTTTCAAGAAACGATGATACGATACCCAGAAGGTGTGGCATCATCATCTCTTGAAGTGGCCTCACTTAGCTGAGTCACAAATGATCGGTCCCCAGAGTCGACAATCCTCCAAACCAACAACCCCTCAAGCCCAAAGGGCCGGAAAAGATGTCAACCGGGAGAATCTCGTCTGAGCGTGGATTTCGTGAGACACTAGTGCATGCAAAGCAAGCACGCGCCCACTACTTTCCACAACTAATGCTAGGTACACTTAAGCCTGGGTCCGGCTTCTCACTCATCAGAGCCCCTTTCCACAACATCATAATAATGATATCATACTGAAAATAAAATGCAGAAAGTAAAGTGCGATAAATAAAACCCAACAGGTAAACACACAAGCGCTAGGATTGACTCGCATAGGGAACCAGAGTCCCTAGCAGAGTCTCCAGCTGTCGATGTCGCAAAAATAAGGTGTCGGCAAAACAGAAGAGTCGCCACCTTTCGTTATTTATCCCACAGAAAGGGAAAGGAAACGATCGGAAAAACCTGACGAAAAGGTATAAGACAAGGTCATCGCAACCAATGTCTGGATTCGGGAGTCGGTTACGCAAGGGGAAGGTATTAGCACCCCTCACGTCCATCGTACTCGATGGGATCCATGCTTGTTGTGTTTATCTGACGGGTTGATTATATCTATCTACGCTAAAAGTCTGGTATGAAAAGAAAAGAAAATGACTCGGCAGAACACAACAGTTCTATGCCTACGTATTCCCGTCTGGAACGAGAAATCAGAGTCTACGTAGTTCGCCTAACTACGGGTTACGGGGAAGGTTGCTCACCGAGATATCGTATCTCGTGCCTACGTACTTTCACACGGCGTGAAAGATCAGAGCAAACGTAGTTCGGGACAACGAGAGACACAATTTTGTCTTTTTTATCCGAGTAGGGTTAACAGACGGTTCCAGCAGTTTGGTGTATGCAGCTCGCTCGACGGAGACTTAGGCGTTTACCGTTTGCGGTAGAACCGGGAGTTAACAAAACTCTCCTTATGAAAAGGGTTTCCAAGGATTAAAGGTCCAAGAGGACAAAAAGAGTTTGATCTTTGTTTTCTGTTTTTTAGAAGAAGTATCTTTTATGGATGTTTGCAACTAATATCGCACTAGAGACTATGACCTGAGAGTGAATGCGTCGCATGTCACCCAAAGGGTGCCATACTAAACATCCAAAATGTTGAAAAGAAACTCTCCAACAACCCTTTCTTAAGTAGCTTAAGGCTCGTAGCGTACGACATCAATTAACCTTTATTACTGTATCTTGATTTGTTTGAAGATGAGAAGAGAAGAGACACACTAAAGGGGAACTGATCCAATCCTAAGTTGTCATGCAAATTTGAACCTATGATTGAAGTTAGGAGGGAACTACCTAATGTTATCATGCATGGTTAGAACCCTAATGTCTGTCATAACTTCTCTTGAACAAGAGAAGTCAGAGTTCCTAGGGGAACATGGCAAAGGAAAGCAACAACAACAGAAATAAACTAAACAAAAATAACTGTAAATAAAAAGCATGCAATGTGTTGCACCCTAAAATTTGCTCAACTTATTTCACTTGGTTTATGTTTCAATTGCATTAGCATTTGCATATAAGGTCATGTACATAGTCTAATCATTTGCATAGCATAGCATAACAAGTTACCCAACAAGGGACCCAGTACTATTCTCATCTCTATGAGCCTATCAAGAGGTTATTGTTCAAATTCAAGCTTATCCAAGTCATCAGAAAGAAATTGAAATCTAAGAAGTCAGTGGATCAAGCAGTGGATTGCTCTCCTATCTTGAGTGTATTTGAAGATCATCAAAGAAGTTGTGAGCTGTGAATTGAGGTTATGGAGGGTATACAGACATCATGGAGGACCTAGAGGGTCATTTTGAAAGTGAGACAAGTCATTGATGTGATCACAAGAGTTGCAGTTGAAGACAGTCAATTAGGGATTCATCTGGGTCAACCCTAGGTCAACCCTAGGTCAAATGATTGATTGAAAGGCATCAAGGTCTATTTGAGAGATGTGGGGTTCATCATTTGACATATAGATATGGATGTGGTGTTGTGCCAAGGAGAAATCAAGAGAAATCAAGAAGAAGAGGAGTTTCTAAATTAGGGTTTCTGTGTAAAATCCCCTGATTTAGGTCAAACTTACAAGCAAGATAATTCAAAATGCAAGCTTCAAATGGATCCTTGACCAACATGAAACTTGTAGAGGATCTCAATACCTTTAATTTGAGTGGTGGAAGACATCAAGGAGATTTATAGAACTCAAGTTATGGTCCTTGCAAGTTACAGGTCATCTGAGGCCTCTGAAATTTTGTCTGTGAAAGTTACTTGTCTTCCAAGCAACTTTTACCCCTCAAGGAGATTTCAAATGAATTTCTGGTCAGCATAAGAGTTGTTCCTCATTGTCTTAGATTTCTAGAAAGGTATGGAATGCCTTCATCTGATTTGTGGAACTCTACTTATGACCTTGGCAAGCAAAGGGTATTTTGGTCATTTGAGAATTACAGGTCATTTCAAGCCTATGCCCAAAACTCATACAAGGAAGCTTCAAATGAAAAACTTCACAACATCAAACTTGCTCCAAATGACATTTTGAGTCTATAAAAGTGATCATGAAAGTTTGGAAATGTTCATAGCTCAAGGTTCCAAATTTGGTCATTTAAAAGATGAATTTAATGAATAAAAGTGACCTAAAAATGGGATTTTTCATAACATGGCCAAATGGGGTGAAATTATAGGTCATTTTGATTGGAAAAAATGTTTTAAGAACATTGGCAAAAGTGGATTTTTGAGTTTAGTTCAAAGTTTGGAAGTTATGCTAGTTGGCTTACAAAAGAAGTAACATATCCAAATTCAAGGGATTTGAGTGCAAGAAAGTTCTAACAAGTTCTAGAGAGTTCTATGATCAGCTATATATTGAGAAGAGTGGATCCAATCTTTGGTTTCACTTCATTTTGATCAAAAACACCAAGTTTCACTCCATTCTTCAATCTTGCAAATTCATTCCAAACTCTATCAAATCTTCATCATTTTCCAAAATTCTTGATCCTATCATCATCTATATTCATCATAGAGCAAGTTTCCATTAAGATCTGTTTGAATTGAAGTGGAATTCGTGCTATCCAAGTGTATCATCCAAATTGCAAAAGGAAGTGGTTACAAGAATCCAAGGGGTTTGAGCAAGAACTACTGCATACAGAATCAAGATCTTGGTTAATTGATTGCCATTGGAGCATTGCTGAGCTTGAAGTGGTGATTTCCTCCATCTGTTTTCAACTTTAAACCAGGTTAGTGTTTTCTTCGAATTAGCATAGATTAGTTAGCATGATGAAGAATCTTTAGGTTAGAACTGTTAGGCATAGGTAGAGGATCATTTCTGATGAATTTGAGAACATTTCATGGAGTTCACCATTGAAGCACCAAAACTGTTGAGCCTTAGAACACTTAGGTTAGGGCATGTTAATCTTAGCGAGATAGATTAGAATGATCAGCATAGCATGTAGAATGCATTAGTGTAAGAGTTAGCAAGAATTAGCAGGGTTGATCTCAGTGTAAAATGGTGGAATCAAGGTCTTCTACCTATCGGGTTTGGTGTTGGGGTGAGTTTTAGAGAAAACCAAGACCATGGTTGTGTAGAGGAGAAGAAATAGAGCATTTTTGCTTTTTACGGATTTGATTTTCATGGAGAAACGAGGGTGTACGAGTATGTTGAACTCTGGTTGGTGCAAGCTTGCTCGTGGTCCATTAATGGTGGAAACCCTAGGCTCATGAAGAAGACAAGCCTGAGACCGTTGGATTGAGTAAGAATGTGTTGACTGAGGTGATGATCGTACGGCCATGATTCAAAGCTGAAAATAGGAGGGATTCCAAGATGTGAAACGTGTCGTTTCACTTAAGTTTCTGACTGGGCTTAAGTTGCTCATGCTATTCGCACCCCCAAACGCCAAGGCCCAAGCCAATTGAACTGAATTATTTACTTTTCGCACCGTTTTGCTTTGTTTTTCTTTAGTGTTTTTTTTCTGATTAGCTGGGCCCAGACGCGCCTTGCTATGCGCACCCCCAGTCTGGGCCCATTGTCCATTTTTCAATGCTTATAATTGCTGATTGCACCCATAACCAATTTAATTCATTTTAATTTCACTCAATTTTTTTAATTCTTTGAAAAATCATAACAAATAGAAAATTTCATATTTTTGAGTGGTTGTTTTTGCATCTTTTTCATATTTCTGTTAAGAAAATTATCATATAATAAAATTAGGATTTTATTTTATTTTTGCATTTTTAGTATATTTTTCTTTTAAATAGGTTTTAAATAATGTTTAGTTTAATACTTGATATTGTTGATTATAGTTTAGCTAGACCCTTGTATATTTTGGGCCCATTCTTTTTAGAGTACTTCACTTAGGACTTTAATTTTCATATGAAATTTAATTCATAATTTTAGGAGTTAATTTTAGATGGTTTGTTTAGGTGTGATCAGAGGAATCAAAACTAGGGTTTAAATATAACATAAGTGTAATAAATCATTTCTTTTAAGAGTTGTAGTTTGAATTTTGGGGTATGGGACTATAGGGGTTATGGGTAAATAATAGATCCCTTAGAAAATATTAGGCTTCCCCTATTCTACTATTACTATTAGTATATTGCTTGTACTTGCTTGATTGTGTGGTGTGCTCTCTTTAGGGTTATTATTTGACTATGTGGGGTATTGGGCTTGTTTGGGGCTTGGGTTTGAGCTGAAGACTATGCTGATGAGGCCCATTGAAGATTAAGAGAATGAAGGCTAACTTCCAGAGTTGATGAGGAGTATCTCTTGCTGGCAGCTGTTGAAGGCTATAGGGTTTAGGAGCTAGGCAGAGCTCTAGAGTAGAAAACTTGATTCACAAACATGGAAGGTCTTGTTTACCTCCATTCTTTCTCTATAATTCAAAGTCTCTTTTAAATATCCACCTCCTTCCTTTGGAAGGATTAGTGAATGTATTTAAAAGATAGAACTTTTGAGGGAAAACTGTCAGTATCATGTTAACAGTCAGTGAGCCACCCTTGGTAGGCAATTGCCTGTTTAACATCCATTTCATCTTGTTGACTGATATTCATCTTGGAGATTGAGACTTGAAGAAAAGCCATTGCAGATTGAAGATAGAGACCTTGCTTGAAGGCTGTGAATATGAAGACTGATGCTTGCTTAAAGCTTGTGGGTGTTTGAAGATGACTTGAAGACAGATGTTGATGCAGAGCTGCTTTTGCTGTTTATTCTTAGCTGTATAATTTTTGATGTATTGTTTGAATTTCCCTGACTGTATTGCTTGCTGTTTAACCTGTTAGGTTGAAAGTGAATTCTGTTCACTTTTGCCTGTTGTTTTCTAGGTTCGAGGTTGAGTGAGACTCCCTTGCCTCGCTCGTATTGCTGCATTCATGCATATTTTACAGCTTTATTGTATATATGCTATTGTTTCTGTTTCCGTCTATCCCCTTAGGATCTCTGTTTCTCTCTGTGCAAGAGAGGAACATGATAGACATTAGGTCTTAACCCATGCATGATAACACTAGGTTAGTTTGATTCCCTTTGCAACCATAGGTTAGAGTTCTGTCTCTTCTTTCTCAAAACAAACAGAAAAACACAATAAGATTTCAAACACAATAAAAGACACTTCTTCCGTAAAAGAATGTGAACTCATCAAAACGTCATTTTTGTCCGCTTGGACCAGTAATCAGAAAAACCCTTTTTTCAGAAGGAGATAAAAGCAATCAAAACAGACTTGTGTCGTACGTGGCCCGAACTACGTTTGCTCTGATCTTTCCTGCTGTATGAAAGTACGTAGGCCTAGGATGCGATATTCTAGCGAGCAACCTTCCCCTCCTTTCCCGTAGGCAGGCGAACTACGTTGACTCTGATTTCTCGTTCCAGACGGGAATACATAGGCATAAAGTGCGATACTTTGCCGAGTCATTTTCTTTTCTTCTTAACCCTTAACCCTTAGTTTAGATAGAAATAACAATCCATACCCGAAAACAAGCGTGGATCCCGTCGAGTACGACGGACGTGAGGGGTGCTAATACCTTCCCCTTGCGTAACCGACTCCCGAATCCAGGATTTGGTTGCGATGACCATTCCTTTCCCGTATTTGCGGTAGGTTTACTTCGAGCGTTTCCTTTCCCCCCGTTGGGATAAATAACGCACGGTGGCGACTCTTCTGTTCAGCCGGCGCCGATTTTCGCAGTAGCGACAGCTGGCGACTCTGCTGGGGATCCAACGTCCCCTGGCTGCTAAGGACTACGATAGTTCCTTATGCATTTGGGATCCAACGTCCCTAAAGCGAGTCAATCCTAGCGCTTGTTTTCCCGTCGAGGATTTTGTATGGATTTATATTTCTGTCATTTACCTTCAGCATTATATTATTGTTATTATTGCTGTATTGGGGTGTGACGGGTGTTCTATGATTGAGAGATAAGCCGGACCTGGGCTTGAGTGCACTTAGAATTAGAGTAGAAAGTAGTGGGCGCGTGCCGGCTTTGCTTGCATTAGTGTCCCACGAAATCTACACTCGGACGAGGTTCTTCTGGTTGACTTCTTTTTCTACCCTTTGGGTCGAAGGGGTTGTTGGTTAGCTGAATTGTCGACTCCGGGAACCGTTCATTTGGAAATTGGCTAAGTGAGGCCTCTTCAGGATTTGATGATGCCACTCCTTCTGGGAATCGTATCATCAACCCTGAAAGTCTGTGACACCGACGACCGCATAGGATGCCATGCCTTTGTCAGTTACTAGGACACCTACCTGTGAGAGGGTTTGGGGTTATGCAGGTAACTAGACCTTCAGATACCGGTTGTTTCTCGATCTGAGACCCTGAGTATTTATGGACAGTTGAGAGGTCTATCAGAGACCAGTTGGAGTTATGATATGAGGTCTATCAGAGACCAGTCAGAGTTATGTTGTGGGGTCTATTAGAGACCAGTGTTGGAGCTTTGTATTGGGTCTATCTGAGACCAGGGTTTGAGGAATTCTGGAGGGTCTATCTGAGACTTTTGATATGGTTCAGGCTTCTCAGCCATGGCATTTGGTCCCTGTTGCATCTATTTGCATTGCATTGCTTGCATACCCATTATCATTGCATCTCATTAACGTGTTTCTGTGCTGCAGGTGCATTTGCATATTCCCTGGTTCTAGTGCCCGGACTTCTACTTACTGATCATGGCCGGTTTAAGAAAGACAGTTGCGTATAATTTACCTACACCTGACGTCACTCCCTTACTTGGTCTGATGTCCCTTGCTGATGAGGAGGTTAGGAGAAGTTTCAGGATGAGTCATGGAAGATTGTTGAGACTAGTCTGCAAGCCAACTGCTGTTGAGATGAATGGGCTGTACACCTTGATGCAATTCTATGACCCTGCATTGAGATGTTTCACGTTTGCTGACTTTATTTTGGGGCCTACCATTGAATAGTATGTAGAGTTTACTGAACTACCAGTACAGAATAAGGTTCCCTTTATTCACTCTGCCGCTGAACCCAAGTTGGAGGACTTAGCTAAGGCCTTGCACATGAACGCTGCTGAACTATTAGTGACTTCTTGGCTTGGGGTTCCAGGTTTCTCCGTTGAATTTCTGGTTGGCAAAGCTCAAGAGTATGCCAAGAGCGGGTGCTGGATAGTCTTTAATGCTATATTGGCTCTGTGCATCTACAGAATAGTGCTGTTTCCCAATTTACCCAATTTCGTGGACTTGGACGCTTTCCATCTGTTTGCTGCTGGCAACCCGGTACCCACTTTGATTGGAGATCTCTATCATTCATTGCACTACAAAAATGAAAATAGAAGAGGAAAGACGGTTTACTGTTGTGCGTCGCTGTTGAACATGTGGTTTAAGAGCCATCTTCCCCTGAAGGGACCTTTCGTAGATAGTGCAACTACAGCTGACTGGCCAGAGCGCCTGATGAGGATATCTTCTGAAGACATTGAGTGGTTTGACCGAGACCTGTTGGGGTCTGAGCTTATTTTCAGTTGTTCAGGGTATCCTAATGTTCCTTTGATAGGAAGAAAAGGGTGCATCAATTACAACCCATCTCTGTTTGTTCGCCAGTTTGGATACGCATTGAAGAACCCACCTCAGGAGGAAGAAGTACAGGAATCTCTGTACTTCACCGGTGATTTGAATGGAGAGTTACTAGCCAAGCTTCAGCATGCCTGGATGCGTATCAACAGAAGAGGGAAACCACTGTTAGGGAAGAACGATTGTCAGGCTTATGCACCATACAAAGTTTGGATCCAAGAAAGAGCAAGACAGTTACTGATGCCATCTCCAGTTGCACTGGTCCCTGTTCATATTCCGGTGGAAGAACCAACCACTGTTACTATGGAGGTCTACGAGCAAGTTGTAAAAGAAAAAGAAGCCTTGATAAAGATCAATGAAGAGTTAGAAAAGGAACTGGCTCAGATGCGTAGTGAGAAGAACAAGGTTGTGCATTCTTTCCAACAGCAGATCGAGTTAGTAAACAGGCTAGGTGCTGAATTGACTGAAGAGAAAAAGAAGCGTGAACGCCTGGGGAAAGAGTTCAGAAGCTCCCATGACATGTTGGAGTCCAAAAGGAAAGCACTCGATGCCGCCCACCGGGAAATCTCTTCTTGTAACAAGACGTGGAACGCTACGCTAACCAACAACAAAAAGAGGGAAGACAAATTGAAGCAGCAAATTTTTGAACTCGAAGAACAGTTGAAGGCTAGCACCAAGAAGTATGAAGAAGAGGTAATGACGAGATATAGTCTCCAGAATGCATTGAACAAGGCCATCGAAGGCAAGAAAGAAGTTGTGCCTCAGAAGCGGAAGCTAGAGGATCGCTTCGGAGAAGGGGCATGGGAGGAATCTGCTAGTGATTTGCGGCGTGTTCTCAAGCGGAGAGACCTACTTGTTGAGGGTCTGCTTACCCGACCAAGTCATCCAGAGACTAAGAAGTTTCTAGAGGAGTACCAGGCATATGGGAGTACTTGATCGTTTCATGTATTAATGTGTATGCTTTACTTGCATAGCGCTGACCATCACCAGGATTGTTGGTTGAGGTCATGCCTTCTTATTGTACACTCAGTGACATTGTATTCTTGGCTTAATGGATTTCTCTGCAATATATGAGGTGTTTTCTATGATTCAGCTCCGATCACCGTATTGCTGTCACTGTCACCGCACTGACACATTCGCACTAGAATCGGGGAATGAAATTCCCTAATGCACAGACACATATTGCATTGCATTCACATTCATATTGCATTACAGGTGATTATTGAACTGTATCTCATTTCTTGCACTGTACCAGGTCTTTTTCAGGATTGAAGGTCAGCGCCCGCACCGATACTCCACTCGTACCAACTGCCGAAGAATTATGGATCAGATGCAGAATGAAATGCAAGACATGCGTGAGAAGTTGACGCTCTTCATGCAGACAATGGAGACCATTGCGAAAGGACAGGAGAATTTGCAAGCTTTGGTGCAGCCTCTGTTGGTAAGAAATGCTGGGCACGGAAATGAGGATCATCAGTCTGTGCGAGTCGACACTATTCACGGGGAAGGTACTCCCACACCAGTGGCTCCACCTGTAGTAAACATACCTGCTGCCAATGTGAACAACGGCGCTGCCGCCGGGAACGGTAACGTTGGAATTGAGAACGAGACTGTCGTCAACAACGTTGGGCTCGGAGATGTCAACCTGGGTGATAATATGGGAGGTAATGGCTTCAGTAATAATGGACTTGGCTTCAATGACCAGGGGTTTGATCATGCTGGGAAGTACGGCTTCAACGCTCAAGGCTTCGGACAGGACGGATATGGTATGACTAATCAGGGTTATGGCGGATTCGGAAATGGAAATGGCGCTGGGTTAATGGCTTTTGGACCTGCTGGGGTCGCTCCGGGGTATGGTATCAGGGGGCGAGGCCCGGTAATGAATCAGACTAGGGTTGGCCGTAACAACGGGTACGATGGATACGGAGCTGAGAATGGTATGTGGCAAGAAGATCACCAAGAGGATGCTTTCTCCGGTGGAGGTTTCGAAGGTCCTATGGATGACTCCCAGAGAATCAAGATGCTCGAGGAGCAGATGAAGGGGGTCGTAAATCAAAGTGTTGTCGGCTTAGATATGACAACAATGGGTCTGGTGCCTGGCCTGAGGGTACCAATAAAGTTCAAAGCTCCCACATTCGACAAATATAAGGGGGACACCTGTCCAAAGGTGCACGTGCGGTCATACTACAGAAGGATGTCGGCATATTCAAACGATGAGAGGATGCTAATGCATTTCTTTCAAGACAGCTTGTCTGGTCCTTCCCTTGAGTGGTATATGGGATTGGAACCAACTCATATAAAGACGTGGAAGCAGCTGGCGGAAGCATTTGTGGCTCACTATAAGTACAACAGTGACTTGGCACCCAACCGGGTCCAATTGCAGGGGTTGTCCCAGAAGAAGGGCGAGAGCTTCAAAGAGTATGCGCAGAGATGGTGCGACATGGCTGCTAGAGTCCATCCTCCTCTAGAGGACAAGGAAATGAATGATATGTTCATAGGAACATTCACTGGCATGTTTTATGACAAGTTGTTTCATACCTCTTTGGGCAGTTTCTCAGACTTAATCCTGATGGGAGAGAAGATTGAAAGCAACATTAAACAGGGAAGGTTCCAAGCTGAGGAATCCACTGCAGCTGGCAGTAACAGAAAGGCTCTCGGTGGGCTCCGTCAAGGTGATGCAAGCGCAGTGTTTGGGGGCCGAGGCCGAGGCCGGGGCAGAGGTCGAAACCAGTACAATCAGCCGCAGCTGGTGGCAAGTGTTACCATCCCATTTCAGCAACAACCAATACAACAACAACAGCAACAACAGCTACAACAGGGGGCACAGCCTGCCCAGCGCAAATTCCAGGGGGGCAAACCAAGGAGGGTGTTTGAAAAGCCTCCTTCAACGTATGCAGAGCTACTACAGACGTTACTGGGTTTGAACTTGGTGGAAAAGAGAACTCTGGCGCCAATAACATGCATTCCTCCGCACGGTTATGATGCAAACAGGCACTGTGAATTCCACTCCGGGGCTCCTGGCCACGATGTAGAGGGTTGTCACGCGTTCAATCATATGGTGTAGGATCTATTGGATAGTAAGGCTATCAACTTTGGACAGGCGGGTCCGAACATAGTGCAAAAGCCCATGCCCAACCATGGGGCAAACACCATTTTAACTGAGGAGGGTTTGAACTTGATTATGAACGTCGACGACCTAAAGACACCGTTGTGCGAGATAAAGAGCAGATTATTGCAAGGGGGTGTGTATCCAGGTTGCGACGAGTATTGCTTAGATTGTTGGACCCAAGCTGGGGGTTGTGATGAATTGAAGAAGGGGATTCAGACCTTAATAGATGGAGGCACATTGCAATTCGACCGAACGGCAGTTGAAGAACCTGCAGAGTTATCAGCAGACAAGCAAAGTGATGTAGCTACTGTGACGATTCCCCGAAAAACGATAACTATAACGGCGCCGGCCAAGCGACCGCCGATCACTATCACCAAGGCAGGACCAATCCCTTATGAGAGTACTAAGGCAGTCCCTTGGACTTATGGGTTGGAAGTGTACTGTGATGGGGTGAAAATTGATGTTAGCAAGCAGCCAGCTGAGGTTGTAGACAACGTCGTCGGTACCGGAGGTATGACAAGAAGTGGGAGAATCTTCATATCGCCTGAAGTAGAGGCTGAACGACTGGCGAAGGGAAAAGGAAAGATGAATGAGACTGTCCCTGTGCAGAGGAACGAAAAAGAAACGACATCGAAAGATGTGGAAGAGTTTATGCGCTTGATTCGCAAAAGTGATTATAAGATTGTTGAGCACCTTCAACAGACGCCGTCAAAGATATCCATACTGTCGTTGCTATTGTGTTCTGAAGCTCACAGAAATGCACTGCTGAAAGTTCTGGATACTTCCTTCGTACCCCAAGATGTTTCCGTGAATCAGCTGGAGGGGGTGTTGACGCATGTGAATGCAGGCCATAGCTTGGGCTTTACAGACTTCGATTTGACCCCGAAGGGGAGAGAGCATAATATGGCGTTACATGTCTCAGTTGAGTGTAGAGGTTCGGTCATGTCTCATGTACTGGTAGACACCAGATCTTCCTTAAACGTGCTGCCCAAGAAAGTGATGATGAAACTGGACGTCAGGGGAATCATGTGTACGCCCAGTGACTTGGTGGTCAGGGCATTTGATGGTACGCGAAGAACAGTTTTTGGATCCATAACATTACCTCTACAGGTGGGGCCGGAGGTTTTCGCGACTGAATTTTATATCATGGACATCCAGCCAGCATACAGCTGCCTTCTCGGACGACCCTGGATTCATGGTGCTGGGGCAGTCACGTCTACCTTGCATCAAAAGCTAAAATACATGGTAGGGGACAGTGTGGTCACGGTCTGTGGAGAAGAAGATATATTGGTCAGCCATCTGTCATCATTCAAATATGTAGAAGTCGACGGCGAGATTCATGAAACACCCTGTCAAGCCTTTGAAGGGTTGCGCATCAAAGACAAAGGTCCCGGGCCAAGTAAAGCGTCAGAGGTAGCCGTCTCGTCATATAAGGAAGCTCAAGCTCTAGTGGAGACAGGTGAGACAAAGGGTTGGGGCAAGGTGCTGGATATTCCTGTAAAGATGGACCGATTTGGGCTGGGATATCAACCGTCGTCATCAACACCTGCTGTGGGGGCACCCCGTTTCAGAGGACCGATAACCATCACTGCTAGTGGAGTGTGTCACGAGGCCATCAACGTTGTTTCAGATTCAGAGGAAGGAGACAGTGATTGCGACATGGACGCCTGGATTCAGCCGAGCGTTCCAGGACAAGGATTATGCAATTGGTCTATTCAGGAGATTGTTCCTGTGACTCTCAAACAGTAATACTTTGTTTTTCCAATTGATTGAATAATCTGGTGTCTTACTCGAGGCATCATGATTTTGCTTAGGGCTGTGTTGTTATAAACATTGCGTTGTTTAATCATTAAATAAAAGGCGTTTTTCATGTACAAATATTGCGATCTCTGTTTTTCTTGTTTTGAGTTTTACAATAAAGTGGCAACGTGGTTATTCGCTTTATACGCATTTTGAAGCATTTAACCATTCCTTTTGCAGGATAACATTTTCAGATGACATCATTGAACCGTCTATGACTCGTCTCGACTTTAAGCACCCGGTATTTCAGGCCGGAGAAGAGATTGTCGAAGATGGCGATGTTCCCGAAGAATTGTCTTGGTTGGTGAAGCAAGAAGAACGAGTCATTCTGCCTCATGAGGAGGTCATCGAAATTATTAACCTGGGGTCGGAAGGGGTTGAAAAGAACATCCGTATAGGAGCCGCGCTGCAGAGCGATGTCAAGCGAAGACTGGTTGAAATACTCAGAGAGTATAGTGATGTGTTCGCTTGGTCGTATGAAGACATGTCTGGGCTTGATACAGATATGGTTGTGCACTGCCTGCCGTTGAAAGAAGAATGCTCACCGGTCAAGCAGAAGCTTCGCAAAACTAGACCTGACATGGCAGTGAAAATTAAGGAGGAGGTTCAAAAGCAGTGGGATGCTGGTTTCCTAGCTGTGACAAAATATCCCTCATGGGTCGCTAACATCGTGCCAGTGCCAAAGAAAGACGGTAAAGTGAGAATGTGCGTGGATTACCGTGATTTGAATAAAGCGAGCCCGAAAGATGATTTTTCGCTTCCTCACATCGATGTGCTAGTTGACAACACTGCTCAATTCTCCGTATTCTCCTTCATGGATGGCTTCTCGGGCTATAATCAGATTAAAATGGCGCCAGAAGACATGGAGAAGACAACCTTCATTACACCGTGGGGAACATTTTGTTACAAAGTGATGCCCTTCGGATTGAAGAATGCAGGGGCAACGTATCAGCGTGCAATGACGACTCTTTTCCATGATATGATGCATAAAGAGATCGAAGTTTATGTCGATGATATGATCGCCAAGTCCCAGACGGAGGAAGAGCATTTGGTGAATATGCTGAAGTTATTTAAAAGGCTTAGGAAGTTCAGGCTGAGACTGAACCCTAACAAGTGCACCTTCGGGGTGAGATCGGGTAAACTGCTGGGGTTTATCATGAGCGAAAAGGGAATAGAGGTTGATCCTGCAAAAATAAAAGCAATACAAGAGATGCTGACGCCTAGAACAGAAAAAGAGGTACGCGGGTTTTTAGGGAGGTTGAACTACATCGCCCGATTCATATCTCACCTGACAGCTACGTGTGAGCCGTTATTCAAGCTGTTGAAAAAAGACCAAGCTGTAACGTGGAATGAAAATTGCCAAAAGGCGTTCGATAAAATAAAGCAGTATTTGCATGAGCCTCCTATTTTGATACCCCCGGTGGCAGGGAGACCCTTGATTATGTATTTGACAGTTCTTGAGGGAAGTATGGGTTGTGTTCTCGGTCAACATGACGAGACAGGAAGAAAAGAGCATGCGATCTACTACTTGAGTAAGAAATTTACTGAGTGTGAATCTCGATATTCAATGCTTGAAAAAACTTGTTGCGCGCTAGCCTGGGCCGCCAAGCGTTTGAGGCAATACATGCTGAATCACACGACCATGCTCATCTCGAAGATGGACCCTATCAAATATGTATTCGAAAAGCAGGCGTTATCGGGGAGAATTGCCCGTTGGCAGAAGGTTTTGACCGAATATGACATCCAGTATGTCTCGCAGAAGGCCATAAAGGGGAGCGTATTGTCTGAGTATTTGGCAGAGCAGCCTATTGAGGATTACCAATCGATGAGGTTTGATTTTCCTGACGAAGATATCATGTACCTAAAGATGAAAGATTGTGAAGAGTCGTTGCCAGACGAAGGACCAGAATTGGGTTCCAAATGGAAGTTGATCTTTGACGGAGCTGTAAACGCTTACGGTAGCGGAATAGGGGCAATCATTACTACTCCACACGGGTCGCACATTCCGTTTACTGCTCGATTGACCTTTCCAGTTACCAATAATGAAGCCGAATACGAAGCTTGTATAATGGGGCTTGAAGAAGCCATTGATTTGCGAATCAAAAATCTAGATGTATACGGAGATTCAGCTCTGGTGGTGAATCAAATAAAAGGGGAATGGGAGACACGCCAGCCCAATTTGATACCATACATGAACTATGCGAGGAGATTGTTGCCTTTCTTTGACAAGGTTGAATTACATCATGTACCGCGAGCAGAGAATCAAATGGCTGACGCCCTGGCTACTTTGTCTTCCATGTACAAAGTCAACTTCTGGAATGATGCTCCCAGAATTGTTATCTCTCGGCTTGACAGACCTGCCTTCGTATTTGCCATTGACGAAGCATCTGATGATAAACCTTGGTATTTCGATATCCTTAATTTCCTGAAGAACAAAGAGTATTCGGCTGGGGCATCCAGTCATGATCAAAAGACTCTCAGGAGATTGGCGGGTAATTTCTATTTGACTCCGGATGGGGTCTTATACAAACGAAATCACGATTTGGTGCTACTACGTTGTGTGGACGAGAAAGAGGCGAAGCTGCTCATGGAGGAAATACATGAAGGTACATTTGGTACACATGCTGGGGGGCATGCTATGACGAGGAAGCTGTTGCGGGCAGGTTATTTTTGGCTAACTATGGAAACAGATTGTTTCAAGTTCGCGAGGAAGTGTCACAAGTGCCAAATCTATGCAGATAAGATCCATGTGCCTCCGAGTCCTCTGAATGTGATGTCATCACCATGGCCATTCTCGATGTGGGGAATCGATATGATTGGAAAGATCGAGCCGACAGCTTCTAATGGACACCGGTTCATTCTGGTAGCAATCGATTATTTCACCAAGTGGGTGGAAGTGACATCTTACGCAAATGTGACTAAGCAGGTGGTAGCCAGATTCATCAAGAGAGATATCATTTGCAGATATGGAATCCCCGAGCGAATAGTCACTGACAACGGTTCAAACCTGAATAACAAAATGATGAAGGAGCACTGTCAGAATTTTAAGATCGAGCATCACAACTCCTCCCCTTACCGACCCAAGATGAATGGCGCTGTTGAAGCGGCCAATAAGAATATAAAGAAGATTGTCCAGAAGATGGTGGTGACCTTTAAGGACTGGCATGAGATGCTACCCTTCGCTTTGCACGGTTATCGTACGACGGTACGCACATCAACCGGGGCAACCCCGTTCTCGTTGGTGTATGGCATGGAAGCAGTACTACCACTGGAAGTTGAGATTCCTTCTCTAAGAGTACTACGAGATGTCCAACTTGACGAGGCAGAATGGGTGAAAGACAGGTTGAACCAGCTGAGTTTAATGGATGAGAAGAGGCTAGCTTCTCTAGCATACGGTCGTTTGTACCAGAGCCGAATGAAGAAAGCATATGATAAGAAGATACATCCGCGGAGCTTTCAGACGGGCGACCTTGTGTTGAAAAGGATTCTCCCGCCACAGGCAGATCACAGGGGCAAGTGGACCCCCAACTACGAAGGGCCATACGTTGTCAGAAAAGTCTTTTCAGGAGGGGCTTTATTGTTGTCCACCATGGACGGTGAAGACTTTACGTCGCCTATGAATTCGAACACAGTTAAAAAATACTTTGCTTGAAATTGACCCGTTGGACAGAAAAAAGAGAGTCCAGGCAAAAATGGGGCATCCTGGCGAACCAAAAACAGAATGAAAGGTTCGGGCAAAAGTTAGGGATAAAATTGAAAAAATGTACACCCGCGAAGTTGAAAACCTACACTGGGCGACTTCGGCAAAAAAGGGTGTCCCGGTGAACTGAAAACCCGTAAAGGGCGGTTCACGCAAAAGTTAGGGATTCGAAAAGCAAATGACTGCGGTCCGAATTTGATACTGCAGTGAGCATTGGTGCGGGAGAATATACCTGAGCGGTCGATTATCAGATACAATCTCTTCGGAAGTGTGGATACCGGGAAAGCATTAGAGTCGGGCGAGTCATAGGAGGATCAGTTCATGATGTTCGTCTGCATCCCGTTGCCGACATGTGTACAAATTTGATTTGTCATTATATTTATGCTTCTTGTGCATACTTGTATATTCGTTGTGCGTAGCTTCCTCTTTTCAGGAGTTACATCCCGTGTACAAAACTCCGCCCATTCAGGGGCCCTATCAATAAAACATGTTATTCAGTATTTGATGCTGGTTCTTTACTGTTTTGTGCATGATAAACGCCCAGGTTTAATGAAACTAGCAAGTGTATAACGTCGCTGGCCCTTGCCAATAATTGCTAAAACTTTGAATTAACTGAAAATAATGTCACTAACACTAACCTGAATAGATTTGGTTGCGTAGACTTGTCTTGTCTTGTTTGCGTTGTTGCAAGGTTCGCAGCCATATGAAGTGGACGATCAAAAGATTGCAGTATTAACCAGGAGCTCGAAGGACTCGATCCCCACGCAGGTCGCGCTTCCAAGAGAACACTGTTCCTCCCTGAAGAAGGATCGAATTCTCCAGCTAGTCGTAGCTTATCCAAAGGACATTCTCCAGCAAAGTCGTTTATCCTTGGCGGTTCCAAGATTGCAGACTGTATTCAGACAGTGTGGTGTCCCCTAACAGGATTCCCCCATCCCGAGCAGAGTGGTTTAGCCTCAGAAGATAACATTTCCAATTCGTGAGTTGTACTTAGACAGTTTACCCTTCCCGGTAGGGTCATTTAATCTCCCCCAGCGGAGTCAGTTGATTTTCCCCAAGAGAATCGTTTCGTCCCCAGCGGAGTTCTCTTTTCAGCAAGTGTTTTCTTTCCTCCCAGCGGAACGTGAAGATTAAGACTCTCCCCGGCAGAGTTGGCTGTGTGTCCTGGCATTTATCGTGTCAGAATATCGTGTGATACCCGTTCACTCCCTAGCAGAAGTCCAATCAGGATTGGCGCATGCAACTATCCCCCAGCAGAGTTGGCGTTGTCTTCAGCATTTATTTTGTTGAAGCGGTTTATGTATCCCAGCAGTTCGAGTCTGCATTTGCATCGGCATATAGTGTCATACTTGCATCCACCAAATAAAAAAAAACGCGTAGCATTTCCATGTCGTATGGAGCATTACGCCATGTTCAAACATATGCATTTTTGAAACATAAGCTAGGTTGGTTAACCCGTTTATTTTCAAATGTTGTTTCTCTTGCAGGTGGAGAGAGCTCTTGCTCAAATTAATTGCCAGACATTCAGGATCTCGGCATGAGACGTATAATGATAATGGCTATTGTGGCATTGTTCCCCACAGAGTTATCAGGTTAAGTTTCTCTTGATCCCCGAGCAGAGTTATTTGTTTGAATTTCTCTTGTTTTCCCCGCCAGAGTTGCTTGTTGAAGTTTCTCTAGTCCGGCCAGCGTATTATTTTCTTCGAATTTGTTGTTACGTCAGCATCAAAGGGTGTCATGAATCAGAATTTCAGAGGCCGCCGCCGGTTATCAGAACAGGCGTCCGGTAGTTTGGTTTCCAAATATCCCTAGTAGAGTCCGCCTCAAAGTCGTTGTCACGTCAGTGTTAAAAGGTTTGTGGGTTGGGACCAATGGAGTTAGTTACTGTGGAGATAAGCAGAGAAACTGTATTCAGAGTATCTTCCCGTAGGAACAGACAGATGTATTTTCTTACTGGTTGACAGGAGTATTTCCCCGGAGTCGTCAAAATTTTATGGCCTATGTTGATAGGAGTTCCTCGCGTTGACGAAATATAAGTCCTGACATGGACGACTTATTCATATATTGACGGGATTTCTTCGTGCTAAAGAAATGGGTGTCCTAACGTAGACAGATTTAGTTCCTTGGGTTGACGAGATGTGCTAGTCCTAACGTGGACAGATTCGATTTCTCGGTATTGATGGAATGTGTGTCCTGACGTGGACAAGTTTATAGTTCTTCGTGTTGTCAAGATGCGCGAGTCCTGACGTGGACAAATTTATCTCTCTTCGTGTTGGCGAAGCGTGAGTCCTGACGTGGACAAATCCAGACAAGGTGTGAGTCCTAACGTGGACGATGTTATTCCTAACGTGGAAATTGTATTCCTAACGTGGAAGGTTTATTCCTAACGTGGAAAGTTTATTCCTGACGTGGACAGTTTATTCCTAACGTGGAACAGGTGATTCCTAACATGGAAATTGTATTCCTAACGTGGAAGGTTTATTCCTAACGTGGAAAGGTTATTCCTAACGTAGACAATGTTTATTCCTAACGTGGAAAAGTTTATTCCTAACGTGGGAACTTTATGCCTAACGTGGACGATGTTATTCCTAACGTGGACAAGTGTATTCCTAACATGGAAGAGTTTATTCCTAACGTGGACGATTTATTCCTGACGAGATGTGCTAGTCCTAACATGGACAATTCATCCCTATGTTGATAGGATCCCCTCGTGCTGATGAAATGTAGACGAGTCATCCCCAGCGAAGTCGCCGAGATTTTTCCGTGTTGACGGCAGGTGGAGTCCTAACGTGGACAAGTTTTAGTTGAGATTTCATCGTATTGACGAAACAGACGTCCTAACATGGACAAAGTTCTATCCCTGCGATGATAGAATCTTTTTCAGGCTGATGAAAATAATCCCCAGCACGGTCGCTAATGGATCAGTTGGTTGCCGTAACAACCAGATTCAGTTGGTGGATGTCGTTCCCCCAAGCAGTGGTGCAGTTTATTTCGGCGGTTGGCAAATTTCCGGGTTCTTAGTATTCAACCGTCTTGTACCTCGAATGTCTGAAGGCTCCGGGCGTTTCACCTAGTCGGGTCCAAGTCGCTTGAATAGGGGCAGCTGTTGCACCCTAAAATTTGTTCAACTTACTTCACTTGGTTTATGTTTCAATTGCATTAGCATTTGCATATAAGGTCATGTACATAGTCTAATCATTTGCATAGCATAGCATAGCAAGTTACCCAACAAGGGACCCAGTACTATTCTCATCTCTATGAGCCTATCAAGAGGTTATTGTTCAAATTCAAGCTTATCCAAGTCATCAGAAAGAAATTGAAATCTAAGAAGTCAGTGGATCAAGCAGTGGATTGCTCTCCTATCTTGAGTGTATTTGAAGATCATCAAAGAAGTTATGAGCTGTGAATTGAGGTTATGGAGGGTATACAGACATCATGGAGGACCTAGAGGGTCATTTTGAAAGTGAGACAAGTCATTGATGTGATCACAAGAGTTGCAGTTGAAGACAGTCAATTAGGGATTCATTTGGGTCAACCCTAGGTCAAATGATTAATTGAAAGGCATCAAGGTCTATTTGAGAGATGTGGGGTTCATCATTTGACATATAGATATGGATGTGGTGTTGTGCCAAGGAGAAATCAATAGAAATCAAGAAGAAGAGGAGTTTCTAAATTAGGGTTTCTGTGTAAAATCCCCTAATTTAGGTCAAACTTCCAAGCAAGATAATTCAAAATGAAAGCTTCAAATGGATCCTTGGCCAACATGAAACTTGTAGAGGATCTCAATACCTTTAATTTGAGTGGTGGAAGACATCAAGGAGATTTATAGAACTCAAGTTATGGTCCTTGCAAGTTACAGGTCATCTGAGGCCTCTGAAATTTTGTCTGTGAAAGTTACTTGTCTTCCAAGCAACTTTTACCCCTCAAGGAGATTTCAAATGAATTTCTGGTCAGCATAAGAGTTGTTCCTCATTGTCTTAGATTTCTAGAAAGGTATGGCATGCCTTCGTCTGATTTGTGGAACTCTACTTATGACCTTGGCAAACAAAGGGTATTTTGGTCATTTGAGAATTACAGGTCATTTCAAGCCTATGCCCAAAACTCATACAAGGAAGCTTCAAATGAAAAACTTCACAACATCAAACTTGCTCCAAATGGCATTTTGAGTCTATAAAAGTGATCATGAAAGTTTGGAAATGTTCATAGCTCAAGGTTCCAAATTTGGTCATTTAAAAGATGAATTTAATGAATAAAAGTGACCTAAAAATGGGATTTTTCATAACATGGCCAAATGGGGTGAAATTATAGGTCATTTTGATTGGAAAAAATGTTTTAAGAACATTGGAAAAAGTGGATTTTTTAGTTTAGTTCAAAGTTTGGAAGTTATGCTAGTTGGCTTACAAAAGAAGTAACATATCCAAATTCAAGGGATTTGAGTGCAAGAAAGTTCTAACAAGTTCTAGAGAGTTCTATGATCAGCTATATATTGAGAAGAGTGGATCCAATCTTTGGTTGCACTTCATTTTGATCAAAAACACCAAGTTTCACTCCATTCTTCAATCTTGCAAATTCATTCCAAACTCTATCAAATCTTCATCATTTTCCAAAATTCTTGATCCTATCATCATCTATATTCATCATAGAGCAAGTTTCCATTAAGATATGTTTGAATTAAAGTGGAATTCGTGCTATCCAAGTGTATCATCCAAATTGCAAAAGGAAGTGGTTACAAGAATCCAAGGGGTTTGAGCAAGAACTACTGCATACAGAATCAAGATCTTGGTTAATTGATTGCCATTGGAGCATTGCTGAGCTTGAAGTGGTGATTTCCTCCATCTTTCAACTTTAAACCAGGTTAGTGTTTTCTTCGAATTAGCATAGATTAGTTAGCATGATGAAGAATCTTTAGGTTAGAACTGTTAGGCATAGGTAGAGGATCATTTCTGATGAATTTGAGAATATTTCATGGAGTTCACCATTGAAGCACCAAAACTGTTGAGCCTTAGAACACTTAGGTTAGGGCATGTTAATCTTAGCGAGATAGATTAGAATGATCAGTATAGCATGTAGAATGCATTAGTGTAAGAGTTAGCAAGAATTAGCAGGGTTGATCTCAGTGTAAAATGGTGGAATCAAGGTCTTCTACCTATCGGGTTTGGTGCTGGGGTGAGTTTTAGAGAAAACCAAGACCATGGTTGTGTAGAGGAGAAGAAATAGAGCATTTTTGCTTTTTACGGATTTGATTTTCATGGAGAAACGAGGGTGTACGAGTATGTTGAACTCTGGTTGGTGCAAGCTTGCTCGTGGTCCATTAATGGTGGAAACCCTAGGCTCATGAAGAAGACAAGCTTGAGATCGTTGGATTGAGTAAGAATGTGTTGACTGAGGTGATGATCGTACGGCCACGATTCAAAGCTGAAAATAGGAGGGATTCCAAGATGTGAAACGCGTCGTTTCACTTAAGTTTCTGACTGGGCTTAAGTTGCTCATGCTATTCGCACCCCCAAACGCCAAGGCCCAAGCCAATTGAACTGAATTATTTACTTTTCGCACCGTTTTGCTTTGTTTTTCTTTAGTGTTTTTTTTCTGATTAGCTGGGCCCAGACGCGCCTTGCTATGTGCACCCCCAGTCTGGGCCCATTGTCCATTTTTCAATGCTTATAATTGCTGATTGCACCCATAACCAATTTAATTCATTTTAATTTCACTCAATTTTTTTAATTCTTTGAAAAATCATAACAAATAGAAAATTTCATATTTTTGAGTGGTTGTTTTTGCATCTTTTTCATATTTCTGTTAAGAAAATTATCATATAATAAAATTAGGATTTTATTTTATTTTTGCATTTTTAGTATATTTTTCTTTTAAATAGGTTTTAAATAATGTTTAGTTTAATACTTGATATTGTTGATTATAGTTTAGCTAGACCCTTGTATATTTTGGGCCCATTCTTTTTAGAGTACTTCACTTAGGACTTTAATTTTCATATGAGATTTAATTCATAATTTTAGGAGTTAATTTTAGATGGTTTGTTTAGGTGTGATCAGAGGAATCAAAACTAGGGTTTAAATATAACATAAGTGTAATAAATCATTTCTTTTAAGAGTTGTAGTTTGAATTTTGGGGTATGGGACTATAGGGGTTATGGGTAAATAATAGATCCCTTAGAAAATATTAGGCTTCCCCTATTCTACTATTACTATTAGTATATTGCTTGTACTTGCTTGATTGTGTGGTGTGCTCTCTTTAGGGTTATTATTTGACTATGTGGGGTATTGGGCTTGTTTGGGGCTTGGGTTTGAGCTGAAGACTATGCTGATGAGGCCCATTGAAGATTAAGAGAATGAAGGCTAACTTCCAGAGTTGATGAGGAGTATCTCTTGCTGGCAGCTGTTGAAGGCTATAGGGTTTAGGAGCTAGGCAGAGCTCTAGAGTAGAAAACTTGATTCACAAACATGGAAGGTCTTGTTTGCCTCCATTCTTTCTCTATGATTCAAAGTCTCTTTTAAATATCCACCTCCTTCCTTTGGAAGGATTAGTGAATGTATTTAAAAGATAGAACTTTTGAGGGAAAACTGTCAGTATCATGTTAACAGTCAGTGAGCCACCCTTGGTAGGCAATTGCCTGTTTAACATCCATTTCATCTTGTTGACTGATATTCATCTTGGAGATTGAGACTTAAAGAAAAGCCATTGCAGATTGAAGATAGAGACCTTGCTTGAAGGCTGTGAAGATGAAGACTGATGCTTGCTTAAAGCTTGTGGGTGTTTGAAGATGACTTGAAGACAGATGTTGATGCAGAGCTGCTTTTGCTGTTTATTCTTAGCTGTATAATTTTTGATGTATTGTTCGAATTTCCCTGACTGTATTGCTTGCTGTTTAACCTGTTAGGTTGAAAGTGAATTCTGTTCACTTTTGCCTGTTGTTTTCTAGGTTCGAGGTTGAGTGGGACTCCCTTGCCTCGCTTGTATTGCTGCATTCATGCATATTTTACAGCTTTATTGTATATATGCTATTGTTTCTGTTTCCGTCTATCCCCTTAGGATCTCTGTTTCTCTCTGCACAAGAGAGGAACATGATAGACATTAGGTCTTAACCCATGCATGATAACACTAGGTTAGTTTGATTCCCTTTGCAACCATAGGTTAGAGTTATGTCTCTTCTTTCTCAAAACAAACAGAAAAACACAATAAGATTTCAAACACAATAAAAGACACTTCTTCCGTAAAAGAATGTGAACTCATCAAAACGTCATTTTTGTCCGCTTGGACCAGTAATCAGAAAAACCCTTTTTCAGAAGGAGATAAAAGCAATCAAAACAGACTTGTGTCGTACGTGGCCCGAACTACGTTTGCTCTGATCTTTCATGCTGTATGAAAGTACGTAGGCATAGGATGCAATATCCTAGCGAGCAACCTTCCCCTCCTTTCCCGTAGGCAGGCGAACTACGTTGACTCTGATTTCTCGTTCCAGACGGGAATACGTAGGCATAAAGTGCGATACTTTGCCGAGTCATTTTCTTTTCTTCTTAACCCTTAACCCTTAGTTTAGATAGAAATAACAATCCATACCCGAAAACAAGCGTGGATCCCATCGAGTACGACGGACGTGAGGGGTGTTAATACCTTCCCCTTGCGTAACCGACTCCCGAATCCAGGATTTGGTTGCGATGACCATTCCTTTCCCGTCTTTGCGGTAGGTTTACTTCGAGCGTTTCCTTTCCCCCCGTTGGGATAAATAACGCACGGTGGCGACTCTTCTGTTCAGCCGGCGCCGATTTTCGCAGTAGCGACACAATGCAACAACACAAGCAGAAGGAGCCAAGCTCAACTTCTAAAGCACACCAGCAAAGGCCTCACAAAGCACAGGCAAGGGAGACAAACTCAACCTTAAGCCAGCAAGCAAAGCCAAACAATAACAGTCAAGCAGAGGGAGACAACCTCAACCTCTAATGCAGACAAGCAAAGGGAGAAACTTAACCTTTAGGATGCTCTTAGGCCTAGAATCATCTATATGGGGCCTAGTCTAATGCAACACACAGTCAATCAGACAAGCACAGCAAAGCAATTAGAAAATACAGCAGACAAAACAGCAGACAAACAACTCAGCAGCCAAACAGATTAACAGCAAAACTAATAACAATCTGTAATCAACTTCAAGTCCAAGCCATACTCAAGAGAAGGAAATGAAAGCTCCATCTTCAAGCTCCAACAAAAGAGAAGAGAGTTAACATCAAGATTATTGCATGATGATGGGAAGCATGATGGAAACCAAGGGAATCCATCATGGCACTCAACCATACATCTGAGATAGGCATCCTCAAAGGTTCTACCTCTTGTGATATGCCACACATCCTTCCAAAGGAGGGATGAGGCTTCCACATAGGGACCTTGAATCATTGGACGAGGATGGAAAGCAATCAAGGCAATCCATGTTTATTTGAAGAAAAAGAAATCAAACTAAAGCTCTTCCTAAACCCTAATTAATCAAGCTACAAGAAAGCTATTAAAAGGAGGTCTAAACACCAAAAACAAACACCAAAATCAAGCAAACAGAAGCCTCTATATGTCTAAAGAACTATCCAAAAGAAATGGAAAATTTATCTTATGCTATGGGCCACCATTGAGGTCATTCTAAAGGGGAAGTCATGTTAGAAGCATATTAAAACTAGCCTAAGTTTCAATTCTATTTAAAATACCAAAACTACTTCTAAAATCCTATATAATTTTCTAAGGGAACCTACATATGTTAGGTATCTATAGTAAAAAGGTCAGGGCCTAAAACTATGCTCAAGGGCACTAGAGAAATCTTAAATCATCAAGTGTCAAATGGGAACCCTAAAATGGAAGGTCATGGGAACCTAATTCCAAACCAATCCTAAAGTTATCTAAAAATTATAAAATAATTCCTAAGGGATCATGCATCTCTATACTAATAGCCATCCAAAAATCTCACTCAAATTCCATATCAATTGGCCATACAAAAATCAGCAAAAACATGAAGAGTTATGCCAAAATTAAAGAAATAAAGAAAATGCAAAAAATCAAATTAAATTGAAAATTGCATGAAAATAAAATGTAACAGCACCAGAAAATCAGAAATAAAATCAGGAGCATCCACACATTTTTATTATATTTTTCTGATCAAAAAAGAAATTACTATGAATTTAAAATGAATAAAGCAATTAAAATAAAAAGAAAATGAATTAAAGAATAAAAGGCTGAGAATTAAACAGAGGCGCAGGATCTGGAGACTTAGTATGCTAATCTAAAGGCCACCCATACGCCAGCGCATTAATGAAGCGCACCGTTTTGGAGAGTCAAAGTCCAACTCTGAGGACAAATCGCGTGCGTTAGATCTGGAGACTTAGTCAAACATTTCCACAGATCCAATGGTCCTTGTTCATCGTCTCCATTTAAACTTCTGATGGAGGGAAATCAGTTCAGGCGAACTAGACGGTGGTTCGGTGGCCGCGCCACCGTCTTCTCCGGTGAGCCACTAGTTGCAGGTCATCAATTCTTGACAAAACCTAGACGGTTCCACTCCATTTTTCATGCTGATCTCAAATCCACCGTCCTTTTCTCCTAATTCCTCCTAGATTTTCAAACACGATAGCTACCAGAAAATATGCCAAATCTTCAAGTGTCATCAAACTTCAATTCAAAGCCACCGATCTTCTCCTTATTCATCATAGATCATCATGAACTATCTAGATCAAGCTAACACCTCAAAATCAGGCTAATTCGAATCCAAACAGAAATCATGTTGCATCTTGGATCATCTCTAAACTTCCAAATTTCTATCCTAAAACCATCTGATCATCTTCCTAATGCCTAACCTCAATTCAATTCATGCTAAACCATCCTAAAATCAGTGCAATTGTGAAAAGTGAATACCTGGTTTGTAGCTTGAAATTGGATCAGTTCCACTGTGATTCAAGCTTCCAAATGATGCAGAATCGTTCCTTGATGAAGGATAAAGATGATAGAATCCAAGAATTGCATTCATTTTCTCTAGAATTGAAATTCGATTTCTCACTTGAAGCTTGAAAATTCACTCTGCAATCTCTGGCTCTAGCACGAAATAACCACCAACCTTGATCCTAACTTCTTTCTGAACTTATATAGAGTGAATTTGGATGATTTGGAAGCCCATTGGAGGCCCAAACAGTGAGATCCAATTTCCACTTTTCCTTCAAAATTTCAACTATGGTGTACATGCGTCTCCCTCAATTCCTTCTCCAAGAAGCTTCATCTGTAATGCATGTGGACTATGGAGAGTGCAGGGATCAAATTGAGAGCTTAATTGCATCATATGACCAACCTTTGATGTGTTATTTATTCATGAAGTAACAAAGTGAAATGTCATGAAATATGCCCCAAATGCATTTTATAATATTGCCATTATGCTCTAAATGATTTTTCTGATAAAAAATGAGCACTTATTTGCATTGGTTTGAACACATATGAATTAATTTGGATTTTTCCACTTAAAGGCCTTTAAATTCCCCTTTTGTCAAATTTCTTCACACCAAGTCCTACCCTAAGCCAAATCAAAGCCTCATGGATACATGGTTGACCTAAAAATTCCATTTTGAGCAAGTTTTGTGTTGGACAAAACTTCATTTGAGATGTGCAAGATAGAGAAAATGACCTACAATGCCAAATGACCTATAATCTTACTTTCCCAAAATACCCATGACTTGTAAACCTAATAACTTGAGTTCTACAAATCATATGGAAGACTTATAGTACAATTTGGAAATCTAAGATCAATAACTACAACTTTCATGTTGTCCAAAAGTTGAGGAGAAACATCCTTCTAGGTCAAAGGTACCTTGGAAGTTGGTTGACTTTTGCAGACAAATTTCACTTTCATCTGATGACCTGTAACTTGTCTAGATCATAACTTGAGTTCTATAAATCCAATGGAGGACTTCTAGCACTCAAATTAAATCTAAGAGCATGCTCTACAATGTTCATGTTGGCCAAAAGTTGAGATGAAACTTGTATATTGAGATAAGTGATCTTGAAGTCAGGCACTAAATAGGGGATTTTACCCTGAGAACCCTAGTTTAGCAACTCCTCACACTTTGAATTCTTCTTGGATTGATCTTGAAATATCATCTCATGTATCTCAACACAACTTTCCATGATCACAAAGACTTAGAAATAATTTTTGATCCTCTTCAATTGCATAGTTGACTCAAGGTTGACCAGGCAAAAACCCTAATTACAACACCCTCAACTGTGGCTCTTCACACCTAGCAAAATGACTTGACTGAGCCCCACCATGACCCTCAAGGAACTCCATGAGCTATATTCACATACCTTATCCATGATCAAGGTTTCACAACCCACTGATGGTCTTCAATGGGCCCCTAAGTTAGGAGATGAACCATATACAAACAACCAAACTTCTCAAGAACCCAACCCACTTTCTGATGACCTTGGTGACATCTCAAGCTTGAATAAGACCTCTAGATAGGCTCCTCTTGATATAAACCACACTTGATCCCCTACTAAATTAACAATGCTATGCTATGCAGATGTTAGATCAAAGATATGCTAATGCAATGAAACAAAAGCCAAGTAAGAAAAGAGGCTAGGAAAATTTTAGGGTGCAACACATATCATTTCATCATATCAATTAATTTTTGTATGTGCATTTCTAAGGTATTCGAGAGCTTAATATTTGTTGAAGTAATCAAAAGAAGATGAGTATTTATTGCAGAGGTATCTATAGCTGCAAGTTTGTGGAACGTAAGCTGAAGACTTTGAGAGGTTTAACATTCAAGGATGACTATGGTAATCTTATGACCATTCTTAAAACTGAAGTCAACATCATAGTCATCCATACGCTTGTGCAGTTCTATAACCTTCCACTAAGATGTTTCACCTTCCAAGACTATCAGTTAGTGCTAACGCTTGAGGAGTACTCTCATATCTTGGGCATCGAGATCAAGAACCTAGTTCCTTTCATCTACACCAATGGATTCCCGAAACCTCACCTTATAGATGAAGCTCTCGACATTGAGAAGAAGGAAATGGACGTTAACCTTAAAACTAAGGGTGGTACTTGAGGGTTTACTTTGAAGTGTTTGGTAGACAAAGCCACTTCTTTTGCTAAGGCTGAAAGCTGGAGTGCCTTTAATGACGTGGTTGCTTTACTTGTGTATGGGATCATGTTGTTTCCGAATATGGAAGATTTTATGGATCAAGCTGCTATCTGTATCTTCTTGACCAAGAATCTCATTCCCCCACTCCTTACAAACACCTATTATTCTATTCATTCGAGTAATGAAAATAAAAAAGGAACCATCATTTTTTGTGCTTCTACGTTATACTATTGGTTCATGTCTCAGCTACCCCAGAAGGGTCCCTTCATTGAGAATAAGGGAAATCTCAAATGGTCTAAAAAGATCATGTTTATGACGACCAATGATATCTCTTGGTATTCCCAAGTCTACAACAACAACGGTAATTCTTCTTTGCGGTAAGTTCCCCAATGTGTCACTCATAGGTAAAAAGGGAGGGATCAATTACAATCTGAGACTAGCATTCCACCGATTGGGGTATCCTATGCTCGACAAGTCAGATACTGAGAAACTGGAAGAGTTCATCTTTCATGAAGGGGTTGATGACTTAAGACTATTGAAGAGGTTTAGTGTTGCATGGACACAGATTCACCATGAAGGAAGAGCTGAGCTAGGTAAGAAGAATTGCATAGTAAAAGAAGCCTACACGCGATGGGTCAAAGAGAAGGTCAAAGAGATGTTGCTTTCGTTTCCTCACGAGCCTTCCATGAATGTTAAACCTCCCGAACCTGCCATCGTTCTTCCATCTGAAGTTGACCAACTCAAGCAGAGTATTGACATGTTAAAAGGGATAATGATGATCTTCAATTTAACCTTAACAAGATTACATCTGAGAAGGAAATCTTGTAGATTGACCTCCACCAGAAGAGGGAGCGTCTACTCAAGGAGGTGGTAATCGAACAAAACAAGCGGAGGAAAGTACATTATGCTTTGAAGAGTACTTATGATGGACTTGCCTCAAAGAAAAGGCAACTCACCAACACTCAACACCAAGCCACAAAGATGAATTGAGCTATAAGAAACAATTTGGGGAACTCTGAGAAAAGCTATTAGAATACAAGAAAAAGCTGCAGTGAACAAGACCACGCTACCCAGTTAGTGAAAGACCCCTCTCAATGTTAAGTCGATCTCGACAAAGCTTTCAATGAGATCCAAAAAAACTATAAGGCCAAGTACATCAGAACCGAGATAAATTCAGTCAACTCAACCTAGAGAGAACTTAGTGGGAAAGACAAAGCCGCCATTTGCAAGCCCTCTTGGATCAGAAAGAAGCATTCATACAAGATCTCCTCCAAGGACCTAATCATTCTTTGTTGTACAACCTCATGAAGGATGCAAAGTATTGGAGCGAGAAACACACTCACTTAGCCAGATTCACCGAGCATGCGCTCAAAGACTGTCGCTTCCGCGAAAATAAGGTGCCGGCAAAACAGAAGAGTCACCACCTTTCGTTATTTATCCCTCAGAGCGGGAAAGGAAACGATCGGAAAAACCTGATGAAAAGGTATAAGACAAGGTCATCGCAACCGTTGTCTGGATTCATGAGTCGGTTACGTAAGGGGAAGGTATTAGCACCCCTCACGTCCATCGTACTCGATGGGATCCACGCTTGTTGTGTTTACTGGACGAGTTGGTTTATCTATCTACCTATCAAGGCTGGCTTAAACAGAAAAGAAAAATGACTCGGCTAAGCGTCGCGCTTTATGCCTACATATTCTCATTAGAGAATGAGAAATCAGAGTCAACGTAGTTCGACTAACTACGGGTGATGGGGAAGGTGGCTCGCCAATACGTCAGTATTGTGCCTACGTACTCTCAACAGGTATGAGAGATCAGAGCTTATGTAGTTCGGGATAATACGGATTACGGGAATTCAGATTCATCTGTTTTATCGAGTAGGGTTAACCAACAGTTCCAGCAGTTAGGGACAAAGCCTGTTTGCGGTTGCGCTGAAGTTTAACGACACTCTTTTCTTCAGAAAAGCTTTCCTTTGAATTATGGGCCCACGGGGCAAAAAGGTTTGAAGTTTGTTTTCTGTCTTTTACGGAAGAACTGTTTTTTATTGTGTTTGCAATTTCAATCGCACTAAAGACTATGACCTGAGAGTGAATGCGTCGCATGTCACCCAAAGGGTGCCATACTAAACATCCAGACTGTTGAAAAGAAACTCTCCAACAATCCTTTCTCAGATAGCTTAAGGCTCGTAACGTACGAAAGAAATCATTCATGATTACTGTATCTTAAGCTGTTTTGAGATGAGAAGAGAAAGGGCTCAACTATGGGGAGACTATCAAGTCCTACTGTTGTCATGCCGAGGATTCATCCTATAGTTGAAGTTTGAAACAGGGAACTCCTAGAAGTTATCATGCATAGGTTTCAACCTAAAGTTCTATCATCACTTCCTTATCAAAGGAAGTGAGATTCCTAAGGGATCATGTCAATGATAAGGAAACAGATAAAGCATCAGCTTAAACAGTAAACAGTAAGCGACTATAAAATGCATGCAATGCAAGTGAGGGAGGAAATGTGTGTGGGGTGTCAGCCTCCACAAGCTCGTCTCGACCTCAAGCCAGATATGAATAACAGTAATCATACAGAAGAAATAACATGCTATCAAGCAAAATACAATAAACTGCAATCATACAAAAGAAATAAAATAAAGTGCCATCAAGCACACACAAACCACATGGGCAAGGGAGCAGGGCTCTACCGAATACCCGCAAGCAAAGCCATACAGTAACAATACAAGCAGAGGGAGCAACTCAACCTCTAGTGCAACCATGCTCCTAGATTAAAATAGTCTAAACATGAACTTATTCTAATGCATCAAGCAAATCAAACAAGGCACATCAGCACAGAAAAGAAAACAGACAAGAAAGCAGATCAACAACTCCCTCTTTCAATTCCAAGCTTCAGCTCTTCTAACAGCAATCCAGTATTCAGACTTCAACCACCCTTCAAGGCTATCATCCTCCATGACAAGTATCAACTTGCTTCTCCAAGGTTTCAATCCATCAAACCCAAGTATCAACTTGCTCTCTCTTCTTCAAGCTTCAGCTCTTCAGTCAATTCCACCTTCAGGCTTCACTCCTAACTGCAAGTATCAACTTGATTCCTTCAGGCCCTCCAAGCATCAATGTAAGTATCAACTCATCCTTTATTCCTCAAGCCTCAGCTCTACACTCAATCTCAATTGAATCCTCTTCATAAGTATCAACTTAGTTCTCAAGCTTCAGCTCTCTTTGCTTTACCAGTATCAACTTGGTCTTCTTCTCCTACAAGCTTCAGCTTCTCAGAGTAGTCTTCAATCACATGGAAGTGTCAACTTCATCCTGCAATCTTCAAGCCTCAGCTCTTTACTCAATCTCCATTGAATCTTCAAGTGTCAACTTGTCCTTCTTGCTCTTCAAGCTTCAGCTGCAATGGAAATGCTCAAGGGATCATCCTCTTCCACACTCTTCAGTGAAGTCCTCATCTTCAAACTCAAGTCAAACATCTTTCAAGATACTCAAACCAGAAGACAATTGATTTAACAGGATGAGTGGAAATGATAAACAACTTATTGACAACCAAAGGAAGCCTGTAAGGGTTCATCATTATGAGAGACTGGTTCCCTCAAAGTTCTAATTCCCAGATAAAGCCACTCATCCCTCCAAAGGAGAGATGTGAATATCTTAGAAGGACTTTTAGTCATTGGGAGGAATGGAAGCACAAGATGCTTTCCATATTTGTGAAAGAAATCATTCTAACTATAAGGCTCTCCCTATGGCTCCTACCTCCTAAACCTTCATCAGACACCTTCAGGCACAAGCAACTCCAAACTTCCAAGCAACTTCAGGCAACTTCAAGCATCCTCACCTTGTCTTCAATCTCAACCAAAGGCATACAAAGCAAAACCCTAATCTAAGGGGACTAAAGAAGTTAAACTAGTTGAATTAGTAAGTTAGGATCACCTAAAACCTAGCACTAAAGTTAATCCTAACTAAAATACTAAAACCAATTGTAAAATTCTACAAAAATAACTATGGGAACCTAGGTCAATCATGACTCTACCATATTAATTCCAAAGATCAAATCATCAAATAAGACCTAGAAATAAATTCTACACCATAAGGTACTGAACCTAAACCCTATAAGGAAGCACCTAAATCTCAATCTATAAAGCACACCTATTTTTATCCCAAAAATGTGAGAAAAAAACTATGGGAGCATACATGTCTAACCTAATCATACACAAAAAATTAGGATCAAAATCATCACCACATGATCACACAAAATTCCACAAAATTAGGTATCAAACATACCTATTTTAATATCAATTAAAATATAAAATTCCCATAAAATCAGAAAATGCATGAACTAAAAATATTTTTTCTCTAAAAAATACTAGACTCAATCATGAGTATAATGCAAAAAGAATGGGATTAATTGGATTAATTTTCAATTTTATATGATTTTTTCAAGAACCATGAACAAAATGAAAAAATAATGAAAATCCAATTAAAATAAACACACGCGCGGTGCAAATAGCAATGACAATCAGTTCAAACTATGGATTGGGCCATGAGGGGGGGTGTGGATAACAAAGTTTCAACTAAGCCCAAAACCAGCTGATTAATGAAACGCTGCGTTTCATAATCAGAACTCCTTCACAACTTGAAATCAATACGTGGCAGTTGGATCATGCCTTCAGTCAAAGTCCAACCCCCATCCAATGGTCCTAGAGTCATCTTCAACCTTTTGAATGTCTGAACTTCGTGCGCAGCTCCGGCCACCACCGGTGGTGCTCCGGTCACCATTCCACAACCCTAGTTCATCATAGAGTCCACCATAGGCCACGACCCCTTAATGAAACATGTCCCAAATTCCCTCACGAATTCATTCATGCCTTTAGTTCTCTCTGAAACCTCAAGATTCACCATAACCAATCTTCAACCGAAAATGGTAACATCCTAGATTGGTCACTAATTCTCAAATTAACTATCTGAAAACCTTCCTACACCGTTCTACAATGCATCTAACACCATAATTCATCTTGATTCTACCTAATTCATGCTAGAGGAGGGAAGTTACTAACCTGAAAATCTTGGATGAACAGATGCACTAAACCTTCAAATCAAGCTCTCCAACCTTCTAGACACGATCAATGGATCCTTTCCTTGCTTCTGTATGCAATAGAACTGGTTGAAAGCTCCTGAATCTTGAAACCCGATGGTGAGTTGCAGGTGGAAAAATTCAGTTGCTCCTACACGATTCAGCCACGAATTCTCTTGGATTATGATCTGGATTCAATCCCTAGCATCCATAGAAGAAGTTGCAATCAAGAAAATGGATGGAAAGTGAAGAAATTGGTGAAACCGAATTCAGTTGCAAGCCAAGAAATCTCAATCTCAATCCATGCTCTCTCCTTCAATAATCACCAAACCTTGCATTGGATCACCTCTACTCAATATATAGATGATGTATGAATGATCTAGAACCCTCTAGACCCTTCTAATGAGAGTTTCAATCTCTCATGTCATGAGATTTTCAATCACATATCATGATATGCATAGCTCTGCAAACAGCTTGAAACCAACCTCATTCACTTCCAATTTCTCCCCTAGTAACATTTTGAAAGTGTTTAGCTTGCAAAGGATCTTGCTCATGCCTTGAATTTGAGTTTTGCAAATGTTACTTAATATGCAAGTAACCACTTTTCAAAGCAAATCAACAAATTAGACCTCAAATAAAAAATGTGGCTAAACCAATGTTCTTAAAATGTTTTCTAGAGTCAAAATGATATATTACATGCCATGGTTTGGATGTGTAGGTTGAAAATATCAATTTCCAACTTTGGTTCATTTAACTTATACCCTTATTTTAGGTCATTTTTCAACTTTGAGCTACAAGCCTTTCCAACATCTCATGACCTCTTTACTAGCCTTAAAACATAATTTTGAACAAGTTTTATGTTGAACATTTTTCCATTTGAAGCATGGAAATAGGAGTTATGGCCTTATGCTTGAAATGACCTGTAATCTCCAAATGACCAAAATGCCCTTGACTTGCCAAAGCCATAACTTGAGTTCTACAAATCCTATCAAGGACTTATAGTACTCTCTAGAAAGCTAAGAGGATAAGGAACAACATTCATGTTGACCAAAAGTTCATAGGAATCATCCTTCTTGGGAAAAAGTTTGATGCAAGTTGGGTAACTTTCAAGCCGCCAGATTCACATACCTCAGATGACCTGTAACTTGTCAAAGTCATAACTTGAGTTCTACAAATCCTATCAAGGACTTATAGCACTCAAATTAAATCTAAGAACAAGCTATACAACATTCATTTTGGGGGTAAGATGAGATGACAACCACATCTTGGGCTAAACTGCCTTGAAGATAGGGGTCAAACTAGGGGATTTTACACTGTCAAGCCTTAGAAACCCTAGCCTAAACTTCTCAAACTCTTCAATCATGATGATTTGACCTTGGAATCATCCTTATAACATCTCAATGCATCAATCCATGATCACATGGCCTTTGAATTAGGTCTCAACCTTGCTCAAATCATCAGTTGACCTAGGGTTGACCCAGTCAAACCCTAGCTGCACCAATCATGGTTGAGGCTTCTTAATCTTGCCCAATGACCTGCCTAGGCTTCATGATGGCTTTCAAGACATCTCATAAGCTCTCTCAAGGCTTCAATTCCACATTCCTGGCTTCAGAATCATCTGAGGAGCTCCCACAACTCTCAAATTAGGAGGCACACACTCTTGGTTTCAACCACTCTCTCTGAGGATCTTTTAACTTCTCTGACAAGGATATCAACCCTTGGACACTTGAATAACCTTCTTAGGTAGCTTCATAGTCTTGTGTAGCCCTTGATTGGTATGCATACCTCTTGATCTCCTCCATACATGTCAATGAAATGCAAATGCTAATGCTAATGAAATGAAATGAAACACAAGCTAGGTAAAGAGATGTTGGGCAAATTTTGGGGTGTAACAACTGCCCCTATTCAAACGGCTTGAACCTGACTGGGTGAGCAGCAAACGGCTCTCAACCAATCGAGGTGCGAGACGGTTGAATACCAACAAACCCGGAAATTTTCCAACTGCCCAAGTACACGGTACTCTGATGGGAACAAATCTTCGGAAACCGAAATATTAGCTGCACGGCGACTAGCTGGGGGAATTGGTCACACGGTAACCGGTGATACACGGTTGGTCACGCCGTCAGACATCAGGATTCTTCGGGACTCATCAGGTCAACAATCAAGTTAACCATGCCATTGGGCATTCAAAGCAATTTTTGGGCGTCAGCCGGACTTCTTCAGTAAGTTGGGAATGGAATTCTCAGTCAATCATGAACCAATTGGGGATATCCCAACTTCTGCTATCAGGCACTCCACATCCGCTGAGGGGAACTACTTCGACCTCGTAGTTGGACTTCATTGGTAAGTCAGGAAATGAGATCCTTAGTCATTCACGGATCAACTAAGGATACACAATCTTTTGTCGTCAGGCACCCTGCGTCAGCTAGGAAAACTGCTTTGACATTGCAGTTAGACTTCATCAGTAAGTCTGGGGTTTTGGCACCGCTGTTCAGAAACCTGCTGGGGATGACGCATCTCCGCTGGGGATTCTGGAGAACTATCAAGTAATTCTGCTTCGGGGATCCAGAAATCATTTTGTACAAATAAACCCTGCTGAGGGAATCAAGAATCATCTTGAACAAATAACTCCGTGGGGACTTCAAGAATCATCCTGGACTAATACCTCTGCTGGAGATTTCAGGAACCATCCTGAGAAAACACTCTGTCGGGGACTCTAAGCATCAACTTGAACAATCAACTCTGGCGACTTCACAGGGGATTTCAAGGATCATCTTGAGCAACGACTTTGTTGGGGAGATTTCAAGAATCATCTTGAGCAAGTGACTCTGCAGAGGAACACCTGCAAAACAAGAACAGTAACGACCTAGCTCATGTTTCATATGCATATGATCGGCAATGGCGCAATGCTCCACACGGTGGAAATGCTACGCGTTTATGATAAATGTTGTGCAATCATGCAAAATGTTGCGATCCCGTCAGCAAAATAAATGCTGAAGGGAGAATCCTCCTGTCAAGGAGAAAGAACCACTCTGGTGGGGGAAGGAATCATCCTGCCACGGAGAAAAGGTCACGCCGATCTCAATCGTACTCCGCATGGGGAAGCAAACTTCAGTTGACTACTGCAGGGGAATAAAGCTCTACGAGAACCCAGACCTGCTGAGGAAAGCGATGTCAATCGCAGGAATAAACTGCATGGCATTCACAGCCAAACCTTCTTGGAGATAACGACTCCGGTGGGGAAATACATCATCAGCTATTCAACACCCTACTGGGGACAACCAATCATGGCCCGAACGGCTTCCAAGGACTCGGCTCTCTTGGGGATCTGCAAACTCGGCCGAGGAAGACGAAATCATCCTGACTTCGGGGGAGAGTACGACTCTGTGGGGAATCTCAATTCCATCGGAGACTTCAGTCTGGAACTATCAATTGCCGCACACTTCAGCGTATGACTCAGCTGGGGAGGCGACATTCCTTCAGGATGTATTTGACTGGGGAGAGAATCTTCTCTGCCTGGGGAAACATATCAATGCTTACGATCTCACGTTCAGACTCTGCAGGGAGAGGCTGCTGAACTTTGCTGGAGAAGAAGGAATCATCCTGCTCGGGGATGCACACGGCGCACTGTCTGATATATGCTACACCTGCATCAACACAAACAAACAGACAAGATGCCCTCCTCAAAGGGACCTATCAAGGTTATCATCTTGTGACAATGTTCAAGTAATTAATTGTTTCAACAATCAGTGGCCTAGGCCAGTAAGTTTATGTATGCGCATTTTATCGAAAACATCGGCGTTCTTTTTCGCAAACAAAACAGGTAAATGCTAAACAAACACACAGAATTGCTGAATAGTATACATTTTATTGATAACGAACCCCTGAATGGGTAAAAATGTTTTACAGCAGAGGCAAGCTCCTGGAATGAGGAAGCCGCGCAAATATAAAACATAAATATACATCAGTATATACACAAATGTCGGCAACGAGGCGTAGACGAACACCAGGAGTTGATCCCTCTATGACCCACTCGACTTCGATACTTCTCCGACGCTTCAGCTTCAGAAGAGATTGATTCAGATAAACGGCCCTCAGGTCTTCCAAACCACTAAACAATGAGAGTCCACACGCGGAACGTAGTCATTTGCTTTTTCAAATCCCTAACTTTTGCCTGAATCGCCCTTCCGGGTTTTCAATTCACCGGGATACCCTTTTTTGCCAAAGTCGCCCATCCGGGTTTTCGACTTTGCGGGTGTACATTTTTTCAATTTATATCCCTAATTTTTGCCCAAACCTTTTTCCCTTTTTTATGGTTCGCCGGGATGCCCCATTTTTGCCTGGATATTCTTTTTCTTTCCAGCGGGTCGTTCTTTAAGCAAAGTATTTTTTAACTGCGTCCGCGTTCACCGGGGATGCAAAATCTTCACCATCCATCGTGGATAACAACAAAGCTCCTCCCGAGAATACCTTGCTGACGACATACGGACCTTCGTAGTTGGGAGTCCACTTGCTCCGGTGATCGGAGTGTAGAGGAAGAATCTTCTTCAGGACGAGATCACCCGTCTGAAAGCTTCTAGGACGCACCTTCTTATCATAAGGTTTCTTCATTCGACTTTGGTACAGACGACCATACAAAATCGATGCCAACCTCTTCTCGTCCATCAGGCTGAGTTGGTTTAGTCGGTTCTTAATCCATTCTACCTCGTCGAGTTTCACATCAACCAAAACTCGTAAAGAAGGGATCTCCACTTCTAACGGTAAGACAGCTTCCATACCATACACTAAGGAGAAAGGAGTTGCCCCGGTTGATGTACGTACCGTTGTACGATAACCGTGCAGTGCAAATGGCAACATCTCGTGCCAGTCCTTGTAGGTCACTACCATCTTCTGAACAATTTTCTTGATGTTCTTGTTGGCCGCTTCAACGGCGCCATTCATCTTCGGCCGGTAAGGAGATGAGTTGTGGTGTTCAATCTTGAAACTCTGGCACAACTCCTTCATCATCTTGTTATTCAGATTCGAACCATTATCAGTAATGATCCGCTCGGGAATTCCGTAACGACAGATGATGTCCCTCTTTATGAATTTAGCCACCACCTGCTTGGTCACATTGGCATATGAGGCTGCCTCCACCCACTTGGTGAAGTAGTCGATGGCTACTAGAATGAAGCGGTGACCATTAGATGCAGTAGGCTCGATCTTGCCTATCATGTTGATGCCCCACATGGAGAACGGCCACGGGGAGGACATGACATTTAACGGGCACGGCGGCACATGAACTTTATCGGCATAAATTTGGCATTTATGACATCTCTTCGGGAATTTAAAGCAATCTGATTCCATCGTCAGCCAGTAGTATCCTGCTCTCAGGATCTTTCTATCCATAGCATGCCCGCCGGCGTGCGTACCGAATGTGCCTTTATGGACTTCTTCCATGAGCATACTCGCCTCTTTCTCATCTACACATCTGAGCAGCACGAGATTGTGGTTTCTTTTATACAACACTCCGTCAGGATTGAGATAGAAATTTCCAGATAGCCTCCTCAGAGTCTTCTTATCCTGGGTTGACGCTCCCGCAGGATACTCCTTAGTCATAAGGAAGGTCTGGATATCATGGAACCATGGCTTGCCGTCAGCGGCTTCCTCGATTGCAAAGACGAATGCAGGTCTATCAAGACGAGACACGACAATTCTTGGAGCTTCATTCCATAAATTGACTTTATACATCGAAGCCAACGTGGCTAAGGCATCAGCCATCTGATTTTCGGCCCTGGGCACATGATGGAGTTCCACTCGATCAAAGAACGGAAGCAGCCTTCTGGCATAATTCATGTATGGTACCAAATTCGATTGACGAGTCTCCCACTCCCCTTTAATCTAGTTGATCATGAGCGCCGAGTCACCATATACATCTAGGTTTTTGATTCTCAAATCAATTGCCTCTTCTAGACCCATGATGCATGCCTTGTACTCCGCTTCATTATTGGTGACTGGAAATGTCAGTCTCGCAGTGAACGGGATGTGGGATCCGTGGGGAGTCGTGATGATCGCCCCAATGCCACTTCTGTAGGAATTAACCGCCCCGTCAAATATCAATTTCCATTGGGATTTCCTATCTGGACCCTCGTCGGGCAACGGTTCATCGCAATCTTTCGCTTTGAGAAACATGATATCCTCATCAGGGAATTCAAATTTCATCGGCTGGTAATCTTCGATCGACTGTTCGGCAAGGTGATCAGACAATACACTTCCCTTAATGGCCTTCTGGGAAATGTACTGAATGTCATATTCCGTCAACACCATTTGCCATCTGGCAATCCTGCCCGAAAGCGCTTGTTTCTCGAAGACGTACTTGATCGGATCCATCTTCGAAATTAGCATGGTGGTGTGGTTGAGCATGTACTGTCGTAAACGTTTGGCAGCCCAGGCTAGTGCACAACACGTTTTCTCCAGCATCGAGTAACGAGATTCACAGTCTGTGAACTTTTTACTCAAGTAGTAAATGGCATGCTCCTTTCTTCCCGTCTCGTCGTGCTGACCGAGAACACACCCCATACTATTCTCAAGAACTGTCAAGTACATGATTAATGGCCGTCCGGCCACTGGGGGTATCAAGATTGGAGGTTCCTGAAGATACTGTTTTATCTTATCGAATGCCTTCTGGCAATCCTCGTTCCAGATAATCGCCTGATCTTTCTTTAACAGTTTGAACATCGGTTCACATGTGGCCGTGAGCTGAGAGATAAACCTTGCAATGTAGTTTATTCTGCCCAGGAAACCACGAACTTCTTTTTCTGTTTTTGGCACTGGCATTTCTTGTATCGCTTTAATCTTCGCAGGATCAACCTCGATGCCTCTTTCACTCACGATAAACCCCAGTAACTTTCCGGACCGTACTCCGAAAGTACACTTGTTAGGATTCAGCCTCAACCTGAACTTCCTAAGCCTCTCAAAAAGCTTCAGCAAATTGACCAGATGTCCTTCCTCCGTTTGGGACTTCGCAATCATGTCATCAACATAGACTTCAATCTCATGATGAATCATGTCATGAAACAAAGTGACCATTGCTCGTTGGTAAGTGGCCCCTGCGTTCTTTAGACCGAAAGGCATTACCTTGTAGCAGAATGTTTCCCAGGGAGTGATAAACGTAGTTTTCTCCATGTCCTCTGGCGCCATCTTGATCTGATTGTAGCCGGAGAAGCCATCCATGAACGAAAACACGGAGAACTGAGCTGTATTGTCGACCAACACATCAATATGAGGCAGCAGGAAATCATCTTTAGGGCTCGCCCTATTCAAATCCCGATAATCGACGCACATGCGTACCTTACCGTCCTTCTTCGGTACATGCACTATGTTGGCGACCCACGGAGGATAAGTAGTGACCGCTAAGAAGCCAGCATCAAGCTGCTTTTGCACTTCTTCTTTGATCTTAACGGCCATATCTGGTCGCGTCCTTCTAAGCTTCTGCTTAACGGGAGGACAATCTTCTCGCAGCGGCAAGTGGTGGACCACGATGTCCGTATCAAGTCCGGGCATATCTTCGTATGACCAAGCAAAGACGTCACTATACTATCTTAGCATCTCGACCAATCTCTGCTTGACATCACTATGCAATGCAGCCCCTATCCTGACGTTCCTGACTAGTTCTTCAGAACCCAGATTCACGATCTCGATCTCCTCCTCATGAGGCAGAATGACTTTCTCCTCTTGTTTCAACAAGCGGGCCAACTCTTCAGGAAGGTCTTCGTCTTCATCAATCTCTTCTTCGGCTTGATAGATCGGGCAATCGAAGTCAAAGTGAGTCGTAGAAGGTCCAGAGTCGATGTCATATGCTATGTAGATCCTGCAATAACAAGGGTTAAGCTTAAAACAAGGATATGCAGGTTAGCACAAACCCCATTGCCATTTTGTTGTTTTTCAAAACAAATATAAAACAGGAATAATAGAGATCACAACATTTGAATACGAAGAAAAACGCCTTTTGATTTATTGATAAAATGCATGTACATAATCAAACAAGGCCCTGACGATAAAACCTCTATGCCCCGGGTAGGACATAGGGTTGTACAATGATTGGAAAAAGTAAATCATTACTCTTCGCTTGACATCTGGATGATATCCTTGACGGACCAGTTGGTAAGGCTCTCGCCTGGCTTGCTTGGCTGGATCCAAGAGTCTAAGTCACAGTCGCTATCCCCGCTGTCTTCAGACACCGTGTTGACGCTTTCAAATATCACCCCGCCGCTGGTAAACTGGATCGGCCCCTTACCTTGCGACGCACTTCTAGAAGAGGAGGCTTCAGCTCCAGGAGAATATCCCAACCCAAACTTGTCTTGCTTGTTAGGTATCTCCAAAATTCGCCCCCAGCCTGGGGTAGATCCGGCTTGAACAACGGCCCGGGATTCCTTGAAGGAAGAGAGAGTCATCGCTGGCTTTTTAGTGACTACAGGAGCTACGTCCTTGACTGTAACAGCTTCGAACGCTTGGCATAGGGTTTCGTGGATTTCCCCATCCATCTCAACATACTTGAAGGACGACAAATGGCTCACTATTATGTCTTCCTCGCCACATACAGTCACGATGCTACCTCCGACCGCATACTTGAGTTTCTGGTGCAACGTGGAGGTCACGGAACCCGCAGAATGGATCCATGGCCGGCCTAAGAGACAGTTGTAGGCAGGCATGATGTCCATAATGTAAAAGACCGCGTCGAATGTTTCCGACCCGACTTGGATTGGCAACGTCACCTCCCCGAAAACATGGCGTTTGGTTCCATCGAACGATTTCACAACCAGGTCACTGGGTGTGCAAATCGCTCCGCGAGTATCTAACTTCATTAATGCCTTCTTCGGAAGAACATTGAGCGACGACCCCGTGTCCACCAACACGTGGGACATAATCGTTCCCCTACACTCTATCGAGATGTGCAGAGTACTATTGTGATTCCTTCCCTTCGGCGTCAGCTCCAGGTCAGTGAAACCTAACCCATTCCCAACATTTACGTGGGCTACGACCTCTTCTAGCTGGTTTACCGATATTTCCTGCGGCACGTACGCGGCATTCAACACCTTCAGCAGCGCGTTGCGGTGTGCCTCAGAACACACCAACAGGTTCAGGATGCAAATCTTCGAGGGTGTCTGATGGAGATGATCCACAATCTTGTAGTCACTCTTTTTAATCAACCTCATAAATTCCTCGGCGTCTTTAACAAGTAAGTCTTTTTCTGCCCCACAGGGGATCTCTTCAACGACTTTACTTTTCCCTTTATCAGTTGCATCAACTCTGTCCGCCACGACCTCAGGTGGTGTGAATACTCTTCCGCTGCGAGTAATTCCGCTAACGCCCGCTAGGTTCTCCGCACATGACCCTGATGGTTCTAATTCCAACTTCTGTCCGTTGCAGTAGACCTCTGCCCCATAATGCCATGGGACAGCATTGGTGCTTTCGAAGGGTATCGGCCCAGCTTTGGTGATGGTAATCATGGGCGGCCTGGGTGCAGAGATAGTTATCGTCTGGCGAGGGATGGTGATGGTGGCAACCTCATCATCTTGCTTCAGCATTACCTCTCCCGATCCGCTTTCGGCCCTTCGGCTAAATTGCAGGATCCCTTCAGTCATCAGACTTTGAATCCCCTCTATCAGCTGTTCACATCCATGAGGACTTGTCGCACAGCCCATACACATCTCTCCGCAACCTGGAAAGAAACCTCTTTTCATCAGCTTAGCTTTAACGAAGCTAAGCGGCGTCTTCAGATCTCTGACGTCAGTCAACACATCCAAATTCTCATCCTCAATAATGGTGTTTACTCCACCTCCCCTATGATTCGGCATAGGGTTCTTCGTGACGTTTGGCACATTATCTGAGAAGTTGATGATCTTGGCGTCCACCATGTCCTGCACCTTGTGCTTGAAGGCTTTGCAATTCTCTATGGTGTGGCCTGGTGCCCCTGAGTGAAACTCACAAGTTGCATTCGCGTCATAACCTGGCGGAGGTGCCCCTGTCAAGGGAGCCAAGGTTCTCTTCTGGATCAGCTGTAACTGGAGCAGAGTCTGCAACAGCTGAGCGTAAGACATGGGCGGTGTCTCAAGGTGACGGCTCGACAGAGGTGCCCTGTTCTGATACTTTCTGTACCCTTGTTGATTCGACTGCTACTGGTGCTGCTGCTGCTGCTTCTGGTATTTGAGGGTAGATTACCAGACGAGAACTGGTGGAAAAAGGTTAAGTTTTCAGACGAGAACTGACTTCTAGTTTTGATATCAGACGGGAACTGATTTCTGGTTTTCCAGACGAGAACTAGACTTTGAAACTGTGTTTTCCAGACGAGAACTGGTTAAACATCAGGCTAAAGAAAGGGCGACCAGACAGGAACTGGTTCAAAAGCTGACATGTACCAGACGAGAGCTGGTTTTCACTAAAAGGTTGACCAGATGAGAACAGGAATTTGAAGTTGTTTTCGGTTACAAAGCTCTGATAGGTAAAAGTAGGGATGGTAACGGGGCGGGTCGGGGGCGGGTTTAACTATACCCGCACCCGCACCCGCCTCCATGTAACAGACCCGCCCCCGCCCCCTAATCCAATTGGGGGTGAAAATTTACCACCCAGACCCGCCCCCAGTAGAAAACGGGTGCACCCGCACCCGCCCCGCCCCCACCCGCAAAAAATTATTATTTTTTTAATTATAATAAAAATTAGTAATTTAATTAAAAAATTGATTATTTTAATAAATTAATTAATTATTTAATTAAAATTTTAATTAATAAATGAATATTAACTTGATTAATTTTATTATTTTAATTGCAATAAGAATATTAATAACTTAATTAAAAGTATAATTAATAAATAAATATTAAAATAAATAAAATAAGAAAATCAAAATAAAATATATTATTTGGGGCGGGACGGGGGCGGGTGCGGGCGGGTCTAAGTGTCTACCCGCACCCGCACCCGCAACCGTAGTTAAGAACCGGGTTTCACCCGCACCCGCACTCGCACCCAATTAAATCGGATTTCCCCCGTTAATTTCGGGGCGGGCCCGGGTTTGTTTGCCATCCCTAGGTAAAAGGTTCAGGATGTGGGATGAAGATCCAATGACAGTGCAAGGGTAAGAATATTTCCAGCAATGGAAGGGATGCCTCTTTGTAGCAAAGCTTTTTCAGAAGGTTAAGTTATTTTACGGGGTGATGGCACGATTCCCCGACACTTAACTTTTGCTGACGAAAATGAACTCGCTTAAATAACTTTCCACAATGTAGTTCAACTTGCCCCTGTATGATCTTTGGGAAAGTTCATCTTAAAAAGAAAGTAGCTTGCCATGAGACGACCTCGTGATGGCTTGTCCCAGAATTTGTTCCATGAAAAGATTCATCCCTGGTTGACCAACTCTCGTAGTGGTTGGCTTCAATATACTCTTGAAGTAGCTTGCCCCTAAATGAGCGTTGAAGCGACTTAACTTGCCCCGATTGAACACTTGAGGGGTCTTCCCTCAATAACAGAATCTCTAGGTGACCTGCCCCTGATTGGTATTCTCGAGATGATTCACTTCTGATCAACTACTTCTTGAATGATTTTCCCCATAATCAACTGACGCTTGGGGATTTGCCTTAGACTGACTGATTCCATACTCACTGGATGTCAATGCCCCAAATCCACAGGGCTTCCAAGTATACACAATTCTGATCCAGATTGCTGAATGATCCAGTCCTGTTTAATTGCTCCCTGTTGGAATTTCCTTGATGCCAACTACTGACTTGCAATTAAAATTGTTCGTTCACAAATGGTAATTTTAATGCGATGCGCATGCAGATTTTGAAAAATCGACCATTATTAGAATGAGGTGATAGTATGTGACGAATGGACTAATAATCCAGACGTACTGCTGATTTAGCTAGTGAAAGATACAACAAGAATATGATTAGCAAATCATGTAGGAGTCAGTTTACCCGACCTTGTAGTAGTATGCCTTCAGAATAAACCCTGCCTCAATTAGGTCTTTTAAGGGTTGAATCATGGTCTGGTTCATGGTTATTGAAACAAGGGATGAAAGGCTTAAAGTTCGATTATTACTCACCCCTTCTCCGTGATGATCTCCAACCTTACGCTCAGTTAACTTGACGCAAGCGCTCACTTTTAAAAGGTTTGTTAAATGGTAGGAGTGATGGTTAAGGAAATCACAAGGATTTTGGAGCGACATTTACCCCTTTTGTCTTCTGTGTCTGTAGCCACACGACTTTGTTCATGTTCGAGGATTTCTCTTTTGAGATCCTTTCTTTTTATTCTTTTGTTCCCTAATTTTTGCCTAGACTGATTCCTTTACTTTAAAGTCCAGCAGGATGCCCCAATTTTGCCTAAATATTTGACTTAGCGGGCTTTTTTTAATGAAAAGAAGTCATGTGACACTGGCTGTCTTGATTAAGGATTGTGACTGTCTCACTCCTGATTGGTGAGGTATAACCATTGTGGTTGATGAGGTATGACATCTTGATAGGGATAAGATATGATTGGTCCTTGAATGGGGACACTCCTCTGTAAAATTTGAATGCTCGGTCAAATTAACTGACAACTACCCTGCCCCAGGTTAAGATGTGAGGGTTTGAAAGTCTGAAAGAAACTCCTAATTCTAGGCTTGAAGTGGTTAACTATGGACTAACTCCTTATATCTTCGGTGTTTAGGGGATTTGAAACAATGCATGTACATCATCACCAGGATTTTATCCGAAAGCATACAATCAGCAATTATGAGTATTCAGTTTTCATCATTCTCCCTCCAATCTTTGCTAAAATAAAAGTGATAAAGTGGAGTGGATAAAAGGTGTATGTGTCTGTGCTTTGCAATAAATAAGAAAAAAAATGAGCGAATGCGACATGACTAATCCAGAAAATGCATAATCACTTCATAAATTTTACCATTCAAAACAACAATGTTTAAAAACAAATAGCAATTAACAGGAAAGAAACTACAAATGCAAATGATAAAAGTGTCCAAGGACTGCTAATGTTGAGGACGTCTGCCTATATGGACCACTGGCTTTTGGAGATGACCCTTGAAATCCTCAAACTCAAAAAGATGAGAGGTTAACATGGACAACCAATCTTCCTTCTGGAAAGGAAATGTACACTTTGGCGATCAACTGTTGCACTTTGGCTTGGAAGGCTTTGCAATCTTTGGTTGCGTGTCCCATGGATCCTCCATGATATCCACACTGCACATAGGGATTGTACCTAGGAGGGTAAGGTTCTAGCACAGGCTTAAGAGTCTTAGGCTCCACCAATGAGTTCTGAATCAGATGTGGCAGAAGCTGACTGTATGACATAGGGACTAGATGAAGAGGAGCATTCTTTATTTCCAAGTTGTTGCTAGGCCTAGGCTGATCCTGGCACTGATATCTTCGGCCACGACCTCGTTGATTCAAATGAGGAGCAACCCATGGTTTATAGGATCAGAAAACGAACCAGGATAAAAATCTTCGTGTTTTTATTGCTATAAGTTTTTATAAATACTTATTCAACCCCCCCTTCTAAGTATTTTCTCACCTTCAGTTGGCATCAGAGCTCCGGTTCTGTGTGTGCTACCACTTCACAGTGACAGAAAAGATCCAGTGAGAAAAACTTTGATATATATTTGGTTGTTACTATGGCTGATACTTCAATATCTAACATTAACAACAAATATGAAGAAAGGGGTAGAATCAGCACTAAACCCCCTATGTTTGATGGGGAGAAATTTGATTATTGGAAAGACAGGATTGAAAGTTTTTTCCTTGGTTATGATGCTGATTTATGGGATTTGGTCATAGATGGATATGTTCATCCCATTGATGGGAATGGCAAGAGAGTAGATAGAAAATCTATGACAGAAGCCCAAAAGAAGGAGTTTAGAAATCACCACAAGGCTAGAACAATATTGTTAAATGCAATATCTCACACTGAGTATGAAAAGATCACAAATAGAGAAACTGCATTTGACAAGTTTGAGTCCTTGAAAATGACTCATGAAGGAAACCTTCAAGTAAAAGAGACCAAGGCTCTGGCTCTAATTCAGAAGTATGAAGCTTTCAAGATGGAAGAAGCTGAATCTGTTGAAGCCATGTTCTCCAGATTTCAAATACTTACAGTTGGACTAAAGGTTCTGGATAAAGGTTACTCTACTGCTGATCACGTGAAGAAGATCATCAGAAGCTTACCCACCAGATGGAGACCTATGGTGACTGCGCTGAAAATAGCTAAAGATCTGAACCAGATTTCCTTGGAGGAACTAATTAGCTCACTGAGGAGCCATGAAATTGAACTTGAGGAAGATGAGCCTCAAAAGAAAGGTAAATCAATTGCCTTAAAATCTAATAAATCTGCTAAAGCATTGCAGGTAATAGAGGAAATCTCTGAAGAATCCTCATCTGAAGATGAAGATGAATTATCCATGTTGTCCAGAAGAATAAACAAACTCTGGAAGCATAAAGGAAAGAAGTTTAAAAACTTCAGGAAGCCTGACCAAAGAAAAGAATCTTCTGCACACAGAAGATCTGGCAAAAAGGAGGTTGTCTGCTACGAATGTAAAGAACCTGGGCATTATAAAAATGAATGTCCAAAGCTTCTGAAAGAAAAGCCTAAAAGAAAATTTGATAAGAAGAAGAAGGTTCTAATGGCAACCTGGGATGATTCAGATACATCTGAATCTGAATCTGGGTCAGAAGAAGAATGTGCCAACGTAGCATTGATGGCAGACATAGAAGGTCAGGAGGAAGAAATTTCAGAATCTGACTCTGAATCTGACTCTGACGCTGAAGAGGTAATGGCTAAACTCACAAAAGATGAACTTATTAAAGTGTTATCAGAAGTTCTGAAGAGCTATAACAATATTAAGCTCAAATACAAGGAGCGTCAAAGCAATCTTGTATCTGAGAATAATATTCTCAAATCAGAAGTGGCTGAGCTAAATGAAAAGAACTTAAAAATGAAAAATGATTTTGAATTAGCTCAACAAGACTCTGATTCTGAAACTGAGTCTGAATGCAAAAATATTTTGGAAAAATATGACTACAGCTTTCAGAAGTTTCTTGCTAAAAGCATAGATAGAAGCAAAATGGCTTTTATGATCTATGGAGTTAGCAGAAATAACAGAAAAGGAATTGGATATAAAACTTCCTCTGGAAAGGATTTAAATCCAAAACCTGTTGATAAAATTATCATCAAGAAGACTCCTTTATATTCTCATTTTAAATTTGGTCACTTAAATGATATTAAACACACTCGTTCTGAAAAGAACATTCATGTGTTTAAATCTAAGGCTAGTCAGAATAAACCTTATGTTGAAAAACAGAAGTTTAGACGAACCTTCAGAACAACTAACCCAAAAGGACCCAAGAAGATCTGGGTACCTAAGAGTAAAATAATTCTTGTTGCAGATGTTCTTAGCAGCAAGGTCAGGACCCAGTCATGGTACCTAGACTCTGGATGCTCGCGACATATGACGGGAGAAAGGTCTATATTCCAAAGTCTGGAGCTTAGATCTGGAGGTGACGTGAAATTTGGAGGGAATTAGAAGGGCAAGATCATTGGATCTGGCACTATTGGAAATGGTAACCTTCCCTCTATTACTAATGTTTTACTTGTAGAAGGATTAAAGCATAATCTATTGTCCATAAGTCAATTAAGTGACAAGGTTATGACATAATCTTTAATCAAAAATGTTGTAAAGATATTAGTCAAAAGGATGGCTCAATCCTATTTACTGGAAAGAGGAAGAACAACATTTATAAAATAAATCTTTCAGAACTTAAGGTTCAGAATATTAAATGCCTCTTGTCTGTTAATGAGGAGCAATGGGTCTGACACAGAAGATTGAGGCATATTAATATGAGACGTATATCTCAGATTAATAAACTTAATCTTGTCAGAGGACTTCCTAAGTTGAAGTTTACCTCAGATGCTCTTTGTGAAGCATGTCAAAAAGGGAAGTTTTCAAAATCCTCTTTGTTTCTACTTCTAGACCATTAGAATTACTTCATATTGATCTGTTTGGACCAGTGAAAACTGCATCCATCAGAGGCAAGAAGTATGGATTAGTCATTGTTGATGACTATAGTAGATGGACATAGGTAAAGTTCTTAAAACACAAGGATGAGTCACATTCTGTGTTCTTTGACTTCTGCAAACAAGTTCAAAATGAAAAAGATTTTAAAATAATCAAAGTCAAAAGTGATCATGGTGGCGAATTTGAAAACAAATATTTTGAAAAATATTTTAATGAAAATGGCATTGCTCATGATTTCTCCTGCCCTAGAACTCCACAACAAAATGGAGTTGTAGAGAGGAAAAATAGAACTGCAAGAAATGGCCAGAACCATGATCAACGAGACTAATTTGGAAAAACTTTTTTGGGCAGAAGCAATAAACACAGCATGTTACATTCAGAACAGAGTGTCTGTAAGACCTCTTCTGGAAAAGACTCCCTATGAATTGTGGAGGAACAGAAAGCCCAACATTGCTTATTTTCACCCTTTTGGATGTATTTGTTATATGTTGAACACTAAAGAGAATCTTAGCAAGTTTGATTCTAAAGCACAGAAGTGTTTCATGCTTGGATATTCTGAACGCTCTAAAGGCTACAGAGTATACAATACTGAAACACAAATTTTGGAAGAATCTATACATGTTAGATTTGATGATAAGCTTGGCATTGAAAAGGCAAAGCAGTTTGAAAGTTCTGCAGATAGAGAAGTAGTCTTCACAGAATCTGAAGGCTCAGAGGCAGAAAAAGCTCAAGAAGAAGCTACGCCAGATGCAACTCCACTAGCTGCTCAGATGAATAACATGAATATTTCTAAAGAACCAACAGTTAAAGGATCATCCAGAATCAAGGCTTCTCATCCAGAAGAAATGATTATTGGGAAGAAAGATGACCCTATAAGAACAAGGTCGTTTATCAGATCATATGGAACATCACTTCTTGGGTTGGTGTCTATTATTGAACCAACATTTGTGGATGAGGCTCTGAGTGACAATGATTGGATTCTTGCAATGCAAGATAAGCTAAATCAATTTACAAGAAATGATGTGTGGGATCTGGTTCCTAGACCAAAAGGTTTCAACATTATTGGAACAAAGTGAGTATTCAGAAATAAATTGAATGAAAAAGGAGAAGTTGAAAGAAATAAAGCAAGGCTTGTTGCTCAAGGGTATAGTCAACAAAAAGGTATTGATTACACTGAAACTTATACTCCAGTGGCAAGGTTAGAATCTATACGCCTTCTTATTTCATTTGCTGCACAACATAACATCACTCTTTATCAGATGGATGTTAAGAGTGCCTTCTTAAATGGTATTATAGAAGAAGAAGTTTATGTCCATCAACCTCCTGATTTTGAAAGTGATAAATTTCCAGATCAAGTTTTCAAACCCAAAAAATCTCTTTATGGATTGAAACAAGCTCCCAGAGCTTGGTATGAAAGATTAAGTAATTTTCTTCTGGAAAAGAACTTTATCAGAGGCAAAGTGGACACAACTCTTTTCTGTAAAACATCTAAGAAAGATTTACTAGTTTGTCAAATTTATGTGGATGATATTATTTTTGGATCTACCAATATTATGATGGGAAAGGAGTTTGCTTTGTCTATGCAGGCTGAATTTGAAATGAGCATGATGGGAGAACTTAGATTCTTTCTAGGAATTCAAGTAAATCAGACTCCAGAATGCACATATATTCACCAGACTAAATATGTTAAAGAGCTTCTGAAGAAGTTTAACATGACTGATAGTAAGATGGCAAAGACTCCTATGCATCCAACAAGTACTCTTGGTAAGGAAGAAGTAAGTAAGAAAGTAGATCAGAAACTCTACAGATGCATGATAGGATCTCTTCTCTACTTAACTGCTTCTAGACCTGACATTTTGTGCAGTGTATGCTTGTGTGCAAGATTCCAATCAGATCCTAGAGAATCTCACTTAACTGCTGTTAAGAGGATTCTAAGGTATCTGAAAGGTACTACTAACGTGGGTCTGTGTTATAGAAGATCTGATGAATATACATTAGTTGGATTCTGTGATGCTGACTATGTTGGAGACAGAGTAGAGTGTAAAAGTACTTTTGGAAGCTGTCAGTTCCTTGGAAGTCATCTGATCTTATGGTACAGCAAGAAGCAACCCACAATTGCACTTTCTACAACAGAGGCAGAATACATTGCTGCTGCTGGATGTAGCACGCAGATGCTCTGGATGAAAAGTCAGTTAGAAGACTATCAGATCTTTGAGAGTAATGTATCTATCTTCTGTGATAATACTTCTGCTATATGTTTGTCTAAAAATCCAATTATACACTCTAAGGCAAAACATATAGAAATTAAGCATCATTTCATCAGAGACTATGTTCAGAAGGGTATTATAAACTTAGCATTTGTTGATTTAGATCATCAATGGGATGATATTTTTACAAAACCCCTTGCTGAAGATAGGTTCAAGTTTATGCTGAAAAATATTGGTATGGATTTTTGTCTAGAATAATATTTATCAGAGGCAAACTTCTCAGATGCAAAATGTTTAATGCTCTGAAGTATTTCATCTGTTCATTTATTCATTTTCTTGAATTATTTTATTTGTGTAAATCTGAACTAACAATGCTCAGAGGATCTGAACGTTGGCTAACGTTTCATTTCTCAAGAGATTTCAGAAGCACATGCTAGCAAACACGTGTAGCTCAAAAACTGGAAAGGTAGAGTGCACTTTACTGAATTAACGTTTGAAGTACTGCTTTGAAAATCTGATTTTTCTTGATTTTCCCCCCATCTGTTAGAATCATAATTGCTATGCAATGATGTTTTTACTTTTTCATTTAATGCTATGTGAAGCATGCTTATGTGATTGTTTGTGTGCTTAATTTTATCTATAAATACCACAAATCACACCATTTCACACTTTTCACCTCACGAACCTTTTATGCATTTCTGTCGTCTCTTTGCTCTTCATCTAAACCCTAAACCTAAAACCTCTCACTCAAGAACAACAATGGCATCTTCTTCATCAACATCTGCTCAGATGCAATCAACCACTGCTATTTCTTCTTCTAATGCTGAAGCATACAAGGAACCTGTGAGAATTCTTCTCACTCCAACTGTAGAACTGGAAGTTATGAGTGAATGCTTTATAGATTTTGATTCCATTGAAGAAAATGGGTTTAATCTTTCTTCAACCATTCAAACTCAGAGTTGGACAAAGTATTTTGACAGGCTTATGGGTCCTGTTTATCCAACTTTGGTGAAAGAATTCTGGATACATGCTCAGGTGTGCTCTAAATTTATCCATTCTTCTATCCTTGGAAAGGAGATTGTGATTACTGAGAAGCTGATCAGACAACTTATTGGGTACTCTGAAACTGATGGTGAAACCAGTCTACAATCTGCTCGTGTGGATCTTGCTGATGTGTTTCAAGAAGTTAGTATTTCTGGGGAACCAACTAGAAAAGTAAGGGAACTGAAGCCAGTCTACAGGATCTGGGCCAAGATTTTCATGAGTTCCATCTTTCACAGAAAATCATCAAATTCTCCAGATTATGTCAGTGTTGAACAACTCTACTTCATGTTCTGTATGAGCAAGGGAAAGAAGGTGGACTTGCCTTATCTTCTGTTTAGTCACCTTCTGAATCATATAAAGGAAACAAGAGAGGAAGTAAGAGTCAAAACTGGAAAAGTTAGGAATTGGATTCCTATGGGAAGACTGATATCAGATATTCTAACTGAAAATCGTCTGGTAGAACATCTGTATGCAGCTGGATTGACAGAGGATCTGTCCTATGTCATAGGTTCTGTCATCAATGGCAATACTCTGAAGAGGATGAAGGTCATCATAGAGCTTGCCAGCAAACCTAAGAAAATTACTACTAAGGATGTCAGCAACAGAAGGATTCCTGTTGCAGATTTTCCAATGTTCAGTGCTAACAAACCAAGGGAGATCATTTTATCCTACATAGCTGATTATTTGTTAAATGGTGTTCCTCTGCCTGTTAACATCGTCCAGAAGGAAGGAGAAGTTCTGCCTAATCTTCTTAGAGAAAGGCGTTCAAAGAAGATTGCTGAAGAAGGATCTGAGGCTCAGCCTAAGAGAAAAGCCTCTGAAGCTGCTGCTAAGCCTCAGAAGGTAAAGAAAGTGAAACCAACTCCTCCAGAAGCAAGTCTGGAAGACATTAGAGAAACTATCAAACAGGTATTAACATCTGATCAAATACCAACCGTTCACTCTCCATTACCTTCACCTCCTCCATCACCTTCTAGACTACAATTATCTGTACCACCATCATCTGGGATCCATTCATCTGAACCCTCTCCATCTCAACCTACACATTCTCAACCATTGTCTGTACAAACTCCATTTGAACCACCTCAACCAGAAACACAACCAGAACATCAACAACCAGAACAACCTCAACCAGAACCACAACCAGAACAACAACAACAACCACAAGAACATCAATCTCAACCCATTTCATCTGAACCTCCCCAACCAACACCATCTGAACAACCGTCAATTATAGAATAATCGTTACATGTTTCAGAACCCTCTATCATTCACTCATCCAATGGTATTCTTGATTTGGAACCACTTGCAACCATGGTTGTCTTGTCATCCACCTCATGTCACTCCACTGAATCATCTGATTCTGAATCAGAAGTTCACTCACCCTCCTGTTTACACATTCCTGATCCATTCAAACCTATATTTTCTGACCTATCAGCATCTGACCAAATCAATCGTAGACTTTCACTTCACTCCAAATTCAACCTCTCAGATTTTCAATCTTCATCATCTGAAGCTGAAATTTCAACAACCCCTACACCTCAACTCACCATACCACAACCATCTGAACCTCAACCATCTGAACCTCAACCATTTGCACTCAACCATCTGAACAACCACCATCTGATCCAACACCTCCTGATACCACTTGTGAACAACCTCAGCCAAACGCTGAATCTGCTGAACAAGTGACTCTTGAGGAATATCTTTACCCCAACCCTAGATCAGATGTTGATAAACTGTTTGAGAATTTCAAAAAGGAAGTTCGTATGGGGATTGCATGTGTGGAAGAAGAGTGTCTGTTCAGTATAGATCCTGTTAAGTCTGGAGCTGCTTGGGATAAATTTATCTCTAAGTTCAACGTTGTGGCTTCTCATCTCAAGACAGTCTGTGCTGAAGATGCTAAGGAAACGTTTGCTGAATTGGTCATACAAACTCTGATGAGCATTCCCAAACCACCAGTGTTGCTTCTGGAAGCTGCTCCTGCTGAAGACTCTCCATCTGAAGATGTTGCATCTGATATGGACATTGATGTGACTGAATCTAAAGTGAAGATTGACAATTCAGAACTTGTGAAAGAGGTTAAGGAAATCAAGTCCTGGATGATCAAACAAGATCAAACCACTGAAGAGATTAAGACTTGGATGGCCAAGCAAGAAGAGTCTATTGCAAAGATCACAGATCTTCTGACCCTGATTGCATCTCGCCAACCTTAGTTTCTTTTTATGTTTTTGCACTGTTGTTTGCATCTATTTTCTTTTGTTTGTTTTTTATCATCTGTTATGTGAACCATCTGAATGAATGAACATGTTTGTTTTGCTTTTCTTCTGTTATCTTTTCTCTCTTTACACATCTTTTTGATTATGACAAAAAGGGGGAGAAAAAGAATCTGATTGTTCAATCCATAAGCAAATACTAAAACGAAATTCAGACATATTATTAACTATCTTTGAATTTAAGTCTTTCAGATTCTACTGTTTCATCTGACAAAATAAATTCATTGAAGTTATCCTGAGAATTACCCAACCAGACTCTGATTCTTGAAGCAAATTGTACTCTGATTCTAAACGAAAAACCAGACTCTGTGTCTGAAAGAAGTCATCAGACTCTGATTCTGAAATACACTCAAGCAGAAAGGGAAGTATTATTTTCCTTTAGAGTATTCATTTCAGGGGGAGATTCTTAATCTCATGGGGAGTTATAATTACTGCATTTTATTGAACAAAATTTCTCATGTTTTGTCATCATCAAAAAGGGGGAGATTGTAAGAACACAGATTGTTTCTTAGTAATATCTCTATGTTTTGATGATAACTCTTATGAAATTTTATATTAAAGAATTATATACTCTAAAATTTGTTCATGAATATTTGCTGCAGATGTTAAAGTATATATATATATATCTAAGAGAAAATTAATCTGAACATGGAACTATGGAAGGCTCTGAAGAGTCAGAATCATCTTATAAGAGAATCTGAATGTTGTCTGCAGAAGGATCTGAAGCAGAAGCTACAGAAGAATCTGAAGCAGAAGCTACAGAAGAATCTGAAGCAGAAGCTGCAGAAGGATCTGAAGCAGAAGACTCTGAAAGATCTGAAGACTCTGAAGCATTGAAGATCTTTGTATGAGAGTTAAGAAGCACAGTTTTTCAGAAGACTCTGAGAGTACTACATGCTGCATGAACTGAGGATCTGATTCATAAAACTCTGCTCTGATAGAACTACACGCTGAAGCACACTTGCTGCCTTACTCTGATTCAGCAAAATCTGATAGGCATCCAAGACTCTGATCACGCAGACTCTGATGTTTACTTTGCTGAAGTGAAATACTTGTTGAAGAAGAATTCAAAGTCATATCCTTTGATTTGGCTCAACGACTCTTTCCTCTTTCATGCTTGACACTAGAACACAGATCAAAAGCATTTCTCTGTGCATTCTACTTCCAGGAAAGGTCATGTGATGTAAAGACAAAAAGGTTCAGGCCTTTTCAGTACACAGCCTACAACGTCAAGACTTTGTGGACTACTGTGCATATAAAAGCAAGTCTTTCTTATCTTCTTCAAAAAGACGAACCTTTGATAGAAACTCTTACAAGCTCTCATAAAATATTCTTATTCTCTTAGCTTAGTTTATTCTTTTGTTCTTAACATTAAGTGAAAAATCACTCTTGTGATAAAGCTTGTTAGAAGCATTCAAACACTTGTATTTATCTTACATTTCATTGTAATAGTTCCTTGAGAAGATCCAGTTGGGATCAGTAGTTCTTGAGAAGACTAACAACAGTTACTCTTAGTGATTGCTATTGTAATCAGTTGATTAATAGTGGATTAAGTCCTTGTTTGAGAAAGGCAAATCACTCTTGATAGGGTGACTGGAGTAGTTAAGTTTAACGAACCAGGATAAAAATCTTTGTGTTTTTATGGCTATAAGTTTTTATAAATACTTATTCAACCCCCTTCTAAGTATTTTCTCACCTTCAATTTAAACCATTATCAGTAATGATTCGCTCTGGAATTCCATATCTGCAAATGATGTCCTTCTTTATGAATCTTGCTACTACCTGCTTGGTCACATTAGCATACGAGGTTGCCTCCACCCACTTGGTGAAGTAATCGATAGCTACCAGGATAAAACGGTGTCCGTTGGAAGCAGTGGGCTCGATCTTTCCAATCATATCGATGCCCCACATGGAGAACGGCCAAGGGGATGACATTACATTCAACGGGCACAGCGGCACATGAATCTTATCAGCATAAATCTGGCATTTATGGCATCTCTTCACGAATTTGAAACAATCCGGCTCCATTGTTAGCCAAAAATAACCCGCTCGTAGTATTTTCCGAGTCATGGCATGTCCGCCGGCATGCGTGCCAAAGGTACCCTCGTGGACTTATTCCATGAGCAAGCTTGCTTCTTTTTCGTCCACACACCTGAGTAGTACTAGATCTTGATTCCTTCTATAGAGCACACTATCTGGGTTGAGGTAAAATTTTCTAGACAATCTCCTAAGAGTCTTCTTATCCTGGGTTGATGCCCCTGGCGGATACTCTTGGTTCTTAAGGAAATTCTAGATGTCATGGAACCATGGCTTACCATCAGAAACTCCCTTAATGGCAAATATGAAAGTGGGCCTGTCGAGGCGCGAGATAACAATCCTTGGAGCTTCATTCCAAAAATTAACCTTGTACATTGAAGACAATGTAGCCAAAGCGTCTTCCATTTGATTCTCTGCTCTTGGCACATGGTGGAAGTCTATACGATCGAAAAATGATAACAGTCTTCTTGCATAATCCTTGTAAGGGATCAGATTGGGCTGACGAGTTTCCCATTCTCCTTCGATCTGATTAACAACTAGCGTTGAATCGCCATATACATCGAGATTCTTGATCCTCAGATCAATAGCTTCTTCCAAACCCAAGATACATGCTTCGTACTCGGCTTCATTGTTGGTGCAAGGAAAAGTTAATCTGGCAGTGAAGGGGATATGAGTTCCATGAGGAGTCGTGATAATTGCCCAAATTCCACTACCATACGAATTAACTGCGCCATCGAATATCATCTGCCATTGAGAACCCTTCTCTGGACCTTCAGTGGGTAATGGCTCATCACAATCTTTCGCTTTCAAGTACATAATGTCCTAGTCAGGAAATTCAAATCTCATTGGTTGGTAATCATCAATTGGTTGTTCAGCAAGGTATTCTGACAGAACACTCCCTTTAATGGCTTTCTGAGAAACGTACTGGATGTCGTACTCTGTCAGTACTATTTGCCATCTGGCAATCCTTCGAAAAAGTGCCTCATTTTCAAAGACATATTTAATCGGATCCATCTTCGAAATTAGCATGGTTGTATGATTGAGCATGTACTGTCTTAAACGTTTGGCCGCCCAAGCGAGTGCGCAACACGTTTTTTCAAGCATTGAGTAACGGGACTCATAATCCGTGAACTTTTTACTCAGATAATAAATCGCATGCTCTTTTCTTCCTGTCTCATCGTGTTGACCGAGAACACAACCCATACTATTCTCAAGAACTGTTAAATACATGACTAATGGTCTTCCAGCAACTGGGGGTATCAGTATCAGAGGCTCCTACAAATACTCTTTTATTTTATCGAAAGCTTTTTGACAAATTTCATTCCAGACAACCGCCTGATCTTTCCTTAACAGTTTACACGTGGCTGTTATATGAGATATAAATCGAGCGATGTAGTTCAATCTCCCTAAGAAGCCACGAACTTCTTTTTCAGTCTTCGGTGCTGGCATTTCTTGAATAGCTCTTATTTTTGCAGGATCTACCTCGATTCCTTTTCTGCTGACGATAAACCCCAATAACTTTCCGATCCGAACTCTGAAAGTGCACTTATTCGGATTCAACCTCAATTTGAAATTCCTTAACCTCTCAAATAGCTTCAATAAGTTGACCAGATGTTCTTCCTCCGTTTGGGACTTCGCGATCATGTCATCAATATAGACCTCGATCTAATGATGAATCATATCATGAAACAAAGTCACCATTGTCCGCTGATAAGTTGCCCTTGCGTTTTTTAAACCAAACGGCATCACTTAATAGCAAAACATTCCCCACGGTGTAATGAATGTTGTCTTCTCCATGTCTTCTGGTGCCATTTTTATCTGATTATAACCGGAAAAGCCATCCATGAAGGAAAACACTGAAAATTGAGTCGTATTGTCGACCAATACGTCAATGTGGGGGGAGCGGGAAATCATCCTTTGGGCTCGCATTATTCAAATCTCTATAATCAACGCACATCTGCACCTTACCGTCCTTCTTAGGTACAGGTACGATGTTGGCGACCCACGGAGGGTAAGTTGTCACGGCTAAAAATCCAGCATCCAACTGCTTTTGAACTTCTTCTTTGATTTTTACAGCCATGTCTGGTCTCGTCCTTCTAAGCTTCTGCTTGACGGGTGGACATTCCTCCTGAAGTAGTAATCGATGAACCACAATGTCAGTGTCAAGCCCGGGCATATCCTCGTAAGACCAAGCAAAGAGGTCACTGTACTCTCGAAGCATCTCGACCAACCTTTGCTTGATGTTCTCTTGCAACGCAACCCCTATCCTGACATTTCTAACGATCTCTTCGGAACCCAAATTGACGACCTCAATATCTTCTTGGTGAGGCAGAATGACCTTTTCTTCTTGTCTCAGGAGTCTAGCTAGCTCTTCGGGCAAGTCTTCATCCTCATCAATCTCTTCTTCAGCTTGGAATACCAGGTTATCAAAGTCGAAGCGAGTCATAGAAGATTCTTGATCGGTGTCATCTACAATGATGTGGATCCTGCAATGAAAATGGTTAAATGCTTCAAATGATATGAAAATAGACACATTGCCATTTTATCGTTAACAAATAAAAACAAGAAAAACAAAGATCTCAAAATTTGAATGGAAAAACCCCCTTTGATTAATAGATGAAACAATATTCAAACATAAACAAACAAGCCCTGAAATAACAAACCGCTATGCTCCGGGTAGAACATAGGGTTGTACAATAATTGAAAAACAAAGCATTACTATTCATTGGTCACGTGGACAAATTCCTCAATGGACCAGTTGCATAGATGTTGTTCTAGAATGCACGGCTTGATCCAGGCATCCATATCGCAGTCATTGTCTCCAGCTTCATCATCAAAAATGACATTAATCTGCCCGAAGAAGACACCTCCGCTAGTAAACCTGATCGGCCCCTAGAACCTCGACGTGCTTTGTGAATACGATGGGCGGTACCCCAGACCGAATTTGTCTTGCTTCTGAGGTATATCAATCACCTTCCCCCATCCTTGGGTTGAACCAGCTTGCACCACAGCCTGCGCTTCTTTGAAAGAAGACATAGCCACTTCAGGCTCTTTTCTCGCCACCGGAGATGTATCCTTCAACTGAACGGTTTCAAAGGCTTGACACAGGGTCTCATGAATTTCCCCATCTACTTCGACATATTTGAAAGAAGACAGGTGGCTAACCATGATGTCCTCTTCTCCACACACTGTCACAACACTGCCACCAACCATGTATTTCAGCTTCTGATGCAGAGTCGATGTAACAGCCCCAGCCGAGTGGATCCATGGTCTGCCCAACAAACAACTATAAGCAGGCTTAATGTCCATGATATAAAATACAGCGTCAAAGACTTCTGGGCCCACTTGGATAGGCAAAGTCAGCTCACCAAAGACAGACCTCCAGGTGCCGTCAAAATCACGTACAACCAAGTCACTTGGTGTAGAGGTAATGCCCCGAGTATCCAGCTTCATAAGTGCCTTCTTTGGTAGCACATTCAAAGATGACCCTGTGTCAACAAGGACATGAGACATAACCACTCCTCTACATTCAATAGAAATGTGCAGCGCACAATTGTGGTTTCTGCCCCTTGGCGTTAAGTCTAGATCTGTAAATCCAAGGCCATTTCCCGCGTTTACATGCTCAACAACCCCTTCAAGCTGATTTACTGATATTTCTTGAGGCACGAACACGGTACTCAACACTTTCATCAATGCATTCCTGTGAGCTTCGGAACTCAACAACAACGATAATATTGAAATTTTAGAAGGTGTCTGCTGTAAGTGCTCGACTATTTTGTAGTCGCTTTTGCGTATCAGCCTCATGACTTCCTCCACATCCTTCTCCAAAGATTCCCTCTCACCAGACTGGGAAGTTTCTTCAATTACCATCTTACCTTTCCCCTTATCTGCTTTTTCAGTCACCACTTTGGGTGATGCAAAGACCCTGCCGCTTCGGGTGATCGCTTCTGCTCCCACAACATTCTCTGCTGATTCCACAGGAAAACTTTTCAAATCTATCTTCTAACCATTACAATACACCTCAGCTCCGTAGTTCCACGAAATAGCCTTAGTTCTTTCATATGGCACAGGTCCCGCTTTGGTGATAGTGATCGTTGGTGGCTTCGGTGCATAAATAGTAACAGTCTTGTACGGGATGGAGATTGTCGCAATCTCATCCTTTTCTTCGGCCACCAAATCCTCAGACTCTCTTCCAATAGATTGGTCAAATTGTAAAACTCTGTCATTCATCATCTCCTGAATACAACTTCTCAACAATCCACATCCTCTCTCAGGATCAACAGAACATTCAACACAATCCTCGGCACATCCCGGGAAGACACCCCCCTTTAGCAACCCGGCCTTCACAAAGCTTAAGGGTGTTTTCAGTTCATCAACATCTATCACCAGATTCAACACCTCCTCCTTGAGAATTGCATTAACCCCAGCCTTCCCGTGATTCGGCATGGCATTCTGCACCACATTGGGAACATCATTAGAAAAATTGATCGCCTTACTGTCAATCATATCTTGCACTTTATGTTTGAAGGCTTTACAATTGTCAATGTTATGTCCCGGGGCACTCGAATGGAACTCACAGTGGGCATTTATATCGTACCCAAGTGGAGGAGGCCCATTCAGGGGAGCCATGGTCCTCTTGTTAATTAACTGCAGCTGTAACAAAGCCTGAAATAGTTGAGCGTACGGCATGGGAGGTGCATCAAAATGTCTATTTACTGCTGCCCGACCTCTATCTTGGTATCTTCTGTACCCCTGCTGATTTTGTTGATGTTGTTGTTGTTGTAGACGCTGTTGTTGCTGTGGCACAGGAATAGTAACACTGGCAACTTGTTGTTGGCGATATTGGTTCTATGGTTGACCCCTACCTCTTCCTATGAAACTCGTTACTGAATTAACATCACCTTCACGCTTCTTGTTCCCAAATACTTTCTTCCCTCCTCCTCCTCCTGAGGGTACTTCTCCCGCCTGAATCTTTCCGAGCTTGATGCCATTTTCCACCCTTTCACCGGTGATTATCAAGTCTAAAAAACTTCCCGACATACTGCTAATCAGTTTTTCATAGTACACCCCCGGTAAAGTAGCAACAAACATGTCAATGAGCTCACGCTCTACCATGGGGGGCTGCACTCTAGCAGCAAGCTCTCGCCACCTCTGGGCGTATTGTTTAAAGCATTCGTTACTTCTTTGGGAAAGATTCTGCAGCTGGACTCTATTTGGTGCAAGGTCACTATTATACTGATAGTGCCTTACAAAAGCTTCGGCTAGGTCTTTCTAGCTACGGACGTTAGTGGGCTCCAGCCCCATGTACCACTCTAAAGAAGGACCAGACAGGCTGTCCTAGAAAAAGTGCATCAAGAGTTTTTCATCGTCCGAGTACGCGAACATCTTTCTATAGTACGAGCGCAGGTGAACCCTCAGGAAAGTGGTGCCTCTGTACTTATCAAAGTCAGGCACTTTGAATTTTGGTGGCACCCTCAAGCCTAGGATCAGCCCCAGGTTAGACATATCCAGCCCCATAGAGTTTTGGCATTCAAGAGATCTCATCTTCTCTTCGATCATCTTAATCCTTCTATCAGCCTCAGGAGGTATTTCAGCAGTTATAATTCTTGGCGAGAACAAATCCTCCTGCCTATCCTTATTCCAGGTGTGGTCCATGCTACCATCTACAGCTCCTGTGGTGTCGAGGCCAAAGCCGTTTCCATTACCATTACCCCCATTAGCAAAACCAGCATGATTAAAACCTGTCGCATTTCCAAAACCAGCAGCGTGACCACCCCCTCTAGCAGTAGGGATGACTAAAGTTGGCATAGAATTGTCTGCGCGAGGAGTTTCTATATGAGGAGGGTTAGAAGCAACCCCACCATGTAACACCCCATCACTATCAACTCGTGCAATCAGAGGTTGCACTAAAGTCTGAAGTTGCACCTGGCCACTAGCTACCCCTTGCATGACCTCCATCAGCTGTGCCATACGATCTCTCATCTCTTGCATTTCTACCTGCATCTGATCCATCAGTATTTTCTAGTTTCCTCTGGTACCGTAGCGGTGAGTTATCTGATCTGCAATCCTGAAACACTAGTGGCACAAGAAACAAGATAAGGTTAACAGTTCCGATGCACCTGCGAATGTGAGAAACATGCTAAAATGCAAACATGTACATATGAGACAGGGAAATTTCCCCCATGATTCTAGTTTCGAGATAACAACCAAGACGACGGAGAACCCTATAGACAAGCATAGAATAAAAACTCCTCATATATACAAACATAAGCCCACAGGCAAAGTATAAACATCAAATGAGTTCAATCAGAAAAGGACCTCAACCAAAAGGTCTGGTGATGATCCATACAAAAAGTTTAAGCTAAAGAATACAAAGAAACAGATCAAGCTGGGTGGCGAGACTGGAAATCCTTCAACAACGCCTGTGTCTCCGGATGGTCTGACCTAGCGAGAAAACCACGTATCAGCAACTCCTGCTGACTGATGGTGGACTGAAAATCCTCGACCGAGTCCTCCTTCCCAAACACCTCCTCAAGTCTACGCCTATTGGCACTAGCTCCCTTTCTATGCTCCTCAAAGGTTGAAAGCGCTTCATATAGTTTGCAGTCACTATGTCTCCTGAGCGAAGCTTCCTTTGAGATCTCCTCATCTTTAGCTCTGAGCTGAGACTTCAGCTTGTTGATATGCGACTTCAATTGGTCTTCACGCTGCTTGCTGTTGGACATGGCAGTATTCCATTGAGCCTCAAACTTGGAAATCCGCAAATAGGCTCTATTCAGCTCCTGCTTCTTAGTAGCAAGCACACTAATAACAACATTTATGTCTAAACCCAACCGTTCTCTATCGCTCATCTCCTTAGTCAAGTCTGTTCCCAACTTGTTCACCAACTCAGTTTGCTTTTTCAAAGAATAATTTGCTTCACTCCTCTCACTTCTGAGTTGAGCAATCTCCAACTCCAACTCTTCGTTTGTCTTCTGCAACTCTTCCTTTTCACGACATACCTGATTATACCTTTGGACGTCCACTGTAGTAGGCTCCTCGACCACGGGAGGGCAAACAGGCTCCACTTGAGGATATGGCATCAAGAACTTCGTGGCCCTCTCATGAATCCAAGCCACGTAGGGGTCATAGCCTGACTGTTGCTCTTCCCTAATAGTGTCTTGCCTCTCATGTGGATACTTCGCCAAGCACGTTCAAGTCTAATCAAATCATCACCCTCTAACAAACCCGTGAGATACAGGGATTCCTGTATCTCCTCTTCTTTTGGAGCGTCCATGAGAGCATATCCGAACTGTCGTACCAACAGAGAAGGGTTATAGTTGACGCACCCTTTCCTTCCGACCAGGGGGACATTAGGAAATCCTCCACAACTATAAATAATGTCTGTGTCGAGCATGTCTCTATCAAACCAAATAATATCCTTAGCAGTCAAGCCCATCATCCTTTCAGACCACTCTGAGGTAGCCACAGTGTCCACAAACTGACCAGTCTTAGGCATGTGACTCATCAACCATCTATAAAGAAAAGGAACACAACATGAGACGTTCTTCCCCCTTCGGTTTTCATTCTTGTGGTGCACAGAATGATAAACGTCTCCTAAGAGTGTAGGGACCGGGTTCCCCGAGGCCAGCAGGTAGAAAGCATCCACGTCTACAAAATTAGGCAGATTTGGAAACAACACAATGCCATAAATGCAAAGTGCCAGAATAGCACTGAACACAATCCATCAACCATTCTTAGCGAACTTCGGAGCTTTCTCAACAAGAAACGGTAGCAGAAAACCATAAATTCCTTTCCTCTCAACTAACTTCCCCTTTAACTCTGCAGCGTCCAAATGTAATATAGCAGCGAGCACAGCCAGATCAGGCTCAGCATCTGTGTGGATGAACGACATCTGGTCACGGATAGGCACCCCCAACATATCAGAATACTCTTCCAATTTAGGCGCCAAAACAAAATCCGGAAAGACAAAGCATCTCAACTGGGCGTCGTAGAACTACAAGAGAGTATATACACCACTGATCTCAAAGGATGAAGGCTTGCAGACACATCTGGCCAGTCTCCCATAATCTTGTCTAAACTGTTCCATCACATTCCCTTCAACCATAGCAATCAGACTCCTCAAAGAACTGACATCTGGGGTAGGAAACCTGTAAGCAACTGTCCTTTTCAAGGGCTCTATGTCAAGTACGAAGAACAGAACCACTAGAATCAGGAGGGAAATATACACCTGCAACATAAATACATGTTAATGAAGAGATGAAAATGAGGATGCAAATGCAAATGCAAATGCAAATGCAACAGAGGATCAAGCTTGTTGTGCTGTAGCTTGAGAAGAACCAGCGCTTCACTTTAGTACTGACACATCACTGACATAAGAACCCCTTTTGTACCATGAACACAGGTTCACACTATAAAGAACTAGGTAGTCTGGAGGTCAAAGTTTCATGCATAACCCATCCACTCATAGGTATGGACCTATCCACTGACAAGGTTCAGCATCCTATGTGTTCATCAGCGTCACAGACTTTCAAGAAATGATGATACGTTCACCATTTTTGGTTTGGCATCATCACCCCTTGAAGAGGCCTCACTTAGTTGAATCCCAAATGATCGGTCCCTAGAGTCGACAACCCTCAAATCCAAATTCCAGTCGGATCCTAAGGATCGGAAAGGAAATCGTCAAAGAGAATCTCGTCTGAGCGTGAATTTCATAGGGAACTGTGTCTGCTAAGCAAACAGGTCCACCCAATAGTCTCCACTACTAATACTAGGTTTGTACTCAAGCCCAGGTCCGGCTTATCTCTCAATGGAACTTCCCACCCCACAGCACAACAAGTATGATACAATGCGGAAAGTAAAATGCGGAAGTAAATAAAGATAAAGCACATATATACACACACCCAAAAGGAAAACACACAAGCGCTAGGATTAACTCGCATAGGGGATATTCCTTTCCCCAGTAGAGTCGCCAGCTGTCGCTACTGCGAAAAAAGAGGCTGGCAATGACTAACAGAGTCGCCACCTATCATTATTTATCCCAAAGAGGGGAAAGGAAACGATCGGAAAAAACCTGACAAAAACGGGAAAAGACGAGGTCGTCGCAACCAAGTCCTAGGTTCAGGAGTCAGTTACGCAAGGGGAAGGTATGAGCACCCCTCACGTCCGTCGTACTCGACGGGATCCACGCATGTGTTATCTATCTAAAAGGGTGTGTAAACTATCTACGCTAAAGGCTTATGGACAAAAGAAAAAGAAAAGGACTGACTCGGCAGAGCATCGCCGCTCTGTGCCTACGTACTCCCTCGTGCAATGGGAAAGTCAGAGTCAACATAGTTCGACCAACTACGGCTAAAGAAAGGGGGAAGGTTGCTTGCCAAGACATCGCGTCTTGTGCCTACGTACTTTCATATGGTATGAAAGATCAGAGCAAACGTAGTTCGGGCTAACGAGAACACAGGCTGTTCAAAAGTTTTACTCGAGTAGGGTTAATAAACAGTTCTAGCAGTTTGGTGTATGCAGCTCGACCATTGGAGACTTAGGCGTTACCGTTTGCGATAGGACTGAAAGTTAACAACACTCTTGCTTATGAAAAAGGTTTTCTTGATTAAGATCCCGAAGGATAAAATGGTTTGAAGTGTATTTGTGTTTTTTAAAGAAGAAGTGTTTTGAATTAGAGTGTTCATAATGTATGTTGTAACAAAGTCTAAAACCTAGGATCGAATGCATCGCATATCCTCCTAAGGACGTATACTAAACACTCTAGGAAATTGAGAGGTAACCACTCAATCACCATTTCCCAAGTATAAGGCTCATGGCACAACATTCATTATCTTTATTAAGTGGATTGAAGTTGTTTGAAGATGAGAAGAGAAAGGGACAAACTAAAGGGGGACTACACCAAACCCTAGAAGTTGTCATGCAAAGTACACCTAAAGTTGGGATTACAAAAGGGAAACATCTACCTAATGTTATCATGCATGGTTAGAACCCTAATTTCTATCATAACCTCTCTTGAACAATAGAGGTTAGAAACCCTAAGGGAAGGAAGACAAAAGAAGAAGAAAGAACAAAATAAAACATGCAAATAAGAGAATGCATACATGGAATGCACAAGTAGGGTGAAAGTGGGAGGAAAACATGTGTGGGGCAGTAGCCACCACAAGCTCATCTCAACCAAGCATGCATATGAGGATGCAAAGATAAAAGGGAGAGAGATGCATCAAAAGCAAGCAAACAAGTGTGACAAGGTCACTAAGAAAAGTCCTCATGGATTCATTACTTTAGGTAAGGTTCAAGTTCCTCCTAAGGAGGGACCAAGCTACCTTAAATAACATTCCAGAGTCATGGGACAGAATGGAGGATGAGGAAAGAGTGCACAAATGCAAAAGCAAACACATCACAAGAGAAAGCAAGCATATGCACAAAGGAAAAGCAAGAAAGCTCCACATAGAAACCCTAATTAAAAGACTCAAAAGATAAACACAAATGAGCAAGCAAAAAGAAGTGTCGTGACCTAAAATTGAACCAACAACATCCTTAACATGTTAGCAACATGAATTACGAGGCCTTGAAAGCTCAAAGGATCCAAAAATGTCATATCCAAGTCAAACTAGGTCAAGATGTGTGTGGGAACCTCCCTTGGAGATGACTTGACTTGCAAGTCATCTCAAAATTAGGAAAAAGGCTCAACAATTACCAAATAAAATGCACAAGATAGCCAAACAAGTTGAAAAACAGAAGCCAAGGGCACAAGACCAATATCCCCTCAAAGCACCATCAAAAGAAAATTAAATTCAAGATGTACCACTTTGAAATGGGAGAATCGAAGGTCAAAAGGAAAGCACCAAAAGTCAACCCTAAAGTCAACCAACCAGGGGCAAAATGGTCCTAAAAAATTGTTCAACTCATTAAGAGTTTGAGGAACCATTTTCATTCATTGGACCAAAGGGAAAAGGAAAAAAACAAATAAAAGATCAAGCAATGTCACAATTTAATTCAAATAAAACCTCTCCAATTAATTAATTCATTTTTAAATGAAAAATAAACTAAAAAAATAAAATAAAAATTCTATAAAATAAAGGACACTCCAAGGAGTTTAAAACATATTTTTGGAGAAATTTACTAATTGGAGAAGTTATTTAAATGAATTAAATTGAAACAAGAAAATAAACAAAAAAAGAAATGAAAATAAAAATAAAACAAAACAACCCACGGTGCAATTAGCAAGGAAAATCAGTTGAAAAAGTGGACTAGGCCAGGAAGGGGGGTGCAAACAGTATCTGGGGCCCAAGGCGCCCAAACAGATTAGGGTTAAGCCAATGATCCACCAGGGCTGGTCAACGTAAGGACCACCGTGGATTTCAATCAGGGCCATCAAACCATTTGGTAATCCAATCAAGTGGATGTAAGCGTGCCAACACATAAATGAGCAATTCAAACGTGATCAGGTAAGCGTGGTCAATAGTGGTGTAGGGTACGTCTTAATCATGAGCGTCCAAAATAAAAGTCAATAGATCAAACGGTGTATGAGTCATCTTCCAACATGAAAAGTCAAACAAAAGCCAGAAAACCAGAGGGTGGCCGGAGATCCCTTCCGGTCATCTTCTCCGGCCACCCAGCCACCGTGAAAAAAAACCAGAAAATCACATGTATCAAATCTCCACCAAAAATGGCAAACTCATAATGCAAATTCATCCTCTCAACATGAGGAACTCAAATCCAACCTTAGTTTTCACTTTTGAGCAACACATAAACCAAATCGAAGACAAATGTAAACTGAGCATAAACTGTAAAACTTAAAATTAGCCAACCAAAATGTCCAGAATTCATCTACAACTCACAAAGAGTTCAAATCCATGTTTCATTTGTTCTAAAAACTCAAGAATGAGCCAAAAATCCAAACAACAAGATTTATGCATCAATCAAAAACCACACCAAATGCCAGTTCATTTTATATATTAATGATCTACATTGTTTCTACGTCTCAAATATGCAATAATGGAACAGAAATAAGGCTTAACAAGAGAGATATGGTGATTTTGAAATTACCTAGTGGAACACCTCCACTGGGTCTTGTCTTTGGCTGAACCTTTGAACATACCACCCAGAAACGTTCCAAATGCCTTAAGGAAGCTTTTGATGAACTCAACTTTGCTTGCAATGGTGTGTAGCTCCAAAACCAATTCTCACATTTCTCTCCTTTTTCCAAGTTGTTATTTCTGCCAATTCACCACCAAAACGAGCTCTAAGGGTTTGGGAAGATTCCTAGTCTTTTATATGTTGGGTTCAGATGAGAATGATGCTTCAATTCATGCCCTAAAGCCCAATTCACAAATCAAGTTTTTTATCACTTTTTCCACTTGCCATACACGCATTTCTCCACTGCACCATCCTTAATTCTGTTTCAAATCAATTCCAAATGGCTTGAGTTGATCAAAGGGCCAAGAATTAGGCCTTTTTTTGATTATATGGTGGATTTCAAACTTGTTACTTCAAGATGAAGAAACCATGAAAATGACCAATCTAATGAACTCTAAATGCAAATTTGAAATTGGCATTGTCTTTAGAACATTACTTGCACTCAAAAAATGCATAAATTTGCCTTGAGAAAGTTCCAAATCATTTAATTCCCATTTTCTCATTTTAAACCTTCTTTATGAAAAATTCAAACACCCAATCTTCAATCCAAGCTCCAACCATGACAAGAGATGATTTGGTAATGCAAATGGCCCTATTTGGAGCAAGTTTCATGTTAAAAAGATTTCCATTTGAAGTGTGCAAGTTGGTGAAATGGACCTATAATTTTATGACCTATAATCTTACTTTCCCAAAATACCCATGACTTGTAACCCTCATAACCTGAGTTCTACAAATTAGATTAAAGACTTCTAGTACTCTTCGGAAAGCTACGACCATGCCCTACAACTTTCATGTTGGCCAAAAGTTTAGGAGAAAGACCCTTCTAGGTCAAAAACGGCTTGGGAGTTGGTTGACTTTTGTTGACCAGAATCACATTCATCTGATGACCTGTAACGTGTCTGGATCATAACTTGAGTTCTATAAATCCTATCAAGGACTTCTAGTACTCAAAATAAAGCTAAGAACATGCTCTACAAGTTTCATGTTGGCCAAAAGTTGAGATGAGACTTGTATCTTGAGATAGGTGGTCTTGAAGTTAGGCACTAAATATGGGATTTTACTTTGGGAACCCTAATTTAGTAACTTCTCACACTCCTGATTCTTGATGAATTGATCTTGACATGATATATTAGACATTTTAACACAGCATTCCATGACCATAGAGACTTGGAATTAAGTTGTAACCTCCTTCAATTTCACAGTTAGCTGAGGATTTACTAGATGAAAACCCTAGATGCCACATTCTTGCCTAGGGCTTGTTCCACTTCACACAACAACTTGAATAAGCTCCAAATGGCTCTCAAAGCACTCAATAAGCTCTCTCAACATCTCATACCCATAATCATGACTTTACAAACCCCTAATGCTCTTCAATAGGCCTCCAAGTTAGGAGCTGACCCACACACATCTACCTATCCTTTCACAAGATTGTTGACTACCTCAAGATGTCCTGATGACCATTCAAGCTTGAGTAAAATCCCTTGCTTAGGCTCCACACTCTGAGAAGACTTCTCTTGCTATGCACAACCTCCTGATCCCTTGTTCAATGAAATATGCTATGCAATGCAAATGCTAGAACAAAATGAAATGAAATGAAACACAAACCAAGTTAAGAAAAGGTTGAGCAAATTTTGGGGTACAACAGCTACATATTCTCATCTGGCATGAGAAATCAGAGCATTTGTAGTTCAGCCAACTACAGGAAATGGTTCTCAATCGCAAGGATGCGAGAGAAAAGGAGTCTCAATTGCACGGGGGCGAGAGAAAGGGATCCTAGGCCTGAAACGCCTAAACGGAAGGGAATCGGAAAAGTGCTCGCTAGGATTATCGCTATGCTATACCTACGTACTCTCAACAGATATGAGAGATCAGAGCAGCCGTAGTTCGGCCAACTACGGGAAAGAGTCTCGATCGCACTAGGCCGAGAGAAAAAAGGGGTCTCAATCGCAAGGATGCGAGAGAAGGGAAACGGATCGGGACGCACACGCTAAGTCCTAAGACGTAGGAGCGATTGCGTCGCATATTTCCCAAAGGGAATACGCTAAACACTCTAGACGAAGTGAGAGGAGGCCCCCACTCATCATTTCCCATGTATCTATCGCTTACTCATAACGCTCGGCGGTGGCGCTACTGCGAAAATCGGCGCCGGCTATGACAGAAGAGTCGCCACCGTGCGTTATTTATCCCAACGGAGGGAAAGGAAACGCTCAGAGTAAACCTAACGCAAAACGGGAAAGGAATGTTCATCGCAACCAAATTCCTGGATTCGGGAGTCGATTACGCAAGGGGAAGGTATTAGCACCCCTCACGTCCGCCGTACTCGACGGGATCCATGCTTGTTTTCTAGTACGGATTGTTATTCTATCTACTCTACAGGTCTGGGTTAAAAAGAAAATAAAATGACTCGGCAAAGTATCGCACTTTATGCCTACGTATTCCCATCTGGAACGAGAAATCAGAGTCAACGTAGTTCGCCTACCTACGGGAAAGGAGGGGAAGGTTGCTCGCTAGGATACGGCATCCTATGCCTACGTACTTTCATACAGCATGAAGGATCAGAGCAAACGTAGTTAGGGCTACGGAAGACGCAAGCTTGTCTGACTGTTTTTATTACCTTCAAAAAGGGTTTTTCTTGATTAAGAGTCCAAGCGGACAAAAATGACACTTTGTTGTTTGTTTTGAATCTTTTACGAAAGAAGTGTTTTTTAGTTGGTTTGCAATCTCTGACGCACTAGAGACTATGATTTGAGGGTGACTACGTATTCTCATCAAGGCTGGTCTGAAAAGAAAAGAAAAATGACTCGGCAAAGCGTCGCACTTTATGCCTACGTATTCTCATCAGAGAATGAGAAATCAGAGTCAACGTAGTTCGGCTAACTACGGGTTACGGGGAAGGTGGCTCGCCAATACATCAGTATTGTGCCTACGTACTCTCAACAGGTATAAGAGATCAGAGCTTACGTAGTTCGGGATAATACGGATTACGGGAATTCAGATTCATCTATTTTTTCGAGTAGGGTTAACAAACAGTTCCAACAGTTTGGTGTACGCAGCTCGACCCTTGAAGACTTATGCGTTACTGTTTGCGGTAGAACTGGGAGTTAACGACACTCTTTTCTTCAGAAAAGCTTCTTTTGAATTATGGGCCCACGGGACAAAAAGGTTTGAAGTTTGTTTTCTGTCTTTTACGGAAGAACTGTTTTTTATGTTTGTTTGTATTTTATACAGCACTAGAGACTATGACCTGGGAACGAATGTGTCGCATATCGTCCAAAGGACGTATACTAAACATTCTAGACGATTGAGAGGAGGCCGCTCAATTATCATTACCCAAGTAGCCTAAGGCTCGTAACGCGCTTATACTAACTTGCCTTTATTAGGTTTTTTACTGTTGTTTGAGATGAGAAGAGGGGGGAGACAACTACGGGGAGACTATCAAGTCCTACTGTTGTCATGCCAAGGATTCATCCTATAGTTGAAGTTTGAAACGGGGATCTCCTAGAAGTTATCATGCATAGGTTTCAACCTAAAGTTCTAATCATCACTTCCTTATCAAAGGAAGTGAGATTCCTAGGGGATCATGTCAATGATAAACAGAAACAGATAAAGCATCAGCTTGAACAGTAAACAGTAAACAACTGTAAAATGCATGCAATGCAAGTGAGGGAGGAAAGGTGTGTGGGGCATCGGCCTCCACAAGCTCGTCTCAACCTCAAGCCAAGTATTAATAACTTCAATCATGAAGGAGAAATAAAATTCCATCAAGCAAATCACAAACCACATAGGCAAGGGAGCAGGGCTCTACCGAATACCCGCAAGCAAAGCCATACAGTAAAAATACAAGCAGAGGGAGCAACTCAACCTCTAGTGCAATCATGCTCCTAGCTTAACACAATCTAAACATGAACTTATTCTAATGCATCAAGCAAATCAAACAAGTCACATCAACAGTTGCACAAAAAGAAAATAGACAGGAAAGAAAGCAAATCAACAGCTTCCACAGCTTCACAGCAAAGCAATCCTCTGACAGCAGTTCAGTCCTCAGTCTGTAACTGTTCTTCAAGTCTATCCTCTTTAGGGGAATGAAAGGTACTCCATCTTCAAGCTTCAATCTTCAATAGGCTCCACCAAGAATGAAGAGAATCAATAAGATGATTGTTTGATAATGGGAAGCAGACAGTAAACCAAAGGAATCCTGTCTGACACTCAACCAGTTTATCAGAGAAAGGCATCCTCAAAAGTTCTACTCATTGTAAATGTCACACATCCCTCCAAAGGAGAGATGAGACTTTAACATGAGGACTTTTAATCATAGGATGGGAACAAAACCAACCATTACTTGAAGAAATATCTATTTCTAAAGCTCTCTCCTAAAGCCCTAATCTCCTAAGCTACAAAAAGCTAACAAAAAAGACAAGAAAAGCTCCAATCCAAGCTCCACCAGCCACTTCACATAAGCCTCATCATGTCCATGATATCTTCCAATGAGATCCAGAAGCCCACTATGCAAGGAAGCCCAACTTTGAGTCCATTCCAAATCAATCACCAAAGTTGAAACACCAAATGAACAAACAAGTAGAATATTCTATCAAAAATACCAAAACACATTCTAAAAATATGATTATTTTTCTATGGGAACATGCATTCACTAATAACCTATAGTTAAAAATCAGGACCTAATTCAATCTGTAAGTCCTCTAATAAAATCCTAAGTTGCAAGGTATCACTAAAGAGATCCACCAAAAATCACTCCTAAACAACTATACTAAAAGCATTTTTAAAATCATTTAAAAATCATGATAAAAATCACAAGGCAACCTCAATATGTATATAATAACAATCAAAAGGAATGAAAAGTTTATCCCATGCTAAAAGTCATCAATAAAATCAATCAAAAGGAAAGGCTATGTTATGAACATGTTAAGACTAGCCTAAGTATTAATTCGATCTAAAATACCAAAACTAATTCTAAAATCCTAAGAAAATTTCTAGGGGAACCTAAGCATTTTATGTATCTATAGTAGAAAAACCAGAGCCTAAAACTATGCTTAAAGGCACTAAAGAAATCACACACCAAAAGTGGTCAAAAGGGAAATCAAGTGGGGAAGTCTCTAAAGATCTAGTTCAAAACAGAACCTAAACCTACCTAAAAATTACCCTAAAAATTTCTGGGAGTTCCTTAATATGTCTATAATAAACCAGAAAAGAATTAAGTCCAAATTCTATATCAAACTCCAGAACAAAAATCGGCAAGAAACTATGCAGTTTTTGACATTTTATTATCCAACTAAAGGAGAAAAACGAAATCAAATTGAAAATTAAACGAAACTAAAATCCAATTGCGCACAAAGATCATAGACATGATAAGGATCATCCTAGAATTTTATCATATTTTTCTAAGCATTTTTTCTATTTTATATGAATTAAAATCAAACAGCACACAAAACAGAATTTTAATGTCATTAAAAAACAACAATCAAATGGTTAAATTAAATCGGAAAACCAACCTACGGATCGGAGATTTGATCCGGTGATCGTTGATCAAGTGAATTTGCAAATATCCGAACAAGATTATATGGAAAACTTCAAGATCCATAATAATTCTTGCAAGAAGATGAAGATCGAACACTTCGAATCCTAATTGCTCCGAATAAGTGCTTCCAACTTACACTCCAGTATCCAACTTCAATTTGCACGAAAATTGATTATGAAACTTGATCCGATAATGATGATGAGTGGAGGTTTATGCTCAAGATTCCATTGATTTCAATGAAAAATCAATGGATCCAATGACAAGGAGCTATGGGTGAGGGTTTGGAGAATGAAGAAAATTGAGAGAATTGAGAGAGTGAGAGAATTCTTGAAAATGAAAAATGAAAATTGTGAGGAGTTTTTTTTTTGGTTTGGAGTAGATCCCTTAAGTACTCCTTAGGCTTGGATCCCAAGGTAAGGTTTGGACTTTGGCTTGTGAAAATTGGTTTGGAGCTTAATGGTATGATTTTGGGATGTGTAGCTTATTCATGAAGTCACAAATTGGAACACCATGAACCAAGCCCCAAATGAAAATTCTAATAATGCCAAAGTGTTTAGAATATCATTTCCAATCAAAATGAGTACAAATTTGGCTTGAAATCATTCAATTACCAATTGTTTTGAATTTTTCCCTTTTAATTCATTAAAATGGTCTTTTTTGTGAAATTTCTTCAACCAATGCTTGTTATAATCCATATCAATGGACTCTTGATACTTGGCCAAGCTAAAAACATCATTTTGAGCAACTTTCATGTTGAACAAAACTCCATTTGAAGCTTGCAAGATAGTGAAATTGACCTATAATTCAAAATGACCTGTAATGTCCAAATACCCAATAGCGTTTTAATGAAACGCAGCGCTTTGTACCTCTCTTCATTCTCTTCAGAATTTAACAATTAATCACAGCCGTGGATGCTAGCTTCAGTCAATGGTCCGACATGGATCCAACGATCCTGGCTCATCGTCCCCAAATGTTTGAAAAATGGAGGGAGAAGCTCAGACGGTGGACTGAGCTTTGCGCCACCGTCTTCTCCGGTGAGGCATATCCAAAAGTGCATCATTCAAGCCAACTAAATACCCTATCTCACTTGAAATTTCATCCTGAGTTCAATTCCAACCTCTAAATTCACTGATTCTATCCCTAACTCCAAATACGATCCCAATTTCAGAAAAATCACAAATCTTGAATCACCTCAAAACCTAAAATTAATGATCCTATTATGAACTACACTCCTCCCTGGTCAAAACTAACCATCCAAACTCCATTAAAACCTCAAGAACTAGGAGTTATAATCTTCAACAGAAAATGGCATCTCACTTAAAATGTCTCTAATCCTCAATCTTTTGCACTGAAATCCAACCTAACATCATCCCTAATCTAACAACACATCAAATCCTAATCAATTCACTACAAATTGGAGCAAAAAATGAAAGTTGCAAACCTGGTTTAATGTGATGAACAGATGGTGATTCTCCTTGATTCAGCCCTCAATCTTCTCCAGATTCATTCAAGAACCACTCCTAAAGCTTCTGAAACAAATGATTTGCACTAAATTCTCCTTAATCCTCAAAACTGATTCTTGATGCAATGGTGAAATTTTCAAATGCTCTCTATCGATTCTCTCCAATGCTGGCCCAAAAAATGATCTGAATCCAATGCATATGTTATATAGAGTTGATTAGAACTCTCTAGAAAGTTCTGTAACAACCTGAATGAGAAATTGAAAATCTCATCCCCTTTGAAAATCTCATATGCAACAGTCATGCATTGCTCTGTTCTATCTCACTATCTGGCTTGAATTTCTCTCCTCATGATATTTTGAAGTGAATGGGATGTGCAATTGCCTTGTTTTTTATCCAAAGGTATGTAATTCAAATGTTGCTTCCTTCTTAAGTAACAAAAGGGAACCACATGCAAATGACCTAAACTCCAAAATATGGTAATGTCATCATCTTTAAAATGTATTTTCTGATCAATTTGGTATATAACATTGCTTGGTTTGGCCATAAATCAAGAATTCCACAATTTTGGCCTCTTAATCACTTTAATTTCTTCATTTCAAAGCCATTTCAAACCAACTTCTCCTATGAGCCAATTCAAAGCCTCCTTGATGCATGGTCAAGGTTAAAACCCTATTTGAGCAACTTTCTAGTTGAACAATTTTCCATTTGAAGCTTGCAAGTTGGAGATTTTGGCCCATGCTTGAAAATGACCTATAATCACCAATACCCAAAATACCCCTGGCTTGCCAAGATCATAACTTGAGTTCTACACATCCCCTTGAGGACTTCTAGTACTCTATGGAAATCTAAGATCAAGATCTACAACTCTCATGTTGGCCAAGAATACATTTGAAACCTCCTTGAAGGGAAAAAGTTGCTTGGAAGTCAAGTGACTTTCACAAATAAATTTCAGTGTCATCTGATGACCTGTAATTTGCAAGAACCATAACTTGAGTTCTATAAATCCCCTTGAGGTCTTCTAGTACTCAAATTAAAGGTATTGAGATGCTCTACAAGTTTCATGTTGGCCAAAGATCCATTTGAAAGATTCATTTTGACTTATGTGGCTTTGAAGTTAGGCACTAAATAGGGGATTTTACACTGAAACCCTAATTTAGCAACTTCCCACATTCTTGATCTTTCTTCTTTGCTTGATCTTGGCACAACACCACACATGTATCAACATACCAATCCATGAACCCCATGACTTCAAAGTAGGCTTTGATACTCTCCAATTTGCACAATTGATCTAGGGTTGACCCAGATGAAACCCTAGTTGACTGCACTTCAACTGTGGCTCTCATACTTGAATCAATGACTTGTCTCAGCTTCAATAGGGACCTCTAGGAATCCCATGAGATCCATACACACCTCAAATTCACATTCCATGTTTCACATCCCACTGATGATTCTCAATATTCCTCAAGATAGGATCAAAACCCACATGTAGGCACTCAAACTTCTCAAGACTTCAAATCACTTCTTGATGGCTTGGATGACTTCTCTTCTTGGATAACACCTCTTGCTAGGCTCTTCTCTTGATGGACACCCTTGATCCCTTGTTGGAGGCATGCTATGCTAGGATATGCAAATGATTGGACTATGTACATGATGTAACTATGCAAATGAAATGCAATGAAACATAAATCAGGCAAGAAAAGGTTGAGCAAATTTTGGGGTGCAACAGCTGCCCCTATTCAAACGGCTTGGACCCGACTGGGTGAAGAGCGAATGGCCTTCAAACAATCGAGGTACGAGACGGTTGAATACCAAGAAACCCGGAAATTTGCCAACCGCAGAAATAAACTGCACACTGCTTGGGGAACTACATCCACCAACTGAATCTGGTTGTTACGGCAACAACTGATCCAACGTCTGATAATAATTATGATCTCAACTTCAACCACCTATGTAACGCCATAGGGACTGAACAAGTTTTGCAAAAACACCTCCGTCCACAACTGGACTAACCTTGTCAACACAAGAAGAGAAACAAATTCGTCAACACAAATAGAAATTCTGTCGACACAGGAGTAACCTTATCCACATCTGGACCCAAATTTCGTCAAATCACGAACAAATACAAATTTGTCCACGCCAGGACTCACATTTCGTCAACCCGGAGAAAATCTCAACAACACAGAAATAGAACTTTGTCCACGTTAGGACGCTTGTTTCGTCAACACGAAGAAATCTCAACAGCACTTATCCATGTTAGGACTCCACATTCCGTCAACACAGAAAGATCCCATCAGAAGCTTGTCCACGTTAGGACTCCACATTCCGTCAACGTGGAGAAATACTATCATCATAGGAATAAAACTTTGTCCACGTTAGGACACTACATTCCGTCAACACGGAGAAATCCCGGCGACTTCGCTGGGGATGAGTGGTCTGCATCTCGTCAACACGAGGGGATCCTATCAACATAGGAATGAATTGTCCACGTCAGGAATAAATCGTCCACGTTAGGAATAAACTGTCCATGTTAGGAATAAATTGTCCACGTCAGGACTCACATTCCATCAACACGGAGAAATCAACCCGTCACCATGAAGAGAAATAAATTTGTCCACGTCAGGACTCACATCTCGTCAACACGAAAAACGATAAACTTGTCCACGTCAGGACCCGCACATCTCGTCAACACGAGGAACTATAAACTTGTCCACGTCAGGACTTGCATTTCGCCAATACGAAGAAAGAGCTCTGCTGGGGGTAAATGGTCCACGCCAGGACACCATTTCGTCAACACGAAGAGTAATCAATTTGTCCACGTCAGGACTTCACATTCCGTCAACACGGAGAAATCAAATATGTCCACGTTAGGACTAGCACATCTCGTCAACACGAGGAAATAAGTCTTTCCACGTTAGGACTTCGCATTTTGTCAACACGGCGAAATCCCGTCAATACAGGAATAAATTGTCCATGTCAAGACTCATATCTCGTCAGCACGAGGAACTCCTATCAACATAGGCAATAAAATTTTGGCGATTTCCGGGGGAATACTTCTGTCAACCAGTAGGAAAATGCATCCGTTTATCCATACAGGAGGATACTCCGAATACAGTTTTTCTGCAATAGCTAACTCCATTGATCCCAACCCACAAACCTTTTAGCACTGACGTGACAGCGACTTCGAGGAGGACTCTACGGGGGCTATTCGGAAACCAAACTACCAGACGCCTGTTTCGATAACCGGCGGCAACTTCTGAAATTTTGATTCATGAAACCCTTTGATGCTAACGTAACAGCAAATCTGTAGAGAATAATCCGCTGACCAGATAAGAGAAACTTCAACAAGCAACTCTGGCGGGGAAAATAAGAGAAATTTAAACAAATAACTCTACTCGGGGACCAAGATAAACTTAAACAAATAACTCTGCTCGGGGTCAAAGAGAAACTTAACCAAGTAACTCTGTGGGGAAAATGGTAAGATGAACCGTATCATCACACGTCTCACGGCGAGACCTCGAATACCTGGTAATAGATCTGAGCTAGAATCCCATACACCTGCTGAGAAACACCTGATTTATGTTTCACGAATGCGTATGTTTGAAAATGGCGTAATGCTCCGTACGACACGGAAATGCTACGCGTTTGAGTAGATGCAAATATGACGATATATGCAAATGCAAATGCAGGCTCAAGCCGTCGGGGCCACTCTGATAGTGATGTCTCAACAACATGAATGTTGAGGATAAAGCCAACTCCGCTGGGGAGAACAAGTATCACAAAGTATTCTGGTAAAATAAATGTCGGAAACACAACCAACTCTGCCGGGGAGAGATTAAACATCAATTTCCACTGGGAGGAAAGAACAAACACCATGTTGGTGAACAAACTTAATTGGGGAAGAAGCGACACTTCTGGGCAACACACACTGTCTGGGAACAATTTACACATTCAGAGTTACCACTCTACTGAGGATCAACATCCTGTCAATGGCATGACGACTTGCGGGGAGCAAGAAAACCATCCTTCGCGGATATAAACCTCTCGAACCAACAACTTGGTTAACCGTTGCGGGAATCTCCCCTGCTGGGGATTGAACATGCACATCTTCATTTCGCTGAGAAGCGCAACCTCTGCAGGGGACATTGGTTTTGACTTGCTGAGGTAGTCCTATGAACGACTTTCCATGAGGACATTCTCCTGGGGGAAATAATTCCCTCCTTCGGGAAGTGATAAATGTCATTTCCACTTTCTGGGGATAAGCTGCGACTAGCTGAGGAATGACATCAACTGGAGCCAGGCCTTACGTCAAGCGACCTTGGCTGGGGAATACAATTCCTGACCGTTTGCTCCAAGGTAAGAACCCTGCAAAACACAAACGAGACAAAACAGGCATATACAACAGAATCTATCCGGGTTAGCGTCCGTGACATTACTTCAGTCAATTCGAAGTTTTAGCAATTATTGGCAAGGGCCGGCAAGATTATGTAAGTGCAAGTTTATCAAAAACATCGGCGTCTTTCACAAACAAAACAGTAAAGAACAAGCATCAAGTATTGAATAACATGTTTTATTGATAACGGGCCTCTGAATAGGCAAAGTTTTGTACACTGGATGCAACTCCTGAAAAGAGGAAGTTACGCACAACCACACATAAATATATGCACAAGAAGCATAAAGAAAATACAAAACAATATTTGTATACATGTCGGCAACGTGGCACATACAAAAACCATGAGCTGATACTCCTATGACTCGCCTGACACTGCGCTTTCCTGGTACTCGATCTTCGGAAGAGATTGTTCTTGGATAGACGGCCCCCCAGGTACTCCCAAACCACTAAGCAATGCCGTATCAAATCCGGACCGCAGTCATTTGCTTTTTTCAATCCCTAACTTTTGTGTGAACCGCCCTTTGCGGGTTTTCAATTCACCGGGATACCCTTTTTTGCCGAAGTCGCCCTTTTCAGGTTTTCGACCTCGCGGGTGTACATTTTTTTCAATTTTATCCCTAATTTTTGCCCGAACCTTTTATTCTTTTTTCTGGTTCGCCGGGATGCCCCATTTTTTCCTGGACTCTCTTTTTACTGTCCAGCAGGTCACTTTCAAGCAAAGTATTTTTTAACTGCGTCCGAATTCACAGGAGACGTAAAGTCTTCACCATCCATGGTGGATAGTAACAAGGCTCCTCCAGAGAAGACTTTTCTGAAAATGTAGGGACCTTCGTAATTGGGAGTCCACTTGCCCCTGTGATCTGATTGTGGCGGGAGAATCTTTTTCAAAACAAGATCGCCCATCTGAAAGCTTCGAGGGCACACCTTCTTGTCGTAAGCTTTCTTCATCCGGCTCTGATATAACCGATCGTATGCTAGAGAAGCTAGTCTCTTCTCATCCATTAAGCTGAGCTAATTCAGTCTATCTTTAATCCACTCTGCCTCATCGAGTTGGACATCACGTAAAACCCTCAGGGAAGGAATCTCAACCTCCAACGGTAACACCGCCTCCATCCCGTATACCAATGAGAAAGGGGTTGCCCCGGTTGATGTGCGTACCGTCGTACGATAACCGTGCAAAGCGAAAGGTAGAATCTCATGTCAGTCCTTATACGTCACAACCATCTTCTGAACAATCTTCTTTATGTTCTTATTGGCCGCTTCGACAGCGCCATTCATCTTGGGCCGGTAGGGAGAAGAGTTGTGATGCTCAATCTTGAAATTCTGACACAGCTCTTTCATCATTTTATTATTCAAATTTGAACCGTTGTCGGTGATAATCCGCCCAGGGATTCCATATCTGCAGATAATATCTCGTTTGGTAAATCGGGCTACCACTTGTTTGGTCACATTGGCATATGATGCTGCTTCCACCCATTTGGTGAAGTAATCGATTGCCACCAAAATGAACCGGTGTCCGTTTGATGCCGTAGGCTCAATCTTACCAATCATATCAATCCCCCACATCGAGAAAGGCCACGGTGATGACATCACATTCAGAGGGCTCGGAGGCACATGGATTTTGTCCGCACAAATCTGGCATTTATGACACCTTTTTGCAAATTTGAAACAGTCTGTTTCCATAGTCAGCCAATAATAACCTGCCCACAGCAGTTTTTTTGTCATAGCATGCCCACCAGCATGTGTACCAAATGTACCATCGTGTATCTCTTCCATGAGCAACTTTGCCTCTTTCTCATCTACACAGCGTAGCAACACCAAGTCGTGGTTTCTTTTATACAGGACACCGTCCGGATTAAGATAGAAATTGTCAGCCAATCTCCTGAGAGTCTTCTGATCTCGACTGGATGCCCCAGCGGGATACTCCTTGTTCTTCAGGAAATTCTGGATGTCAAAATACCAGGGCTTACCATCGGGAGCCTCGTCAATGGCAAATATGAAGGCAGGCCTATCAAGCCGAGAGATAACAATCTGGGGAGCCTCGTTCCAGAAGTTAACTTTATACATTGAAGACAATGTCGCCAGGGCGTCAGCCATTTGATTTTCTGCTCGTGGCACGCGATGCAATTCCACCTTGTCAAAGAAAGGCAACAATCTCCTGGCATAGTTCATGTAGGGTATCAAATTGGGCTGACGTGTCTCCCATTCTCCCTTAATCTGATTCACCACTAGAGCTGAGTCTCCGTATACATCCAGATTCTTGATTCGCAAATCAATGGCTTCTTCCAGACCCATAATGCAAGCCTCATATTCAGCCTCGTTATTGGTAACAAGAAAAGTCAATCAGGCAGTAAATGGGATATGCGACCCATGAGGAGTAGTGATAATTGCACCTATTCCGCTACCATAGGAATTAACTGCTCCGTCAAATATCAACTGCCATTTGGAACCCAACTCTGGTCCTTCGTCCGGCAACAGTTCTTCACAATCTTTCATTTTCAGGTACATGATATCCTCGTCAGGAAAATCAAACCTCATCGATTGGTAGTCCTCAACCGGCTGCTCAACAAGGTACTATGATAGAACGCTACCTTTAATAGCCTTTTGCGAAACATATTGGATATCGTATTCTATTAACACCATCTGCCATCGGGCAATTCTTCCGGAGAGTGCTTGCTTCTCAAACACGTATTTGATTGGATCCATCTTTGAAATTAGCATGGTTATATGATTCAGCATGTATTGCCTCAAACGTTTGGCGGCCTAGGCTAGCGCGCAACACGTCTTCTCGAGCATTGAGTATTTGGACTCACAGTCGGTAAAATTCTTACTCAAATAGTAAATCGCATGCCCTTTACGTCCGGTCTCGTCGTGTTGACCGAGAACACAACCCATACTTTCCTCAAGAACCGTCAAATACATAATCAGAGGTCTCCCGGCCACTGGGGGTATCAAAACAGGAGGTTCCTGCAAGTATTCTTTTATCTTGTCGAACGACTTTTGACAATTTTCATTCCAGGTCAACACCTGATCCTTTTTCAGCAACTTGAATAACGGCTCGCATGTCGCAGTTAGGTGAGATATGAACCGAGCGATGTAGTTCAACCTCCCTAAAAACCCACGCACTTCTTTTTCTGTTTTAGGCGTCGGCATTTCTTGTATAACTTTTATCTTTGCAGGATCAACCTCTATTCCCTTTTCGCTCACAATAAACCCCAGCAGTTTACCCGATCTCACCCCGAAGGTGCACTTGTTAGGGTTCAGTCTCAACCTGAACTTCCTAAGCCTTTTGAACAATTTCAGCAGATTAACCAAATGCTCCTCCTCCGTCTGGGATTTGGCAATCATATCATCAACATAAACCTCGATCTCTTTATGCATCATGTCATGAAAAAGAGTCATCATAGCACGTTGATATGTTGCCCCAACATTCTTCAGTCCGAAGGGCATCACTTTGTAGCAAAATGTTCCCCAGGGAGTAATGAAGGTAGTTTTCTCCATGTCTTCTGGTGCCATTTTGATCTGATTATAGCCTGAGAAGCCGTCCATGAAGGAGAATACGGAGAACTGAGCAGTGTTATCGACCAGCACATCAATGTGAGGAAGTGGAAAGTCGTCTTTAGGGCTCGCCCTATTTAAATCACGGTAGTCTACACACATTCGCACTTTACCGTCTTTCTTCGACACTAGTACTATATTAGCGACCCATGACGGATAAGTTGTAACAGCTAGGAAACCAGCATCCCACTGTTTTTGAACTTCCTCTTTGATTTTCACAGCCATGTCTGGTCTGGTTCTTCTGAGTTTTTGTTTAACAGGCAGACATTCCTCTCGCAACGGCAGACGGTGCATAACCATGTCCGTATCTAACCCAGGCATATCCTCGTATGACCAAGCAAATATATCACTATACTCTCGCAGTATCTCAATCAGCCTTTGATGTCGTTCTGCAGCGCAACCCCTATACGGATATTTCTCACAACTTCTTCCGACCCCAAGTTGATAATCTCAATTTCCTCCTGATGAGGCAGAATGATTCTCTCTTCCTGCTTCAACAAACGAGTCAGCTCCTCTGGCAAGCCACTATCCTCAACAATCTCTTCCTCTGCTTGGAATACCGGGTGCTCGAAGTCGAAACGAGTCATAGGCGGTTTGTGGAAGATGTCATCTGAAATATTAGTCCTGCAAAGGAAATGGTTAAACGCTTCAACACGCAAACAAAGCAAATAACCACGTTGCCATTTATTGTCAAAGTAAAAACAAGAAAAACAGGGATCACAATATTTGTATATGAAAAACACCTTTATTTTATGATTAAAATAGTGCAATACACATAATCAAGTAGCCCTAAGGTAAAATCACTATGCCCCCGGGTAGGACATAAGATTATTCAACAATTGACAAAACAAATCATTACTGTTTAAGAGTCACTGGGACAGTTTCCCGGATGGACCAGTTGCAGAGACTTTGTCCTAGCACGCTTGGCTTGATCCACGCATCCATATCGCAGTCACTATCTTCGTCTTCAGCATCAGAAATAGCGTTGATAGTCTCAAAGCACACCCCGCTTGGCGTAATCGTTACCGGTCCCTTGAACCTGGGCGCTTCTGAAGATGACGCTGACGACGTCGATCGATACCCTAGCCCAAACTTGTCATTCTTCACGGGAATCTCCAAAACCTGCCCCCAACCTTTAGTCTCACCCGTCTGCACTAAAGCTTGAGCCTCTTTGTAGGATGATACTGCCACCTCTGGCATTTTGCTGGAACCCTGAGCTTTATCTTTAATTCGCAACCCTTCGAAGGCTTGACAAGGCGTCTCGTGTATTTCTCCGTCGACCTCCACATATCTGAACGATGACAGGTGACTGACCAAAATGTCCTCCTCCCCGCAAACGGTAACAACACTATCACCCACCATGTACTTCAACTTCTGATGCAATGTGGATGTTACGGCCCCTGCAGCATGGATCCATGGGCACCCAAGAAGGCAGCTATAAGCTGGATGGATATCCATGATGTAGAATTCGGTATCAAAAATTTCCGGCCCCACCTGCAGCGGTAGTGTTATTGACCCAAACACTGATCTTTTCGTCCTGTCAAACGCCCTCACAACCAAATCGCTGGGCATGCAAATAACTCCCCGTGTGTCCAATTTCATCATGGATTTCTTTGGAAATACGTTCAACGACGATCCAGTATCCACCAATACACGCGACATTGCGGTGCCCCGGCATTCCAGCGATATATGCAAAGCCATGTTGTGCTCTTAACCCCTGGGTGTTAGATCAAAATCTGTGAAACCCAGGCTATGTCCAGCGTTGACATGCGCCATTACCCCCTCTAACTGATTTACCGAAACTTCTTGAGGCACAAATGACGTATCCAGAATCTTCAGCAAGGCGTTCCGGTGGGCCTCAGAACATAACAACAACGACAAGATAGAAATCTTCGACGACATCTGCTGTAGGTGTTCAACAATTTTGTAGTCGCTTTTGCGAATCAGTCTCATGAACTCCTCTACGTCCTTGAGTGACGTATCCTTTTCTTTCGAATGAGTAGGCCCGCTTTCACTTACTTTGGCTTTGCCTTTGGCCAATCTCTCTGCTTCTATTTCAGGTGAGGTAAAGATCCTTCCGCTACGGGTCATGCCCCCTGTTCCAACGACATTATCAACAGCCCCAACTGGCTGGCTATTCACCACAATCTTTTCACCATTGCAATATGCTTCTAACCCGTATGTCCACGGGACAACTTTCGTACTCTCAAAGGGAACAGTCCCTGCTTTGGTAATCGTAATAGTTGGCCGCTGGGCGGGCGCCGTTATCGTTATAGTCTTCCTCGGGATCGTCACCGTTGCAATATCATTCTGCTTATCACATAATGCCTCCACAGGATTTTCAACCACAGTTCGATCAAATTGCAAGGTCCCTTCGTCGATCATGGCCTGAATGCCCTGCTTCAAATCAGTACAACCCTCAGGCTGGGTCCAACACTCTAAACAGTATTCATCACAACCAGGGAATACTCTCCCTCTGAGCAACCTGTTTTTCACCTCACTCAATGGTGTCTTCAGCTCATTAACATCCAACACCAAGTTCAAACTCTCTTATGTTAAGATAGCATCTGCCCCATGATTAGGCATAGGCTGTTGTACAATATTGGGCCCCACCTGGCCAAAGTTGATGGCTTTACTGTCCAACAAGTCTTGAACTTTATGCTTGAAAGCATGACAAGATTCTACGTCATGTCCGGGCGCCCTAGAATAGAATTCACAATGCTTGCTAGCGTCATACCCATAAGGAAGTGTCGGTCCTGTAGGCGGTTCCAATGTTCTTTTCTCGACCAAATTCAACCCCAACAGTGTCTGAAGAAGCTCTGCATATGTCGACGGAGGCTTATCAAATACCCTATTCGGCTTTGCGTTCTGAAACCTTCTTTGACCCTGATTCTGCCTTTGCTGCTGCTGTGGTTTTTGCTGCTGCTGTTATTGTTGTTGAGGAATTGGAATAGTAACACTGGCTATTTGTTGAAGTTGATTGTATTGATTTCTGCCTCTGCCCCGACCTCTGCCACCAAACACAGCGCTTGTATCACCCTGTCGTCTTCCGCCGAACGCTTTTCTCGCACCCCCAGCTGAAGTAGATTTGCCTGCCTGAATCTTTCCAATTTTAATTCCATTTTCGATCCTCTCTCCCATAAGGATCACATCGGAGAAGCTACCCATCGAAACATTGAGTAACTTGTCATAGTACATTCCTGTAAATGTCCCCACAAACATGTCATTCATCTCCCTTTCAACCAAAGGAGGGTGCACCCGAGCTGCCATATCGTGCCACCGCTGCATGTACTCTTTGAAACTTTCACCACTTCTGCAACTGAACTCTGTTTGGCGCCAAATCGCTGTTATATTTGTAATGCATAACGAAAGCATCAGCCAACTGCTTCCAGCTTCTAATCTGAGTGGGCTCCAGTCCCATGTACCATTCCAATGATGGTCCTGATAAGCTATCTTGAAAGAAATGCATGAGCATCCTTTCATCATTGGAATATGCAGACATCCTTCTATAGTAAGAACGTACATGGACCTTTGGGCAGGGATCCCCTTTGTATTTGTCGAATGTTGGAGCCTTGAATTTTAATGGCACCCTCAGCCCTGGTACCAACCCCATAGTAGTCATATCTAACCCAGCGGAGTTCTGATCAACCACACCTTTCATCTGCTCTTCTAGCATTCTGATCCTCTGAACAGGGTCAATGGGGCCCTCAGGTCCCATACCCCTTCCCGAAAAAGCGTCATCCTGGTGATCCACGTTCCAGTCATTGCCATACCCATCGTAACCCATGTTACGGCCAAATCCTTGCTGATTGAACACAGGACCCTGTCCTCGGTTGCCGAACCCAAGATTGACCCCAGCAGGTCCAAAACCATTGTTGAAAGGAAATGCTCCAGCGCCGTTGTTATTCACATTACCAAATCCACCATTACCGTGGCCATACCCCTGATTGTAGTCGTAACCTTCATTACCAAAGCCTTGATTGTTGAACCCGAAGTTCCCGTCCTGATTGACATTGCCATACCCATTGTTTTCGAAGCCAACATTGTTAACGAATCCTTGATCGGCATCCACAGTGTTGCCTTTGTTGTTAACAACATGCCCATCACCATTTCCAGTATTGCCATTACTAGCGCCAACACCTGCACAGTACCAGTGTTTCCATTGACAGTCACAACAGGTGGAGTAACAACTGCCGATATCTCAGCCTCCCGGCGAGGAGTTTCAACAGAAATATGGTCAGTATTGCCATTTCCGTTTGCCCGCGTCAGCAGCGGCTGCACCAAGGTCTGAAGATTCTCCTGGCCCTTGGCCATGCTCTCCATAGCTTGCATGAACAGAGTCAGCTTCTCACGAATTTCTTGCATCTCGACCTGAACTTGATCCATTATCTTCTTGCAGTTGTTTCGGGTTGAATAGCGGTGGACTCTTTGTTCGTCAATCCTAAAAAACCTGTGAGATGTAGGAAATAAGATACAGATTCAACAAGTAACTGGCAATGCAAAAATGAATATGCAGATGCAATATGTGTCTGTGTGTTAGGGAGATCAACCCCTGATTCTAGTGCCAAAGTGCCAGTGAAGTGACAATGCTAAGAAGCTGGGATTCATCCACGGAGAAAACATCTCATATATTGCTGCAAAGAGCCCAACAAGGTAGAAATACAATATCACTGATGTTGCGGTGGAAATAGGATCACAAACTATTAATGAGTTTGAATCGCAATTCAATTCACAACCGCTCTTTGATTTATCCGAAGGAAAAGGTCAAAAAGGGAAAACCTATTTTGCATCGTAAACACAATGCGGGGAAAGATCTAGGGTTCGGGGGTTGGTTAAATTTAGGGAAGGTATTAGCACCCTAAACTTCTGTAGTACTCTACAGGAACCTTTTGTTCAAATGTTTACTATTTGCTTTATTTATTTGCTTAAGGTATACGTACAAAGGGATTAAAAGTGAGAAAGGAGACCTAAGGGGTTAATTCTAAGTTTACTCGGCAAGACATCGCATCTTGTGCCTACGTATCCTTACGGGAGTGGAATCAGAGTAATCGTAGTTCCCCTCAAAAGGGAGGTTAGAGACTTCTTGACTGTGGTCAAGGTCTCAAGGGGGATAAACATGTCTTAAGGACACGCTTACGCGGAGTGTAGAAACTCCAATATCTACGTTGTAAATTGTTAAGTGAATTAGGGTTAGGTTAGGTTAGGGATTCTGCGGCGGGAAACCCTAAAATGAGCACGACGGCTCTTTGACCTAATGCTAGGGGTAAAATTGTAATCTTGCCTGCGGCAAGGCATTTGTGAAAATTAGGGTTTGTGAGGTTGTAAGGGTTGAAGGTGAGGACTATTGACACGGCGGTCAAACGGCTAGACCTAATTCCTTCGGAGGAGTGAAATTATTGGTAAAGACGCGATAAACATACAATGGCAGAACATAAAGTGCGGAAAGATAAATGCGACAATTGTCTCGCAAAATTACACCCCATAAGCAGTTACAAATATGATAATTGAATATTTAAACTTAAAATAAAATCAATTGAACTTAGTCAGCTGCAAAAAACCAAAACAAACAGAGACTGTTATTATACGGGGTTAGACGAAAAATTAGACAAGAATTTTAGGAATTTAAGTAGAAAATTATAATTTTAACGAAACAAGAAGAAAATTAGAAATTTGGATCTTAAAAAGGAGGATGGTAGCGAAAAATTAATAAACAATGAAAATTGATACGCAATGAAGATAGTGATAATATACAAGTGATAATGGAATATGAAATAGCAACGATGATGTCAGATTATGTACAAATATAAAAATAAATACAAAAATAAATAAATAAATATTAGTGAACAGGTTCATGGATAATCAAGAATACTGTTAGGAATGAAGGATGAAAATTGGAATTGACGATAATTAGAAGTTAAGTGATGAATGTTTTGAGACGGTGAGAATTTAGGTAATTAGAAAAGAGTTAGAATGGAATTAGGTTTTTTTGGGTGAAATTTAGAAAAGTTAGAGTTTTTAATGTGATTAAGAAAAAGAAAATAGATTAAAAGTTAGAATTAAAAGTTAGCAAAAAAATTAGAACTTCGAAATTTGGTTTTTAAAAAAAGGGTTAGAAAATAAAAATAAAAGTTTGAAAATAAAAGAGAAAAGGTTAGAATTTTAATAAAAAAAAAGATTTAGCATTAAAAGTTAAAAAGTCAGTTAGAACTTTGAATTTTAAAAAAAAGTTTCTTGAAATTTTAACATAAAAGTTATGAATTTTTATATTAAAAAAAAAGAAATATTAACTAAGAACAGTTAGAGTTTTAATTTAAAAAGAGTTAGAATGTTAGAATTTTAATTAAGAAAAAATGGTAGAAATTTTGAAAAAAGATATAAAAAGATTAGAAATTAAAAAAAGAAGAGTTAGTTACTTTTGATGAAGACTGCAAGAGTTTTTGATGTTTGTCGATTTCCGTTCTGTTGCTCCTGAGGGTCCTTTTATACTTGATTTTTTTAAATCTTTTTCAATCTCAGATTTGATTTGAATATCTCAATCTTTTTCAATCTCTGATTTGATTTGAATTTTTATGATGATTTCAGATTTGATTCAATGATGGTGATGTTGATATTTAGATCTGATTTTCTCATGATGATGATATGATCTGATTGATTTGATTTTGCTCCATCTGTGATTTATTGTGATTGGATTTGATAAAAAAAAGTGTTGGGATTTAAATTTAAAAATGTTAGCAAAGAAAATAAGAGTTTCAAGTTAAATAAAAATTAGAGTTTTAAGTTTAAAAAAAAATAAGTTAGAATTTTAAAATAAAATATTTGAATGTTGATTTAAAAAAGTGTTAGAATTATTTTAAAAACTGTTGGAATTTCATTTTAAAAGGAATTTAGAATTTAAAAAAAGAAAAAGAAAAGGGCGTTAGAATTTAATTTTAAAAAGAATTTAGAATTTTAATTTGAAAAATAAAGGTATCAAAAAAAGATTTAGATTTAATTTTAAAAAAAAAGGATAGATTTAATTTTAAAAAAAAAGGTTAGATTTAATTTTTAAAATAGTTAGAAAAAAAGATTTAATTTTAAAAAGAAGTTAGAGAAAAAAAAGATTTAATTTTAAAAAGAAGTTAGAGAGAAAAAAAAGATTTAATTTTCTTAAAAAAGTTAGAAAAAAAGATTTAACTTTATAAAAGTTAGAAAAAAGATTTAGCTTTAAAAAAGTTAGAAAAAAGATTTAGCTTTAAAAAAAGTTAGAAAAAGAGATTTAGCTTTAAAAAAGATAGAAAAAGATTTAACTTTAAAGAGGAGTTAGAAAAAAGATAAAAAAAAGTTAGAAAAAAGATTTAATTTTAAAAAGAAGTTAGATTTTTATTTTAAAAAACGTATTAGAATTTGATTAAAAAATGTGTTAGAAATTAATTTAAAAAAGGTTATAAAAAAAATTTACTCTTAAAGAAAAGAAAAAAAGTTAAATTTTAATCTAAATCCTAAAAGTTAGTAAGAAGAGCTTAAAATGATTTAAATAAATAAACTAAATAGAAGAAAAAAAAAGTTAATAAAAAACATTAGTAAAGTTATAAAAAATAAAAAAAAAATAAAAAATAATTAAATTATTATTAGTTAAAAAAACAAGATCTAAAAAAAAGGTTAATTTATTAAGTTAATCAGAATTTAAAATAAAAATAAAAAAGAAAGGGTAAAATTTGGGGTATTACAGTTGCCCCTATTTAAATATCTACACCGGATGATTTGAGTGGCGGAGACTCGAGGAATCATGGTGGAGGGATTTAAATATAGATAAAACCGAAAATTTTGCCCTTAGATGCAGTGATATGAAAATGCTATGGACAACACGAAATGAAATGTAATGCTGACACACTGTGAATATGGTATGATGCGTAAGATGCAAGTGATAAATGCAAGGATACAGACGACATGACGGCGCATGGGACGGACATGACGACCAAACACTGGGGAAAACGACGCGCTGGGACAGCAGCACAACACTGGGGAATTCTAAAAGTGATAGTCAACTGGCGCGAACACGACCAATTGTCATTTTTAGAACGGGAACGAGATTCTCAAATGGAGATGGCACCTACGAGACGACCTCCACTGGGAATCTAAAAGTAAAACTGGATCAAGTACGATTGCAAGATCGATCACAGAATGCATGGAGCATTGAGCAAAGAATAACATCCAGGCTTCTGTATCCTATCCCTCGTGACAGGATCAAACGGACTTTTCGGGAATCCATAGCAAATATACAGGGTAAAAACCGGCTGTATGCCAAAATAAATGGACTTTAAGAATAAGATCCTTAAATGGAGATGGCACCTATGAGATGACCTCCACTTGGGAATGTCTAATAATAACTGGATCCACACGGTTGTAAGATCGATCACAGAATGCTGGAGCATTGAGCAAAGAATAACATCCAAGCTCCTATAAACTATCTCTCGTGATGGGATCGGACGGACTTTTCGGAAATCCGTATCAAATATACAGGGTAAAGACCGGCTGTATGCCAAAATAAATGGACTTCGATGGGAAATGCCCTGATAAGCTTCTCGAGGGAGAACTGTCACTTATCGTTGGAAGGGACTTACATGCCAAAACAGATAAGCACTCAAATAAAGAGGATGCTGCTTATCTGATATATAAATCTTCTCATATTTAAGGTCGGCGCCTGGAATACGATTCTGATTCTTCTTTTACTAAAGGATAAATGAACTTCTTCATACTTCAAGATCGTGCTCTCCTGAATATGAAAAGGGTAAACTGAACTTCCTCATACTTCAAGATCGTGCTCTCCTGAATATGATTCGGCTCCTTCTTTTACTAAAGGATAAATGAACTTCTTCATAATTCAAGATCGTGCTCTCCTGAATATGATTCCGCTCCTTCTTTTACTAAAGGGTAAATGAACTTCTTCATAATTCAAGATCGTGCTCTCCTGAATATGATTCCGCTCCTTCTTTTACTAAAGGGTAAATGAACTTCTTCATAATTCAAGATCGTGCTCTCCTGAATATGATTCCGCTCCTTCTTTTACTAAAGGGTAAATGAACTTCTTCATAATTCAAGATCGTGCTCTCCTGAATATGATTCTGCTCCTTCTTTTACTAAAGGGTAAATGAACTTCCTCATACTTCAAGATCGTGCTCTCCTGAATATGATTCTGCTCCTTCTTTTACTAAAGGGTAAATGAACTTCCTCATACTTCAAGATTGTGCTCTCCTGAATATGATTCCGCTCAAACCTCCCCGTGCTTCAAGATCGTGCTCTCCTGAATACGATTTGGTTCAAACCTTCCCATACTTCAAGACGACAGGGAAAATGGAAGCCCAACTGCTCAATGGAGATGGCCATTTGCTGCGAGTCATAACGAAGATAGGATCGGCCTCTCAGGCGAGAGATGTCGCTTATTTTGCAAGAGTAGCAATAATAAGCCTCTCATGTAAGAACTGTTTGTAGAGGTGATAACAGATGATGATAAGCTTCTCAGGCGAGAACAATCGCGTATCTGGTTGTGTAAGGTTGTCATATCGACATGTTTCTCATGCGAGAAATGTAGCATACCGATGCTGTAACATGTAGGATTGTAAAGTGTTGTACTGATAGATTTTCCAGGCGTGAACTGGCGTGTATCTGTAAAGGATTGTAGTTGATTTTCCTGAAAGATAGTGCAAAATAAATGCACATCCGGGTATAGTGATAAACTTCTCGGGCGAGAACAGTCGCGTATCTGCCATGGTATGGTGAACATCTTTAGATGGTGCAAAATAAATGCACGTCCGGTTGGGCTCGACGACCGACAAGACTGAGATTCAATCTAGGATCGAGCTAGAAAGAAAATTGGTGATCAAGACTCCATCGAGGGAATGATCTCGAAGGGTAAATACCATATCCTGGTGAGGAAAGATAGCTGAAGTAACCGTCATCCACGAGGGTCGAGCTCTGTGGGGAAACTGGAAACAAGTAGGTATTTTATGCTTAGGGCTGACAATCTGTTTGGAGAGAATGGACGAACCCAGTTACTTGGCGGTAACAACCAATGATGGTGAAACACAATGAACCTGTGAATGCTAACGCGTATGTTACTGCATATGTTAATGTGAATGTATGTTAATGTCTATACAAGATGTTATGAAATGAGTATGTAATGAGTATGCAATGAAATATGTAATGAACATGCAATGAATATGTAATGAATATGTAATGAAATATGTAATGAATATATAAAATAGGCATGTGATGCTTATGCCCCTGCGTATGCTGACGAACAGACTAGAGACGGGACGAGAGATGAAATAAACATCTCGACGGAGATACCCTGCATTCTCTGCAACCAATACGTCAATCATGGGTGAGAAAGATCAATGGTAGAACCAAATCTGGTTTTAAAGTTCTGAATTCTCTGGGGAGAAGGTGATCTGCTTGGGGTGCACAGTATCATGTCTTCACATGGGGAGAAGAAAACCTGAGGGACACTTTCGAGTTACCCCCAGAAATAGTTGTCGGCTTATAGTCTCTCTGGGGACTGTGATGAGGCAATAGTTTAGGAGCCTGTTGCAACACTGAGATTTACTGGGGAGTGAAGGCCGCGTGAGTAAAATCCATCGGCGCATGAAGAAAGTCGTGAAACCACATGGTTTTGATCTTGAAGGACCTTATAGTAGTCGCCATTTGTCTCCTCAAAAAACACGGTGCCCCAGGATACTTGCGTTGTGAGGTAGGGTCATCTCAAGAGGATTTTATAGAGAACATGGAGTCTGATTGCCCCACTGTTTTCAAACTCTTTGAGAGATTTGTCAGGTCTCGACGTAGCTGGCACAAATTAATCGTGTTACGACGAAATCTTTGAGAAATAGCTCCTTAAGGACGTCAACCTCGCATTGGTAAGTGAACTGGGAAACTGCCTGCCCCTGTATAGCAGGATCTTCAAGTTCCATGGGTTATGTCCATATATAAATCTCTAAGATATCAAGCAAAGTCATCATGCCTGAAATGCCTATCCTGAGCTTGTCAATGCACACATATATTTGTCTTGAATTTTTGTTTTGAAAAAAGATATCGCAATAACTTGTGACCGAAATCACTAGTCAGGATATAAGTTTTAACTATAATGCCAACATGAATTTTTGAGCATAGCTCGTAGGAGTCAGGAAACGTGATCTTGTCGAGTATGCTTTCAACCGAAGTCCTACTTCAATTAGGTCTTTTAAAGGTTGTATCGTGGCTCGGTTCACGGTTTAAGAAACAAAAGGATAAAGGCTCAAAGTTATATTTATACCCACCCCTTCTTTGTGATGTTCTACAATCCTAATTCAGTTAATCGGATGCGAGTGCTCATATCTCAAGCGGATTTGCTATGGTCGAGAACTTATCAAGGCTGTGGACATGGCAGTCACTCACCTATTTCTAATGGCAATTGGTCACACGATTTTGTTCTTTACTAGGGATTATTTATGGTACCCTCTTTGCTTTTATTCCCTAATTTTTGCCTGGACAATGTCTTTTGATCTGACTTTGGAGTCCAGCGGGATGCCCCAGTTTTGCCTAAGTCTCCTTCATAGGTTTTGACTTAGCGGGCTCTTATTTTTTGAATATTCTTTTATGCACAAGTCGTGTAAATCTTTTGAAAGGCTCGTGACTGCCTCACTCCTTAGGTAACTGAGGGATAGTCATTGTATTGGACTTCTTAAGATGCTAAGGATAAATTCTCGAAGGTTTGCTTCCTCCTTTTTGAGAGTCTAAGTGCTCGATCAGTTTAACTGAAACCTACCCTGCCCCAGGTTAGGATGAAGGTTCTTAAAAGAAAGAAAAAACTCCTATTTCAAGGCTCAAAGAGGTTGACTAGGGATTAACATCCTTATATCTCCAGTGTTTGGGATTTGAAACAATGCCTTACATCATCAGCAGGTTTTAATTGAAAGCATACGACAAGAAATCTGACGTTTTAGGTTCGTCATCCTCCTCCCAATTCTCCATCAGAACAAGAGATCGGGTAAAGTTGGCATTATGATTTATGAAAACGTTTTTTGAATGAGTGAAACGAATGGATTTATTCAAGACAAACATATGCGTTGCATTAATTAATCAAAGATAAACAAGTTCGTACATGCTAAATATGCTTAATCAAAGAGAAATACATATAAATAAACAAATGAACTGTCGGAAAAATCCTTCTAAATTTTTATGAAATCTTGCATTCAAACGTAACAGTTTCCTTTGGCGGAGCCTCAATGGAAGGGACGTCTGGTTCATGATCACTGTGAGTCGTCATGGCTTGCCCCAGTTATGCTGGTCACATCTTCAACAGTTTTCAGTCGTTGCTTCAAAATAACTTTCCCAGATTCTTTGTTGATCCCAGTCATATCATCTTGAGGGTTACTGAAATGAAGCGAGCTAGGCCTTCGAATAATTACCGGATTCGGCTGATTTGCCACAGGAGTAGCATGCTTTGCAGAATTCGAACTTGACAAGTGAGGGACCCCGAAAGGAGTCTCGATCTTCAGCTGAGCATTGCTAAAAGACAACTTCTTCGTCTCTAGAAAATTTCTGACAACTTTCTTAAGAGCGTAGCAATTCTCTAGATCATGGCCGGGCGCACCCTCATGAAATAAACAATGAGCAGCAGCGTTGTAACCTGCAGGTAACGGATTAGGCGGAGGACCCAACGCACGGGTGGTAATCAGACCTTGTTGTACCAAATGGGAGTATAACTCAGTGAAAGTCATCGGAATTTGAGGACAAGGCTTATACTGACTTTTACGGAGGTAAGGAACCTGATCCTGTGATTGCTGGTGAACAGGAGCGTTGGGCACTCGTTGATTGTCGACAGGAACTTGCATAGGCGGATAACCGAAAGGTTGTTGATGAATCGGTGCTTGATATACCGGAGCTGACTGCACAGGCTGGTATGTAGGAAACCGCTGATCGAAAGGAGGTGCAACAGTAGCTACATAGGGTTGTTGAGCATATGGAAACGGATACCCTTGAACATAACTCTGCTGGTGCTGCTAAGGCTGAGGAGTAGCTGTTCTGCGGTTCTTCGGACGTGCAGGTCCTTTACCATGGTCGGAGTTAGGAGTTTTGCACTTTGGAGGGGTAGCTCGTCGAACTGGTTGAGCATTAGGAGGCACCAAACCGGATTGAAGACCATGAGGAGGTACATTCTCGACAATAACAGCTTGTTGAGATTCCATAGCGGTATTAACAGTCTCAGAAACAACAGTAGACTGAGCATCCACCTTCACACTAAGAGCTCGTAACATCTCCAAAATATGCCCTACACTTCCTCGAAGATCCTCGAGTTCATGGCTGACACGGTTGATCTCTTGGTTTTGATCTTCCATCCTTTTGAAGGGTCGTATTGATGCAGAGAACTCAGGGTGACAAAACTGGAAGGTGAGAAAACCGCGTATGAGAAACCGGGGGACACATGCAATGCAAAAGTATGATGCTAAAATGTGAATGCAAATGAAGATTTCATGGAATTCAAATATTCACGAATATTGCGGAATACCCAGGAAACTTTTGTTAATTTATTGAAGACAAATTACAAATAATATTCTTGCAACCAAAATAGCTAAATAAAAGCCTAGAAAATCCTAGAGAAGCATCTTCCACTACTTCAGTGAGCAGACGGAGATCCGGAGGAAAATAAATATTCGTAGAGCCTTCTCTTCTTGTAGGATTGTATCTCATCATTCTTCGACTGAATCTGCTTTTGAAGTTCTTCGTACTCGCTGACCATCACATGGTATTTGTTCTTCCATGATTCTGTTTCGCGTTGTGATCTCTTCAAAGCGATCTTCAAAGTCTCAGCTTCAGTCATGAAATACTGGACAGGTTCCTCTCTTTGAGGTAAAGGATCCTGGCGAGAGTAGGGCATCTTCAACTCAATAGCTCTTCCTCGGACCCATTGAAGGTATGGTTCCATGGACACACAATTAGGTCTTCCCAAACTTTCTTTGTCTTTCCTATGCATACGATTCCAAGAAGATAGAATCTGATCTTGAAGCTTTTTGTCGTCTTTGAAAAAGATTTTCTCCACATGAATACCTTTAGGCGGTTCCCTCAAGGGGTATCCCAACTGTCGGCGAGCTAAGACTGGATTGTAGCTAATTCCTCCAGTGAAGCTGAGCAAAGGCACATTGTTGAAGTTTCCACAACTATCAATGATTGATATCCCATCGTACATGCGATTATACCAATCAATATCAGAGTGAGTTAAAGCCATAACTTTTTACGACCAACGTTCTTGATTAGGTCTCCAGAACGGACCGGACTTGGGTAAGTGAGAAATAAACCACTTGTATAGTAATGGCACACAACATGTAATCATTCCTCCACCATGAAAGTTTCGAACCAATAGCGTTGGAACTGGATTTCTCCTCACGAAAGTCTTGATTGCATTAAGGTCCACAAACCCCTCAAAACTAAGAAAAAGCAGCAACCCATAAATAAGCAAAGCAAAAATTGTCTCGAAGGCAAACATGTCTTTATGATCGGCATAAAATTGGGCTTTCTTAATTAGGAAGTCCCTGGGAAAACCGGAGATCCCCCCTTTGGTGATCATATTGTTTTTGACCTCGGATATCCTTAGACAAATGGATTTAGCAATATCTCGTTCTTTAGGGTCTTCCTCCAAGAAAGGGAATGGAGACTTATCCAAGATAGGTAATCCCACCAACTGAGAGTACTCTTATAAATAGGTAAAAGCTGATAATCTAGAAAGGTGAAGCAGTGATAATCCGGATCATAAAACTGTAGCAAAGTCGCAAGAAGTCCTTCGTTTACTTGAATCTTCAACAAAGACAATAGCCTTCCATATCTGTTTTGGAACTTTTCTTGATCTTGAACCAAATCTCTTAGCTTCTCTAGGACTTCCAAATTAAAACCCTTAAAAGTAAATCTCAAAGTATGCCTTCTAGAGTGATCCATGGTATCCTGCAATGTTCATAAATAGAGTTTGAATTCCATGAAGTCTTAATGTAATATGATGCTTTATGGATGCAATGCATGAAAACACATAAAGTCCTAGGTTAAAAGAACATGAGCGGAGTTAAGGTCTACCCATCCCCGAAAAGGAGTGTACTATAGGTTAGTTGTACCTGCAGAACAAGGTTCTAAAAAGTGCCCAAAGTCATCAGCCCATCTTTCGGATATTATCAACTTTCCGACTGACTCGGGGGTTAATAATATTCTCAAGAGAACCTCTTTTGAGTGTAGTATCGCGTAGCAACCATTGTAGGACTACTCCCACATAGTTCCCGCACTACGTCCTAAATAAGGCCAAGGTGGTGTTAAGGTACTACGGTTCCCAATATCACAGACTCCAATCGACCATGGAAAAAGTTTTCACGATTACTCGTTCAACCGAACCATTTTCGAAAAAGTCTCAACTGAGCGGTGATTCTCGAATCAGCTTGGTCGGGGTTCACTCCCTATAAGCCTCATCGAATATATCCCTATCCTATAATAATGTCACTAGTCCGGGCGTAGGACTTATCTCACAACACAAGGAACAGTCCCAAAATCAAAGTATAATATATACATGCAAATGAATAGTAAAATAAATAGTAATAAATATGAACAAATTAGGGATAACCATTAAAAGCTTAGAAAGTCCCCAGTGAAGTCGCCATTTTCTGTTGCGGTGGAAATAGGATCACAAACTATTAATGAGTTTGAATCGCAATTCAATTCACAACCGCTCTTTGATTTATCCGAAGGAAAAGGTCAAAAAGGGAAAACCTATTTTGCATCGTAAACACAATGCGGGGAAAGATCTAGGGTTCGGGGGTTGGTTAAATTTAGGGAAGGTATTAGCACCCTAAACTTCTGTAGTACTCTACAGGAACCTTTTGTTCAAATGTTTACTATTTGCTTTATTTATTTGCTTAAGGTATACGTACAAAGGGATTAAAAGTGAGAAAGGAGACCTAAGGGGTTAATTCTAAGTTTACTCGGCAAGACATCGCATCTTGTGCCTACGTATCCTTACGGGAGTGGAATCAGAGTAATCGTAGTTCCCCTCAAAAGGGAGGTTAGAGACTTCTTGACTGTGGTCAAGGTCTCAAGGGGGATAAACATGTCTTAAGGACACGCTTACGCGGAGTGTAGAAACTCCAATATCTACGTTGTAAATTGTTAAGTGAATTAGGGTTAGGTTAGGTTAGGGATTCTGCGGCGGGAAACCCTAAAATGAGCACGACGGCTCTTTGACCTAATGCTAGGGGTAAAATTGTAATCTTGCCTGCGGCGAGGCATTTGTGAAAATTAGGGTTTGTGAGGTTGTAAGGGTTGAAGGTGAGGACTATTGACACGGCGGTCAAACGGCTAGACCTAATTCCTTCGGAGGAGTGAAATTATTGGTAAAGACGCGATAAACATACAATGGCAGAACATAAAGTGCGGAAAGATAAATGCGACAATTGTCTCGCAAAATTACACCCCATAAGCAGTTACAAATATGATAATTGAATATTTAAACTTAAAATAAAATCAATTGAACTTAGTCAGCTGCAAAAAACCAAAACAAACAGAGACTGTTATTATACGGGGTTAGACGAAAAATTAGACAAGAATTTTAGGAATTTAAGTAGAAAATTATAATTTTAACGAAACAAGAAGAAAATTAGAAATTTGGATCTTAAAAAGGAGGATGGTAGCGAAAAATTAATAAACAATGAAAATTGATACGCAATGAAGATAGTGATAATATACAAGTGATAATGGAATATGAAATAGCAACGATGATGTCAGATTATGTACAAATATAAAAATAAATACAAAAATAAATAAATAAATATTAGTGAACAGGTTCATGGATAATCAAGAATACTGTTAGGAATGAAGGATGAAAATTGGAATTGACGATAATTAGAAGTTAAGTGATGAATGTTTTGAGACGGTGAGAATTTAGGTAATTAGAAAAGAGTTAGAATGGAATTAGGTTTTTTTGGGTGAAATTTAGAAAAGTTAGAGTTTTTAATGTGATTAAGAAAAAGAAAATAGATTAAAAGTTAGAATTAAAAGTTAGCAAAAAAATTAGAACTTCGAAATTTGGTTTTTAAAAAAAGGGTTAGAAAATAAAAATAAAAGTTTGAAAATAAAAGAGAAAAGGTTAGAATTTTAATAAAAAAAAGAGTTAGCATTAAAAGTTAAAAAGTGAGTTAGAACTTTGAATTTTAAAAAAAAGTTTCTTGAAATTTTAACATAAAAGTTATGAATTTTTATATTAAAAAAAAAAAAAATATTAACTAAGAACAATTAGAGTTTTAATTTAAAAAGAGTTAGAATGTTAGAATTTTAATTAAGAAAAAATGGTAGAAATTTTGGAAAAAGATATAAAAAGATTAGAAATTAAAAAAAGAAGAGTTAGTTACTTTTGATGAAGACTGCAAGAGTTTTTTATGTTTGTCGATTTCCGTTCTGTTGCTCCTGAGGGTCCTTTTATACTTGATTTTTTAAAATCTTTTTCAATCTCAGATTTGATTTGAATATCTCAATCTTTTTCAATCTCTGATTTGATTTGAATTTTTATGATGATTTCAGATTTGATTCAATGATGGTGATGTTGATATTTAGATCTGATTTTCTCATGATGATGATATGATCTGATTGATTTGATTTTGCTCCATCTGTGATTTATTGTGATTGGATTTGATAAAAAAAAGTGTTGGGATTTAAATTTAAAAATGTTAGCAAAGAAAATAAGAGTTTCAAGTTAAATAAAAATTAGAGTTTTAAGTTTAAAAAAAAATAAGTTAGAATTTTAAAATAAAATATTTGAATGTTGATTTAAAAAAGTGTTAGAATTATTTTAAAAATTGTTGGAATTTCATTTTAAAAGGAATTTAGAATTTAAAAAAAGAAAAAGAAAAGGGCGTTAGAATTTAATTTTAAAAAGAATTTAGAATTTTAATTTGAAAAATAAAGGTATCAAAAAAAGATTTAGATTTAATTTAAAAAAAAAGGATAGATTTAATTTTTAAAAAAAAAAGGTTAGATTTAATTTTTAAAATAGTTAGAAAAAAAGATTTAATTTTAAAAAGATGTTAGAGAAAAAAAAGATTTAATTTTAAAAAGAAGTTAGAGAGAAAAAAAAGATTTAATTTTCTTAAAAAAGTTAGAAAAAAAAAGATTTAACTTTATAAAAGTTAGAAAAAAGATTTAGCTTTAAAAAAGTTAGAAAAAAGATTTAGCTTTAAAAAAAGTTAGAAAAAGAGATTTAGCTTTAAAAAAGATAGAAAAAGATTTAACTTTAAAGAGGAGTTAGAAAAAAGATAAAAAAAAGTTAGAAAAAAGATTTAATTTTAAAAAGAAGTTAGATTTTTATTTTAAAAAAGGTATTAGAATTTGATTAAAAAATGTGTTAGAAATTAATTTAAAAAAGGTTATAAAAAAAATTTACTCTTAAAGAAAAGAAAAAAAAGTTAAATTTTAATCTAAATCCTAAAAGTTAGTAAGAAGAGCTTAAAATGATTTAAATAAATAAACTAAATAGAAGAAAAAAAAAGTTAATAAAAAACATTAGTAAAGTTATAAAAAAAAATAAAAAATTAAATTATTATTAGTTAAAAAAACAAGATCTAAAAAAAAGGTTAATTTATTAAGTTAATCAGAATTTAAAATAAAAATAAAAAAGAAAGGGTAAAATTTGGGGTATTACAACTGAGTGTACAATAACAAGAAGGCATGACCTCAACCAGCAATCCTGGTGATGGCCAGCACAATGCAAATAAAGCATATACAACAGTGCATAAGGTAATCAAGTGCGACCATATGCCCGATACTCCTCTAACAGTCTTTTAGTCTTGGGATGACCCGGCTGGGAAAGCAATCCTTCAACGAGCGAGTCTCTTTGCCTGATAACACGCTGGAGATCCCCGATGGATTCCTCCCAAGCACCCTCTCCAAAGCACTCCTCTAGCTTCCGCTTCTGGGATGCAGACTCTTTCTTACGCTTGGTAACTTTGTTCAACGAATTCTAAATGTTGTATCTCCGCATAACCTCTTCTTCAAACTTTTTCCGGCTAGCCTTCAACTGATCTTCTAACTTGGAGATTTGCAATTTCAGCTTATCTTCTCTTTCTTTGTTATTTGCCAGTGTAGCATTCCAGGTTTTGTTGAATGTGGAGATCTCCCGGTAGGCTATATCAAGTGCTTTCTTCTTGGACTCCAGCATGTCATGAGAGCTCTTGAAATCTATCCCCAAACGTTCACGCTTCTTCCGTTGTTCAGTCAGTTCTGCACCTAACTGGTTCACCAGCTTTGATTGCTGCTCGAAGGAATATACGGCTTCATTCCTTTCGCTCCTGAGTTGCACTAGCTCTTCTTCCAACTTCTCGTTGGCTTTCATCAGCTCTTCTTTCTCCTTCATAACCTGCTCGTATCTCTCAATAGACACAGTGGTTGGCTCCTCAATCACGGGGGGAGTAGGAGGTAATACTGCAGGAAACGGCATCAGCGCCTGCCTTGCCCTATCTTGGATCCAGACCTGGTACGGAGCATAGGCTTGACTATCATTCTTACCCAACAACGACTTACCCCTCTTGCAGATGTTATTCCAAGCATGCTGAAGCTTGGATAACAATTCTCCCTTCAAATCACCTGTGAAGTACAGAGATTCCTGCACTTCCTCCTCTTTTGGCGGGCTTTTCAAAGCATAACCGAATTTCCTGATCAACAATGACGGATTGTAGTTAATGCACCCTTTCCTTCCAATCAGAGGAACGTTAGGATACCCGGCGCAGCTGTAGATAATCTCAGATCCCAGTAAATCCCTATCGAACCAGACAACATCTTCTGAAGAAAGCCCTATCGGATGCTCAGACCATTCCACCATAGCCGCAGACTCAGCGAAGATACCCTTCTTGGGCAGGTGACTATCAAACCACATATACAACAAAGGCACACAACAAGGGACGTTCTTGCCCTTCCTGTTCTCATTCTTATAATGCAGAGAGTGATAGAAATCTCTAATCAGTGTAGGCACAGGATTGCCTGAAGCAAATATATGGAATGCATCCAAATCAACAAAGTCAGGCATATTAGGGAACAATACAGTGCCATAGATACACAAAGCAAGGATAGCATTAAACACAATCCAACAACCGCTCTTGGCATACTCTTGTGCTTTCCCAACCAAGAACTTGAGAGAAAAACCAAAAACTCCATTCCACGAGGTCAACAACAACTATGAGGAGTCTAAATGCAAAGCAACAGCCAAATCCTCCAGTTTGGGCTCAGCACCCATATGAATGAAGGGTACCCTGTTCTGAATGGTCAACTCCAAGATCTCAGCATATTCCTCTATGGTCGAAGCCAGAATGAAGTCAGGGAAAGTAAAACACCTCAGCGGGGGATCGTAAAACTGCATCAGTGCATACAATCCGTTCAGCTCATACGTAGTTGGTTTGCAGACCAACCTAAGCAGTTTCCCATAACTTTTCCTGAAGCTTCTCTTCACATCCTCATCAGCTAAAGATATCAAACCACGTAAAGAAGAAACATCTGGAGTAGGCAACTTGTATGCCACAGTCTTCTTCAAAGTATCCATAATAGCAGACAGAAACTCGGGCAACTAGAATCAGAGGGTATGAAATACACCTGCAGCACAGACACATGTTAATGATATGCAGAATGAGTATGCAACAATGCAATATGCAAACATGCAACAGGGATCAAGTGATATATTGCTGAAGAGATCCATCCATAATCCTGTCTCAACAGACCCACAATACTGCTCAAACCTGGTCTCAACAGACCCATAAAAATGCTCCACTTTGGTCTCAACAGACCCAAAACAATGCTCCAACCAGGTCTCAACAGACCCATAACACTGTCCTGATGAAGAACCCCAAGTAACCACACATACTGATCCAATATTAAGAAATCTGGGTAGTCTGGAAGTCAAGTTTCCTGCATGCCCCAATCCCTCTCACAGGTAGGTGTCCTATCAACTGACACAAGGTACGGCATCCTATGCGGTCGTCGGCGTCACAGACTTTCAAGACTAACGATACGATACCCAGAAGGTGTGGCATCATCATGTCCTGAAGAGGCCTCACTTAGCCAACTTCCAATTGATCGATCCCCGGATTCGACAATCCAACTAACCAACAACCCCCTCAACCCAAAGGGTTGAAAAAGAAGTCAACCAGAAGAACCTCGTCCGAGCATGGATTTTGCGGGACACTAGTACATGCAAAGCATGCACGCGCCCATTACTTTCCACAACTAATTCTAGGTGCACTCAAGCCCAGGTCCGGCTTATCTCTCAATCTGAACCCCCACCCAGCATAACAACAATAATATAATGCTGAAAGTAAATACAGAAAGGTAAATCCATACAAAACCCACGACGGGAAAACAAGCGCTAGGAATGACTCGCGTAGGGAACCGTTGGAGTCCTCAGCAGAGTCGCCAGCTGGCGCTACTGCAAAAATCGGCACCAGCTATGACAGAAGAGTCGCCACCGTGTGTTATTTATCCCAACGGAGGGAAAGGAAACGCTCAGAGTAAACCTAACGCAAAACGGGAAAGGAATGGTCGTCGCAACCAAATTCCTAGATTCGGGAGTCGATTACGCAAGGGGAAGGTATTAGCACCCCTCACGTCCGCCGTACTCGACGGGATCCAAGCTTGTTTTCTAGTACGGATTGTTATTCTATCTACTCTACAGGTCTGGGTTAAAAAGAAAATAAAATGACTCGGCAAAGTATCGCACTTTATGCCTACGTATTCCCGTCTGGAACGAGAAATCAGAGTCAACATAGTTCGCCTACCTACGGGAAAGGAGGGGAAGGTTGCTCGCTAGGATACGACATCCTATGCCTACGTACTTTCATACAACATGAAAGATCAGAGCAAACGTAGTTCGGGCTACGAAAGACACAAGCTTGTCTGACTGTTTTTATTACATTCAAAAAGGGTTTTTCTTGATTAAGAGTCCAAGCGGACAAAAATGACACTTTGATGTTTGTTTTGAATATTTTACGAAAGAAGTGTTTTTTAGTTGGTTTGCAATCTCTGACGCACTAGAGACTATGATTTGAGGGTGACTACATCGTGTGTCACCCAAAGGGTACCACACTAAGCAGCCAGACTACTGGAAAGAAGCTCTCCAGCAACCCTTTCTCAAATAGCTTAAGACTCGTAATGTACGACATCGATTAACCTTATTACTGTATTTTGAGCTGTTTTGAGATAAGAAGAGAAAGAAGCTCTAAAAAGCCTAGGGTTGAAAAGGGGATAAAAACTGACCTAATGTTGTCATGCATGGATAAGAATCCTAATGTCTGTCATAATTCCCTCCTGCACAGAGGAAATCAGAGATCCTAGGGGATAAACAGAAAAGAAAGCAAGCAAATACAGTAAAATGCATGCAATGCAACAATACAAGCGAGGCAAGGGAGTCCCACTCAACCTCGAACCTGGGAAAACAACAGGCAAAATGAATCAACATTCACTTCAAACCTAGGGGGCAAGCAGCACAAGCCAACAAACAATGCAGAAAACAAAAGCCTAAGCAGAGGAGGCAGCCCTAGCAGCAGCACCAAACTCCTACAACAAACAGCAGCTCTGACAAGCAACAGGTTGATTAACCAGCAAAAAGTTGACAGCAACAACTCCTATCTTCATGAATAGCTCCTATCTTCAAGCTTCAATAAACTTTCAATCTTCCACAAGCACCAAACTTCAACAAGCTTCAAACTTAAACCAGCAAACTTCAACCAGTAAACAGCTTCAACAAGCTCCTGACTTCATCTTCAACAAGCAACAAAACCCTAGCTTCAACAAGCAACCAGCTTCAACAAGCAGACAGCTTCAGCAAGCAGCAAAACCCTAGCTTCAACAAGCAACCAGCTTCAACAAGCAGCAAAACCCTAGCTTCAACAAGCAGCAAAACCCTAGCTTCAACAAGCTACCAGCTTCAACAAGCAGCAAAACCCTAGCTTCAACAAGCAACCAGCTTCAACAAGCACAAACCTCATTCTCAACAAGCTTCAACAAGCACCTCCAAGGGAGAATCATTCAACAAGATCAAGTTGAAGTGTTAAGAAACCTAATGACAACCAAGGGAAGCCATTGGGATCTTAACACTATAATAGAAAGGTACCCTCAAAGTTCTACTCTTAAAGCATGCCATTCATCCCTCCAAAGCAGAGATGTGACTTCTTTATGAGGATTTTATGTCATTGGATTGAATGGAGATGAACAATATACCCCATGTTTGAAGAAAGAAGCAAAACTAGTCTAATGCTCTTCCTAAAACCCTAGTTTTCCTAAGCTCCTGACAAGCACTCCAACAGATGAGAAAATCTTCATGTCCAAGCTCCTTCAAGCTCTCCAAAGCACCTTCAATCGGTCTTCATTATCATCCAAGCTCAAAAGCAACACCACCCTAAGCTAAGGGGAACTATTGACTCAAACTAGTCAAGTTAATTCATCAGAAACACCTAGAAGTTAGTCCTAAAACTAATTCTAATTAAAATACCAAAAGTGATTGTAAAATCCTACAAAAATTACTAATGGTTCCTAAACCTCTTAAGAATATCTCCATACAAAAACCAGGGGGTTAACCATTCATTTGGACCTAAAACTATGCCCTAAACCTAAGAGTACTATCCTAAAACCCTAATTCTAAACCACCTAATTCTCAATGCTCAAACTAGCCTAAAATTCTCTCACAAAAATATGATAAAATTACTAGGGGTACATGCATATCTAGGCTAACTAACCCAAAAAGAATCAACTCAAAATTCATCACCAATCAGCCATAATAAAATCAACAAGAACACATATCAAACATATTGAAAATAAAACCAATTAAAATGCCAAAAATACAATAAAAAAAATAAAATGCATGAATTAATGAAATATTAATCCTATAAAATTCTAGGATTTCTAAGGAATTCAGGGGAAAAAATTTATATTAAAAAGACTAATTTTCCTATTTATGGTGATTATTTCCTAAACTATATGCAAAATATGAAATTAAAAGAAAATATGAAGAAAATTAATAAAGCTGCGTGACAAATAGCAATTAATTTCAGTTGTTATCCAGATATGGGCCCAGTTGGGGGTGTTGGTAGCAAGCGAGTACTAAGCCCAAACCAACACGAAAAGAAATCAGAAAATAAAAGGGAAAATGAGAAACAGGCGTGGCAAATAGCAATCCATTTCAGTGTATTTTCAACCTTGGGCCTGAATGGAGGTGTAAAGAGCAAGGATCCCTTAAGCCCACCCAATAGCGTTTTAATGAAACACAGCACTTTGTACCTCTCTTCATTCTCTTCAGAATTTAACAATTAATCACAGCCGTGGATGCTAACTTCAGTCAATGGTCAGACATGGATCCAACGATCCTGGCTCATTGTCCCCAAATGTTTGAAAAATGGAGGGAGAAGCTCAGACGGTGGCCTGAGCTTTGCGCCACCGCCTTCTCCGGTGAGGCATATCCAAAAGTGCATAATTCAAGCCAACTAAATACCCTATCTCACTTGAAATTTCATCATGAGTTCAATTCCAACCTCTAAATTCACTGATTCTATCCCTAACTCAAAATACGATCCCAATTTCAGAAAAATCACAAATCTTGAATCACCTCAAAACCTAAAATTAATGATCCTATTATGAACTACACTCTTCCCTGGTCAAAACTAACCATCCAAACGCCATTAAAACCTCAAGAACTAGGAGTTATAATCTTCAACAGAAAATGGAATCACACTTAAAATGTCTCTAATCCTCAATCTTTTGCACTGAAATCCAACCTAACATCATCCCTAATCTAACCACACATCAAATCCTAATCAATTCACTACAAATTGGAGCAAAAAATGAAAGTTGCAAACCTGGTTTAATGTGATGAACAGATGGTGATTCTCCTTGATTCAGCCCTCAATCTTCTCCAGATTCATTCAAGAACCACTCCTAAAGCTTCTGAAACAAATGATTTGCACTGAATTCTCCTTAATCCTCAAAACTGATTCTTGATGCAATGGTGAAATTTTCAAATGCTCTCTCTCGATTCTCTCCAATGCTGGCCCAAAAATTGATCTGAATCCAATGCATATGTTATATAGAGTTGATTAGAACTCTCTAGAAAGTTCTGTAACAACCTGAATGAGAAATTGAAAATCTCATCCCCTTTGAAAATCTCATATGCAACAGTCATGCATTGCTCTGTTCTATCTCACTATCTGGCTTGAATTTCTCTCCTCAAGATATTTTGAAGTGAATGGGATGTGCAATTGCCTTGTTTTTGATCCAAAGGTATGTAATTCAAATGTTGCTTCCTTCTTAAGTAACAAAAGGGAACCACATGCAAATGACTTAAACTCCAAAATGTGGTAATGTCATCATCTTTAAAATGTCTTTTCTGATCAATTTGGTATATAACATTGCTTGGTTTGGCCATAAATCAAGAATTCCACAATTTTGGCCTCTTAATCACTTTAGTTTCTTCATTTCAAAGCCATTTCAAACCAACTTCTCCTATGAGCCAATTCAAAGCCTTCTTGATGCATGGTCAAGGTTAAAACCCTATTTGAGAAACTTTCTAGTTGAACAATTTTCCATTTGAAGCTTGCAAGTTGGAGATTTTGGCCCATGCTTGAAAATGACCTATAATCACCAATACCCAAAATACCCCTGGCTTGCCAAGATCATAACTTGAGTTCTACACATCCCCTTGAGGACTTCTAGTACTCTATGGAAATCTAAGATCAAGATCTACAACTCTCATGTTGGCCAAGAATGCATTTGAAACCTCCTTGAAGGGCAAAAGTTGCTTGGGAGTCAAGTGACTTTCACAAATAAATTTCAGTGTCATCTGATGACCTGTAATTTGCAAGAACCATAACTTGAGTTCTATAAATCCCCTTGAGGTCTTCTAGTACTCAAATTAAAGGTATTGAGATGCTCTACAAGTTTCATGTTGGCCAAAGATCCATTTGAAAGATTCATTTTGACTTATATGGCTTTGAAGTTAGGCACTAAATAGGGAATTTTACACTGAAACCCTAATTTAGCAACTTCCCACATTCTTGATCTTTCTTCTTTGCTTGATCTTGGCACAACACCACACATGTATCAACATACCAATCCATGAACCCCATGACTTTAAAGTAGGCTTTGATACTCTCCAATTTGCACAATTGATCTAGGGTTGACCCAGATGAAACCCTAGTTGACTGCACTTCAACTGTGGCTCTCATACTTGAATCAATGACTTGTCTCAGCTTCAATAGGGCCCTCTAGGCATCCCATGAGATCCATACACACCTCAAATTCACATTCCATGTTTCACATCCCACTGATGATTCTCAATATTCCTCAAGATAGGATCAAAACCCACATGTAGGCACTCAAACTTCTCAAGACTTCAAATCACTTCTTGATGGCTTGGATGACTTCTCATCTTGGATAACACCTCTTGCTAGGCTCTTCTCTTGATGGGCACCCTTGATCCCTTGTTGGAGGCATGCTATGCTAGGATATGCAAATGATTGGACTATGTACATGATGTAACTATGCAAATGAAATGCAATGAAACATAAATCAGGCAAGAAAAGGTTGAGCAAATTTTGGGGTGCAACAGGCGGTTTATTAAAAAAAGAGTGAATTAGAAAGATGTTACCGAACAGAGTGGTTCCATTGAACCTTGAAATTGCGTGCAAGCTTTCATTTCCAAGCTTTAATGTCCTCTTTGATCCTTAATGATGATGTTGAAATACGGTTCGAAAGGGTTAAAGTGAATTGAATCAGGTCTAATGTGACGCTAAACCGTCGTAGCTCGACTTATAAGGGAAGTCAAACTATAGGAGGTCGTGTATTGATATTCGTGCTAAGGATAAGATAGAGAAATAATATTGAGGATAATTCTCCAATTAAATCGTGTCGCACGGGCCAAAACAAAATGGAATCTCGTCTTGCGGATACAAGACTTTATGGATCACGGAAAGTTAAAATAAAATCGAAAAGATGAAAAGAAATGAGGAGAGAAAAGAGGTGGTCTCAGATCCAACATTATCCATCAATAATTTGACTAATAACGGTTTACGGAGGTCTCGTCATCGACCAAAATAGAAAATGGAATAAAATGGCCAATAACAAAAGAGAAAATATAATTTAGCTCTACAAATATAAAATATTCTAAAAGAAATTTTAAGAGTTTCTAAAAAGAAAATAACAATATATAAAAGCTAAAATCATATATATATATATATATATAATATATATATATATATATATATATATATATAATATATATATAATATATATATATATATATATATATATATATATATATATATATATATATATATATATATATATATATATATATATATATATATATATATATATATATATATATATATATATATATATATATATATATATATATATATATATATATATATATATATATATATATATATATATATATATATATATATATATATATATATATATATATATATATATATATATATATATATATATATATATATATATATATATATATATATATATATATATATATATATAAAGAAATGTAAAAAGAAAATAATATACATAATACATAACTTATAAAACACAATACATAAAAACTGTTTTTTTTAGAAACTAAGTCATGAAAATATTTTACAAATTTGAAAACTAAAATATATAAAAAAGTATTTACAATTTTCTAAGAAATAAACAAAAAAATAGAGGGGTGTGCTAATGAGGAAGGGGTGCCTCCATTCAAATGGGCTACGAAGCCCATCCAAAACCAAACCATTAGAAATTCGGTCAATAGGCTTTTATTTAAAAGAAAAGAAAAAGCAACAACAACAAAAAAAGCCAAATGAAAACGGCTGACATCTTCATCATTCATTCTCAAAAGTTCAACAGCAAGCTCAATGGAATCGGAGAGAAACAACATGGCCTTGACGAATCTCAGAAGGAAAAACGAGCAATGTCGGCGTGTATTTGGATCCCGTTTTCGACCTTATTCAGGTACAGACTAAAATGCTCGATCTTGCTCTGTCTGCTTCCGTTTCTGGTTCAATCGAAGTTTGTATTATGTTTTCAGGATTTCGTTGGATCTCCTTTTTTCATCTATTTCTGTTTCTGTGTTTGATTTACGGTTGGGTTGAGGAATAAAGGTTGAGAAGGGTGGAGAGTTGACGGTGATTTAATGGAGTGGGTTTCGGAAGACAATGATAAAATGGGTTTGGTTTGAAGGATGGGTTTCACTGGTGATTGGAAGCTTGGTTTCTGATTTTTGGATATTTACGGTTGATTCACGATGGAAGTTGAGTTGAAGGTTTAGGTTATTCTTGGTTGAGAATGAATTTCTGGGTCAAGTTTTGAAGAGGAGAATGAAGGTGGAAGTTCGATGTGGATGTTTTACGATTGTGAATAGGTGTTGGTTTGAAGAAATCAGGGTTGGTTGTTCATGAATGACGAAGGTTATGTTGAAGGTTGTGCGTTTCTGGGTATGGAAGTTATTGGAGATGATGAATGTTTGAAGGGTTTTTCAGAAAAGATTAATGGTGGAGGAGTTAAGGTGAGGTTGAGCGAGGTGATGAATGTGATTCGATGATGAAGGAAGAATGGATGAATTTGATTTTTCTTGGTTTCTTTATGGAGGATTTGGAAGTTGAACGATGATGGATGGTAGAGGAGGAAGGAGATGGAGGCGTGATGATGTTCGGTTTGAAGCTTCAATGGTGAAGAACAAGGTGTGGATTTCTGGGAAGAAGGTGAAGGAAGTTGAACGAGGGTGGTGAGAGGAAGGTGGACTAGGGTTTTCCGTGTAGTCTCCAGGAAGAAGAAAAACAATACCCCCTTATATTAAGGGTGTCGCTTCCGCGAAAATAAGGTGCCAGCAAAACAGAAGAGTCGCCACCTTTCGTTATTTATACCTCAGAACGGGAAAGGAAACGATCGAAAAAACCTGACGAAAAGGTATAAGACAAGGTCATCGCAACCGTTGTCTGGGTTCGAGAGTCGGTTACGCAAGGGGAAGGTATTAGCACCCCTCACGTCCATCGTACTTGATGGGATCCACACTTGTTGTGTTTACTGGACGAGTTGGTTTATCTATCTACCTATCAAGGCTGGCTTAAAAGAAAAAGAAAAATGACTCGGAAAAGCGTCGCGCTTTATGCCTACATATTCTCATCAGAGAATGAGAAATCAGAGTCAACGTAGTTCGCCTAACTACGGGTTACGGGGAAGGTGGCTCGCCAATACATCAGTATTGTGCCTACGTACTCTCAACAGGTATGAGAGATCAGAGCTTACGTAGTTCGGGATAATACGGGTTACGGGGATTCAGATTCATCTGTTTTATCGAGTAGGGTTAAACAACAGTTCTAGCAGTTAGGGACAAAGCCTGTTTGCGGTGGCGCTGAAGTTTAACGACACTCTTTTCTTCAGAAAAGCTTTCCTTTGAATTATGGGCCCACGGGGCAAAAAGGTTTGATGTTTGTTTTCTGTCTTTTACGAAAGAAGTGTTTTTTATGGATGTTTGCAATTTCAATCGCACTAAAGACTATGACCTGAGAGTGAACGCGTCGCATGTCACCCAAAGGGTGCCATACTAAACATCCAGACTGTTGGAAAGAAGCTCTCTGACAATCCTTTCTCCGATAGCTTAAGGCTCGTAACGTACGAAAGAAATCATTCATGATTACTGTATCTTAAGCTGTTTTGAGATGAGAAGAGAACAGGCTCAACTACGGGGAGACTATCAAGTCCTACTGTTGTCATGCCAAGGATTCATCCTATAGTTGAAGTTTGAAACAGGGAACTCCTAGAAGTTATCATGCATAGGTTTCAACCAAAAGTTCTATCATCACTTCCTTATCAAAGGAAGTGAGAGTCCTAAGGGATCATGTCAATGATACACAGAAACAGATAAAGCCTTAGCTTAAACAGTAAACAGTAAACAGTAAACCACTGTAAGATGCATGCAATGCAAGTGAGGGAGGAAATGTGTGTGGGGCAGCAGCCTCCACAAGCTCATCTCAACCTCAAGCCAGATATGAATAACTGTAATCATACAGAGGAACTAACATGCTATCAAGCAAAATACAATAAACTGCAATCATACAGTAAAAATAACATGCTATCAAGCAAACACAAACCACAAGGGCAAGGGAGCTGGGCTCTACCGAATACCCGCAAGCAAAGCCATACAATAACAATACAAGCAGAGGGAGCAACTCAACCTCTAGTGCAATCATGCTCCTAGCTTACAGTCAGTCTAACCATGGACTTATTCTAATGCATCAAGCAAGTCAAACAAGGCACATCAGCACAGAAAAGAAAATAGACAAGAAAGCAGATCAACCCCTCTTTCAATCCAAAGCTTCAGCTCTTCTACAGCAACCCAGTCTTCAGACTTCAATCACCCTTCAGGGCTATGACAAGTATCAACTTGCTTCCCCAAGGTTTCAATCCATCAAACATAAGTATCAACTTAATCTTTCTTCTCCAAGCTTCAGCTCCTCAGTCCATTCCACCCTCAGGCTCCACTCTCAACTACAAGTACCAACTTGATTCCTTCAGGCTCTCAAAGCATCAATGTAAGTGTCAACTTATCCTTTATTCCTCAAGCCTCAGCTCTACACTCAATCTCAATTGAATCCTCCTCATAAGTATCAACTTGGTCTTCAAGCTTCAGCTCTCTTTGCTTTGCCAGTATCAATCGGGTCTTCCTCATCTACAAGCTTCAGCTTCTCAGAGTAATCTTCAATCACATGGAAGTGTCAACCCCATCCTTCAATTCTTTTTCAAGCCTCAGCTCTTCACTCAATCTCAATTGAATCTTTATCATAAGTATCAACCTGCTCTTCTTGCTCTTCAAGCTTCAGCTGCAATGGCAATGCTCAAGGAATCATCCTCTTCCACACTCTTCAATGAAGTCCTCATCTTCAAACTCAAGTCCAACATCTTTCAAGATACTCAAACCAGAAGACAATTGATTTAACAGAATGAGTGGAAATGATAAACAGCTTACTGCCAACCAAAGGAAGCCTGTAAGGGTTCATCATTAGGAGAGACTGGTTCCCTCAAAGTTCTACTTCCCAGATAAAGCCACTCATCCCTCCAAAGGAGGGATGTGAATATCTTAGAAGGACTTTTAGTCATTGGGAGGAATGGAAGCACATGATGCTTTCCATATTTGTGAAAGAAATCATTCTAATTATAAGGCTCTCCCTATGTCTCCTACCTCCTAAATCTTCATCAGACACCTTCAGGCACAGACAACTCCTAGCTCCAAGCAACTTCAAGCAACTTCAAGCAACTTCAAGCATCCTCACCTTGTCTTCAACTTGTCTTAAATCTCAACCAAAGGCAAACAAAGCAAAAACCCTAATCTAAGGGGACTAAAGCAGTTAAGCTAGTTGAACTAGTAAGTTAGGATCACCTAAAACCTAGTACTAAAGTTAGTCCTAACTAAAATACTAAAACAAGTTGTAAAATCCTACAAAAATAACTACGGGAACCTAGGTCAATCATGACTCTACCACATTAATTTCAGAGATCAAATCATCAAATAAGACATAGAAATAAATTCTACATCACAATGTACTAAACCTAAACCCTAAAAGGAAGCACCTAATTATAAATCTAGAAAGCACACCTATTTTCATCACAAAAATGTGAGAAAAATTCTATGTGAGCATACATGTCTAAACTAATCACACACAAAAAATCAGGATCAAAGTCATCACCACATGACCACACAAAATTCCACAAAATTATGTATCAAACATAACCATTTTAATATTAATTAAAATATAAAATTCCCATAAAATCAGAAATTACATGAAATGAAAATATTTTTTATCTAAAAAATACTAGACTCAATCATGAGTAAAATTCAAAAAGAATGGGATTAATTGGATTAATTTTCAATTTTATATGATTTTTCCAAGAACCATGAATAAAATGAAAAAATAATGGAAATCAAACAAAAATAGACAAGCACACGGTGCAGATAGCAATGATACACAGTTCAAATAATGGATTGGGCCTTCAGGGGGGGGGGTGGGGATAACAATCTTTCCACTAAGCCCAGAACCACTGATTAAATGAAACGGTGCGTTTCATAATCAGAACTCCTTCACAAATTGAAATCAAAACGTGGTCGTTGGATCACTCACTCAGTCAAAGTCCAACCCCCATCCAATGGCTCTAGGGTCATCTTCTACCTTTTGAACCTCTAAACTTCGCGCCCAGCTCCGGCCACCACCGGTGGTGCTCCGGTCACCATTCCACAACCCTAGTTCATCATAGAGTCCACCATAGGCCACGATCCCTTAATGAAACATGTCCCAAATTCCCTCACGAACTCATTCATGCCTTTAATTCTCTCTGAAACCTCAAGATTCGCCATATCTAATTCTCAACCGAAAATGGTAATACCCTAAATTGGTCACTAATCCTCAAATTAACTATCTGAAATCGATCCTACACCGTTCTACAATGCATCTAACACCTTAATTCATCATGATTCTACCTATTTCATGCTAGAGGAAGAAAGTTACTAACCTGAAAATCTTGGATGAACAGATGCACTAAACCTTCAATTCAAGCTCTCCAACCTTCCAGACACGATCAATGGATCCTCTCCTTGCTTCTGTATGCAAAAGAACCGGTTGAAAGCTCCTGAATCTTGAAATTCGATGGTGAGTTGCAGGTGGAAAAATTCAATTGCTCATACACGATTCAGCCACGAATTCCCTTGGATTATGATCTGGAATCACTCCCTTGCATCCATGGAAGAAGTTTCAATCAAGAAAATGGATGGAAAGTGAAGAATTTGGTGAAACCGAATTCAATTGCAAGCCAAGAAATCTCAATCTCAATCTATGCTCTCTTCTTCAATCATCACCAACCTTTGCATTGGATCACCTCTACTCAATATATAGATGATGTATGAGTGATCTAGAACCCTCTAGACCCTTCTAATGAGAGTTTCAATCTCTCATGTCATGAGATTTTCAATCACATATCATGATATGCATAGCTCTGTTTGCAGCTTGAAACCAACCTCATTCACTTCCAATTTCTCCCCTAGTGACATTTTGAAGGTGTTTAGCTTGCAAAGGACCTTGCTCATGCCTTGATTCTAGGTTTTGCACATGTTACTTAATATGCAAGTAATCACTTTTCAAAGCAAGTCCCCAAATTAAACCCCAAATCAAAAATGTGGCTAAACCAATGTTCTTAAAATGTATTCTAGAGTCAAAATGATATATTACATGCCATGGTTTGGATGTGTAGGTTGAAAATATCAATTTCCAACTTTGATTCATTTAACTTATACCCTTATTTTAGGTCATTTTTGCAACTTTGAGCTACAAGAATTCCCAACATCTCATGACCTCCTTACTAGCCTTAAAACATCATTTTGAACAAGTTTGATGTTGAACATTTTTCCATTTGAAGCTTGGAAATAGGAGTTATGGCCTTATGCTTGAAATGACCTGTAATCTCCAAATGACCAAAATGCCCTTGACTTGTCAAAGCCATAACTTGAGTTCTACAAATCTTATCAAGGACTTATAGTACTCTCTATAAAGCTAAGAGGATAAGGAACAACATTCATGTTGACCAAAAGTTCATAGGAATCATCCTTCTATGGCAAAGGTTTGATGCAAGTTGGGTAACTTTCAAGCTCCCAGATCCACATACCTCAGATGACCTGTAACTTGTCAAAGTCATAACTTGAGTTCTACAAGTCCTATCAAGGACTTCTAGTACTCAAATTAAATCTAAGAACAAGCTCTACAACATTCATGTTGAGGGAAAGATGATATGACAATCACATCTTGAGCTAAACTGCCTTGAAGATAGGGGTCAAACTAGGGGATTTTACACTATCAAGCCTTAGAAACCCTAGCTTGAAACTTCTCAAACTCTTCAATCATGATGAGTTGACTTTGGAATCATCCTTATAGCATCTCAATGCATCAATCCATGATCACATGGCTCTTGAGTTAAGTCTCAACCTTGTTCAAATCATCAATTGACATAGGGTTGACCCAGTCAAACCCTAATTACACCACTCATGGCTGAGGCTTCTCAATCTTGCACCATGACCTGTCTAGGCTTCAAAGTGATCTTCAAACCTTCTCATGAGCTCTCTCAAGACCTCAAGTCTTTCTTCATGGCTTCAGAATCATCTGAGGTCTTCCCACAACTAGGAGGCACCCACTCTTGGTTTCAACCCCTCTCTCTGAGGATCTTTTAACTTCTATGACAAGGATATCAACCCTTGAACACTTGAATAACCTTCTTAGCTAGCTTCAAAGTCTTGTGTAGCTCTTGATTGATAATCATACCTCTTGATCTCCTGCATACATGTCAATGAAATGCAAATGATAATGCTAATGTGAATGAAATGAAACATAAGCTAGGTGGAGAAATGTTGGGCAAATTTTGGGGTGCAACAAAGGGGATGACACACAAAGGGGATGACACGTGTCTTGGCATGGTTAATGACTGATTAATGCTGATGACAATGATTAATGAAAATGATTAATAAAGGGAAACTTAGTCAACGTAAACTAATGTTGATTAAATGGAATTAATTTAATAAATACTCTAACTAACAAATAAAAGCTGGTTTAACTAAAAACAAAGTTAATTAAGTCTAAGAAATAAAATAAATCTTGATTAAAGTTAAAAGCCTAACTAATTAAAATAGAAATTAATAATAATAAGAATAATTAATCCTAATTAACAAACCTATTTCTACAAATATTCAAAAACAATTAATAAAAATATTCTGCAAATATTAATTAATTCTATAAAAATATTTTATGATGATAATAAAAATAAAAACTAATTTCTATTCTAAAAAAATCAAACTCTATTTAAACTATTTTCTAAAAAACCAAAAATAAAACAAAAATAGCAATAAAATGCAAAATGCCATGGAAAAATGGGCGAGCACCGAAATGCGCCAAATTATCAACACAGATTGAATCATCAAGAAGATAGCGCCTTTTTGCTCGATTTTGACATAGAACTTCTCGTTTGAATTGATTTGAATCGCCTGAAATGCAAGCAAAACGACTAAAATCCTGATAAATTCAATCTGGCTGATAATACGGGCAAGATGCGACCTAAATGATATGCAGATGAAAATGAAGCAAAATCCAGTCAAAGTCGGAAAATCGGTGGGCAAATTTTAGGGTGCAACAGCATGCGGATGGGAAGAGTGTCCAGATTATATTCATACTGCTTCAAAAATTTTTTGGTTAAGTCCAACCATGATCAGATCTGACTACTCTCTAACTGCATGTACCAACTCAAAGATGCCCCACTCAGACTATCTTGGAAGCAGTGAATCATAAGCTTGTCGTTGTGCACAAATGAGGTCATTCTCCTACAAAACATCACCAAATGTTGCCTCGGGCAACTATCTCCCTTGTATTTCTCAAACCTCGGTGCTTTGAAACTTTGAGGTAACACTAAGCCAGGAACCAGGCACATGTCTAAAACATTGAGACCAAAAGTATCCTTAACTTCCAAGGCTTTGAGCTTTTCATCCAACAAATGAAACCTTTTAGCATACTTAAAAGCTCTCGGGTCATTAGCCTTCCTCGTCGGGACCTCTCTTTTGGAATTCGACACAGGGAGAGCAATACCACGACAATCCGTAGCATCAGGAGAAGAGGAACGTTCACTTTGGACAACAAATGGTTCACGTAAGTCTTGATTCTCAACAAAGAGCTGCACAGACTGAGCTGGTGTAAGGTTGTTCACTTGTGGAAGATCTTCATCAGGAAAAGAACCGTACAAAGGGTTAGTCATCACGGTAAAATCTGGTGGGGTATCAACATTCTGGAGGTTGTTCCCTGACATAGCTATCAACAACTCCCAACTTGACTTTACTTCTTGACGCTGCTTGATCCTATTTCAAACACTTTGTCGTCTTTCAACAGTCACCACTTGTTCAACTGGTAGGATAAAGTCAAAGGCAGAATGAGAGCTCTGGCCAGCTGAAGAATGATATGCAAAAATGACGCAAAGATGTTTATGATATGCAATGCAAAATACATGGGATCAAAACTTCCACAAATTTTGAATAACGGTTGCATTGTTGACTGAAAAGACCAGAATACCAGAATACCGAAGCACTGAGATGATGGAAGATCCAAAATACCCAAGATCAAAAATTTGCACTGACGAGAAAACCAGAAAACCGGGTTGGTTGAAGGTTAAAGTTTCCTGCATAACCATTTCCACTCACAGGTAGGACCTAGTATTTGACAAGGTACGAAATCCTATGTAGGTCGTCAGTATCACGGAATCTCAGGTCGAGAAATGATGATACGTTCACCATTTTTGGTTTGGCATCATGGTCAAACGAGGAGGCCTCAACTGACTCCCTAATGAACGGTCTCCAGAGTCATTAGTTTTCAGATCCATGTTGCACCCCAAAATTTGCCTAACCTTTTTTGTGCATAGCTTGTGTTTCATTGCATTCATTATAGCATTATCATCTGCACTATATTGACATGTGTGTAGGAGATCAAGAGGTATGACTACCAACCAAGGGCTACACAAGGTTATGAAGCTATCTGAGAGGTTTATTCAAGTATTCAAGGGTTGATATCCTCATCAAAGAAGTCAAAGATCCTCAGAGAAGTGACTAGACAGCTATGTGCATATCACCTAACTTGAGGGTTATGGGGAAGTCATCTGATGATGTTAAATCCATGGAGGTGGACTTGAAGCCTTGAGAGAGCTCATGAGAAGTATTGAAAGTCATTTTGAAGCCTAGACAGGTCATCATGTGAAGGATATGAAGCTACAACCAAGATTGGCACAATTAGGGTTTCATCTGGTCAACCCTAGGTTAACAGATGATTTGAAGAAAGTTGAGACCCAATTTCAAAGCCATGTGATCATGGATTGATGTATTAATATGCCCAAGGGATGATTCCCAGGTCAATTCATCATGAATCAAGAGTGTGAGGAGTTCCTAGGCTAGGGTTGCTATGCTTGACAGTGTAAAATCCCCTAGTTTGGTGCCTAACTTCAAGACCACATAACTCAAGATGTGATTTTAATCTCATCTTGACCCCAAGATGATTGTTGTAGAGCATTATCATAGCTTTAATTTGAGTACTATAAGCCCTTTATAGGGTTTATAGAACTCAAGTTATGAGTCAGACAAGTTACAGGTCATCAGATGAATGTGAATTTGGAGCTTGAAAGTCAACCAACTTGCATGACACTTTTGCCCTAGAAATATGATTCTCATGAACTTTTGGCCAACATGGATGTTGTTCCTTATCTTCTTATCTTTTTAGAAAGTACTAGAAGTCCATGATTGGATTTGTAGAACTCATGTTATGAGCTTTGCAAGACAAGGGTATTTTGGGAATTTGAGATTATAGGCCATTTTTGATTATGAGTCAATTTCACCAACTTAGGCACCTCAAATGGACTTTTGTTCAACTTGAAATTTGTTCAAAATGGTGTTATTTGTCCAACCATGACCCATGAATTCATTGATATGGATTAAATTGAGAAGTGGATGAAGAAATTTTCATGAAGGAATAGTTAAAGGCATAAAAATGAGAAAATTCTAAAATAATTCATTTTGGTGCAAAACATTACAAGTTTGTGCATTTTTTGAAGGTAAATATCATTTGGAACACTTTGGCATTTTTATATTTTCAATTTGAAGTTGGATACATGGCAAAACTTGAGATTTCTTAAGAATAAAGTAACATGATCAATCCACACCATTGATTAGATTCAAGGAACAAATCCTGACCCTTCATCCTCACCAACACACCAGCAATGAATTTGAGTTAGATTGAAGCTGAAACAGAGAGGAAATTATCCTCTATCATGAAGGAAAAAATGAAGGAAATTTGAAAATGGAAACTGGACTTAGAGCAAGTTTGGGCCCCCATTTTCAGCCCAAAACAGTTCTATGTACTCCCATGATTGAGTTCAGAGCAAGGTTGGTGATGGAATGAGCTTGGGAAGGTAAGAAACAGTTACAAAAAGTTAGTTACAAGTGAAAATCAAATTTCACCATTGGAGGATTTTCTGAAGAAATTGAGAGTTGAGAAAGCTTCTACCACCATCAAGGATCGATTCTGCGTGGTTTTGGATAAAGATTGGAGGCTGTATCATCTTCTGTTGAAGCTCAAACCAGGTTTTCTTCTTTTCATGATTACACTCTGTTAATGATGAATTAGTGTAAATATTGCATGTGGTTAGGTAGAATTTAAACCATAGATGGATTTAGGTTTGGTTTGGAAGCCATTCGTGAGGTTTCTTGATGGTGGATGAAAATTTGGAAGGATCGGTTTAGGCTATATCTTGATTGATATCAAGTTTTATTTAGGGATTCTTGACCAGTGATAAGCGTAGAAGAGATTTGTGTGCTTTTTATAGAGTTTGGTGATGATTTGCCAAAGTGTGTATTTTCTGTTCACGATCGTATCTGGTTATTCCTTGAGAAAATGGAAAAAAGAAGAGTGTCATGATGATCCTCATGAGGAGACGAGTAGATCTGAATAATTTGGTGAAGTTTGGTGTTATCTGATGATTTGGCCACCGTGAGCTCGCCGGAGAAGACGACCGGAGTCTTCTCCGGCCGCCCTGAGTTTCCCCCGTTTCCATTTGCAGTTCAAATGAAGAAGACGATGTGTGCACCGTTGGATGAGTCTGACCGAGTGACTTAGTAAGCATATCCAAGGCTTGTGATCAAGTCTTGAGAGTGTTGACTGTTGACTGCTTAGGTGCCACGCTGGTGTATGTTGGATTGCCATACTTTTAGAATGAGCGTGTGAGATTAGAGACTACCGTGTGCTCTAGTCAAACCAGCCCCATGTGAGCATCCATGAAATGAATTGTTTCATTAAAACTTCTCAGCGCTACGTGGCACGCGCTTTTCCCTTGGATGAGTGGACCGGTCATTTGATCTGACGGTCACGTGTTATTCTCAACATTTTAATTTCTTTAATTCCTTTTTCTTATTTCTTTTAATGCTTTTATCATTTTTTATTCATTAAAAATAGAAATAATTGTTAGAAAAATATAAAAAAACCATGATTGATCTTTGGCTTGTCCCTGATTTTTGTATGCAATTTAATTGGAATTTTAGTTGAATTTCCATTTATTGTCTATTTTTCCATTTTTATTAGTTGATTAAAAATATAAAGATGATGGATTTTCTTTCTGATTTTTGTGCTATCTCATATTTTAGAATTTAGTGCTGATTTTTTGTATGTGTTATCTAGACATCTTGATAGTGTTGTATGATTATTCTTAAAATTTTCTAGAAGCTTTTAGGTATAGGTTTGGGATAGCTCTCTAGGACCCTCCCCTTGTGGATTCCTTTAAACATGACTTTAGATGTAGAAATTTTTTAGAACCTTTAGATTTAGTTTTTGGCCCTGGATTTTCAACCATGATTCCTAAACACACTTAGGAAGCCTTAGGATTTTTCCTAGCCTTTTAGGATTGAGTTTCCTATTTTAACTAGAATTTCCAAGTTGATTATGGTTTAGGTGATCCTAACTTAGCTTACTTCATATATTAGTCTTTAAAGTGAACTTTAACTAACTCTAGGCTTCAAATTCCTTCTTGATAGAATAGAACATAGGTAGATACCTCTTTAGAACATTGATTAGGCCTTGATAGAGCTTTTGAATCCACTTAGTTTAGGTGATTCTTGTAGCTAGTCATTAGGGTTTCTTAGAAGTTTCTGTGATGTTTTCTTTCCCCTATGTGGTTTCTTCCATGGGCTTTGTCCTATCCTCTTTCCTCAATTCTTGATGAGGATCCCTCTTGGGAGAGCCTAATCCTTCCTTTGGTTGGATTCTATGCATTCCTCAGGAGGTTGAGCCTTGGATTGACATTCATTAGCATAGTACATTCCTTTGGTTTGCACTATGTTCCTCCTTCAAGTCTTGATGAGGAGCCCTCTTGGGAGAGCCTAATCCTTCCCTTGGTTGGATTATATGCATTCCTCAAGAGGTTGAGCCTTGGATTGACATTCCTGGCATGGTATATTCCCTTGGTTTATACTGTCATCTGTCTCCAAGTCCCTTTCTTAGGATCCCTCTTGGGAGAGCCTAATCCTTCCTTTGGTTGGATTCTGTGCATTCCTCAACATGTTGAGCCTTAGATGGATATTCTTTGTTGATACACCTTAAACCAGATACCTTAGATTGACATCTAGGACCAGTACCCAGTTTCTCTGTCCTATTGACATAGGATCCCTCTTGGGAGATCCTAATCCTTCCCTTGGTTGGATTCGATGCATTCCTCAGGAGGTTGAGCCCATGATGGACTCTTGTGTTAACGCACATCCAACCTGATGTAGCCTGGGATGACTTCCCTGTTGCTCATCTTGGTTACCCTTCCCCTCAGTCTTTCATTCATGATTGTTTGACGTTGCTTGATGCATTAGGATAGTCTCATGTTTAGAGTATTGTAGGCTAGGAGCATGACTGCACTGAAAGGTTGAGTTATGCTCCCTTTGCTTGTTTGCTTTAGAGGTTGAGTGTTCTCCCTCTGCTTGTATGTTATTTTCCCTTTTCTAGTTGATATGTTTGCATTGAAAGGTTAAGGTGATCCTTCCTTTGCTTGTCTGTTTTTGTTTGTTCTCTTTGCTTGTTTGCTTAGAGGTTGAGTCTCTCCCTCTGCTTGTATTGCTGCATTCCATTTGCATCTTTACTGTTTGCTTTTCTGTTTTATCTGCTTTAATGATTTTTGCAGTTTGTTTGTGTTTCCCATTGACATGATCCCTTAGGACTCTCACTTCCTTTGATAAGGAAGTGATGATAGACTTTTAGGTTGAAACCTTTGCATGATAACATCTAGGAGTTCCCTGTTTCAAACTCAACCATTGGATGAATCCATGGCATGACAACATTAGGGCTTGGTAGTCTCCCCTGTAGAGTTCTTTCTCTTCTCATCTCCAAAACAACAGTAAAAAACGTAATAGAGGCAAGTTGGTACAGTGCGGTACGAGCCTTAAGCTACTTGGGAAATGATAATTGAGCGGTCTCCTCTCAATCGTCTAGAGTGTTTAGTATACGTCCTTTGGACGATATGCGACGCATTCGTTCCTAAGTCATAGTCTCTAGAGCTGTACGAACTACAAACATCCATAAAAAACACTTCTTCCGTAAAAGACAAAAACAAACATCAAACCTCTCTTTTTGCCCCGTGGGCCCCTAACTCGAGGAAACGTTTTCAGAAAAAAGAGTGTCGTTAATTCTCAGTTCTACTACAAATGGTAACACACGATTCTCCGACGAGCGAGCTGCATACACCAAACTGCTGGAATTTTTTGTTAACCCTACTTGGAAAAACAGATGAATCCAAATTTGTAGTAGCCCGAACTACGTAAGCTCTGATCTCTCACACCTGTTGAGAGTACGTAGGCACAATACTGACGTAATTGCGAGCCACCTTCCCCCATCCTTTTACCCGTAGTTAGCCGAACTACGTTGACTCTGATTTCTCGTTCTCTGACGAGAATACGTAGGCACGAAGTGCGATGCTTTGCCGAGTCATTTTCTTTTCTTTCAGACCAGCCTTGATAGGTGATAGTTAAACCAACCCGTCAGATAAACACAACAAGCATGGATCCCGTTGAGTACAACGGACGTGAGGGGTGCTAATACCTTCCCCTTGTGTAACCGAGTCCCGAACCCAGACATGGTTGCGATGACCTTGTCTTATATCTTTTCGTCAAGTTTTTCCGATCGTTTCCTTTCCCTTTCTGTGGGATAAATAACGAAAGGTGGCGACTCTTCTGTTTTGCCGACACCTTATTTTCGTAGTAGCGACAGCTGGCGACTCTGCTGGGGAATCTGGTTTCCTATGCGAGTCAATCCTAGCGCTTGCGTGTTTATCTGTTGGGTTTGCGTTTATTTATCGCACTTTACTTTCCTGCACTTTTATTTTCAGTATAATATGATTATTTGTTGTGCTGTTGTGGGAGGGACTATTTCTGATGAGTGAGAAGCCAGACCCAGGCTTGAGAGAAAATATAGCATTAGAGTGGATTAGTGGTGGACGTACTTGCTTTGCTCGCATCAGTTCCCATGTAATCCACACTCAGACGAGATTCTCTTTGATGACTTCCTATCGGTCCTTTAGACTCGAGGGGATTTTGGATATGAGGATTGTCGACTCTGGGGACCGTTCATTTTTGACTCAGCTAAGTGAGGCCTCTTCAGGGAGTGATGATGCCAAACCAGAAATGGTGAACGTATCATCATTTCGTGAAAGTCTGTGACACTGGGAAACGCATAGGATGTTGAACCTTGTCTGTGACTAGGTCTATACCTGTGAGCAGGGTCGGGTTATTGCAGGAAACCTTAACCTTCAGACAACCTGGTTTTCTTGACAGTGAATCAGTATTGTTGGTATCAGAGGGTTCTTATCATTAGAGATGTGTTTGTTCTTGACAAAGAAGAGTTTTGGTCCTTCTCAACCAACATCACAGTCATCTTGATCTCCTGCTGCATGTTTGCAGTTTTGCATTCTCATTTGTATATCATTAACGTGTGTCTGTGTTGCAGGTGCATACTTCTCCCCTGGTTCTAGTGATCTTGATCCTCATGGTTGACATGGCATCTCTGAAGAAAACAGTGGCTTACAAGCTACAAACACCTGACATCCGCGAGTTACGGGGTTTGATTTCTCTGGCTGATAAAAAAGTGATGGAGGACTTCAGAAAGATTTATGGGAGACTTCTGAGTATTGTGTGTAAGCTTTCTACGTACGAGTTGAACGACCTCTATGCTCTTCTGCAGTTTTACGACCCGCAACTCAGATGCTTTGTTTTTCCAGACTATGTCCTGGCTCCTACCTTGGAAGAGTATTCTGACTTGCTGGGGGTACCTTTGTTGAATCAGATGCCTTATTACCGTGTTGATGGTGAACCTAACTTGGGTAAGTTGGCTGCTGCCCTTCATCTAGATGACTCAGAGTTGAAAGGGATGTTGTTCAGAAAGATTGGAGTCTATGGTTTCTCTTTGCCTTTCCTAGTGGAGAAGGCCCAAGGGTTTGCCAAGAAGGGTTGTTGGGTTGTATTCAATGCCATCTTAGCCCTTTGGATTTATGGAATCGTGCTATTCCTAAGTCACCCGGACTTCATAGGTATGGATGCCTGCCACATATTTGCTTCCAGGAATCCGGTGCCCACTCTTCTCGGAGACGTTTATCATTCAGTTCACAGCAAGAATGAAAATAGAAAGGGGAAGAATGTGGCATGTTGCGCTCCTTTGCTGTATAAGTGGTTTGCCCGCCATCTTCCTAAAATGGGTCCGTTTATTGATTCTGCTGAGACTTCACCTTGGTCGGCATGTTTGATGGGTTTGTCTGCTGACAATATCACATGGTTTGATAGAGATCTACTAGGCAAAGAGATTGTGCATAATTGTTGTGGCTTTCCTAACGTCCCCCTGGTCGGAAGGAACGGATGTATCAATTACAATCCCTCTTTGCTGGTACGACAATTTGGGTATGCACTAAGAGGTCCTCCTAAAGAAGAAGAGATACAGGAATCTCTGTATCTCACAGGGTTGCTTGAAGGTGACACTTTGGTTAAGGTAGAGAATGCTTGGAGAAAAATTCATAGAAAAGGAAAAGTTTTGCTAGGAAAAAGCAACAACAAGGCCTTTGATCCATATGTGGCCTGGATCCGAGAAAGAGCCGCCAAGTTTCTAATGCCATTTCCTGCAGTGGAACCATTATATCCTCCCATGGTCAAAGAACCCACCACATTTGATATTCAGAAGTTCAACCAGGTGCTCCGAGAGAAAGAAGAGCTACGAAAAGCCAACAAAGAACTCGAGAAAGAGATTGCTCAACTCCGGAGCGAGAAGAGCGAAGTCGTATACACCTGCAAGAAGCAGACAAAATTGATAAACCACTTGGGCGCTAATTTGACCAAGGAGAATGACTCTAGAGAACGTCTCGGATTAGACCTGAAGGTTGTGCACAGTGTGTTGACCACTAAGAAGCAAGACCTGGATAGGGTGTATCTGAAGTTATCCAAATATGAGAAATTTTGGAACAACACCCTAACAAACCATAAAGAGCGAGAGGAGAAGCTGAAGCAGCAAATAGCCAAGCTAGAGGTCCAGATTGAGATCAAGGACAAGAAGATTGAGGCTGAGGCATCACTTTGACATGACACTCAATACCGGTTAGTTGAAACTACGGCAAACCTGAAGGATTGTCAACTCAGAGCTGATGCTAAGAGGTGTAGAATGGAAAACCGCTCTGAAGAAGGTGTTTGTGGGGACGTTGCCGAGGATCTCCAGGATACCATCAGGCAGAGGGATTTGCTGATCCGGGGTCTGCTCACCCAGCCTGACCATCCCACTACGAAGAAGTTATTGGAAGATTTTCGTGCCCGTAGCCGCACTTGATTTCTTTGTATCTTTTATGCATTGATATGCTGACCACCACCAGGCTTGTTGGTTGGGGTCACACTTGTTGCTTCAATTGTATTCGATTACATTTGTACATTGCCCGCGCGGGTTTTTCAGATATATATGAGGATTTCTCTCCATGATTGGATGTTGGACTTTATTTGTTTTGGAAACTAGGATCGGGGGGGGGGGGGGGGGGGGGGGACATCCCGAAGGCACAGACACACGTTTGCATTTGCATAATCATTTTTGCATAGCACGGGCCTTTGTTCTATTTAGCTAACCCTTTGTGTTTACAGGTTTGTATCAGGATTGATCGCAGACAGATTCACCGGTATTCTACCAGAGCAAATCAGGTCAGAGTAATGGAACAGGTTCAGACTGACATTCAAGAGCTCAGGGAGAGGATGGATCGTTTTATGGATCTCATGCAAGTGGTCGCTAATGGCCAGGACCAGCTCAGAACTCTGGTGCAACCTCTGATTGCACGCGTCGACAGCAACAGCGTGCTACACGGTGGGAATGTTGTAAACCCTCCGCTTGTTGAGACCCCTCATGCTGGCATCCCTGTTACTGGAGGGAACAGAAGTGGCAATGGTAATGTTGTTACTAATGTTGGAGCTAATGGGAATACGACTGGAGTCGGAAATGGCAACTTTGAGGCCAATGGTAATGTTGGTATAGGCAATGGCAATACTGGTGGAACGGGTAATGCTGGGAACGCCGGTGTTGGTAATCTGTATGGTCTCGATGCTGCTGGGTTTGCTCAGGGTAATAGCCATCAACCTTGGCAGGAGGATCGTCAAGAGGACTTATTCTCAATGAAAGGAGCCGAGGGCGAACTGAATTCTGAAGCCCGTTTAAGATTCAAAGCGCTCGAAGACAAAATGAAGAGTTTTGAGAACTTGAATACCATGGGCATTGACATGACCAAGCTGGGGCTGATCTCAGACCTCAAGGTGTCTCCAAAGTTTAAGGTACCTGACTTCGAGAAGTATAAGGGCACCACTTGTCCCCATGTCCATCTGAGGTCCTATTACCAAAAGATGTCTGCACATTCTGAAGATGAGAAGTTGCTGATGCACTTCTTCCAAGACACCCTGTCAGGCCCCTCGCTGGAGTGGTATATGGGTTTGGAGCCCAAAAGTGTGCAGAGTTGGAAAGACCTTGCTGAAGCATTCGTACGCCACTATCAGTACAACAACGATCTGGCTCCCAACCGGGTTCAGCTACAAAATTTGTCTCAGAAGAACAACGAAGGCTTTAAAGAGTACGCCCAGAGGTGGCGTGAACTGGCAGCGAGAGTTCAGCCACCGATGGTTGAGCGAGAACTTGTCGAGATGTTCGTGGCTACTCTTCCAGGAGTTTATTATGAGAAGCTTGTCAGTGGTATGTGTTGCACCCTAAAATTTGCTCAACTTATTTCACTTGGTTTATGTTTCAATTGCATTAGCATTTGCATATTAGGTCATGTACATAATTAATTCATCTGCATAGCATAGCATAGCAAATCATCCAACAAGGGACCAAGTACTATTCTTATCCTTATGAGCCTATCAAGAGATTCTTATTCAAATTCAATCTCATCCAAGTCATCAGAAAGAAATTGAAATCTAAGAAGTCAGTGGATCAAGCAGTGGATCTATCTCCTATCTTGAGTGTATTTGAAGATCATCAAAGAAGTTGTGAGCTGTGAATTGAGCATGGAGGGTATACAGACATCATGGAGGACCTAGAGGGTCATTTTGAAAGTGAGACAAGTCATTGATGTGATCACAAGAGCTGCAGTTGAAGACAGTCAACTAGGGTTTCATCTGGGTCAACCCTGGGTCAACCCCAGGTCAAATGCTTGATTGAAGGGCATCAAGGCCTGTTTGAAAGATGTGGGATGCATCATCTGACATGTAGATATGGATGTGGTGTTGTTCCAAGGAGAAATCAAGAGAAATCAAGAAGAAGAGAGGTTTCTAAATTAGGGTTTCTGTGTAAAATCCCCTGATTTAGGGAAAACTTCCCAGCAAGATAATTCAAATTGCAAGCTTCAAATGGATCCTTGGCCAACATGAAACTTGTAGAGGGTCTCAAGACCTTTAATTTGAGTGGTGGAAGACATCAAGGAGATTTATAGAACTCAAGTTATGGTCCTTGCAAGTTACAGGTCATCTGAGGCATCTGAAATTTTGTCTGTGAAAGTTACTTGTCTTCCAAGCAACCTTTACCCCTCAAGGAGCTTTCAAATGGATTTATGGTCAACATGAAAGTTGTTCCTCATGATCTTAGCTTTCTAGAAAGGTATGGTATGCCTTCATATGATTTGTGGAACTCTACTTATGACCCTGGCAAGCAAAGGGTATTTTGGTCATTTGAGCATTACAGGTCATTTCAAGCATATGCCTAAAACCCATACAAGGGAGCTTCAAATGAAAACTTCACAACATCAAAGTTGTTCCAAATGACATTTTGAGTCTAGAAAAGTGGTCATGGAAGTTGGCAAATGCTCATAGCTCAAGATTGCAAATTTGGTCAGTTAAAAGGTGAATTTAATGAATAAAAGTGACCTAAAAATGAGATTTTGCAATACATGTCCAAATGGGATGAAATTATAGGTCATTTTGATTAGAAATAATGTTTTGAGAATATTGGAAATAGTGGATTTTTGAGTTTAGTTCAAAGTTTGAGAGTTATCATGGCTTGCTTATGATTAAAGTAACACATGCCAAAACACAAGGGATTTGTGTACAAAGAAGTTTCCAGCAAGTTCTAGATGTTTCCATGGGCATCTATATAAACCCTAGAGTTCCTTCAATGCAGGGTTACACTTCATTTTGATCAAAAACACCTAGTTTCACTCCATTTTGCATTTTTGCAAATTCATTCAAACCCTCATAATTCTTCATCATTCTGCAAGATTATTGATCCTACCATACTCCATGATCATCATTGATCACATCCCAAGAAAGATTTGAGTGTATTGAAGCCATAATCGTGTGCTACAAGTTCATCCTCCAAATTGCAAAAAGAGTTGGTTACAAGAATCCAAGGTGTTTAAGCAAGAACAAGTGCATACAGAATCAAGATCTTGGTCTATTGATTGCTATTGGAGCATTGCTGAACTTGAAGTGGTGATTTCATCCATCTGTTTTCAACTTTACACCAGGTTAGTATTTCTATCGAATTGGCTTGAATTAGGTAGTATGATAGATAATCATTAGGTTAGAACTGTTAGGAATAAGTAGATGATCAATTCCAGTGAGTTTGAGAGCATTTCATGGAGTTTGACATTGGAGCACAAATTCTGTTGAGACCTAGAACTTGGTGATTAGGTTGTTAGAATCTTGAATTGTTAGTGATTATTGATCAGTGCAAGGCCATGAAGAGTTTAGTGTACTTAGATCATGGATTGGTGATGATGAAAATTCTGAGTAATTTTGAGGTGGAGATCGTGTTTCGTGCAAGAGTGGATATTAATTGAAACTAATACTATAGATGGATTCAGTGATGAATTTGGGGTGAGTTTGCTTTTTACATGATTGAATTTGATGAAGAATCGAGCACGTACGAGTGAGGAGAAGATGATGCATGAGGTTCGGTTTTCATGGCTTCCATGGCACAAACCCTAGCTCGTTGGAGAAGATGACTCCACAAGCGTTGGATCGTGCATTGACTGCTGACCAAGACTCTAATCTAACGGCTCAGGTTTAAAGTTGAAACGCGAGGGAAGAGTCTGAAGCAAAACGCTTCGTTTCATTTAAAGTGTCTGATGCGCTTAATGATCATGCTTTTCACACCCCCAATATCCAGGCCCACATGAATTGAACTGCATTTCTTACTTTTTACACCGTTTTTGTGTTTATTTTTCTTTGGTATTTTTCTGATTTAACCGGGCCCCAGACACACCTTGCTACGCGCACCCCCAGTCTGGGCCCATCATTCATTTTTCAACTGAAAATCACTACTAACTGCACCCCTAATCCATTTTATTTCACTATTAATTTCCTTTATATTTTTTAATTGTTTGAAAATTCATAACAAATTGAAAATTCCATATTTTTGATTGGTTGTTTTTTTTTACCATTTTCATATTTATGTGTAGAAAATTATCATGTAATAAAATTTCCATTTTATTTTCTTTTAATATTTTTTGCACATTTTTTCTTTTAATTCCTTTTTAATAGATTTAATTTGTATATAGTTTTTGTAGAATTTCTTTTAGGTGGTTCTCATAATCTTTTTAGGCCAATTTTTTTAGTATAACTAGATACATATATTAGGTGCCCCCTTGATTTTTATACCAATTTTTTTAGGATTTATTTTAGTTAGTTTAATTAGAAAACATTAGGCTAATCATTTAGGGTTGTGAATACAATGTAGGTTTAACAAAACAAATTTTCTTTTGGGTTTTCTTTAGGACAAATTAAAATATGGGACTATAGGGGTATTGAGGGTAAGTAATAGATCCCTTAGAAAATATTAGAATTCCCCTATTATATTAATACTATTAGTATATGCTTGTATCTGATTGATTGTATGGTGTGCCCTCTCTAGGGTTATTGTTTGACTGTGTGGGGTATTGGGCCTGCTTGGGGTTTGGGTTTGAGCTGAAGACTTTGCTGATGAAGCCCATTGAAGACTAAAAGAATGAAGACCAATTTCCAGAGTTGATGAAGAGTATCTCTTGCTGGCAGTTGTTGAAGGGTATAGGATCTAGGAGCTAGGCAGAGCTCTAGAGTAGAAAACTTGCTTCATAAACATGGAAGGTCTTGTTTGCCTCCATTCTTTCTCTATGATTCAAAGTCTCTTTTAAATACCCACCTCCTTCCTTTGGAAGGATTAGTGAATGTATTTAAAAGATAGTACTTTTGAGAGAAAACTGTCAGTATCATGTTAACAGTCAGTAGGCCACCCTTGGTAGGCAACTGACTGCTTAACATCCAATTCATCTTGTTGACTGCTGGTCATCTTGGAGAGTGAGACTTGAAGAAAATCCACTGAAAGGTTGAAGATAGAGACCTTGCTTGAAGGCTGTGAAGATGAAGACTGATGCCTGCTTGAAGCCTGTAGATAGTTGAAGATGACTTGAAGACAGATGTTGATGAAGACTGCTGTTTGCTGTTTATTTTTGTTGTTTATAATTTTTGATGTATTGTTTGAATTTCCCTGACTGTATTGTTTGCCATTTAATCTGTTAGGTTGAAAGCGAATTTTGTTCGCTTTTGCCTGTTGTTTTCTAGGTTCGAGGTTGAGTGGGACTCCCTTGCCTCGCTTGTATTGTTGCATCCATGTATTTTACTGCTTTATTATATATATGTTATTGTTTCTGTTTCCGTTTATCCCTTAGGATCTCTGTTTCTCTCTGCGCAAGAGAGGAACATGATAGACATTAGGTCTTAACCCATGCATGATAACATTAGGTTAGTTTGATTCCCTTTTCAACCGTAGGTTAGAGTTCTGTCTCTTCTTTCTCAAAACAAACAGAAAAACACAATAAATATTTCAAACACAATAAAAGACACTTCTTCCGTAAAAGAATGTGAACTCATCAAAACGTCATTTTTGTCCGCTTGGACTGTTAAGAAGAAAAACCCTTTTTCAGAAGGAGATAAAAACAATCAAGACAGACTTGTGTCGTGCGTGGCCCGAACTACGTTTGCTCTGATCTTTCATGCTGTATGAAAGTACGTAGGCATAGGATGCGATATCCTAGCGAGCAACCTTCCCCTCCTTTCCCGTAGGTAGGCGAACTACGTTGACTCTGATTTCTCATTCCAGACGGGAATACGTAGGCATAAAGTGCGATACTTTACCGAGTCCCTTTCTTTCTTTTTAACCCTTAACCCTGTAGAGTAGATAGAATAACAATCCATACCAGAAAACAAGCGTGGATCCCGTCGAGTACGACGGACGTGAGGGGTGTCATACCCTAAATTTGTCCTACCTTTGTACAATCTCTATTCTGTATATTTGCCCACTTTCTTTATTCAAAAAAAAAAGAGAGTCCAAAATATGTTGTTATTTTCAATTGAGGATGTCAGGTCAGACGCATGGATAATGGCTTAGGTCACCTAGTTCAAACTAATTTTGCACAGAGTTTTCAGTACAGTGCATATTTGAAGGCATTATTCTTGGATTTCAAGGCAATTAGGCTTTTTGGGTCATGGCAATATGATTTCACTCCCTATTTAATAACAAGTTTGAAAGTGGATTTATTATTGTGATTCTCTCAATTCTTATTCAAGGCCAATTTGGAATTATGACTTTTTTTTGGGCTCATTCGAGCGTCATTTATTTTCAAATGAGAAGTTAAGTAAAGTGGACTGTGTTTTTGATTCAAATTTAAAGTATGAGTGCAAGAGTCGACTAATGCGGGGAACCAATTCCGTCGACATTGAGGTTTAATCAAATTTACAAGGTCCATTTTTATTTCACGAAAGTTCTGCAAGGAAATGAGGTCTATTATTATTATTATTACCAAAGCCCAGGACTTAAGAAAAGCCAAAATCATGGTAAAGTTCAGAATTTCAAGAGGCCCATTCAAAAGTTATTGTTGGAAGTGTTGGAAAAATCATAAATTTATTACAAAAATAGAAGAGAGGGGGCAATCCATTTCTATCCGTAAGCACAACACATGCGGGACATTTGTTCATAATAGGAACATGATGTGCAAATTTATAACTTGAAACAATAACAAGATTATTACTACAGAATAATAAGGCTAATAAAGGATGGATTTTATTGAAATTCACACATCATACAATATGATTTGTACAGCTCATCAATTATCTCAAGATCCATAATATCCCCCACCTGCATCATCGTAAAAAGGAAAAGAAAAGGCAGTATGAAAAGCTAGCCTGCTAGTGTTTTGATATACAAACTTGTACCCTAAAACGAGTGGACCCTGCATAATTTCAAAAATGTACGTCGCAGTTGTCACATTCATATCCACAACCAGCACCAGTGTAATAACATGATTCCAGGTCGTACAATGCAAAACCATTCTTCACGCAATGTTATAATTTGTTCCACAGCCTATCACCAAAATACAACACAACCAGCAATAATTTCCAGACCATAACCGAAAAAAATCAAGCATATGGCTACCGTAAACTGTCACGGAGGAAGATTCCCACAAGCTGTCAAGCGTGGCTCACAAAAGGCCTCCCCAAAAGCACGTCTCCATCATCAGCAAGAGCCACATGTGAAGTTCTGAAAAAAAATGTTAAATAAAAAAAACATACAGCAATGTCATTACGCAGCGAAGTTTGGTCGGGTTTGTGACATTAAAGGCAACAAATCAAAATTGAGGGAATGGCAAGAATACCAATTTTGAAACCCTGCTACTACACTCCAAATTGTGCTTGTTATCACACCAGACCATCCTGCTGCAAACCAGACAAGCTCTGCAACCAGCCCACACTATTGTGCTCAACACACCACTACAAAACAAAACAAACACAAAAGGACAACAACAGACCTGTTGTGCCTTGGTGCTAGCCTGCTGCAAAACGTACCGGCACCAAACCCACACCAGACAATACAATACCTGCACTGAAAATGATTTGTCACAAAAAGCAAGTTCAGAATCTGCATATGACCAAAAGAAAAGAAAAATGCAATATACACTCAGGACCTGCACCATCACGCAAAGCAGAACGGGCTCGCTAGAAAACTTAAACAAATTCTGTCTTCCTTCAACTTACAACTGGACTCACCTTATTCTATATATTTCTTTCCTCCAAGATTCTTCCTCCATCTTCCTCATCAATTCCCATAACCTGCAACAAAACAACAACATTTTTGCAGCTTTGAAAACACACAACACATTGAGATAAGAGGAATATAATGGGGAGTGTAGAGAAAAAAGGGAGAGGATAAGTTTCAGAAGAAAGTGTGAACTTCATGGAGATAATCACACCTTCATCTTATCACCTTTCATGGCAGCAATCTCAGTTTAACAACCTCCACTTCCATTTTACATCCAATCTCAGTTCACATCACAAAACCAACAAGGATTCATAACCTTGAGTCGAGATTTCCAACAACCACCGGGAAACGCCTTCGAAGCATCCTTTCATCCTTCATCTCGTCGATAACCATACCAAAAGTTTCACCTTCAAAACCTTAAAACCATATTCGTATCTTCAATTCCTCCACCAAGAACAACATTTTTCACCTCCTGCTGAACCCACAAAACCTGTCACAAAAAAAATACATCAGCTCAAACACCATGTAATCACTAGAGAACAAACATCAAAACGCCTCTCTCACTTATATCCTTCATTACCATAACAAACCACAAACCTGATCCATCATCTTCTTCAACAACACATCCTACAAAATATCCTCCGAATCCTCTTCCTCTTCAGATCCCTAAGTCCTAACCTGAACTCCATCATCACAAACCTCAACCATAAACCGCCGTCCAACCTACCGCGACAACACTTCATTCGGTCCATTAGTAATTCAAGCCAGTTTCGAGAGCATGAAATTTTGAGGGTTTTGTGGTCGCAACAAGGTTCGGAGATGACAACTCAGTTGGGTTTGAATTTGAACATCAGTGCAGCGGCATATCCCGACGAGTTCTATAACATTAGGCACCACTTGAGCCCTCAGTCGCGACTCTACAAGACGATAGGATTACAAATGACACACCAGAATGATAAGCCATCCGCGACATCAAACTAACTCGTGTTGATTTTTTCCTGTTTGCAGATTTTTCAGTTCATCACACGGATTCGAGCCCTAAACGCCGCCACCCCAAATTCACTCCCAAACCCTATTTGACTGTTCAGCATCTCTCTCCCTCGAGGTAATTCGGCGCCGCCCCAATCCCGTGGAACCCTAACAATCACAAAACTTCCCTCCTCATGCTCAAACGGCGCCGCCGAACACTCTCAATCCAGCAACCCCAAACCGTTTAACATCATCGCCTCAAACTAATCCCCTGTTCCCTACACTTCCCCTTCATCCAATTAAAACCTCCCTGTTTCTTGTTATTTTCTTTTAAATTATTTATTTATTTTTATTTTTATTTTATCATGTAAATATATAATATGTTAATATGTTGTTTTTTAAAAAAAACTATTTTCAGATCTGTTAATATATTATATTACTTTTTTTAAGAGCAGTTTTTATTGTATTTTATTTATATTCTAGCTAGTTTTTCTTAGAAATTGTATTATATTAGATTTTTAAATAGTTAGTAAATTTATAATATACTTTGTTTGTTATTTATTTAGAAGTTTTATAAATTTATATTATACTTTTTATATTTTATAGATAGATCTCACTTCTCTTTTGTTATTGGGCATTTTTTTGTCTTTTCGGTCGATGACGAGATTTCCGTAATCCATTACCAGTCAAATTATTGATGAGTAATGTTGGATCTGAGACCACCTATTTTCTCTCTTCGTCACCTGTCCCGACTCGATTCAAAACTTTGTCAAACAATTTTCAAAATCAAATTATCTTTGTATTGAATTTAAAAGAGGGGATTAAGTGTAGACTTTCTTCCTCTCCGAGTGTTGGGATGCCCACTGTAGTGAGGGTGGTTCCGACACTCGTCTTTCAATACGAAGACGCTTCCCGTCCATTTTCAAATCTCATCTCCTTAAAATCTTTTCTTTGTGTTGAGCTAAAAAGAGGATTGGGTGTAGACCCCTTTTTCTTTGAGCGTAGGGATGCCCACTGTAGTGAGGGTGGTCTCGATGCTCATCTGTCAACACAAAGACGCTTCCAACATTTCCTCATAAAACCTCGGTCTCGTACTGAGTATACTTTCAGTAATAATTTGATTTCTCTTTGTATCGAATTAAAGAGAGAAGATTAGGTGTAGACCTCTTCTTCTCCGAGTGTTGGAACGCCCACTGTAGTGAGGGTGGTTTCGACGCTCGTCTTTCAATACGAAGACGCCTCGTTCGCCACACCTTTCTATAACAAAAACTTTGAGATAAAGAATTGGGTACTACCCGTAGGGGTTACTATCCGAGAACTTATCTCGCCCCAAAAACAGTCTCACCAATCAAACTTGACACATTTCCTCGCATGGCGAAAACCAGTCTTCTAAAGGATATGTTACGTCCGTTCGATCGCAAACAGGTACGCATAAGTCTCCAAACGAGCGAGCAGCAAAACACCTAAATTGCTAGGACGCGCACGATAACATCATCCCCAAACACACCGGTTATCCGCACCGTAGGCACGAACTACGTTGCTCTGATTTCTCTTGCATGTTGAGAATACGTAGGCATAGGATTGCGATAATCCTAGCGAGCACCCTTTTCTTTTTCCACCCTTTCCCAGAAAGGCATGCTACGTCCGTTCTACCGCAAACAGGTAACGCCTAAGTCTCCAACGAGCGAGCAGCAATACACCTAACTGCTAGAATGCGTACGATAGCAGCGTCTACCAAGACTTCCCCGCACACCGTAGGCCGAACTACGGCTGCTCTGATTCTTTACTTTTTCAAGTAAAGATACGTAGGCACAAGGGCCACAATCCTTGCCGAGCACATTTCCCCCTATCACCCGTAGTTTCCCGAACTACGTCGACTCTGACTTTCTCATACCTGTTGAGAATACGTAGGCCTAGGATTGCGAAGTCCTACCGAGTCTGTTCTTTCTCTTTTCTTCCCCTTTCTCTCTTTCCTCCTAACTTTCTTGTTTCAAACCCTTCTTTTACCCAGTGGAACATTCTTCTTATAGCATAATATTTAAGCAAATAAATTCACACATTGACAAACAAAAGGTTCCCATCGAGTACGATGGATGCGAGGGGTGCTAATACCTTCCCCTCGCATAACCGGCTTCCGAACCTGTTCATGGTTGCGAGACCATCTTATCCATTTTCTTTCTTAAGGTTTTCTCGATATTTTCCTTTCCCCTCATGGGATAAATAAAGTTCGGTGGCGACTCTTCTGTCCTTTCTTTTTCGCCTCCCCGTCGTTGCGCGATGCATTTTTCGAGTAGCGACAGCTGGCGACTCTGCTGGGGACCCCTAGCGAGCCAAGCCTATTTTGTTTGTCGTGTTTATGATTTTATTTGCTTTATTTGTTTATGCTTTGATTCTCTAACCTGTTGGGTTTATTGGATGGTTTGTGAGATAAAGTTTTCTACCCGAGCTTTCGAGTATACACTAAGATTAGGAGGTGGTTTCTTTCTGATTTGCGAGACTTAGGACTCGTTGAGTTGAATCGAATCCCACCGCTCAGATAGACCCCTTTGGGATGATTATGTCTTACGTGTAGTCGTAATGACGTTTTTATTTCCAACTTGGGAGTCCGTGACTCTGAGGACCTTTTAGAACCTTATTCCAAAGGTTGCTAAAACATAACTCCGTGTTCATCCTTTGAAGGGATTACCGTCTTACGAGTAGTCGTTCTGATGGAAAACTTTCGAGGGTTAGTACATAGGACTTTGTTTAAAAGCCTTTGGGATGCCCTCTTACAAACCAATAGATAACCCACCCGAGGGGAGAGATACCTTTTGTTGTTGTGCAGGATGTATGACTTAGATCCTTGATATGGATCTGTTCTCGTATGCGCTCATTGCATTGCATTTGCATAAGCATCTCTGCATCATTTCTTGCATTCCTTACAGCCCGTTCTTATACGCCGCTTACCCTTTCAGAAAGAGTAAAGCAAGCTGACTTCACGACATTGGTATAATACAAGGAATAACCAAAGAAGAATCATGGATCAGATAGAACAAGACCAGGCTACTATGAGGAGCGAGATGCTGGGCATGAAGACGCAGATGAATCAACTCATGGAGATGATTCAGAACATGGCCAGGAGTCAAGAGGAGATGAGGCAAGCAGCAGAGAGGAGCGCTAATCAGACTTTGGCTGGTGCAATTCCCAATGCAAGCGGTGCAATTCCAATTCCCGCTGAAGCCACCCCAACCCCTGTTGGGGCAATTCCTACTTCTGCCGGCGCCGTACCTATCAACACCGTCCCTCCGCCAGTCGGTACTACTCATCCTCATGGTACTACGATCCCAACACAAGTCCAGTACGACGATCATGAAGGTTTCTATGAGAATTCAGGTGAAGCATATGGACCACAGACCGCCGAATTAGAGAAGAAATTTAATGCTTTACAGGAGATGGTGAAGACATTGCAAGGCCCCGATGTTTTGGGACTGGATGCCGCTGAAATATGTCTTGTACCCGGAGTTAAGATACCTCCAAAGTTTGTAATTCCAACCTTTGAGAAGTACAAGGGTAACAGTTGTCCTAAGACCCACATAAGGTCTTACTGTAGGAAGATGGCCGCCTATTCGGATGACGAGAAGCTACTAATCCATTTCTTTCAAGATAGCTTAACAGAGGCATCCCTAGAATGGTATATGCACCTTGAACGATCCAACATAAGAAGCTGGAAAGAGTTGGCAGACGCTTTCGTGAAGCATTATCAGTATAATACTGACATGGCTCCGAATCGTATGCAGCTTCAGAATTTGACTCAGAAGCCGAATGAGTGTTTTAAGGACTTCGCGCAGAGATGGAGGGGAGTAGCTGCAAGGGTACAACCTCCACTGATGGAGAAAGAACTGACAGACCTATTCATGGGCACGCTACAAGGACCGATCTTTGAGCGGTTAGCATCCTCAACTTCCACAGTGTTTTCTGAACTTGTCATGGCTGGAGAAAGATTAGAGAATTTCATGAGGACGGGAAAAATTCAGAATGCAGGCGAATCTGCAAGCGGGGTCAAGAAGCCTTATCAGAGTTTCGTTAAGAAAAGGGAAGGCGAAGCTAGTGCAGTGTTCACCAACAGAGGAAGAACTCATCAGGGTTATCACCATGTTGCTGCTGTAGCTCCACAACAGCCGTTGTCCATTCCAGCAAATCAACCCGTATTTCAACCAAACAGGCAACAACAATCCTATCAACTAAGACGAAATCAGTACCAGGGTCTACAAAGACAGAGGAGGCCAGAAAGAATATTTGATCCAATCCCGTCTACATACGCCAAGTTATTGCCATTCCTATTGAAGGGAGGTCTTGTTCAGCTTAGGGAAATGAGGGATTCCCCGGAGGTTCTTCCTTTTGGATTTGATGTCAATGCCAAATGTGAATTCCATTCTGGCTCCCCAGGCCATGACATTGAAAATTGCAAGACTCTGAAGCACCTTGTACAAGATCTCCTCGATTCGAAGGCGATAAACTTTACCCGAAGCACCCCCAAACATCAAAACTGATCCAATGTCAGCTCATCACTCAACAAATATGATTGAAGAATCCTGTGATCATCTCCAAAATCCAGTGGTCCAAGCTGGCAGACATCTTCAACATTAGCAGTCCTTAGATGCTTTTCTCATTTGCATTTGTAATTTATTTTCTGTCAATTGCTACTTGTTATTTAAACATTGTTATGTTGAATGGTAACATTAATGAAATGATTATGCGTTTTCCGAATTAATTATGTCGCATTCGCTCATTATTTCCACCTATCACAATCACAGACACATATATTTCTATCCACTCCACTTTTTCACTGTTGTTTAACAATATTGGAGGGAGGATGACGAAAACGAAATACCCATAATTGCAAACCGTATGTTTTCAGACAGAATCTCGTCAATGATGTACAGGCATTGTTTCAAACCCCTTAAAACACTGGAGATATAAGGAGTTAATCCCTAGTCAACCACTTCGAGCCTAGAAGTAGGAGTTTCCTTTGGATATTCAAACCCTTAACACTCAACCGGGGGCAGGGTAGTTATTCAGTTAATCTAACCTCACACTCAAAACCCAAAGACAAGACGGTTGTTCATCAATGACCTATGACGTGGCAGTCATAATCTTCCAACAAAATTCAAAAAAATCAAAAGCCTGCTAAGTCAAGCATTTCAAAAGAGACTTAGGCAAAAATCAAGGCTATCCCGAAGGATCTGACAAGCAAAGTCAGTCCATGCAAAAGTTAGGGATCAAAATAAAAATCAAAAGAGGTCTTTAAACCCTCAACCCAAAACAAAATAACATTCAGTGGTCACCCCAAAGGGTCACTGACATCCTTCAAAAAGCAAAATAAGGTGGCTGCCATTTCAAGCAAACCTTGAAACCATCAAGCTTACATCGTCAAATAGATGTAGAATTAACTGAACGTAGGTATGGAGATCAACAAGAAGAAGGGGTGGGTACAAATTAACTTTGAGCCTAATATCCTTTGTTTCTATAACCGTGAGCCAGACCACGTTACAACCCTTGGAAGACCTAATTGAGTCGAGGTTTATTCTGAAAGCATACTATCGCAAGGTTATGTAACCTGACTCCTCATGTATTTGCTAATCATCAGCATTGGTGTTATTTTCCTTGCTATATATTTTACACCAATCAAGTTAGCACAACGTTTGGACTAATGGTCCATTCGTCTCACTATCACGACACTCAATAAACGACAATTCTTTTAAAAAAAAAAAGTCGCAAGAACTTCGCATTAAAATTACCATTCGTGAATAAACAATTTTAATTGCAAGTCAGTGGTTGGCATTGAGGAAATTCTAACATAAAGCAATCAAACAGGACTAGACTATTCAGCAGTCTGGATCAGAATCGAGCATACTTTGTAGCCCTATGGAACTGGGGCATTGAGATCCAAGAATTTGGAATGAGTCAGTCTGAGGCAATCCCCAAACAACGGTTGATTATGGGGCAAACCATTCCAGAAGCGGTTGATCAAGAGTGAATTATACCGATCAGGGGCAGGCCACCCAGAGTTTCTTTAAAGAATAGGTCCCTCAAATGTTCAATCAAGATAAGTTAAGTCGCTTCCACGCTCTTTCAAGGGAAAACTACTCCAAGAGTACATTGAAGCCAACTACCACAAGAATAGGCTAATGAACCCATTTGTGGTACAAACTCTGGGGCAGACCATCTCGAGTTCGTCTCATGGCAAGTTGCTCAAGCAAGTTCATTCTCGTCAACAACTGTTAAGTTTAAAGCGATGTCAGGAAGTCAGGCTTGTCCTCCACTTTCCCACATAACCCAGAGCCTAATCTGCATTGGCAACTACCAAAAGTCCGCCACGACGGCACCTGCATTCCCAATTACCCGTCTGCATCATATGCATCATACGCATCGCGTTCGACTTCATAAGCATCTTGCATCATACGCATACCCAGAATCATATCACACTCCCCCAGCTCTTGCATCTCCGCGTGTTAGCATTTGCGTTTGCATTTCCACTTGTTATGGAATATCATTATCATCAAGCATTCGCATATGCGAGCTCAGATCCAGGATCAATCACGAAGATTTCCAAGATCATCAGCCCAGACAGGGGCACCTCTTGCAAGACTGTGGGTTTCTCTTACTAGAGTCAGAGGATATCAAGACAAGATTGAGCCCAATCAGGGGCATTCTTCCACAAGACCATGGGTGTTCCCCACGAAGTTTTGCAACTTATTGAGCTTCAAGGCAATTAGCAGCCCAGTCAGGGGCATTATCTGCAAAGGCCATGGGTCCTCCCATGGAATTCAAGATTATCAAAGCAAAATTCAGCCCAAACCAGGGACATCTTTTCAAGACCATGGGTGTATTGCGTGATGTTTTGCAACCTCGTGGTTAATCTGATCTTCAAAATCAACATTCAGCCCAGACAGGGCCATCTCCAGTAAATCCATGGGTGATCCCCAGTGAATTGTCTCCAGCAGACTTCAGGGATAAGTGGCAATCTCTTGAGAGAAGCTTATCCATCTTCAGCGATAAGTGGCAATCTCTTCAGAGAAGCTTATCCATCTTCAGCGATAAGTGGCAATCTCTTGGGAGAAGCTTATCCATCTTCAGCGATAAGTGGCAATCTCTTCAGAGAAGCTTATCCATCTTCAGTGATAAGTGGCAATCTCTTCAGAGAAGCTTATCCATCTTCAGCGATAAGTGGCAATCTCTTCAGAGAAGCTTATCCATCTTCAGTGATAAGTGGCAATCTCTTCAGAGAAGCTTATCCATCTTCAGCGATAAGTGACAATCTCTTCAGAGAAGCTTATCCATCTTCAGCGATAAGTGGCAATCTCTTCAGAGAAGCTTATCCATCTTCAGCGATAAGTGGCAATCTCTTGGGAGAAGCTTATCCATCTTCAGCGATAAGTGGCAATCTCTTCAGAGAAGCTTATCCATCTTCAGTGATAAGTGGCAATCTCTTCAGAGAAGCTTATCCATCTTCAGCGATAAGTGGCAATCTCTTCAGAGAAGCTTATCCATCTTCAGTGATAAGTGGCAATCTCTTCAGAGAAGCTTATCCATCTTCAGCGATAAGTGGCAATCTCTTCAGAGAAGCTTATCCATCTTCAGCGATAAGTGGCAATCTCTTCAGAGAAGCTTATCCATCTTCAGCGATAAGTGGCAATCTCTTCAGAGAAGCTTATCCATCTGCAACGATAAGTGGCAATCTCTTCAGAGAAGCTTATCCATCTTCAGCGATAAGTGGCAATCTCTTCAGAGAAGCTTATCCATCTGCAACGATAAGTGGCAATCTCTTCAGAGAAGCTTATCCATCTTCAGTGATAAGTGGCAATCTCTTCAGAGAAGCTTATCCATCTTCAGCGATAAGTGGCAATCTCTTCAGAGAAGCTTATCCATCTTCAGTGATAAGTGGCAATCTCTTCAGAGAAGCTTATCCATCTTCAGCGATAAGTGGCAATCTCTTCGGAGAAGCTTATCCATCTTCAGGGATAAGTGGCAATCTCTTCAGAGAAGCTTATCTTTCATCCGTGATAAGTGGCAATCTCTTGGGAGAAGTTTATCCATCTTCAGTGATAAGTGGCAATCTCTTCAGAGAAGCTTATCTTTCATCCTTTTTGGTGATAGGTTTGTCATCCTTTGGGTGTCAATTTTTCTCTGTTAACATCCTTTTGGTGTTAGCGACCTTTGCAAGATATCCAATTTCTCATTCCCAAGTTTTTTTTTCCTTCTTTTCAGACAAATTCAGGGTTTTCTTTTTATCTAATCATCTTCTACCTCGAAAGAATAAATGCCCATAGCATTTCATCTTGCTCGGTTTAAGTCAATTAGATAGGGGCATCTGTCATACCCTAAATTTGTCCTACCTTTGTACAATCTCTATTCTGTATATTTGCCCACTTTCTTTATTCAAAAAAAAAAGAGAGTCCAAAATATGTTGTTATTTTCAATTGAGGATGTCAGGTCAGACGCATGGATAATGGCTTAGGTCACCTAGTTCAAACTAATTTTGCACAGAGTTTTCAGTACAGTGCATATTTGAAGGCATTATTCTTGGATTTCAAGGCAATTAGGCTTTTTGGGTCATGGCAATATGATTTCACTCCCTATTTAATAACAAGTTTGAAAGTGGATTTATTATTGTGATTCTCTCAATTCTTATTCAAGGCCAATTTGGAATTATGACTTTTTTTTGGGCTCATTCGAGCGTCATTTATTTTCAAATGAGAAGTTAAGTAAAGTGGACTGTGTTTTTGATTCAAATTTAAAGTATGAGTGCAAGAGTCGACTAATGCGGGGGACCAATTCCGTCGACATTGAGGTTTAATCAAATTTACAAGGTCCATTTTTATTTCACGAAAGTTCTGCAAGGAAATGAGGTCTATTATTATTATTATTACCAAAGCCCAGGACTTAAGAAAAGCCAAAATCATGGTAAAGTTCAGAATTTCAAGAGGCCCATTCAAAAGTTATTGTTGGAAGTGTTGGAAAAATCATAAATTTATTACAAAAATAGAAGAGAGGGGGCAATCCATTTCTATCCGTAAGCACAACACATGCGGGACATTTGTTCATAATAGGAACATGATGTGCAAATTTATAACTTGAAACAATAACAAGATTATTACTACAGAATAATAAGGCTAATAAAGGATGGATTTTATTGAAATTCACACATCATACAATATGATTTGTACAGCTCATCAATTATCTCAAGATCCATAATATCCCCCACCTGCATCATCGTAAAAAGGAAAAGAAAAGGCAGTATGAAAAGCTAGCCTGCTAGTGTTTTGATATACAAACTTGTACCCTAAAACGAGTGGACCCTGCATAATTTCAAAAATGTACGTCGCAGTTGTCACATTCATATCCACAACCAGCACCAGTGTAATAACATGATTCCAGGTCGTACAATGCAAAACCATTCTTCACGCAATGTTATAATTTGTTCCACAGCCTATCACCAAAATACAACACAACCAGCAATAATTTCCAGACCATAACCGAAAAAAATCAAGCATATGGCTACCGTAAACTGTCACGGAGGAAGATTCCCACAAGCTGTCAAGCGTGGCTCACAAAAGGCCTCCCCAAAAGCACGTCTCCATCATCAGCAAGAGCCACATGTGAAGTTCTGAAAAAAAATGTTAAATAAAAAAAACATACAGCAATGTCATTACGCAGCGAAGTTTGGTCGGGTTTGTGACATTAAAGGCAACAAATCAAAATTGAGGGAATGGCAAGAATACCAATTTTGAAACCCTGCTACTACACTCCAAATTGTGCTTGTTATCACACCAGACCATCCTGCTGCAAACCAGACAAGCTCTGCAACCAGCCCACACTATTGTGCTCAACACACCACTACAAAACAAAACAAACACAAAAGGACAACAACAGACCTGTTGTGCCTTGGTGCTAGCCTGCTGCAAAACGTACCGGCACCAAACCCACACCAGACAATACAATACCTGCACTGAAAATGATTTGTCACAAAAAGCAAGTTCAGAATCTGCATATGACCAAAAGAAAAGAAAAATGCAATATACACTCAGGACCTGCACCATCACGCAAAGCAGAACGGGCTCGCTAGAAAACTTAAACAAATTCTGTCTTCCTTCAACTTACAACTGGACTCACCTTATTCTATATATTTCTTTCCTCCAAGATTCTTCCTCCATCTTCCTCATCAATTCCCATAACCTGCAACAAAACAACAACATTTTTGCAGCTTTGAAAACACACAACACATTGAGATAAGAGGAATATAATGGGGAGTGTAGAGAAAAAAGGGAGAGGATAAGTTTCAGAAGAAAGTGTGAACTTCATGGAGATAATCACACCTTCATCTTATCACCTTTCATGGCAGCAATCTCAGTTTAACAACCTCCACTTCCATTTTACATCCAATCTCAGTTCACATCACAAAACCAACAAGGATTCATAACCTTGAGTCGAGATTTCCAACAACCACCGGGAAACGCCTTCGAAGCATCCTTTCATCCTTCATCTCGTCGATAACCATACCAAAAGTTTCACCTTCAAAACCTTAAAACCATATTCGTATCTTCAATTCCTCCACCAAGAACAACATTTTTCACCTCCTGCTGAACCCACAAAACCTGTCACAAAAAAAATACATCAGCTCAAACACCATGTAATCACTAGAGAACAAACATCAAAACGCCTCTCTCACTTATATCCTTCATTACCATAACAAACCACAAACCTGATCCATCATCTTCTTCAACAACACATCCTACAAAATATCCTCCGAATCCTCTTCCTCTTCAGATCCCTAAGTCCTAACCTGAACTCCATCATCACAAACCTCAACCATAAACCGCCGTCCAACCTACCGCGACAACACTTCATTCGGTCCATTAGTAATTCAATCCAGTTTCGAGAGCATGAAATTTTGAGGGTTTTGTGGTCGCAACAAGGTTCGGAGATGACAACTCAGTTGGGTTTGAATTTGAACATCAGTGCAGCGGCATATCCCGACGAGTTCTATAACATTGGGCACCACTTGAGCCCTCAGTCGCGACTCTACAAGACGATAGGATTACAAATGACACACCAGAATGATAAGCCATCCGCGACATCAAACTAACTCGTGTTGATTTTTTCCTATTTGCAGATTTTTCAGTTCATCACACGGATTCGAGCCCTAAACGCCGCCACCCCAAATTCACTCCCAAACCCTATTTGACTGTTCAGCATCTCTCTCCCTCGAGGTAATTCGGCGCCGCCCCAATCCCGTGGAACCCTAACAATCACAAAACTTCCCTCCTCATGCTCAAACGGCGCCGCCGAACACTCTCAATCCAGCAACCCCAAACCGTTTAACATCATCGCCTCAAACTAATCCCCTGTTCCCTACACTTCCCCTTCATCCAATTAAAACCTCCCTGTTTCTTGTTATTTTCTTTTAAATTATTTATTTATTTTTATTTTTATTTTATCATGTAAATATATAATATGTTAATATGTTGTTTTTTAAAAAAAACTATTTTCAGATCTGTTAATATATTATATTACTTTTTTTAAGAGCAGTTTTTATTGTATTTTATTTATATTCTAGCTAGTTTTTCTTAGAAATTGTATTATATTAGATTTTTAAATAGTTAGTAAATTTATAATATACTTTGTTTGTTATTTATTTAGAAGTTTTATAAATTTATATTATACTTTTTATATTTTATAGATAGATCTCACTTCTCTTTTGTTATTGGGCATTTTTTTGTCTTTTCGGTCGATGACGAGATTTCCGTAATCCATTACCAGTCAAATTATTGATGAGTAATGTTGGATCTGAGACCACCTATTTTCTCTCTTCGTCACCTGTCCCGACTCGATTCAAAACTTTGTCAAACAATTTTCAAAATCAAATTATCTTTGTATTGAATTTAAAAGAGGGGATTAAGTGTAGACTTTCTTCCTCTCCGAGTGTTGGGATGCCCACTGTAGTGAGGGTGGTTCCGACACTCGTCTTTCAATACGAAGACGCTTCCCGTCCATTTTCAAATCTCATCTCCTTAAAATCTTTTCTTTGTGTTGAGCTAAAAAGAGGATTGGGTGTAGACCCCTTTTTCTTTGAGCGTAGGGATGCCCACTGTAGTGAGGGTGGTCTCGATGCTCATCTGTCAACACAAAGACGCTTCCAACATTTCCTCATAAAACCTCGGTCTCGTACTGAGTATACTTTCAGTAATAATTTGATTTCTCTTTGTATCGAATTAAAGAGAGAAGATTAGGTGTAGACCTCTTCTTCTCCGAGTGTTGGAACGCCCACTGTAGTGAGGGTGGTTTCGACGCTCGTCTTTCAATACGAAGACGCCTCGTTCGCCACACCTTTCTATAACAAAAACTTTGAGATAAAGAATTGGGTACTACCCGTAGGGGTTACTATCCGAGAACTTATCTCGCCCCAAAAACAGTCTCACCAATCAAACTTGACACATTTCCTCGCATGGCGAAAACCAGTCTTCTAAAGGATATGTTACGTCCGTTCGATCGCAAACAGGTACGCATAAGTCTCCAAACGAGCGAGCAGCAAAACACCTAAATTGCTAGGACGCGCACGATAACATCATCCCCAAACACACCGGTTATCCGCACCGTAGGCATGAACTACGTTGCTCTGATTTCTCTTGCATGTTGAGAATACGTAGGCATAGGATTGCGATAATCCTAGCGAGCACCCTTTTCTTTTTCCACCCTTTCCCAGAAAGGCATGCTACGTCCGTTCTACCGCAAACAGGTAACGCCTAAGTCTCCAACGAGCGAGCAGCAATACACCTAACTGCTAGAATGCGTACGATAGCAGCGTCTACCAAGACTTCCCCGCACACCGTAGGCCGAACTACGGCTGCTCTGATTCTTTACTTTTTCAAGTAAAGATACGTAGGCACAAGGGCCACAATCCTTGCCGAGCACATTTCCCCCTATCACCCGTAGTTTCCCGAACTACGTCGACTCTGACTTTCTCATACCTGTTGAGAATACGTAGGCCTAGGATTGCGAAGTCCTACCGAGTCTGTTCTTTCTCTTTTCTTCCCCTTTCTCTCTTTCCTCCTAACTTTCTTGTTTCAAACCCTTCTTTTACCCAGTGGAACATTCTTCTTATAGCATAATATTTAAGCAAATAAATTCACACATTGACAAACAAAAGGTTCCCATCGAGTACGATGGATGCGAGGGGTGCTAATACCTTCCCCTCGCATAACCGGCTTCCGAACCTGTTCATGGTTGCGAGACCATCTTATCCATTTTCTTTCTTAAGGTTTTCTCGATATTTTCCTTTCCCCTCATGGGATAAATAAAGTTCGGTGGCGACTCTTCTGTCCTTTCTTTTTCGCCTCCCCGTCGTTGCGCGATGCATTTTTCGAGTAGCGACAAGGGGTGCTAATACCTTCCCCTTGCGTAACCGACTCCCGAATCCAGGATTTGGTTGCGATGACCATTCCTTTCCCTCTTTGGGATAAATAACGCACGGTGGCGACTCTTCTTTGGTGCAGCCTTTGTTGGTAAGAAATGCTGGGCACGGAAATGAAGACCATCATTCTGTGCGAGTTGACACTATTCACGGGGATGGTACCCCCACACCGGTAGCTCCACCTGTGGTGAACATACCTGCTGTCAATGTGAACAACGGCGCTGCCGCCGGGAACGGTAACGTTGGAATCAGTAACGAGACCGTCGTCAACAACGTTGGGTTCGGAGATGTCAACCTGGGTGATAATATGGGAGGTAATGGCTTCGGTAATAATGGATTCGGCTTCAATGACCAGGGGTTTGATCATGCTGGGAAGTACGGCTTCAACGCTCAGGGCTTCGGACAGGACGGATTTGGTATGACTAATCAGGGTTATGGCAGATTCGGAAATGGAAATGGCGTTGGGTTAATGGCTTTTGGACCTGCCGGAGTCGCTCCGGGGTATGGTAACAGGGGGCGAGGCCCTGTAATGAATCAGACTAGAGTTGGCCGTAACAACGGGTACGATGGATACGGAGCTGGGAACGGTAATTGGCTAGAAGATCAGCAAGAGGATGCTTTCTCTGGTGGAGGTTTCGAAGGTCCTATGGATGACTCTCAGAGAATCAAGATGCTCGAGGAGCAGATGAAGGGGGTTGTGAATCAAAGCGCTGTTGGCTTAGATATGACCACAATGGGTCTGGTGCCTGGCCTGAGGGTACCAATAAAATTCAAAGCTCCCACATTCGACAAATATAAGGGGGACACCTGTCCAAAGGTGCACGTGCGGTCATACTACAAAAGGATGTCGGTGTATTCAAACGATGAGAAAATGCTGATGCATTTCTTTCAAGATAGCTTGTCTGGTCCTTCCCTCGAATGGTATATGGGGTTGGAACCAACACAGATAAAGACATGGAAGCAGCTGGCTGAAGCATTTGTGGCTCACTATAAGTACAACAGTGACTTGGCACCCAACCGGGTCCAATTGCAGGGGTTGTCCCAGAAGAAGGGCGAGAGCTTCAAAGAGTATGCGCAGAGATGGCGCGACATGGCTGCTCGAGTCCATCCTCCTTTGGAGGACAAAGAAATGAATGATATGTTCATAGGAACATTTACCGGTATGTTTTATGACAAGCTGTTTCACACGTCCTTGGGCAGTTTCTCAGACTTAATCCTGATGGAAGAGAAGATTGAAAGCAACATTAAACAGGGAAGATTCCAAGCTGAGGAATCCACTTCAGCGGGCAGTAACAGAAGGGCTTTCGGTGGGCGCCGTCAAGGTGATGCAAGTGCAGTGTTTGGGGGCCGACGCCGAGGCCGGGGCATAGGTCGAAACCAGTACAATCAGCCGCAGCAGGTGGCAAGTGTTACTATTCCATTTCAGCAATAACCAATACAACAACAACAACAGCAACAACAACCACAACAGGGGGCACATCCTGCCCAGCACAGAGTCCAGGGGGGCAGACCAAGGAGGGTGTTTGAAACGCCTCCTTCAACGTATGCAGAATTGCTACAGACGTTACTGGGTTTGAACTTGGTGGAAAAGAGAACTATGGCGCCAGTAACGGGCACTCCTCCGTACGGCTTTGACGCAAGCAAGCACTGTGAATTCCACTCCGGGGCTCCGGGCCATGATGTAGAGAGTTGCCACGCGTTCAAGCATGTGGTACAGGATCTATTGGATAGTAAGGCTATCAATTTTGGACAGGCGGGTCCGAACATAGTACAAAAGCCCATGCCCAACCATGGGGCAAATGCCATTTTAACTGAGGAGGGCTTGAACTTGATTATGAATGTTGACGACCTAAAGACACCGTTGTGCGAGATAAAGAGCAGGTTATTGCAAGGTGGTGTGTATCCAGGCTGCGACGAGTATTGTTTAGAGTGTTGTACCCAAGCTGGGGGTTGTGATGAATTGAAGAAGGGTATTCAGACCTTAATAGATGGAGGCACATTACAATTCGACCGAACGGCAGTTGAAGAACCTGCAGAGGTATTAGCAGACAAGCAAAGTGATGTAGCTACTGTGACGATTCCCCGAAAAACGATAACTATAACGGCGCCGGCCAAGCGACCGCCGATCACTATCACCAAGGCAGGACCGATCCCTTATGAGAGCACTAAGGCAGTCCCCTGGACCTATGGGTTGGAAGTATACTGTGATGGGGTGAAAATTGATGTTAATAAACAGCCAGTTGAGGTTGTAGACAACGTCGTCGGTACCGGAGGTATGACAAGAAGTGGGAGAATCTTCATATCGCCTAAGGTAGAGGCTGAACGACTGGCGAAAGGAAAAGGAAAGATGAATGAGACTGTCCCTGTGCAGAGGAACGAAAAAGAAACATTATCGAAGGATGTGGAAGAGTTCATGCGCCTTATTCGTAAAAGTGATTATAAGATTGTTCAGCACCTTCAACAGATGTCGTCAAAGATATCCATACTGTCATTGCTATTGTGTTCCGAAGCTCACAGAAATGCATTGTTGAAAGTTCTGGATACGTCCTTCGTACCCCAAGATGTTTCCGTGAACCAGCTGGAGGGGGTGTTGGCGCATGTGAACGCAGGCCATAGCTTGGGATTTACAGACTTTGATTTGACCCCGAAGGGGAGAGAGCATAACATGGCGTTGCACGTCTCAGTTATGTGTAGGGGCTCAGTCATGTCTCATGTACTGGTAGACACCGGATCGTCCTTGAACGTGTTGCCCAAGAAAGCAATGATGAAACTGGACGTCCGAGGAATCCTTTGTACGCCTAGTGACTTGGTGGTCAGGGAATTTGATGGTACACGAAGAACAGTCTTTGGATCCATAACATTACCTCTACAGGTGGGGCCGGAGTTCTTCGCGACTGAATTTTATATTATGGACATCCAGCCAGCATACAACTGCCTTCTCGGACGACCCTGGATCCATGGTGCTGGGGCAGTCACATCTACCTTGCATCAAAAGTTGAAATACATGGTAGGGGACAGTGTGGTCACAGTCTGTGGAGAAGAAGATATATTGGTTAGCCATCTGTCATTATTCAAGTATGTAGAAGTCGACGGCGAGATTCATGAAACACCCTGTCAAGCCTTTGAAGGGTTGCGCATCAAAGACAAAGGTCCCGGGCCGAGTAAAGCGTCAGAGGTGGCCGTCTCGTCATACAAGGAGGCTCAGGCTCTAGTAGAGACTGGTGAGACAAAGGGCTGGGGCAAGGTGCTGGATATTCCCGTGAAGATGGACCGATTTGGGTTGGGATATCAACCGTCGTCATCAACGCCTGCTGCGGGGGCACCCCGTTTCAAAGGACCGATAACAATCACAGCTAATGGAGTGTGTCAAGAGGCCATCAACGCTGTTTCAGATTCCGAGGAAGGAGACAGTGATTGCGACATGGACGCCTGGATTCAGCCGAGCGTGCCAGGACAAGGATTATGCAATTGGTCTATTTAGGAGATTGTTCCTGTGACTCACAAACAATAATACTTTGTTTTCTTAATTGTTGAACAATCCGGTGTCTTACCTGAGGCATCATGATTTTGCTTAGGGTCGTGCTGTTATGTACATTGCGTTGTTTTATCATTAAATAAAAGGCGTTTTTTCATGTACAAATATTGTGATCTCTGTTTTTCCTGTTTTGTATTTTACAATAAAATGGCAACGTGGTTATTCGCTTTATACGCATTTTGAAGCATTTAACCATTCCTTTTGCAGGATAACATTTTCAGATGACATCATTGAACCGCCTATGACTCGTCTCGCCTTTGAGCACCCGGTATCTCAGGCCGAAGAAGAGAATGTTGAAGATGGCGACGTTCCCGAAGAATTGTCTTGGTTGGTAAAGCAAGAAGAACGAGTCATTCTACCTCATGAGGAGGTCATCGAAATTATTAACCTGGGGTCGAAAGGGGTTGAAAAGAACATCCGTATAGGAGCCGCGCTGCAGAGCGATGTCAAGCGAAGATTGGTTGAAATGCTCAGAGAGTACAGTGATGTTTTCGCTTGGTCGTACGAAGACATGCCTGGGCTTGATACAGATATGGTTGTGCACCGTCTGCCGCTAAAAGAAGAATGCCCGCCGGTTAAGCAGAAGCTTCGCAGAACTAGACCTGATATGGCAGTGAAAATTAAAGAGGAGGTTCAAAAGCAGTGGGATGTTGGTTTCCTAGCTGTTACAAAATATCCCTCATGGGTCGCTAATATTGTACCAGTGCCAAAGAAAGACGGTAAAGTGAGAATGTGCGTAGATTACCGTGATTTGAATAAAGCGAGCCCGAAGGATGATTTTCCGCTTCCTCACATCGATGTGCTGGTCGACAACACTGCCCAATTCTCTGTATTCTCCTTCATGGATGGCTTCTCGGGCTATAATCAGATCAAGATGGCACCAGAAGACATGGAGAAGACTACTTTCATAACACCTTGGGGAACATTTTGTTACAAAGTGATGCCCTTCGGATTGAAGAATGTTGGGGCAATGTATCAGCGTGCAATGACGACTCTTTTCCATGATATGATGCATAAGGAGATCGAGGTTTATGTCGATGATATGATTGCCAAATCCCAGACAGAGGAAGAGCATTTGGTGAATCTGCTGAAGTTATTCAAAAGGCTTAGGAAGTTCAGGCTGAGACTGAACCCTAACAAGTGCACCTTCGGGGTGAGATCGGGTAAACTGCTGGGGTTTATCGTGAGCGAAAAAGGAATAGAGGTTGATCCTGGAAAAATAAAAGCAATACAAGAGATGCCGACGCCTAGAACAGAAAAAGAGGTGCGCGGGTTTTTAGGGAGGTTGAACTACATCGCTCGGTTCATATCTCACCTAACTGCTACGTGTGAACCATTATTCAAGTTGTTGAAGAAAGATCAAGCTGTAACGTGGAACGAAAATTGTCAAGAGGCGTTCGATAAAATAAAGCAGTATTTGCAGGAGCCTCCTATTTTGATACCCCCAGTGGCAGGGAGACCCTTGATTATGTATTTGACAGTTCTTGAGGGAAGTATGGGTTGTGTTCTCGGTCAACACGACGAGACAGGAAGAAAAGAGCATGCAATATACTACTTGAGTAAGAAGTTTACTGAATGTGAATCTTGATATTCAATGCTCGAAAAAACTTGTTGCGCGTTAGCCTGGGCCGCCAAGCGTTTGAGGCAATACATGCTGAATCATACAACCATGCTCATCTCGAAGATGGATCCTATCAAATATGTATTCGAAAAGCAGGCGTTATCAGGGAGAATTGCCCGTTGGCAGATGGTTTTGACCGAATACGACATCCAGTATGTCTCGCAGAAGGCTATAAAGGGGAGTGTATTGTCTGAATACTTGGCAGAGCAGCCTATTGAGGATTACCAATCGATGAGGTTTGATTTTCCTGACGAGGATATCATGTACCTAAAGATGAAAGATTGTGAAGAGTCGTTGCCAGACGAAGGACCAGAATTGGGTTCCAAATGGAAGTTGATCTTTGACAGAGCTGTAAACGCCTATGGTAGCGGAATAGGGGCAGTCATCACTACTCCACACGGGTCGCACATCCCGTTTACTGCTCGATTGACCTTTCTAGTTACCAATAATGAAGCCGAATACGAAGCTTGTATCATGGGGCTTGAAGAAGCCATTGATTTGCGAATCAAAAATCTGGATGTATACGGAGACTCAGCTCTGGTGGTGAATCAAATAAAAAGAGAATGGGAGACACGTCAGCCTAATTTGATACCGTACATGAATTACGCAAGGAGATTGTTGCCTTTCTTTGACAAGGTTGAATTGCATCATGTACCGCGAGCAGAGAATCAGATGGCTGACGCCCTGGCCACTTTGTCTTCCATGTACAAAGTCAACTTCTGGAATGAGGCTCCCAGAATTGTTATCTCTCGGCTTGACAGACCTGCCTTCGTATTCGCCATTGACGAAGCATCTGACGATAAACCGTGGTATTTCGATATCCTTAATTTCCTGAAAAACAAAGAGTATCCGGCTGGGGCATCCAGTCACGATCAGAAGACTCTCAGGAGACTGGCGGGTAATTTCTATCTGAATCCAGACGGTGTCATGTACAGACGAAATCACGACTTGGTGCTACTACGTTGTGTAGATGAGAAAGAGGCGAAGCTGCTCATGGAAGAAATACATGAGGGTACATTTGGTACGCATGCGGGTGGGCATGCTATGACGAGGAAGCTGCTGCGGGCAGGTTATTTTTGGCTAACTATGGAAACTGATTGTTTCAAGTTTGCGAGGAAGTGTCACAAGTGCCAAATCTATGCAGATAAGATCCATGTGCCTCCGAGTCCTCTGAATGTGATGTCATCGCCATGGCCATTCTCGATGTGGGGAATCGATATGATTGGAAAGATCGAGCCGACGACTTCTAATGGACACCGGTTCATTCTAGTAGCAATCGATTATTTCACCAAGTGGGTGGAAGCGGCATCTTACGCAAATGTGACTAAGCAGGTGGTAGCCAGATTCATCAAGAGAGATATCATTTGCAGATATGGAGTCCCTGAGCGGATAATCACCGACAACGGTTCAAACCTGAATAACAAAATGATGAAGGAGCTCTATCAAAATTTTAAGATCGAGCATCACAACTCCTCCCCTTACCGACCCAAGATGAATGGCGCTGTTGAAGCGGCCAATAAGAATATAAAGAAGATTGTTCAGAAGATGGTGGTGACCTATAAGGATTGGCATGAGATGCTACCTTTTGCTTTGCACGGTTATCGTACGACGGTACGCACATCAACCGGGGCAACCCCGTTCTCGTTGGTATATGGAATGGAAGCAGTGCTACCACTGGAAGTTGAGATTCCTTCGTTGAGAGTATTACGAGATGTCCAACTAGACGAGGCAGAATGGGTTAAAAACAGGTTGAATCAACTGAGCTTAATGGATGAGAAGAGGCTAGCTTCTCTAGCATACGGTCGTTTGTACCAGAGCCGAATGAAGAAAGCATATGATAAGAAGATACATCCTCGGAGCTTTCAGACGGGCGACCTTGTGCTGAAAAGGATTCTCCCGCCACAGGCAGATCACAGGCGCAAGTGGACCCCCAACTACGGAGGGCCATACGTTGTCAGAAAAGTCTTTTCAGGAGGAGCTTTATTGTTGTCCACCATGGACGGTGAAGACTTTACGTCGCCTGTGAATTCGGACGCAGTTAAAAAATACTTTGCTTGAAATTGACCCGCTGGACAGAAAAAAGAGAGTCCAGGCAAAAATGGGGCATCCTGGCGTACCAAAAACAGAATGAAAGGTTCGGGAAAAAGTTAGGGATAAAATTGAAAAAAATGTACACCCGCGAAGTTGAAAACCTACACTGGGCGGCTTCGGCAAAAAAGGGTATCCCGGTGAACTGAAAACCTGTAAAGGGCGGTTCACGCAAAAGTTAGGGATTTGAAAAGCAAATGACTGCGGTCCGAATTTGATACTGTGGTGAGAATTGGTGCGGGAGAATATACCTGAGGGGTCGATTATCAGATACAATCTCTTCGGAAGTGTGAATACCGGGAAAGCATTAGAGTCGGGCGAGTCATAGGAGGATCAGCTCATGATGTTCGTCTGCATCCCGTTGCCGACATGTGTACAAATTTGATTTGTCATTATATTTTATGCTTCTTGTGCATACTTGTATATTTGTTGTGCGTAGCTTCCTCTTTTCAGGAGTTACATTCCGTGTACAAAACTCCGCCCATTTAGGGGCCCAATCAATAAAACATGTTATTCAATATTTGATGCTGGTTCTTTACTGTTTTGTACATGATAAACGCCTAGGTTTAATGAAACTAGCAAGTGTATAATGTCGCTGGCCCTTGCCAATAATTGCTAAAACTTTGAATTAACTGAAAATAATGTCACTAACATTAACTTGAATAGATTTGGTTGCATAGACTTGTCTTGTCTTGTTTGTGGTGTTGCAGGGTTCGTAGCCGTATGAAGTGGACGATCAAAAGATTGCAGTATGGACCAGAAGCTTGTAACGGAAAGACTCGATCCCCACGCAGGTCGCGCTTCCAAGATAACATTGTTCCTCACTGAAGAAGGATCGAATTCTCCAGCTAGTCGCAGCTTAGCCGAAGGACATTCTCCAGCAAAGTCGGCTACTCTCAGCAGAATTGATGATTCCAAGATCAAAGGCAGTATTCAGACAGTGCATCCCGAGCAGAGTGGTTTAGCCTCAGAAGATTAATTTCCAACTCGTGAGCTGTACCTAGACAGTTTACCCTTCCCAGTAGGGTCATTTACTCTCCCCCAGCGGAGTCAGTTGATTTTCCCCAAGAGAATCGTTTCGTCCCCAGCGGAGTTCTCTTTCCAGCAAGTGTTTTCTTTCCTCCCAGTGGAACTCAAAGATTAAAAAAGAAAACTCTCCCCGGCAGAGTTGGCTGTGTGTCCTGGCATTTATTTTGCCGGAATACCGTATGATACCCGTTCACTCCCCAGCAGAAGTCCAATCATGGTTGGCGCATTCGGTTATTCCTCAGCGAAGTTGGCTTCACTCTTCCAGCATTTATTTTGCTGGAATAATTCTGTGACACCGGTTACCCCCCAGCGGAGTTGGCATTATCTTCAGCATTTATTTTGCTGAAGCGGTTTCTGTATCCCAGCAGTTCGAGTCTGCATTTGCACTGGCATATAGTGTCATATTTGCATCTACCAAATAAGAATGCGTAGCATTTCCATGTCGAATGGAGCATTACGCCATTGTCAAACATATGCATTTTGAAACATAAGCCAGGTTGGTTAACCCGTTTGTTTTCAAGTGTTGTTTCCCTTGCAGGTGGAGAGAGCTCTTGCTCAAATTAATTGTCAAACATTCAAGATCTCGACGTCAGACATGTAAGGATAATGTCAATCGTGGCATTATTTCCCACAGAGTTGCTTGATTAAGTTTCTCTTACCCCTCCAGCGGAGTATTTCTTCAAGGTTGGTGTTGTGACAACATCAAAAGATTTCGTGAATCGATTTTTGGAAGTTGCCGCCTATGTTAAAATAGGTGTCTGGCAGTGTAGATTCAGAAAATCCCCAGTAGAGGCCTTCTCAGATTTGCTGCCATATCAGTACTGAAAATTGGAAGACTAGACTCATATTGTGTTACCCATGTGATTGATGGAGCTAGCTGCTGCAAAGATAGGCGAAAAAGTTGTAGCAGAGTATTACCCGTAGCAGAGGCGGAGTTATTTTCCTGTATTCGACAGAGTATTACCCGTAGCAGAGGCGGAGATATTTTCCTGTATTCGACAGAGTATTACCCGTAGCAGAGGCGGAGTTATCTTCCTGTATTTGACAGAGTATTACCCGTAGCAGAGGCGGAGATATTAACCTGTATTTGGCAGAGTATGTACCCGCAGCAGAGGTGGAGATATTTTCCTGTATTCGACAGAGTATTACCTGTAGCAAAGGCGGAGTTATTTTCCTGTAGTTGGCAGAGTATGATTTTCCTGTGTTTAGGCAGATGATTTTCCCGTATGGATAGGCGGATGAAGTTTCCTGTGTTTAGGCAGATGATTTTCCCGTATGATAGGCGGATGAAGTTTTCCTATGTTTAGGCAGATGATTTTCCCGTATGGATAGGCGGATGAAGTTTTCCTGTGTTTAGGCAGATGATTTTCCCGTATGGATAGGCGGATGAAGTTTCCTGTGTTTAGGCAGATGATTTTCCCGTATGGATAGGCAGATGAAGTTTCCTGTGTTTAGACAGATGATTTTCCCGTATGGATAGGCGGATGAAGTTTTCCTGTGTTTAGGCAGATGATTTTCCCGTATGGATAGGCGGATGAAGTTTCCTGTGTTTAGGCAGATGATTTTCCCGTATTGATAGGCGGATGAAGTTTCCTGTGTTTAGACAGATGATTTTCCCGTATGGATAGGCGAATGAAGTTTCTTGTGTTTAGACAGATGATTTTCCCGTATGGATAGGCGGATGAAGTTTCTTGTGTTTAGGCAGTTGATTTTCCCGTATGGATAGGCGGATGAAGTTTCCTGTGTTTAGGCAGATGATTTTCCCGTATGGATAGGCGGATGGAGTTTCCTGTGTTTAGACAGATGGTTTGCGCGTATGGATAGACGGAGGGAGTTTCCTGTGATTAGACAAAAATGTTTCCCCAGCGAAAGCGCCGGGATTTTTCCGTGATGTGAGTCCTGACGCGGACAAATTGGTGTTTATTCGTGATTTGGCGAAATTTGGGTCCAGATGTGGACAAGGTTACTCCTGTGACAACAGAATCTCTATTCGTGTTGACGAATTTGCCTCTCTTCTTGTGTTGATAAGGTTAGTCCAGTTATGGACAGACGTGTTTTGCGAAAAGTGTTCAGTACCTGTGGCGTTACATAGGTTGTTGAAGTTGAAATCAGAATTATCAGACGTCGGATCAGTGGTTGCTGTAACAACCAGATTCAGTTGGTGGATGTCGTTCCCTAAATAGTTGGGCGGTTTATTTCTGCGGTTGGCAAATTTCCGGGTTCTTAGTATTCAACCGTCTCGTACCTCGAATGTTTGAAGGCCGTTCGCGCTTCACACAGTCGGGTCCAAGTCGCTTGAATAGGGGCAGCTGTTGCACCCTAAAATTTGCTCAACTTATTTCACTTGGTTTATGTTTCAATTGCATTAGCATTTGCATATTAGGTCATGTACATAATTAATTCATCTGCATAGCATAGCATAGCAAATCATCCAACAAGGGACCAAGTACTATTCTTATTTCTACGAGCCTATCAAGAGATTCTTATTCAAATTCAATCTCATCCAAGTCATCAGAAAGAAATTGAAATCTAAGAAGTCAGTGGATCAAGCAGTGGATCTATCTCCTATCTTGAGTGTATTTGAAGATCATCAAAGAAGTTGTGAGCTATGAATTGAGCATGGAGGGTATACAGACATCATGGAGGACCTAGAGGGTCATTTTGAAAGTGAGACAAGTCATTGATGTGATCACAAGAGATGCAGTTGAAGACAGTCAACTAGGGTTTCATCTGGGTCAACCCTGGGTCAACCCCAGGTCAAATGCTTGATTGAAGGGCATCAAGGCCTGTTTGAAAGATGTGGGATGCATCATCTGACATGTAGATATGTATGTGGTGTTGTGCCAAGGAGAAATCAAGAGAAATCAAGAAGAAGAGAGGTTTCTAAATTAGGGTTTCTGTGTAAAATCCCCTGATTTAGGGCAAACTTCCCAGCAAGATAATTCAAAATGCAAGCTTCAAATGGATATTTGGCCAACATGAAACTTGTAGAGGATCTCAATACCTTTAATTTTAGTGGTGGAAGACATCAAGGAGATTTATAGAACTCAAGTTATGGTCCTTGCAAGTTACAGGTCATCTGAGGCATCTGAAATTTTGTCTGTGAAAGTTACTTGTCTTCCAAGCAACTTTTACCCCTCAAGGAGCTTTCAAATGGATTTCTGGTAAACATGAAAGTTGTTCCTCATGATCTTAGCTTTCTATAAAGGTATGGTATGCCTTCATATGATTTGTGGAACTCTACTTATGACTCTAGCAAGCAAAGGGTATTTTGGTCATTTGAGCATTACAGGTCATTTCAAGCATATGCCTAAAACCCATACAAGGAAGCTTCAAATGAAAAACTTCACAACATCAAAGTTGTTCCAAATGACATTTTGAGTCTAGAAAAGTGGTCATGGAAGTTGGAAAATGCTCATAGCTCAAGATTGCAAATTTGGTCAGTTAAAAGGTGAATTTAATGAATAAAAGTGACCTAAAAATGAGATTTTGCAATACATGTCCAAATGGGATGAAATTATAGGTCATTTTGATTGGAAATAATGTTTTGAGAACATTGGAAATAGTGGATTTTTGAGTTTAGTTCAAAGTTTGAGAGTTATCATGGCTTGCTTATGATTAAAGTAACACATGCCAAAACACAAGGGATTTGTGTACAAAGAAGTTTCCAGCAAGTTCTAGATGTTTCCATGGGCATCTATATAAACCCTAGAGTTCCTTCAATGCAGGGTTACACTTCATTTTGATCAAAAACACCTAGTTTCACTCCATTTTGCATTTTTGCAAATTCATTCAAACCCTCCCAATTCTTCATCATTCTGCAAGATTATTGATCCTACCATACTCCATGATCATCATTGATCACATCCCAAGCAAGATTTGAGTGTATTGAAGCCATAATCGTGTGCTACAAGTTCATCCTCCAAATTTCAAAAAGAGTTGGTTACAAGAATCCAAGGTGTTTAAGCAAGAACAAGTGCATACAGAATCAAGATCTTGGTCTATTGATTGCTATTGGAGCATTGCTGAACTTGAAGTGGTGATTTCATCCATCTGTTTTCAACTTTACACCAGGTTAGTATTTCTATCGAATTGGCTTGAATTAGGTAGTATGATAGATAATCATTAGGTTAGAACTGTTAGGAATAAGTAGATGATCAATTCCAGTGAGTTTGAGAGCATTTCATGGAGTTTGACATTGGAGCACAAATTCTGTTGAGACCTAGAACTTGGTGATTAGGTTGTTAGAATCTTGAATTGTTAGTGATTATTGATCAGTGCAAGGCCATGAAGAGTTTAGTGTACTTAGATCATGGATTGGTGATGATGAAAATTCTGAGTAATTTTGAGGTGGAGATCGTGTTTCGTGCAAGAGTGGATATTAATTGAAACTAATACTATAAATGGATTCAGTGATGAATTTGGGGTGAGTTTGCTTTTTACATGATTGAATTTGATGAAGAATCGAGCACGTACGAGTGAGGAGAAGATGATGCATGAGGTTCGGTTTTCATGGCTTCCATGGCACAAACCCTAGCTCGTTGGAGAAGATGACTCCACAAGCGTTGGATCGTGCATTGACTGCTGACCAAGACTCTAATCTAACGGCTCAGGTTTAAAGTTGAAACGTGAGGGAAGAGTCTGAAGCAAAACGCTTCGTTTCATTTAAAGTGTCTGATGGGCTTAATGATCATGCTTTTCACACCCCCAATATCCAGGCCCACATGAATTGAACTGCATTTCTTACTTTTTACACCGTTTTTGTGTTTATTTTTCTTTGGTATTTTTCTGATTTAACCGGGCCCCAGACGCGCCTTGCTACACGCACCCCCAGTCTGGGCCCATCATTCATTTTTCAACTGAAAATCACTACTAACTGCACCCCTAATCCATTTTATTTCACTATTAATTTCCTTTATATTTTTTAATTGTTTGAAAATTCATAATAAATTGAAAATTCCATATTTTTGATTGGTTGTTTTTTTTTACCATTTTCATATTTCTGTGTAGAAAATTATCATGTAATAAAATTTCCATTTTATTTTCTTTTAATATTTTTTGCACATTTTTTCTTTTAATGCCTTTTTAATAGATTTAATTTGTATATAGTTTTTGTAGAATTTCTTTTAGGTGGTTCTCAAAATCTTTTTAGGCCAATTTTTTTAGTATAACTAGATACATATATTAGGTGCTCCCTTGATTTTTATAACAATTTTTTTAGGATTTATTTTAGTTAGTTTAGTTAGAAAACATTAGGCTAATCATTTAGGGTTGTGAATACAATGTAGGTTTAACAAAACAAATTTTCTTTTGGGTTTTCTTTAGGACAAATTAAAAGATGGGACTATAGGGGTATTGAGGGTAAGTAATAGATCCCTTAGAAAATATTAGAATTCCCCTATTATATTAATACTATTAGTATATGCTTGTATCTGATTGATTGTGTGGTGTGCCCTCTCTAGGGTTATTGTTTGACTGTGTGGGGTATTGGGCCTGCTTGGGGTTTGGGTTTGAGCTGAAGACTTTGCTGATGAAGCCCATTGAAGACTAAAAGAATGAAGACCAATTTCCAGAGTTGATGAAGAGTATCTCTTGCTGGCAGTTGTTGAAGGGTATAGGATCTAGGAGCTAGGCAGAGCTCTAGAGTAGAAAACTTGCTTCATAAACATGGAAGGTCTTGTTTGCCTCCATTCTTTCTCTATGATTCAAAGTCTCTTTTAAATACCCACCTCCTTCCTTTGGAAGGATTAGTGAATGTATTTAAAAGATAGTACTTTTGAGAGAAAACTGTCAGTATCATGTTAACAGTCAGTAGGCCACCCTTGGTAGGCAACTGACTGCTTAACATCCAATTCATCTTGTTGACTGTTGCTCATCTTGGAGAGTGAGACTTGAAGAAAAGCCACTGAAAGGTTGAAGATAGAGACCTTGCTTGAAGGCTGTGAAGATGAAGACTGATGCCTGCTTGAAGCCTGTAGATAGTTGAAGATGACTTGAAGACAGATGTTGATGAAAACTGCTGTTTGCTGTTTATTTTTGTTGTTTATAATTTTTGATGTATTGTTTGAATTTCCCTGACTGTATTGTTTGCCATTTAATCTGTTAGGTTGAAAGCGAATTTTGTTCGCTTTTGCCTGTTGTTTTCTAGGTTCGAGGTTGAGTGGGACTCCCTTGCCTCGCTTGTATTGTTGCATCCATGCATTTTACTGCTTTATTATATATATGCTATTGTTTCTGTTTCCGTTTATCCCTTAGGATCTCTGTTTCTCTCTGCGCAAGAGAGGAACATGATAGACATTAGGTCTTAACCCATGCATGATAACATTAGGTTAGTTTGATTCCCTTTTCAACCGTAGGTTAGAGTTCTGTCTCTTCTTTCTCAAAACAAACAGAAAAACACAATAAATATTTCAAACACAATAAAAGACACTTCTTCCGTAAAAGAATGTGAACTCATCAAAACGTCATTTTTGTCCGCTTGGACTGTTAAGCAGAAAAACCCTTTTTCAGAAGGAGATAAAAACAATCAAGACAGACTTGTGTCGTGCGTGGCCCGAACTACGTTTGCTCTGATCTTTCATGCTGTATGAAAGTACGTAGGCATAGGATGCGATATCCTAGCGAGCAGCCTTCCCCTCCTTTCCCGTAGGTAGGCGAACTACGTTGACTCTGATTTCTCGTTCCAGACGGGAATACGTAGGCATAAAGTGCGATACTTTACCGAGTCCCTTTCTTTCTTTTTAACCCTTAACCCTGTAGAGTAGATAGAATAACAATCCGTACCAGAAAACAAGCGTGGATCCCGTCGAGTACGACGGACGTGAGGGGTGCTAATACCTTCCCCTTGCGTAACCGACTCTGTTGCACCCTAAAATTTGCTCAACCTTATTCACTTGGTTTATGTTTCAATATCATTAGCATTTGCATATAGAGTCATGTACATAGTCTAAGCATCTGCATAGCATAGCATAGCAAATCATCCAACAGGGGACCAGGCATTATTCTCATCTCTAAGAGCCTATCAAGAGGTTATCATTCTAACTCAATCTCATTCAAGTCATCAGAAAGAATTGGAAAGCTAAAGAGGTCAATGGATCAAGCAGTGCATCTATCTCCTAGCTGAGGGTATCTGAGCATCATCAAAGAAGTGGGGAGCTGTGAATTAAGAGCATGGAGAGTATGGAGACATCATAGAGGGCTTATAAATTCATTTGGAGAAGGAGACAAGTCATTGGTGGGATCACAAGTATTGCAGTTGAAGACAGTCAACTAGGGTTTCATCTGGGTCAACTCTGGGTCAACCCTAGGTCAAATGACTGTTTGAAGGGCATTAAGGGCTATTGGAAAGATGTGGGGTTCATCATTTGACATGTAGAGAAGGATGTGATGTTATGTCCAGAAGAGTTCAAGAGAAATCAAGGAGAAGAGGAGTTTCTAAATTAGGGTTTCTGTGTAAAATCCCCTAGTTTAGGTCAAATTTCCAAGCAAGATAAGTCAAAATGCAAGCTTCAAATGGATCCTTGGCCAACATGGAACTTGTAGTGGATCTCAAGACCTTTAATTTGAGTGGTGGAAGACACTAAGAAGATTTATAGAACTCAAGTTATGGTCCTTACAAGTTACAGGTCATCTGAGGTATCTGAAATTTTGTCTGTGAAAGTGACTTGATTTCCAAGCAATTTTTACCCCTCAAGGAGATTTCAAATGAATTTCTGGTCAACATAAGAGTTGTTCCTCATTGTCTTAGATTTATATAATGGTATAGTATGCCTTCATATGATTTGTGGAACTCTACTTATGGTCTTGGCAAGCAAAGGGTATTTTGGTCATTTGAGAATTACAGGTCATTTCAAGCCTATGCCCAAAACTCATACAAGGAAGCTTCAAATGGAAAACTTTACAACATCAAACTTGTTCTAAATGACATTTTGAGTCTAGAAAAGTGACCATGAGAGATTGGAAATGTTCATAGCACAAGGTTTCAAAATTGTTGGATTTAATGAATAAAAATGACCTAAAAAATGAGATTTTTCATATTTTGGCCAAATGAGGTGAAATTATAGGTTATTTTGAACGGAAAAACCATTTTGAGAACATTGGCTGAAGTAGAATTTTGAGCTTGGTTCAAGTTTTGGAAGTTATTCAAGGTTGCTTATAATGGAAGAAACATAAGCCAAATCCAAGGGAAATCACACATGGGAAGTTTCTCCAAGCTTCTAGGAGGTTCTAATGACATGTATATATTGAATGGAGAGGGTTCATGCCATGGTTGGTGATCACATTTACTCAAAACCACAAGTTTCACACACTTTCTCTCATTTGCAAAAGCTTCTCAAACTCTCTCAAACTATCATCAATTTCCACCATTCTTGATCTGTTCTTCATCATCATCATCCAAGGATCAGAATTCAAACATTCATTTGGCAAATTGAAGGAGGAATCGTGCCATTCATCATCATCATTCAAAGTGCAAGAATCTTGGAATTAGGAGATTCAAAGCCTTGGAGCATCATTGGTTGCATACAGAACTCATCTCCAAGTTCACTGATCAGTTTCAAATCACTGCAAGCATTGGATCAAGGAGTACCATAGCTATTTTCACCATTTTGCACCAGGTTAGTTTCTCTTCGAATTGGCTGAATTAGCTAGAATCATAGATAGTTATTAGGTTAGAATGGTTAAGCATAGTTAGATGATTGATTTTGGTGAGTTTGAAGAAGTTCCATGAAGGTTGTTAATGGTGCATCAAAACTGTTGAAGCTTGTAACTCATAGGATAATGCATGATAATCTTGGATCCTTAGCTCAGATTGATCAGCATAAGGTGTAGATTAGATTAGGGTAAAGATTGGAGAGAATTGAGATGGTTAATGACAGGTGATATTGATGGATTCAGAATGTTACACTCATCGAGTTTGATTATTGGTTGAGTTTTAGAAAGAATTATGGACATGGCTTTGTAGAGGTAAGAATTTAGAGCAACTTTGCTCTTGGCATCGTGTGGATTCATGGAGAAACAAGGGAGAACGAAGGTCTGGAAAATTCATGCATGGAGGTGGAATTTCAGAAACCCTAGAAGTTATTTGGGGACGATGATGGATAGCCGTAGGATCTGGTGTTTGACTTGGACCTGAGAGTTAATCCAACGGCCTTGGTTTAAAGATGAAAACGGAGGGAAACCCTGAAGGACTAAACGCATCGTTTCATTAATGTTTTCAGGATGGGCTTTGGATATCCTTGCTAATAGCACCCTCCCAATCAGGCCCAAAGCTAAAATGAACTAAAGTCTTTACTATCTGCACCGTTTTTCGTTTTTTTAATTTTATTATGTTTTCTGACTTGCATTGGGCCCAGACGCGCTTGCTATGCGCGCCCCCCAGTCTGGGCCCAGTTTATTCTTTTAACTGATTTCTCCTACTTGCTGCACCCCCTTTCTCAATTAATTCATTTAATTTTTCTCAATTCATTTTAATTCTTTAAAAATTCATAGAAAATAGAAAAATGCTAGTTTTTAATTGGTTGTTTTTTCACATTACTCTTAATTTGGTCAAGAACATTATCATCCAAAAAAATTAATAGTTCCTTTTATTTTCATATTTTTGGCATATTTTCCTTTTAATTAGGTGTAAATAATATTTTGTTTAGTACATGAATTTGTTAATTTTTGTTCTAATAGTTGCTTTAATATTTTTCACCCATTCTTTTTAGGTTGATTAGTAGATAAGATTAGCTTGTATATACAATTTATTTCAAATTTTTAGGACTTAATTTTAGGTGATTAGTTTAGGTGAGAACAACATGAACAAAATTAGGGTTTAAGTGACAACATAGGTGAAGTAGTTCATTTCCCTTAGGAGTTAGAAATTGAATCTTTGGGGTATGGGACTATAGGGATTAGGGGTAGTTATTAGATCCCTTAGAAAATATTAGGATTCCCCTACTGCTATTAATATACTACTATATTTGATTGATTGGTGTGGTATGCCCTCTGGGGATTATTGTCTGTCTGTGTGGGTATTGGGATTGTCTGGGGATTGGGAGAGCTGAAGACTTGTGATGATGAAGCCATTGGAGATCCAGAGATTGAAGTCTAACTTCCAGAGTTGGAGAGGAGATTCCTGCTAGCAGATGTTGAGGAGACTAAGGTTTAGGAGCTAGGCAGAGCTCTAGATTAGAAAGCTTGTTTCTCAAACATGGAATGCCTTGTCTGCATCCATCCTTTCTCTATGACTCAAAGTCTCTTTCAAATATCCACCTCCTTCCTTTGGAAGGATCAGTGAATGTATTTGAAAGATAGAACTTTTGAGAGAAAACTGTCTGTTTAATGTTAACAGTTAATGAACCACCCTTGGTAGGTAATTGACTGTCTAACATTCACATCATCTTGTTGACTGATATTCTTCCTGGGAGTTTGAGACTTGAAGAAGAGCCATTGTAGATGGAAGATTGATGATCAAGACCTTGCTTGAAGGCTGTGGAGATGGGGATTGATGCTGGCTGAAGCTTGTAGCTGATTGGAGATGACTTGAAGACTAATGTGGTGCAGAGCTGCTGTGGCTGTTTATTTTTTTTGCTGTATTTCATTTCTGATGTATTGATTGGTTTTTCTGGACTGTATTGTTTGTTGTTTACCCTGTTGGGTTGAAAGTGAATCCTGTTCACTTTTGCCTATTGTTTTCTAGGTTCGAGGTTGAGTGGGACTCCCTTGCCTCGCTTGTATTGCTGCATCCATGCATTTTACCGCTTTACTGTATATATCTGCTATTGTTTCTGTTTCTGTCTATTCCCTTAGGATCTCTGTTTCTCTCTGCGCAAGAGAGGAGCATGATAGAATTTAGGTCTTAACCCATGCATGATAACATTAGGTTAGTTCGATTCCCTTCGCAACCGTAGGTTAGAGTTCTGTCTCTTCTTCCTCAAACAAACAGAAAAATATAATAAAATTTCAAACACAATAAAAGACACTTCTTCCGTAAAAGAATGTGAACTCATCAAGACGTCATTTTTGTCCGCTTGGACTGCTAATCAGAAAAAACCTTTTTCAGAAGGACTAAAATCAACCAAGACAAGCTTGTGTCGTACGTGGCCCGAACTACGTTTGCTCTGATCTTTCATGCTGTATGAAATTACGTAGGCATAGGATGCGATATCCTAGCGAGCAACCTTCCCCTCCTTTCCCGTAGGTAGGCGAACTACGTTGACTCTGATTTCTTGTTCCAGACGGGAATACGTAGGCATAAAGTGCGATACTTTGCCGAGTCATTTTATTTTCTTTTAACCCCTGACCTTTAGTTTAGATAGAATAACAATCCATACCCGAAAACAAGCGTGGATCCCGTCGAGTACGACGGACGTGAGGGGTGCTAATACCTTCCCCTTGCGTAACCGACTCCCGAACCCAGGTTTTGGTTGCGACGACCATACCTTTCCCGTGTTGTGCGAGGTTTACTCTGAGCGTTTCCTTTCCCTCCCGTGGGATAAATAACGCACGGTGGCGACTCTTCTGTCATCCGGCGCCGATTTTCGCAGTAGCGACAGCTGGCGACTCTGCTGGGGATCCAACGTCCCCTGGCTGCTAAGGACTGCGATAGTTCTTATGCATTTGGGATCCAACGTCCCTTAAGAGAGTCAATCCTAACGCTTGTCTTCCCGTCGAGGATTTTGTATGGATTTATATTTCTGACCTTTCTTTTCAGCATTATATATATTGATTATTATTGCTGTATTGGGGTGTGATGGGTGGTTCTATGATTGAGAGATAAGCCGGACCTGGGCTTGAGTGCACCTAGAATTAGAGTAGAAAGTAGTGGGCGCGTGCCGGCTTTGCTTGCATTAGTGTCTCATGAAATCTACACTCGGACGAGGTTCTTCTGGTTGGCTTCTTTTTCTACCCTTTGGGTCGAAGGGGTTGTTGGTCAGCTGAATTGTCGACTCCGGGAACCGATCATTTGGAAGTTGGCTAAGTGAGGCCTCTTCAGGATTTGATGATGCCACTCCTCCTGGGAATCGTATCATCAACCCTGAAAGTCTGTGACGCCGACGACCGCATAGGATGCCATACCTTTGTCAGTTACTAGGACATCCACCTGTGAGAGGGTTTGGGGTTATGCAGGTAACTAGACCTTCAGACTACCGGTTCATTTCTTGATCTGAGATCCTGGGTATTTATGGAGAGTTCTGAGGTCTGTCAGAGACCAGTTGGAGAGTTCTGAGGTCTGTCAGAGACCAGTTGGAGATGTGGTGTGAGGTATACCAGAGACCAGTTGGGGTTATGGTTTGAGGTCTGTCAGAGACCATTGTTGGAGCTTTGTTTTAGGTCTATCTGAAACCAGGGTTTGAGGACTTCTAAAGAGTCTATTTGAGACCTCTTGATATGGTTCAGGCTATTCAGCTACGACATTTGGTCCCTGTTGCATGTTACTTGCATTGCATTGTTTGCATACCCATTATCATTGCATCCCATTAACGTGTGTCTGTGCTGCAGGTGCATTTGCATATCCTCCGATTCTAGTGCCCAGACTTCTGAGTATTGATTATGGCTGGTTTGAGGAAAACAGTTGCGTATAAGCTGCCTACACCTGATATTACTTCTTTGCTTGGTCTGATATCTCTTGCTGATGAGGAGGTTAGGAGAAGCTTCAGAATGAGTCACGGGAGATTACTGAGATTAGTCTGCAAGCCCACTGCTGATGAGATGAACGGGCTGTACACCTTGATGCAGTTCTATGACCCCGCATTGAGATGTTTTACGTTTGCTGACTTCATTCTAGGGCCTACCATTGAGGAGTATGTGGAGTTTACTGAGCTACCAGTGCAGAACAAGGTTCCCTTTATTCACTCTGCTGCTGAGCCCAAGTTGGAGGACTTAGCCAAAGCCTTGCACATGGACGCTGCAGAACTGTTAGTGACTTCCTGGCTTGGGGTTTCAGGTTTCTCTCTTGATTTCTTGGTTGGCAAAGCTCAGGAGTATGCCAAGAGCGGATGTTGGGTGGTTTTCAACGCTAGTTTGGCTCTATGCATTTATGGGATTGTGCTGTTTCCTAACTTGCCCAACTTCGTAGACGTGGACGCTTTCCATCTATTTGCTGCTGGCAATCCAGTGCCAACGTTGATCGGAGACTTCTACCACTCATTGCACTACAAGAACGAAAACAGAAGGGGAAAGGTTGTTTACTGCTGTACTCCTTTGTTGAATATGTGGTTCAAGAGTCATCTTCCCATGAAGGGGTCTTTTGTGGAGAGTGCAACCACCGCTAGCTGGTCAGAGCGCCTGATGAGGCTATCTTCCGAAGACGTTGAGTGGTTTGATCGAGACCTGCTAGGGGCTGAGCTTATATTCAGTTGTTCTGGGTACCCTAATGTGCCGTTGATAGGAAGAAAAGGGTGTATCAATTACAACCCATCCCTGTTGGTCCGTCAGTTCGGATATGTGCTGAAGAACCCGCCAAAGGAGGAAGAAGTACAGGAATCTCTGTACTTCACTGGAGACTTGAAGGGGGAGTTACTAGCCAAGCTGCAGCATGCCTGGACGCGTATTAACCGAAGAGGGAAGCCGTTGTTAGGGAAGAATGACTGTCAGGCTTACGCACCTTACAGAGTCTGGATCCAGGAGAGAGCAAGTCAGTTGCGGATGCCATTTCCAAATACGCCAGCCCTTGTTCCTATTCCGGTAGCAGAGCCAACTACTGTTTCTAGGGAGGCCTACGAGCAAGTTGTGAAAGAAAAAGAAGCCTTGATGAAGATCAACGAAGGGTTAGAGCAGGAGCTAGCCCAGATACGCAGTGAGAAAAACAAGGTCGTGCATGCTTTCCAACAGCAGATTGAGCTAATGAACAGACTAGGGGCTGAGTTGATTGAGGAGAAGAGGAAGCGCGAACGTCTGGGGCAAGAGTTCAGAAGCTCCCACGACATGCTCGAATCCAAAAAGAAAGCGCTCGACGCAGCACACCGAGAAATCTCTTCTTGCAATAAGACTTGGAATGCCACGCTCACCAACAATAAGAGGAGGGAGGATAAGTTGAAGCAGCAAATTTCCGACCTCGAAGAGCAGTTGAAGTCCAGCATCAAGAAGTGTGAAGAAGAAGTGATGACCCGATATAGTCTCCAGAATGCACTAAACAAGGCCATCAAAGGCAGGGATGAAGCTGTGTCTCAGAAGCGTAAACTAGAAGATCGCTTCGGAGAGGGGGCATGGGAGGAAACTGCTGAAGACGTGCGACGCGTTCTCAAGAGAAGAAACCAACTTGTTGAAGGGCTGCTTGCTCGACCAAGTCATCCGGAGACCAAGAAGTTGCTAGAAGAGTACCAGACTTATGGGAGTGTTTGATCATTTCATGTAGTAACTTGTATGCTTTACTTGCATAGTGCTGACCATCACCAGGATTGTTGGTTGAGGTCATGCCTTCTTATTGTACTCTCAGTAGTATTGTATTCCGGGCTTATTGGTTTCTCTGCAATATATGAGGCTTTCTGTGATTCAACTCCGATCTTTGTATTGCTAGCACTGTCATTGCACCGGCACCTTCACACTAGAATCGGGGAATGAATTTCCCTAATGCACAGACACACATTGCATTGCGTTCATATTCATATTGCATTACAGGTAATCTTTGGATGGTGTCTTATTTCCTGCTCTGTACCAGGTACTTTCCAGGATTGCAGATCAGCACCCGCACCGCTATTCCACTCGCACCAACTGTCGAAGAATCATGGATCAAATGCAGAACGAGATGCAAGATGTGCGCGAGAAGCTAGCTCTCTTTATGCAGACCATGGAAGCTATTGCAAAAGGTCAGGAGAATTTGCAAGCCATGGTGCAGCCTCTGTTGGTCAGAAGCGCCAGTCACAGTAACGAGGATCATCAGTCTGTGCGAGTTGATACTGTTCATGGAGATGGCACTCCCATGCCAGTGGCTCCACCTGTAGTCAATATACCTGCTGCTAATGTCAACAACGTTGCCGCTGCTGTGAACGGTAACGTCGGAGTTGGGAACGAGACTGCTGTCCATAACGTTGGGCTTGGTGATGTCAACTTGGGTGATAATATGGGAGGCAAAGGCTTTGGCAATGCTGGATTCGGTTTCAACGATCAGGGATTCGATAATGCTGGAAAATACGGTTTCAATGCTCAAGGCTTTGGGCAAGATGGTTATGGTGTGGCCAATCAGGGTTACGGAGGTTTCGGAAATGGAAACGGCGCTGGGTTAATGGCTTTTGGGCCTCCTGGAGGTGTTCAGGGATACGGCAACAGAGGCCGAGGCCCGGTGATGAATCAGATTAGAGCTGGCCGCAATAATGAATATGATGGGTATGGAGCTGGGAATGGTATGTGGCAAGAAGATAAGCAGGAGGACGCTTTCTCCGGCGGAGGCTTTGAAGGGCCGATGGATAACTCCCAGAAGATCAGAATGCTAGAAGAGCAGATGAGGGGGGTCCTGAACCAAAGTGCTGTGGGCTTGGACATGGCAACAATGGGCCTGGTACCGGGCTTGAGGGTGCCAATCAAATTCAAAGCTCCTACGTTTGATAAGTATAAAGGGGACACATGTCCGAAAGTGCACGTGCGAGCTTATTACAGAAAGATGTCTGCGTACTCAACTGATGAGAGAATGCTTATGCATTTCTTTCAAGACAGTTTGTCAGGCCCTTCCCTAGAGTGGTATATGGGGTTGGAGCCAACTAATATCAAGACATGGAAGCAACTAGCAGAGGCATTTGTAGCTCACTACAAGTATAACAGCGACTTGGCTCCCAATCGGGTCCAATTGACAGGGCTGTCTCAGAAGAAGGGTGAGAGCTTTAAAGAGTACGCGCAAAGGTGGCGCGATATGGCTGCCAGGGTCCGTCCTCCTTTAGAAGACAAGGAAATGAATGACATGTTTATCGGAACCTTCACAGGCATGTTTTATGACAAGTTGTTTCACACATCTTTGGCCAGCTTCTCAGACTTAATTTTGATGGGAGAAAAGATTGAAAACAACATTAAGCAAGGCAGGTTCCAGGCTGAGGAGTCAACTGCATCTGGCAGTAGTAGGAAGGCTTTTGGTGGGCGCCGTCAGGGCGAGGCAAGCGCAGTATTTGGAGGCCGAGGCCGAGGCCGAGGCAGGGGGCGAAACCAATATCATCATCCGCAGCAGGTGGCGAGTGTTACTATTCCATATCAACCACAACCATTTCAGCAGCAGCCAATGCAGCAACAACAACAGCAACAGCAGCAGCAGCAGCCACAACAGGGGGCACAACAGGCTCAGCGAAGATTCCAGGGTGGTAAACCAAGAAGAGTATTTGAGAAGCCTCCCTCAACGTATGCTGATTTGTTGCAGACATTGTTGGGTTTGAACCTGGTAGAGAAGAGAACTCTGGAACCGATAACAGGAACTCCTCCGTATGGTTATGATGCAAGCAGGCATTGTGAGTTTCACTCTGGGGCTCCGGGCCACGATGTAGAGGGTTGCCATGCTTTTAAGCACGTTGTGCAGGATCTTTTGGACAATAAGGCTATCAATTTCGGAACGGCAGGTCCGAATATAGTGCAGAAACCCATGCCTAATCATGGGGCAAATGCCATTCTGACTGAGGAAGGGTTGAATCTGATTATGAATGTCGACGATTTAAAGACGCCGCTGAGCGAGATAAAAAGTAGATTGTTGCAAGGGGGTGTTTATCCAGGATGTGACGAGTATTGCTTAGAATGCTGGACCCTAGCTGGGGGGTGTGATGATTTGAAGAAAGGCATTCAGGCTTTAATTGATGGAGGCACATTGCAGTTTGACCGAGCAGCAACTAAAGAGCCTGCAGGGGCAGTAGCAGATGATCAGAGTGATGTGGCCACTGTAACGATTCCTCGAAAGACAATCACTATTGCAGCACCGGTCCAGCGACCACCGATCACCATAACTAAGGCCGGAACGATCCCGTACGAGAACACGAAAGCAGTCCCATGGTCATATGGGTTGGAGGTGTATTGTGGCGGAATAAAGATTGATGTTAATGAGCAACCAGCCGAGACTGTAGAGAATGTGGTTGGTTCAGGAGGTATGACAAGGAGTGGTAGAATCTTTATATCACCTGAAGTGGAGGCCGAAAGACTAGCAAAAGGAAAAGGGAAGATGGTTGAGAATGTCCCAGTGCAAGCAAGCGAAAAAGCATCGGCATCAAAGGATGTAGAAGAGTTCATGCGCTTAATTCGAAAAAGTGATTATAAGATTGTGGAGCATCTGCAACAGACGCCCTCCAAGATATCTATCCTGTCGTTACTACTGTGTTCTGAAGCTCACAGAAATTCTTTGTTGAAAGTCCTGGATACTTCTTTTGTACCCCAAGACGTCTCCGTGAATCAGCTGGAAGGAGTGTTGGCACATGTGAATGCAGGCCACAGCTTGGGCTTTACCGACTTCGATTTGACCCCGAAAGGGAGAGATCATAATATGGCGCTGCACATATCTGTCGAATGTAGAGGATCAGTAATGTCGCATGTATTGGTCGACACCAGATCGTCTTTGAATGTGCTGCCCAAGAAGGCGATGATGAAGCTAGATGTCAGAGGAATCCTGTGCACGCCCAGTGACTTGGTAGTCAGAGCGTTTGATGGCACGCGAAGAACAGTCTTTGGATCGATAACATTGCCTCTACAGGTGGGGCCGGAGGTGTTCGCCACTGAATTCTATATCATGGATATACAGCCCGCATATAGCTGCCTGCTCGGAAGACCCTAGATTCATGGGGCTGGGGCAGTCACGTCTACCCTGCATCAGAAGTTGAAATATATGGTCGGAGACAGCGTAGTCACCGTGTGCGGAGAAGAAGACATCCTGGTCAGCCATCTGTCGTCATTTAAATATGTGGAGGTCGACGGCGAGATCCACGAAACGCCCTGCCAGGCATTTGAAGGTTTGCGTATCAAGGACAAAGGTCCCGGGCCGAGCAAGGTGTCAGAGATAGACGTCTCATCGTATAAAGAAGCTCAAGCTCTAGTGGAGGCAGGAGAAGCAAAGGGCTGGGGCAAAGTGCTGGATATCCCTGTGAAGATGGACCGATTCGGGCTGGGGTACCAACCGTCGTCATCGATTCCTGCTGTGGGGGCACCCCGTTTCAGAGGGCCAATAACCATCTCTGCCAGTGGAGTATGTCATGAAACCATCAACGTTGCTTCGGAGTCTGACGAAGGAGACAGCGACTGTGATATGGATGCCTGGATTCAGCCAAGCACGCCAGGACAGGGACTGTGCAACTGGTCTATTCAGGAGCTTGTTCCTGTGACTCTTAAACAGTAATGCTTTGCTTTATTAATTGTTGAATAATCTGATGTCTTGCCCGGGGCATCGTGATTTGCTTAGGGTTGTGTTGTTATGAACATTGCGTGTTAATCATTAAATAAATGGCGTTTTTTCATGTGCAAATACTGTAATCTCTGTCTTTCTTGTTTTGCATTTTTCAATAAAATGGCAACGTGGTTATTCGCTTTATACGCATTTTGAAGCACTTAACCATTCCTTTTGTAGGATAACATTTTCAGATGACATCCTTGAACCACCTATGACTCGTCCCGACTTTGAGCACCCGGTATTTCAGGCCGAAGAAGAGGTTGTCGAAGATAGCGACGTTCCTGAAGAACTATCTTGGTTGGTGAAGCAAGAGGAAAGAGTCATTCTGCCTCACGAAGAGGTCATCGAAATTATCAACTTGGGGTCGGAAGGGGTTGAGAAGAATATTCGTATCGGGGCCGCACTGCAGGGCGATATCAAGCGAAGGCTGGTTGAAATGCTCCGAGAGTATAGTGATGTATTCGCTTGGTCGTATGAAGATATGCCAGGGCTCGATACAGATATGGTTGTGCACCGTCTGCCATTGAAAGAAGAATGCCCGCCGGTCAAACAAAAGCTCCGCAGAACTCGACCAGATATGGCAGTGAAGATCAAAGAGGAAGTTCAAAAACAGTGGGACGCTAGTTTCCTGGCTGTGACAAAATATCCCTCATGGGTTGCTAACATCGTACCAGTGCCAAAGAAAGACGGCAAGGTTCGAATGTGCGTGGATTATAGAGATTTGAATAAAGCAAGCCCAAAAGACGATTTTCCGCTTCCTCATATTGACGTGCTAGTTGATAATACTGCTCAATACTCCGTATTCTCCTTCATGGATGGCTTTTCAGGCTATAATCAGATTAAAATGGCGCCAGAGGATATGGAGAAGACCACTTTCATAACGCCTTGGGGAACATTTTGCTACAAAGTGATGCCCTTTGGCTTGAAAAATGTTGGGGCAACATATCAGCGTGCGATGACGACTCTTTTCCATGATATGATGCTTAAAGAGATCGAAGTTTATGTTGACGATATGATTGCCAAATCCTAGACAGAGGAAGAGCATCTGGTGAATCTGCTGAAGTTATTTAAAAGGCTTAGGAAGTTCAAGCTGAGACTGAACCCTAACAAATGCACCTTCGGGGTGAGATCGGGTAAGCTGCTGGGGTTTATCGTAAGCGAAAGAGGAATAGAGGTCGATCCTGCTAAAATAAAAGCGATTCAAGAAATGCCGACGCCTAAAACAGAGAAAGAGGTGCGCGGGTTTTTAGGGAGGTTGAACTACATCGCTCGGTTCATCTGTCACCTAACTGCTACGTGTGAACCATTATTCAAGCTGTTGAAGAAAGATCAAGCTGTAACGTGGAACGAAAATTGTCAAAAGGCGTTCGATAAAATAAAGCAGTATTTGCAGGAGCCTCCTATTTTGATACCCCCAGTGGCAGGGAGACCCTTGATTATGTATTTGACAGTTCTTGAGGGAAGCATGGGTTGTGTTCTCGGTCAACACGACGAGACAGGAAGAAAAGAGCATGCGATCTACTACTTGAGTAAGAAATTTACAGATTGTGAATCTCGATACTCAATGCTTGAGAAAACTCGTTGCGCGCTAGCCTGGGCCGCCAAGCGTTTGAGGCAATACATGCTGAATCATACAACCATGCTCATCTCGAAGATGGATCCTATCAAATATGTATTCGAAAAGCAGGCGTTGTCAGGGAGAATTGCCCGTTGGCAGATGGTATTGACTGAATATGACATTCAATACGTCTCGCAAAAGGCTATAAAGGGGAGTGTGCTGTCTGAGTATCTGGCGGAGCAACCTATTGAAGATTACCAATCGATGAGGTTTGATTTTCCTGACGAGGATATCATGTACCTAAAGATGAAAGATTGTGAAGAGCCGTTTCCAGACGAAGGACCAGAGTTGGGTTCCAAATGGAAGATGATATTCGACGGAGCTGTGAATGCTTACGGTAGCGGAATAGGGGCAATCATCACTACGCCACACGGGTCGCACATCCCGTTTACTGCCCGATTGACCTTTGCCGTTACCAATAATGAAGCCGAATACGAAGCTTGTATAATGGGGCTTGAGGAAGCCATTGATTTGCGAATCAAGAATTTAGACGTATACGGAGACTCAGCTCTGGTGGTGAATCAGATAAAAGGGGAATGGGAGACACGTCAGCCCAATTTGATACATTACATGAATTATGCGAGGAGATTGTTGCCTTTCTTCGACAAGGTTGAGTTGCATCATGTACCGCGGGCAGAGAATCAAATGGCTGACGCTCTCGCCACTTTGTCTTCCATGTACAAAGTCAATTTCTGGAACGAGGCTCCCAGAATCATTATCTCTCGGCTTGACAGACCAGCTTTCGTATTTGCTATTGATGAAGCATCCGACGACAAACCGTGGTATTTTGATATCCTTAATTTCCTGAAGAATAAAGAGTATCCGGTTGGGGCATCCAGTCAAGATCAGAAGACTCTTAGGAGATTAGCGGGTAATTTCTATTTGAATCCGGATGGCGTCTTATATAGAAGAAACCACGATTTGGTGTTGTTGCGTTGTGTAGACGAGAAAGAGGCGAAGTTGCTCATGGAGGAAATACACGAAGGTACCTTTGGTACGCATGCTGGTGGGCATGCTATGACGAGAAAGCTGCTGAGGGCAGGTTATTTTTGGCTGACTATGGAAACTGACTGTTTCAAGTTTGCGAGGAAGTGCCACAAGTGCCAAATCTATGCTGATAAGATCCATGTGCCTCCGAGTCCTCTGAATGTAATGTCATCACCATGGCCATTCTCGATGTGGGGAATCGATATGACTGGAAAGATCGAGCCGACAGCTTCTAACGGGCATCGGTTCATCCTAGTAGCAATCGATTATTTCACCAAGTGGGTAGAAGCGGCGTCGTACGCAAATGTAACGAAGCAAGTGGTGGCTAGATTCATCAAGAGAGATATCATTTGCCGATATGGGATCCCCGAGCGGATAATCACGGACAACGGTTCAAACCTGAACAACAAAATGATGAAAGAGCTCTGTCAGAATTTCAAGATTGAACATCACAACTCCTCCCCTTACCGACCCAAGATGAATGGCGCTGTCGAGGCGGCCAATAAGAATATCAAGAAGTTCGTTCAGAAAATGGTGGTGACCTATAAGGATTGGCATGAGATGCTACCTTTCACTTTGCACGGTTATCGTACGACGGTACGCACATCAACCGGGGCAACCCCGTTCTCGTTAGTATACGGAATGGAAGCGGTATTACCATTGGAAGTTGAGATCCCTTCTCTGAGGGTATTGCGAGACGTTCAGCTAGACGAGGCAGAATGGGTGAAAGACAGGTTGAATCAATTGAGTTTGATGTATGAGAAGAGGCTCGCTTCTCTAGCATACGGTCGTTTGTATCAGAGCCGAATGAAGAAAGCATATGACAAGAAGATACATCCGCGAAGCTTTCAGACGGGCGACCTTGTGCTGAAAAGGATTCTCCCGTCGCAGGCAGATCACAGGGGCAAGTGGACCCCCAACTACGAAGGGCCATACGTTGTCAGGAAAGTCTTTTCAGGAGGAGCTTTATTGTTGTCCACCATGGACGGTGAAGACTTTACGTCGCCTGTGAATTCGGACGCAGTTAAAAAATACTTTGCTTAAAATTGACCCGCTGGACAGAAAAAGATAGTCCAGGCAAAAATGGGGCATCCTGGCGAACCAAAAACAGAATGAAAGGTTCGGGCAAAAGTTAGGGATAAATTGAAGAGATGTACACCCGCGAAGTTGAAAACCTACACTGGGCGGCTTCGACAAAAAAGGTTATCCCGGTGAACTGAAAACCCGTAAAGGGCGGTTCACGCAAAAGTTAGGGATTTGAAAAGCAAATGACTGCGGTCCGAATTTGATACTGCATTGGCGCGGGAGAATATACCTGAGGGGTCGATTATCAGATACAATTTCCTCGGAAGTGTGGACACCGGGAAAGCATTAGAGTCGGACGAGTCATAGGAGGATCAGTTCGTGGTGTTCGTCTGCATCCCGTTGCCGACATGTGTACAAATTTAGTTTGTCAATATATTTACGCTTCTTGTGCATACTTGTGTATTTGCTTTGCGTAGCTTCCTCTTTTCAGGAGTTACATCCCGTGTACAAAAACTCCACCCATTCAGGGGCCCAATCAATAAAATATGTTATTCAGTACTTGATGCTGGTTCTTTACTGTTTTGTGCATGATAAAACGCCTAAGTTTACTGAAACTAGCAGGTGTATAACATCACTGGCCCTTGCCAACAATTGCTAAAGCTTTGAATTAGCTGAAAATAACGTCACTAACCTGAATCGATTTGGTTGTATAGGCTTGTCTTGTCTTGTTTGTGTTGTTGCAGGTTACATAGTCGTACGAGGAAGACGATCAAGAGACTGCAGTAATAAAAGACTTGATCCCCACGCAGGTCATGCATGTGCTTCCTGAAGAAGGATCGAATTCCCCAGCTGGTCGTAGCTTATCCAAAGGACATGCTCCAGCGAAGTCATTTATCCTCAGTAACGTTTGGCGATTCCTAGATCGAAGGCTGTATCCAGACAGTGTATCTCAAGCAGAGTGGGTTTAATCGTAGAAGATTAATGTTTGTGAGCTGTATTCAGACAGTTTACCTTTCCCCGCAGGGACATTTACTCTCTCCCAGTGGAGTCAGTTAATTTTCCCCGAGAGAATCATCCCATCCCCAGCGGAATTCTCTTTGCAAGTGTTTTCATTCCTTCCAGTGGAACTCGAAGATTGAGACTCTCCCCGACAGAGTTGGTGTTAGTCCTGACATTTATTTTGTCAGAATACCGTGTGACATCCGGTCACTCTCCAGCAGAAGTCCAATCATACCAAGCGCATCTGCTATTCTCCAGCAGAGTTATATCCCCCAGCAGGGTGTTACTTTAATGAGGTGCTTGGTTCAAGTTCCCAATTTCCTAGCTGAGTCGGCTTCACTCTCCCAGCATTTATTTTGCTTGAATAATCCTGTAGCACCTGGCTATCCCCCAGCGGAGTTGGCATTATCTTCAGCATTTATTTTGCTGAAGCAGTTTCTGTACCCAGCAGTTCGAGTCTGCATTGGCATCGGCATATAGGGTCATAATTGCATCCACCAAATGAAAAAGCGTAGCATTTCCATGTCAAATGGAACATTGCATCATTGACAAACGCATGCATTGTGAAGCATAAACCAGGTTGGCTAACCTTTTTCTTCAAGTATTGTTTCCCTTGCAGGTAGAGAGAGCCCTCGCTCAGGTCAATCAATAAACATTCGAAGTCTCGGCATGAGACATTCAACGAAGTGTCAGCTTTGGCACTACTCCCCACAGAGTCAGCAGGATAAGTTTCTCTTTGTCCCCAAGCGGAGTTACTTATTTCCCCGCCAGGGTTTCTTGTTGAAGTTTCTCTAGTCCGACCAGCGGATTGTTTCCTTCAAAGTTGTTGTTACATCAGCATTAAAAGGTTTCATGAACCAGAATTTCAGAGGCTACCGCCGGTTATCAGAACAGGTGTCCGGAAGTTTGGTTTCCAAATATCCCCAGTAGAGTCAGCCTCAAAGCCGCTGTAACGTCAGTGATAGGAAGTTTGCGGACCAATGGAAGGATGAGTCCTAACGTGGACGGGTTTATTGACAGGTTTTTTTTGTGCTAAGAGACGTGGGGGTCCTGACGTGGATATTTCCTCAAGTTGACGATATGTGCTAGTCCTAACGTGGACTGATTCGAGTTCTCGGTATTGATCAAAGGTGGAGTCCTGACGTGGACGAGATTGGTTACTCTTCGTGTTGGTGTCCCGACGTGGACAATTTGTTTCCAGCAGATAGCTTTGTTCGTAATGGCGAAAGGGGTGTCCTGACGTGGACAAGTTTATAGTTCTTTGTGATGACAAAACGCGAGAGTCCTGACATGGACAATTTTATCCTTCTTCGGGCTGATGGCAAAGTGTGAGTCCTGACGGGGACAAAGTCTTATTTCCCCAGCAAGTCGAAGACGCGCAAGTCCTGACGTGGACAAGTCCTATTTCTTCAGCAGGTTGAGATATGGGTCCTAACGTGGACAAGTTTTATTTCCTCAGCGAGTCAAGAGGCGAGTCCTGACGTGGACAAATCAAGACGAAACGTGAGTCCTGACGTGGACAGGTTTATTCCTTACGTGGAAAGAGAAGTTGTTTCCTTACGTGGAAAAGTTTAGTCCTAACGTGGACAGGTTTCCTTACGTGGAAAGATTGAGATTCCTTACGTGGAAAAGTGATTCCTTACGTGGAAAGAGAAGTTGTTTCCTTACATGGAAAAGTTATGATTCCTTACGTGGAAAGAAGTTGGATTCCTTACGTGGAAAGATGACGATTCCTTACGTGGAAAGATTGGAGTCCTTTCGTGGACAGATCAAGATGAGTTGCATTCCTTACGTGGAAAAGTTTAGTCCTAACATGGACAGGTTTCCTTACGTGGAAAGAAGATGGTTTCCTAACGTGGAAAGAAGATTTATTCCTTACGGGGAAAGTTTAGTCCTGACGTGGACAGATTCAGATCAAGTTGGTTTCCTTACGTGGAAAGAGAGTGGTTTCCTTACGTGGAAAGATTGTGGTTTCCTTACGTGGAAAGATTATGGTTTCCTTACGTGGAAAAATGTGATTCCTTACGTGGAAAGAAGGATTGTTTCCTTACGTGGAAAGATTGAGTCCTTACATGGACATATCAAGTCGGAGTCCTTACGTGGACCGATTGCAAAGTTATTCCTAACGTGGAAGATGTTATTCCTTACGTGGAAAGGGGAGTCCTAACGTGGACGGTGTTATTCCTAACGTGGAACGGTTATTCCTTACGTGGAAGGGTGAGTCCTAACATGGACGATGTTATTCCTAACGTGGACGGTGTTATTCCTAACGTGGAAGAGTTTATTCCTAACGTGGACGATTTATTTCTGACAAGAAGGCAGACGAGCCATCCCCAGCAAAGTTGTTGAAGTTTTTCCGAATTGACGAAGCAGGCGTCCTGACGTGGACAATGTTCTATCTCTGCGATGATAAAATCTTTTTCAGGATGATGAGAAGAATCCCCAGCACGGTCGCACGAGATCAGTGGGTTGCCGTAACAGTCAGATTCAGCCGATGAATGTCGTTCCCCAAGCAGGGGCGCAGTTTATTTCTGCGGTTGGCAAATTTCCGGGTTCTTAGTATTCAATCGTCTCGTACCGCGAATGTCTGAAGGCTCCGGGCTCTTCACCCAATCGGGTCCAAGTCGCTTGAATAGGGGCAGCTGTTGCACCCTAAAATTTGCTCAACCTTATTCACTTGGTTTATGTTTCAATATCATTAGCATTTGCATATAGAGTCATGTACATAGTCTAAGCATCTGCATAGCATAGCAAATCATCCAACAGGGGACCAGGCATTATTCTCATCTCTAAGAGCCTATCAAGAGGTTATCATTCTAACTCAATCTCATTCAAGTCATCAGAAAGAATTGGAAAGCTAAAGAGGTCAATGGATCAAGCAGTGCATCTATCTCCTAGCTGAGGGTATCTGAGCATCATCAAAGAAGTGGGGAGCTGTGAATTAAGAGCATGGAGAGTATGGAGACATCATAGAGGGCTTAGAAAGTCATTTGGAGAAGGAGACAAGTCATTGGTGGGATCACAAGTATTGCAGTTGAAGACAGTCAACTAGGGTTTCATCTGGGTCAACTCTGGGTCAACCCTAGGTCAAATGACTGTTTGAAGGGCATTAAGGGCTATTGGAAAGATGTGGGGTTCATCATTTTACATGTAGAGAAGGATGTGATGTTATGTCAAGAAGAGTTCAAGAGAAATCAAGGAGAAGAGGAGTTTCTAAATTAGGGTTTCTGTGTAAAATCCCCTAGTTTAGGTCAAATTTCCAAGCAAGATAAGTCAAAATGCAAGTTTCAAATGGATCCTTGGCCAACATGGAACTTGTAGAGGATCTCAAGACCTTTAATTTGAGTGGTGGAAGACACTAAGAAGATTTATAGAACTCAAGTTATGGTCCTTACAAGTTACAGGTCATCTGAGGTATCTGAAATTTTGTCTGTGAAAGTGACTTGACTTCCAAGCAATTTTTACCCCTCAAGGAGATTTCAAATGAATTTCTGGTCAACATAAGAGTTGTTCCTCATTGTCTTAGCTTTCTAGAATGGTATAGTATGCCTTCATATGATTTGTGGAACTCTACTTATGGTCTTGGCAAGCAAAGGGTATTTTGGTCATTTGAGAATTACAGGTCATTTCAAGCCTATGCCCAAAACTCATACAAGGAAGCTTCAAATGGAAAACGTTACAACATCAAACTTGTTCTAAATGACATTTTGAGTCTAGAAAAGTGACCATGAGAGATTGGAAAGATTCATAGCACAAGGTTTCAAAATTGTTGGATTTAATGAATAAAAATGACCTAAAAAATGAGATTTTTCATATTTTGGCCAAATGAGGTGAAATTATAGGTTATTTTGAATGGAAAAACCATTTTGAGAACATTGGCTGAAGTAGAATTTTGAGCTTGGTTCAAGTTTTGGAAGTTATTCAAGGTTGCTTATAATGGAAGAAACATAAGCCAAATCCAAGGGAAATCACACATGGGAAGTTTCTCCAAGCTTCTAGGAGGTTCTAATGACATGTATATATTGAATGGAGAGGGTTCATGCCATGGTTGGTGATCACATTTACTCAAAACCACAAGTTTCACACACTTTCTCTCATTTGCAAAAGCTTCTCAAACTCTCTCAAACTATCATCAATTTCCACCATTCTTGATCTGTTCTTCATCATCATCATCCAAGGATCAGAATTCACACATTCATTTGGAAAATTGAAGGAGGAATCGTGCCATTCATCATCATCATTCAAAGTGCAAGAATCTTGGAATTAGGAGATTCAAAGCCTTGGAGCATCATTGGTTGCATACAGAACTCATCTCCAAGTTCACTGATCAGTTTCAAATCACTGCAAGCATTGGATCAAGGAGTTCCATAGCTGTTTTCACCATTTTGCACCAGGTTAGTTTCTCTTCGAATTGGCTGAATTAGCTAGAATCATAGATAGTTATTAGGTTAGAATGGTTAAGCATAGTTAGATGATTGATTTTGGTGAGTTTGAAGAAGTTCCATGAAGGTTGTTAATGGTGCATCAAAACTGTTGAAGCTTGTAACTCATAGGATAATGCATGATAATCTTGGATCCTTAGCTCAGATTGATCAGCATAAGGTGTAGATTAGATTAGGGTAAAGATTGGAGAGAATTGAGATGGTTGATGACAGGTGATATTGATGGATTCAGAATGTTACACTCATCGAGTTTGATTATTGGTTGAGTTTTAGAAAGAATTATGGACATGGCTGTGTAGAGGGAAGAATTTAGAGCAACTTTGCTCTTGGCATCGTGTGGATTCATGGAGAAACAAGGGAGAACGAAGGTCTGGAAAATTCATGCATGGAGGTGGAATTTCAGAAACCCTAGAAGTTATTTGGGGACGATGATGGATAGCCGTAGGATCTGGTGTTTGACTTGGACCTGAGAGTTAATCCAACGGCCTTGGTTTAAAGATGAAAACGGAGGGAAACCCTGAAGGACTAAACGCATCGTTTCATTAATGTTTTCAGGATGGGCTTTGGATATCCTTGCTAATAGCACCCTCCCAATCAGGCCCAAAGCTAAAATGAACTAAAGTCTTTACTATCTGCACCGTTTTTCGTTTTTTTAATTTTATTATGTTTTCTGACTTGCATTGGGCCCAGACGCGCTTGCTATGCGCGCCCCCCAGTCTGGGCCCAGTTTATTCTTTTAACTGATTTCTCCTACTTGTTGCACCCCCTTTCTCAATCAATTCATTTAATTTTTCTCAATTCATTTTAATTCTTTAAAAATTCATAGAAAATAGAAAAATGCTAGTTTTTAATTGGTTGTTTTTTCACATTACTCTTAATTTGGTCAAGAACATTATCATCCAAAAAAATTAATAGTTCCTTTTATTTTCATATTTTTGGCATATTTTCCTTTTAATTAGGTGTAAATAATATTTTGTTTAGTACATGAATTTGTTAATTTTTGTTCTAATAGTTGCTTTAATATTTTTCACCCATTCTTTTTAGGTTGATTAGTAGATAAGATTAGCTTGTATATACAATTTAGTTCACATTTTTAGGACTTAATTTTAGGTGATTAGTTTAGGTGAGAACAACATGAACAAAATTAGGGTTTAAGTGACAACATAGGTGAAGTAGTTCATTTCCCTTAGGAGTTAGAAATTGAATCTTTGGGGTATGGGACTATAGGGATTAGGGGTAGTTATTAGATCCCTTAGAAAATATTAGGATTCCCCTACTGCTATTAATATACTACTATATTTGATTGATTGGTGTGGTATGCCCTCTGGGGATTATTGTCTGTCTGTGTGGGTATTGGGATTGTCTGGGGATTGGGAGAGCTGAAGACTTGTGATGATGAAGCCATTGGAGATCTAGAGATTGAAGTCCAACTTCCAGAGTTGGAGAGGAGATTCCTGCTAGCAGATGTTGAGGAGACTAAGGTTTAGGAGCTAGGCAGAGCTCTAGATTAGAAAGCTTGTTTCTCAAACATGGAATGCCTTGTCTGCATCCATCCTTTCTCTATGATTCAAAGTCTCTTTCAAATATCCACCTCCTTCCTTTGGAAGGATCAGTGAATGTATTTGAAAGATAGAACTTTTGAGAGAAAACTGTCTGTTTAATGTTAACAGTTAATGAACCACCCTTGGTAGGTAATTGACTGTCTAACATTCACATCATCTTGTTGACTGATATTCCTCCTGGGAGTTTGAGACTTGAAGAATAGCCATTGTAGATGGAAGATTGATGATCAAGACCTTGCTTGAAGGCTGTGGAGATGGGGATTGATGCTGGCTGAAGCTTGTAGCTGATTGGAGATGACTTGAAGACTGATGTGGTGCAGAGCTGCTGTGGCTGTTTATTTTTTTTGCTGTATTTCATTTTTGATGTATTGATTGGTTTTTCTGGACTGTATTGTTTGTTGTTTACCCTGTTGGGTTGAAAGTGAATCCTGTTCACTTTTGCCTATTGTTTTCTAGGTTCGAGGTTGAGTGGGACTCCCTTGCCTCGCTTGTATTGCTGCATCCATGCATTTTACCGCTTTACTGTATATATCTGCTATTGTTTCTGTCTATTCCATTAGGATCTCTGTTTCTCTCTGCGCAAGAGAGGAGCATGATAGACTTTAGGTCTTAACCCATGCATGATAACATTAGGTTAGTTTGATTCCCTTTGCAACCGTAGGTTAGAGTTCTGTCTCTTCTTCCTCAAACAAACAGAAAAATATAATAAAATTTCAAACACAATAAAAGACACTTCTTCCGTAAAAGAATGTGAACTCATCAAGACGTCATTTTTGTCCGCTTGGACTGCTAATCAGAAAAAACCTTTTTCAGAAGGACTAAAATCAACCAAGACAAGCTTGTGTCGTACGTGGCCCGAACTACGTTTGCTCTGATCTTTCATGCTGTATGAAAGTACGTAGGCATAGGATGCGATATCCTAGCGAGCAACCTTCCCCTCCTTTCCCGTAGGTAGGCGAACTACGTTGACTCTGATTTCTCGTTCCAGACGGGAATACGTAGGCATAAAGTGCGATACTTTGCCGAGTCATTTTATTTTCTTTTAACCCCTGACCTTTAGTTTAGATAGAATAACAATCCATACCCAAAAACAAGCGTGGATCCCGTCGAGTACGACGGACGTGAGGGGTGCTAATACCTTCCCCTTGCGTAACCGACTCTCGAACCCAGGTTTTGGTTGCGACGACCATACCTTTCCCATGTTGTGTGAGGTTTACTCTGAGCGTTTCCTTTCCCTCCCGTGGGATAAATAACGCACGGTGGCGACTCTTCTGTCAGCCGGCGCCGATTTTCGCAGTAGCGACAGACTCCCGAATCCAGGATTTGGTTGCGATGACCATTCCTTTCCCGTCTTTGCGTTAGGTTTACTTCGAGCGTTTCCTTTCCCTCTTTGGGATAAATAACGCACGGTGGCGACTCTTCTGTTCAGCCGGCGCCAATTTTCGCAGTAGCGACAGTATGTCGGGAAGCTTCTCCGACCTCATAATCACTGGAGAACATGTAGAGAATGGCATCAAACTCGGAAAGATTCAGGGTGTAGATGTACCCTCAGCTGGAGGGGGAAAAGCCTTACAGTGGTAAGAGACACGAAGGTGAGATGAGCTCAGTGTCTAGTGCTCGGGGAAAAGGAAAAGGCCAGCACCAGCAGGTCGCTAGCATTACTATTCCTGCTGTCCAGCAACCTCAGCAGCAGCAGAATCAACAAGGGTATCGGAGGTACCAGAATAAAGCACCTATGTCAAGTCGTCATCTTGAAACCCCACGTATGTCGTATGCCCAGCTTTTGCAGACATTGCTTCAGTTGCAGCTAGTTCAGAAGATAACTTTGGCTCCCTTGACAGGGACACCTCCACTTGGCTACGATGTAAATGCGAGATGTGAGTTTCATTCGGGGGAACCTGGCCACTCGATTGACAACTGTAAAGCATTTAAGCACAAAGTGCAAGATATGGTTGACGCCAAGATAATCAACTTTTCTGATAATGCTCCGAATGTTACAAAGAACCCTATGCCTAACCACGGGGGAGATGGGGTTAACGCCATCATCGAAGAGGAAGATTTGGACTTATTGACTGATGTCAAAGACCTGAAAACACCACTCGGTTTCGTTAAAGCCAAGTTGATGAAGAAAGGTATTTTCCCGTGCTGTGGGAAGTTGTGTATGGATTGTGCGAACCATTCAGACGGCTGTGATCAGTTGGTAGCAGGGATCCAGAGCTTGATGAACGAAGGAATTCTGCAGTTTAGTCGGAGGGCTAAGAACAGATCAGGGGAAGTAATGCTGAAGCAGAAGGATGAGGTTGCCACTATCACCATCCCCCGTAAAACAATTACCATTTCTGCATCAAGGCCGCCTACGATCACTATCACGAAGGCTGGTCCTATATCGTTCGAGAGCACTAATGATGTTCCATGGCACTATGGGGCAGATGTCTACTGCAATGGACAAAAGTTGGAGTTAGAGCCATCCTGGAAATCTGTTGACAACCTAGTCGGGACTGGGGGAATAACGCGTAGTGGGAGAGTGTTCGCTCCACCGGAGACTATAGCTGACAGAGCTGACAAGGCCGAAAAGACTGACAGAGGCAAAGGTAAGGTCGTCGAGGAAACCTCCCGTGAGGTAGAAAAAGACCTGCTTGTGAAAGACGCCGAAGAATTTATGAGAATGATCAAGAAAAGTGATTATAAGATAGTTGATCATCTTCATCAGACGCCGTCTAAAATATATATTCTGAATCTGTTGTTGTGTTCTGAGGCACACTGCAACGCCCTGCTGAAGGTTCTGAATGCAGCGTATGTACCGCAAGAGATCTCCGTCAACCAGCTAGAGGAAGTGGTTGCTCATGTTAATGCTGGTAACGGATTAGGGTTTACTGACCTCGAGCTGACGCCAAAAGGAAGGAACCATAATAGTGCCTTGCATATCTCGATAGAATGTCGAGGAACTGTCATGTCCCATGTACTGGTGGACACGGGATCATCTCTGAACGTTCTCCCTAAGAAAGCTCTGATGAGGTTGGATACGAGAGGGCTGATATGTACACCCAGTGATCTAGTGGTAAAAGCTTTTGATGGAACTAAGAGGACTGTCTTTGGAGAGGTAACTCTACCCATTCAAGTTGGGCCAGAAACCTTTGACGCGGTTTTCTATATCATGGATATCATGCCTTCCTATAGCTGTCTGTTGGAACGGCCTTGGATCCATTCTGCAGGTGCAGTAACTTGCACCTTGCACCAAAAACTGAAGTATGTTGTGGGTGGCAGCATCGTGACCGTCTGTGGAGAAGAGGACATAATGGTGAGCCATTTGTCATCTTTTAAGTATGTTGAGGTGGATGGCGAGATCCAAGAAACTTTGTGCCAGACGTTTGAGGCCGTTAAAGTCAAGGATGCGATTCCGACGATGATCGAAAAACCTGAGGTGACCCTCTCTTCCTTCAAGGAAGCTCAAGCTGTGGTTCAAGCGGGTTCTGCCCCGGGCTGGGGGCAAGTCCTGGATATCCCTAACAAGTAAGATAGATTTGGGTTAGGGTATTCTCCTTTTGCTGCTACCTCATCCTCTCGCAGTACGCCGTGCATCGAGGGGCTGATTCAGTTTACAAAAGGTGGGGTAATATTTGAAAATGTCAATGCCGTGTCTGAAGACGACGAGGATAGTGACTGTGAACTGGACTCCTGGATTCAGCCGAGCAAACCAGGCCAGAGCCTCAACAACTGGTCCATCCAGGATGTCATCCAAGTGATGCGTAAAGAGTAATGCTTTGTCTTTTTCAATTAATATACAACCTTATGCTCTACCCGGGGCATAACGGTTTTATTGTCAGGGCCTTGATTGCTTATGCATGTACATATTATCAATAAATCAAAGGGTGTTTTCTTTGCATTCAAATTTTGTGATCTCTGTTATTCCTGTTTTATTTTTTGTTTTGAAAAACAATAAAATGGCAATACGGTTTGTGCTAACCTGCATATCCTCTTCTTAAGCTTAACCCTTGTTATTGCAGGATACACACTATAGATGACATCGACTCTGAACCTTCTATGACTCACTTCGACTTTGATTGCCCGATATATCAAGCTGAAGAAGAGATTGATGAAGATGAAGACCTTCCAGAAGAGTTGGCTCGATTGTTGAAACATGAAGATAAGATCATTCTGCCTCACGAGGAAGAAATTGAGATTATTAATCTGGGTTCTGAGGAACTTGTCAGAAATGTCAGGATAGGGGCTGCATTGTAGAGCGATGTCAAGCAAATATTGGTGGAAATACTTCGAGATTATAGTGACATCTTTGCTTGGTCGTATGAAGATATGCCCGGGCTCGACACTGACATAGTGGTGCATCATCTACCACTGCAAGAAGATTGTCCTCCAGTTAAGCAGAAGCTTAGAAGGACACGACCAGACATGGCCGTTAAAATCAAAGAAGAGGTCCAAAAGCAGTTGGATTCTTGGCCGTGACTACTTACCCTCCGTGGGTCGCCAACATAGTACCTGTACCAAAGAAGGACGATAAAGTGCGGATGTGTGTTAATTATCGGGATTTGAATAAGGCGAGCCTTAAAGATGATTTCCCGCTCCCTCATATTGATGTGTTGGTCGACAATACAGCTCAATTTTCCGTGTTTTCGTTCATGGATGGCTTCTCCGGCTATAACCAAATCAAGATGGCGCCGGAAGACATGGAGAAAACCACGTTTATTACACCATGTGGGACTTTCTGCTATAAGGTAATGCCTTTCAATCTGAAGAACGCAGGGGAAACTTACCAGTGGGTGATGGTCACTTTGTTTCATGACATGATTCACCATGAGATTGAAGTCTATGTTGATGACATGATTGGGAAGTCCCAAACGGAGGAGGGACATCTGGTCAATTTGCTGAAGCTTTTTGAGAGGCTTAGGAAGTTTAGGTTGAGGCTGAATCCTAACAAATGTACTTTCAGAGTACGATCCGGAAAACTATCGGGGCTTATTGTGAGCGAAAAAAGCATTGAGGTTGATCCTGCGAAAATAAAAGTGATACAAGATATGCCAGCGCCAAAGGCTGAAAAAGAAGTTCGTGGTATTCTGGGCAGAATAAACTACATTGCTAGGTTTATATCTCAGCTCACGGCCACGTGTGAACCGATGTTCAAGCTATTGAAAAAAGATCAGGAGATTATCTGGAACGAGGATTGCTAGAAGGCATTTGACAAGATAAAACACTATCTGCAGGAACCTCCAATTTTGATACCCCTAGTGACTGGACGGCCCTTAATCATGTACTTGACGGTTCTTGAGAATAGCATGGGTTGCGTTCTCGGTCAGCACGATGAGACTGGCAGAAAGGAGCATGCCATTTATTACTTGAGTAAAAAGTTCACAGATTGTGAGTCCCGTTACTCAATGCTGGAAAAAACGTGTTGTGCACTCGCGTGGGCTGCCAAACGTTTACGATAGTATATGCTCAATCACACGACCATGCTAATTTCGAAGATGGATCCGATCAAGTACGTCTTCGAGAAGCAAGCGCTTTTAGGCCGGATTTCCAGGTGGCAAATGGTACTGACGGAGTATGATATTCAATATGTTTCCCAGAAGGCCATCAAGGGAAGCGTTTTGTCTGAGTACCTTGCCGAACAACCTATCGAAGATTATCAGCCAATGAAATTTGAATTCCCTGACGAGGATATCATGTTTCTCAAAGCGAAAGATTGTGATGAACCATTGCCAGATGAAGGGCCAGATAGGAAGTCCCAGTGGCAATTGATATTTGACGGTGCAGTTAATTCCTACGGAAGTGGTATTAGGGCAATCAGCACGACTCCCCAGGGATCCCACCTCCCGTTCACTGCTAGATTAACGTTTTCGGTCACCAACAATGAAGTAGAATATGAGGCATGCATCATGGGTTTAGAAGAAGCCATTGATTTGAGAATCAAAAACATGGATGTATACGGTGACTCGGCTCTCGTTGTTAACCAAATAAAAGGGGAGTGGGAGACTCTTCAGTCGAATTTGGTCCCGTACATGAATTACGCCAGAAGGCTGCTTCCTTTCTTTGATCGAGTGGAACTCCATCATGTGCCTAGGGCTGAAAATCAGATGGCTGATGCCTTAGCCACGTTGGCTTCGATGTACAAAGTCAATTTTTGGAATGAAGCTCCAAGAATTGTCATATCTCGCCTCGATAGGCCTGTATTCGTCTTTTCCATTGAGGAAGCCTCCGATGGCAAGCCATGGTTCCATGATATCCAGACCTTCCTTATGACTAAGGATTATCCTGTGGGAGCGTCAACCCAGGACAAGAAGACTCTGAGGAGGCTGTCTGGAAATTTCTATCTCAATTCTGATGGAGTTCTATATAAGAGAAATCACGATCTCGTGCTACTCAGATGTGTGGATGAAAACGAAGCTAGTTTGCTTATGGAGGAAGTCCATGAAGGCACATTTGGTACACACGCCGGTGGATATGCTATGACGCAGAAGATACTACGATCAGGATATTACTGGCCGACGATGGAGTCGGATTGTTTCAAATTTGCGAAGAGATGTCATAAATGCCAGATTTATGCTGATAAAATTCATATATCGTCGTGCCCGTTGAATGTCATGTCATCCCCGTGGCCGTTCTCCATGTGGGGTATTGATATGATAGGCAAGATCAATCCCACTGCATCTAATGGACAGCGCTTTATTTTGGTAGCCATAGACTACTTCACCAAGTGGGTGGAGGCAGCCTCGTACGCTAACGTGACCAAGCAAGTGGTAGCTAGATTCATAAAGAAGGACATCATCTGTCGATATGGAATTCCCGAGAGGATCATTACTGACAATGATTCGAATCTGAATATCAAGATGATGAAGGAGTTATGCCAGAACTTCAAGATTGAACATCACAACTCATCACCTTACTAGCCGAAGATGAATGGTGCGGTTGAAGCGGCCAACAAAAACATTAAAAAGATAGTGCAAAAGATGGTTGTGACCTACAAAGATGGCATGAGATGTTGCCATTTGCATTACACGGTTATTGTACGACGGTACACACATCAACCGGGGCAACTCCTTTCTCACTAGTATACGGTATGGAAGTTGTCCTACCGTTGGAGGTCGAGATTCCTTCTTTGCGAGTTTTGGTTGACGTGAAACTTGATGAGGCAGAATGGATTAAGAACCGATTGAATCAACTCAGTCTGATGGATGAGAAGAGATTAGTATCGATTGCTTACGATCGTCTGTACCAAAGCCGAATGAAGAAAGCTTATGATAAGAAGGTGCGTCCTAGAAGCTTTCAGACGGGTGATCTTGTCCTGAAGAAGATTCTTCCACCACACTCTGATCGCAGGGGCAAATAAAATCCTAACTATGAAGGTCCATATGTTGTCAGCAAGGTCTTCTCGGGAGGAGCCTTGTTGTTATCCACGATGGATGGCGAAGATTTTGCATCCCCTGTGAACGCGGACGCAGTCAAAAAATACTTTGCTTAAAAATGACCCGCTGGAAAGAAAACGAACATCCAGGAAAAAATGGGGCATCCCGGCGAACCATAAAAAAGGAAAAAGGTTCGGGCAAAACTTAGGGATATAAATGAAAAATGTACACCCGCAAAGTCGAAAACCTGAAAGGGCGGCTTTGGCAAAAAAAGGGTATCCCGGTGAATCGAAAACCTGAAAGGGCGGTTCAGGCAAAAATTAGGGATTAGAAAAGCAAATGATTGCGTTCCACGTGTGAGCTTTCACTGCTTAGTGGTTGGGTGGAGACCTGAGGGTCGTTTATCCGAATCAATCTCTTTTGAAGCTGAAGCGTCGGAGAAGTGTCGAAGTCGAGTGGGTCATAGAGGGATCAACTCATGGTGTTTGTCTACACAACATTGCTGACATTTGTGTATACTTATGTATATTTATGTTTATACCTGCGCAACTTCCTCATTTCAGGAGCTTGCATCTGTTGTAAAACATTTTGCCTATTCACAGGCTCATTTATCAATAAACGTATACTATTCAGTATTTCTATTTATTTGTTTAGCTTTTATCTATTTTGTTTGCGAAAAAACGCCTGATGTTTGTGATAAAATGCGCATACATAAACTTGCTGGCCTAGGCCGATAATTGTTGAAACATTGAATTACCTGAACATTGTCATAGATGATAACCTTGATAGGTCCCTTTGTGAAGGGTATCTTGTCTGTTTGTTCACTTTGTTGCAGGGCCGTCACCCTCCAGGCAGTATGCCAAGATGTATCCTAGGCAGGATCATCATTTCCCCAAATGAGTCGTGCGCAGAAGTGTATACTCGTTCCCAGCAGTGGGTTAATGTGCAGTTTTCTCGTAGAAGACTATCCGTAAATGTTTAGCTCTCGATGATCCAGACTGAAGCCTCCAACAAAGTTGAATTCCCCACAGAGTGTGTTCTCCCCGGCAGGTAGGATTTATCCCAGCGTCTGGATGTCTATCCTCAGCCGAGTTTGCAGTTCTCCAAGAGAGCCGAGTCCTTGTAAGCGGTTCAAGCCATTATTGGTTTTCCCCAGCGGAGAGTGATTGAATAGCGGTTGTTATACTTCCCCATCGGAATCCGTATCTCCAGGAAGATTCTATCTGCAAAGGCCATGCAGTTTATTTCTGCGATTGACATCATTTCCTCAGCAGTTTGTGGTTCGTATACTCAGTTGAGCGAGTACAGGTTCTCGTAGAACTTTGTCCCCTGCAGAAAGTCGCCTGAGGTTCGTTTCCCTAGGCCAAGTCCAATTGAGATTGGTGTGATTTCTTCTCCTCGGCAGGATGATTCCTTTTCCCCATCAGAATGGTTCTTTCTCTTTGACAGGAGGGTGTTCTCTTCAGCATTTATTTTGCTGATTTGGTTCCGTAGCATTTTGCATGATTTCATGGCATCTACACTAAACGCGTAGCATTTCCACCGTGTGGAGCATTACGCCATTGCCAAATGTATGCATATGAAACATGAGTTAGGTCGTTACCGTTCTTGTATGCAGGTGTTCCTCAGCAGAGTTGTTTGCTCAAGATGAATCTTGAAGTCCCCAGCGAGGTTGATTGTTCAGGATGATTCTTGAATTCCTTAGCAGAGTTTATTCGTCCAGAATGATTCCGGAATCCCAAGAGCAGAGTTACTTGATAGTTCTCCAGAATCCCCAGCGGAGATGCGTCATCCCCAGTAGGTTTCGAACAGAGAAGTTGAGATTTCCCTTGCAAACTTGATGATTGAAGTTCGGCCGTAGTGCCAAGCTACCCCTGACTTACTGACGAAGTCCGACTGTGATGTCGAAGCAGTTCCTCCCAGCTGACGCGGAGTGCCTGACGGCGAAAGATTTGATTGATTGAGGATTCTATTTCTTGACTTACTGACGAAGTCCGATTGCGATGTCGAAGCAGTTCTCCCAGCCGATGCGGAGTGCCTGACGGCAAAAGATTGGATATCCTTATTGGTTCATGACTGACTAAGGATTATATTTCCTGACTTACTGACGAAATCCGCCCGTGATGTCGAAGAGTTCCTATGATTGACGCAGAGTGCCTGATGGTAAAAGATTGGATATCCTTATTGGTTCATGATTGATTAAGGATTCTATTTCCTGACTTACTGATGAAGTTTGACTGTAATGTCGAAGAAGTTCTCCTAGCTAACACGGAGTGCCTGGCGGCAAAAGATTGGATATCCTTATTGGTTCATGACTGACTAAGGATTCTATTTTCAACTTACTGACGAAGTCCGACTGACGCCCGAGAATTTCCTTGAATGCCCGACGGCATAATTGACTTGATTGACAAACGTCCAGTGACCCGACGAGTCCCGAGGTGACGTTAAGGAGTTCTTCTGCTGTGGCGCAGAATGCCCGACGACATAATCGACGATCCTTCACCAGTTACCGTGTAACCAGTGATCCCTGATTGACTTACTGATGGAGTCTGACAAAGATATTGTCAAACGTTCCTAGCGACCTGACGAGTCCATAGGCAGTGATAAGGAATTCTTCTGCTGTGGCGCAGAATGCCTGACGGCATAATCAGCCATCCTTCACCAGTTACCGTGTAACTAGTGACCCCTTATTGACTTACTGACAAAGTCCGACAAAGATGTTGTCGATGTTCCTAGCGACCTGACGAGTCCATAGGTGACGATAAGGAATTCTTCTGCGGTAGCGCAGAATGCCCGACGGCAAAATTGGTTATGTGTCAATAGTTACCGTGTAACCAGTGATCCCTTGATGACTTGAGGACGTAGTTATACAGTGAATTCAGATGATCATCCTGACAGAGATTTGAGATTAACCAACCACCAGTTAGCATGTAACCAGTGATCCCTTGATGACTTGAGGATGTAGTTCTACAGTGAAATCAGATGATCATCCTTTTTTGTGCATAGCTTGTGTTTCATTGCATTCATTATAGCATTATCACCTGCACTGCATTGACATGTGTGCAGGAGATCAAGGGGTATGACTACCAACCAAGGGCTACATAAGGTTATGAAGCTATCTGAGAGGTTTATTCAAGTATTCAAGGGTTGATGTCCTCATCAAAGAAGTCAAAGATCCTCAGAGAAGTGGCTAGACAGCTATGTGCATATCACCTAACTTGAGGGTTATGGGGAAGTCATCTGATGATGTTAAATCCATGAAGGTGGACTTGAAGCCTTGAGAGAGCTCATGAGAAGTATTGAAAGTCATTTTGAAGCCTAGACAGGTCATCATGTGAAGGATATGAAGCTACAACCAAGATTGGCACAATTAGGGTTTCATCTGGTCAACCCTAGGTTAACAGATGATTTGAAGAGGGTTGAGACCCAATTTCAAAGCCATGTGATCATGGATTGATGTATTAATATGCCCAAGGGATGATTCCCAGGTCAACTCATCATGAATCAAGAGTGTGAGGAGTTCCTAGGCTAGGGTTGTTATGCTTGACAGTGTAAAATCCCCTGGTTTGGTGCCTAACTTCAAGACCACATAACTCAAGATGTGATTTTCATCTCATCTTTACCCCAACATGATTAGAGCATGATCATAGATTTAATTTGAGTACTAGAAGTCCTTGATAGGGTTTATAGAACTCATGTTATGAGTCATACAAGTTACAGGTCATCAGATGAATGTGAATTTGGAGCTTGAAAGTCAACCAACTTGCATGAAACTTTTGCCCTAGAAATATGATTCTCATGAACTTTTGGCCAACATGAAGGTTATTCCTTATCTTCTTATCTTTTCAGAAAGTACTAGAAGTCCATGATTGGATTTGTAGAACTCAAGTTATGAGCTTTGCAAGACAAGGGTATTTTGGGAATTTGAGATTATAGGCCATTTTTTTATTATGGGTCAATTTCACCAACTTAGGCACCTCAAATGGACTTTTTTCAACTTGAAAGTTGTTCAAAATAGTGTTATTTGTCCAACCATGACCCAAGAATTCATTGATATGGATTAAATTGAGAAGTGGATGAAGAAATTTTCATGAAGGAATAATTAAAGGCAGAAAAATGAGAAAAATCTAAAATAATTCATTTTGGTGCAAAAAATTACAAGTTTGTGCATTTTTTGAAGGTAAATAACATTTGGAACACTTTGGCATTTTTACATTTTCAAGTTGAAGTTGGATTCATGGCAAAACTTGAGATTTCTTAAGAATGAAGTAACATGATCAATCCACACCATTGATTGGATTCAAGGAACAAATCCTGACCCTTCATCCTCACCAATACACCAGTAATGAATTTGAGTTAGATTGAAGCTGAAACAGGGAGGAAATCATGCTCTGTCATGAAGGAAAAAGTGAAGGAAATTGGAAAATGGAAATTGGACTTAGAGCATGTTTGGGCCCCCATTTTCAGCCCAGAACAGTTCTATATATTCCCATGATTGAGTTCAGAGCAAGGTTGGTGATGGAATGAGCTTGGAAAGGTAAGAAACAGTTACAAAAAGTTAGTTACAAGTGAAAATCGAATTTCACCATTGGAGGATTTTCTGAAGAAATTGAGAGTTGAGAAAGCTTCTACCACCATCAAGGATCGATTCTGCGTGGTTTTGGATAAAGATTGGAGGATGTATCATCTTCTGTTGAAGCTCAAACCAGGTTTTCTTCTTTTCATGATTACACTCTGTTAATGATGAATTAGTGTAAATATTGCATGTGGTTAGGTAGAATTTAAGCCATAGATGGATTTAGGTTTGGTTTGGAAGCCATTCGTGAGATTTCTTGATGGTGGATGAAAATTTTGAAGGATCGGTTTAGGCTATATCTTGTTGATATCAAGTTTTATTTAGGGATTCTTGACCAGTGATAAGCGTAGAAGAGATCTGTGTGATTTTTGTAGAGTTCGGTGATGATTTGCCAAAGTGTGTATTTTCTGTTCACGATCGTATCTGGTTATTCCTTGAGAAAATGGAAAAAAGAAGAGTGTCATGATGATCCTCATGAGGAGACGAGTAGATCTGGATAATTTGGTGAAGTTTGGTGTTATTTGATGATTTGGCCACCGCGAGCTCGCCGGAGAAGACGACCGGAGTCTTCTCCGGCCGCCCTGAGTTTCCCCCATTTCCATTTCCAGTTCAAATGAAGAAGACGATGTGTACACCGTTGGATGAGTCTGACCGAGTGACTTAGTAAGCATATCCAAGGCTTGTGATCAAGTCTTGAGAGTGTTAACTGTTGACTGCTTAGGTGGCACGTTGGTGTATGTTGGATTGCCATACTTTTAGAATGAGCGTGTGAGATTAGAGACTACTGTGTGCTCTAGTCAAACCAGCCCCATGTGAGCATCCATGAAACGAATCGTTTCATTAAAACTTCTCAGCGCTACGTGGCACGCGCTTTTCCCTTGGATGAGTGGACTGGTCATTTGATCTGACGGTCACGTGTTATTCTCAGCATTTTAATTTCTTTAATTCCTTTTTCTTATTTCTTTTAATGCTTTTATCATTTTTAATTCATTAAAAATAGAAATAATTGTTAGAAAAATATTTAAAAAAATCATGATTGATCTTTAGCTTGTCCCTAATTTTTGTATGCAATTTAATTGGAATTTTAGTTGAATTTCCATTTATTGTCTATTTTTCCATTTTATTAGTTGATTAAAAATGTAAAGATGATGGATTTTCTTTCTGATTTTTGTGCTATCTCATATTTTAGAATTTAGTGCTGATTTTTTGTATGTGTTATCTAGACATCTTGATAGTGTTGTATGATTTTTCTTGCATTTTCTAGAAGCTTTTAGGTATAGGTTTGGGATAGCTCTCTAGGACCCTCCCCTTGTGGATTCCTTTAAACATTCCTTCAGATGTAGAAATTGTTTAGAACCTTTAGATTTAGGTTTTGGCCCTGGATTTTCAACCATGATTCCTGAACACACTTAGGAAGCCTTAGGATTTTTCCTAGCCTTTTAGGATTGATTTTCCTATTTTAACTAGAATTTCCAAGTTGATTATGGTTTAGGTGATCCTAACTTAGCTTACTTCATAGATTAGTCTTTAAAGTGAACTTTAACTAACTCTAGGCTTCAAATTCCTTCTTGATAGAATAGAACTTAGGTAGATACCTCTTTAGAACATTGATTAGGCCTTGATAGAGCTTTTGAATCCACTTAGTTTAGGTGATCCTTGTAGCTAGTTATTAGGGTTTCTTAGAAGTTTCTGTGATGTTTTCTTTCCCCTATGTGGTTTCTTCCCTGGGCTTTGCCCTATCCTCTTTCCTCAAGTCTTGATGAGGATCCCTCTTGGGAGAGCCTAATCCTTCCTTTGGTTGGATTCTGTGCATTCCTCAGGAGGTTGAGCCTTGGATTGACATTCATTAGCATAGTACATTCCTTTGGTTTGCACTATCTTCCTCCTTCAAGTCTTGATGAGGAGCCCTCTTGGGAGAGCCTAATCCTTCCCTTGGTTGGATTCTGTGCATTCCTCAAGAGGTTGAGCCTTGGATTGACATTCCTGGCATGGTATATTCCCTTGGTTTATATTGTCATCTGTCTCCAAGTCCCTTTATTAGGATCCCTCTTGGGAGAGCCTAATCCTTCCTTTGGTTGGATTATGTGCATTCCTCAACAGGTTGAGCCTTAGATGGACATTCTGTGTTGATACACCTTAAACCAGATACCTTAGATTGACATCTAGGACCAATACCCAGTTTCTCTGTCCTATTGACATAGGATCCCTCTTGGGAGAGCCTAATCATTCCCTTGGTTGGATTTTGTGCATTCCTCAGGAGATTGAGCCCATGATGGACTCTTGTGTTGACACACATCCAACCTAATGTAGCCTGGGATGACTTCCCTGTTGCTCATCTTGGTTACCCTTCCCCTCAGTCTTTCATTCATGATTGTTTGAAATTGCTTGATGCATTAGGATAGTCTCATGTTTAGAGTATTGTAGGCTAGGAGCATGACTGCACTGAAAGGTTGAGTTGTGCTCCCTTTGCTTGTTTGCTTTAGAGGTTAAGTGTTCTCCCTCTGCTTGTATGTTATTTTCCCTTTTTCTAACTGATGTGTTTGCATTGAAAGGTTGAGGTGATCCTCCCTTTGCTTGTCTGTTTTTGTTTGTTCTCTTTGCTTGTTTTCTTAGAGGTTGAGTTTCTCCCTCTGCTTGTATTGCTGCATTCCATTTACATCTTTACTGTTTGCTTTTCTGTTTTATCTGCTTTAATAATTTTTGCAGTTTGTTTGTGTTTCCCATTGACATGATCCCCTAGGACTCTCACTTCCTTTGATAAGGAAGTGATGATAGACTTTTAGGTTGAAACATTTGCATGATAACATCTAGGAGTTCCCTGTTTCAAACTCAACCATAGGATGAATCCATGGCATGACAACATTAGGGCTTAATAGTCTCCCCTGTAGAGTTCTTTCTCTTCTCATCTCCAAAACAACAGTAAAAAACGTAATAGAGGCAAGTTGGTACAGTGCGGTACGAGCCTTAAGCCAATTGGGAAATGATAATTGAGCGGTCTCCTCTCAATCTTCTAGAGTGTTTAGTATACGTCCTTTGGATGATATGCGACGCATTCGTTCCTAAGTCATAGTCTCTAGAGTTGTACGAACTACAAACATCCATAAAAAACACTTCTTTCGTAAAAGACAAAAACAAACATCAAACCTTTCTTTTTGCCCCGTGGGCCCCTAACTCGAGGAAACATTTTCAAAAAAAGAGTGTTGTTAACTCTCGGTTTTACTGCAAACGGTAACGCACGAGTCTCCGACGAGCAAGCTACATACACCAAACTGTTGGAACTGTTTGTTAACCCTACTCGGAAAAACAGATGAATCCAAATTCGTAGTAGCCCGAACTACGTAAGCTCTAATCTCTCACACCTATTGAGAGTACGTAGGCACAATATTAACGTATTGGCAAGCCACCTTCCCCCATCCTTTTACCCGTAGTTAGCCGAACTACGTTGACTCTGATTTCTCGTTCTCTGACGAGAAAACGTAGGCACGAAGCGTGATGCTTTGCCGAGTCATTTTCTTTCCTTTTCAGACTAGCCTTGTTAGGTAGATAGTTAAACCAACCCGTCAGATAAACACAACAAGCGTGGATCCTGTTGAGTATAACGGACGTGAGGGGTGCTAATACCTTCCCTTTGCATAACCGACTCCCGAACCCAGACATGGTTGCGACGACCTTGTCTTATACCTTTTCGTCAGGTTTTTCCGATCGTTTCCTTTTCCTTTATGTGGGATAAATAACGAAAGGTGGCGACTCTTCTGTTTTGCCGGCACCTTATTCTCGCAGTAGCAACAATGCAACATCCCCTAAATTGTCCAAAATGCACAAGATAGGATGTCTTCAAAGAAAACCTCGTCTGGACGCAAATTTCATGAGCGCTCTTGCATGCCAAACATGCAAGCCCGCACTACTCTCCACACTAATACTAGGTGTGTACTCAAGCCTGGGTATTGGCCTTATCTCACAATGGAACACCCCATCCAGCAGCACAACAGCAATGTGATAGTAATGATATAGTGCGGAAAATAAAATGTAAATGAAATAATATACAAAAATACAATATACACACACAAATATACACGCCCGAAAAGAAAACACACAAGCACTAGGGAAATAGGTTCTCCAGCAGAGTCGCCAGCTGTCGCAACCGCGAAAAAGGGCCGGCGGAAACAAAAAAAAGAGTCGCCACCGAACGTTATTTATCCAAAAGAGAGGGAAAGGAAAATATCAAAGAAAACCTAAAAGAATGGGAAAATACAAGTTCATCGCAACCAAATCTTGGGTTTGGGAGTCGGTTACGCAAGGGGAAGGTATGAGCACCCCTCATGTCCGTCGTACTCAATAGGATCCATGCTTGTTGTCTAATCTATGGGTGAAATTTATCTAAAAGCTACTTCTAAACGGGGGTGGAAAGAAAGAATAAACTCGATAGGACATCGCCACCCTATGCCTACGTATTCCCTCGTGCAATGGGAAAGTTAGAGTCAACGTAGTTCGGAAAACTACGGGTGATGGAGGGAAGGTTGCTCTCCAAGACATCGTCGTCTTGTGCCTACGTATCCTCATCTGGTATGAGAAATCAGAGAAAACATAGTTTGGGTAACTAAGACCAATGGTTGGTTAAGAATTTTTATGAGTGACACTAAGTTTCCATTCCAGCAGTTAGGAACGATGCATGTTTGCGGTAGAACGGAAAAGTAACATACACTTTTCTAAAAATGAGTTTGAACAACAATCCTGAAGGATGAAAAAGTTTAAATTTTGTTTGTGAGTTTTAGTGAAGTGGGTTGAGTTAGTTGGAGACTCACGTCGCACTAAAGACTATGACACGGGGGAAAATGCGTTGCATATCACCCAAATGGCATACGCTAAACACTCTAGACGAGCAAGGAGAAACCCCCACTCATCATTTCCCATGTACTTTAAGGCTCGTAGCGCACGATGCTTGTCATTATTTATTAAGTGCCTTGAAGTAATTCGAGGTGAGAAGAGAGAGACGCACACAGAGACCTAGAGGAAACTGAACCCTAATTGTTATCATGCAATGTGACCCTAAAGTCAGGATTAGGAGGGAAACTAACCTAATATTGTCATGCTTGGATTGAAAGCCTAATGTCTCTCCTACCTCAGACTTAATCGAAAATTAAGTTGAGCTAGGAATCCTAAGGGGATCATGCGATTACAGGAGGTAAGCAACAAGTAAACACGAAGCGACGCAATCACAGACAACGCCAAGTATTGAAATTAAAATATGTACAAGTGTCAGAAAAATATTCACAAATGTGCTCGATGATTGATAGAAATTAAAAGATTAAAAAGTCTAATCCTATGTTAGTTGTATTTCTAAGTTAAAATCTAAAGAAAACTAAAACCTAATTCTAATTCTAAAATTATTAAATTCTAAGAGAAAACCTAAAGATAATCTTAAATTAAAAACACTAATCAAAAATATAAAATTCTAAGTTAAAAGGAAAATGGCTCTAACGAGGCCGAAGCAAAGATCCTAACGAGGTTACAAAGTGGGTAGGAAAGCAAAGCTAACTATCCTAAAGTTATGACTTATGAGTCAACAGGGAAACCTTCCTTTGTAAACTGAGAATATGTAACGACATTAGTAGAATACTATGAGAAGTCTTAAGCATAGAAGAAGTCATGAATGAGTGATGATGAGAAGAAAATATGAGCCATAGGAAATCGAGACAAAGATCAAAACATGAGATCGAAACAACAGAGGTCTAAGTTACATGTCACAATAGTTAGAAATCAAGAAAGTTAATAAAAACAGAAATCAAAGATTAAAACCTAAACATGAATTGAAATGGAAAAGATTAATCTATCAAGTTAGTTGAAAGAAAAAAAAATATTTTTAGGTTTTTATTTAGATGAAAACAATCAAACTAATTACTTTAGCAAACAAAAATATTAAGTAGAAAATAACAAAAATATTAAGGATAACTTTAAATAAATAAAAAAAGTAATTAAGAAGAAAAGAATAATAAAAAATGAAATGGGAGATAGGAGGGGGAGGCGTGAGTATTGTGGGTGTGCGTAAAATGGATCACGTGTCTCGAAGCCCAAACCAACCAAAAGTGAAGTTTATAAAGAGAAGGCAAGGCGATGGAAAAAAAGAGGAACAAGTCACAGTAAAAACAAAACGACAATGCTCAGAAACAATCGCTTTATCATCGCAGCGTGGTCTCCTTTCTTTGAACAAACAAAAACCAAAACGACCGTAACCTCGACATAAAACACAAATTTGGCATCATGAACGAGTTTTACCAGTACACTTCAACGAATCTGTGGATCAGAAGATATGAAAATTTTGTTCATCGTGTCGCTCATAGTGATTTGGTTCGTCTTGAGTTCAGGTTTGGGTTTAATTCGTGTGTGTTTAGGTTTCATCCCAAACTCTCCACTTCATCTCCTTCTTCTTACTCTTTTTCTGGTTGTTGGGATTTTATGGGTTTTTGGTTATTATTAAAAGTTTGATGATTGTGGTTTGAAGAGGATTTGAAGAGTTTGATTGGGATTTTAGGGAAAACGGTGTGTCGTTATGCGTTGTTTATTAACGGTGGGTCTTGATGGTATTAGGAAAGCTGTTTGTGCAAAGGTGGATGGTGATATTTATGATTGAAAGATAGTTTGAGAGGCGAGTTGTTGGTGGTGGTGAAGGGAGACGAATACAAAAGGGCAGTGGGGATTTCTAGTTAGACAAGTGAATGGGTCCGCCGTGGTAAGAATTGAGATTTTGAGCTGATGGTTGAGTGATTTGAGTTCGAGAATTAGAAGGGTTTTTGGTTGAAGGAAGACGGTCATGGGTGGTTTTGGTGATGGGATCTGGATATTTGAGCGAGGTCTCCTATTTGTCGGGTTGAAGACTGGTCATCCGATTTTGAGGAAAGGAATCAGGTTTTATTGAAGAAGGCGTCGATTTTTGTTGATTGTGGTTCTGCATAACTGTTTTTTAAGGCTTTTTTTTTGTTGTTATTCATTTATGGGCTGCCTTGGCTTCTGTGGGATTTGCTGATACTGGGAGTATGTGCGGGCATCGCAGGTTTTGGGCTGTGTTTTTTCTCTGCTTTTTTCTCTTTCCTTCAAATTTTCGTTTTTTTCCTCAAAAGAAAGAGAAAGCAGACTTGTATTTTTTTTGTCTTGTGGTGATATGTGTAACAGCCCGAATTTCATTAAATAATTAATTGTAGTAATTAATTGATTTAGTGGGATTTTATGTTAATATTGGAATTAAGTTTTATTAATTGGGATTAATAGAAAATTAAGAAGGAATTGGAGAGGAAAGAAAATAAAGGAAATATATAATAGAAGAAGAAAGAAAAGAAAGTTAGAAACATTTGGAAAGAAAGAGGAAAGAAAGAAGAAAGAAGAGAAAGAGAGGAGAAGAAGAGGAAAGTGGAAATCATCAAGAACCAACATCAAAGCTCCGATTAATCGAGGTAAGGGTGAGAAATGTTTCTATTTGATCATTGCATGATGTTATGTATGTTGGGTTGGGGTTTTGGTAGAGTTTTCATCACTTTCTAATTAGGACAAATGTTGGATTAATCGGTAGATTGATGATTTAATCGGTTGGAACTGAGTAATAATGCCGTAGAATAGTCGGGTAACATGTATTGATGCTATTTGTACTGATTTGGATGTTTGAGGTTTGGTTGATGATGGATTGATGAAGGAGAGGCAGAATGGGGTTCTGTTCTGCGCAGGTTCGTTGGCTCTCGCCAGGCGAGCGAAGGCGAAGCTTCGCCAGGCGAAGCCTAGCGAATGCTGGCGAGTAATTATGATTAAGTCCCAGTGGACTTCGCTGGCGAGTTCGCCAAGCGAAGTTGGATAGCGAAGGTTCGCCCAGCGAAGGTGCTGGCGAATGATGGCGAATGAAGTCAGTAGCTACTGACTTGGGCTCGCTGGGAAGTTTCGCCAGGCGAAGCCTAGCGAGTGTTCGCTGAGAGAGTTCGCCAGGCGAAGGGCCAGGCGAAGGTTCGCTGCGAGGGTTCGCCAGGCGAATGAAGACGAATTTGACAGCATTTCTCTTTTGCTGTGTTGATCATGTGGTGATTGTTTGGTTGATTCACATAGGTTAATACCTCTATGATATGATATAGATATGATCTATGGTGATGATGTGTGTTGTGGGTAGCCTCCGGGCGTGAATCCTAGTTGATATGCGATGCGCATTAATTGTGCTAAATAGAAATACATGTGAACATAATAAGTGATTATGTGTGTATTATTTAATGAATTTGCGAATGCTCGATGTGTATACAATTATGTAATGAGTATGCATGAGAATATTTTGAATATGTGTGCATAACTTATAATTGTATGATTGGTATTGCGATGTGAATACCTTGATTGTTGTGATAATTAGAGATACATGGGAATACAATGAGGAATGTATGTGTATCGTCTAATGAATTGTGAGTGCATATATGTATGCGATTGTTGTGTGAATGCATGGGAACATATGTGATATGTGTGCATTGTTGTTGGATATGATGATGTGTGAAATGAATACATTGATAAATGTTTGATATATGTTGTATGTGCAATCATGATGAAATTCTCGAAGGGGTGAATTATTCGAATGCATGGGATTAAGACGCGGGAACGGTCTTAAGTGCATTTATTGTGATTGGTTGATTGTACATGCATCATTCAGTCAAGAGGCAATGTCTGTTAGTTTCGTGGAAACTAGTGGCTTGTTCCAAACCTAGAAGGGTGGGTTTGAAGCCTAGGGGACGGGCTTGGTTGTTATCGGTCTAGAAGGGTGGACCCGGTTTAAAGTAAAAACCGAAAAATGATAACGAGTTATCGGTCTAGAAGGGTGGACCCGGTTTAGAGTGAAAACCGAAAAAAGATAACGAGAGTCGGTACCGCATAGCATTGAGTTGCATTGAATATGTTGAGTCACATTGCATAATATTGTTGTGGTACAAATGTGCTTGTGAATGATTGTGAAGTCAAGCATGAAGGGATGTGCTTGTGGATGTTCATAATGTTGATATATGTGAACGTGATATGATTATGATTATGAGAATGAAGTGTGATGAGAAATGTGAATATGTGTTATATGATACCTATATATACGTAATCTTATGCCTTGATTATTATGGTTATATTTCTCACCCTTCTGCTGTTTTATAATGCTCTATGAGGCATTGCAGATTAGGATGCTGGAGTCCTTTTGTGAAGTTAGTCTTTATTCTTTTGAGTCGGCTGCTCTGATATGTAACACCGGGTAGTTAGACTAGTATAATCATTCTTTTGTGATACATTGCGATGTATCAGCTGATGTGGTTTTGTAATCTAACTGATATGATGTATTAATTTGGATTAACTTGTGTGTACGTGGATTAATATTTTGAAAACGATTAAATGATTTGATCTTCTGCTTAATTTTGAAAATGTTACATATCTTGTGGAGAAAAATGTGAAAGTGTTTTATTGGTGAAATTGTGGCATTCTTCTTTTATACCTTATTATAAAACCTTTTTACTCTGATAATTTGTATGTGCTTAATTGTTTTATATGCATTTATTTGGGGTATAGAAGGGGGTGTTACAATATGCAACAGGTTCGTAACAGGATCCTTTTTTGAGTGCAGGGTATTGTCTTGCTATTTTGATGCAAGTTCTGACTTGTTGTTGCGGTTCATAACCATGTAATTTTCAGCTGCAGGTATTCTGAGGGATTGTGCAGAGTGGGGTCTGCTTATGGTTGAAAAAACGTACAGGAATGTATTGAAGTTTGGGGCAATTGGGATTGAGGGAACACTGCTGTCACATTCTTTTTCTTAATTTCTTGTAATGATCCTAATTTTAACTAATTAATTCTATTCTAATTAAAACTAATTATAAAAACTAATTCTAATTATAAAAACTAATTCTAATTATAATCCTATGATAACTTAAAATTAAACTAATCTAATTTTTAAGGTCAAGCTTAAATTCTAAAATGATTAAATTAAGTCCTAATCTAAAATTATTAAACTCAAATATAAAACTAAAATTAATTAAGGTCTAATTCTAACTCTAAATTAAATTATAATTCTAATACAAAAATCTAATTAATGTTCTAGTTAAAAAATTAATTAAAACTTAATCTTATCAAACTCTAATTAAAAGTAAATCTAATCTAATTAAAAACTAATCTAGTGTAATTTCTAAAGTTAACTAAATTCTAAATTAAATCTAAGTTAAACAAATTAATAAAATCCTAATTACTAATTAATTTCTAACTAAATAATAATTCTAATTCTAATTCTATTCTTAATTAATTAATATTAAAAACTTATATATATATATATATATATATATATATATATATATATATATATATATATATATATATATATATATATATATATATATATATATATATATATATATATATATATATATATATATATATATATATATATATATATATATATATATATATATATATATATATATATATATATATATATATATATATATATATATATATATATATATATATATATGTATATATATATATATATATATATATATATATATATATATATATATATATATATATATATATATATATATATATATATATATATATATATATGTATATATATATATATATATGTATATATATATATATATATATATATATATATATATATATATATATATATATATATATATATTTATATATATATATATATATATATATATATATATATATATATATATTTATATATATATATATATATATATATATATATATATATATATATAAAGCTAAATAAAAAAAATCTAATTAATCTAAACAAATCAAAATTAAACCTAAAACGACCGTTAAAAATAACTCACAAATTAAAAGAAAAAGTAAAGTAATACTTAAAACCGAAAAAATGAGCGTGCCTAAAATATCAGCGCGAAATAAACCACTTGGAAGAAATGCAACACTCCACCCAATTTCAAAGTAAAACTTATCTGTCGAAACAGTCTAAACCGTCTAAAATGCGAACCAAGCGGCTGTAATTCCGATAAATCCATTCTGGCTTATAACATGGACAGTATGCGAGAAATGATTGACCTTGATGATATGCAGATGAATGCGAACTAAAAGCCAGTCAAAGTTAGAAAATGCGAGGGCAAATTTTAGGATGCAACAGTGATTTTTGGCGTTTTAGGGTTTTTGAATCTATGGATTTGTTTATTCGTGAATGTTGTTCTTCTGAAATTTCCTTCTCTTCTTATAGGCTTCAAATGAATCTTGGTTTTAACGCCTGAGTTGACCGCCTTGAATGCTTAGAATATTTGCTTTGAATACTTTCCGCTTTCGTCTCGACAAATTGAAACCCCTTCCTTTCCCATCTGATTGTGTCTTGTGGTTCTCTGCTCTTTGTAGGTAGACCCACATTAAATGCTGTAAAATGTTGTCTTAGGAACAAATGAATGTTGTCCTAAACTTACTGGTTTGTTTTGGAAATAATATGACCCTGCCTCAAACATGTCTGGGATTTTTGATTGCTTTTATTACTTGCCATACTATCACTGATATTGTGCTTTAAACATGTTGCCTTGTTGGTCTTAATCCCTCGTCCTCTTTGATTTTCTTCATTTGCAGGCGTTAGTGTTGAGGATAAAACGTTCTAACCACCTATTCCTTTGTTTCATGTACTAACGCCTGAGGATAAAACTTTCTAACCACATATTCCTTCGATCCTCAACAAGTTTTAGTACATGAAACAAAGGAATAGGTGGTAAGAAAGATTTCCACAAAATGTTTTACATGATTTTCTAACCCTGTTACTATCAAAATCATGTAAAACGTTTTGTGGCAATCTTTCTAACCACCTATTCCTTTGTTTCATGTGCACACACAGTGAGGATAAAACTTGGAGAATTATTCATAACACAGCCTGGGTTTATGAGGCTTGGTGAAAGATTGGGGAACTGGTGTGTCAAAGGTGGGGTTTATGTGGGAAGAAACTGGAATGTTGCCTGTGCAAGGTAGTGTTGTATTATGTTGGAAACTACTGACTCTTCGCATGATTAATGGTTGTCAATGCCTTAAAACCTTTCTCTTTTGACCCTTACTGTATTTTAAAGCTTGCTATAATTGTGATTGCGTCTGAGAACGGTTTCAGAAACATAAATGTATTTGGCTCTTGTTTTGGAATGAAGCGGTTGTGATTCTATCTTTGGTCACCCTTGTTGTAACTCTAATTTCTTCCATTGGTTCTTTTATCAGGTTGAGTTTTCAAGAATCCGAACTTGATCATATTCCGGGTTTGGACCTCTTATAGTATGACATCACGCCTGAGCTTTCCTTCTTCCATTCATCAATTAACTAACCATGTTATGCCGGTTTGGTTTGCAGGCTGCTGAAAAGGTTCGGCGACAAAGAAAAGAAGAGCTTAAAAGCAGCCAAGACGCGGTAGCTTGAGAAGGCTTCAATCCTTGATTTTAGTTGTAGGATGTATGTTTAAAAGATGTAGAAGACAATGTATAAATGACAATTACTTATACGTTGTATTGCCACCTTCCAATGATAGCTATGCAGGCTTGTTAGGATCAAATAAATAAAAGAGATGCTCTTATTTCACATGATGAAGACACGTGTTCGTGGAAGTAAATTGAAAATGAAAACTTGTTAACAAAAATGACTTGATCCGTTTTTCAACATGGCTTAATGAGGAGCTTCTCAAACCGTCTTTTCAATGTGGCTTAATGAGTACCTTCTCAACGTGTTTCTTTGTACCTTTCAGAAAGAATTAGCACGTAATTGAATGCTTGGTTGGTGATGAAATAATACTAAACTTTGGATTTGAATAAACCACCTTGCCATTAAATCTCAGGAAATCCACAAAAAAAACTTAAATCAAAACCTTCAACAAAATAAAATGCTTATGAACTTGATGCCGCTTGAAATCACTCTTGAATCATGAATCCATTAGTTAGTCACAAATTAATCGCATTCATTTTGATAAGATCCCCATCCATAATCAACGTGAAGCACTTTGACTTAATGAAACTTCAAATGACTATGATCAGTCCTCAAATGACTATGCTTAATCCCAAAAAAAATCCCACTTCTCCTCAGGGGTAGGCGTTGAAGTTTTTAACGTCCTTGAAGTGTTTAACTTCCTAAGAAAGAGTGTTATCTGCACGAATTGGTTAGCCGTAATAAACATGCACCCAAAAAGCATAAAGATAAAAATGCAAGAAAAGCACAAGGAGGTGGGATCTTTAAGTCAAAAATTAGGGTGCTACAGATGCCCCTATTTAAGTTTCTCCTATCCAGAGATATGGAGGTTGAAACCTTCATCTCGATGTGATAGGAGGGACTTAAATACAAACATTGCACGAATTTTTGGTCCTAAGATGCCACCAGATGCATATGATATGCAATGATATTAAATGCAAAACAGAGGTCCTGTGGAGAAATGATGTCACAGGGAGAGACTAGGCACGACACACGGGAAACAAAGGCTAACGAAGCACAGACTCAAACAAAGCGAGACTCCACGGGGAAAGATCTAATTCCACTAGGGAAGAGACAAACAACCACTACTAGTGAATCTCCAATAAAATAAAGACATATAGTACATACTGTTGCACCCTAAAATTTGCTCAACCTTATTCACTTGGTTTATGTTTCAACATCATTAGCATTTGCATATAGAGTCATGTACATAGGGTACTCATCTGCATAACATAAGCATAGCAAGTCATTCAACAGGGGACCAATCATTATTCTCATCTCTAGAGACCTATCAAGAGGTTATTATCCAAATTCAATATCATTCAAGTCATCAGAAAGAATTGGGAAGCTATCAAGTCAATGGATCAAGCAGTTCATCCATCTCCTATCTGAGGGTATCTGAGGATCAACAAGTAAGCTGTGGGCTGAGCATGGGGAGTATCTAGACATCTTGGAGGACTTAGAAAGTCATTTGGAGAAGGAAATAAGTCATTGGTGAAGTCACAGGTATTGCAGTTGAAGACAGTCAACTAGGGTTTCATCTGGGTCAACTTTGGGTCAACTCTAGGTCAATTGACTGATTGAAAGGCATTGAGGGCTATTGAGGAGATGTGGGGTTTATCATTTGACATGGAGAATAAGGATAGGATGATATTCTAAGAAGAAATCAAGAGAAATCAAGGAGAAGAGGAGTTTCTAAATTAGGGTTTCTGTGTAAAATCCCCTAGTTTAGGTCACATTTCCAAGCAAGATAAGTCAAAATTCAAGCTTCAAATGGATCCTTGGCCAACATGAAACTTGTAAAGGATCTCAAGACCTTTAATTTGAGTGGTGGAAGACATCAAGGAGATTTATAGAACTCAAGTTATGGTCCTTGCAAGTTACAGGTCATCTGAGGCATCTGAAATTTTGTCTGTGAAAGTGACTTGACTTCCAAGCTATTTTTACCCCTCAAGCAGATTTCAAATGAATTTCTGGTCAACATAAGAATTGTTCCTCATTGTCTTAGCTTTCTAGAATGGTATGGTATGCCTTCATATGATTTGTGGAACTCTACTTATGGTCTTGGCAAGAAAAGGGTATTTTGGTCATTTGAGAATTACAGGTCATTTCAACCTATGCCCAAAACTCATACAAGGAAGCTTCAAATGGAAAACTTTACCACATAAAACTTGTTCCAAATGACATTTTGAGTCTAGGAAAGTGACCATGAGAGATTGTAAAGATTCATAGCACAAGGTTTCAAAATTGTTGGATTTAATGAATAAAAATGACCTAAAAAATGAGATTTTTCATATTTTGGCCAAATGAAGCAAAATTATAGGTCATTTTGAATGTAAAGATCATTTTAAAGACATTGGCTAAAGTAGAGTTTTGAGCTTAGTTCACATTTTGGGAGTTATTCATGGTTACTTGTAATGGAAGATACATAAACCAAATCCAAAGGAAAGAATGCAAGGGAAGCTTCTCCAAGTTTCTAGGAGGTTCTAAGGACATGTATATATTGATATGAGAGGGTTCATGCCAGGGTTGGTGATCTCATTTGTCCAAAACACAAGTTTCATACCAATTTTCCATCTTTGCAAAATCAATCCAAACTCTTCCAAATTCCCATCAATCTTCACATTTTCTGATTGAATCTTCATCATCATCATCCAAGCATCATAATTCACATCAAGATTGGTGAAATTGGAGGAAGACTCGAGCTGTGCAAGTTCATCATTCAAGAAGCATAAATTTTGGAATTGAGAGATTCAAAGCTTTGGTCATATTTGTTGCATACAGAAGTAATCATCAAGTTCATTGATCAGTTTACACTCACTTCAAGCCTTGGATCAAGAGGATTTGGTACCTGTTTTGATCAATTGCACCAGGTATGTTTCCTGCTCGAATTGCATGTTTTAGTTAGAGTTATTAGGTTTTGATAGTGTAGAATTTCTAAGATAGGATAGATGACTTAATTTGGTGAGTTTGGAGAGCTTTCATGAAGTTTGGTTATGGAGTGCAAAATCTGGTTGGATTGATATCTCATGATTCAGTGCATGAAAATCTTGGTTTATTGGCTTGTGATAATCAGCATAAGTTGTAGATGAGTTTAGGACAAGATTTAGAGAGAATGGAGAGGTTTGATATCAGGTGTTCATGGTGGATCAGGACTGTTATCTCTATCGAATTGGTTGATTGAGTGAGTGTTAGGGAGAGTTATGATTATGGCTGTGTAGAGGAGAGTTTCTAGAGCATTTTTGCTCTTTGGATCGAGGGCATCCATGGAGAATTGAGAGAGAGAAGAACAATGGAAGATGCTTGCATGGTTAGGGTTTTTCAGGGTTAGGGTTTGGCTCAAGGTTGAAGACAACATGATGGCCACACGATCTAGACTTTGACCTTGACTTGGAGACTCATCGGACGGTCACGTTTTAAAACGAAATATGGAGGGAACCCTGGGTGCCAAACGCACCGTTTCACTTAAGTTTGCTGATTGGGCTCAACATTGGATTGCTATACACACCCCACTCAGAGGCCCAATTCAATTTTACACGTCAAAAGCTTGCTATTTGCACCGAGGATTTTTCCTTTTTTCTGGCATTTTTTCATTTTGATTTTCTGAACGCGTTGGGCTTAGTGGAATTCATATTCGCACCCCTGCTCTGTGGCCCACCTGGAGATTATAACTGGAGCACCTTGTTATTCTCACCCCCTCCCTCTATTTCTCTATATTTCATTTTTTTAAATTTCTTTTCATTTTCATGCATTTTCCAAAAATCATAATAAATCATAAACTTCATATTTTTCAATGTTTCTTTTTGCATTAATTTCTTCAAGATGTCTAGAAAATTATAAAAAATAAAAATTGCATTTTATTTTTTATTTGATATTTTTCCCATATTTTCCAAATAAATGCCTATTTTAGGTGTTTCATTTCATGCATGATTCTGTTAATTTTTGTTCTAATAGTTGCTTTAATATTTTTCACCCATTCTTTTTAGGTTGATTCATAGACATTGTTAGCTTGTATATGCAATTTAGTTCCCATTTTTAGAAATTAATTTTAGGTGTTTAGCTTAGGTGTGAACAACATGAACAAAATTAGGGTTTAAGTGATGACTTAGGAGAGTTGAATCATTTCCCTTAGGACTTAGAGATTGAATATTTTAGATATGGGACTATAGGGACTATGGGTAGTTATTAGATCCCTTAGAAATCACTAGGATTCCCCTACTGCTATTAGTATGTTACTGTCTATATTTGATTGATTGGTTTGGTGTGTCCTCTGGGGATTATTGTTTGTCTGTGTGGGTATTGGGATTGTCTGGGGATTGGGAGAGATGAAGACTTGTGATGATGAAGCCACTGGAGATCCAGAGACTGAAGACCAACTTCCAGAGTTGAAGAGGAGATTCCTGCTAGCAGCTGTTGAGGAGATTAGGGTTTAGGAGCTAGGCAGAGCTCTAGATTATAAAGCTTGTTTCTCAAACATGGAATGCTTTGTCTGCATCCATCCTTTCTCTATGATTCAAAGTCTCTTTCAAATATCCACCTCCTTCCTTTGGAAGGATCAGTGAATGTATTTGAAAGATAGAACTTTTGAGAGGAAACTGTCTGTTTAATGTTAGCAGTTGATGAACCACCCTTGGTAGGTAATTAACTGTCTAACATTCATTCACCTCATCTTGTTGACTGATGTTTCTCCTGGAGATTGAGACTTGAAGAAAAGCCATTGCAGATGGAAGACTGATAATGAAGACCTTGCTTGAAGGCTGTGGAGATGGAGATTGATGCTTGCTGAAGCTTGTTGCTGTCTGGAGAGGGCTTGAAGATAGGTGTTGATGCAAAGCTGCTGTAGCTGTTTATTTTTCTGCTGTTATTCATTCTTGTTGTATTGATTGGTTTTCTGGACTGTATTGTTTGCTGTTTACCCTGTTGGGTTGAAAGTGAAGTCTGTTCACTTTTGCCTATTGTTTTCTAGGTTCGAGGTTGAGTGGGATTCCCTTGCCTTGCTTGTATTGCTGCATTCATGCATTTTACCGCTTTATTGTATATATCTGCTATTGTTTCTGTTTCCGTCTATTCCCTTAGGATCTCTGTTTCTCTCTGTGCAAGAGAGGAGCATGATAGACATTAGGTCTTAACCCATGCATGATAACATTAGGTTAGTTTGATTCCCTTCGCAACCGTAGGTTAGAGTTCTGTCTCTTCTTTCTCAAAATAAACAGAAAAACACAATAAAATTTCAAACTCAATAAAAGACACGTCTTTCGTAAAAGAACGTGAACTCATCAAAACGTCATTTTTGTCCGCTTGGACTGCTAATCAGAAAAACCTTTTTCAGAAGGAATAAAATCAACCAAGACAGACCTGTGTCGTACGTGGCCCGAACTACGTTTGCTCTGATCTTTCATGCTGTATGAAAGTACGTAGGCATAGGATGCGATATCCTAGCGAGCAACCTTCCCCTCCTTTCCCGTAGGTAGGCGAACTACGTTGACTCTGATTTCTCGTTCCAGACGAGAATACGTAGGCATAAAGTACGATACTTTGCCGAGTCATTTTCTTTTCTTTTTAACCCTTAACCTGTAGTTTAGATAGAAATAACAATCCATATCCGAAAACAAGCGTGGATCCCGTCGAGTACGACGGACGTGAGGGGTGCTAATACCTTCCCCTTGCGTAACCGACTCCCGAATCCAGGCTTTGGTTGCGACGACCATACCTTTCCCGTGTTGTGCGAGGTTTACTCTGAGTGTTTCCTTTCCCTCCCGTGGGATAAATAACGCACGGTGGCGACTCTTCTGTTCAGCCGGCGCCGATTTTCGCAGTAGCGACAGCTGGCGACTCTGCTGGGGAACCAATGTCCCTTGGCTGCTAAGGACTGCGATAGTTCTTATGCATTTGGGATCCAACGTCCCTTTAGAGAGTCAATCCTAACGCTTGTTTTCCCGTCAAGGATTTTGTATGGATTTATATATTTCTGACCTTTATTTTCAGCATTGTATATATTGATTATTATTGCTGTACTGGGGTTGTGACGAGTGTTCTATGATTGAGTGAGAAGCCGGACCTGGGCTTGAGTGCACCTAGAATTAGAGTAGAAAGTAGTGGGCGCGTGCCGGCTTTGCTTGCATTAGTGTCTCATGAAATCTACACTCGGACGAGGTTCTTCTGGTTGGCTTCTTTTTCTACCCTTTGGGTCGAAGGGGTTGTTGGTCAGCTGAATTGTCGACTCCGGGAACCGATCATTTGGAAGTTGGCTAAGTGAGGCCTCTTTAGGATTTGATGATGCCACTCCTTCTGGGAATCGTATCATCAACCCTGAAAGTCTGTGACGCCGACGACCGCATAGGATGCCATACCTTGTGTCAGTTACTAGGACATCCACCTGCGAGAGGGTTTGGGGTTATGCAGGTAACTAGACCTTCGGACTACCGGTTTGTTCCTTGATCAGGGATCCTGGTTATTTATGGAGAGTTCTGAGGTCTGTCAGAGACCAGTTGGAGGGTTCTGAGGTCTGTCAGAGACCAGTTAGAGATGTGACTTGAGGTCTACCAGAGACCAGTTGTAGTTATGGTTTGAGGTCTGTCAGAGACCGTTGTTGGAGCTTTGTTTTAGGTCTACCTGAGACCAGGGTTGAGGACTTCTAAAAGATTTGAGACCTCTTGATATGGTTCAGGCTATTCAGCTACGGCATTTGGTCCCTGTTGCATGTTACTTGCATTGCATTGTTTGCATACCCATCATCATTGCATCCGATTAACGTGTGTCTGTGCTGCAGGTGCATTTGCATATCCTCCGATTCTAGTGCCCAGACTTCTGAGTATTGATTATGGCTGGTTTGAGGAAAACAGTTGCGTATAAGCTGCCCACACCTGATATTACTCCTTTGCTCGGTCTGATATCTCTTGCTGATGAGAAGGTTAGGAGAAGCTTCAGAATGAGTCATGGGAGGTTACTGAGATTAGTCTGCAAGCCCACTACTGATGAGATGAACGGGCTGTACACCTTGATGCAGTTCTATGACCCTGCATTGAGATGTTTTACATTTGCTGATTTCATTCTAGGGCCTACCCTTGAGGAGTATGTGGAGTTTACTGAGCTACCCGTGCAGAACAAGGTTCCCTTTATTCACTCTGCTGCTGAGCCCAAGTTGGAGGACTTAGCCAAAGCTTTGCATATGGACGCTGCAGAACTGTTAGTGACTTCTTGGCTTGGGGTTTCAGGTTTCTCTCTTGATTTCCTGGTTGGCAAAACTCAGGAGTATGCCAAGAACGGATGTTGGGTGGTTTTCAACGCTATTTTGGCTCTATGCATTTATGGAATTGTGTTGTTCCCTAACTTGCCCAATTTCGTAGACTTGGACGCTTTCCATCTATTCGCTGCCGGCAATCCAGTGCCAACGTTGATCGGAGACTTCTACCACTCATTGCACTACAAGAACGAAAACAGAAGGGGAAAGGTTGTTTACTGCTGTGCTCCTTTGTTGAATATGTGGTTCAAGAGTCATCTTCCCATGAAGGGATCTTTTGTAGAGAGTGCAACCACCGCTAGCTGGTCAGAGCGCCTGATGAGGCTATCTTCCGAAGACGTTGAGTGGTTTGATCGAGACCTGCTAGGATCTGAGCTTATATTCAGTTGTTCTGGGTACCCTAATGTCCCGTTGATAGGAAGGAAAGGGTGTATCAACTACAACCCATCGCTGTTGATCCGTCAGTTTGGATATGCGCTGAAGAACCCACCCGCAGAGGAAGAAGTACATGAATCTCTGTACTTCACCGGAGATTTGAAGGGGGAGTTGTTAGCCAAGTTGCAGCATGCCTGGACGCGTATTAACCGAAGAGGGAAGCCGTTGTTAGGGAAAAATGACTGTCAGGCTTATGCACCTTATAGAGTTTGGATTCAAGAGAGAGCAAGTCAGTTGCGGATGCCATTTCCAGATGCACCAGTCCCTGTTCCCATCCCGGTAGCAGAGCCAACTACTGTTTCTAGGGAGGCCTACGAGCAAGTGGTGAAAGAGAAAGAAGCCTTGATGAAGACCAACGAAGGGTTAGAGCAGGAGCTAGCCCAGGTACGCAGCGAGAAAAACAAGGTCGTCCATGCTTTCCAACAGCAGATTGAGCTAATGAATAGACTAGGGGCTGAGTTGATTGAGGAAAAGAAGAAGCGCGAACGTCTGGGGCAAGAGTTCAGAAGCTCCCATGACATGCTTGAATCCAAGAAGAAAGCGCTTGACATTGCTCACCGAGAGATCTCTTCTTGCAATAAGACTTGGAATGCCACGCTCACCAACAATAAGAAGAGGGAAGATAAGTTGAAACAACAAATTTCCGACCTCGAAGAGCAGTTGAAGTCCAGCATCAAGAAGTGTGAAGAAGAAGTGATGACCCGGTACAGTCTCCAGAATGCACTAAACAAGGCCATCAAAGGCAGAGATGAAGCTGTGTCTCAGAAGCGTAAACTAGAGGACCGCTTCGGAGAGGGGGCCTGGGAAGAAACTGCTGAAGACGTGCGCCGTGTTCTTAAGAAAAGGAACCAACTGGTTGAAGGGCTGCTTGCTCGACCAAGTCATCCGGAGACCAAGAAGCTGCTAGAAGAGTACCAGACTTATGGGAGGATTTGATCATTTCATGCAGTAACTTGTATGCTTTATTTGCATAGTGCTGACCATCACCAGGATTGTTGGTTAAGGTCATGCCTTCTTATTGTACTCTCCGTGATATTGTATTCTTGGCTTATTGGTTTCTCTGCAATATATGAGGCTTTCTGTGATTCAGCTCCGATCTTTGTATTACTAAAACTGTCACTGCACCGGCACCTTCACACTAGAATCGGGGAATGAATTTCCCTAATGCACAGACACACATTGCATTGCATTCATATTCATATTGCATTACAGGTAATCTTTGGATGGTGTCTTATTTCCTGCTCTGTACCCGCTATTCCACTCGCTCCAACTGTCGAAGAATCATGGATCAAATGCAGAACGAGATGCAAGATGTGCGCGAGAAGCTCGCTCTCTTTATGCAGACCATGGAAGCTATTGCAAAAGGTCAGGAAAATTTGCAAGCCATGGTCCAACCTCTGTTGGCCCGAAATGCTGGTCACGGTAACGAGGATCATCAGTCCGTGCGAGTCGATACTGTTCATGGAGATGGCACTCCCACGCCAGTGGCTCCACCTGTAGTCAATATACCTGCTGCTAATGTCAACAGCGCTACCGCTGCTGTGAACGGTAATGTCGGAGTGGGGAACGAGACTGCTGTCCATAACGTTGGGCTTGGTGATGTCAACTTGGGTGATAATATGGGAGGCAACGGCTTTGGCAATACTGGATTCGGGTTCAACGATCAGGGATTCGATAACGCTGGGAAACATGGTTTCAATGCTCAAGGCTTTGGGCAAGATGGTTATGGTGTGACCAATCAGGGTTATGGAGGTTTCGGAAATGGGAACGGCGCTGGGTTAATGGCTTTTGGGCCTGCTGGAGGTGTTCAAGGGTACGGCAACAGAGGCCGAGGTCCGGTGATGAATCAGATTAGAGCGGGCCGCAATAATGGATATGATGGGTATGGAGCTGGGGATGGTATGTGGCAAGAAGATCAGCAGGAGGACGCTTTCTCCGGCGGAGGCTTTGAAGGGCCGATGGATAACTCCCAGAAGATCAGAATGCTAGAAGAGCAGATGAGGGGGGTCCTGAACCAAAGTGTTGTGGGCTTGGACATGACAACAATGGGTCTGGTACCTGTCTTGAGAGTGCCAATCAAATTCAAAGCTCCTGCGTTTGATAAGTATAAAGGGGACACATGTCCGAAAGTGCACATGCGGGCTTATTACAGAAAGATGTCTGCGTACTCAACTGATGAAAGAATGCTAATGCATTTCTTTCAAGATAGTTTGTCAGGCCCTTCCTTAGAGTGGTACATGGGATTGGAGCGAACTAATATCAAGACGTGGAAACAGCTAGCAGAGGCATTTTTAGCTCACTACAAGTATAACAGCGACTTGGCACCCAATCGGGTCCAATTGACAGGGCTGTCTCAGAAGAAGGGGGAGAGCTTTAAAGAGTACGCACAAAGGTGGCGCGATATGGCTGCCAGGGTCCGTCCTCCTTTAGAAGACAAGGAAATGAATGACATGTTCGTCGACACATTCACAGGCTTGTTTCATGACATGTTGTTTCATACATCTCTGGCTAGTTTCTCAGATTTGATTCTGATGGGAGAAAAGATTGAACGTAACATTAAGCAGGGAAAGTTCCAAGTCGAGGAATCAACTGCTCTGGAAGTAATAGGAAGGCTTTTGGTGGGCGCCGTCAGGGCGAGGCAAGCGCAGTATTTGGAGGCCGAGGCCGAGGCCGAGGCAGGGGTCGAAACCAATATCATCAGCCGCAGCAGGTGGCGAGTGTTACTATCCCATATCAGCAACAACCACTTCAACCACAACAACCGTCTCAGCAGCAGCCAATGCAGCAGCAGCAACAGCCTCAGCAGGGGGCACAGCAGGCTCAGCGAAGATTCCAGGGTGGCAAGCCAAGAAGAGTGTTTGAGAAGCCTCCCTCAACCTATGCAGATTTATTGCAGACATTGTTGGGTTTGAACCTGGTAGAGAAGAGAACTCTGGCACCTATAACGGGAACTCCTCCGTATGGTTATGATGCAAGCAGGCACTGTGAATTTCATTCTGGGGCTCCGGGCCACGATATAGAGGGTTGCCATGCTTTTAAGCATGTTGTGCAGGATCTTTTGGACAATAAGACTATCAATTTCGGAACAGCAGGTCCGAATATAGTGCAGAAACCCATGCCTAATCATGGGGCAAACGCCATCCTGACTAAGGAAGGGTTGAATCTGATTATGAATGTCGACGAGTTAAAGACGCCGCTGAGCGAGATAAAAAGTAGATTGTTGCAAGGGGGTGTTTTTCCAGGATGTGACGAGTATTGCTTAGAATGCTGGACCCTAGCTGGGGGTGTGATGATTTGAAGAAAGGCATCCAGGCTTTAATTGATGGAGGCACATTGCAGTTTGACAGAGCAGCAATTGAAGAGCCTGCAGGGGAAGTAGCAGATGATCAGAGTGATGTGGCCACTGTAACGATTCCTCGAAAGACAATCACTATTGCAGCACCGGTCTAGCGACCACCGATCACATAACTAAGGCCGGACCGATCTCGTACGAGAATACAAAAGCAGTCCCATGGTCATATGGGCTGGAGGTGTATTGTGACGGGATAAAGATTGATGTTAATAAGCAGCCAGCCGAGACTGTAGACAATGTTGTTGGTTCAGGAGGTATGACAAGGAGTGGTAGGATCTTTATATCACCTGAAGTGGAGGCCGAAAGACTAGCGAAAGGAAAGGGGAAGATGGTCGAAAATGTCCCAGTGCAGGCAAGCGAAAAAGAAGCGGCGTCGAAAGATGTAGAAGAGTTCATGCGCTTGATTCGAAAAAGTGATTATAAGATTGTGGAGCATCTGCAACAGACGTCCTCCAAGATATCTATCCTGTCGTTGCTACTATGTTCTGAAGCTCACAGAAATGCTTTGTTGAAAGTCCTGGATACTTCCTTCGTACCCCAAGACGTCTCTGTAAATCAGCTGGAAGGAGTGTTGGCACATGTGAATGCAGGCCACAACTTAGGCTTTACTGACTTCGATTTGACCCCGAAAGGGAGAGATCACAATATGGCGCTGCACATATCTGTCGAATGTAGACGATCAGTGATGTCGCATGTATTGGTTGACACCGGATCATCTTTGAATGTGCTGCCCAAGAAAGCGATGATGAAGCTGGATGTCAGAGGAATCTTGTGTACGCCCAGTGACTTGGTAGTCAGAGCGTTTGATGGCACGCGAAGAACAGTCTTTGGATCGATAACATTGCCTCTACAGGTGGGGCCAGAGGTGTTTGCAACGGAGTTTTATATCATGGATATACAGCCCGCATATAGCTGCCTGCTAGGACGACCCTGGATCCATGGGGCTGGCGCAGTCACGTCTACCCTACATCAGAAGTTGAAATATATGGTCGGAGACAGCGTAGTCACCATATGCGGAGAAGAAGACATCCTGGTCAGCCATCTATCGTCTTTTAAATATGTGGAGGTCGACGGAGAGATCCACGAAACACCCTGCCAGGCATTTGAAGGGTTGCGTATCGAGGACAAAGGTCCCGGGCCGAGCAAAGCGTCGGAGATAGCCGTCTCGTCGTATAAAGAAGCTCAAGCTCTAGTGGAGGCAGGAGAAGCAAAGGGCTGGGGCAAAGTGCTGGATATCCCTGTGAAGATGGACCGGTTCGGGCTGGGATACCAACCGTCATCGTCAACACCTGCTGTGGGGGCACCCCGTTTCAGAGGGCCAGTAACCATCTCTGCCAGTGGAGTATGTCACGAAACCATCAATGCTGCTTCGGAGTCTGACGAAGGAGACAGCGACTGTGATATGGATGCCTGGATTCAGCCAAGCACGCCAGGACAGGGACTGTGCAACTGGTCTATTCAGGAGCTTGTTCCTGTGACTCTTAAACAGTAATGCTTTGCTTTATTAATTGTTGAATAATCTGATGTCTTGTCCGGGGCATCGTGATTTGCTTAGGGCTGTGTTGTTATGAACATTGCGTGTTAATCATTAAATAAATGGCGTTTTTTCATGTGCAAATACTGTAATCTCTGTCTTTCTTGTTTTGTATTTTTTTCAATAAAATGGTAACGCGGTTATTCGCTCTATACGCATTTTGAAGCACTTAACCATTCCTTTTGCAGGATAGCATTTTAAGATGACATCCTTGAACCACCTATGACTCGTCCCGACTTTGAGCATCCGGTATTTCAGGCCGAAGAAGAAGTTGTCGAAGATAGTGACGTTCCTGAAGAACTGTCTTGGTTGGTGAAGCAAGAGGAAAGAGTCATTCTGCCTCACGAAGAGGTCATCGAAATTATCAACTTGGGGTCGGAAGGGGTTGAGAAGAATATTCGTATCGGGGCCGCACTGCAGAGTGATATCAAGCGAAGACTGGTTGAAATGCTCCGAGAGTATAGTGATGTATTCGCTTGGTCGTATGAAGATATGCCAGGGCTCGATACAGATATGGTTGTGCACCGTCTGCCATTGAAAGAAGAGTGCCCACCAGTCAAACAAAAGCTTCGCAGAACTCGACCAGATATGGCAGTGAAGATCAAAGAGGAAGTTCAAAAACAGTGGGACGCTGGTTTCCTGGCTGTGACCAAATATCCCTCATGGGTTGCTAACATCGTACCAGTTCCAAAGAAAGAGGGCAAGGTTCGAATGTGCGTGGCTTATAGAGATTTGAATAAAGCAAGCCCAAAAGACGATTTTCCGCTTCCTCATATTGACGTGCTAGTTGATAATACTGCTCAATACTCCGTATTCTCCTTCATGGATGGCTTTTCAGGCTATAATCAGATTAAAATGGCGCCAGAGGACATGGAGAAGACCACTTTCATAACGCCTTGGGGAACATTTTGCTACAAAGTGATGCCCTTTGGCTTAAAAAATGCTGGGGCAACATATCAGCGTGCGATGACGACTCTTTTCCATGACATGATGCACAAAGAGATCGAAGTTTATGTTGACGATATGATTGCCAAATCCCAGACGGAGGAAGAGCATCTGGTGAATCTGCTGAAGCTATTTAAAAGGCTTAGGAAGTTCAGGCTGAGGCTGAACCCTAACAAATGCACCTTCGGGGTGAGATCGGGTAAGCTGCTGGGGTTTATCGTAAGCGAAAGAGGAATAGAGGTCGATCCTGCTAAAATAAAAGCGATTCAAGAAATGCCGACGCCTAAAACAGAAAAAGAGGTGCGCGGGTTTTTAGGGAGGTTGAACTACATCGCTCGGTTCATATCTCACCTAACTGCCACGTGTGAACCATTATTCAAGCTGTTGAAGAAAGATCAAGCTGTAACATGGAACGAAAATTGTCAAAAGGCGTTCGATAAAATAAAGCAGTATTTGCAGGAGCCTCCTATTTTGATACCCCCAGTGGCAGGTAGACCCTTGATTATGTATTTGACAGTTTTTGAGGGAAGCATGGGTTGTGTTCTCGGTCAACACGACGAGACAGGAAGAAAAGAGCATGCGATCTACTACTTGAGTAAGAAATTTACCGATTGTGAATCTCGATACTCAATGCTGGAGAAAACTTGTTGCGCGCTAGCCTGGGCCGCCAAGCGTTTGAGGCAATACATGCTGAATCATACAACCATGCTCATCTCGAAGATGGATCCTATCAAATATGTATTCGAAAAGCAAGCATTGTCAGGGAGGATTGCCCGTTGGCAGATGGTCTGGACTGAATATGACATTCAATACGTCTCGCAAAAGGCTATAAAGGGGAGTGTGCTGTCTGAGTATCTGGCGGAGCAGCCTATTGAAGATTACCAATCGATGAGGTTTGATTTTCCTGACGAGGATATCATGTACCTAAAGATGAAAGATTTTGAAGAGCTGTTGCCATACGAAGGACCAGAGTTGGGTTCCAAATGGAAGATGATATTTGATGGAGCTGTGAATGCTTACGGTAGCGGAATAGGGGCAATCATCACTACGCCACACGGGTCGCACATCCCGTTTACTGCCCGATTGACCTTTGCAGTTACCAATAACGAGGCCGAATACGAAGCTTGTATAATGGGGCTTGAAGAAGCCATTGATTTGCGAATCAAGAACCTGGACGTATACGGAGACTCAGCTCTGGTGGTGAATCAAATCAAAGGGGAATGGGAGACACGTCAGCCGAACTTGATACATTACATGAACTATGCAAGGAGATTGTTGCCTTTCTTCGACAAGGTTGAATTGCATCACGTACCGCGGGCAGAGAATCAAATGGCTGACGCCCTGGCGACATTGTCTTCAATGTATAGAGTCAACTTCTGGAACGAGGCTCCCCGAATCATTATCTCTCGGCTTGACAGACCAGCTTTCGTATTTTCTATTGATGAAGCATCCGACAACAAACCGTGGTATTTTGATATCCTTAATTTTCTGAAGAACAAAGAGTATCCGGCTGGGGCATCCAGTCAAGATCAGAAGACTCTCAGGAGATTAGCGGGTAATTTCTATTTGAATCTGGATGGTGTCTTATACAGAAGGAACCACGACTTGGTGCTATTGCGTTGCGTAGATGAAAAAGAGGCGAAGGTGCTCATGGAGGAAATACACGAAGGTACCTTTGGTACGCATGCTGGTGGGCATGCTATGACGAGAAAGCTGCTGAGCGCAGGTTATTTTTGGCTAACTATGGAAACTGACTGTTTCAAGTTCGCAAGGAAGTGCCACAAGTGCCAAATTTATGCTGATAAGATCCACGTGCCTCCGAGTCCTCTGAATGTAATGTCATCGCCATGGCCATTCTCAATGTGGGGAATCGATATGATTGGAAAGATCGAGCCGACAGCTTCTAACAGGCATCGGTTCATCCTAGTAGCAATCGATTATTTCACCAAGTGGGTAGAAGCGGCGTCTTACGCAAATGTAACTAAGCAAGTGGTGGCCAGATTCATCAAGAGAGATATCATTTGCCGATATGGGATCCCTGAGCGGATAATCACGGACAATGGTTCAAAACTGAACAACAAAATGATGAAGGAGCTCTGTCAGAATTTCAAGATCGAACATCACAACTCCTCCCCGTACCGACCCAAGATGAATGGCGCTGTTGAGGCGGCCAATAAGAATATCAAGAAGATCGTTCAGAAAATGGTGGTGACCTATAAGGATTGGCATGAGATGCTACCTTTTGCTTTGCACGGTTATCGTACGACGGTACGCACATCAACCGGGGCAACCCCGTTCTCGTTAGTATACGGAATGGAAGCGGTACTACCATTGGAAGTGGAGATCCCTTCGCTGAGGGTATTGCGAGACGTTCAGCTGGATGAGGCAGAATGGGTGAAAGACAGGTTGAACCAATTGAGTTTGATGGACGAGAAGAGGCTAGCTTCTCTAGCATATGGTCGTTTGTACCAGAGCCGAATGAAGAAAGCATATGATAAGAAGATACATCCGCGAAGCTTTCAGACGGGCGACCTTGTGCTGAAAAGGATTCTCCCGCCGCAAGCAGATCACAGGGGCAAGTGGACCCCCAACTACGAAGGGTCATACGTTGTCAAGAAAGCCTTCTCAGGAGGAGCGTTGTTGTTGTCCACCATGGACGGTGAAGACTTCACGTCACCTGTGAATTCGGACGCAGTTAAAAAATACTTTGCTTAAAATAGACCCGCTGGACAGAAAAAAGAGAGTCCAGGCAAAAATGGGGCATCCTGGCGAACCAAAAACAGAATGAAAGGTTCGGGCAAAAGTTAGGGATAAAATTGAAAAAATGTACACCCGCGAAGTTGAAAACCTACACTGGGCGGCTTCGGCAAAAAAGGGTATCCCGGTGAACTGAAAACCCGTAAAGGGCGGTTCACGCAAAAGTTAGGGATTTGAAAAGCAAATGACTGCGGTCCGGATTTGATACTGCGGTGAGCGTCAGTGCGGGAGAATACCTGAGGGGTCGATTATCAGATACAATCTCTTCGGAAGTGTGAATACCGGGAAAGCATTAGAGTCGGGCGAGTCATAGGAGGATCAGTTCGTGATGTTCGTCTGCATCCCGTTGCCGACATGTGTACAAAATTTAATTTGTCAAAATATTTATGCTTCTTGTGCATACTTGTATGTCTGCTTTACGTAGCTTCCTCTTTTCAGGAGTTACATCCCGTGTACAAAAACTCCGCCCATTCAGGGGCCCAATCAATAAAATATGTTATTCAGTATTTGATGCTGGTTCTTTACTGTTTTGTGCATGATAAAACGCCTAGGTTATTGAAACTAGCATGTGTATAACATCACTGGCCCTTGCCAACAATTGCTAAAGCTTGGAATTAACTGAAAATAATGTCACTAACCTGAATCGATTTAGTTGCATAGGCTTGTCCTGTCTTGTTTGTGTTGTTGCAGGTTTCATGGCTGTACGAGGAAGATGACCAGGAGACTGCAGTAATAAAAGACTCGACCCTCACGCAGGTCATGCATGTTCTTCCTGAAGAAGGATCGAATTCCCCAGCTAGTCGTAGCTTATCCAAAGGACATGCTCCAGCAAAGCCATTCATCCTCAGTAGAGTTTGGCGATTCTAAGATTATAAGGCTGTATCCAGACAGTGTATCTCAAACAGAGCGGTTTAGCCGTAGAAGATTAATATTTGTGAGCTGTATTCAGGCAGTTTACTTTTCCCTGCAGGGTCATTTATTCTCTCCCCCCAGCGGAGTCAGCTGATTTTTTCCCGAGAGAATCATCCCCTCCCCATCGGAATTCTCTTTGCAAGTGTTTTCATTCCTCCCAGTGGAATTCGAAGAATAAGACTCTCCCCGGCATAGTTGGTTGTGTGCCCAGGCATTTATTTTGTCAAGATACCGCGTGATGTTCGTTCACCTCCCAACAGAAGCGCATCTGCTATTCTCCAGCAGAGTTATAGTCCCCAGCAGGGTGTTACTTCAACGAGGTGTTTGGCTTAAGTTCCCCATTTCCTAGCTGAGTCGACTTCACTCTTCCAGCATTTATTTCGCTGGAATAATTCTGTAGCACCTGGCTATCCCCAGCGGAGTTGGCATTATCTTCAGCATTTATTTTGCTGAAGCGGTTTCCTGTATCCCAGCAGTTCGGGTCTGCATTTGCATTGGCATATAGTGTCATATTTGCATCGGCATATAGTGTCATACTTGCATCCACCAAACAAAAATGCATAGCATTTCCGGGTCGAATGGAGCATTGCGTCATTGTCAAACACATGCATTTGAAACATGAACCAGGTCGGCTAACCGTTTGTTTCAAGTATTGCTCTCTTGCAGGTGGAAGGAGTTCTTGCTCCAATGAATTGCCAAACATTCAAAGTTTCGGCACGAGACATTCAACGAAGTGTCAGCTTTGGCATTACTCCCCACAGAGTTATCAGTTAGAGTTTGTCTTTATTCCCGAGCAGAGTTATTTGTGAATTTCTCGTGTTTTCCCCGCGAGTAGGCAAAATTTCTCCTTATTCCCAAGCAGAGTTGTTTGTCATCAACGGGTTTCAGGAATCAGAATTTCAGAGGCCACCGCCGGTTATCAGAACAGGCGTCCGGTAGTTTGGTTTTCAGATATCCCCAGTAGAGTCAGCCTCAAGGTTGCTGTAACGTCAGTGCTAAGAAGTTTGTGGGTTGGGATCGATGGAGCAATAAGTCCTGACGTGGACGATGTATTCCCATATTGACTGGATTTCTTTGTGCTAGAGAAGTAGGGGTCCTAACGTGGACAGATCTATTTCCCCGGGCTGATAAGAGGTGTTAGTCCTAACATGGACAGGGTCGATTTCTCAGAATTGATGGAATGTGAAGTCCTGACGTGGACAGATTGATTTCCTCAAATTGACGATATGTGCTAGTCCTAACGTGGACCGATTTGATTTCTCCGTATTGATTGAATGTGCAGTCCTGACGTGGACAAGATTGGTTACTCTTCGTGTTGGTGTCCTGACGTGGACAATTTATTTCCAGCAAGTGTCTTTCTTCTTAATGGTGAACCGTGTGTCCTGACGTGGGCAAAGTTATAGTTTTTCGCGATGACAAGATACGAGAGTCCTGACGTGGACAGTTTATCCTTCTTCGTGTTGTTGGCAAAGTATGTGTCCTGACATGGACAAAGTCTTATTTCCCAAGCAAGTCGAAGACGCGCAAGTCCTGACGTGGACAGGTTCTATTACTTCAGTAGGTTGAGATAGGAATCCTGACGTGGACAAGTCTCACTTCTCTAATGGGTCGAAGGTGCACGAGTCCTGACGTGGACAAGGTTTTATTTTCTCAGTAAGTCAAGAGGCGAGTCCTGACGTGGACAAATCAAGACGAAACGTGAGTCCTGACGTGGACAGGTCTATTCCTTACGTGGAAAAAAGATTGTATTTCCTTACGTGGAAAAGTTTAGTCCTAACGTGGACAGATCAAAGGTGAGATTCCTAACGTGGAAAAGAAGTGGTTTCCTAACGTGGAAAGATGGATTCCTTACGTGGAAAGAATTTCACTCCTTACGTGGAAAGATTGGAGTCCTTACGTGGACAAAGCGAGGTGATTCCTTACGTGGAACAAGTTGGAGTCCTTACGTGGACGAATCAAAATGTGTTTCCTTACGTGGAAAGAGGTGATTCCTGACGCGGAAAGATCGAGTCCTTACGCGGGCATATCAAAATTGATTCCTTACGTGGAAAGAGAAATTGTTTCCTTACGTGGAAAGATTGGGTCCTCACGTGGACATATCAAGTTGGAGTCCTGACGTGGACAGATCGAGGTTATGTTTCCTTACGCGAAAAAATGGAGTCCTCACGTGGACAAACCAAGACAATAGATGGTTTCCTTACGTGGAAAAGCGATATATTCCTTACGTGGAAAGGTGGGTCCTGACGTGGACATGTATTCCTAACGTGGAAGGGTGAGTCCTAACGTGGACGAAGTATTCATAACCCAGAGAGTTTAGTCCTGACGTGGACAGATCCAGACGAAGTCTTAGTCCTTACGTGGACGGTGTTATTCCTTACGTGGACAGTGTTATTCCTTACGTGGACGGTGTTATTCCTTACGTGGACGGTGTTATTCCTAACGTGGAAGAGTTTACTCCCAACGTGGACGATTTATTCCTGATGAAATGCAGACAAATAATCCCCAGCACGGTCGCTAGTGGGTCAATGGGTAGCCATAACAGTCAGATCCAGGCAGTGGATGTCATTCCCCAAGCAGGGGCGCAATTTATTTCTGCGGTTGGCAAATTTCCGGGTTCTTAGTATTCAACCGTCTCGTACCGCGAATGTCTGAAGGCTCCGGGCTCTTCACCCAATCGGGTCCAAGTCGCTTGAATAGGGGCAGCTGTTGCACCCTAAAATTTGCTCAACCTTATTCACTTGGTTTATGTTTCAACATCATTAGCATTTGCATATAGAGTCATGTACATAGGGTACTCATCTGCATAACATAAGCATAGCAAGTCATTCAACAGGGGACCAATCATTATTCTCATCTCTAGAGACCTATCAAGAGGTTATTATCCAAATTCAATATCATTCAAGTCATCAGAAAGAATTGGGAAGCTATCAAGTCAATGGATCAAGCAGTTCATCCATCTCCTATCTGAGGGTATCTGAGGATCAACAAGTAAGTGTGAGCTGTGGGCTGAGCATGGGGAGTATCTAGACATCTTGGAGGACTTAGAAAGTCATTTGGAGAAGGAAATAAGTCATTGGTGAAGTCACAGGTATTGCAGTTGAAGACAGTCAACTAGGGTTTCATCTGGGTCAACTTTGGATCAACTCTAGGTCAATTGACTGATTGAAAGGCATTGAGGGCTATTGAGGAGATGTGGGGTTTATCATTTGACATGGAGAATAAGGATAGGATGATATGCTAAGAAGAAATCAAGAGAAATCAAGGAGAAGAGGAGTTTCTAAATTAGGGTTTCTGTGTAAAATCCCCTAATTTAGGTCAAATTTCCAAGCAAGATAAGTCAAAATGCAAGCTTCAAATGGATCCTTGGCCAACATGAAACTTGTAAAGGATCTCAAGACCTTTAATTTTAGTGGTGGAAGACATCAAGGAGATTTATAGAACTCAAGTTATGGTCCTTGCAAGTTACAGGTCATCTGAGGTATCTGAAATTTTGTCTGTGAAAGTGACTTGACTTCCAAGCTATTTTTATCCCTCAAGGAGATTTCAAATGAATTTCTGGTCAACATAAGAATTGTTCCTCATTGTCTTAGATTTCTATAATGGTATGGTATGCCTTAATATGATTTGTGGAACTCTACTTATGGTCTTGGCAAGCAAAGGCTATTTTGGTTATTTGAGAATTACAGGTCATTTCAACCTATGCCCAAAACGCATACAAGGAAGCTTCAAATGGAAAACTTTACAAAATCCAACTTGTTCCAAATGACATTTTGAGTCTAGGAAAGTGACCATGAGAGATTGGAAAGATTCATAGCACAAGGTTTCAAAATTGTTGGATTTAATGAATAAAAATGACCTAAAAAATGAGATTTTTCATATTTTGGCCAAATGAAGCAAAATTATAGGTCATTTTGAATGGAAAGATCATTTTAAAGACATTGGCTAAAGTAGAATTTTGAGATTAGTTCACATTTTGGGAGTTATTCATGGTTACTTGTAATGGAAGATACATAAACCAAATCCAAAGGAAAGAATGCAAGGGAAGCTTCTCCAAGTTTCTAGGAGGTTCTAAGGAGATGTATATATTGATATGAGAGGGTTCATGCCAGGGTTGGTGATCTCATTTGTCCAAAACACAAGTTTCATACCAATTTTCCATCTTTGCAAAATCAATCCAAACTCTTCCAAATTCCCATCAATCTTCACATTTTCTGATTGAATCTTCATCATCATCATCCAAGCATCAGAATTCACATCAAGATTGGTGAAATTGGAGGAAGACTCGAGCTGTGCAAGTTCATCATTCAAGAAGCATAAATTTTGGAATTGAGAGATTCAAAGCTTTGGAGTCATATTTGTTGCATACAGAAGTAATCATCAAGTTCATTGATCAGTTTGCACTCACTTCAAGCCTTGGATCAAGAGGATTTGGTACCTGTTTTCATCAATTGCACCAGGTATGTTTCCTGCTCGAATTGCATGTTTTAGTTAGAGTTATTAGGTTTTTATAGTGTAGAATTGCTAAGATAGGATAGATGACTTAATTTGGTGAGTTTGGAGAGCTTTCATGAAGTTTGGTTATGGAGTGCAAAATCTGGTTGGATTGATATCTCATGATTCAGTGCATGAAAATCTTGGTTTATTGGCTTGTGATAATCAGCATAAGTTGTAGATGAGTTTAGGACAAGATTTAGAGAGAATGGAGAGGTTTGATATTAGGTGTTCATGGTGGATCAGGACTGTTATCTCTATCGAATTGGTTGATTGAGTGAGTGTTAGGGAGAGTTTTGATTATGGCTGTGTAGAGGAGAGTTTCTAGAGCATTTTTGCTCTTTGGATCGAGGGCATCCATGGAGAATTGAGAGAGAGCAGAACAATGGAAGATGCTTGCATGGTTAGGGTTTTTCAGGGTTAGGGTTTGGCTCAAGGTTGAAGACAACATGATGGCCACACGATCTAGACTTTGACCTTGACTTGGAGACTCATTGGACGGTCACGTTTTAAAACGAAATATGGAGGGAACCCTGGGTGCCAAACGCACCGTTTCACTTAAGTTTGCTGATTGGGCTCAACATTGGATTGCTATACACACCCCACTCAGAGGCCCAATTCAATTTTACACGTCAAAAGCTTGCTATTTGCACCGAGGATTTTTCCTTTTTTCTGGCATTTTTTCATTTTGATTTTCTGAACGCGTTGGGCTTAGTGGAATTCATATTCGCACCCCTGCTCTGTGGCCCACCTGGAGATTATAACTGGAGCGCCTTGCTATTCTCACCCCCTCCCTCTATTTCTCTATATTTCATTTTTTTAAATTTCTTTTCATTTTCATGCATTTTCCAAAAATCATAATAAATCATAAACTTCATATTTTTCAATGTTTCTTTTTGAATTAATTTCTTCAAGATGTCTAGAAAATTATAAAAAATAAAAATTGCATTTTATTTTTTATTTGATATTTTTCCCATATTTTCCAAATAAATGCCTATTTTAGGTGTTTCATTTCATGCATGATTTTGTTAATTTTTGTTCTAATAGTTGCTTTAATATTTTTCACCCATTCTTTTTAGGTTGATTCATAGACATTGTTAGCTTGTATATGCAATTTAGTTCCCATTTTTAGAAATTAATTTTAGGTGTTTAGCTTAGGTGTGAACAACATGAACAAAATTAGGGTTTAAGTGATGACTTAGGAGAGTTGAATCATTTCCCTTAGGACTTAGAGATTGAATATTTTAGATATGGGACTATAGGGACTATGGGTAGTTATTAGATCCCTTAGAAATCACTAGGATTCCCCTACTGCTATTAGTATGTTACTGTCTATATTTGATTGATTGGTTTGGTGTGCCCTCTGGGGATTATTGTTTGTCTGTGTGGGTATTGGGATTGTCTGGGGATTGGGAGAGATGAAGACTTGTGATGATGAAGCCACTGGAGATCCAGAGACTGAAGACCAACTTCCAGAGTTGAAGAGGAGATTCCTGCTAGCAGCTGTTGAGGAGATTAGGGTTTAGGAGCCAGGCAGAGCTCTAGATTATAAAGCTTGTTTCTCAAACATGGAATGCTTTGTCTGCATCCATCCTTTCTCTATGATTCAAAGTCTCTTTCAAATATCCACCTCCTTCCTTTGGAAGGATCAGTGAATGTATTTGAAAGATAGAACTTTTGAGAGGAAACTGTCTGTTTAATGTTAGCAGTTGATGAACCACCCTTGGTAGGTAATTAACTGTCTAACATTCATTCACCTCATCTTGTTGACTGATGTTTCTCCTGGAGATTGAGACTTGAAGAAAAGCCATTGCAGATGGAAGACTGATAATGAAGACCTTGCTTGAAGGTTGTGGAGATGGAGATTGATGCTTGCTGAAGCTTGTTGCTGTCTGGAGAGGGCTTGAAGATAGGTGTTGATGCAGAGCTGCTGTAGCTGTTTATTTTTCTGCTGTTATTCATTCTTGTTGTATTGATTGGTTTTCTGGACTGTATTGTTTGCTGTTTACCCTGTTGGGTTGAAAGTGAAGTCTGTTCACTTTTGCCAATTGTTTTCTAGGTTCGAGGTTGAGTGGGACTCCCTTGCCTCGCTTGTATTGCTGCATTCATGCATTTTACCGCTTTACTGTATATATTTTCTATTGTTTCTGTTTCCGTCTATTCCCTTAGGATCTCTGTTTCTCTCTGTGCAAGAGAGGAGCATGATATACATTAGGTCTTAACCCATGCATGATAACATTAGGTTAGTTTGATTCCCTTCGCAACCGTAGGTTAGAGTTCTGTCTCTTCTTTCTCAAAATAAACAGAAAAACACAATAAAATTTCAAACTCAATAAAAGACACGTCTTCCGTAAAAGAACGTGAACTCATCAAAACGTCATTTTTGTCCACTTGGACTGCTAATCAGAAAAACCTTTTTCAGAAGGAATAAAATCAACCAAGACAGACCTGTGTCGTACGTGGCCCGAACTACGTTTGCTCTGATCTTTCATGCTGTATGAAAGTACGTAGGCATAGGATGCGATATCCTAGCGAGCAACCTTCCCCTCCTTTCCTGTAGGTAGGCGAACTACGTTGACTCTGATTTCTCGTTCCAGACGGGAATACGTAGGCATAAAGTGCGATACTTTGCCGAGTCATTTTCTTTTCTTTTTAACCCTTAACCTGTAGTTTAGATAGAAATAACAATCCATATCCGAAAACAAGCGTGGATCCCGTCGAGTACGACGGACGTGAGGGGTGCTAATACCTTCCCCTTGCGTAACCGACTCCCGAATCCAGGCTTTGGTTGCGACGACCATACCTTTCCCGTGTTGTGCGAGGTTTACTCTGAGCGTTTCCTTTCCCTCCCGTGGGATAAATAACGCACGGTGGCGACTCTTCTGTTCAGCCGGCGCCGATTTTCGCAGTAGCGACACATACTACCAAGAATGGTAGCCTACACAACGAGTGAGAAACTTGAAATTGAAGGATAACCTACTTCCAATGTGTGGTAGCCTAAGAAAAGGCATCCAGTTGAAGCAAAGAAACACACATTACCTACTACCAATCATTTGATAGCCTAAGCAAAGGTAACATGAAGGAAAGAGGACCTACTACCAATCCTGGTAGCCTAAGCAAAGGTATCTGTCCAAAGGATACAGTATATTACCTACTATCAAACATATGATAGCCTAAGAAAAGGTAATAACCAAAATGATACGGTATATTACCTACTATCAAACATATGATAGCTTAAGAAAAGGTAATAACCAAAATGATACGATATATTACCTACTATCAAATGTATGATAGCCTAAGCAAAGGTAATAACCAAAATGATATGGTATATTACCTACTATCAAATGTATGATAGCCTAAGCAAAGGTAATAACCAAAATGATACGGTATATTACCTACTACCAAACGTATGATAGCCTAAGCAAAGGTAATAACCAAAATGATACGGTATATTACCTACTATCAAACGTATGATAGCCTAAGCAAAGGTAATAACCAAAATGAATTTTCCTGATCGAGACATAATTCAGTTTCTTCTTTAATCAAGTATTCCACTTGAAAAGGGTAAAATAAACCTTCCCACGCTTCAAGGTTGTATGCCAAGAACGGGTCTTAGTTTCTTCTTTTACTTGAAAAGGGAAAAATAAACCTCCCCACTCTTCAAGGTTGTATGCCAAGAACGGGTCTCAGTTTCTTCCTGGAACGATGAATACTTAAGAGAGCATTTTCATAGGGAATTGGAATTTCACTGGAGATTAAAGGCTTCAGCGATTAATCCATAATTTATTGGAGGTTATAAAACTTCACCGAGCATCTTTAGAAGAGATGCAAGCCGGTTGATTTGCAAATATGTCCTCTCAAATAAAGAGAGATCAATTATAATAATCTTCACCAAACTTCTCAGGAGAGATGCCATTTTATGGAATTAGACTTGTGTAACGGACTCACTTGGGAATACATTCCTGAGGAGTGTCTTTGTTGTAGTTGTAAAAATGTGTGAAACTCTTGTAGTGAAAATTCTCAAATAAAGAGAAATATATGTAAAGTCTTCGACAAACTTCTCTGACGGATTCCCAGAGAGGTTCCATTTGACGAGTTGATAATCTTGATAAGTTCATTGGGGATGGACAAACTGTCTTAAGGAGACTTCCATTTTTCATCTTTAATAGAAAACCTGATCAAAACAAGTTGCTCAAATAAAGAGGTCGCTTGTAGTCTAGGTATAAATTGTTGAGAGGATCTTGTAACATTGCTGGAGAAACATCTTATCTTCAATGGTGATCTTCATAAAGATTCTTCCTGGAGAGTCAAAGTGCAAAATAAATGCACGCTCAATCCATATTGAAAAGCTTGGAGATACAAAAAAAAAAGTGATTGTCAGGGACCGAAGTTCAATTCAGGAAATAACTGAAGAGAAAATGTCAAGCAAAACCCAACCGTTGTGGCATGAGCTCAAATGGGTTTTAACTAAAGCAACCATCTTCCACAAGGATCAAACTCAGTGGGGAATTAGAAATATTATGCTCTTTTCTGCTTAGGGCTGACGACTCTACTTGGAGGGAGAAGACAAACCCAGACACTCGGGGATAAACATGACCAAAGTGACAGAACAATAAACACAAAGATGCCAAATGCACATGCCATGCTATCTATTTATATGTTATGTGTATGCTTATGCTGACAAAACAAACGAAAAGAAGCAACCGGAGATGAAATAAACATCTAGAAACAAACAATCGACCAATCCTTCAAGATAGAAGCATCATTGGGGATAGATGGAGAACTAGATATGGGATCACAGTCCTACTTCAAAGCTTCAAAGCTTCTTATGGGGGATACAAAATACTCCACCTGGGGATATAATATCTTGATCTTACTTGAAGGATTTGTCAAGAGGAGTCTCAGTTAACCTATTGAAGATGAGAACAAAGATCTACTGGGAGCGGATCAAACTCATAATTGGAGGAACTTCATGGATAAAATAAATATCTGCTTCACTGGAAAGACTCTTACTGGAGTTGTAAATGGAGATACCTTAGTTGAGGTCTCACAGGGGATAAAAAAAATATCCACTTTAATGGGGAAACCTGGGTAAAATAGTTGTTGAAGATGTCGGAGTCAAAACTTCATGGGGATGAAATAAACATCTGCTTCGCTGGGGAAAATTGGTGTTGTAAAAGATCCACTTGAGAGTAACATAACATCCACTTCACTAGGAAGGTGAAGTTAAGAAGATTCACTAAGGATTAAAATATCGTCCACTTCCCTGGGGAGGTGAAGTTAAGCAAATCACTGGAGAATCTTGCATTAATCCTACCATAATTTATTGAAGTTGAGATTCATTAGGGAATTGGCATGACCACCTGAAGTAAAATTTATCGGGGATATAAAGGATGTTGTGAAAACAAATTAGTTTTGCACTGATGAGTTGCATGGTAGTTGCCATTTTGAACAACAGTTGTTGTGAATGGATAAAAATAAACTTCAATTCTTAAATGTCACAAGTCATCGGTTCATGAGAAAAAGTCATCCCAAGAGGATTTTACAGAAAACATGGTGTCTGAAATGTTCCAATGCCTTTAAACTCTTAGAGAGATTCGTCAAATCTCGACGTAACTGGCCCTGATTGACGGTATTATGTGTAACTGAGTCTTCAAAATTCGCTCTTAAGAATGGTCAAACTTGTATAAGTGAACAACCTGGAAACAACTTGCCCCAAGCCAGTAGAGTCTTCAGGTTTTATCGTCGATGTCTATATGTAAATTTTCTAAGATATCAAGCAAAGTTAGCAAGTCAGAAATGTTAACTCTGAAACTATTAATGCAACATATATATTTTTCTTAAAGTTTTATTTTGAAAAGAGATATCACGATAACTTGTGACAAAATCACTAGTTAGGATATGAATTAATTTTTATAAGGCCAATATAAATTCAAGTATAGCCCACAGGAGTCAGGGAACGTTATCTCATTGAGTATGATTTCAAAATAAACCCTGCTTCAATTACGACTTTTGAGGGTTGTATCAGGGCTTAGTTTACGATTTGTAAAACAAAGGAATAAAGGTCAAAGTTGTTTGTACCCACCCCTTCTTGAAAGACGTTCACTCTCTTTTTGAAAGTTTAAGTGTTCAATAAAGCTGACTGAAAATTGCCCTGCCCCGGGTTTAAAATGAGGTTTTGATTTGGAAAGGGGTAAAGAGGGATTACCTTCCTTATATATCCAGCGTTTTGGGAGGTTTGAAACAGTGCCTTACATCATCAGTAGGGTTTTATTCGAAAGCATACAACAAGAGGCCTTGCGTTTTACTTCGTCATCCTCCTTTCAATTCTTCACCAAAGTGAGAAAAAGTTGGGTAAAGTCACCATTATAAATCGATGGAAAAAGACATTTTACGAGTGAATACGAATGGATTTCTTCAAGACAAACATGTTATTGCATTAATGTTCAAAATAACAAGATCTTACAAGCCAATCATGCTATTATAATCAAAGAAATAAAAATACATATAAGCGAACAAAGTGAATATCCAGACAAGCCCTTCTAAAGGATTTTATTAAGTCTTTGTATTTATCAACACAACATTATTCCATTCACACATGGGCCTTTTCCTTTCAAGGTTAACACTTTATCGGTGATCATCTCTTGAACTTTGCACTCCTCAATCGAATGCCCCAATACTCCGTCATGAAATTCACAACTGGTTATCGAGTTGAATGATACTCCACAAGTGCACGGAAATATCGAAGTAATATAAAAGATTGTCGAACCCACAAAGACCAATGTCAATCTACCGTTATCTATTGTTGCAACGTAAAGCTAAGGCTAATGGAACTAGGAAATTTAAATGCGAATGAAATTAAATTTAAAGGAAATAAAGGTTATTAGTTTTAGAAATGTCGATAGAGGATATCGGTATGTAATGCCTTAATTATCAGGGATTCGACAGGTCACCGATGCTTTTTAGTTTTTGCAAATACTTTTCAGGAGAAAATACTCGTTTAAAGACCTTTGCCTCACGCTGGTTGTTGACTCGGGTCATACTTTTAAGGCGAAATGTACGCTCTCGCTGTCTCATTCGGGGTTAAAAATACTCTTTGAAAATAAATAAGTTCTGATTAATTTCAAAGTGCTCTCGCTGTGTTTAAAATTAATGCTTAGTTTTTACTATTCGATTCAAGCCCCACGCTTTCACGTGTCGGCTCGAACCTTAATATGTTTCCAACTTTCATGGCAAAACTATTGTAAATAGCTTCTCACTTTCGTGAAAAAGGTTATTTAGAAAATTAAATTAAAAACTACGGCCAGAAAAATTGTTTGTAAAAAGGTAAGACGCACCAGATATTATCGAATCTCGTCCTACTAATTTGATTACATACCGGTAAAATCAGTTTAGCTTGTCATTATAATTAACGTAAACATAAATAAACATAAAAAGTAAAATGATATAACATGCATACTAAAAGAAATAAAATAAGTATTCAATTAATAAGAACCTGCAAGTAGTACTGATACTGAATTCTCGAGTAGTCCTCTACAATGTCGGCAGGATTCTACTATGGCGAAATAAAAGCGCAGAATGAAATACAGTACTCTGAACTAAAGGGAAAAGAAAATTAAATAAAACGAAAAAAATGGAAAGTTGCTTCCACAGAATTTTTGGCAGCAATTTGGTACGTAGAATGAACCTCTCCCAGTTCAGGTCCAACTGCCATGCTTTTATATCCGAGGTTGCATGAGGAAATGTCGGAGGAAAATTATTTGAGGGAGAGAATTCTCAAGGAGGGTATACTGCATCATGCCTAAATTCTCTCCTCTTTGTGGCCACGTTTTGTTATGAATGTTATGACTGGAAATATGATCGTGACGATCGTGTTAGGGCTATGACGGTCGTGGTGGTCGTGACGACCGTGGTGCACTGTGACGTCCGTCACACTTCTAAAATCCTGCTTTCTGTTCTTTTCTGTATTTTTATCCCTTTTTGTCCCTTCCTTGCGTGTTTTTCTATGTCTTGCTCATTTTTAGCGTGAGAATGAAATACCTGCAAAAAACACTTGCAAACTCGCGGAATAATCGGAATTCGGGTTGAAATCACATAGTTAATAAATGGAAAATACGGAAATTATAAGGGACATTTTCGCATTATCAAACTCCCCCATACTTGAACCTTTGCTTGTCCTCAAGCAAGTAAAAACACTTTAGGCACGGGTGTGAAACAGACACACGCTTAAGCTAAGCTTTGGTCCAAAAGATAGGTACTAAATATCAACAATAAGGATACTGTAGTGACATAATTTCAAAAACCCTATCCTTTGCAAACGAATCCGAGTCATGTTATTATAACTCAACCTATCGCACCTCTCTTTCATTCTAGTGCACTCACATTAAGCCCGTTATCCCTGCACATCCATGGTGAGTAAACCTGTCAGTGTTCAATCGATCTCATTTCTCAAATTTCTTTGGATTTCCTTTCTGTTTTTCTTTTAATTTTGAGTTTCAAGAGTCCGATCCGTTGGGCTAAATGGTCGGTGTTGCGGTGAGAATCGTGATACCAAGCTATTGATTAACTTGAATCTTAATTTATTAAATTCACAATCGGACTTTAATTTATCCAAAGGAGAGGTTTAAAGAAAGAAAAACGTATAAATAAAAATGCAAGGCAAAAAGTAAGACCTAAAGCTAAGCAAAGAGAGATCAAAGATTCGGGGGTTGGTTATGCCTATGGTAGGTATTTCACATCCTAAACATCTATAGTACTCTATAGGAACCTCTTGTTAATATTTGTGTTATGCTAAAGTTGCTTGCTAAAGGGAAAGTGCTAGGGTAAAGATCTAAAGTATATATAAAGTATGCTTGCCAAGACATCGCATCTCGTGCCTACGTATCCTGACAGGAATGGAATCAGAGCAACCGTAGTTCCCCTAACTAGGGGTGAGGAACTCTTGACTATGGTCATGGTTCCAAAGGGAAAAGAGTAAATGTCTATGGCGAGACACCTACATAGAGTGCGGAAACTCTAAACTAAGGTTAAGTTAGCAAGGAAGAGAATGTCCACGACGGGACGACTAAATAGAGCACGGCGACTCCAAACCTAAGGAAAAGATAAACATGGGAAATGTCCACGGCGGGAAGACTATGTGGAGCACAGAGACTCCAATCCTAAGTTGCAAAAGTTATCAAGAAGTTAGTTGTTAGTGAGCTCGTCAAGAAATCGCATCTTGTGCCTACGTATTTTTAATGAGAAATCAGAGCGTTCGTAGTTCCCCTGACTAGGGGGTTAGGAACTCTTGACTGTGGTCAAGTTTCCAAAGGGATGTAAGCATTCATAGGGAAGTACTTACATGGAGTGCGGCGACTCCTGAATCTACGTTGAGATTGTTATGGTAGAGAATGTCCACAATGGGATGCTAAACATGAGTACAACGACTCAGATCCTAAGGCTAGGATAAATGTTAAAGGTAAAGGATGTCATATGTAAACACACAATGTCACAACAATGTAAACGAAACGTTCAAAAACCTCATGGGGATAATCAACAGTTTTTAAAGGTGAACCACTTAAACGCGTACAAGCAATGTTGAAATTCAAACTCAAGTTCAAAGGGAGCTCACAAGCCAAGTTCATGTTAATTTGAAATTAAACTCAAATGGAATTAAAGTTTTGAAATGAAGAATGAGAGATAGGAGGGTGAAAACCCTGAAATGGGTTATAACTTGCTCATAAAGCAAAGTGTTTCTAAAATAGTATTTTTAGAATTATTTAAACATTATATGGAAATATGTTACAACACAAGAATTTTGCAAAAAGAACCACTTAAAAATGATTTAAAATGGAGAAGTTATGTGGTTTTTAAGTTTGTGAACAAAACATAAAAATCTAAATGATAAAAAGAATAAAATGCACATGGTAAGACAATAAATCAAACAGATTTGATTATTTAAACATGTTAACAAACATGTATGAATAATACAAGATTAATCTCACAAGAAAAATCAAGTTGCAAGTTGAAAAAGTTTAAGAACATCATGGTAAAAACCCTAAAAACAGTCATGGTAGCATGTGAAATGCAAATGGAAAGTTCACATTTATGAGTTTTAGGTTTACCTCTTGAAGCAAGCTTAAGAAATAAGAAAACCAGAGATCTTGAGATCTCTTGCAAGATCTGCAAATGTTCCTAGGGTGATGAATAGATGCTCAAAACAATCTCCAAGCAAGCTAGGGGACAAAATGCCTTGTAAATGAAGGAAAATCTCCAAAATCCAAAGATTTCAAAGACCAACTCACTAGAACCTTGTTACATAAGTGTGGAAGTGATTTGGATAGCTTCAATACATCATATTTGTTGGTTTGAAGTATTTCTTGAGTTGAAAGAAGTTTGGAAATGGTTTTGAAAGGTGATATGCAAAAGCAGATTTTGAGGGATTTTGGAAACTTAATGAGATTTTGCAAGAACTTGTGATTAGGTAAGGAAGGGAGTTCTAGCTGGTTTCTATCATGGAACTTGTGTGTTTTTGATTTTTTAAGTGAGTTCTATTTATAGCCAAAGGCCTTGGATCAAGGTATGGGCAAAAGTGAAGCAAATTGCCAATTTTAACCTTCTATCATGAAAATCTTTGAGTTTTCCAATGCAATCTTCATCTTTGTCTTTAAGCCACACTACTAAGATATTATCCATTTCCCATAGATTTTTTTCCTCATGCTTGATAGGATAGGAGGTGACTTGTTGAATTAAAGTTGATGATTTGACAAGGGTAGCCACCTTGTTTCTCTTTCTTCACTATTCACTTTTGCGACTTGCATTAAATAATGATTTCCTTTGATCTTTGTGCCATTTTTGTGGTAATTGATGTACAAATGTTAATTATAAATATAAACATCATAAATGAGGCTTAGTCTTTGATTAGAATCGATTTGGAGAGGTTTTGGAATAAAAAAACTCATGCTGACCTGGTTTTGCTAATGTGAGTTTTTGCTAACTTGTGGACCTTGGTTCTCTCTAACCAGGAGGAGTTATGAACCAAATTTTACTTTTTAGAAAGCCCCAATTAGGTACTACAATATTTATGTTTTTGTTAGGAAATCATTCCTCTTGAAACTAGGTCAAAAACCCTTGTGTGGTTAAGGAGTTATGGCTTTGTCCTTTTCAAAACCTTAATTCCCCAACTTTTTGATTACTTCTCAATTCTTGATCAATTGGTAACAAAACTTCATGATTAGATATTAAATGATTTTGGGAACATAGTTGGCTTCAATTTTGGGTTAAAACTCTATATTTCAATGGGTTGACTTTTCAGTCAGACGAACCGAACGATCGAAAACCTCTGAATCGATTGTTGGTGTCCTGGGTCTTCTGAGGCCTTGAAACTTCTTGAGTGGACTTCCCTAAGCCATATGAGCTTCATGGACCATAACTACATCATTGGAACACCTTTTAAATCAAAAGTCAAACTACAGTTGACTTTTCCTAATCAGAAACCCTAATCGGGTGTCTTGGATTGCATTGTTCTTGATCTTTGGGTGACAAACTCAAATTGGACTCACACTTGACCCAATGTAGTATCTTTGATGATGTGGAGGCTTGTTTCATCTAGAATCAATCCAATACATTGACTTATTAAACCATCGAAACCTCAATTCCTAACTGTACGGAACCCTAATTCACCTGTAACTTAACAAAGATAAACTTGAAATAGGTTAAGGTTAGATAAACAGATGAACATGAACCTAAAATGATGATGAAGATCTAAGGGGTCAAAATTTGGGGTGCAACTGTCGGGTAAGGACCACCTAACTTAGAAGGAACATATCTTTGGTTTGCATTTGGTATTAAATTTATAAGCTATTTTATCATTTTTCAATTTTGAGATCAAACACAAGTTTTCATCGGCTTATCACTTAGGTTGTGCTTTAGGATGGTGCTGACTGCTGGTATAAACTACTTAAGAGGTTGGTCTTGGCATAATAAGTATTCAAATCCATTTGCATAAGTAAGGGGTTCAGGGTGTCAAGACAATACCGATACTATTAGCACTTTCCCAGGTCTTTCTAACTTAGCCCAATGCTTTTTAAACTTCCATGTCATGTATCAAACCAAAAATTGAATTTTTTTGGCTCAAGAAAGATGGGAGAATCAAAATAATAGCGGAAACTACACGTAAAATTTTAAATCTACCTAGAAAACAGTAAATAAAAGCGGTAAAGCTAGAAAATAATAAATCAAAGCGGTAGAGTTCCTCCCCCACACTTAAACCAAACATTTTCCTCAATGTTTTGATAAAAGGTGAAAAGGGAAAGATAGAACCTGTATGAATGCTACTACGTGCCAAATCTTCTCTAATCCTCCCCTTGCCATCCCGGTCCTCACTGACCACTTCTACTCCGGCATATAGCGTTTTGAGATATCTTTGTATGTGTAATTCTCGAACCAGCTCATCATGTTGCTCGCTTCTAGAGGAAGTACTCATCATCAGTGTCACCACCAGCAACGACACTCGTAGGAATATCCATGGGCATAACTCATCTTCCCAGATCGTCATCTAGAGAGTTTTCGCCTAGATATAGCTAAAACGTAACAAGCGATAGATTTTTTTATTTTCTGCAAATTTAAAAAAACAACTTAAAATAAAGACCTTATGGGTTGCCTCCCACACAACGCTTTGCTTAACATCGATAGCTCAATGGCTAAGAAGTGCAGGTACTCATGGTGGTTCTTTCAAGAATGGTTCCTCGATCGAACTTTGAATAGTCTTCGGTTTCCATGGCCACTTATCAAGTCATCGCTCATATCCCTCACCTTTTCTTTTCTTTCTTCTGTAGGGTGGTTCATTGTTTTGAACTCGTGGTGGTGGTTCTGGATCTATCCTGAGTATCAGTTTTTCAAATTTGGGCTTAGTTATTTCATCCACCACCTCAAAAGTTAATCTTACCCTTTTAACAGTAATGATGACCCTAGTTTCATGGTCCTCGATTTTTCTTTTTTTATGAAGGACCTTAGACAAAGGTGCATTGGTGCGGATATTTTCTAACACCTCCACATATGTTTTGGATTGGTAGTCTACCTTAGCTTTCACAATCTTTTGTGGGAAAGAAATAGGTGGGGTATAGGGAGGAGGAGCAACAATATATGCTTCCTTCTCTACCTCTTCGACAACCTCCCTTTTGGGTGGTGTCGGCGGATTTTTCTCAATATGCATGCTTTTCTCACTAAAACTCTCCTCAGACTCATTATCACTCTCCCTAGGATTTACTGGTTGTTACAACATCCACTTGTCTCTCAGGGAAGGGTCCTAGAGGTGTTTGTGTAAGAAAGGAGGTTTGAGTCTCCAAAGCCTCACTGTGAGTCGCGAGGGAATTGACCATAATTCTCATCTGCCTAAGGTTTTCATATATTTGGAGATGTTGTTTTCTAAAATCTTCATTTTGGAGAGTTTGTGTCTCCATAAAGCGCTCCATCATAGATTCTATCCTAGAGTGAGTAAACGTCGCATTGAATTCTTCTAGTAATAGTTCGAGGTTGGATGTATTGAAATCTTGCAGTTCCTCAAAATGTTGGGAGTGGTAATTGTAGAGGGAATTTGGGTGAGAGTGCGTCGTATTGAAATTCTCCAATAATATTTTGAGGTCAGATTTAAGCGGACCTTGTGGTTCCTCAAAATATTGGGGGTGGTAGTTATAAAGGAAATTTGGGTTATACATAGTAATTGAGATAAGAGTGCCCTAGTCTATACTATGCAACAACAGAATCACAATATTGACTATTGGTCCCTGAAACCAGTGCCAAAAACTTGATACTCCGCAAGTGCACGGAAATATCAAAGTAATATAAAAGATTGTCGAACCCACAGAGACCAATGTCAATCTATCGTTATCTATTGTTGCGACGTAAAGCTAAGGCTAATGGAACTAGGAAAGTTAAATGCGAATGAAATTAAATTTAAAGGAAATAAAAGTTATTAGTTTTAGAAATGTCAATAGAGGATATCAGTATGTAATGCCTTAATTATCGGGGATTCGATAGGTCACTGGTGCTTTTTAGTTTTTGCAAATACTTTTCAGGAGAAAATACTCATTTAAAGACCTTTGCCTCACGCTGGTTGTTGACTCGGGTCATACTTTTAAGGCGGAATGTACGCTCTCGCTGTCCCATTCGGGGTTAAAAATACTCTTTGAAAATAAATAAGTTCTGATTAATTTCAAAGTGCTCTCGCTGTGTTTAAAATTAATGCCTAGTTTTTACTATCCGGTTCAAACCCCACGCTTTCACGTGCCGGCTCGAACCTTAATAATTTCCCACTTTCATGGCAAAACCGTTGTAAATAGCTTCTCACTTTCGTGACAAAGGTTATTTAGAAAATTACATTAAAAACTACGGCCAGAAAAATTGTTTGTAAAAAGGTAAGGCGCACCGGATATTATCGAATCCCGTCCTACTAATTTGATTACATACCAATAAAATAAGTTTAGTTTGACATGATAATTAATGTAAACATAAATAAACATAAACATTAAAACGATATAACATGCATACTGAAAGAAATAAAATAAGTATTCAATTAATAAGAACCTGCAAGTAGTACTGTTACTGAATTCTCGAGTAGTCCTCCATAATGTCGGCAGGATTCTACTTTGGCGAAATAAAAGTGCAGAATGAAATACAATACTCTGAACTAAAGGGAAAAGAAAAGGAAATAACAGAAAAAAATGGAAAATGGCTTCCACAGAATTTTCGGCAGCAATTTGGTACGTAGAATGAAGCTCTCCCGGTTCAGGTCCAACTGCCATCCTTTTATATTCGAGGTTGCATGAGGAAATGTCGGAGGAAAATGAGTTGAGGGAGAGAATTCTCAGGGAGGGCATACTGCATCATGCCTAAATTCTCTCCTCTTCGTGGCCACGTTTTGTTATGAACGTTATGATTGGAAATATGATCGTGACGATCATGTTGAGGCTATGACGGTCGTGGTGGTCATGACGACCGTGGTGCACTGTGACGACCGTCACACTTCCAAAATCTTGCTTTCTGTTCTTTTCTGGCTTTTTCTCCCTTTTTGTCCCTTCCTTGCGTGCTTTTCTATGTCTTGCTCATTTTTAGCATGAGAATGAAATACCTGCGAAAAACACTTGCAAACTCGCGGAATAATCAGAATTCGGGTTGAAATAAGACAGTTAATAAATGGAAAATACAACAATTATAAGGTACATTTTCGCGTTATCCGTGAACCAAGGTGGGTAAGACTTCATGTTTCTAGTCCTTCTGGGTGTTATTACCGAGTTTCTAGCAAAATAAGACCATAGTTGACTGTAAGTCGTTAGGATTGGATCACACTGGTGAGTTTCTTCTCTTGGAACACTCAAAGGTATCTTCTGATTCTGAAACCGTCTTTGAACCCGTCGATTCTGATGTTGATTTGGAGAAGTTAACCTTCGTTGTTGATACGAAAGTCTATGAGGTAGTCGTTGCTTGTGCTGAGCAGGCGCTGCATACCGATGTTGAGGATAAGGTACTGGAACCAGATCTGGCAGGATTTGAGAGGAACCCCAAATTGCATTAATATCACTAACTGAATTTTCTTCATTAGCTTGGCTATTTAAGTCATCTCGGAGTCTCCCACTTTTGAGTGCGTTCTCAATGTTTATCCCGACTTCCACAATTTTGGAGAACTCTAATGGCATAATGCCTACCATCCTATCATAATAAGCATCTGACAGTGTTCTTAGAAACATCTTGGTTAATTCTTTTTCTTGAAGTGGTGGATGAACTTGGGATGCCAACTCTTTCCACCGTTGCGCGTATTCCCTGAAGGATTCGTTGTCATTCTTACTCATGCTTACCAGTTGATTACTGTCTGGAGCCATATCCAAATTGTAATTGTACTGTTTTATGAAAGCGTCAGCTAGGTCTTCCCAAGACTGAACATGATTCCTTTCTAGCTTCATATACCATATCGAGGATGCCCCACATAAACTTTCTTGAAAGCAGTGAATCATCAGCTTATCGTTGTTAATATAAGCAGTCATCTTTCGACAAAACACCGTTAAATGGTATCTTGGACAACTAACACCTTTGTATACTTCAAAAACATGCATTTTGAACTTTGGAGGAATAGTCACGCCTGGGACTAGACACAGGTCATGAGCATTAAGACCAGATGTATTTGCTTCTTTCATCATTTTCAAATGTTCCTCGAGGTCACAAAATCTTTTCTCGATTGCTATAATTCTAGGATCGTCCACCTTCATCTCTGTACGAACATTCTGAGAATCTGGTATACACCATGGAAACTGGGAATCTCTTTCACCAACTTGAACAAACAGGTTATCTTGCACATGTTGAGATTGTATAGGAACATCCACTTATTGAATATTGTCATCAGATGAAAGATCAAATATCGGATTAGTCACCACTCTAAAACCAGTCATGGGATCCATATCTTTGTTCTCTATTATCCTTTAGTAAATACTTTGAGCTTGGTCAGATGGTCGAAATGTCAGCTGACAGACAAAGACAAAAGGTCAGATGAGCTACAGCAGAGAAGAGACACATGCATATGATGCTTTATGGATGCGAAGATGCACAAACACAGGCAAGCATACAGAGATACACAAGGATAAAGAAACATGAAACCTAGGTTTGTAAGCAACGAGCATGGAGGTAAAGGGTATACCTATCCCCAAAAGGTGTGGACTAAAGGCTTGATTGTACCTGCAGAACAAGGGTTCTAAGAGGTGCCCAAAATCATTAGTCCATCTTTCAGATATTATCAATTTCCCGAATACGCGGTGGTTAATAATATTCTCAAGAGAACCTCTTTTGAGTGTAGCATCTCATATCAACTACTTCGGGACTACTCCCTCATAGTCATCGCACTACGTCCTAAGAAAGGCCTAGTGGGGTTAAAGGAAACTAAAGGTCCTCAGTATCACAGACTCCTAGGTCGAAAATAGTAATTGTCTTCACGAATACTCGTTCAACAATACCATTTTCAAGAGGGCCTCAACTGAGCGGTGACTCTCAAGTCAGCTTGGTCGGGACTCACTTCCTATAAGCCTCGTCGAATATATCATCTTCCTATCATAAGTGCACTCAAGTCCGGGTGTAGGACATTCCTCACCACACAAGGATAAAAACCTAAAGCATAAATAAAAAATAAGCAAATATATATATATAACAATAAACAAGCACAATAAAAAAAGTTAGGGGAAACCCTCCTGAAGATGTTATATCTCCAGTGAAGTCGCCACTCCTGTCGCGGTGAGAATTAGATGTCAAGCTATTGGATTAACTTGAATCTTAATTCATTATTCACCACCGGTCTTTAATTTGTCCAAAGGGAAGGGAAAAAGATCGAATTACCCACAAGTATGCAATGCAAATGCAAAGCTATAGAGTCTAAGGTTCGGGGGTTGGTTAAACTTAGGGAAGGTGCTAGCATCCTAAGAATTTGTAGTACTCTACAGGAACCTCTTGTTTAAATGTGTTATTGTTGTTTGCTAAGGGTGAAATACCTAATGGTTTATTTCTAAGTATACTCGCCAAGAAATTGCATCTTGTGCCTACGTATCCTAACGGGAATGGAGTTAGAGTATTTGTAGTTCCCCTAAAGGGATTGAGGAACTTCTTGACTATGGCCAAGGTTCCATAGGGATAAGGTTTTGTTGATTGATTCTAGGAGAAAAGAAAAGTCTTCATCTTAAGGGAGAATACTCGACTTAACCACCACAACTTGTAGGAGATGGTCTTTGCATCACATTGAGAGAAGGGCTCAAAACTCGGATTTATCGACGAGTATGCCACATACCTTTCTCAAGCAGAAAAGATTCTACATCTCTCAATATGGGGCAGGAGAATTATATCTCAACTGTAAATATGACTCACGTCTAATTCTCTCGTGGGGAGAATAGATGATTGAATTGTAGTAAGTTGGTTTATCTAAGTTGAAAGATTTAAGAGAAATTAGTACTATCTTAAGGTGTAGGGGCTAAAGCCTAAGCTGATCGACTTGAAAACTCAAGGATCAAGCGGGGGAATATGATGCAAATGAGATGCAATACGCACAACTTATGAAGTCATGCACAGGTTCTTCCCTTGGACGTGTATGCGAAATAATAATACAGCACAAGACAATAATGATATTGATAACAAAAATCAACTCAAGAAGATTAGATCACGAATCGAACAAGTTGAAGTTAAATCCTGCAAATCCACAAAAAAAAAACCGAGGTTGTTAACACTTCAAATTAAACTGGGTTTTTTAGAAAATAAATCGTTTAAATGTATCAGGAGAGATAGAAGTGGCGCGCTTAATTAAATTCTCACACAATCAACGAAGGGTCGTAGAAACAAAATCCAAATGAAACGTCATTTAATTTTTAGTGAAAGTTTTGTCAAGGTTATAAATCAATAATTAGATTTGCTATGTAAATAAGTAGAATTGAATTTTAAATAAGTAATTGATTTATTAGATAAATAAATAAGTTTATATAAATAGGTTTTTTATTATTAAATAGATAGTTTATTAAATAAATAAATAAGTGTTGATGAAATAAATAATTAATTAGTTAAGTAAAAAAAGTTAATTAATTAAATAAATAGTTGATTATTAAAATAAGTTAATTAATTAAATAAATGATTTATTAGACAAATAGGTGATTAGTTGAATAAACAGGTTGATTATTGAGTTAAATTAATAGATTTATTAAGTGAATTAATTATTAGGTAAATTAATAGGCAATTAAGTGAGCAGAAAGCTAGGGTGTGGCGCGCTGTGAGGGGGTCTATCGTGGGGAGTGCAAGTGCGTCGTAGATCATGGATTAAGAAAGGAATGGGTGGTCACGGGGAGAGAGTCTACCGTAACAAATATGGGCACGCATACACACAATACAAGATATAAAAAAACAACAGTAAACAGAAAACCCTAAATCGATGCTCTTCTTCTCCACCGTTTCCCTCTTCTTCGCCCCCCCCCCCCCTTCCATTCGTCTTTCTTCTATTCTCCTCCCTCAACCCTCTTCTTCTCGTCCGTTCCTCTTATCCTCTTCCTCATTCGCGTTCTTCTCTTTGCTTATTCTTCAACTCTTCTCCCTCTACTCCTTCTTTCAAACTTGGAAAATAAACAAACAAATCAAAACTTCAATAGAATTGACGTGAATAGGAAGATTACCGCAAGTTGTAGACGGCGGAGGTTCGTAATAGTGAGGGCGGCGGCGTTTACGGCGTTTTAAGATAAGTTTTTCAACTTTTCCCTTTTCGTGATTTTTGACGTTTTAGGGTTTTTGAATCTGTGGATTTATTTATTCATGAATGTTGTTCTTTTGAAATTTCCTTCTCTTCTTATAAGCTTCAAATGAATCTTGGTTTTAAAGCCTGAGTTGATTGCCTTGAATGCTTAGAATATTTACTTTGAATATTTTTCGCTTTCGTCTCGACAAATTGAAACCCCTTCCTTTCCCATCTGACTGTGTCTTGTGGTTTTCTGCTCTTTGTAGGTATACCCACATTAAATGCTGTAAAATGTTGTCTTAGGAACAAATGAATGTTGTCCTAAACATACTAGTTCGTTTTGGAAATAATATGACCCTGCCTCAAACATGTCTGGGATTTTTTATTGCTTTTATTACTTGTCATACTATCACTGATATTGTGCTTTAAACATGTTGCCTTGTTGGTCTTAATCCCTCGTCCTCTTTGAATTTCTTCATTTGCAGGCGTTAGTGTTGAGGTCGTCTGAGGGCTTGGTGGGATAGCGCGATTTCGCTACCAACAATTTGGATTGGAGTCTGCAAATTGGATTCTTGGTGCTTACCTTTGTGGGTTTGACAACCTTCTAAATCTTGCAGATTGAAGAAAAAAACTGGATCACTTTTGATGTTTTCCGGGTCTTGAAATTTAGATGTGGTATTTCAAATATACTAGTTACTCTCCATTCTGCCATAGCCAAAATCATGAATGCTTTCATGTAACTTTTACATTATGCCCTGTTTCTGACTTAATTCCAATCTGTAGGGAAAAGGAATACGCTCAAACCATCAAAGAGTAACAATGGGCTGCATAACCTTGGTGTAGATAATCTCAAAGGTTGTAATCGTACAATGTCCTGAACTTTGGTAAATGCTTGTGCTAATGACCGCCAGTTGTGTCGGTTTTGGTTTATGTTGGTGGAAGATACACTCTGAGTTGACTGATAATTTGATCCCTCATTGTGAATGCAGGTTGTGAAGATATGTTCAATTCGTATTGGCGAAAGCTGAACTACTGGAAAAACACCTCTATGCCCTGACTTCTAGATACTATTTTTACCAGTGGTGCATCTCGTGAGAGTCTCGTCCCACATCTACGGACCTGATGTCGGCTTCCTTCAAGTAAATATTAGATTTGCTTTTCCAAAATAAGGACTTATTCCTTGTGCTTTGAGTTGGTCCTTCTTGTAGTTTGTTATCTTGTCTGTAACAACTTCTTATTTTGGGAAACCCTTTTACTATCAAAATCATGTAAAATGTTTTGTGGCAATCTTTCTAACCACCTACTCCTTTGTTTCATGTGCACACACAGTAAGGATAAAACTCAAAGAATCGTTCATTACCCAACCTGGGTTTTTGAGGCTTGGTGAAAGATTGGGGAACTGGTGTGTCAAAGGTGGGGTTTATGTGGGAAGAAACTGGAATGTTTCCCGTGCAAGGTAGTGTCGTATTATGTTGGAAACTACTGAATCTTCGCATGGTTAATGGTTGTCAATGCCTTAAAACCTTTCTCTTTTAACCCTTACTGTATTTTAAAGCTTGTTATAACCGCGATTGCGTCTGAGAACGATTTCGGAAACATAAATGTATTTGGCTCTTGTTTTGGAATGAAGCGGTTGTGATTCTATCTTTGGTCACCCTTGTTGTAACTCTAATTTCTTCCATTGGTTCTTTTGGCAGGTTGAGTTTTCAAGAATCCGATTAAAGCGCTTGAGAAGAGGATCGTTTAGAAGAATTTCTCAAAACACCAAATTTGGTTTTTATAGGCAAAAAGTAACGGTCAAAAGACTTAAAAGTGAGAATAATGATAAAGATAGGAGTTCCCATAAATCCATCATGAAGAGGAAAGAGAAAAGGTTTGTCATCATTAAAAACTAACATAAGCACGAGCTAAGGAAAGAAAGTTCCAGGATTATTTGTCTGAGCACTACGCTTCATGTGAACCTAGTGTCTAAGGGGCTTATGTAAATCTCAAAAAATATGATGACTGGCCAAGATATGAATTCGAGTAATCCCTTGTCTACTTCAAAGTCAGATTCTAGAAAAGGATAAATTGATCTTGCATTAAGTGAGATAGTCATAGGATGAGATAGTCACGCCTGAGCTTTCCTTCTTCCATTCATCAATTAATTAACCATGTTATGTCGGTTTGGTTTGCAGGCTACCGAAAAGGTTCCTGATGGGTTCGGCGACAAAGAAAAGAAGAGCTTAAAAGCAGTCTGGACGTGGTAACTTGAGAAGGCTTCAATCCTTGATTTTAGTTGTAGGATGTATGTTTAAAAGATGTAGCAGACAATTTATAAATGAAAATTACTTATAGGTTGTATTGCCACCTTCCAATGATAGCTTTGTAGGCTTGTTAGGATCAAATAAATAAAAGAGATGCTCTTATTTCACATGATGAAGACACATGTTCGTGGAAGTAAATTGAAAACGAAAACTTTTTAACCAAAATAACTTGATCCGTTTTTCAACGTGGCTTAATGAGTACCTTCTCAAACCGTCTTTGCTTTAAAAACCCCACTACAAGATTAGATATACACAAATCCTAAATGAATGGGCCACCAAGATCCAAATGTTTGGTCCCAAGCTAGTCACGCATAATAAAAACCCTTGAACGAATCCTTAAATATTGGTGTTTTGTACCTTTCAAAAAGCATTAGCACATAATTGAATGCTTGGTTGGTGATGAAATAATACTAATCTTTGGACTTGAATAAACCACCTTGCCATTAAATCTCAGGAAATCCACAAAAACAACTTAAATCAAAACCTTCAACAAAATAAAATTCTTGTGAACTTGATGCCGCTTGAAATCACTCTTGAATCATGAATCCATTAGTTACTCACAAATTAATCGCGTTGATTCTGATAAGATCCCCATCCATAATCAACGTGAAGCACTTTGACTTAATGAAACTTCAAATGACTATGATCAGTCCTCAAATGATTATGCTCAATCCCAAAAAAAAATCCCATTTCTCCTCAGGAGTAGGCATTGAAGTTTTTAACGTCCTTGAAGTTTTTAACTTCCTGAGAAAGAGTGTTATCTGTACGAATTGGTTAGCCGTAATAAACATGAACCCAAAAAGTATAAAGATAAAAATGCAAGAAAAGCACAAGGAGGTGGGATCTTAAAGTCAAAAATTAGGGTGCTACAGGTACCACTACTCAACAACTAACCAACAAAAAACCACATAGCAACCATACCAAGAAGAAAGAAGGCGAGGCGAATGTTTGATGGAAAAAGCCCCTCCTCAATATCAGGATCTGATGCCTTATTATCCCTATTCGTATGTTGCTGTTGCCCAGTATCAACAACCGCCATATCAGTATCAACCACAACCACATGCTCAGACTACTCTAAATCAACCTCTGCCGCAACATCAATAATCTCAGCAAAATAACAGGAATCAACAAGGCCAAAACAAATAAGGGAATAATAACAATCAGAACAACTAGAGGCGCCCGAACATTGAAAAGATTCATGTGTCGTACATATAATTATTCCCTTATCTTGTCCACTAGGGAGCAATTGTACCAAAGGAGATTCTGTCCGCCATCTTTCCGTATAGCCCGAAACATAATCCTAATGCATCTTGTGCTTACCATGTTGGGTACATAGGTGTAATACCCCAAATTTTGCCCTCAGATTAGTCAATTCATGTCGCATGTCATCTCATTTTTTGCATCAGCTAACTATTAACAGGTTACGTAGCTTATTTCGTATTGCAGGAACCACGTCTGGTACACTTTAGTTGTTAAAGGGGAAAATGGTCATTTTCATGTTGTTTGCTTACTATTTTTGATGATGAGCCATTGCCAAAGTTTTTGTTGAGTAATCAGAACCTCTGTCTCCGATTTCTTTATTTTCTTTGAAGATAAATAGAAATTCACGGTATTTTCGCATCAGGATGTTCGAGATACGGTAATTATGTCAATGGGCCGAGTCTCTGTCGCCACTGGATTTCTGAGACATTTATTTTGTCATATGGGTTGGTTAAGTTGAAATATCCATTTTGGTTTGGTTCAAGTCGGTGCAAGAGTCCGTTCTGTGGAATTTGGTTTTAACAGACACTTATTTCTCTGTTTCTTCTGCTACCTGCCAACTTAAATTGCTCAAACGGAAAGCGGTACAAAATTGGCTCAAGTCGGGGATTATTACATTTATTTAATTGAAATTTGTGGGCGAGTTTGGTTTATGGTTTGGTACTTTATCAGAGCCGCAAATAGAATTTTAATACGGAGTATATTGTCACTGGCAATCAGTTTTACCCGTTTCCGTCTTATTTTATCGGTGCCATCGACAGGCGCAATTTTGGATGAGAATTGAAGGATACAAGTCTGTCCGGTTTACATCAATTACGTGAGACAATGAGTATTGGAGTGACAACGTTGGTTCAACGGATATCTTTCTGATTTAGTCGTATTGAATTCATAGGGTAAATTTAAACTCTTGGTTCAAGTTCAATTGGAATAGTTTTAGTCTTGTGGATTCATGCGAAAGTATTGGATTGAGGGGATTTGAACAGGATTTTGTTGACAAGTTAATTAAAGGAAAATAAGGGGGAAGGTGTTATTTGGAGAATATATATGAAGTTCATTCATAATATTTTTTACTTAATATTACAAAGAAGAATGCTACTTGAAGGAAAATAATGAATATATGCATGATTTATTCTTGTGTATTTTATTTGCAAAGAAAGGAAATAATTGTGAATAAAATATTAGTGAATTGCACATTCATAAATAGTTTGTTTACAAAATACAAAGAGGAAAATAAATTACATATTTGTTCCTAAAAGTTCCTAAGTTTCTAAGTGCTTCAAGCCAAATGACTCTTCCGATTAATTCCTCCGAGCTTCTTCATACCTGCGACCGAAAAACAAAACAGAGTAGACATAATATTAAAGTTAAAGTTAGAAAAAAACGGTTTTTCAATTGGTTGACACCCTCAGAAAAGTCTCATCATTGGGTGTCGGGAGGGCACGACAAAATGCCGCAGTCGAACTCCCATCTCCAAACTCGATCGCGGCTATAAACCGATAGCATCCGTTCTTATTGTTGGGACAGCCGAGAAAGAGAGTGAAAAAGGAAGTGTGGGTCGAAATGCAGATCATAGTAGAGAAGTTTAAAAGCAAGTTGAGCCCCAAAAACCAGTTCCGAAAAGTTTAAACAAATCCAAATCTGCATCAAATCCATAACAGAAGGCAACCCTTATCAGATACAAATCATAGTAGAGAAACTCTCTCCCACAAAATCAATAAACAAATCCTGTCATATCAAAAAAGGGAACAGAGTCCGCAAGCAAAGCATGATTAAACCAACAGTTCAGAATTAAGTGCAGAAGTTCAGATCTAGACAGGTTCAAACCCGTTATCCAGTTCGTCAACCAAGTAAACTGGATTAGCCAACAAGGTCCAAGCCCAGTAACAACATAACAATGTTGCTCCGTCAAATCCAACAGAGTCAAACCATCAAAATGAAAGTCAGTCAAATACATAACGTAAAGTCAGACGAAAAAACCATAATCTCCGAAAGTTATGCAAAAGCAACGTTAAAATCACAACAATAGAAAATAACTCACAAAGAGAAAAGGATATAAATCATACCTCGAGAAGAGATCAAACCCTAACGAAGTTCGGCACCAACGGAGAAACGGCAATGCAACTTAGTGAAATGGGGCGCCGCGAGAACATCCATTAGAGGTTCAGAAGGAAGGGTCCTTCATCATTACCTCGGCGAGAGAGAGGAAGAGTTCGAACCACAACATCGCCGGACGAGTTACCGCCGCGAAGACAACGAACAACAACCAAAGCCAAATCCGTCACCGTCACCACCGCGGAGATCGCCTTCGCCGTTCGGCGGGTAATCAACCTCCAGTCTCAGTCAAGACATCATCGACCTCATCGTTCTTCTGTGGTTGAGAATGATTTCTATTTGTCATAATCAATCTTTGTTTGTGTTTCAGAAATATGAGGAAATCGTTCACATGCAAAGTCAAAGAAGTGTATTTTGAAAAGCTTCAAAGGAAGCTCTAATGGCCGCCGCGAGCAAGGCCGTAGAGAAGGAAAAGAGAAATAAAAACCCTAAGTCACAACGGGTCCTTATCCTTTTATATTTATTTATTTTGTGTATTTATTCAGTTTATCTTTTATTTAATAATGTTGATTAAGCTATCAAACTTCCAGGAAGTACTAACGTTGGTTTTTAATAAAGTTAAGATCAAATCTGCATTTAGTCTAAAAACTTATTAAAAAAATCATTTCATTAAACTTAACCGTGAACTAATTGTTTTTTATTTTTTAAAATACAGCTAACTTTTTCCCTTTAATCAAAATATTACATCAAAAAAAAACTTTCTCCTTTAAGTTAATATTAGAATTAATTTAACTTTTCTCAATTTAACCTTAAAACCAAAATTTATTCTTAAATTAAAACATAATATGTAATGTACTTCTAGAACCTGGATGTTTGAAAGAGAAAATCATTTGAAATTTTTTTAGCAAAATTTAAACTTTTTTGTTAATTTTTTTTAAGATTAAAATCAAAACATTTTTAAAATAAAATCAAAACTTTTGTTTAAATAAAAAATTAAAATATTTTTTTAAAATAAAAATGAAACCTTTTGTAAATGAACCTTAAAACATTTTTAAGAAATTTAAAACATTTTTTAATCAAATTAAAACATTTTATCAAATATGCACTTTTGTATAAAACTTTAGCTTTAGGATAATCTTCCTCTTTTAATAAAAATTCCAAAAAAAGAGAGTTATTGATCTAACCATTTCCATTTCCGCCTAACTTCGATTGTCTGTTCATTTCCATGTTGTTTATCCAGTTGTAATTATGAGAGGGTTTTTTTTTCCGTGTTTCGTTATTTTTGGCCCTTAAGGGTTTGTAATTTACGCGAGTGGTCGTGATGCTTTCCTTTACTGCTTTCCTTATTTTCATGTGTTGTATGACTGTCATGTAATAATTTGCTTGCGTGCATGTTTTTACCGTTAACCCTCCGAAGGAATTAGGTCCAGTTGTTTGACCGCCAAGTCAATAACCCTAGTTTTATCCGTCTCAAACCCTAATTAACCTAGGCGTCCTGCCGTGGACGAAAATACCTTTTACCCTAGTATTAGGTCAAAGAGTCGCCGTACTCTGTTTAGGGTTTCCCGCCGGGGAATCCCTAATTTACCCTTTCATTTCAATTTACAAATTCAACATAGAAATAGGAGTTTCAAGACTCCACGTAAGCGTGTCCTTAAGATACGTTTATTCCCATTGAAACCTTGACCACCGTCAAGACGTTTCTAACCTCCCTTTCGAGGGGAACTACGATTACTCTGATTTCGTTCCATATCCAGGATACGTAGGCACAAGATGCGAATCTTCCCGAGTAAACTTAGGACTAACCCTTAGGTCTTTTAGGTCACTCTATCCCTTAGCTCAATATATATTAAAACAAATAATAAAATAAAAAAGCATACAATAAACAAAAGGTTCCTATAGAGTACTACAAAAGTTTAGGGTGCTAGTACCTTCCCTAAGTTTAACTAACCCCTTACCTAGGTCTCTCCCCGCATTGTGTTTACGATGCAAAAATAGGTTTTCCCTCTTTTGACCTTTTCCTTCGGATAAATCAAAGAGCGGTTGTGAAGTAAGAATTATGATTCAAACTAATTAATAGTTTGGTATCCTATTTCCACCGCAACAATAGGGCATGCTACTGAGGATTGTAATGTTTTCAAGATCAAAGTACAAGAGATAATTGATTAGAAGATTTTGACATTTGCTAAGGAACATCCCAACATGTAGACTAATCCTTTGCCTACTCATGGTAGGCCGGTGGTTAACATGGTTGCAAACAAAAAAGGGGCTGAATTGATCAAAGATGTCGATGAAGTGAAAACCCCAATGAATGTGGTGATAAAGAAATTGAATGAACATGGGATCTTAAAGGGTCTTTATGAGGGGTGCGCTATCTATGAAACCAATCCTAATTAATGTCGAGAACTAAGAGGTTGTGTTCAGATTCTGATGAATAAAGGTGTGGTCCAGTTTGCTAGATCCAGATCCATCTAGAAAATGGCTACCATTGAACCACTCACGATCATCTATAGAAAATTTCCCGTGGAAGCTCCAAAGAAGAAGGTTCTTCCTATTATCGTTTATGCGCCTGGGTCGTTTCCTTACCAAAGTCTAAGGCAGTGCCTTGGAAATATGATTCTAGTGTGTACTCAGGGGGCGAAGAAATAAAATTTTCCAAATTGGAGATTGTGAATATAGTTGATGCTGGAGGCATGACTCATAGCGGACGAGTGTTTTCTCCCAACGTTAGTTCAAAAATAGTTTAAGTGCCAATGGTTAATCCTCCAAAGGAGAAATCCATTTTAACAACCCCTGTTATGCAACAAGAGGCATCCTCATCCGCATCTGTTCCAGTGGTATCGATTACTCCATCTATAGAGCTTGCAAAAGGGAAAGAAGTAATTGTTGAAGAGAATCAAGAGTTTCTTGAGCTGATTAAGAAGAGAAATTTCAAGATTATGGATCGACTAAGACAGACTCCCTCAAAGATTTTGATCTTATATTTGCTTATGAGTTCTCCTGCTCACATATTGGCCTTATTAAAAGTACTAAATATCTCCCATGTAATTCCTGGCATCTCTGTTGACCAGTTTGATGATATGGTTACCAATATAACTGCGAGTAGATATCTGGGTTTCAACCAAGCCGAATTGCCTCTTGAGGGGACCACACACAATAAAGCGCTACACATATCAGTAACATGCATGGATGCCTTGCTATCTCGTGTCCTCATGGATATCGATTATTCCCTCAACGTGATGCCCAAGGGCATATAGAGTCAATTATTGGTAAAAGGGAGCAAGATAAGGGATAACACTTTGATCGTTAGGGCATTCGATGGTTCAAGAAGACAGGTTATTGGTGAGGTGGATTTGCCAGTCAAGGTGGGGCCGCACTTGTTCACCATTACTTTCCAAGTGATGGACATCAACCCTGCCTATAGCTGCTTGTTGGGTAGACTGTGGATCCACGCCACTGGGGAAACTACTTTCACATTGCACCAGAAGCTCAAATTCATGTATGAAGATCAACTAGTCATCGTCTCTGGTGAATGATATTTTTTGGTAAGCGAGTTATCTTCCTTTAAATATGTCAATATAGAGAAAGGCATAACTGAGGTGCCATTGCATTGTCTAAAACTCGAGGACATCAGCTCTGCTACTATTAGTCAAGGTAAATCACCAGAAATGACCCTATCGTCTGAGTGCAAGAGAGGATCTTGAGAAAGGAACCCTTCCCGGCTGGGGGAAGGTGGTGGATGTTGTAGAGAAACATGATCTTTTTAGACTGCGTTATCGTCTTGTTCAATAATTCAACTCAGGTGGTCAAAGGAAGTTCAATCCGATCAAGTTCAACAATGTTGGTTTCTAGAGAGATGACCTTGTGGTTGTTATTGATGGTGCTGGCAGTAGCAAGTGAGATGCAAGATTTATGCTCAAATGTCCTCCCGATTTCAAGCTTAACAACTAGATGGCTATCGTGGTTGCCTTGGTCTTTCCTTTAAACATGTAATGCATTTTTCTTTTCTGATCCCTCGTTTTCGATCGAGACGAGAGGGTAGCTTGTAAGGGCCTTCTATTTTAGAAACATTATGTGATCAATAAATGAAAGTTTTTTTGCATTCAAATCACACTATTTTCCTTTCTTTATTTTACATTTTTCAAAAATAACAAATGGCAAAAGTTTCTTTTGTTTTTACCTTTAAAAAAAAAGAGCTCATTCTAAGAAAAATTCATAAACATGCAAAGAAAATAAATGAATTGACAACAACATGGAAAACATCCATTGTAACTCTGGGGTCCCAATTAACCAAGCTGAAAAAGACTGTGAAGAAGATTATGAATTGTCGGCTGAACTAGCAAGGCTCCTTGAGCACGAGCAGAAAAAGATTTAGCCATACAAAGAACTAGTAGAAGTGGTTAACCTGGGCACTGATGAAGTTAGAAAAGAAGTCAAGGTTGGAGAATCTCTCTCCAAGCATGTACACACTGAGTTGGTAAATTTATTGCAAGGGTATGTTGATATCTTTTCCTGGTCTTATCAAGATATGTTTGGTTTAGACACCAATATTGTTGAGCATCACTTACTGCTCAATGGGTTACTAACATGGTTCTGGTTCCTAAGAAGGATGGAAAGGTCAGAATGTGTGTGGATTATCGAGATCTCAATAAGGCAAGCCCAAAGGATGATTTACATTTGCCTCATATTAATGTTTTGGTGGACAACACTGCACAGTTCTCAGTCTTTTCGTTCATGGATGGTTTCTCAGGGTACAATCATATAAATATGTCTCCAGATGATATAGAGAAAACCACCTTTATCACGCCTTAGGGCACATACTGCTATAAAGTCATGCCATTTGGTTTGAAAAACGCATGGGCAACATACCAACACACTATGGTAACCCTCTTTCATGATATGATACATAAAGAGATTAAGGTTTACGTGGACGACATGATTTCCAAATCCAAGATTAAATATGATCACTTTTCCAGAGTCCGAAAGTTCTGGTTGCGGTTAAACCCTACCAAATGCACCTTTGGAGTCCAATTTGGTAAATTATTGGGCTTTATTGTGAGTTAGAAAGGCATTGAAGTTTATCCCAACAAGGTTCGAGCAATTCAGGACATGCCATCTCCCAAAACTGAAAAAGAGGTCTGAGGCTTTCTGGGCCGACTTAATTACATCTCTATATTCATTTCTCTTTTGACGGTTACCTGTGAACCAATTTTCAAATTGCTAAGAAAAAATCAATCAATTGCGTGGAACAATGATTGTTAGAAAGCATTTGACAAAATAAAAAAGTAGTTACAAGAACCATAGATCTTAGTACCACCTGTTCCTAGTACGCCTTTGATCATGTATCTCACTGTGCTCGATGAATCTATAGGCTGTGTATTGGGTTAACATGATGACACAGGCAGAAAAGAACATGCAATCTACTACTTGAGCAAGAAGTTCACCGATTATGAGACCACATACTCATTCTTGGATAAAACTTGATGTGCTCTGGTTTGGGCCACTCGACGCCTAAGACAATATATGGTTTGTCATACCACTTTATTGATATCCAAAATGGATATAATAAAGCATGTCTTTGAAAAACATGTTGTCACTGGAAGAATTGCTTGGTGGAAAATGCTGCTAACTGAGTATGACATCCAACATGTTACCTAGAAAGCTATAAAAGGAAGTGTTTTTCCTGACTACCTTGCTCACCAGCCCGTGGAAGGTTACTAATCAATGAGATTTGACTTTCTATATGAGGATATTTTATTTATCAGAGATTATGAAACTCTAGACCCTGATATAGGACCTGAACCAGGGGCGCGATGGATGCTCGTGTTTGATGGTGCCTCTAATGCTTGAGGTCGTGGAATTGGTGTTATCCGCATCTCTCCATCAAGTTTTCACCTTCCCTTCACTGCTAGGTTATGCTTCAACTGCACCAACAATATGGCAGAATACGAGGCATGTATCTATGGGATCAAAGTGGCCATTGACCTAAGAATTAAGATTATTGAGGTTTATGGAGACTCTACTCTGGTAATTGGCCAACTCAGGAGAGATTTTGAGACTCGGGATACCAAGTTGGGTCCATACCAAAGGCACATTATAAAATTGATTCCCTGTTTTGATGAAATCCCTTTTCATCATATTTTTAAGGAAGAATATCAGCTAGCTGGCGCTCTTGCCACCCTAACATCCATGTTCAAAGTCAAGTGGAAGAACGAGGCACCCTCTATCCGCATTGACCACTTGGACGAACCAGCGTATTATTTAGAAGGTACTTGGAAAAACAAGAATATCCTGAGGGTATAACCATCACTAATAACAAGGCTCTCAGACGGCTTTGTGCCAAATTCTTCTTGAATGGGGATGTGTTGTACAAAAGGAATTATGATTCTGTTTTGCTTAGATGTATGGATAGGCACGAAGAAAACACGACCATAAAATCCATATATGAGGGTTATGAAGGTGTGCATGCAAAAGGGCCTGGAATGGCCAAGAAGATCCTTTGAGCTGGTTATTACTAGACAAAAATGGAAGTGGATTGTTACAAAATTTCCAAAAGATGTAACAAATGCCAAATCTATGGTGACAAATTCCATGTGCCACCAACTCCATTAAATGTTTTGACCTCTCCTTGGCTCTTCTCTATGTGGGGTGTTGATATGATTGGAACGATCGAGCTAAAAGCTTCCAATGGTCATCGTTTCATTCTAGTTTCCATAGATTACTTCAACAAGTGGGTCGAAACTGCTTCATACGCAAATGTTGCATGACAAGTGGTTACGAGAATCATCAAGAAAGAGATAATTTGTCGCTATAGTGTCCCTAACAGCATTATCAGCGACAATGCCAGTAACCTGAATAATAAAATGAAGGAGTTGTGTCAAGAATTCAAGATCGAGCACCACAACTCTTCACCATATCGGCCCAAGATGAATGGCATCGTAGAAGCAGCAAACACAAATATCAAGAAGATCATCCAGAAAATGGTCAAAACTTACAAAGATTGGCATAAAATAATTCCCTTTGCCTTGCATGGCTACCGAACTTCAGCCCTCACTTCCACTAGGGCAACTACATGCTCGTTTGTGTACGATATAGAGGTCGTCCTACCTAATGAAGTCAAAATCCCTTCACTTAGAGTTATCATGGAAGCTAATCTCGATGAAGCTGAATGGATCCAATCCAGGTATTATCAGCTGAATCTCATCGAAGAGAAGCATCTGACAGCCTTCTGCCACGGTTAGTTATAACAGAGACGCCTCAAAAGAGCTTAACAAGAAGGTTCTCCCTCGAGCATTCCAAGAAGGAAAACTTGTGCCCAATAGATACTCTCATATACACTCAGATCCACAAGGCAAGTGGACTCACAACTACGAAAGACCTTTTTTCGTCAATAAGGTCTTCTTAGACGGAGCCCTGATCCTCACCACCATGGATGGGGAGGAGTTATCACTACCCATAAACTCCGATGTAATCAAAAAACTATTTTGCCTGAAAAAAAAGTGAATCAAGAGCCCGCTAGATTGACATCCGCAAGAATAATCTAGGAAAAAATGGGTATCCCGATGGACCAAAAAAAAAAGAAATGTCCATGCAAAGGTTAGGGATGAAACAAAAAAAATACATAAGTCCGCTAAGTTGAAAACCCGAAAGGGCGACTTTGGCAAAAAAGAGTATCCTGGTGGACAAAAAAAATAGAAGAGAAAATGTCCAGATAAAAATTAGGGATAAAGGAATTTGACTGCAAACACTTGAGCCTATCTTCATCATAGCTAGACCTCAGACGGTAAGGGAGCGATCTAATCATCGTCAACAGAAGCAAGGTGTTAGAACCTAGATTTTACAATGGATGGTAGCCAATATTGTAATCAATGCAAAACACAAATTTCTCATTGCCATTTACTTTTGTTTTTCAATTTTTTCAAATTTCCTCATAAAGGATTTTTGCATCCATGTACACACCTTATGTACAAATTCTTCATATTCAATAAAATTCATCAATTGATTTCTTAGTTATCTCATTCAGTATTTTGTTTGCAAAATAAACAATTATTTATGATTACATAATACTATAAAGCTTCGAAAATAATAAAAATCCAAATCAACAGAAAAAGCATTATGCGTTGTATGATTTACCGGAAATCGCTAAGGGACTATCATTAGTCCCCATTAAAAGCTTGATATGTGTCGAGCATCATTATGGCTATCCGTTAGGTTGTTTGTTCTCTTCCTTCCCCAGCAAGGCCATGTTTTTTCCATTCCCCAGTGGAATCATGTTCTCGCAAGTCCCCAAGAAGGACTGGGCCGACTTCCCCAGCAGTGGTGGTGGTTTGAGGATCATCCGTGTTACTTTCTCCCCAACCAAGGATACAGGTCGAAGTCTATTTTTGTTACGCTTCTGCCTACCTGCAACACTATACCATAACCTGCATTGCTGCATAACATAATCTCATGCATCACTAAGCATGCATTGCATTTGTCATGTGCATCAAACATATCTTCTAGTGACTGATTCATCTCCCCATCAGATATTCAACCAATCCCTAACAGATGACCTCACACAAAGGTATCTTTGCCATATCCCTAAATAATCAAATTCTCAATGCATATTCACTTTCAATACACTTCCATCATCAACAACCAAAGTTTTGAGCTACTCTTATATTTAACCCCCTTCCACCTTGAATACTTGAAAAGATGTCGCAATTCATGCATTCAGGTCCAAGAGGATTAAATAGGTGTAGTTGTCGTACCCTAAAATTTGACCTCTTCTGTCTAACCTATTTACCTTTTGCATAAACATGTGCACTTACATTCGCAGCATAAGCATCAACATTTTTGTCTGTGGATTTATTGCAAGGACATCCAAATTCCCAAAAAAGTTGTCAAAGCATCAATACAGGCAAAACAAAAGGATTTCTATGTCCATCCATCCAAGCACGGGGTCGAAGTGTAACACCCCACTTCCCAAAATCATCTAAATGAATAAACATTATAAATAAACAAAATCAGAGTTCCAATTCTCCCAAGTGGGATATCACATAAAAACAACGTTTCCTTATAAAAAGGTTTTTCTCCAAATACAGCGGAATGTTAAATAATAAAATTCAATAAAAGTTTGATACGTTCACAGGGAAATAAAATATAAGTTCAACATAAAACAGATAAAAACGCCCAAGTCCCGTGCTACGTATCAGAGCATCCTAGACTCGACAATCACACCAATATCCAAGCTAGCTAAGCACCTGGATTATCTGTACTTCCGAAGAAGCACAGACCACAACAACAACAAAGGGGTGAGAAAACATGATCAAAAATATAATGGTAATGTAATACATGTAAATAAGGTAGTACAACACACCAACACACCAAGATTCACCCCTAACAACACCATATGACGAACCTACTGTTCAAATTACAATATAACATATTATAATGCAAAATGCAACTCAACACCATGCATGCGGTACCGACTCGTTGGTTCATTCAATCGAACCTGGATAGATCACTTACGCTCCTCCTGAGACATGATCTATCCCCCACCATTCTCCACAAAGGAGTACGGATGAATCACTTACGCTCCTCCTGAGACATGATTCATCCCACCAAAACACCATGATATGCACACACCAATGCATAACTAATATATTTCGGCACTCAACGTGCACACGATCCTCCTAATCATATCATCATACATCAATGCATATATGTACAGATATAACATACACCAACATCATATAATTCAACCAGATAGTAAACAAGTTCATATTCTATCACCAAGATACCAACACATCCCACTACTCGGGGATACACGATCCTACTGATCACTACATACATATATATCAACTAATTGTCCACTAGTCATTATTACGGGAAACATGCACTATCACCAAGTACACAAGTTAGTTCCCACACTCATCATTCTTACAGTGCATCAAGGCCAAAGGGATCACACAAGTCCAGAGCTCAAGGCCAAAATATCACAACACTCACATTCTGGTTCTGCTACGTTCGCTGACATTCGCCAGGCGAAACCCCGTAGCGAACCTTCGCTAGCATTCGCCAGGCGAACCTGCTGGCGAAGCCCCCTTTCCACTATCGTGCGCTCGCCAGGCGAACCTTCATTCGCCAGGCGAACCTTCGCTGGCCACACTCGCCAGGCGAAGTTCCTACCCTTTAGGTATGGGACATAATTCTGAATTATTCGCTGCCACTCGCCTCAGCTCGCCAGGCGAACACTCGCCTCCACTCGCCAGCCGAAGCTTCGCCAACACTCGCCAGGCGAAGCCCAGCAAATGCTGCGATTTCACCAATTTCTCACAGTTCTGCAGATTGCTATCTAGGCCAAATAACTCTAATCTCCTATCCCAATTCACACCTTAACATCAGTACCAACATTACACGTAATTCAGCCTAAATGATTCCTAATCCCAATCCCAAAATCATCACCTAGACACTTTATCGATACATCAAAATCCCTACAGAATTTCCCTAAAAACCGTAAAATCACCTATATGCCAAATTAACCAAAAACCATAGTTCATTAACAATCAACATCCAATTATCAGCAATAGTCAACAATCACAACATATCGATATGTAATATCATATATAGATGATCTTTCTACGGGGTTAAGGAATCCCTAACTACCCTATACATGTATAAACCATTTCCCAATCAAGTTTCTCCCCCCTTACCTTGTTAATCGGTTGATCGATGAAAGAACCCTCCAAGGTTTAGCCAATTCTGATTTTCCCCTGTTCCTTCGTTCTTCACTCCCTTTTCCGTTCTTCTCCCTTCTCTCCTTTCTATCGTTCTTTTTCCACTTTCTCTAACTTCTCACAATGTATCGTAAAAACTGCTAACTCCTCACATTCTCTATTTTAATTCTCTAATCCCAATAATAATAATAACTTAATAATAATAATAATAATAACTTAATAAAATAATAATAATAATAATAATATTATCTCACCAAAATAATAATAATATTAATAACAATAGTAACTATAATAAATATAATAATAATAATAATATTCCCACCAATATTAATATTATACACTATATTATTATATTCACCAAAACACCACCAATAATCCTCCCACATTAGGGACACCCACCAAACATCACCAAATACACCCCCACCAAAGGGCACACCAACACATAATATTTAAAATAATAATAAAATGACTAAATAATTAAAATGGGTGTTACAACTCTCCCCCACTTTAATTATTTTCGTCCTCGAAAATTACCTGATGGAAATAGCTCCGGATACGCTTGTCGCATCCTGCTTTCCAACTCCCAGGTCACACTGCCTCCTGCAGCACCTCCCCAAGCTACCTTCACCAACGGTATCTCTTTCCCTCGGAGCTGTTTCATCTTACGGTCCTCGATCCTCAACGGCATCGTCTCAACAGTAAGATTCTCCCGAACCTGAACATCATCTCTCTGAATAACATGAGATGGATCAGAAACATACTTTCGCAATTGCGACACATGAAACACATCATGTAAGTTTGACAACTCAGGCGGCAACGCCACCCTATAAGCCACATCACCAATTCTCTGCAAAATCTCATAAGGTCCAATGAACTTAGGATCCAGCTTCTTGGACTTCAATGCACAACCCACACCAGTCATCGGATTAACTCTTAGGAATACGTGATCACCTACACAGAGTTCCAACTCTTTCCTCCAATTATCATGATAGCTTTTCTGCCTACTCTGAGACACTTTCAATTTCTCACGAATCATTTGAATTGTCTCAGTAGTCTGCTGTACAATTTCTGGTCCAAGCACTACACTCTCACCAGTCTCATACCAACACAGAGGAGTCCTACACCTCCTCCCATACAAAGCTTCAAACGGTGCCATTCCAATACTCGAATGGTAACTGTTATTGTACGTGAATTCGATCAATGGTAAATGAGTATCCTACGCACCACCCTTTTCTAACACACAAGCTCTCAACAAATCTTCAAGCGACTGAATAGTCCTCTCCGACTGACCATCAGTTTGCGGATGATAAGCTGAACTCAATTTCAACTTAGTTCCCAAAGCTTCCTGCAAGCTCTTCCAAAATTCCGAAGTAAACCGTGGATCTCTATCCGACACAATATTGGACGGAACACCATGCAACTTCACAATTACCCGAATGTAAATATCCGCCAGTTTCGTTAACGGAAAACTAATATTGAGCGGCACAAAGTGTGCATACTTCGTCAATCGATCCACAATCACCCATATAGCATCAAAACCTCTCGCCGTATTCGGCAAACCTGTCACAAAATCCATAGTAATGCAATCCCATTTCCAAACCGGAATCTCTAATGGTTGCATAAATCCAGAAGGTCTCTGGTGTTCCACCTTCGACTTCTGACATGTCAAACAGGCATACACAAATTGAGCTATGTCTCTTTTCATACCAGACCACCAAAATAATTTCTTCAAATCATGATACATTTTCGTAGCTCCCGGATGAATACTCAGGCTACTACGATGTCCTTCGCTCAAAATTGACTTTTTCAATTCTTCATCATCTGGTACACAAATCCTGCCTCTAAATCTCAACACACCTGTACTATCCAATTTAAAGTCACTATCGGAGTCACTCCCTACTCCAGGCATCAAATCTACCAATTTCACATCCAACTTCTGATTTTCTCTAATCCTATCCAAGAAGTCATTATTTACCTGCAACATATCCAACATTACACTATCTGCAGTAGTCTCACAAACCATGCCCAAATCTCTAAACTGTTCAATTAACTCAATTTCTTTCACCATCAGAGCTGCCATATGAATTGCTTTCCTACTCAAAGCATCTGCCACTACATTGGCCTTTCCTGGATGATAACTCAAACTGAAGTCATAATCCTTCAAAAATTCCAACCATCTTCTCTGCCTCATATTCAGCTCTTTCTGATCAAACAGGTATCTCAGACTCTTATGATCACTAAACACTTCAAATCTTGAACCATATAAATAGTGTCTCCAAATTTTCAACACAAAAACAACCGCAGCTAATTCAAGATCATGAGTCGGATAATTTCGCTCATGCACTCTCAATTGCCGCGATGCATATGCTACTACTTTACCATTCTGCATCAGAACCCCGCCTAATCCCATCTTAGACGCATCACAGTACACCACAAACGGTTCACTCGGAGTCGGTAACACTAACACCGGTGCCGTAGTCAATCTCTTTTTCAACTCTTCAAAACTTTCTTCACAAGCAGCATCCCATACAAAAACTTGGTTCTTTCTCGTCAACTGAGTTAATGGCAACGCCAAATTAGAGAACCCTTCAATAAACCTGCGATAATAACCAACTAACCCCAAAAAGCTTCTAATCTCTGTCGCTGTCTTCGGCGGTTCCCACTGCAATACTGCACTTACTTTTGACGGATCCACCGCTATTCCATCTTCAGATATTACATGCCCCAAGAAACTTACTTTCTTCAACCAAAAGTCACACTTTGACAGTTTAGCAAATGATTTATTTTCCTTCAACACTTGCAAGGCAATTCTCAGATGTCCTGCATGCTCTTCATCAGATTTAGAATAAATTAATATATCATCAATAAACACTACAATTAACTGATCCAAGTAAGAATGGAAAATTCTGTTCATATACTCCATAAATACTCCCGGTGCATTAGTTACTCCAAACGGCATTACAGCATATCTGTAATGTCCATATCGAGTCCTAAAAGCAGTCTTTTGAATATCACCTTCCTTTACTCTTATCTGATGATAACCCGATCTCAAATCGATCTTACTGAACACACGAGCTCCCACCAGCTGATCCATTAAGTCATAAATCCTAGGTAGAGGATACTTATTCTTAATAGTTACTTTATTCAATTGACGGTAATCGATGCACAGACGCATACTACCATCCTTCTTCTTTACTAATAACACTGGAGCTCCCCACGGTGATACACTTGGTCTAATAAACTTTCTATCCAACAATTCTCCAATCTGAGACTTCAACTCAGCCAATTCCACTGCAGACATCCTGTACGGCGCCATAGAAATAGGTCTCGTACCAGGAACAAGATCAATACCAAATTCTACTTCTCGCGTCGGAGGCAATTCCGTAATGTCGTCAGGAAACACTTCTGGAAATTCATTCACCACTGCTAATTCCTCCATTGGCACTTTGTTATCCATCGATAAAGTTGCAAATAAAGCAAACACTCTAGTTTCATCTTCCAACAAGGCCCTCAATTCTTTATTAGACAAAGAACTTGCCACAACTTCCTCTTCAGGGGTCAGGAACAACAATTTCTTCCGAAAACAATCGATGTAGACTCGGTTGAACTCTAACCAGTTCATACCCAGAATAACATCCAACTTACCAAGTGGTAGACAAATCAGATCCACTCCAAATTCTCTACCGAAAATAGTCAGCGGACACTTCAGGCATACCAAAGAAGTAGTCACTGAACCTATAGAGGGTGTCTCAATAGTCATCCGTCTCTCCAGAGTGGACGGCACCAAACCTATCCTCTCCACATAATCTACAGAAATAAACGAGTGTGTTGCACCCGTATCAATAATAGCAATCAAAGGAATATTATTGATAATACAAGTACCTCTGATCACACGCTCATCATTGGCAGCTTGAGTTCCTGCCAAGGCAAACACTTTTCCACCAGCCGGAGACGTTTGAGGCTTCTTCGGCTTCTCACAATGTGTACTGATATGACCCTTCTCACCACAGTTGTAACAGGTCGGCATAGTTGCTCTGCAATCAGCTATCACATGACCTGGTTTTCCACACTTAAAACATTTCCTTGGCCTCATTAGGACAATCATTAGCACGGTGTCCCATACCACCGCACCGGAAACATTTCCCTTCAGCAGATGCTCTCCCATCCCTAGGCTTCTTATTAACAACAGATTTACGTTTTCCCTTATCAACAGCAACACTATAAGGAGTACCACTAAACCTCTGCTTACCCTTACGGTCATTAACAGCTTTGTAGTGCGCAATCCTTGCTCGGTTATCATTATCATAGATTCTGCTCCTGCCTACCAGCTCAGGATAGCTCCTGATCTTCTGACAAGCAATCCCCAACTTAATCTCTGGACGCAGTCCATTCTCAAACTTTAAGCACTTAGACGTCATTGCCCCTTCCACATTATAGTGGGGACAATATTGCACCAGCTCCTCAAACTTGGCAGCATATTCTGCTACAGTCATGCTACCCTGTTTCAGGTCTAAGAATTCAATTTCCTTAGCGCTTCGGATATCTTCCGGAAAATACTTCTCCAGAAAACCTTTCCGAACCACCTCCCAAGTAATGGTAGTTCCAGCAGCTTCCAACCTTTAGCGACTATTGTCCCACCAGGCTTCAGCTTCACCCTCCAGCATGTGAGTACCAAACCTCACCTTTTGTTCATCGCTACATTCCATAGTCCTGAAGATCTTTTCAATTGCCTTCAGCCACTTCTGAGAAACTTCAGGGTCCAGAATTCCTCCTTCAAAGGTTGGCGGCTTGTTGCTCCGAAACTGCGCCAAACTCCTGAATTGGGCATCTGCAGTTTGATTCTGATTAGCAACCGCCTGCGCCATTGCTTGCATAGCAGCAGCCAATGCAGCATCGTTCCTTCCAGCCATACTTCTCAAAAAGGACAACACCAGGTTAAAAGATATTCAACTACATCATAAAGGACAGACTCAACTCGACTCAACAACACTGGCCGAACGGACCGACCTGCTCTGATACCAATTGTAACACCCCACTTCCCAAAATCATCTAAATGAATAAACATTATAAATAAACAAAATCAGAGTTCCAATTCTCCCAAGTGGGATATCACATAAAAACAACGTTTCCTTATAAAAAGGTTTTTCTCCAAATACAGCGGAATGTTAAATAATAAAATTCAATAAAAGTTTGATACGTTCACAGGGAAATAAAATATAAGTTCAACATAAAACAGATAAAAACGCCCAAGTCCCGTGCTACGTATCAGAGCATCCTAGACTCGACAATCACACCAATATCCAAGCTAGCTAAGCACCTGGATTATCTGTACTTCCGAAGAAGCACAGACCACAACAACAACAAAGGGGTGAGAAAACATGATCAAAAATATAATGGTAATGTAATACATGTAAATAAGGTAGTACAACACACCAACACACCAAGATTCACCCCTAACAACACCATATGACGAACCTACTGTTCAAATTACAATATAACATATTATAATGCAAAATGCAACTCAACACCATGCATGCGGTACCGACTCGTTGGTTCATTCAATCGAACCTGGATAGATCACTTACGCTCCTCCTGAGACATGATCTATCCCCCACCATTCTCCACAAAGGAGTACGGATGAATCACTTACGCTCCTCCTAAGACATGATTCATCCCACCAAAACACCATGATATGCACACACCAATGCATAACTAATATATTTCGGCACTCAACGTGCACACGATCCTCCTGATCATATCATCATACATCAATGCATATATGTACAGATATAACATACACCAACATCATATAATTCAACCAGATAGTAAACAAGTTCATATTCTATCACCAAGATACCAACACATCCCACTACTCGGGGATACACGATCCTACTGATCACTACATACATATATATCAACTAATTGTCCACTAGTCATTATTACGGGAAACATGCACTATCACCAAGTACACAAGTTAGTTCCCACACTCATCATTCTTACAGTGCATCAAGGCCAAAGGGATCACACAAGTCCAGAGCTCAAGGCCAAAATATCACAACACTCACATTCTGGTTCTGCTACGTTCGCTGACATTCGCCAGGCGAAGCCCCGTAGCGAACCTTCGCTAGCATTCGCCAGGCGAACCTGCTGGCGAAGCCCCCTTTCCACTATTGTGCGCTCGCCAGGCGAACCTTCGCTGGCCACACTCGCCAGGCGAAGTTCCTACCCTTTAGGTCTGGGACTTAACTCTGAATTATTCGCTGCCACTCGCCAGGCGAACACTCGCCTCCACTCGCCAGGCGAAGCTTCGCCAACACTCGCCAGGCGAAGCCCAGCGAATGCTGCGATTTCACCAATTTCTCACAGTTCTGCAGATTGCTATCTAGGCCAAATAACTCTAATCTCCTATCCCAATTCACACCTTAACATCAGTACCAACATTACACGTAATTCAGCCTAAATGATTCCTAATCCCAATCCCAAAATCATCACTTAGACACTTTATTGATACATCAAAATCCCTACAGAATTTCCCTAAAAACCGTAAAATCACCTATATGCCAAATTAACCAAAAACCACAATTCATTAACAATCAACATCCAATTATCAGCAATAGTCAACAATCACAACATATCGATATGTAATATCATATATAGATGATCTTTCTACGGGGTTAAGGAATCCCCAACTACCCTATACATGTATAAACCATTTCCCAATCAAGTTTCTCCCCCCTTACCTTGTTAATCGGTTGATCTATGAAAGAACCCTCCAAGGTTTGGCCAATTCTGATTTTCCCCTGTTCCTTCGTTCTTCGCTCCCTTTTCCGTTCTTCTCCCTTCTCTCCTTTCTATCGTTCTTTTTCCACTTTCTCTAACTTCTCACAATGTATCGTAAAAACTGCTAACTCCTCACATTCTCTATTTTAATTCTCTAATCCCAATAATAATAATAACTTAATAATAATAATAATAACTTAATAAAATAATAATAATAATAATATTATTATTATCTCACCAAAATAATAATAATATTAATAACAATAGTAACTATAATAAATATAATAATAATAATAATATTCCCACCAATATTAATATTATACACTATATTATTATATTCACCAAAACACCACCAATAATCCTCCCACATTAGGGACACCCACCAAACATCACCAAATACACCCCCACCAAAGGGCACACCAACACATAATATTTAAAATAATAATAAAATGACTAAATAATTAAAATGGGTGTTACACGAAGCACGGAGCCATGACCAAAACATCTCATTCCAAGCCAAGAAAGAGGATTTTTTTACTGTGGTAACCGGTTACCCAAATCTATGTAACCGATTACACCTTCAGAGACCAGCCCATGATGGCAAGTTTGGGTGCTGGTAAACGGTTCCTAGGATCAGAGTAACCAGTTACACCTGCTGTTTTCAGTTGCTTTTCAATATGGCAGTAGCTTTTGTCCCATTCCTTTTTCCTACTTCATTCTAGCATTGTGTGGAAGGTTCTAGACATGTGATTACACCAAAAATATTAGCTACATTCATTCCACTACCTCATTATCAATAAGCTTCATCATGCACCCTCATTTTCACTCATTTTGGACCAATTGATCTTTGGAGTTGCATTTGGATCCTCAACCGAGTCAAGTAATAACTAACTGAGTTAGACCCTAACTCAGTGAGTTGGATCTTACTAACTCCAAATAAAATGCCAAACCTCATTTAATTACCTCTATACCAAATTCCAAACCTCCACTCACTCCAAGCCTATGGTTTATATAAGAAAACCCCTCACATTGAGGAGAATAACTTGGGATCCCAACTTTGATTCTCATTTTGCTTTGAATTTTCACGCTTCATTCTCTGAATTTTCTGCAACTTTCTTTCACAATCATCACCTTCTTCTTCACCAAACCTCACAAAAGCTCACCCACCATTAAAGCTCAGCAAGCTTTGCATTGAATCTTGTTATTCTTTGAGCTAAACCTTCATTCATCTCCATTTCATCACTGAATTCTGCAGCAACAACAACATTCACTTCATTCCAAGCCTTGGAAACTGATTATTGAAGAAGTTTTGGTGCAAGTTTGAGTCCGAAGTAACTATCGCATTATTCTCGGTTTTTTGGCAACAAATTGCTAAAGATCTCTGGATTTCTGGTTTTTGTAAGCTTTTCTTCATCATATTTTGATTACATCAATTACCAAGGTAAATCTCAGCCTGGTAGGTTGGTAAATTTATCTTAATTTACCGCTTTCGATCAATTTTACGCTTTCACAATTTAGTGCTTAATTGATGTTGTGTCGCATGAATAATTGCTTTGCATGCTTGATTCTATTAGTTCTTGATTACTCTGAGTTAACATGAATTTTACATCTACTGCCATGTTATGTAACATTGTGATTTCATGCAATAATTGATTCCGAAAAGTTCTTTTCAAAATTTTATTTTTGCAGGTGTAACCGGTTACACCCCTTGCCTGTGCCCTGGGAAGTCACTTTGCACATGGTGTAACCGGTTACACCATTTCAGGTAACCAGTTACACATGACATTTTTTGCCATTTTCATGCTATTTTGGGATTGGTTTGTATGCTTCACTTGTGTGCTTTCCCTTGCGTATCTATGTTGATGCATATGCTATTGTTTTAGGCTAGTACCTCCTCACCATAGTTTTTGCTTAATTAATTGCATGGTTTTTCTTGATTATCTTGCAATTTTACTACATGTTTGAAGCACTTTTTTTGCACATTTTTGCTTATGTGTTAACATGGAAATGCTTAGAAATGCATGTTAGTTTGATCTTTGCTTTGAACTTCAAATAGATGCATTAGGTTTGTTCTCCCTGGAGAAAATTTAATCTTGTTTAACATTATTTCCATACTTGCTTTGATGATCCTCTAACATGCTTGAAAGATTATTGACATTTTGTTCCCTTTGATTAATTGATAAAAACTGTGTTTTGATTAATTAATTGCCTTTGCGCGTTTCTTTAGGATCTCCTTAGATCCCCCTTCTTTCTTGATCCTATTGCGAACTAGACGCCTGAGCAACAAGCATGGAGCACTGTACAAACTGCACCTTCTGAACCTGTCGACCTCAATTTCTGCACTACATTTTGAGTGCTAGAGAAGGAGTGAGAATGGAGAATTCCTATCCTCATTATGACTATTTTGGGTATGGGAGGAATGACCCTGGGCCTGGAGTAGTCACCTTTATCCCCAGACTGTAGTGTCTCTTAAGTCGATCCTTGACATATACACTCATTTCTTCCCTAGTCTTTTCTCTCCCTTTTTGGGTTAACACATTCTCTTGGTTCAAACACCCTTTTTCTTTGGTTAATCACTTCCCGTCAGTTAAAATACCGAGTCCCTATTGGGTTAACAACCTTTTATCTTAGTTCAAACACTCTTTCCTTTGGTTAATCACATTCCTTGGTTAAAAGGTTATTCTTTTTTTTCTGTTGGGTTAAAACACCCTTGTCTTCAGTTAATCACTGCCTGTCAGTTAAAATACCAAACCCTTTTTCCTTGGTTAACCACTGCATGTCAGTTAAAATACCAATTTTCCTCTTTCTTGTGGGTTAAACATCTTCCTTTGGTTAAAACACCCATTTCCTTGGTTAATCGTTGCTCGTCAGTTTAAAAACCAAACTTCCCTTTTCCTTCGATTAATCACTGCCCATTAGTTAAAATACTGATTCCCTTTTGGGTTAGCAACCTTTCCTTAGTTTAAGCACCTTTTTCTTCAGTTAATCAGTGCCCGTCAGTTAAAATATGGAGTCCCTGTTGGGTTAGCAACTTTTCTCTTCATTCAAATACCTTTCCTCGGTTAATCATTGTTTATCAGTTAAAATACCAACCTCTTATTTCCTGTTGGGTTAATCACCTTTTGGTTAAAACACTCGTTTCTTTGGTTAACCACAATTCCTCGGTTAAAATATCATTCTTTTTCTGTTGGTTTAATCACCTTTTGGTTAAAACACCCATTTCCTTGGTTAACCACTGCCTCTCAGTTAAAAGACCAACCCCCCTTTTCTGTGATTAATCACTGCATGTCAGTTAAAAGACCAATTTTCCTTTCCCTGGTGGAGTCAACACCTTTCTTTTGGTTAACCACTTCCTGTCATTAAAAGGCCAATTTTTCTTTTCCTCAACAGAGACCTACTTCTCATTTTCTTGACTTAATCATCGAGTCTCGGTTAAAATACATGTGTTCTTACATATCACTCCTTCTCTTGGTTTTGACACCACTTCCTTGCTTCTCTTCCTTAGTTATCTGAACTACGGAGCTCTGAATTCCTCATTGCACTATGAGGATACGTAGGCACAAGATTGTGAAATCTTGACGAGCTACCTTCTCCTTTCTTTCCTTAGTTCCATGAACTACGGAGCTCTGTATTCCTCATTTCACTATGAGGATATATAAGCACAAGGGGCCGAATCCTCCGCGAGCGCTCTCTTTATCCCTTTTCCTTCCCTCTTTCGCGAGTGGCCTTTAGATAGAACACTCATCAGAGCATGAAGCATTCAGAATGGTTCCCGTCGAGTACGACAGATGCGTGGGGTGCTAATACCTTCCTCTCACATAACCGACTCCCTTACCCGTTTCTCTCTCCCCTGGTTTATATTGATATTTTCTCTTTCCTTTTGGAATAAATAAAGTTCAGAGATGACTATGTTGTACCATCGAGCGTGCAATGCACTTGGGTATATTTCCGCTAGCTTTAACCACCACTATCTTTAGTAAGAATCATGAGAGAATTGTAACCATCATATTATAGTAGAGTTGTATAATTAATATTGAGAGAACCAAAGAGTCCTAATCATGATAACCAACCTTTAGTTTTCTTTGTCAGTTTTCTTCAAGCCTGTATAAAGGCTTTGTAATGCTAAGCTAAAAGTGTGTGGGTGGTGAATTCAATAAAAAGCAATATTCTCTTAAAAGTATAATGTTATATTACCAACAAGCTCGGTACCAGTTGGGTATAATGCATAGTATTGGTCAGCTCTAGAATACCTAACCTTAGTTCTACAAAATCAACACCACAAGCGGTTTTAAGGCCCGATCAGACTGGGCACATGCCCAGGCTTTAGCCTAGTTTTTTTGTCTTCTTTTTTACGGTAAGATACTTTTTATGGTTCTGTTTTCATAGTTTCGAGTTAATTTTTTGACATAATTTCGAGTCAGTTGTGGTTTTGCGGTTTTGGAATTGATTCTAAATACTAGCATATAACATCATGAAGCTAAGTGGATGAATATTTACCAGTTAAAAATGCAGGAAAAATATAGCTTTTAGTCTTGCTTGCAAGGTGTTCGATATAATGCTTTTAACAATTTCTCGCCTCTTTTCGCTTCAAATTTTTCATTTCACGTTGTTGAATTACTTTGTTGTTGATGATTGTTGTTATTACAGGTTATGGTTTATGAATATGTATCAAATTGTTGACGTTTCCACCATTTTGCAACTTGCACAATAAGTGTTCGGTAATTTGCATCAACCAAGTTTCTTTTTCTTTTCGTTTTTGTTTCTTACGAATTATGGTGTTGAATTGTTGTTATTGATTGTTTCACTTTATGTCACATGAGGTTCAATTTATGTTAAATTTATGCTCTTCACCCGAACAATGTTGACAAGGGCGATTTTAAATGAGGTTCAATTTATTAAGTTTAACAAAATATACTTTCATTGTGTTAATGCTTTAGAAGATGATGCTTTTACCAATGACATGTCTTCTATTGTTCTTTTATATGTTTGTAATGGTCACATCACTTGGCAATGCAACAAAAATACAAGGCAGCGAGGCAATTGCTCTGTTGAAATGGAAAGCAAGCTTTGACAACCAAAACAATACTTTGCTCTCTTCATGGACTGGTAGTAATCCTTCTGGCTGGGAACGAATTGAATGTGATGATGAGTATAAATCCATCAACATGGTAAATCTGACTAATATTTAACAAAAAGGTACGCTTCATAGTCTCAATTTCTCATCACTTCCAAAACTCCATAGTTTAGTTTTAAGAAACAACTTATTCTATGGTAGTATTCCCAATAGCATTGGTAATCTTTCCAAACTCTCCTATATTAATCTTAGTGAGAATCATCATCTCACTGGGATTATTCTATCTAAGATAGATAGAATGAGCAATATGAAAGTACTTGATTTCCATAGCTGTAATTTCACAGGGACTATAACAATATCAATAGGAATGTTGACCAATATATCAATTCTCAACTTATGTGACAATCAACTTTTCGGCCAATATTCCCTTAAATATTGGAAATTTAACGAAATTAAGTGAACTAAATCTTTTCTCAAATGCTCTCACTGGAAAAATTCCATATTCTATAGATAACTTAGTCAATGAGAATATTCTTGATCTTTCACAAAATAAATTCTCTAGATCGATTCCTTCCGCTATCAGAAATTTAAGGAGAGTAAATGTTTTATATCAATTATCTAAGGATTTCACACGATAAATTTCATCTTCAATAAATAGCTTGGTCAATATGAATTCCATTTTGCGGTCTTTAAATTTTTGCCCAGACTTTATAATTTGTCTAGCTCTGCCACTTATCGACACCTTATATATTAACACGAGAACCAATAAACAAAACCCAAATTCTAGTTGTAATAAGAAGAACAAGACTTTTTTTATTATTAAGATAAGCATATATGATAAGTGTGGTGAAGCCGTAGAACCCAACAAGAGTTTTGTTGTAAAAAATGCAATAACAATTAAAAAGTTATTTTAAATTTTCTTACTTGTTGTTCCCGGGTAGAACGAATTGTTAAAACACTGTAAAATAAGGTTTGGACAGTAAATGCTGAGATGATCCCCAACCACATCCCCTATTTTTTAACAAAACCAAAAAAAAACTCAGTCGAAGACACGAAATCACAAGTTTCAGACTCAAATCTTAATAAACTATTTCAAGACGCATGCATGAGATATATCTGAAAGTGTATTCTGAGTGGCATCAAGAAACCTGGAAATAGCCAAAATTGGCATCATGGCTGACATATCTGATAACCTGTATGTAATTACTATAAACATGTCCCCCCACACACTCCTTGCTAGAATCATGCTTAAAACTATAAATAAGCCTTTAATGAAGGCGGACAATAGCATCACACAAACGACTAGACTCACACTTCTCAGATATCCACTACCCAGTTCATTCGACACTCGTATGCTTTCGAACAATTCCATGAAAACTAATATCAAATTTCATAGCATACACTACGCCAAAATTGGTTTTTTGTATCGCCTACTTTAATAGCGCTTTTAAAATAAGCGCTATTAAAAAGGAAACAAACATATTTATAATAGCGCTTTATAGTAAAGCGCTATTAAAGAGTACAGAGAATATGATTTTGATAGCACTTTGTAAAAAAAAACGCTATTATAGATATTCACTAAGATAGCGCTTTTCTAAAAAGCGCTATTAAAATGTTGTATTACAATAGCACTTTTATAAAAGCGCTATTATTAAAAGCACTACGATAGCACTTTTTAAAAATCGCTATTAAAATATGTAACTACAATAGCGCTTTCTGTGAAACCGCTATCGTTTCTATAATTGTGTTTTAAGATAGCGCTTTTATAAAAAGTGCTATTAAAATATTCCACTAAATTAAATTAATTAAAATATGAAAACCTTTTCTGGCCCAAATGTTTTTCTTTTTGGCGCAAAATTCTTTCACCCACGCAAAAAAGCACATCTTCACCGCTTCTTCATCGATTCGCCGCTTCTTCATCGATTCACAACCATCGATTCACGGCCATCGATTCACATGAGATAACATGAAGTGTGTTTTGTTCAAAGTTGATTTCGAAAAGACCTACGATTGTGTCAGCTGGGAATTTCTTAGAACCATGATGTGTAAAATGGGGTTTGGCAGAAGACGGATGAAGTGGGTGGAGGCGTGTATTTTCAAGAGCCATCTATGTATTTTAGTGAATGGGATCCCTACAAAATATTTTGCAGTTAAGAGAGGGTTAAGGTAGGAAGACCTCCTTTCACTGTTTCTCTTTGTGTTAGTAGCTGATGGTTTGACATGTATGATTAAAAAGGCGTCTGTTATGGGAGAATTCTCGCGATTTAGTTTCGACGTCAACACTTCAGTGGATTTAATTCAATATGCGGACGACACTTTGGTAGTAGGTGGAGGAGGATAGAAAAATATTTGGAGCATAAAAGCCATATTGAAGGGTTTGAATTGGAGCTCACCACCGTCATCCTTCTCCATCGATCTCAGCCGTCGTCATCAGCTCACCACCGTCACCCTTCTCTTCATTGATATCCGGTAATCTTTCTTTTCTCAGATTATTGCTTTGTGTTGTAAATTGTAAAATTAGGGATTTGAATTTGAAGATAATTTAGTTTCTATCCTTGCTTTGTATTGATATGAGGTATCATATATGTTTGGTATCATATATAGTTTCTTTAGTTTCTGAGGGTACCAAAGCTGTAACAAAGTTCACAAGCGATTAGACTTGTAACAGCGTCGTTGTTTTTTAGATGATTCATGTTTAAATTGTAAGGTGATGTAATGGAATCTGGTGGATCTTTTGTTTAAAGAAAGGTGGAATTGGTTATATTTGTTGTTCACATGTTTTGAGCATTTAATGTTAATTTGGTTTATACTCTGCAAATCAAATTCAGTTCCGTCCAAATTCTGGTTTACATTTTTAACTCTTGTTTCTTTATACCTTATGGAAAATCGACGTCGACAATTTCACAGGTATTGTCTATTGTATTGTATTGTTGTCGTTTCCACCGTTTTGCAACTTGCACACTAAGTGTTCGGTAAATTGCCTCAACCAAATTTCTTTTCCTTTTTCATTTCTGTTTCTTACTTTTGATTTCATCATGATGTGTTGGCTTGGAAAGTGATATAACATGACTTGTTTTGGCTTTGACTCGCACGACTTGTTTCAAAGGCTCGGAGAGTCTGCTTTGGGTATTGTAAATGGCCATCAAGTGCCATAACTTGGGCAAACTTATGCAGCCTTTATCTGGGGGAAAATTTCCTTCAGGCAGTAGTGATGAATTTGTATAATTAGGTTTTCATTTTTTCACAACTCTGCCTTAATTTCAACTTCATTGCAAACTTGACAGGATGAAACATCATTACTTAGATACCAATTGTGAAGATTAAGGAATGATTTTACACACCAAGTTTAACATCACCATTTGTGGTTAAGTTAAGCCACGAGTCCCTCACAAATTCATCATGTTTATGTTTTGTTATAGGGTCATAATGGAAACTCTGCAGGCACCGTCACTATGATATTGTCAAGGCTATCTTGGTTGGAGAAACATGATTGCTACATCATTTGAATACCCTGCGCAGTAAGTGTTATGGCTTTCATCCTTAATGCACGAATTTGGCTAACAGTGATGCATATTACTGGTTTTTTGGTAGTCTCTTCAAAATTGAATTTACACTGCCTTTTAGATTGGTAAGCTTATGTTTCTGTTTTAATGGTTCTTGGTCCTGGATAACGTATTTGTATCCTAGGGAAATTTCTCCTGCAGGTTACTTCACTGGCATTCATCGCCTAAACAAATTGGACGGGTATGCTTTATTGCATACTCCTTTCCTTTGCGACGAGAAGTTACAGTTCTAACTCGTGTTTTTCATCTTTGTCTTCTATTTTGCACCTATACTGGTGGGTAACTAGGAGAAGTCTGAGCTCAAGTCACAACAGAGGCAAATGTAAATGGTAGCTAGAGAAGGTACTGCTAAAGTAACTTCTAAAGGCTCGCGTGATTAGAAGTCAAGAACAAAACTATCTTCCTCCAACCGTCGTCGCATTGAAGTTTAACAGCTCGCGTGATTAGAAGTCAAGAACAAAACTGTGAATCCGACGAGAGTGTGTGGATTCAAATGAAGGAAATTGTTAAGTTTACTGGACCAGCTATAGGGTTATGGCTATGTGATCCGCTTATGAGTCTGATTGATACTGCTGTTGTTGGTCAGGGAAGCTCAACTGAGCTTGCTGCTTTAGGTATCATTCCAATCCAATTCAATCCAACACAATTATTAATAATATATACTTGTAAATTGCATTTTATGATGTCCGGTTAAGTCACCTCAGTTGGTAGCTGAGCAGCGGATTTTATGATTTCTCATTTCCCTTGACCAGGTCCTGCTACGGTTGTTTGTGATTACATGAGTTTAACGTTCATGTTTCTGTCCATTGTTACATCCAATATGATTGCTACTTCCCTTGCTAAACATGTTTAGCTTATTTCATTTTAAACTCATTTTTTCAATATATCAGCCCAAGACTGATTTGCTTAAAGCAGTTGCGGTATTTGCGGCGGCTGCAACTGGGACAGTAGCAATTAACCATTCTTGGGTGGCTGCTAATCAGGTTCGGTATTGTCATTTTACCTGATTTCACTTCTACTAAGTTTCACAATGAAGTACATGCATTTGTAGAAAAATCTTTGAGTATGATAAATTCTGAAAGTTGGAAGTTCTATGTGATTTCTTGCGGCAGGATCTTGCTATGGCATTGCTATTTGTAATAGGATATGCAGGCATCATATTTGAAGTATCTCTAGCTTTCAATAAAAGCGGAGTCGGGCTAAATTTTCTGCTTATTATAGGTATGTCTTCTTCTACTTTTCTCAACTTTCTGCTTCACAATCCTTCAAACTTTCCTTTATTCTCTTATGCTTATTATAGGTTGAGACTTTAAAATGTGCTATATCCCTCCTTGCCTTGGGAAGAACATGGAGAACAGAGGGCGTTATCAACGATAACAGGTCATACTTTTTATATAAATCAATATTCTTGGCTGCTTAATTACCTCGAGGAGACTTTTGTTTTTAACTTTGTGAGCCTGAATTATAACTTCTTCACCTTATATAATATATCACTGTCGCACTAGGTCATCAAAACATACACCGGATAACTTTTGAAGCCAAATACCATTACTACCACCACATACCATTATCATCCAAGCAAAAAGATAGGACGCGGAGGTTTTGGCACAGTTTATCAGGTATTCAGGTCACCGGTTCTTGCATAAATTACAACATTATGGAATTAGTATGCTTTGTTAATCAGTTGATTTAGGATTTCATTTTCTATGCAAGTGTTAATATTAAACAAGTTAGGGCTATGTACTATGCAATGGAAGACTTTATCATTTTTTTGGGGCTGTAAAAAATCGCTGTTGTAGTATTTAGAGAAGAAATTATGACTTATATGTTGTTCATTTGAGGTTATATACAACTACAAGGATGAAAACATCTATTGGCAGAGTTGGTTATAAACTAATTTGCTACAGCTTAGGATACATAAATAGAACCACAAAGGATAAGCTATAAAACAAAGTAATTCAGATCTTAATCTATCCATACTAAACTGTCTGCTTCGTGGCACCATCATAGTGGGTTATGGCAGAAAAATCCCCAATATCAGCCGATATTTACCACTGCGGCGAAGCCCATAAACCGCCATTGATATCAGCCTGACGCCACCATGGCCAATATTCAATAACTGTGATATACACTAGTTCAAGTTCAAGCTATCTTTACACCCTCAAGTTGGTGAATAGATATCAATCATGTTCAACATGCTTACAAAAAGTTTAAACTTAGGTTGAAATAACTCTGCGGGCAAGGATGTGTTCTAGTTGTTGAGTGGATGGAACAAATGAATTACATATATCTCTGTCATCTATTTTCCCTTTTGTCAAGTGTCTATCAATTTTCATATTTTCATAAGTTTGGTTCTGTCGTGCTGCACTGGGTTTTGAACAATGCTTGTAGCAGCCTTAATATCACAGCTTCATTAGTAGGTTTATAGGGAAATTGAAATTCTTCAATAGGTTATTTTGTGTATAATGTCACAGAAGAAGCAAAAGTGTTTCGTGGTTGGTCGAGTTGTTGCGGAAGGCCGTGTTTGAGAGTTGTAGTGGTAATGAATATTGCTTTGTTAATTCCTACTTGTTCATATTATATGTATCACACAAAAGCAAGAACAACTCTGATGTGACTTTGGTGTTTCGAACTACAGGTCTGGATTGAGAGTTAATGGCTTGTTGTTTGGTTTTGAAAGGCGAAAAAGGTAACGGCGGCAAGTACGGTTTCCTTTCTGGCGTGACTGTGAGGTCATGATTTATGGTACAAATATAGTGATGGGAGTAAACTTGTGCAGAGTGCAGGATTGAGCATCGGTAAATGACGTTATAACATGAGCTGAGTTTTCATGGTTTAAGTACTTTTCTTTTGTAGGATGTGGCTTGATGGATGTAGCATATATTAACCATGAGCATCGGTAAATTGAACCTGGTAAAGAGATTAAAACGGGCATACCTGCTAAAAATGCTGGTGAGATTTGCATTGCATTGATAGTTTTTACTTTACACTGATAGAAATATACTTGAAATTTGTGTAATTGTTGAAAATAACACACTTGGTACCGTAGCAATTTGGTTCCTATTCCATACTTCTTACTATTTCTTGCTTTTAGTGTATCTGACCAGCATAAGAAATATAGTAACCTAATTTGTGTTAGAATCTTAGAAATATAAACTGCTGCTACTCTGGATTTTTGTATGGTTAAGAAATTTGTTATGGAAATTTTTTTCTATCGGTAATTGATCAAACTTCTCGCCATATAATTGTTGTAGCCTAATAATGTCACCTGCTGCATTAAACTAGTAAATTATTTTGAGATGGTAGCTAATGGGTGAGTCATAGTTTTGAAACCTATTCGCCGTCGTTGTTCCTGCATCCGCTTGGGGTTTATATGTTATTACTTTTGGTTTAGTGGACCCAAAAGACCACGATTGAGAAACTTACATACAGTGATGAAGTGCAGGTTAGTCATATTTTTGCATAATATTGAAGTGGTTTACGTTTGAATGCTTCTTGATCGTTAACAAAGAGTTCTAACCGTTACTTGACCGTGGCTACCAGTGTACTATTTTGGAAGTCAAGGTTATTGAAGGCCATGGAACTACTACTGATGTTGTTTTAGTTAATGGTGTCCTTCATGAAGGAAATCAAATATTTGTAGCTGGAATGCAGGTAAGCATCTCAGATTCTAACTACATCTATCAATACACTTGCTTTCTGCTTCTGAATTTTGAAGTTTTTTAATATAGGGTCCAATTGTTACCTCAATTCGAGCTTTATTGACAACAGTTTTTCAGCGCTGAAATAACCCTCTTGTTTTAGAATGGTTATTGCCATGCATGAGATTATGATCTTCACATATGATGTTGATTTTCTGGTGAGATTATCTTCACATATGATGTTGATTTTCTGGTGAGATTATGATGTGATGTAGCAGTGCAGCTATACCTTGTGTTTTAGAATGGTTATTGCCATGCATGGTCACGACAGACAAAAACTTGATTTTTGGAGTAGAGATGTTCATAATATTTGGCCAAGTGTTGGATTTTTTCACTATATGTGATGTGTCAGATATGACAAACTGGAACCATATTTCAAGGAATCATGTCACTCATGAGCTTGATGGTTCATCGTGCGTGACCAAATCCGTGGCAGTGCTGCACCTTTGAACTCTTACGCGCAGGTATGTGTTGCACCCTAAAATTTGACCAACCGGGTTCCGTATCTGACTCGATGTTTCAACGCATTTCGCATTCACATTCACATACTACATACAGTGCATTTTTTTAGGTGTTTTGATTTTATCGGGATCACAGCCCTCTCCTCGCATTTCAGGTGTTTTTAATCAGTTTAGATAGGTAGAATCGTATTTTTGGGAATTCGTGCTATTCCCGGTGTTTTCAGCTCGCGCTGTTGGTTTTAGGGATATTTCGGTGTCCATTGATTGTTACCGGCTATTTTGTTGCGCTCTCGCAGTGTTATTTGTGGTTTTGTACTGTTTTTGTTCCTTTGGGAATTATTAGGGATTTTCTAGATTTTATTAGCTATTATTGGTTTTTTTTATAGAGTTTAATGTTTTTAATAGCTTTAAAATCATTTTTAGAATATAATAGATTTTTAATAGATAATAAATAGATTTTAATCTTTGTTTTAATAGTTTTAAATCAATTTTGTAGAATTTAATAGATTTTTCTTTTAGAATTTACTAGGTTTTAATAGATTTAATATAGACTTTGTTTTTAATATAGAAATTAAATAGTTTTATTAGAAATAAATAGGCTTCATTTTTTAATAGGATAAATAAATAGATATAGTTTTTTTCTTTTATATAGATTTAATTAGATTGGATATTAATAGATTTTCTTTTATTAAAATAGTATAGATGTTTTTAATGTAGGATTTTAAATAGAGTTTAGAATTTTTATTTGTTTTTAATTAGAATATTATTTCATTAGAATTAGGTTATTAATTGTCATTAGGTCTTCATTAATCACGTTTCATTCAGGTTTTAGTCTCAGTTTTAATCCATTAGCCCATTAATCCACTTTTAATTCAGTTTTTTGGGTTTTTATTATGCCATTTTCGTTGGGCCTAGAGTGTGTTTTTGGAGGCCCATCTCATCTCAGTCCAGAAATAGCCAGGTGTCAATATATAAACCCCGCCACGCGTATCATCCAAAAGCCAGCCACCTCATAACTTCACTACCCCAGAATCACGCCACATCACATTCTCCCATCTCTCTCTCACTCTGCCACACAACCCTCCACGTGGCTGTCATGCAGCTCCTCCCTTGACACCTGTTTGCACCCCAACCTTCGCCGGAGCTCCACCGGTTGCATGGCCGGCGGCCATGCAACCACCGCCTCCAACAATCTCCGGCAGCCCTAACCAACCTCCAACCGTCTCAACTACCTCCGGCCGCCGTAAACCTCGCCGGAAACTAGAAAACTCCAGAAATTCATCTTCTTCTCTGTTCGCAACTTCATCACCAATCTTCCTCAAATCACCAGAAATCCTCCATATTCATCTTCGTCCGTCACCGGAAAATACAAACCCACCTGAAACTTCATCCGTCTTCATACAACCATCATCAACTTCATCATATTTTCCAGAAACTCACCAATCTTCGATAGTTTCTCAGATCCATCAAGATCCATGTGATCTTCACCAGATGTTCATCCGAGTTCATCAAACGCCAACCGTTTTCAGCGAACCTTCAAAGACCTTCATCACCGTGTTCATCTCGATTTCCCAGTCTTCATCATGTATTCATCAGGAAGCTCCAGATTCATTGTTGTTCATCCATGTTATTCACAATCTTCAAACAACATACACCAGATTCCCCAGAAAGTTCGTAAACCCTTCGAACCTTCAAGTTCCTCAAGAACGTCCATGTGTTTCTTCAATCTTTCTCCAGAAACGCTCAAGGATCATCAGGTTCTTCATCGTTTTCTCGTCAAATTTCCAGATCCACCGTCTTCAACAAAGAGCGTCTTCAACACACCTTCAATGTCTTCAATCAACCTTCAAATCTCCAGAAGATTTCTTCAAAGACTCAAAGATCCTCAATCATCGGATGACCAAAAGATTCAAGGATCCGTCAGCGTTCTTCAAAGACTCTCATCAGGTCGTAACAACTTCAAGAACATTTGTGGACATTCGTAGTTCTCCCAGCTTGTTGTTGAATTTCCATTGGTGTTTGCTGTCGATTCAAACGGAATTTGAAGACGATAAAGGAAAAAGAGTTTGTAAGGAAGTGATGAGAGATTGAGGTGTCTGATGGTTTGATTGAGAGGTGAGATGAGAGCTTAGAGACGGAGAGAAGAATAGCGGTGGCGACGGCGCTACGTTGAGAGAGAAGGAAGGTGGTGAAACTTAGGGTTTCAGAAAGTGAAGGAAGGGAGGAAGAGAATGGGTTGGGGATTGGGCCTCAAGCCCAACGCATTTTGGAGCCACACCCCCTATCCCTGGATACACCCCCTCCGTTTTTTTCTTTGAAAGATCTTGGGCCTGAGCCCAACGCGGATCTGGCTGGTGGATACCTCCGTTTCACACCCCACCCCTCCATTTTTATTTTTGTTTGGTTGGGATAGTTGTTGGGCTGGGCCCAACTTTACCCCTTGTTTTTCTGCTGACTGCACACCCTTGTAACAGCTGTACCCCCCTTTTGTATTTTCTTTTTTTTTGTTTTCTTTTATATTCTTTCCATTAGTTTTTTTTTCTTTATATAGAAAGAAAAGAGAAAAGAATATTAAGAGAAAAGAAATATGAAAAAATAGAAAAAGAAATATGAAAAAATAGAAAAAGAATATTGAAAAAATAAAAAAAATGATATTAAGAGAAAAGAAATATGAGAAAAAATAGAAAAAGAATATTGAAAAAATAGAAAAAAGATATTGAAAAAAGAAAAAGAAAAGAGAAAAAGAATATGTGAAAAATAAAGAAATGAAAAAATATTAGTTTGTAGATTTAGTATTTTTCTTTTAGGACCAATTTTTCATAGGAGTTTATTTCACCTTTTAGAGGTAGTTTTAGAAGTCCACTTGTTAGGGGACTCTTTTCCATTTGATTTTTCCATTATAGATGGATAGAATAGTATTTCCTAGGAGTTTATTTTCCAGTATTCAATCATTGTAACCATTTTTCAGAATGTTAATAAAACGAGATTTGAGTTGTGGTCCCGAAGTAGCCGAACTACAGCTGCTCTGATTTCTCGTACCAGACGAGAATATGTAGGCATAGGATGCGATATCCTAGCGAGCACACTAACAACTAACTTTTTGTTCTCTCGCTGCTGTGCGATCGAGACTTTCCCGCTGACGACTGATGTTACCCTTTTCTCTTGCCCAAGTGCATTTAAGACCAGACCATAGTTTTTCCCATAGGTTCCCGTACCTGTAAAACCAGATTAATTTCTCACTTCCTGTGTGTGAGAATACCCAGCCTAGCCGTAGTTAGCCTGAACTACGTAAGCTCTGATCTTCCATGCAGTGTGGAAGTACGTAGGCACAAGACGCGACGTCTTGGCGAGCCAATTTCCCCGTAGTCCCGAACTACGTTGACTCTGACTTTCTCTCTTGAGAATACGTAGGCATAGAGTGCGACGCTCTATCGAGTCAATTCCCTTCTGTTTAGATTTAGCAGCCATAGATAGATTGTTTTGCATCCTTTAGATAACCCAAGCAAGCGTGGATCCCGTCGAGTACGACGGACGTGAGGGGTGCTAATACCTTCCCCTTGCGTAACCGACTCCCGAACCCAGGTTTTGGTTGCGATGACCATACCTTTCCCATTTTTTGCGAGGTTTACTTCGAGCGTTTCCTTTCCCTCCGTTGGGATAAATAACGCACGGTGGCGACTCTTCTGTCAGCCGGCGCCGATTTTCGCAGTAGCGACAGCTGGCGACTCTGCTGGGGACTCCGATGGTTCCCTATACGAGTCTTGCCTTAGGTTTTTTTCCTAGCTGTTTGGGGCGATCCCCAGCAGCTGGCGACTCTGCTGGGGACCCAACGTCCCCTGGCTGCTAAGGACTGCGATAGTTCCTTATGCATGTGGGATCCAACGTCCCCTAAGAGAGTCAATCCTAGCGCTTGTTTGCTTGTCTATTGGGTTTATTTATTGATATTATCTGTTGCTGTTGTGCTATTGGGGTGTGACGGGTGTTCTATGATTGAGAGATAAGCCGGACCTGGGCTTGAGTGCACCTTAGACTTAGAGTAGAAATTAGTGGGCGCCTACCGGCTTTGCTTGTATTAGTGTCCCGCGAAATCTACACTCAGACGAGGTTCTTCTGGTTGGCCTCTTGTCCCACCCTTTGGGTGGCTCGGGTTGCTGGTTAGTTGGATTGTCGACTCTGGGAACCGATCATTTGGAAGTTAGCTAAGTGAGGCCTCTTCAAGACTTGATGATGCCACTCCTTCTGGGAATCGTATCGTCAGTTTTGAAAGTCTGTGACGCTAACGACCGCATAGGATGCCGTACCTTGATAGATTTAGGTCCATACCTGTGAGTGGGGTTTTTTTTTGCAGGAACCTTGACTTCCAACCTACCCGTTATTTTGGTCTTCTCTTCAGAGCGAATGTACTCCGTCAGCAGCGCAACAGTATTCAGATTTGTGTGGGGGTTGTAGTCCCGTTGTTTGCTGCATCTTGTATATCATGTGCATAACAGTGTTGCATCATATTGCATATCATCCTCCAGTTAGCCAGAGTTCTGATCCAGCCTTTGTTTCCTGAAGGTGATTACCCGGAGTTTGGATTGAGCAACTGTTGATTGTCAGAAGACGACCTAGGGGTTGAGTAGATTTGAGCAGGGTTCACTATGACGTCCAACCCTCTGTATGATTCTATGGAAGACTTCCCGCAAGTGAACAACGTTACTGCAGACCAAGTTGTACAGCCTTCTGTTGAGAACCGAGATCGCCATGAGCAGTTTGTTGCCCGGAATGAACGTCCTCCTCCTGTTAACAATCAAGATGGTGTTTTCCCTATGATGAATTATCGAAGAGATATTCCAATGGCCGGGATGGTAGATCCAAGAGCTCTTGAGAGGGAGAGAAAACTCCGAGCGTTGGAAGAGGGAATGAAAGCTTTGAAAGTGAAAGATGCTGTTAACCTGAATGCTGCAGACATGTGTTTGGTTCCTGACCTGGTGTTGCCTTATAAGTTCAAAGTGTCGAAATTTGAGAAGTACACGGGAGATAGTTGTCCGAAGCAACATTTGATGATGTTCTGTCGAAGAATGACTTCGTTTGTGCGAGATGACAAATTGATGATCCATTGCTTTCAAGATAGTCTGACTGGGGCATCTTTGAGGTGGTATATGCAGTTAGAGAAAAATCAGATTCAGTCATGGATGGATTTAGCCAGAGCTTTTCTGAAGCAGTACGATTATAATTTAGACATAGCTCCCCATCGCATGCAGTTGCAAGAATTGTCTCAAGAGAACAATGAACCTATCAGGAAGTATGCTCAGAGATGGAGAGAATTTGCTGCTAGAGTGCATCCACCGCTTTTGGACCGAGAGTTAACGAGCATGTTTGTAGATTCCCTACAAGATCCGTACTTCGAAAGATTGCTTGGACTTCCATTAAGTTTCTCTGACGTGGTAACATTAGGAGAACGCCTTGAGTATGCCATAAGAATTGGGAAAATTTAGATTACTTCAAACGATCAAGCTGGTGAAACTGAATATCCTTGTGACTATCAGAATGAAAAAGGAGTTGTGATCAATGCAGTCATGCCAAAGGTTGAATATCCTCGAAGCGAATCAGTGAATTTTGTTGGTTCTTCATCTTATCAGAGATCAGTACCTCCTGTGGCTTGTTATGCTGGACAGACAGCCGTGCCTGGGGCAACCTATCAGGAACGTTATGTCGCTTCCATTGCAAAGCAGCGAACTCGTGGTCGAGGTTATCAGAATCAGCGTCAGAATCAGAATCGACCTCGCAACAACTTGGAACGAAGGAAAGCTCCTTCTCACCCAGTGCCTATGCCGTATAGCCAGCTGCTACCATCTTTGATCCAGAGTTCTTTGGTGGAACCTAAAGCTCTTAAGCCAGTTCCAGAACCTTACCCTCCTGGGTACAATCCCCACGTTCAGTGTGGTTACCATGGTGGCTCTCCAGGACATTCGACAGAAGATTGTAAAGCATTTCAGGCGAAAGTACAACAGTTGATTGACCAAGATCGCATTTCCTTTCGAGAAGGATTTCTGTTTGTTCATACCAACCGCTCAGCTGTCTAAGCTCGTAGACTCGGAAAGTATTCCCCAGCAAAGGAGCCAGTGATTCAGACAGGCGGGCGCCTCGACATTGGCAGTCCTCAGACTTTTATATCATTTGCATTTGTAGTTTTCTTTTCTGTTAGTTACTGCTTGCTGTAAACATTGTTTGTTTCGAATGGTGATAATAATAAAGTGACTATGCATTTTTCTGAATTAATCATGTCGCTGTCGCTCATTTACTGCATTGCACTGACACTTGCATTTTATTCACTCCACTTTATCACTGTGATTAGCAAAGATTGGAGGGAGGATGACGAAATAAACTCATAACCGATGATCGTATGCTTTCAGATAAAACCTTGCCGATGACGTACAAGGCATTGTTTCAAATCCCCAAACACTGGAGATATAAGGAGTTAGTCCCTTGTTAACCACTTCGAGCCAGGAAGTAGAAGTTTTTTCGGACTTTTAAACCCTCACATCTTAACCCGGGGCAGGGTAGTTGTCAGTAGCTTGACCGAGCGCTCAAGTCTTACAAAGGAATGTTGTCTTTCGAGGACCAATCACATCGCATTTTTCCCCAGAGGTCGTACTTCGTCAACCACAATGGTTAAACCTCACCAATCAGGAGCGAGACAGTTACAATCCTTTCGGAGCAATCAAGACAACCGGTGTCACACGACTTTGTTCCAAAAGAAAGAAATGAGAAAGCCCGCTAAGTAGAAAGAAAGAAAAAGCTGGAAAGCTAATACTTAGGCAAAAACCAGGGCATCCCGCTGGACTTCAAAAGAAAACGAAAAAACGAAAAGAACTCAAAAGGAGTCAGTCCAGACAAAAAATTAGGGAATCAAAAGAACGAAAAAGAAAGGATATCAATAGAAATTTCTTCCCCAGTAGAGTCACAAAGTCGTGTACACAGACACCAAAAACGAAGAAGGAGTAACTGTCACTCCGAAAAACCTTGTGGATTCCTTAGTTATGGTTCTTACCATTGAACATACCTCTCGAAGAGGCGAGCGCTCGTGCTAAGTTAACTGAACTTTAGGATCGGAGATCATCACGTAGAAGGGGTGGGTACAAATCAAAATTTGAGCCAAATATCCTTTGTTTCACGAACCGTGAACCCGACCGCGATACAACCCTTAAAAGACCTAATTGAGGCAGAGTTTATTCTGAAAGCGCATTACGATAAGGTTGAGTAACCTGACTCCTTCTTGACTTGCTAGTCACATCCTTGTTGTGTTTTTCACTGACCACGTAAGCACTGCGTTTGAACTTTGGTTCATTCGTCGCTCACAATCATGACATGTAAATGAGTGACAACTCAAAATTTTCAAAATCTGCATGAACACTGTATTAAGATTACCATTCGTAAATAGACAGTTTCAATTGCAGGTTAGTAGTTGGCATGAAAGAAATTCCAACAGGGAATAATCGAGCAGGACCGAATAATTCAGCAGTCTGAACCAGAATGACGTATGTTGTGAAGACCTGTGAATCCGGGGCATTGACTTCCAGTGAGGTCGGAATCAGTTAGTCTGAGGACAAGTCCCGAAGTTTCAGTTGATCAGGGGCAGTTTGTTTGAGAAGCAGTTGATCAGAAGTGAGTCTTCTCGAAACCCAATCAGTAGCAATTATACAGAACGTGGAGATTTGAAAGCAGATACTTCAGTTGGATAATCAGATCGGGTTAAGTCGCTAGAACGCTCATTCAGGGGCAAGTCACCGCAGAGATAGTAAAGACCAACTAGGTTGATAGGGGTTTAATGGAGATTGAATTCTGTTGTCGTATAGATACCGGGGCAAGTAATCTCGAGGTCGTCTCGTAGCAAGCTGTTCAGAGCAAGTACTTCCAAGAGTTAGATTGGGGCAAGTTGAATTGTACTGGGGCAAGTTATACAAGCAAGTTGTTTATCCCCAGCCAGAGTGGAGTATCAGGGAATCATGTCAATACCCTTATCAAAAACATAAGAAGAGCCGTGTTGTTGGTGGATCGTTATCCTACAGTTTAAATCTGTTACGTGTCAGAACTTTGTAACCAAGTCGTTTCCAAAGCCCAGGTCTCGCCTGGCAAACCGGTAACCAATTCTCGTCTGGCCCACATTTCTGTAAATACCAGTTCTCGCTTGGTACATGTTTTCTTCTAACCAGTTATCGTATTGTCGATTTGCTTTCCGTAAACATCAGTTCTCGCCTGATGCATGTCAACTTCCAACCAGTTCTCGTTTGGTCACCGTTTCTTTAACCTATTGTTGTATCAGTTCTCGTCTGGTACATGCCAGCTTTCAGCCAGTTCTCGCCTGGTTGTCTGTTTCTTTACCTATATCCAGTCAGCCCCATTTGAAGTTCAAAACATAAAAAACCAATTTTCGTTCAAGTTTCCTAATCTATTTTGCTATCAGTTCTCGCCTGGTAGTCTACCTTTGAATGCTAGTTCTCGTCTAGTATTTTCCACCTTGTTAATAACCCGTTTTATCTTTTAAACTAGAAAAACCAAAAAATGTGTAAATACCCAATGCAATAATATTGTCATGTTTCCCGATACGAAGCTTAATGGATGCCAGTTCTCCGATTAATGTTTGAACTCTGTATGGACGTTGTTAAATCAGAATTACTCCTCTTCAGCAGTTGAAAGTTGTGTATTGTTCCCGGAAGAATTGAGATTGTATTGCTATCCCGCATCAGAGTAGGATCAGGAGTATCCTCAGCAGATTAGGATTGATATCCTTGATAGTAGGGGCATTTCCAGCAACGCGCTGCGCGTAATCAACCCCAGTTCGGGTCAATCCCCACAGAGCACAATCAGTTGCCAATGGTTTGAAGAGAGCATCCCCGAGCAGAGTTGTTTTTTTCTTTCTCCCCAAGCAGGGTTGCTTTTCCATTTCTCCAGCAGGATGGTTATCCCCAGCGGATTTGGTTTCCCTTTTCCAGCATTTATTTTGCTGAGATGATTCTGTGATACCAGGTTACCTTCAGTGGAATTGACTTTGCCTCCGGCATTTATTTTGCCAGACGGTTTGTAGACCTGGTGTTCTCTGGCAGCTAGAGCTTACATTAGCATTTGCATACATCGTCAGATTTGCATCAATCGAAATGCATAGCATATTCAGGCCGTACGGGGCATTACATTTACAAATACATAGCATATTCATGCCGTATAGGGCATTGCAGTTACAAACGCATAACATTTACATGTCATATAGGGCATTGCATCATTTCAAGCATACGCATGTCGAAACGTAGATCAGGTTGGTTGCCTATTGGCTTTCGAATTTGTTCACCTACAGAGTTGTTTGGTTAAGCTTCTCTTCTCCATCAGCGGAGTGATTTCTTCACATCTGGTTGTTACGTCTGCACTGGAAAGAAAAAAAAGAAAGATTGACACATGTCGAACTTCTGAAGCTGCCGCCTTCGTCGAAATAGGTGCCAGGCAGTTCAATTCAGAATTCCCCATGAGAGTTTCCTCAGGTTCGCCGTGAACCATGAGTCGACAGAAAAGATCCCATAATAGATGGGAAGGTGTTTGCTTTTTTGAAGCATTATTCCGAAGAATCAGAATCTGTGGCGTCACACAGGTGATTGATCTTGAAAAGAAACAAGCAGAAAATTTATCAGATAATTGACGGTTGTTGCCGTGACAACCAGACTTCAGTTTATTAGACGTTATTTCTCAAGCAGCTTTGCAGTTTATTTTGCGGTTGGCAAATTCCAGGGTTCCATTTGTATTCAACCATCTTCTACCTTTGAATGATCAAAGGCTGGGCGCTCTTCAACCATTCAGGTCCAAGCTGCTTGAATAGGGGCAGCTGTTGCACCATAAAATTTGACCAACTGGGTCCCGTATCTGACTCGATGTTTCGACGTGTTGCACCCCAAAATTTGCCCTCACAATACAAGACTTTGTGTTCCAAGAAGGTTCACAAGGTTCACAAAATTCACAATTGGTCAGAAGAGTTGACAATTCCCTCAGACAATGCACCTCCTAAGCAGTGCATCCAAAACTAGGGTTTTGACTTTAATCAGGCTAAATGGACTTCCAAGACTTCAAGTGAGCTTCATAACATCTTATATGTGTATAAGAACCCCCATGTCAAGTTTCAAGACTTTTCTCAAAAGTTTGCTCAGTCAGATGATCAGATAAGTCAAAAGCAGTCAATGCAGTTAAAAGGTCAAACTGAGGTCAACTGTGGTCAAACCAAAGTCAAACTTCATGATTTTTTTTTGCCAACATCAAAGAGAGGTTGGGTGAGAAATATTATCATAATAACTGTAATACCCCAAATTTTGCCCTAAGATTTGTCGTCGCATTTCATTGCATTTAATCAATTACTAACAAATTTGTGTAGTCGTTTGACTTTTTGTAGGTAAATATCATATGGCATGCATTTTTTTTAAAAAAAGTAAAAATGGCACAATTGGCAGGAGGACATGTGTAAGGAGTTATGAGTGTGAGAGGTTGAGAGTTCGAATCTCACCTTTGTCATTTTTTTTGTTTTTTATTATTTTTACTCTAAATTTTTCTATCTTTCATTAAAAAAATAACAAAAATAGTTTTTTATTATTATTTAATTATTATTTTCGTATTTTAATTAAATCATTTTTTAAAATATTATTTTTTTCACTTTTTTCTAAATTATTCATAAAAATATCCAAAAAATCATAAAATAAAAAAATATTGAAAAAATTTTGTTCTTTTTATAATATTTTTTATTTTAGGAATCAATAGGATTATTAGTTTTTATTTTAAGTTTATTTTAATTATTTTAAATTATTTAAATTTTATTTTTTCTTAACTAATTATTTAGTTTGGGCTTTAAAATGGGCTTTAGGGACATTATTGACAATTTGGTGTTAACCCTAATTTGTTCCCTATATATACATGTGTTGCCTTGTTGGGAAAAAGGGGGGAGATTGAAAAAAACCTAAGAGGAGTGAGTGCCGTTTGCCGTTATTTAGTTTTCTTCTTCATCCATTACTATTGTTTCTTTTTCTTCATCGTTTACCGTTATTTCTTTTCCTTCATCTATTACTGTTGTTTCTTTTTCTTCATCTTTTACCGTTATTTCTTTTTCTTCATCTATTACCGTTATTTCTTTTTCTTTATCTATTACTGTTACGTTTATATATATATAATTTTTAAATTGTTAGAGTTTATATATATAAGATTTTTGATCGAATTATGTCGATACGATGTTTGCACATTTGTGTGCATGACGCGTGACATTTGTGTTAGTTCGATCTGGTTGCGATGATCGCATTTTTGTGTGAGCAATAATACTATTTTTTGCTTAATTTCTTTTTCTTTGCGATAAATTTTGTTTCGTCCGATTTAGATCTGGTTGCGATGAGCGCATTTCTGCGTTAGCAACATTGTTGGGTTATTTGGCACATTTAAAATTCATTATTGCTTTATTATTATTATTATTATTATTATTATTATTATTATTATTATTATTATTATTATTATTATTATTATCATTATTTATTATTATTATCATTATTATCATTATTATTACCATTATTATTATTATTGTTATCATTAATTTATTAAAATTTGTTATAATATAAAAATCTGTTTTTTAAAATAAATAACATTAACATCTTTTCCAAATTAATATGAAAACCTATTATTTTTAAGAAAAACTTTTTTTTTAGATAAATTTAAAATAATAACTAAAATCTTTTTTTAAAAATAATAACTAGAACCGTTATTTATTTTATTTTATTATTGTTCAATTCAAATTTCATTATCATATTGTATCTGCTCCTCTCATGTAACCTCGCGAACTTAACAATCGCTCTTTAAATTCTGCCTTTAAATTTCTGCTTGCATGGTTTAAATTATGACATTATCTCTCTGTTTGCATGATTCAATTATCTCACGCGTTTACTATTATTTCTGTCACATTGCACACATCCGAAGGTTAGGTCTAACTGTTTGGCCGCCGCGCCAATAGTCCGTAAAACTTCACACATTCAATTTCAAATCCTCAAAACTACAAACTACAAACCCTAATTTTCACAAATGCCTCGCCGCAGGAAAAATTACAATTTTACCCTTAGCATTAGGTCAAAGAGCCGCCGCGCTCATTTTAGGGTTTCCCGCCGTGGAATCCCTAATTTAACCCTAATTACAACTTAACATTTCAACGTAGAGATTTGGAGTTTCTACACTCCACGTAAGCGTGTCCTTAAGATGCGTTTATTCCCCTTGAGACCTTGACCACAGTCAAGAAGTTTCTAACCTCCCTATTGAGGGGAACTACGATTACTCTGATTCCACTCCCGTAAGGATACGTAGGCACAAGATGCGATGTCTTGCCGAGTAAACTTAGAATTAACCCCCTTTATTATTTATTATTGCTTATTTATATTTTATTTATCTTTGCTATTTAATTATTTTGTTTATTATTTTGTAATTGTTTCTTGGATGTAAAGTTGTTTAATTATTTAATTATTATTATGGTTAGTAATTAGGGAGTGTAACAACATGTATGTAATATTAAAATAAATTTAGATCACTTTTAAATAAAGATAATTAAAATAAACACGTCACACACGTAAGTCGATTTTAATCGCCGTCTCACTTCCTAAGGATATCCCTCAAGTTGCCTACGAATAATGGTTAAGTGGGGTGTATAAAGCAAGTCCCTCAAATAGAAAAAATCATCAAAGTCCCTTATGGTTGCCTTTACGAATCGAGTCCCTTTCGAAAAATGATGATGGTCCCTTATATGTGCTCATTACATCCCACAATGGCCTTCAAAGTCAAATTGTCCCTCACATATCCCTTAACATCCAAAGTAAGGACTACCTACTCCATTATAGTAGGGATAGTCTTACTAAGGAAAGGATAAAGAATAAGAAAGACCTTAAAACATTAGGGTAGGCTACTCCTAGATACTTGCTCACTTCAAAACTTTTTCACACTTAAACAAATTTCCAACAAAATTTTCAAACAAGTTTTTTTTTCACATCCATACACGGATTATTATTAAACTATTCTGAAATTTTTTGCTATTCACACACTACACTTTCAAAACAATTCAAAAGTGAGCTTAAGTACCTAAGAGCCCATGGATAACCATGGATGAAAAGGGTGCTAACACCTTCCCTTTTCATAACCTACCCCCCGGACCCAAAATATTCTCTAAGGTCTTTCCTGTTCTTTTATAACCTTTCCTTATGGATAAAATAAAAGTCGGTGGCGACTCTTGCTATCCGCAACATTGTTTAAAGTCAGTTCTCCCACCGTGTTACAGAACTGGCGACTCTGCTGGGGATCTATTTAAGAGGGGTACCCTTAGGAATTAAGATCACTTTAAATTGTTTGCCTTGTTTGCTTTATTATTATATTGTTGGGGTGCTCTTATGTGTGAAAGGTCCTAACCCGGATCTAGTGTACCTTAGGTAAATGGCAATAGACCAAGGAAACTGTACGACGTATATCGATACGGTTGATCTGGTGGCCATAGTTAGTGCGACTTCTTGGTTGGTGCTTATATTCCTTAAGTCAAGTTGAGGATAATATTGAGGCTGCCATATGTTGTCAATGCACTAACTGACTTTTAGAACCCTAGTTAACTCATCTTGGCCTTTAGAAAGTAGTGAGGTAACCGGCTTTGGTGCAGACAGACAAAAACTTGATTATTGCCATGCATGGTCACGACAGACAAAAACTTGATTTTTGGAGTAGAGATGTTCATAATATTTGGCCAAGTGTTGGATTTTTTCACTATATGTGATGTGTCAGATATGACAAACTGGAACCATATTTCAAGGAATCATGTCACTCATGAGCTTGATGGTTCATCGTGCGTGACCAAATCCGTGGCAGTGCTGCACCTTTGAACTCTTACGCGCAGGTATGTGTTGCACCCTAAAATTTGACCAACCGGGTTCCGTATCTGACTCGATGTTTCGACGCATTTCGCATTCACATTCACATACTGCATACAGTGCATTTTTTTAGGTGTTTTGATTTTATCGAGATCACAGCCCTCTCCTCGCATTTCAGGTGTTTTTAATCAGTTTAGATAGGTAGAATCGTATTTTTGGGAATTCGTGCTATTCCCGGTGTTTTCAGCTCGCGCTGTTGGTTTTAGGGATATTTCGGTGTCCATTGATTGTTATCGGCTATTTTGTTGCGCTCTCGCAGTGTTATTTGTGGTTTTGTATTGTTTTTGTTCCTTTGGGAATTATTAGGGATTTTCTAGATTATATTAGCTATTATTGGGTTTTTTTATAGAGTTTAATGTTTTTAATAGCTTTAAAATCATTTTTAGAATATAATAGATTTTTAATAGATAATAAATAGATTTTAATCTTTGTTTTAATAGTTTTAAATCAATTTTGTAGAACTTAAACGATTTTTCTTTTAGAATTTACTAGGTTTTATTAGATTTAATATAGACTTTGTTTTTAATATAGAAATTAAATAGTTTTATTAGAAATAAATAGGCTTCATTTTTTAATAGGATAAATAAATAGATATAGTTTTTTTCTTTTATATAGATTTAATTAGATTGGATATTAATAGATTTTCTTTTATTAAAATAGTATAGATGTTTTTAATGTAGGATTTTAAATAGAGTTTAGAATTTTTATTTGTTTTTAATTAGAATATTATTTCATTAGAATTAGGTTATTAATTGTCATTAGGTCTTCATTAATCACGTTTCATTCAGGTTTTAGTCTCAGTTTTAATCCATTAGCCCATTAATCCACTTTTAATTCAGTTTTTTGGGTTTTTATTATGCCATTTTCGTTGGGCCCAGAGTGTGTTTTTGGAGGCCCATCTCATCTCAGTCCAGAAATAGCCAGGTGTCAATATATAAACCCCGCCACGCGTATCATCCAAAAGCCAGCCACCTCATAACTTCACTACCCCAGAATCACGCCACATCACATTCTCCCATCTCTCTCTCACTCTGCCACACAACCCTCCACGTGGCTGTCATGCAGCTCCTCCCTTGACACCTGTCTGCACCCCAACCTTCGCCGGAGCTCCACCGGTTGCATGGCCGGCGGCCATGCAACCACCGCCTCCAACAATCTCCGACAGCCCTTGTAACACCCCCTTTCTATACCCCCAAATAATACAATTAATTATTTAGGCACAAATTCAAAATTTCATCAGAGTAAGTTTATAAAACGGTATAAAAGGGACATGCCACATTATCCGAAAATCACACATATAAAACACCTGCTCATATATAATGATATGCAACAACGGGGTAACACCCACGAGAAAATATCTAGAACAAAGGCGGAACATCCAAATATTTCAGAATTCTCTAACACATGTATTCATATATACAAATCATCAACCAACATGGTTACATAACTTTCATCAGCAGATACATATACACATGCATCACAAAAGAAACAAAACAACTCCTAGCTACCCGGTGCTACATATCAGAGCCGACCAACTAAAGGATGAAGCCACGCCTCACAAAAGATCTCCAGTAATCTAATCTGCAATGCCTCATAGAGCATTATAAAACAGCAGAAGGGTGAGAAACAATATCATAACAAATAATGCATAAAGGCATATATACATACATATATATATATATATATATATATATATATATATATATATATATATATATATATATATATATATATATATATATATATATATATATATATATATATATATATATATATATATATATATATATATATATATATATATATATATATATATATATATATATATATATATATATATATATATATATATATATATATATATATATATAGATATATATCATATCCACAATCATGCATCTTACGCTTTCTCACCACGACTCACATCGTACATCGCAATGTATCCACTAAAGTCTATTTACAAATAGTACATCAAGCATAAACAATATGCATCATTAAGGTTTATATCCATTCAGGAACATTCATACATGTTACACACATATACATATATACATATATTCATTCATACATATATATACATATACATATATATATATATATATATATATATATATATATATATATATATATATATATATATATATATATATATATATATATATATATATATATATATATATATATATATATATATATATATCTTCAAGCATTTCATTATGTCATTCACACCTTTCACATTATTCTAATAAACATACACAACATGCTTATTTCGCCATACATCATGCACAGATGTCAACACGCAAATCATAGAGGCCAACTCGCTACTCTATGCGAATGCAACACATTATCGACTTAATCGTCCGTCAGATTCTCCTAAGAATCAATTCACTCCCACCCCTCATGGGTATCCTATAACTCATTAGATCTTCCTAGAAATCACGTCACTCATCAGACTCTCCTAGGAATCACACCATTCATCAGATTCTCCGAGGAATCACACCATTCATCAGATTCTCCGAGGAATCACACCATTCATCAGATTCTCCGAGGAATCACACCATTCATCAGATTCTCCGAGGAATCACACCATTCATCAGATTCTCCGAGGAATCACACCATTCATCAGAATCTCCGAGGAATCACACCATTCATCAGATTCTCCGAGGAATCACACCATTCATCAGATTCTCCGAGGAATCAAGTCATTTAGCAGATTCTCCGAGGAATCGCATCTTTCATCAGATTCTCCGAGGAATCAATTCATTCATCAGACTCTCCTAAGAGTCACACCACTCATCAGACTCTCATAAGAGTCAACAGCACAAGAATGTACTTCATACACTTCTTGAAATGCAACCACGTTTGCGAACATGCTCATGCATTCTTCACATTCATTGCATATATTCATTATGCATCCACTATATATACATATCACAATACATACATACAGTCATCATATAATCTTATCATGCATTTCTATTACATTCAAGTAATGCACCAAAATACCAAACGGCCACATTCCACACTTCACAATTCATAAACTAGGATTCACGCCATACGGCTACCCACAACACACATAACAACATATAATTAATCATCTCAAACAAGGAATGATCGCAACCAAACCACACAACCAATCCACGAATGGAAAACACAAGAAAGAAAAATATGCTGCTGTGTTCGCTAACCTTCGCCTGGCGAAGCCTCTGGCGAACCTTCGCTACATCGTTCGCCTGGCGAACTTGCCAGCGAAGACCACTGGGATTTATTCTGGAATTACTCGCTAGCACTCGCTAGCATACTCGCCTGGAAAACCTTCGCCACTCTCATTCGCCTGGCGAACTTGCCAGCGAAGACAGGGTGGATGCTACTGACTTGGTTCGCTGCTGCTCGTTGGGCTTCGCCCGGCGAAGCTTCGCTGCCATTCGCCTGGCGAGCCTGCGAAGACAGAACTTCCATGGCTGTCTCAAGAGCCCAAACTCCACAAAATCAACCGATTAAATCCAAACCAGTCTCAGTAGTACAACCCACTCATCACCCGACTAAACTACATCGTCTAATCCGAGTTCTAACCGATTAAAACCTCTTTCTACTCATCAAACCAACTTCTAACCTAAGTGGAAAAAGAGTAGAAACTCTACAAAATCCAAACACATACACATACAATCATATACATTAAAGAGATGATGGAGTTTCACACCCTTACCGATCGATTACAAGCTTTGGTGATGATCCCTTGATGATTCTAGGTTTTCCTCTCCACTTTCTCTTCTCTTTCTCTTCTCCTCTTTTCTTTCTCTTGTTTTTCTTCTTATCTCACTATTTTCTTTCTTTTTCCTCTCTTATTCTATTTCTATCTCTATTATATCTTTCTCATTATTTTCCAAAACATCAACTAATTCCATATCTCATAAAATATCTCACTTAACATTAAATAGGAAATGTCCAAAATACCCTCCAAACTATTTTCTCCGAAAACTCCCAAAATCGGTTAAAATAGAATAATATGCAAACTTAACATATTTCCATACAATTTCCACATTCAAATAATATTCGCCCAATTAAACCAAAAAGGACTCAACGAAAAAGGAATTATCGAAATCGGGGCGTTACAACTCTCCCCCACTTAGGAATTTTCGTCCTCGAAAATATCACCTGATTCAAACCATACCGGACACGACTTTCACGCCCTCTCTCCATTTTCCGAGTTACACATGATCTCTTACACGCATACTTCCATACCACAATCATAGTCATACCGCATGACTCAAATAAGATCGTCAATCCACGCCAATCTCCATTGGAGGTTACAGGCACACCGCATACCCTCCACCAGGAACAACATCACGGTTGTTCTACCCCGGCGATCTCTTCACTAGGAACGACACATAGTCATTCTACCCTAGCGAATACAACCCTAACACTTATACCTCATCAGGAATGACATACTAGTCATTCTACCCCAACGAGCTTGAATCTTGGATACAAACTTTCATCCAACATCATCATCTTAAAGTCTTCATTCTCATTCACCATCAAATCAACGGAATTCAATCCAACTCCTCTCTTCGGCGGTACATCCTTAACACCTTCCAGAAATACTTTTGGGAAGTCACGCACCACTGGAAACACGTCCAGTTCAACCTTACCCTCTGTTGACACTGATGCAGCCAAATTAAACACTCGAGTCCCGTCCACTAAAAGTTTCTCCAACTCTTCCATGGGCAAGAAACTCTCATCCTCTCCAACAGGGGATAACAATCTACTCTAGTTCCATAGCAAAATCCTTACCATACATAGTCAAGAGACAACTTAATCATACCAAAGACGTAGTTACCGACCGTGAAGCGGGCGTCTCAATAACCATATCACCATCACAAGTAAATATACAAAAATCTCAAACACTTAACGTACTCAAAGAATATTGTCAATAAAGCACGTACCTTAAATCAGCGATTCGCTTTGGTAGTGTCTGACTTCGCCAACGCAAATACTTTCCCATTTACTGAAGCTTGCTTCAGTTTAGGACACTTAGCACTGATGTGACCTACTTCTCCATAATTGTAGCATTTCACTACATCCATTCTACAATCCTTAGCATCATGCCCAAGAACTCCACAGTTAGAGCACTTGATCTTGGGTTTTCCACACATGAAAGACTTATGACCCATCTCGCCACACTTGTAGCATTTAATGGATCCAGAACCCTCTCCTCCAGATCTCTTAGCAAAGTTTTCCCTATGCTTGCCCTTATCAGCTGGCGTCACATGAGGTTCACTCCTTACTTGTCGCTTTTCTTTCTCCTCCTTCAAACTCTTGTAGTGAGTAGAACGAGCTTTACGATCTTCTTAAAAAATTCGACAACATTCGGTCAAGTCCGAAAATCTTCTAATCCTCTGGTAGCCCACTGCTTGCTTGATCTCAGGATGCAAGCCGTTCTCGTACTTAACACACTTAGAAAATTCCGCCGTCACCGCGTCATAGTGAGGATGAAATTTTACTAACTCCATAAACTTTGCCGTGTAATCCACCACGGACATATTGCCTTGTTTCAACTCAAGGAATTCCATTTCTTTCCTTCCCTTCACACTCTCAGGATAATACTTCCTCAAAAATTCAGAACGAAATAAATCCCAAGTTATATCCTCGTCATCTACTTCAAGCACTTGTCTCATACCGATCCACCAGTCATCGGCTTCTTCCCGTAACATGTGAGATCCAAGTCTCACCTTATTGCCTTCAACACAGTTCATAACTCTAAAGATCCTCTCGATCTCCTTCAACCAAATCTGGGCACCATCCGGATCAAATCTCCCTTTGAACACCGGCGGCTGGTTCTTTCTAAACTCATCATTAGCGTTCACATTCGGCGCACCCTGCACCGCTCTAGCCATCGCCTCCAATGCCGCAGCCATAGCATTGTCATTACGACCTGCCATATTCTGATTACTCACGAAATAACAACAAGGTTAAACAACCGTTAACCAATCAAAACAACGAGACAGACACAACTGACTCAACCAGGCTCTGATACCATTTAATGTAACACCCCCTTTCTATACCCCAAAATAATACAATTAATTATTTAGGCACAAATTCAAAATTTCATCAGAGTAAGTTTATAAAACGGTATAAAAGGGACATGCCACATTATCCGAAAATCACACATATAAAACACCTGCTCATATATAATGATATGCAACAACGGGGTAACACCCACGAGAAAATATCTAGAACAAAGGCGGAACATCCAAATATTTCAGAATTCTCTAACACATGTATTCATATATACAAATCATCAACCAACATGGTTACATAACTTTCATCAGCAGATACATATACACATGCATCACAAAAGAAACAAAACAACTCCTAGCTACCCGGTGCTACATATCAGAGCCGACCAACTAAAGGATGAAGCCACGCCTCACAAAAGATCTCCAGTAATCTAATCTGCAATGCCTCATAGAGCATTATAAAACAGCAGAAGGGTGAGAAACAATATCATAACAAATAATGCATAAAGGCATATATACATATATATATATATATATATAGATAGATATATATCATATCCACAATCATGCATCTTACGCTTTCTCACCACGACTCACATCGTACATCGCAATGTATCCACTAAAGTCTATTTACAAATAGTACATCAAGCATAAACAATATGCATCATTAAGGTTTATATCCATTCAGGAACATTCATACATGTTACACACATATACATATCTACATATATTCATTCATACATATATATACATATATATATCTTCAAGCATTTCATTATGTCATTCACACCTTTCACATTATTCTAATAAACATACACAACATGCTTATTTCGCCATACATCATGCACAGATGTCAACACGCAAATCATATAGGCCAACTCGCTACTCTACGCGAATGCAACACATTATCGACTTAATCGTCCGTCAGATTCTCCTAAGAATCAATTCACTCCCACCCCTCATGGGTATCCTATAACTCATTAGATCTTCCTAGAAATCACGTCACTCATCAGACTCTCCTAGGAATCACACCATTCATCAGATTCTCCGAGGAATCACACCATTCATCAGATTCTCCGAGGAATCACACCATTCATCAGATTCTCCGAGGAATCACACCATTCATCAGATTCTCCGAGGAATCACACCATTCATCAGATTCTCCGAGGAATCACACCATTCATCAGAATCTCCGAGGAATCACATCATTCATCAGATTCTCCGAGGAATCACACCATTCATCAGATTCTCCGAGGAATCAAGTCATTTAGCAGATTCTCTGAGGAATCGCATCTTTCATCATATTCTCCGAGGAATCAATTCATTCATCAGACTCTCCTAAGAGTCACACCACTCATCAGACTCTCCTAAGAGTCAACAGCACAAGAATGTACTTCATACACTTCTTGAAATGCAACCACGTTTGCGAACATGCTCATGCATTCTTCACATTCATTGCATATATTCATTATGCATCCACTATATATACATATCACAATACATACATACAGTCATCATATAATCTCATCATGCATTTCTATTACATTCAAGTAATGCACCAAAATACCAAACGGCCACATTCCACACTTCACAATTCATAAACTAGGATTCACGCCATACGGCTACCCACAACACACATAACAACATATAATTAATCATCTCAAACAAGGAATGATCGCAACCAAACCACACAACCAATCCACGAATGGAAAACACAAGAAAGAAAAATATGCTGCTGTGTTCGCTAACCTTCGCCTGGCGAAGTCTCTGGCGAACCTTCGCTACATCATTCGCCTGGCGAACTTGCCAGCGAAGACCACTGGGATTTATTCTGGAATTACTCGCTAGCACTCGCTAGCATACTCGCCTGGAAAACCTTCGCCACTCTCATTCGCCTGGCGAACTTGCCAGCGAAGACAGGGTGGATGCTACTGACTTGGTTCGCTGCTGCTCGCTGGGCTTCGCCCGGCGAAGCTTCGCTGCCATTCGCCTGGCGAGCCTGCGAAGACAGAACTTCCATGGCTGTCTCAAGAGCCCAAACTCCACAAAATCAACCGATTAAATCCAAACCAGTCTCAGTAGTACAACCGATTAATTGGAGATTGAATTCTTTTGTCGTGCAGATGTCGGGGCAAGTATTCTCGAAGTCTTCTCGTAGCAAGCTGTTCAGAGCAATATTCCCAAGAGTTAGATTGGGGCAAGGTGCACTGTAATGAAGCAAGTCATTCAAACCAGCTTGTTTATCCCCAGCCAGAGTTGAGTATCGGGGAATCATGTCAATACCCTTATCGAAAACCTTTCAAATAAGAAGGTCTTGTTGTCGTTGGATTATTATCCTGCAGTTTAAACCTGTTGCGTGTCAGTAACCAGTCGTTCCAAAGTCCAGTTCTCGCCTGGCAAATCGGTAACCAGTTCTCGTCTGGCCCACCTTCCGTAAGCATCAGTTCCCGTCCTGGTGCAGTTTATTGTAAGCAGCAGTTCCCGTCCTGGTGCAGTTTATTGGTAACCAATTCTCGTTTGGTCACCGCTTCTTCAAGTGTTATGCCAGTTCTCGCCTGGTGTACGTTAGCTTTCAGCCAGTTCTCGCCTGGTTGTCTATACCTCAGCTTGTTGTCCAGTCAGCCCGTCTGGTTCAAAAACACAAAAATCAATTTTCCTAACCTATTTTCCTATCAGTTCTCGCCTGGTAGTCTACCTTTGAATGCTAGTTCTCGTCTAGTATTTCTCACATCTTCCACTGTGTACATAGTCCATGTTTATTCTAAACCAGAAAAACAAAAAAAACCTAAAGGTATCTGACACAATACTTCCCAATGACCCGCATGTTGTCATGTTCCCCGATACGAAGCTCGACGGATACCAGTGCTCCGAGCAATGTTTAAATTCCTGGTGGATGTTGTTAAATCAGAATTGTTACTCTTCGGCAGATGAAAGTTGCTTATTATCCCCGAAAGAATCGAGATTGTATTTTACCCCGCATCAGAGTAGGATCAGGAGTATCTGCAGCAGATTAAGATCGATATCCTTGATAGTGGGAGCATGTCCAGCAGTGTGCTGCGCGTAATCAACCTCAGTTTGGGTCAATCCCCGCAGAGCGCAATCAGTGGTCAATGGTTTGAAGAAAACATCCCCGAGCAGAGTTGTCTTTCTTTCCCCAGTGAAGTCGTCAAGCAGGGTTGCCTTTTCATTTCTCCAGCAGGGCAGTTATCCCCAGCGGATTTGATTTCTCGTTTCCAGCATTTATTTTGCTGAGATGGTTCTGTGACTTCAGGTCATCCCCAGTAGAGTTGACGTTTCCTTCGGCATTTATTTTGCCAAGTGGTTTTCATACCTGGTGTTCTCTGGCAGCTCGAGCCTGCATTAGCATTTGCATATATAGTCGTAGCATTTATACAAGCATATAGCATATCCATGCCGTCTGGGCCTCGCATTTTCAAACAGAACGCATAGCATATTCATGTCATATAGGACATTACATCATTATCAAGCATACGCATGTCGAAACATAGACCAAGATGGTTACCTATTGGATTTCGAATTTGTTCACCTGCAGAGTTGTGTGGTTCAGCTTCTTGTCTTCCCCAGCGGAGTGATTCTTCATATTTGGGTGTTACGTCAGCATTGGAAAAAAACAACAACAACAACAAGAAGATTGACATATATCAGACTTCTGAAGCTGCCCCCTTTGTCAAAACAGGTGCCAGGCAGTTCCATTCAGAATTCCCCAGGAGAATTGTCCTCAAGTTCGCAATGAACTGTGAGTTGACCAGATTTGATCCCATGAGAGAGATGGGAATCAAAGTGTTTGCTTTACAAAGCATTATTTCAATACTTGTGGCGTCACACAGGTGTTGAAAAGGAGAAGAAAATTTATCAGGAAAATGACCAGATGTTGCCGTGACAACCAAACTTCAGTTATTGGAAGCTATTCCTCAAGCAGTTTTGCAGTATATTCTTGCGGTTGGCAAATTTCAGGGTTCCATTTGTATTCAACCGTCATCTACCTTGAATGTTTGAAGGCTGAGCGCTCTTCACCCATTCAGGTCGAAGTCGCTTGAATAGGGGCAGCTGTTGCACCCCAAAATTTGACCAACCGGGTCTCGCATTTGGCTCGATGTTTCGACGCATAACCACATTCGCATCTGCATATCGCATACATTGCATTTTTCATTTGTATTGATTTTATCAGGGATCACAGCTCTCGTCTCGTGTTTCAGGTGTTTTTGGTCAATAGAATCGATTTTTGGGATATTTCGGTGCCCGTTTATTTTTACCGATTATTTTTGTGTCGTTCGGTGCTCATTTTGTCCCTCTGGGAATTATCGTGATTTTTCTGGATTTTATAGGATTTTTTAGGGTTTAAATAGTTTTTAAATCAATTTTAGGATTTAATAGAATTTTTGATATTTTTAATTCTTTTTAAATCAATTTTCAGCATTTTATAGAATAATTAGATTTTAAATAGATTTTTAGGATTTAATGGATTTTTTTTAAGATAATATAGGATTTTCTAGAATATTAGTATAATTTTTAAATAGTTTTAAATGGCTTTAATAGTTTTTAGAATTTAATTGTTTTTTTTAGAATTTCTTTTATAAAAATAATAAATGAATAGAGTTTTCTTTTATAGAAATAAATAGGGTTTTTCTTTTATTTTCCTTTTATAGATTTAAATAAATAATAGATTTTTAGAATTTAATTAGAGTTTAATAAAAGATTAGAGGTTTATTAGAATTGTATTAGTTAGGAATTAATTGGGTGTAATAGTTAATTAGGTCCAATTTAGTAATTCAGATTTTTATGGGTTTTTTTTGATGATTTTCGCTCAGCCCAAGGCCCATTCAGTTCGCAAGCCCATCATGTCCAGAAAATATCAGCAATAGCCCAAAAAACGTCCAGAGTATTCCACTATTTTCCAGCGTCATCTAGATCCTTCCAGAAAGTGCCAGCGAAATCATCAGTATAAAGCCAGCCAGAAGCCACGTGTTAACAGATAGGAGGCCCCACATTTTCCTCATCACGCACTGCCACGTACCCTCAGCCTCTCCCTCTCTCAGCCACGCGTGGGACACGCGTCCCACATGCAGAGACCTACCCCACTAACTGCCACCACGTGGCGTCTCCACGCTACCTCACCGTGAAACCACTCCGACCGGCCTGCATGGCCGGCGGCAACCGTCCCTCGCCCAGAATCCGGCCACATCCACATCCATCTTCGTCTTCTTCCTCAAACCTCCATCGATCCCCAGATCTTCATCATCACCATCCACGATCTCCAGAAAAAACCACCAGAACACCGTTCATCATCCACCTTCAACCACCTTCAGGCAAATCCTCCACCGTCGTCCTCTCCCAAAAACTCATCAGAAGATGAACATCATCATCATGTTCGTCATCTATCACAAGAACTTCAACAATGTTCCAGTTTTGTTCATCATCAAGCTCCTCGTCCATCTCTACAGAAGTGCGAAGGATCTCCTTTGTTCAACAACTTCAAGAAACGTTCCCAGAAGTTCGTCAGAATGATGAAGCTTCATCATCTACCTTCGTGATCCTCTCCAGATTCGTCATCACCTTTCCAGATTTTGTTCTGGATCCACCATCACACTCTTATTTTGTTTCCAGATCCAATAGCGTATCAATCATCAACAAACATCAAATCTCAACAGATCTTCAACGCGTTCTTCATCTCAGTTCCAGAAGCTCCATCAAATGTTCATATGACTTTCTTTCCAGATCGCCTTCAGAACCAACCTCCAAGAACGCGTCTCCAGAAGAATAACGCTCAAACGTCATCAGATCAAGAACACCTTGAAGAGCGTCTCAGATTCTCAGTTCCATGAGGTCAAGGATGAATTGCGAGGGTTTTTTGCTGTTTATTCTTTCGTTTTGCAAGTGGTGAAGCCAAGGTTGAGCGTGAAGAGGAACGAGAAGAGAGGACGGAGGAGAGAAGGTGGTAGCGGCGGCGGCGCAGTGGGAAGGAGATTAGGGTTTTTCAGATGGAGAGAGGGAGAAGGAGAGGAGGGGTCTTGGGCCTTGGGCCCAGTCATACTTTTTTGCAGCCACGCCCCTCACGTTTTTGGGGAGAGTGGGCTGGGCCCAACAAAGTCCCCAAGTTTTGCCAGACATCCCCAGATTACACAGCACCCCCTTCTGCGTTTTTTTGGACAGGCACATTGGGCTGGGCCCAATTCAAATCCAGTTTTTTTTATTTTATTTTTCTGAACCCCTTGTATGGACTATAACACCCCCTCCCTTTGTATTTTTGTTTAGAATAAAAGAAATAGAAAAAAGAATTGATTTGGAAAAAGAAAAGAAAAGAAGTATAAAAAAATTGAAAAAAGAATTTGAAGAAACAGAAGAAATATTGTTGAAAATAAGGGAGAAAATATTCATAAGGAAATATTGTGAGGAAAAAATAGGAAAATATGTGAGGAAAAAAATGAAGAAAAATAAGAAAAGAAAAGGAGAAAAAGAGGAAAAATATTAAAAATAGGTTTAATATTTTTAAAGCATTTTCTTTTAGGGATATTTTCATAGATTTTATTTCTCGACTTTTAGGGATAGAATTAGAGGCCCATTTGTTAGGGGGCTATTTTCATTCAATTTTTCAAGATAGAATAGGATAGCGTTTCCTAGGAGATTTATTTCAGTATCCACCCATTGTAATCATTTTTTCCGAGATGAATAAAACGAGATTTGAGCTGTGGTCCGATAGTAGCCGAACTACAGCTGCTCTGATTCTTCGTACCAGACGAAGATATGTAGGCATAGGATGCGATATCCTAGCGAGCACACTAACGACTAACTTTTGTTCTCTCGCGGCTGTGCGATCGAGACTTTCCCGCTAACGACTAATTGAGTACCCTTTTTCTCTCTTGCCCAAGTGCATTTGAGACTCAACCATAGTTTTGACCATAGGTTCCCGACCCTGTGAAGCCAGTTGTTTTTCTCACTGCTGTGTGAGAATGTTGTCTAGCCGTAGTTAGTCTGAACTACGTAAAGCTCTGATCTTCCCTCCAGTGGAAGTACGTAGGCACAAGACGCGAGGTCTTGGCGAGCCAATTTTTCCCTGTAGTCCCGAACTACGTTGACTCTGACTTTCTCTCTTGAGAATACGTAGGCATAGAGTGCGACGCTCTATCGAGTCAATTCCCTTCCGTTTAGATTTAGCAGCCGTAGATAAGATTGTTTTGCATCCAGTAGACAACCCAAGCAAGCGTGGATCCCGTCGAGTACGACGGACGTGAGGGGTGCTAATACCTTCCCCTTGCGTAACCGACTCCCGAACCCAGGCTATGGTTGCGATGACCATACCTTTTCCCCGTTTTTGCGAGGTTTACTTCGAGCGTTTCCTTTCCCGCTCTGAGGGATAAATAACGCACGGTGGCGACTCTTCTGTCAGCCGGCGCCGATTTTCGCAGTAGCGACAGCTGGCGACTCTGCTGGGGATATGCGATAGTTTCCTAGGGATCCAACGTCCCGAAAGCGAGTCAGTTTTGGGGATCCAACGTCCCCTAAGAGAGAGTCAATCCTAGCGTTTGTTTGCTTGTCTATTAGGTGCTTATTTATCGATATTATCTATTGCTGTTGGGCTGTTACGGGTGTTCTATGTTTGAGATAAGCCGGACCTGGGCTCGAGTATGAGTATACACCTAGATATAGTTGCGGAGAAGTAGTAGACGAACCTGTCTGCTGAGCAGGCACAGTTCCCTACGAAAATTCGCACTCGGACGAGGTTCTCGCAGAGGTGCTCCTTTCCGGTCCTGAGGATCTGAGGGGAGTCCAGACGTGAGGATTGTCGACTCTGGGAACCGATCAATTGGAAGTTAGCTAAGAGAGGCCTCTTCATGAGATGACGATGCCACTCCTTCTGGGAATCGTATCATTCCTCATGAAAGTCTGTGACGCTGACGACCGCATAGGATGCCGTACCTTGTCAGATATAGGTCCATACCTGTGAGTGGGGGGTTTTTTATTTTGGACTTCCAACCTACCCGTTATTCTGGTCTTCTTTTCAGAGAACGTCTCCGTCAGCAGCGCAGCAGTATTCAGATTTTGTGTGGGGGCTGTGATCCCATTGTTTGCTGCATTTTGCATATCATATGCATATTAGTGTTGCATTGCATATCATCCTCCAGCTAGCCAGAGTTCTGATCCAGCCTTTGTTTCCTGAAGGTGATTACCCGGAGTTTGGATTGAGCAGCTGTTGATTGTCAGAAGACCTACCCTAGGGTTGAGTAGATTTGAGCAGAATCAAGTGTCGAAGTCAGCTGAAGATTATTGGTAGCCATGTCTGAAGGCAATTTCCAGTCTCCTAACACCTTAACAGGGTTCACTATGGCGTCCAACCCTCTGTATGATTCCATGGAAGATTCCCCGCAAGTGAACAACGTTGCTGCAGACCAAGTTGTACAGCCTTCTGTTGAGAACCGAGATCGACATGAGCAGTTTGTTGCCCAGAATGAGCGTCCTCCTCCTGTCAACAATCAAGGTGTTGCTTTCCCTGTGATGAATTACCGAAGAGATATTCCAGCAGCTGGGATGGTAGATCCAAGAACCCTTGACGATGGTAGAAGAGTCCGAGTGTTGGAAGAGCAAATGAAAGCTTTGAAAGTCAAAGATGCTGTCAACCTGGATGCTGTAGGCATGTGTTTGGTTCCTGACCTGGTGTTGCCTTACAAGTTCAAAGTGCCGAAATTTGAGAAGTACACGGGAGATAGCTGTCCAAAGCTGCATTTGATGATGTTCTGTCGAAGAATGACTGCGTTTGCGCGAAATGACAAATTGATGATCCATTGCTTTCAAGATAGTCTGACTGGGGCATCTTTGAGGTGGTATATGCAGTTAGAGAGGAATCAGATTCAGTCATGGATGGATTTAGCCAGAGCTTTTCTGAAGCAGTATGATTACAACCTAGACATTGCTCCTTATCGCATGCATTTGCAAGAGTTGTCTCAAGAGATCAATGAACCGATCAGGAAATATGCTCGGAGATGGAGAGAATTTGCTGCTAAAGTGCGTCCACCGCTGTTAGACCAAGAGCTGGCAAGTATGTTTGTGGATTCCCTACAATATCCGTACTTCAAAAGATTGCTCGGAGTTCCGGCAAGTTTCTCTGACGTGGTAGCATTAGGAGAATGCCTTGAGTACTCCATAAGAATGGGGAAAATTCAGGTTACTCCATATGATCAAGCTGGTGAAACTGAATATCCTTGTGACTATCAGAGTGAAGAAGAAGTTGTGATCAACTCAGTCATGCCAAAGATTGAATATCCTCGAAGCGAATCAGTGAATTTTGTTGGTTCATCATCTTATCAGAGATCAGTACCTCCCGTGGCTTGTTATACTGAACAGACAGCCGTGCCTGGGGCACTCTATCAGGAATCTTATGTCGCTTCCATTGCAAATCAGCGAACTCGTGGCCGAGGTTATCAGAATCAGCGTCAGAATCAGAATCGACCTCGCAACAACTTGGAACGAAGGAAAGCTCCTTTTCACCCAGTGCCTATGCCGTATAGCCAGTTGCTACCATCGTTGATCCAGAAGTCTTTGGTGGAGCCGAAAGCTCTTAAGCCAGTTCCAGAACCTTACCCTCCTGGGTACAATCCCCACGTTCAGTGTGGTTATCATGGTGGTTCACCGGGGCATTCAACCGAAGATTGTAAAGCATTTCAGGCGAAGGTACAGCAGTTGATTGATCAGGATCGCATTTCCTTTCGAGAAGGATTTCTGTTTGTTCATCCCTAACCGTTCAGCTGTCTAAGCTCGTAGATTCGGAAGGTATTCCCCAGCAAAAGCCAGTGGTTCAGACAGACAGGCGCCTCAGCAGTGGCAGTTCTCAAGCTTTTATATCATTTGCATTTGTAGTTTCTTTTCTGTTAGTTACTACCTGCTTTTTAACATTGTATGTTTTGAATGGTGATAATAATAAAGTGACTATGCATTTTTCTGAATTAATCATGTCGCTGTCGCTCATTTACTGCATTGCACTGACACTTGCATTTTATTCACTCCATTTTTTCGCTGTGACTAGCAAAGTTAGGAGGGAGGATGACGAAACTGAAACTCATAACCAATGATTGTATGCTTTCAGATAAGACCGTACCGATGACGTACAAGGCATTGTTTCAAATTCCCCAAACACTGGAGATATAAGGAGTTAGTCCCTTGTTAACCACTTCGAGCCAGGAAGTAGAAGTTTTTTCGGACTTTTAAAACCCTCACATATTAACCCGGGGCAGGGTAGTTGTCAGTTAGCTTGACCGAGCATTCAAGTCTTACAGAGGAGTGTTGTCTTTCAAGGACTAATCAGTTTATACCTTTCAGGAGGTCAAACCTCACCAATCAGGAGTGAGACAGTTACAATCCTTTCGGAGCAATCAAGACAACCAGTGTCGCACGACTTTGTTCCAAAAGAAAGAAAGAAAGAAAGCCCGCTAAGTAAAAAGGAAGAAAAGCTGGAAAGCTAAATACTTAGGCAAAAATCAGGGCATCCCGCTGGACATCAAAAGAAATCGAAGAATCGAAAAGAACTCAAAATGAGTCAGTCCAGGCAAAAGTTAGGGAATCAAAAGAATGAAAAAGAAGGGATTAAAAAGAAATTTTCCCCAGCAAATCACAAAGTCGTGTACACAGACACCAGAAGCGAAGAAGGAGTAACTATCACTCTAGAAGAAAAGCTTGTGAATTCCTTAACTGTAGGTTCTTACCATTCAACATACTTCTCGAAGAGGCGAGTGCTTGTGCCAGGTTAACTGAACCTTAGGATCGGAGATCATCACGTAGACGGGGTGGGTACAAATCAAAATTTGAGCCAAATATCCTTTGTTTCACGAACCGTGAACCCGACCATGATACAACCCTTAAAAGACCTAATTGAGGCAGGGTTAGTCTGAAGCGCATTACGATAAGGTTGAGTAACCTGACTCCTTCTCGACTCGCTAGTCACATCCTTGTTGTATTTTTCACTGACCATGTAAGCACTACGTTTGAACTTTGGTTCATTCGTCACTCACAATCATATGCATGTAAATGAGTGACAGCTCAAATTTTTTCAAAATCTGCATAACCGCTGCATTAAGATTACCATTCGTAGACAGACAATTCTAATTGCAGGTTAGTAGTTGGCATGAAAGAAATTCCAGGGAGTAGGACTGAGTAATCCAGCAGTCTGAACCAGAATGGTGAATGTTGTGAAGCCTTGTGAATCAGGGGCATTATCTTCCAGTAAGTTCAGTATCAGTCAGTCTGAGGACAAGTCCCGAAGTTCCAGTTGAGCAGGGGCAGTTTGTGTGAGAAGCAGTTGATCAGAAGGAGTCTTCTCAATACCCAATCAGGGGCAATTATGCAGAGCGCTGAGATTTGAAAGCGGATGCTTCCAATGGATAATCAGATCAGGTTGAGTCGCTAGAACGCTCATTCAGGGGCAAGTCATTGCAGAGAATGTTGAAATCAACTGGGTTGTTAGGTGTTTAATTGGAGATTGAATTCTTTTGTCGTGCAGATGTCGGGGCAAGTATTCTCGAAGTCTTCTCGTAGCAAGCTGTTCAGAGCAATATTCCCAAGAGTTAGATTGGGGCAAGGTGCACTGTAATGAAGCAAGTCATTCAAACCAGCTTGTTTATCCCCAGCCAGAGTTGAGTATCGGGGAATCATGTCAATACCCTTATCGAAAACCTTTCAAATAAGAAGGTCTTGTTGTCGTTGGATTATTATCCTGCAGTTTAAACCTGTTGCGTGTCAGTAACCAGTCGTTCCAAAGTCCAGTTCTCGCCTGGCAAATCGGTAACCAGTTCTCGTCTGGCCCACCTTCCGTAAGCATCAGTTCCCGTCCTGGTGCAGTTTATTGTAAGCAGCAGTTCCCGTCCTGGTGCAGTTTATTGGTAACCAATTCTCGTTTGGTCACCGCTTCTTCAAGTGTTATGCCAGTTCTCGCCTGGTGTACGTTAGCTTTCAGCCAGTTCTCGCCTGGTTGTCTATACCTCAGCTTGTTGTCCAGTCAGCCCGTCTGGTTCAAAAACACAAAAATCAATTTTCCTAACCTATTTTCCTATCAGTTCTCGCCTGGTAGTCTACCTTTGAATGCTAGTTCTCGTCTAGTATTTCTCACATCTTCCACTGTGTACATAGTCCATGTTTATTCTAAACCAGAAAAACAAAAAAAACCTAAAGGTATCTGACACAATACTTCCCAATGACCCGCATGTTGTCATGTTCCCCGATACGAAGCTCGACGGATACCAGTGCTCCGAGCAATGTTTAAATTCCTGGTGGATGTTGTTAAATCAGAATTGTTACTCTTCGGCAGATGAAAGTTGCTTATTATCCCCGAAAGAATCGAGATTGTATTTTACCCCGCATCAGAGTAGGATCAGGAGTATCTGCAGCAGATTAAGATCGATATCCTTGATAGTGGGAGCATGTCCAGCAGTGTGCTGCGCGTAATCAACCTCAGTTTGGGTCAATCCCCGCAGAGCGCAATCAGTGGTCAATGGTTTGAAGAAAACATCCCCGAGCAGAGTTGTCTTTCTTTCCCCAGTGAAGTCGTCAAGCAGGGTTGCCTTTTCATTTCTCCAGCAGGGCAGTTATCCCCAGCGGATTTGATTTCTCGTTTCCAGCATTTATTTTGCTGAGATGGTTCTGTGACTTCAGGTCATCCCCAGTAGAGTTGACGTTTCCTTCGGCATTTATTTTGCCAAGTGGTTTTCATACCTGGTGTTCTCTGGCAGCTCGAGCCTGCATTAGCATTTGCATATATAGTCGTAGCATTTATACAAGCATATAGCATATCCATGCCGTCTGGGCCTCGCATTTTCAAACAGAACGCATAGCATATTCATGTCATATAGGACATTACATCATTATCAAGCATACGCATGTCGAAACATAGACCAAGATGGTTACCTATTGGATTTCGAATTTGTTCACCTGCAGAGTTGTGTGGTTCAGCTTCTTGTCTTCCCCAGCGGAGTGATTCTTCATATTTGGGTGTTACGTCAGCATTGGAAAAAAACAACAACAACAACAAGAAGATTGACATATATCAGACTTCTGAAGCTGCCCCCTTTGTCAAAACAGGTGCCAGGCAGTTCCATTCAGAATTCCCCAGGAGAATTGTCCTCAAGTTCGCAATGAACTGTGAGTTGACCAGATTTGATCCCATGAGAGAGATGGGAATCAAAGTGTTTGCTTTACAAAGCATTATTTCAATACTTGTGGCGTCACACAGGTGTTGAAAAGGAGAAGAAAATTTATCAGGAAAATGACCAGATGTTGCCGTGACAACCAAACTTCAGTTATTGGAAGCTATTCCTCAAGCAGTTTTGCAGTATATTCTTGCGGTTGGCAAATTTCAGGGTTCCATTTGTATTCAACCGTCATCTACCTTGAATGTTTGAAGGCTGAGCGCTCTTCACCCATTCAGGTCGAAGTCGCTTGAATAGGGGCAGCTGTTGCACCCCAAAATTTGACCAACCGGGTCTCGCATTTGGCTCGATGTTTCGACGCATAACCGCATTCGCATCTGCATATCGCATACATTGCATTTTTCATTTGTATTGATTTTATCAGGGATCACAGCTCTCGTCTCGTGTTTCAGGTGTTTTTGGTCAATAGAATCGATTTTTGGGATATTTCGGTGCCCGTTTATTTTTACCGATTATTTTTGTGTCGTTCGGTGCTCATTTTGTCCCTCTGGGAATTATCGTGATTTTTCTGGATTTTATAGGATTTTTTAGGGTTTAAATAGTTTTTAAATCAATTTTAGGATTTAATAGAATTTTTGATATTTTTAATTCTTTTTAAATCAATTTTCAGCATTTTATAGAATAATTAGATTTTAAATAGATTTTTAGGATTTAATGGATTTTTTTTAAGATAATATAGGATTTTCTAGAATATTAGTATAATTTTTAAATAGTTTTAAATGGCTTTAATAGTTTTTAGAATTTAATTGTTTTTTTTAGAATTTCTTTTATAAAAATAATAAATGAATAGAGTTTTCTTTTATAGAAATAAATAGGGTTTTTCTTTTATTTTCCTTTTATAGATTTAAATAAATAATAGATTTTTAGAATTTAATTAGAGTTTAATAAAAGATTAGAGGTTTATTAGAATTGTATTAGTTAGGAATTAATTGGGTGTAATAGTTAATTAGGTCCAATTTAGTAATTCAGATTTTTATGGGTTTTTTTTGATGATTTTCGCTCAGCCCAAGGCCCATTCAGTTCGCAAGCCCATCATGTCCAGAAAATATCAGCAATAGCCCAAAAAACGTCCAGAGTATTCCACTATTTTCCAGCGTCATCTAGATCCTTCCAGAAAGTGCCAGCGAAATCATCAGTATAAAGCCAGCCAGAAGCCACGTGTTAACAGATAGGAGGCCCCACATTTTCCTCATCACGCACTGCCACGTACCCTCAGCCTCTCCCTCTCTCAGCCACGCGTGGGACACGCGTCCCACATGCAGAGACCTACCCCACTAACTGCCACCACGTGGCGTCTCCACGCTACCTCACCGTGAAACCACTCCGACCGGCCTGCATGGCCGGCGGCAACCGTCCCTCGCCCAGAATCCGGCCACATCCACATCCATCTTCGTCTTCTTCCTCAAACCTCCATCGATCCCCAGATCTTCATCATCACCATCCACGATCTCCAGAAAAAACCACCAGAACACCGTTCATCATCCACCTTCAACCACCTTCAGGCAAATCCTCCACCGTCGTCCTCTCCCAAAAACTCATCAGAAGATGAACATCATCATCATGTTCGTCATCTATCACAAGAACTTCAACAATGTTCCAGTTTTGTTCATCATCAAGCTCCTCGTCCATCTCTACAGAAGTGCGAAGGATCTCCTTTGTTCAACAACTTCAAGAAACGTTCCCAGAAGTTCGTCAGAATGATGAAGCTTCATCATCTACCTTCGTGATCCTCTCCAGATTCGTCATCACCTTTCCAGATTTTGTTCTGGATCCACCATCACACTCTTATTTTGTTTCCAGATCCAATAGCGTATCAATCATCAACAAACATCAAATCTCAACAGATCTTCAACGCGTTCTTCATCTCAGTTCCAGAAGCTCCATCAAATGTTCATATGACTTTCTTTCCAGATCGCCTTCAGAACCAACCTCCAAGAACGCGTCTCCAGAAGAATAACGCTCAAACGTCATCAGATCAAGAACACCTTGAAGAGCGTCTCAGATTCTCAGTTCCATGAGGTCAAGGATGAATTGCGAGGGTTTTTTGCTGTTTATTCTTTCGTTTTGCAAGTGGTGAAGCCAAGGTTGAGCGTGAAGAGGAACGAGAAGAGAGGACGGAGGAGAGAAGGTGGTAGCGGCGGCGGCGCAGTGGGAAGGAGATTAGGGTTTTTCAGATGGAGAGAGGGAGAAGGAGAGGAGGGGTCTTGGGCCTTGGGCCCAGTCATACTTTTTTGCAGCCACGCCCCTCACGTTTTTGGGGAGAGTGGGCTGGGCCCAACAAAGTCCCCAAGTTTTGCCAGACATCCCCAGATTACACAGCACCCCCTTCTGCGTTTTTTTGGACAGGCACATTGGGCTGGGCCCAATTCAAATCCAGTTTTTTTTATTTTATTTTTCTGAACCCCTTGTATGGACTATAACACCCCCTCCCTTTGTATTTTTGTTTAGAATAAAAGAAATAGAAAAAAGAATTGATTTGGAAAAAGAAAAGAAAAGAAGTATAAAAAAATTGAAAAAAGAATTTGAAGAAACAGAAGAAATATTGTTGAAAATAAGGGAGAAAATATTCATAAGGAAATATTGTGAGGAAAAAATAGGAAAATATGTGAGGAAAAAAATGAAGAAAAATAAGAAAAGAAAAGGAGAAAAAGAGGAAAAATATTAAAAATAGGTTTAATATTTTTAAAGCATTTTCTTTTAGGGATATTTTCATAGATTTTATTTCTCGACTTTTAGGGATAGAATTAGAGGCCCATTTGTTAGGGGGCTATTTTCATTCAATTTTTCAAGATAGAATAGGATAGCGTTTCCTAGGAGATTTATTTCAGTATCCACCCATTGTAATCATTTTTTCCGAGATGAATAAAACGAGATTTGAGCTGTGGTCCGATAGTAGCCGAACTACAGCTGCTCTGATTCTTCGTACCAGACGAAGATATGTAGGCATAGGATGCGATATCCTAGCGAGCACACTAACGACTAACTTTTGTTCTCTCGCGGCTGTGCGATCGAGACTTTCCCGCTAACGACTAATTGAGTACCCTTTTTCTCTCTTGCCCAAGTGCATTTGAGACTCAACCATAGTTTTGACCATAGGTTCCCGACCCTGTGAAGCCAGTTGTTTTTCTCACTGCTGTGTGAGAATGTTGTCTAGCCGTAGTTAGTCTGAACTACGTAAAGCTCTGATCTTCCCTCCAGTGGAAGTACGTAGGCACAAGACGCGAGGTCTTGGCGAGCCAATTTTTCCCTGTAGTCCCGAACTACGTTGACTCTGACTTTCTCTCTTGAGAATACGTAGGCATAGAGTGCGACGCTCTATCGAGTCAATTCCCTTCCGTTTAGATTTAGCAGCCGTAGATAAGATTGTTTTGCATCCAGTAGACAACCCAAGCAAGCGTGGATCCCGTCGAGTACGACGGACGTGAGGGGTGCTAATACCTTCCCCTTGCGTAACCGACTCCCGAACCCAGGCTATGGTTGCGATGACCATACCTTTTCCCCGTTTTTGCGAGGTTTACTTCGAGCGTTTCCTTTCCCGCTCTGAGGGATAAATAACGCACGGTGGCGACTCTTCTGTCAGCCGGCGCCGATTTTCGCAGTAGCGACAGCTGGCGACTCTGCTGGGGATATGCGATAGTTTCCTAGGGATCCAACGTCCCGAAAGCGAGTCAGTTTTGGGGATCCAACGTCCCCTAAGAGAGAGTCAATCCTAGCGTTTGTTTGCTTGTCTATTAGGTGCTTATTTATCGATATTATCTATTGCTGTTGGGCTGTTACGGGTGTTCTATGTTTGAGATAAGCCGGACCTGGGCTCGAGTATGAGTATACACCTAGATATAGTTGCGGAGAAGTAGTAGACGAACCTGTCTGCTGAGCAGGCACAGTTCCCTACGAAAATTCGCACTCGGACGAGGTTCTCGCAGAGGTGCTCCTTTCCGGTCCTGAGGATCTGAGGGGAGTCCAGACGTGAGGATTGTCGACTCTGGGAACCGATCAATTGGAAGTTAGCTAAGAGAGGCCTCTTCATGAGATGACGATGCCACTCCTTCTGGGAATCGTATCATTCCTCATGAAAGTCTGTGACGCTGACGACCGCATAGGATGCCGTACCTTGTCAGATATAGGTCCATACCTGTGAGTGGGGGGTTTTTTATTTTGGACTTCCAACCTACCCGTTATTCTGGTCTTCTTTTCAGAGAACGTCTCCGTCAGCAGCGCAGCAGTATTCAGATTTTGTGTGGGGGCTGTGATCCCATTGTTTGCTGCATTTTGCATATCATATGCATATTAGTGTTGCATTGCATATCATCCTCCAGCTAGCCAGAGTTCTGATCCAGCCTTTGTTTCCTGAAGGTGATTACCCGGAGTTTGGATTGAGCAGCTGTTGATTGTCAGAAGACCTACCCTAGGGTTGAGTAGATTTGAGCAGAATCAAGTGTCGAAGTCAGCTGAAGATTATTGGTAGCCATGTCTGAAGGCAATTTCCAGTCTCCTAACACCTTAACAGGGTTCACTATGGCGTCCAACCCTCTGTATGATTCCATGGAAGATTCCCCGCAAGTGAACAACGTTGCTGCAGACCAAGTTGTACAGCCTTCTGTTGAGAACCGAGATCGACATGAGCAGTTTGTTGCCCAGAATGAGCGTCCTCCTCCTGTCAACAATCAAGGTGTTGCTTTCCCTGTGATGAATTACCGAAGAGATATTCCAGCAGCTGGGATGGTAGATCCAAGAACCCTTGACGATGGTAGAAGAGTCCGAGTGTTGGAAGAGCAAATGAAAGCTTTGAAAGTCAAAGATGCTGTCAACCTGGATGCTGTAGGCATGTGTTTGGTTCCTGACCTGGTGTTGCCTTACAAGTTCAAAGTGCCGAAATTTGAGAAGTACACGGGAGATAGCTGTCCAAAGCTGCATTTGATGATGTTCTGTCGAAGAATGACTGCGTTTGCGCGAAATGACAAATTGATGATCCATTGCTTTCAAGATAGTCTGACTGGGGCATCTTTGAGGTGGTATATGCAGTTAGAGAGGAATCAGATTCAGTCATGGATGGATTTAGCCAGAGCTTTTCTGAAGCAGTATGATTACAACCTAGACATTGCTCCTTATCGCATGCATTTGCAAGAGTTGTCTCAAGAGATCAATGAACCGATCAGGAAATATGCTCGGAGATGGAGAGAATTTGCTGCTAAAGTGCGTCCACCGCTGTTAGACCAAGAGCTGGCAAGTATGTTTGTGGATTCCCTACAATATCCGTACTTCAAAAGATTGCTCGGAGTTCCGGCAAGTTTCTCTGACGTGGTAGCATTAGGAGAACGCCTTGAGTACTCCATAAGAATGGGGAAAATTCAGGTTACTCCATATGATCAAGCTGGTGAAACTGAATATCCTTGTGACTATCAGAGTGAAGAAGAAGTTGTGATCAACTCAGTCATGCCAAAGATTGAATATCCTCGAAGCGAATCAGTGAATTTTGTTGGTTCATCATCTTATCAGAGATCAGTACCTCCCGTGGCTTGTTATACTGAACAGACAGCCGTGCCTGGGGCACTCTATCAGGAATCTTATGTCGCTTCCATTGCAAATCAGCGAACTCGTGGCCGAGGTTATCAGAATCAGCGTCAGAATCAGAATCGACCTCGCAACAACTTGGAACGAAGGAAAGCTCCTTTTCACCCAGTGCCTATGCCGTATAGCCAGTTGCTACCATCGTTGATCCAGAAGTCTTTGGTGGAGCCGAAAGCTCTTAAGCCAGTTCCAGAACCTTACCCTCCTGGGTACAATCCCCACGTTCAGTGTGGTTATCATGGTGGTTCACCGGGGCATTCAACCGAAGATTGTAAAGCATTTCAGGCGAAGGTACAGCAGTTGATTGATCAGGATCGCATTTCCTTTCGAGAAGGATTTCTGTTTGTTCATCCCTAACCGTTCAGCTGTCTAAGCTCGTAGATTCGGAAGGTATTCCCCAGCAAAAGCCAGTGGTTCAGACAGACAGGCGCCTCAGCAGTGGCAGTTCTCAAGCTTTTATATCATTTGCATTTGTAGTTTCTTTTCTGTTAGTTACTACCTGCTTTTTAACATTGTATGTTTTGAATGGTGATAATAATAAAGTGACTATGCATTTTTCTGAATTAATCATGTCGCTGTCGCTCATTTACTGCATTGCACTGACACTTGCATTTTATTCACTCCATTTTTTCGCTGTGACTAGCAAAGTTAGGAGGGAGGATGACGAAACTGAAACTCATAACCAATGATTGTATGCTTTCAGATAAGACCGTACCGATGACGTACAAGGCATTGTTTCAAATTCCCCAAACACTGGAGATATAAGGAGTTAGTCCCTTGTTAACCACTTCGAGCCAGGAAGTAGAAGTTTTTTCGGACTTTTAAAACCCTCACATATTAACCCGGGGCAGGGTAGTTGTCAGTTAGCTTGACCGAGCATTCAAGTCTTACAGAGGAGTGTTGTCTTTCAAGGACTAATCAGTTTATACCTTTCAGGAGGTCAAACCTCACCAATCAGGAGTGAGACAGTTACAATCCTTTCGGAGCAATCAAGACAACCAGTGTCGCACGACTTTGTTCCAAAAGAAAGAAAGAAAGAAAGCCCGCTAAGTAAAAAGGAAGAAAAGCTGGAAAGCTAAATACTTAGGCAAAAATCAGGGCATCCCGCTGGACATCAAAAGAAATCGAAGAATCGAAAAGAACTCAAAATGAGTCAGTCCAGGCAAAAGTTAGGGAATCAAAAGAATGAAAAAGAAGGGATTAAAAAGAAATTTTCCCCAGCAAATCACAAAGTCGTGTACACAGACACCAGAAGCGAAGAAGGAGTAACTATCACTCTAGAAGAAAAGCTTGTGAATTCCTTAACTGTAGGTTCTTACCATTCAACATACTTCTCGAAGAGGCGAGTGCTTGTGCCAGGTTAACTGAACCTTAGGATCGGAGATCATCACGTAGACGGGGTGGGTACAAATCAAAATTTGAGCCAAATATCCTTTGTTTCACGAACCGTGAACCCGACCATGATACAACCCTTAAAAGACCTAATTGAGGCAGGGTTAGTCTGAAGCGCATTACGATAAGGTTGAGTAACCTGACTCCTTCTCGACTCGCTAGTCACATCCTTGTTGTATTTTTCACTGACCATGTAAGCACTACGTTTGAACTTTGGTTCATTCGTCACTCACAATCATATGCATGTAAATGAGTGACAGCTCAAATTTTTTCAAAATCTGCATAACCGCTGCATTAAGATTACCATTCGTAGACAGACAATTCTAATTGCAGGTTAGTAGTTGGCATGAAAGAAATTCCAGGGAGTAGGACTGAGTAATCCAGCAGTCTGAACCAGAATGGTGAATGTTGTGAAGCCTTGTGAATCAGGGGCATTATCTTCCAGTAAGTTCAGTATCAGTCAGTCTGAGGACAAGTCCCGAAGTTCCAGTTGAGCAGGGGCAGTTTGTGTGAGAAGCAGTTGATCAGAAGGAGTCTTCTCAATACCCAATCAGGGGCAATTATGCAGAGCGCTGAGATTTGAAAGCGGATGCTTCCAATGGATAATCAGATCAGGTTGAGTCGCTAGAACGCTCATTCAGGGGCAAGTCATTGCAGAGAATGTTGAAATCAACTGGGTTGTTAGGTGTTTAATTGGAGATTGAATTCTTTTGTCGTGCAGATGTCGGGGCAAGTATTCTCGAAGTCTTCTCGTAGCAAGCTGTTCAGAGCAATATTCCCAAGAGTTAGATTGGGGCAAGGTGCACTGTAATGAAGCAAGTCATTCAAACCAGCTTGTTTATCCCCAGCCAGAGTTGAGTATCGGGGAATCATGTCAATACCCTTATCGAAAACCTTTCAAATAAGAAGGTCTTGTTGTCGTTGGATTATTATCCTGCAGTTTAAACCTGTTGCGTGTCAGTAACCAGTCGTTCCAAAGTCCAGTTCTCGCCTGGCAAATCGGTAACCAGTTCTCGTCTGGCCCACCTTCCGTAAGCATCAGTTCCCGTCCTGGTGCAGTTTATTGTAAGCAGCAGTTCCCGTCCTGGTGCAGTTTATTGGTAACCAATTCTCGTTTGGTCACCGCTTCTTCAAGTGTTATGCCAGTTCTCGCCTGGTGTACGTTAGCTTTCAGCCAGTTCTCGCCTGGTTGTCTATACCTCAGCTTGTTGTCCAGTCAGCCCGTCTGGTTCAAAAACACAAAAATCAATTTTCCTAACCTATTTTCCTATCAGTTCTCGCCTGGTAGTCTACCTTTGAATGCTAGTTCTCGTCTAGTATTTCTCACATCTTCCACTGTGTACATAGTCCATGTTTATTCTAAACCAGAAAAACAAAAAAAACCTAAAGGTATCTGACACAATACTTCCCAATGACCCGCATGTTGTCATGTTCCCCGATACGAAGCTCGACGGATACCAGTGCTCCGAGCAATGTTTAAATTCCTGGTGGATGTTGTTAAATCAGAATTGTTACTCTTCGGCAGATGAAAGTTGCTTATTATCCCCGAAAGAATCGAGATTGTATTTTACCCCGCATCAGAGTAGGATCAGGAGTATCTGCAGCAGATTAAGATCGATATCCTTGATAGTGGGAGCATGTCCAGCAGTGTGCTGCGCGTAATCAACCTCAGTTTGGGTCAATCCCCGCAGAGCGCAATCAGTGGTCAATGGTTTGAAGAAAACATCCCCGAGCAGAGTTGTCTTTCTTTCCCCAGTGAAGTCGTCAAGCAGGGTTGCCTTTTCATTTCTCCAGCAGGGCAGTTATCCCCAGCGGATTTGATTTCTCGTTTCCAGCATTTATTTTGCTGAGATGGTTCTGTGACTTCAGGTCATCCCCAGTAGAGTTGACGTTTCCTTCGGCATTTATTTTGCCAAGTGGTTTTCATACCTGGTGTTCTCTGGCAGCTCGAGCCTGCATTAGCATTTGCATATATAGTCGTAGCATTTATACAAGCATATAGCATATCCATGCCGTCTGGGCCTCGCATTTTCAAACAGAACGCATAGCATATTCATGTCATATAGGACATTACATCATTATCAAGCATACGCATGTCGAAACATAGACCAAGATGGTTACCTATTGGATTTCGAATTTGTTCACCTGCAGAGTTGTGTGGTTCAGCTTCTTGTCTTCCCCAGCGGAGTGATTCTTCATATTTGGGTGTTACGTCAGCATTGGAAAAAAACAACAACAACAACAAGAAGATTGACATATATCAGACTTCTGAAGCTGCCCCCTTTGTCAAAACAGGTGCCAGGCAGTTCCATTCAGAATTCCCCAGGAGAATTGTCCTCAAGTTCGCAATGAACTGTGAGTTGACCAGATTTGATCCCATGAGAGAGATGGGAATCAAAGTGTTTGCTTTACAAAGCATTATTTCAATACTTGTGGCGTCACACAGGTGTTGAAAAGGAGAAGAAAATTTATCAGGAAAATGACCAGATGTTGCCGTGACAACCAAACTTCAGTTATTGGAAGCTATTCCTCAAGCAGTTTTGCAGTATATTCTTGCGGTTGGCAAATTTCAGGGTTCCATTTGTATTCAACCGTCATCTACCTTGAATGTTTGAAGGCTGAGCGCTCTTCACCCATTCAGGTCGAAGTCGCTTGAATAGGGGCAGCTGTTGCACCCCAAAATTTGACCAACCGGGTCTCGCATTTGGCTCGATGTTTCGACGCATAACCGCATTCGCATCTGCATATCGCATACATTGCATTTTTCATTTGTATTGATTTTATCAGGGATCACAGCTCTCGTCTCGTGTTTCAGGTGTTTTTGGTCAATAGAATCGATTTTTGGGATATTTCGGTGCCCGTTTATTTTTACCGATTATTTTTGTGTCGTTCGGTGCTCATTTTGTCCCTCTGGGAATTATCGTGATTTTTCTGGATTTTATAGGATTTTTTAGGGTTTAAATAGTTTTTAAATCAATTTTAGGATTTAATAGAATTTTTGATATTTTTAATTCTTTTTAAATCAATTTTCAGCATTTTATAGAATAATTAGATTTTAAATAGATTTTTAGGATTTAATGGATTTTTTTTAAGATAATATAGGATTTTCTAGAATATTAGTATAATTTTTAAATAGTTTTAAATGGCTTTAATAGTTTTTAGAATTTAATTGTTTTTTTTAGAATTTCTTTTATAAAAATAATAAATGAATAGAGTTTTCTTTTATAGAAATAAATAGGGTTTTTCTTTTATTTTCCTTTTATAGATTTAAATAAATAATAGATTTTTAGAATTTAATTAGAGTTTAATAAAAGATTAGAGGTTTATTAGAATTGTATTAGTTAGGAATTAATTGGGTGTAATAGTTAATTAGGTCCAATTTAGTAATTCAGATTTTTATGGGTTTTTTTTGATGATTTTCGCTCAGCCCAAGGCCCATTCAGTTCGCAAGCCCATCATGTCCAGAAAATATCAGCAATAGCCCAAAAAACGTCCAGAGTATTCCACTATTTTCCAGCGTCATCTAGATCCTTCCAGAAAGTGCCAGCGAAATCATCAGTATAAAGCCAGCCAGAAGCCACGTGTTAACAGATAGGAGGCCCCACATTTTCCTCATCACGCACTGCCACGTACCCTCAGCCTCTCCCTCTCTCAGCCACGCGTGGGACACGCGTCCCACATGCAGAGACCTACCCCACTAACTGCCACCACGTGGCGTCTCCACGCTACCTCACCGTGAAACCACTCCGACCGGCCTGCATGGCCGGCGGCAACCGTCCCTCGCCCAGAATCCGGCCACATCCACATCCATCTTCGTCTTCTTCCTCAAACCTCCATCGATCCCCAGATCTTCATCATCACCATCCACGATCTCCAGAAAAAACCACCAGAACACCGTTCATCATCCACCTTCAACCACCTTCAGGCAAATCCTCCACCGTCGTCCTCTCCCAAAAACTCATCAGAAGATGAACATCATCATCATGTTCGTCATCTATCACAAGAACTTCAACAATGTTCCAGTTTTGTTCATCATCAAGCTCCTCGTCCATCTCTACAGAAGTGCGAAGGATCTCCTTTGTTCAACAACTTCAAGAAACGTTCCCAGAAGTTCGTCAGAATGATAAAGCTTCATCATCTACCTTCGTGATCCTCTCCAGATTCGTCATCACCTTTCCAGATTTTGTTCTGGATCCACCATCACACTCTTATTTTGTTTCCAGATCCAATAGCGTATCAATCATCAACAAACATCAAATCTCAACAGATCTTCAACGCGTTCTTCATCTCAGTTCCAGAAGCTCCATCAAATGTTCATATGACTTTCTTTCCAGATCGCCTTCAGAACCAACCTCCAAGAACGCGTCTCCAGAAGAATAACGCTCAAACGTCATCAGATCAAGAACACCTTGAAGAGCGTCTCAGATTCTCAGTTCCATGAGGTCAAGGATGAATTGCGAGGGTTTTTTGCTGTTTATTCTTTCGTTTTGCAAGTGGTGAAGCCAAGGTTGAGCGTGAAGAGGAACGAGAAGAGAGGACGGAGGAGAGAAGGTGGTAGCGGCGGCGGCGCAGTGGGAAGGAGATTAGGGTTTTTCAGATGGAGAGAGGGAGAAGGAGAGGAGGGGTCTTGGGCCTTGGGCCCAGTCATACTTTTTTGCAGCCACGCCCCTCACGTTTTTGGGGAGAGTGGGCTGGGCCCAACAAAGTCCCCAAGTTTTGCCAGACATCCCCAGATTACACAGCACCCCCTTCTGCGTTTTTTTGGACAGGCACATTGGGCTGGGCCCAATTCAAATCCAGTTTTTTTTATTTTATTTTTCTGAACCCCTTGTATGGACTATAACACCCCCTCCCTTTGTATTTTTGTTTAGAATAAAAGAAATAGAAAAAAGAATTGATTTGGAAAAAGAAAAGAAAAGAAGTATAAAAAAATTGAAAAAAGAATTTGAAGAAACAGAAGAAATATTGTTGAAAATAAGGGAGAAAATATTCATAAGGAAATATTGTGAGGAAAAAATAGGAAAATATGTGAGGAAAAAAATGAAGAAAAATAAGAAAAGAAAAGGAGAAAAAGAGGAAAAATATTAAAAATAGGTTTAATATTTTTAAAGCATTTTCTTTTAGGGATATTTTCATAGATTTTATTTCTCGACTTTTAGGGATAGAATTAGAGGCCCATTTGTTAGGGGGCTATTTTCATTCAATTTTTCAAGATAGAATAGGATAGCGTTTCCTAGGAGATTTATTTCAGTATCCACCCATTGTAATCATTTTTTCCGAGATGAATAAAACGAGATTTGAGCTGTGGTCCGATAGTAGCCGAACTACAGCTGCTCTGATTCTTCGTACCAGACGAAGATATGTAGGCATAGGATGCGATATCCTAGCGAGCACACTAACGACTAACTTTTGTTCTCTCGCGGCTGTGCGATCGAGACTTTCCCGCTAACGACTAATTGAGTACCCTTTTTCTCTCTTGCCCAAGTGCATTTGAGACTCAACCATAGTTTTGACCATAGGTTCCCGACCCTGTGAAGCCAGTTGTTTTTCTCACTGCTGTGTGAGAATGTTGTCTAGCCGTAGTTAGTCTGAACTACGTAAAGCTCTGATCTTCCCTCCAGTGGAAGTACGTAGGCACAAGACGCGAGGTCTTGGCGAGCCAATTTTTCCCTGTAGTCCCGAACTACGTTGACTCTGACTTTCTCTCTTGAGAATACGTAGGCATAGAGTGCGACGCTCTATCGAGTCAATTCCCTTCCGTTTAGATTTAGCAGCCGTAGATAAGATTGTTTTGCATCCAGTAGACAACCCAAGCAAGCGTGGATCCCGTCGAGTACGACGGACGTGAGGGGTGCTAATACCTTCCCCTTGCGTAACCGACTCCCGAACCCAGGCTATGGTTGCGATGACCATACCTTTTCCCCGTTTTTGCGAGGTTTACTTCGAGCGTTTCCTTTCCCGCTCTGAGGGATAAATAACGCACGGTGGCGACTCTTCTGTCAGCCGGCGCCGATTTTCGCAGTAGCGACACCCATGAATAAGCATTAATGGTTTTTGCTTTTGAAATGCTCCAATGTTGAATTAAACCTTAATTATTTTCCTTGGATATTTGTGGGTTATGAATTATCTGTAGAAAATGGAGATTTGATGAGGCATGAAGGGTACCATAGCATGAAATTAGTTAGAAACTTGAATGAAGACTAGAAATAACTTAATTTCTAAGCATTGCTTAGAGTTGGAAGCTTTGCAACCAATTTGACATTCTTGCAAATGTCATGAAATTCCCTTTGTAATATTCTAATCTTGAATTCATGAATCTTGAATTGGTGGATTTCCCTTATACCATTATTTGAAATGGATGAAATCTTGAATTATGATCTTGCATTTTTATGTTCATTAGGAACATTAACCTTGAATATTTTTTTCAAGTAACTTTTCTTTGGAGAAAACTACATGAGTAGACTTTCCAACTTAGATCAAACCTTAGATGATGAACCCTTTCTTCCATGAGCCCATGATAAGCAATTTATCTTGTTTGAAATGGAAAACAAATGAACCGACTCAAACCTTAACTTGTAAACCCACATGCTCGATATGCGCTATAACGATGTATGATATAACGAATGTAGAGTATGAAAGGCTAAAGGTGAAAATGAGGGTGTGGCAATAGTTTTATGGAGTAGAACCAACATAATGTACTAGTTCTAAAGAGAAGTTACAATAGAGTTTAATCAGGTTTAAGGAGAAAAACAATCATAATATTGATAGTTCTACAAAGCATAACTAACAAAACATTTCTAAGAAGTAGAATCAACAAAGTGCATTGAATCATAAGGAGCATAATCAACATATTTTAAGCAGTTCAAAGTTTTAGACTAGGCTTTTGTCTAGTCCAAAGTTCATAAGGTGTTTTGGCAGCTGCTTTTGTTGGTACTCTATTTAGAATATAAGCTGCAGTCTTTAGTCTCTCTTCAGAGTGACTCTAGCAAGGTAGAATGACAAATCACACTCCTTACCATATCCTTAAGAGTCTGGTTCTGTCTTTCAACAACAATGTTCATGCTAGGTGATCTTGGCATGGTGTACAGTAGGACGATTCCATATTCCTCTAGGTATTTAAAAAATGCCATGGACGTTGTTCGCTTGAACTGTCATATCTGCCGTAATATTCAGCGCCACATTCAGATTTGACTTTCTTAATTCTTTTGTTGAGTTGATTCTCAACTTCAGCCTTAAACAGTTTGAACACATCTGATGATTGAGACTTTTCATGTATAAGAAATATGTACGCATATCTAGAATAATCGTCTATGAATGATATAAAATATTGTTGACCATTCCAAGAAGGCGTCCACAAATGTCTGTATGTATCAATTCTAAGAAATCGTAGCTCTATATGCACCACATTTGTTTGATTTAGTCTGTTTGCCTTTAATGCATTCAACAAAAACATCAAACTTTGTTAAGTTAATAGAATCTAAAATTCCATCAGGCACTAGTCACTCAACTCTGATTTTAGAGATGTGACCAAGGCGCTTGTGCCATAATGCTCCTGAATTATTATTATCAATTTCACGCTTAGTACCACATATTTCTACATTTAAGGATTAGCCATATGTAGTTATTGTGTCAAGAAAATATAAATTATCACGACTCATAAGTGAACCAGTTCCAACAATATTTGAATTAAAAGACAACTTAAACATATTATTCCCAAATGAATACAAATAACCTGATTTGTCCAAATAATAAACTCAAATTAAATTTCGTCTAAATGATTTCACAACAAAAGTGTTTTTTAAATCCAAATAAAATCCAGTACTCAATAATAATCTAAAATGCCCTAGAACTTCCACCTCCATCGACTTGCAATCTCCAACTGTTCGCACGAGTTTTATCACGGACAACCTCTGACCTCCCGACACGAGTTTACTTGCGGGACCAGCCAAACTAGCTCCATAAATCTTCGTTCTAGGTGCGTGAATTTATGATATACTTTGAATTTGTGATATACTTGATAGTTTTTTGGACATGCGTATGATGAATTTTAAGTAAGTAAATACAACGATGATTCTAATAAAACAAAGATAAAGTAGAAAAATGACATAAAAGTAAAGGCGTTGTTTTCATAAGATAAAAAGACTTGCTAAATTTAACTCAAACTGGTAAATATAAATGGACATGTTTGTAAATTTTGTAAGGAATGAGGAACTTTTTTCTCTCAGTGTGCGGTACTCAAAGTGTTTTTCTTACAATGCTAACAAAAAATGACCCTTTCTTGAAGCCTAACTTTGCTTTATATAGGCCAATGAAATAACCATCAGATTGCTTCCGGTGTCGCCACGTGTCAGGCCACTACTTTTGTAACTTCCCTCATGTTCTACTTTTTTTCAAATCCATTTCCTGCCAGGCAACAAACCCCTTCGTCAGCTGCCCCCTTCGTTGTCTTGGTCGACCATCACATGTCCCAGTCGACCATGCACCCTCTCCTGCGTTGTCGACTTAGGACGCCTTTTCCTGTTTCCTGTCGACTTCGACCCCTTCGCTGTCAATACTTTTATTTGGCTTTTTGCAGCCAATAAGATGCCCCACCAAAACCCAGGTCTCGATGGAGGATCCTGTCGACTGAGAGACTTGGTGTTTTAGACATCTAGCAATTGTCTGCGCCATCATTATCTCCTGTCGAATCGGCCATATGTCAGTCGCCTCCTGACGTGATGATGACGCCTTTCTACGCCACAATTTTCAAGGATTTTAATCATTTCTCCCACTTTACCACGTCAAAACCAACTCCCACTCATTACTCTTCTTTGAATGAGAAACCGAAAAGCCTTCGAGCCTCTTTGTTTCCAGCAAGTTCAACTATAAATAGTTCCTTTGTCTTTCTTTGAACCTTTTCCAATACTGCCTCTCTTGTTGCTCTTTCTCTGAAACCAAAAAACACGTTACAGTTCTTCCTACCACTACCTTCAATCGCTTTCTCACTTGCTTCTCAGACCGACACGACAGGAAACAACCCCATTGCATTCGTCATTTCAGAGGCGGATTCTCACAAACCTCTTCCCAACCCCACTTATGTTGATGAAGCTATGGTGGCCGCTTAGAGGCGTCAGATGATCATTCCCTTCGCAGTGGCTGGGAAGTTGCATACATTTCATGGCCCCTAACCATGAGGACATGCAAACGTTCTTTCCTGGTTTTCCATAACCATTCCCCTAACTTTCCGCAAGGGTGGCACCCTCGATTTAAAGTTTATGGAGCCAAAGACCAGGGTCTTCCGTTCGATGCCAACCTCAGGAAATAAAGACTATCTCGCATAGTTGAAGAAGGTCCAGAACAAGCGCCAAGACCAGTGGAAAAAGTATGGCATCTTCGACGCCATTCAACTCTCCAGGAAGGCTCATAGGGTCAACCCATGTTTGTTGCTGATGTCGATGTTCTTTTGGGAAGGCTTGACAAACACCTTTCAATTACCTTGTGGTATGTTGTTGCCTACTCTTTTCGATGTGGAGGCTATCGCTGGTCTTTCTCCCCTGGGCGAAACCTTCGACCCCACCCTAGAAACAGAGGTGTCCTTCGACTTCGACCCCGCTGGCTTTCAGAATTTCATAGAAGACCACCATGACAAAGATTCGGTCAAGGTGTAGGACGAGGAGCATATTGCTTTCTTGACCTTGTGGCTATCATATTATCTCTTTTGCACAGGCTCCTTACAGATAGCCAAAAGCGACATTAGTTTGGCTATTCAAATTCATGAGGGTCGACAAGTGGCTCTAGAAAAACTTCTGTTGGCCTCTCTGTATCATTCCCTGAGGCTGTCGTCTCTAAAAATTTCTCAACTTCATGAAACCACCAAATCTCTGAACGTGTCGGGGCCTATGTGGTTACTGCAACATTGTCTAAATGCCACCTTTGAATATCAATTGGGTTATCCTGCATCGACCACGATGCAATGCCTAAATGAGGATCGACCGGTGGAGGGGGTTCAACTTGCCCTTCTGACCATGTAGGAGACTTCCAACAAGACACTCTTTATGAAATACCTTACTATGTTTGCTGAGGCAAGCACTTTTGTCCCTGGAATGGCCCCCTTCGCGCATCGAAGATTTGGGCCGTCTTAGTTCCAAAACCCTTTTCCTGGTGCTGCCCCCAGAACGGCTGCACTGTCAAACTCTATATGGAGAACTTTTCTAACTTCAACAATGTTATCGATTCAAGCAACATTGGTTATGGGTTCATGAGTTACTAGTCCAACCTAGTTACCCAACAATTTGACATGAGCCAGATGCTACAACAACCATTAGTCCGACATCCTGCTGACATCGTGTGGGCTGGTCGAAGGCTCAACTTGGCAAGACATAGGAATTGTCTCATGTTCTCTAGGTCGACTCAACATCTGGAGATGCCCGTCTTCTGTTATAAACCATCGTTCTTTACCACCGAAAGTTTCAATGTCTGGTGGTTGATAGATCTAAAATATACTGTTTATTTGACTCGATTTCGTGCATGTTGTTTAGTATTTTATTTCCATTTTCTTGTATTATGCATTTATTTTGTTTCTTTTTCAGATTTTTGTATTTTCAAAGCTACTCGAGAAGAAATGAAGAAAAACGAGCTAAAAACCCTACTTTCTGAGGAGTTGTACACATGTCTTCCACCATGGTGGGCGCCATAGGGGATGCCACACATTAGATAGAAGCCAACTGCTGACAACTACCACATCTCCCACTCCTTTACACCCTGGTTCATGTGGTGGGTGCCACCTTCACACGGCCATTTCCCTTCCAAAAGGAGTTGGGGGGCATTCCTGTATTTACATGTACTTTCCTACCACTATAAATAAAAGAGTTTTGTTTCATTTCAAATCACCCAAGCTTAGAGAATAGAACTCAAGCCATAAATTTCACCTATTGTAAAGTGATAAACTTCTCACATCGAGGGGTTATCACACTGTATAATCGAGTCTGTAATCGAGTTTGGAGCACTTGGGTAGAAGTTAATCCTGCCTCCATTTTATTTCAATCTTTTTACTTCCAGTTGTACAAGATTTTAAAGCCTCTCGTTTAGAGCAGGTTTCTGTCTATTTATTGCCTTTTATTTATTTACCCGCCTTTATTTCCCACACCCTTTATTTCCCGCACCGTTTATTTCTTGCACCACACTTTATTTATTTACTTACCCGCACTTTATTTACTTGCATTTGTTTACCATGTCCGGCTAAATCTTAAGGGCTAGGATGCGAGGATTATAGTTATAATTAGTATTCCACACGGTTGTCGGTAGAATTACTTAGGGGTTGTTTTAACTTTTAACACTTATTTTCTGTACTTAAAATCTGTTGGGTAAGATCAAAAGTCGTCCAACCTTTAGATAAATTTGGTTAGTTTTGACTGTTCCAAGGAAGCGAAAGTGCTTGGCTCAATCAATTAGGGATCTTTAATGTTTAAGAAAAACGATTTTAAAACTGTTTTTGAACGCGTTTATGGATTTAAAGTCCGGTTCGCAAGAACCTCTTTTTGTTAGAAATTCAGGTTAAAATACTTTTTGACTAAGTCAAGAAACTATATTTCTTAAAAATAGGTTTATTAATCCTAACACAATCCGCACCTTTTTATAAGTGACAATAAGAGGGGTCGATTAGGGATAAACTCAGTTCTGAATACGCGAAAGCGACAATTCCCGTTAAATTAGTTCTTTTCATGAGTAGAAAATATTACCCCATAAGGAATCCTATATGTACACATCTGGAATAATACGTATCTATATGAATTGCATCTACGCCTGTTGCTTTATTATTGAATTTATTTGCGCACTTTACTTTTATTTCGCACAATCCAATCCTTTATTTGATTTGCCTTAGATAAACACCGTAACAATAGTAATCGATAGATTGATAATCTTTTATATTACTTTGACACTATTCGTGCACTTGCGAATCACCTATCATGTTGTTGGCGCCGTTGACGGGGACCAATTACGTCAAAATTCCGTACCCTATTGTCACATCGTCTAGACTAAGGCTATACCCACCGGTCAATGCAAAGAACTCGCAGCACCGGTACTCTTATAGATCCTTTAGAAGAACCTGAATGTTACACTCGCGCTGGTATCTTATTTTGTAGAATTAAGAGAGCTATGGGCGTAGACTGCTGAAGGTGAGAAAAACACTTAGAAGAGGGGGGGGGGGGTTGAATAAGAGTTTTAAGAAATATGGCAATTAAAACAACTCAAGATTTTTATCCTGGTTCGTTGAACTTAACTACTCCAGTCCACCTTATCAAAGATGATTTGCCTTTCTCTGCAAGGACTTAATCCACTATTGATCAACTGATTACAATAGAAATCACTAAGAGCAACTGTCTTAGTCTTCTTAAGAACTACTGACCACACCTTGGTCTTCTTAAGGAACTTCTTACAATTTAATGTAAACTAACAAGTGTTTGAATGCTTCTAATAAGCTGTATCACAACTGTGATGTTTACACTTAAGATTAAGTACAACAAAAACTATATGGTTTTATGAGAGATCAAATGAGTAAGATCTTGGGAGATTTTCTCTTTGGATGAATCAAACGTGTATTTCTTTCTGAGTGATCTAGCAATGAGCAAAAGATGAGTAGTGAATTAGCAACCTCAAAATGTTGAAGTAGTTCTCCTTTTATAGCTTTTTTCAAAATGCCTTGAGTGATGCGCAGCTGAATATAATATTTGATTGTATGACTTTTCATCACCAAAAGTATGGGCAGAGATATGCTTTCTGCAGAAAGGTATGGTTGTAGAAGCCTTGGGATTTGCACCACGTCACTTCTTTGGACAAATTAGCCGTTGGTTACTTTGGAAGTAGCACCACATCTAATCAAGTTTACAGCTTCTTCAACAAGCTTCCTTCAAGATGAAGTCTTCATAATCTGCACTTCAGAACTTGTACTAAGCATAAAAGGTATGGAATGCTTTAAGATGATCAGAGCTTAAGATGAATGATAAGTTCAGAGTCTTGATAGATGATTAGATCTTTGATGTATCAGAGTCTCAATCTTGATTAGAGTCTTCATCAGAGTATGCAGTAGTATGTGCTTTGAGCGTGAATATTAATGATAAGAGTCTGGTTATCAAAGCGTCTGAGTTTGTAGTAAAAAGAACTTTAGAGTCTAATAAGATCAGAGCTTTCAGCTTTTGTATACTTCTTTTATTAACACTTCGGATCATTTTGTAGCTTCTGCTTCAGATCCTTCTGGCAGCGCTTCAGAATCTTCTGATAGCCTTGCATCTGATGCTTCAGAGCTTTGCATAGTTTCTTTGTACTTATGTATTTTGCTTCTTTAATAGTATTCAATTTTATACCTAAAACAATAATACTTGAACAAATTTTAGAGTGTATATTTTCTTACTACAAAATTCCATAACAGTTATCATCAAAACATAGAGATATAAGAAACACCAATATGTGTTCTAACAATCTCCCCCTTTTTGATGATGACAAAACATAGGGAATTTTGTTCAATAAAGAGAAATAAAATAAATAACTCCCCCTGAGATTAAGAATCTCCCCCTGAAATGAATACTCTAATAGAAGAGAACACTTCCCTTTTTGCTTGAGTATATTTCAGAACCTGGTAGAAATCCTTGTTGAGAGAAAGAATCAGAGCTTGGATGCTTTCCAGAATTAGAGTCTGATAATTTCTTTCAAAATGAAGAGTCTGGTGTATCTTCCAGAATCAGAGTCAAAATTTGCTTTCAAGGATCAGAGCCTGGTTGGATAATTCTCAGGGTAACTTCAGATCAATTTTGTTAGATGAAATAATAAGATCTGAAAGTCTTAAGATTCAATGTTAGATTAAACCAATGTCTGAATTTCATTTTAGTATTTGCTTATGGATTGAACAATCAAATTCTCTTTCTCCCCCTTTTTGTCATAATCAAAAATAATTTTAAAGACAGAAAAGATAACAGAAGAAGAGAAAAATATAACACATATATGAAAGACAAAACAACCAGATTCAGTTAGATCAAAATAGCACAAAGGCATAAGAAGTTCATACAGCAGATGATAGAAAACAAGTGCAAAACAAGAATGCAACGTCATGAAAAAGAAAACTAGGGCTGGCGAGAAGCAATCAAGGTCAGAAGATCCGTAATCTTAGCAGTGGACTCTTCTTGCTTGGCCATCCAAGTCTTGATCTCTTCAGTGGTCTGTTCCTGTTTTATCATCCATGTTCTGATTTCCTTGACTTCTTGTACAACATCTGGAATCTCAATCTTCATCTCAGATGCAGAAGGTTCAGAAGCTGATGTAGTTGCCATTGGATGATCAATCTCCATGTCAGATGCAGGAGTATCTTCTATCATTGCAAAATCTTCAGCAGGAGTATCTTTTAGAAGAAGCACTGGAGTTGTGATAATGTTCAGCAGAGTCTGTCTGACCATTTCAGCAAACTTAGCCTTTGTATCATCAGCACAGAGTGTTCTGAGGACAGATGCAGCAGAGTTGAACTTAGATATGAATCTGTTCCAAGAAGCTTCAGATTCAGCAGGATCCATACTAGCCATGCACTCTTTCTCCACAGAAGCAATTCCCATACGTAGTTCCTTCTTGAAATCCTTGAACAGAGTAGAAACATCTGATCTGGGTTTGGGGTTCAGAAAGTCATCTATGGTGACAGGTTGTGATGGTTCAGGAGGTGTTTGAGTTTGTTCAGGAGGTGGGTGATCAAATGATGGATGTCCAGATGGTGGTTGTTTAGATGGTTGGGATATGGATGTTTGTGGTTTAGATGGTTGTGGTATGGATGCTTGTGGTATGGTGAGTTGAGGAATGGAGGTGTCAGCATCAAATGGTGTTGATGTAACAACATCAGATGAGGATGACATAAAATCTGTGAAGTTAAATTTGAAGTGAAGAGGGTTGTCAGATGCTGGTAGATCAGATGATAGTGGTTTATAGGGATCAGGAATTTGTAAGCTAGTTGGTGAGGGAACTTCAGATTCATCAGAATCAGATGATTCAGTTGAATGACGTGAAGTTGAAGAGAGGACATACATGGTTGCAAGTGGTGATACATCCAGAATGTCTTCAGATAGTTGTTGGACAGATGGTTCAGGATTTTTGATGGTTGGTTCTTCTGGTGGTTGAGTAGAAGAGAGTGGTTCAGATTGTTTTTGTTGTTCTGATTGTGATTGTTGTTCAGAGAATTGTTGTTTTTGTGATTCAGATGATGGTTGTTGTTGTGGTTCAAATTGTTTTTGTTGAGGGGGTTGATGTTCAGATGATTTCTGTTGAGGGGGTTCAGATGGTAGTTGAACAGAAGATGGTTGATAATGTTTGTTAGGAGATGAAATGGGTTCAGATGAATGAGGTTCAAATGATTTAGGTTCAGATGGTTTAGGTTCAGATGGTTTAGGAGGAGATGGTGGAGGTGAAGGTGAGGATGAAGGTACATATGGTTTGGGATCAGATGTTAATACCTGGTGAATTGTTTCTCTGATTTCTTCCACAGTAGCTTCTGGAGGATTTTCCTTTTGCTTCTTGTCTTTCTCAGGATTGTCACCAGTATCAGAGGCTTTCCTCTTGGGTTGTGCAACAGATCCTTCCTCAGCCTTTCTCTTCCTGCGCCTTTCTCTCAGAAGATTTGGCAATTCTTCTCCTTCCTTCTGCACTATGTTAGCAGGCAGAGGAATACCATCTCTCAAACATTCAGCAATGTATGTCAGAATGATGTGCCTAGGTTCATCAGCACTGAACATAGGAAAATCTGCTAAAGGAATTCTCCTTCTGCTGACTTCTTCAGAGTGAAATTTCTTGGGTTTTCCAGCAAGCTCTGAAATGACCTTCATTCTTTTTAGAGTGTTCCCATTTATGACAGATCCTATAACATAAGACAGATCCTCTGTCACTCCAACATCAAACAGATGTTTCACAAGACCATTCTCTGTTAGAATGTCTGATATCAGTCTTCCCATAGGGATCCACGTTCTGATTTTTCCAGCTTTAACCCTAACTTCTTCTCTTGTTTCTTTGATATGGTTCAGAAGATGACTGAGCAGAAGATAAGGTAAATCCACCTTCTTTCCTTTCCTCATACAGAACATGAAGTACATTTGTTCTGAATTTACATAATCTGGTGAGTTAGAAGATTTCCTATGAAAGATTGAACTCATGAAGATCTTAGCCCAGATTCTATAAATAGGTTTCAGATCTCTGACCTTGTTAGAAGGTTCCCCAGAAACACAAACTTCTTGAAAAATGTCAGCCAAATCCACACGATTAGTAGCCATAGTTGTGATTCCCTCAGTTTCCTTATACTCAAGTAGTTGTCTGATTAATTTTTCCGTGATGACAATTTCCTTCCCAAGAACAGATGAATGAATAAACTTAGGGCAAACTTGAGCGTGTATCCTGAATTCTTTTACCAAAGCTGGATAAACAGGACCCATCATCCTGTCAAAATACTTTTCCTAGTTCTGAGCTTTGATGGTTGAAAGGAGATCAAAACCATTTTCTTTGATGGATTCAAAATCCACAAAGTTCTCACACAAAACTTTAAGTTCTTTGATTGGAGTGAGAAGAGTTCTTACAGGTGCTTTGTACACAACAGCAGTTTGGGATGAACCAACAGCATTTGGAGATGATGCAGCAACAATTGAAGTTTTCATCTGAGCAGGTGTTGATGAAGGTGAAGCCGTTGATGTTCTTGAGATGCGTCTGGGTTTACGAGAGTCTTTTGGGTTTTGAGATGAGATGGAAGCAATAGAGAAGGCAGAAATGCATATGAGAGATGAAGAGAGTGTAAAGTGTGATTTGTGAAGTGTTGTGAGAATTTATAAAAAAAATTTAGGGCAAGCAGAAAGACACACAATCTCAAGCGTGCACAAGCATTGAATGAAGTGAAACATAATCAAATCAAGCATTTAATGCAAGGAATAAAATCATATCAAGCATTTAAGATTCTGACAGAAGGGGGGGAAATTAAGAGATTTTGGATTTTCAAAGCAATACCTCAAACGTCAATTCAGTATGGTGCACTCTACCTTTCTAGATTCTGAGTTACACGTGTTTGCTTGCATGTGCCTCTAAAACTCTTTGAGAAATGAAACGTTAGGCACCGTTCAGATCCTCTGAGCCTTGTTAGTTCAGATTTACACACAAATAAATAAACACAGAATTGAACAGAAAAAATACTTCAGAGTTTAGACATTTATCATCTGAAATTTTTTTTTCATCTGATGAATATTTTATTCTGGACAGAAGTCCATACTTATATTTTTCAGAATGAATTTAAATCTATCTTCAGCAAGGGGTTTTGTAAAGATATCAGCCCACTAATGATCTGTATCTATAAAGTTTAAATTGATAATTCCCTTCTGAACATAGTCTCTGATGAAATGATGTTTAATCTCTATATGCTTAGCTTTAGAGTGTAAAATAGGGTTTTTAGATAAGCATATAGCAGAAGTATTATCACAGAAGATAGAAATGTTACTCTCAAAGATTTGATAATCTTCCAGTTGACTTTTCATCCAGAGCATCTGGGTGCTACAACTAGCAGCAACAATATATTCTGCCTCTGTTGTTGAAAGTGCAATTGTGGGTTGCTTCTTGCTGAACCAAGAGATCAGATGACTTCCAAGAAATTGACAACTTCCAGAAGTACTTTTACGTTCTACTCTGTCTCCAGCATAGTCAGCATCACAGAATCCAACTAATTTATACTCATCAGATCTTCTGTAACACATACCCACATTAGTAGTACCTTTCAGATACCTTAGAATCCTCTTAACAGCTGTTAAGTGTGATTCTCTAGGATCTGATTGGAGTCTAGCACACAGACACACACTGAATAAAATATCAGGTCTTGAAGCAGTCAAATATAAGAGAGATCCAATCATACCTCTGTAAAGTTTTTGATCAACTTTCTTACTTACCTCTTCCTTACCAAGTGTGCTTGTAGGATGCATTGGAGTCTTTGCCAATTTGCTTTCATTCAGATTGAACTTCTTCAGAAGCTCTTTGACATATTTAGTCTGGTGAATATATGTGCATTCTGGAGTCTGATTTACTTGGATTCCCAGAAAGAATCTAAGTCCTCCCATTATGCTCATTTCAAATTCAGCCTGCATAGACAAAGCAAACTCCTTTCCCAGCATAATATTGGTAGATCCAAAAATAATATCATCCACATAAATTTGACAAACTAGTAAATCTTTCTTAAATGTTTTATAGAAAAGAGTTGTGTCCACTTTGCCTCTGATAAAGTTCTTTTCCAGAAGAAAATTACTTAATCTTTCATACCAAGCTCTGGGAGCTTATTTCAAACCATAAAGAGATTTTTTGAGTTTGAAAACATGATCTGGAAATTTATCACTTTCAAAACCAAGAGGTTGATGGACATAAACTTCTTCTTCTATAATACCATTTAAGAATGCACTCTTAACATCCATCTGATATAGAGTGATGTTATGTTGTGCAGCAAATGAAATAAGAAGGCGTATATATTCTAACCTTGCCACTGGAGCATAAGTTTTAGTGTAATCAATACCTTCTTGTTGACTGTACCCTTGAGCTACCAGCCTTGCCTTGTTCCTTACAACTTCTCCTTGCTCATTTAATTTATTTCTGAATACCCACTTTGTTCCAATAATGTTGAAGCCTTTTGGTCTAGGAACCAGATCCCACACATCATTTCTTGTAAATTGATTTAGCTCATCTTGCATTGCAAGTATCCAATCATTGTCACTCAGAGCTTCATCCACAGATGTTGGTTCAATAATAGACACCAACCCAAGAAGTGATGTTCTAGATGATCTGATAAACGACATTGTTCTTATAGGGTCATCTTTCTTCCCAATAATCATTTCTTATGGATGAGAAGCCTTGATTCTGGATGATCCTTTAACTGTTGGTTCTTCAGAAATATTCAAGTTATTCATCTGAGCAGCTAATGGAGTTACATCTGGCGTAGCTTCTTCTTGAGCTTTCTCTACCTCTGGTTTCTCAGATTCTATGGGAATAACTTCTCCATTTGCAAAGTTTTCAATCTGCTTTGGCTTTTGATTGCCAAGCTTATCATCAAATCTAACATGTATAGATTCCTCCACAATCTGTGTCTCAGTATTGTATACTCTGTAGCCTTTAGAGCGTTCAGAATATCCAAGCATGAAACACTTTTGTGCTTTAGAATCAAACTTGTTAAGATTCTCTTTAGTGTTCAGTATAAAACAAATACATCCAAAAGGATGGAAATAAGAAATGTTTGGCTTTCTATTCCTCCACAATTGATAAGGAGTCTTTTCGAGAAGAGGTCTGATTGACACTCTGTTCTGAATGTAACATGCTGTGTTAATTGCCTCTGCCCAAAAATGTTTTGCCATGTTAGGCTCATTGATCATGGTTCTGGCCATCTCTTGCAAAGTTCTATTTTTCCTCTCTACAACTCCATTCTGTTGTGGAGTTCTAGGACAGGAGAAATCATGAGCAATGCCATTTTCATTAAAATATTTTTCAAAATGTTTGTTTTCAAATTCACCACCATGACCACTTCTGACTTTAACAATTTTGAAATCTTTTTCAGTTTGGACTTGTTTGCAGAAGTCAAAGAACACAAAGTGTGACTCATCCTTGTGTTTTAGGAATTTTACCCATGTCCATCTGTTGTAGTCATCAACAATGACTAATCCATACTTCTTACCTCTAATGGATGCAGTTTTCACTGGTCCAAACAGATCAATGTGAAGTAACTCTAATGGTTTTGAAGTTGAAACAACATTTTTGGATTTAAAAGATGATTTTGAAAATTTTCCTTTCTGACATGCTTCACAAAGAGCATCTGAGTTGAACTTCAGATTAGGAAGTCCTCTGACCAGATTAAGCTTATTAATCTGAGATATACGTCTCATATTAATATGACCCAATCTTCTGTGCCAGACCCATTGATCCTCATTAACATACATAGGGCATTTAACATTCTGAACCTTAAGTTCTGAAAGACTAATTTTATAAATGTTGTTTTTCCTTTTACCATTAAAGAGGATTGAGCCATCCTTTTGACTAAGAGCTTTGCAACACTTTTGATTAAAGATAATGTCATAACCATTGTCACTTAATTGACTTATGGACAATAGATTATGAGCTAACCCTTCAACAAGCAAGACATTAGTTATGGAAGGAAATTTACCATTGCCTATGGTTCCAGAGCCAATTATTTTGCCCTTCTGATTCCCTCCAAACTTGACATCTCCTCCAGATCTAAGCTCCAGACTTTGGAACATAGACCTTTTTCCCGTCATATGTCGTGAGCATCCAGAGTCCAGGTACCATGACTGAAGTTTTGACTTTGCTGCTAAGGATGTCTGCAACATAGATTATCTTATCCTTAGGTACCCAGATTTTCTTGGGTCCTTTTTGGTTAGTTGCATTAAATCTTTTTCTGAACTTCTGTCTTTCAACATAAGACTTGTTCTGATTAGCTTTAGATTTATTAAACACATATTTGTTCTAATTAGAACTTGTGTGTTTAATATCATTTAAGTGACCAAATGTAAATTGAGAATATAAAGGAGAATACTTGATATCCAGTTTATCTACAAATTTTGGATTTGAATCTTCATAAGAGAAAGATTTATATCCAACACCTTTTCTATAGTTTCTGCTAATACCATAGATCATTGAAGCCATTTTGCTTCTATCTAGGCTTTTAGTTAGAAACTTCCTGAAACTATAGTCATACTCTTGTAAAATGTTTTTAGAGCATGGTTCAGATTTTGAATCAGAGTTTAGTTAAGTAGTTTCTAAATTATTTTTCAATTGAAGATTTTCAGCTTTTAGTTCAGCTATTTCTGATTCAAACTTGTTAATCTCAAATTCAATATGCTTTAGAAGCGTTTTGTATTTGAGTTTAACTTTACTATAGTTTTCAAGAATATCAGATAAACTTTCAACTAGTTCCTGTCTAGAAAGTTCAGCAAATACCTCCTCAGAATCAGATTCTGATTCTGATCCAGATGATTCAGCACTGTCCTCAATGTCAGCCATGAATGCTACATTTGCACATTCCTCTTCTGACTCTGATGACGAATCAGATGCATCTGAGTCATCCCAGGTAGCCATCAGAACTTTCTTTTTGTGATCTGACTTTCTTTTTGGGTTCTCCTTCTGAAGCTTTGGACAATCACTCTTGTAGTGCCCAGGTTCTTTGCATTCATAGCAAAAACCTCTCTTTTTCCAGATCGTCTGTGTTCAGAGGATTCTCCAGATCTTCTGTATCCAGAGTGTTCTCCAGATCTTCTGTTCCTAGAAGATTCTTTGTGTTGATCTGGTTTTCTAAAGTTCTTGAACTTCCTTTGCTTATTCTTCCAGAGTTTATTGATTCTTTTGGATAGCAAGGATAATTCTTCTTCATCTTCAGAGGCAGACTCTTCAAAGCTTTCTTCTAATACCTACAATTCTTTAACAACTTTATTAGATTTTAACGCAATTGACTTACCTTTCTTTAGAGGCTCATCTTCCTCTAGTTCAATCTCATGACTCCTTAGAGAACTGATTAGTTCCTCCAGCATAATCTTGTTCAGATCCTTTGCCAGCTTCAGAGCAGTGACCATGGGTCTCCATCTGGTTGGCAAGCTTCTGATTATTTTCTTGACATGATCTGCTGTAGAGTAACCCTTGTCCAGAACCTTTAGGCCAGCAGTGAGAATCTGGAATCTGGAAAACATTGCTTCAATAGATTCAGATTCTTCCATCTTGAAAGCTTTATACTTCTAGATCAGCGCCAAGGCCTTGGTTTCTTTGACTTGAGAGTTCCCTTCATGAGTCATCTTCAGGGATTCAAATATATCAAAGGTAGTTTCTCTGTTGGTTATTTTCTCATACTCAGTATGAGATATAGCATTTAGCAATATAGTTCTAGCCTTGTGGTGATTTCTGAATTCCTTCTTTTGCTCCTCAGTCATTGATTTTCTGTCAACTTTCTTGCCATTCCCATCAGTGGGATGAACATATCCATCAATAACTAAGTCCCAAAGATCAGCATCAAATCCTAGAAAGAAACTTTCCAGTCTATCTTTCCAATAATCAAATTTCTCTCCATCAAACATGGGAGGTTTTGTGCTGACTCTTTCTTCATATTTGTTGTTGTTGGGTGTTGAAGTTTCAGCAGCTATAATGTATATCAACCAAGAGTATCAAGAGTTTTTCCCACTGGATCTTTTCTGGTCACGGTTATGTGATAGCACAAACAGAACCGGAGCTCTGATGCCAACCGAAGGTGAGAAAAACACTTAGAATGGGGGGGGGGGGGGTTGAATAAGAGTTTTAAGAAATATGGAAATAAAAACAACTCAAGATTTTTATCCTGGTTCGTTGAACTCAACTACTCCAGTCTACCTTATCAAAGATGATTTGTCTTTCTCTGCAAGGACTTAATCCACTATTGATCAACTGATTACAATAGAAAGCACTAAGAGCAACTATCTTAGTCTTTTTAAGAACTACTGACCACACCTTGGTCTTCTTAAGGAATTTCTTACAATTTAATGTAAACTAACAAGTGTTTGAATGCTTCTAATAAGTTGTATCACAACTGTGATGTTTACACTTAAGATTAAGTACAACAAAAACTATATGGTTTTATGAGAGATCAAATGAGTAAGATCTTGAGAGATTTTCTCTTTGGATGAATCAAACGTGTATTTCTTTCTGAGTGATCTAGCAATGAGCAAAAGATGAGTAGTGAATTAGCAACCTCAAAATGTTGAAGTAGTTCTCCTTTTATAGCTTTTTTCAAAATGCCTTGAGTGATGTGCAGCTGAATATAATATTTGATTGTATGACTTTTCATCACCAAAAGTATGGGCAGAGATATGCTTTCTGCAGAAATGTATGGTTGTAGAAGCCTTGGGATTTGCACCACGTCACTTCTTTGGACAAATTAGCTGTTGGTTACTTTGGAAGTAGCACCACGTCTAATCAAGTTTACAGCTTCTTCAACAAGCTTCCTTCAAGATGAAGTCTTCATAATCTGCACTTCAGAACTTGTAGTAAGCATAAAAGGTATGGAATGCTTTAAGATGATCAGAGCTTAAGATGAATGATAAGTTCAGAGTCTTGATAGATGATCAGATCTTTTATGTATCAGAGTCTCAATCTTGATTAGAGTCTTCATCAGAGTATGCAACAGTATGTGCTTTGAGCATGAATATTAATGATAAGAGTCTGGTTATCAAAGCCTCTGAGTTTGTAGTAAAAAGAACTTCAGAGTCTGATAAGATCAGAGCTTTCAGCTTTTGTATACTTCTTTTATTAACACTTCAGATCATTCTGTAGCTTCTGCTTCAGATCCTTCAGGCAGCGCTTCAGAATCTTCTGATAGCCTTGCATCTGATGCTTTAGAGCTTTGCATAGTTTCTTTGTACTTATTTATTTTGCTTCTTTAATAGTATTCAATTTTATACCTGAAACAATAATACTTGAACAAATTTTAGAGTGTATATTTTCTTACTACAAAATTCCATAACAGTTATCATCAAAACATAGAGATATAAGAAACACCAATCTGTGTTCTAACAACCAAAGACCCCTTAAGGATTTCGCCCAACCATCTAATGACGAACCTAACTCTAGTATTGTGAACCCCAATATTCCTGCTCACAATTTCGAGCTAAAACCATCCCTACTACAATTAGTGCAACAAAACCAGTTCGCGGGACTCGCTACCGAGAACCCGAACCAACATTTAAAAACTTTTATCCAACTAGCTAACACTTTTAAAACTAACAGTGCTACTCCTGAGGCGATTAGGCTAAGATTATTCCATTTTTCTCTTAGAGACAAAGCCCTTACATGGTGAGATTCCCTTCCATCCAATTTTATAACAACTTGGGAAGACCTTAGGAGAGTTTTCCTCGCTAGATATTTTCCCCCGAGCAAAACATTTGTTCTTAGGAACCAGATAACCAGATTTACCCAAAACCAAGGTGATCTCTCTTCGAGGCTTGGGAAAGATATAAAGACCTGTTGAGAATATGTCCACACCATAGCCTAGAATCATGAAAAGATGTGTTGACGTCAACCTAGTGTTGAACTGGGAGAAATGTCACTTTATGGTCACCGAAGGTATAGTTTTGGGACATATAGTTTCCGAGAGAGGTATCGAAGTAGATAAATCCAAAATAGAAGTGATTGAAAACCTTAAACCCCCTAACACTGTCAGAGAAGTCCGAAGTTTTCTTGGACACGCTGGTTTCTATCGGCGTTTTATTAAAGACTTCTCTAAAATAACTAAACCTTTAACCGTCCTCCTAATGAAAGATGTCGAGTTTAACTTTGACAAAAAATGCCTGGAAGCATTTAACTTTCTAAAACAAGCTCTGATCTTGGCACCCATCATTCAACCTCCAGATTGGGACCAACCATTTAAAATCATGTGTGACGCTAGTGACTATGCTGTAGGAGCTGTTCTAGGAAAAAGAAAGGATAAGAAATTACATGTTATATACTATGCCAGTAGAACCCTAGATGCTGCTCAGCTTAACTACGCTACCACAGAGAAAGAACTTCTTGCTGTAGTTTTCGCTATGGATAAGTTTTTATCCTATCTGGTAGGAGCCAAAATCATAGTTTATACAGATCATACTGCCATCCGTTACTTATTGAGCAAGAAGGATGACAAACCTAGGTTACTTCGATGGATCCTCCTGTTACAGGAGTTTGATCTGGATATTAGAGACAAGAAAGGCACGAAAAATGTAGTTGCCGACCACCTTTCTAGGCTCGAGTATCTAAAACCAAACCCACTCCCCATTAATGATGATTTCACTTATGACATGTTAATCGCTAGGATAGAAACCATAGAAGAAAGCAACCTAGAACCTTCTAAGAACCTTGAGATATCTCTAGCAGTAAGCAACGTACCTTGGTACGCAAATTTTGTAAATTACCTAGCTGCCGACATTATACCCCCTGATCTTAATTACCAGTAGAGAAAGAAGTTCTTTAGCGATGTAAGACACTTTTATTGGGACGAGCCACTCATTTTTAAGAGAGGCACAGACGGTATTTTCCGCCGCTGCTTCCTAGAAGAAGAAGTAAGAAAGATAATAGAACATGGCCACTCTGCACCTTATGGAGGAAACTCTAGCACATCCAAAACTCACGCCAAGATTCTTATAGCAGGCCTGTTTTGGCCAACAAGGTGGCGTGATATACACACCTATATAGCCAAATATGGCCGGTGCCAGTGCTCTGGAAACATCTCAAGACGTGACGAAATGCCTTTAAGGAACATCAAGAGGTAGAACTCTTTGATGTTTAGGGTATAGACTTTATGGGCCCATTTTCGTCTTCCTTAGGAAACAAGTACATCTTAGTTGCAGTTGATTACGTGTCTAAATGGATCGAGGCCATAGCCTCTCCCACCAACGATACACGTGTAGTCATTAAGCTATTTAAGAATTACATATTCCCTAGATTCGGAACTCCCCGTCTTGTTATCAGCGACGGTGGATCACATTTCATATCAAGAATCTTCAAAAAACGTTTAAGAAAATATGGAATCAAGCATAGGGTAGCAACATCTTATCATCCGCAGACTAGTGGCCAAGTAGAAGTATCCAATAGAGAAATAAAACAAATCTTAGAAAAGACGGCCTCTATATCAAGAAAAGATTGGTCTCAAAAGTTGCAGGATGCACTATGGGCCTATAGAACCGCCTTCAAAACCCCTATTGGAACAACCCCTTACCAACTAGTCTATGGAAAATCTTGTCATCTCCCCTTTGAATTAGAACACAGGGCCTATTGGGCCATAAAAACCCTAAACTTTGACTATTTGACTGTTGGACAAAACTGCATCCTTGATTTGCATAAACTAGAAAAACTCCGCCAATCTGCCTATGAAAACGCAATTATATATAAAGAAAGAACCAAGGCTTGGTACGATAAGAAGATCGTAAAGAAAGATTTTCATGTAGGAGACCATGTTCTCCTGTTCAACTCTAGATTACGACTCTTTCCTAGCAAGCTCCGTTCAAGGTGGACAGGTCCCTTTATAGTTACTAAAGTTTTACAATCAGGAGCAGTCAAGATCCAGAACCAGTCATGTAGCCCATTTGTTGTAAACGGGCAGAGATTAAAACTCTACGAAGGAGGAGACATTCCCGACGATTACTCCAGCCATACCTTGATTGATCCACCATTACCTACTTCAGACATATAGGTTTTGTTCGCCAAGCTAACGACGTTAAACAAGCGCTGCCTGGGAGGCAACCCATGGTTTTCTTTATATTTCATCCTTTTTTTATTTTATTTTATGCTGTTTTCTTTTAAGTGCCAATTAACGGTCTATGATGATTATGCTTTCAGGTTTTCTGAGTTTTATTTTTCAGGATGCAGCAGCATGATGACATGCACGTTGCCTTCAGAGACGACAGGTAGAGAGAGAGGTACTCGATTCTTTGACAGTGTCATATGGCACCGATCCGGTATCCAGATCAGGCCTGCATGGAGGCTCTAGGGATCGAGCCCAGCGTACAATTCCTCTATCATCAGCTCCAATGGGGCAAATATGCTGACGAGCTGCACCAGACTTACAGGCACCTCACATTAAAGTTTCTCACCTTGTTCCACCATGAACCATACGTCAACGAGGAAGGGCTGGCTACATTCAAACTTTTTGGGAGGGAGTACGCCTTCATCAACAAGGGATTCGAAGACCTACTTGGATTTTCGACCACCCCTGATTCCATTCCTGACCTCCCAATGGGCTACTTTATGAGCAGAGACATTGATCAGTTCTGGCAAGATATTACAGGCGGAGGAAGCCTAGATCCATCGACTCAGCTGTCTCCGGTAATCCATAACCTGACTATGAGGTATTTTCAGATGAACCTGGCTCACACCTTTCTTGGAAAGGAGGACTCCGACATGCATGTTAGCGAGGAAGAGATATTCTTCCTATTCTGCGCAAACAGGTTACGCCCAGTGGCATGTGGGAACTTCTTGCTGAATAATTTCGAAGGCATATATAGATCTTCTGAAGGAGTTATTCATGTGGGAGGCACCGTCACTCATATAGCCATTACATTGGGACTGACTAGCCAGTTGCTGCATCTGACCCCTTATTGTGGACCTACATTGCTTGACATTGATATCTGCTTGGATAGTGGGCTGATGCGGAGAACTTCTTTTCAGCCTGATACTTTCAAACTTCTGATTGATTACCAAACTATCCATTATTTTACAATACCTGACCCAGTTGTGACCAGTGTACACGATCCTTCAAATTGAAGTTACGCGTTAGAAGGCTATGGAGAGACGATCGGTTAGCCACGTACACCGCCCTCAGCGGAATACCATCCTTCACCACCATCTCCAAGGACGACAGTGTATTCTAATAATCATGCATTGCAAAGGACCAACTTGCACACCCAGATAGCAGCATTGCGCATAGAGATAGTTCGACTCCAGCAGACAGTAGCCGATCTCACCTTAAAGTTTAAAATTTCAGACATGACCCATTCCACTGAGACAGATATTCTGTATCAGGAGATCTCAGATTTACACAGAGAGCTGCACTCACTCCGTCATCCCGATCAGTCTGACGAGCAACCAACTCCTTGATGACACTATTTCATTACTTTTTATTATTTGCTCCGCTTTTATTTTCATTCACAGACTTATTGCATTTTCTTACATTTTTATTTCATGACATCTACCTTACCGTATATATATATATATATATATATATATATATATATATATATATATATATATATATATATATATATATATATATATATATATATATATATATATATATATATATATATATATATATATATATATATATATATATATATATATATATATATATATATATATATATATATATATATATATATATATATATATATATATATATATATATATATATATATATATATATATATATATATATATATATATATATATATATATATATATATATATATATATATATATATATATATATATATATATATATATATATATATATATATATATATATATATATATATATATATATATATATATATATATATATATATATATATATATATATATATATATATATATATATATATATATATATATATATATATATATATATATATATATATATATATATATATATATATATATATATATATATATATATATATATATATATATATATATTTGTGACCATTAATATTTCATGCAATTTATTTTTATTTTTATTTTTGTGTTTTTTATGTCGAAATTATGGAAAAAGAAAAAATATATATATATATATATATATACAGAGAAAATTAGTGTGCCAGGACAAATGATTTCTACTGCCATCACACCCCCAAAAATCAAGAAGGAGCACCAAGGCCCAAACAAAACCACAAAATCCGGCCCAACCACCTTTCACAAGGATAGCGCCCGCCATGGGGTCTGGACTATATGCGGGACAAAAGTTGAGAAACCACCATTTTTGAACTCAAAACCTCCAAAAACCCATTTTTGGCTACACGAAAATCATCCCCAAAGCACCAAAAGTTCATACTTTCATCTTCCACTCACCAACCCATTAACCATTCCAATTTCCATTTTCACTTCCCCTTACCAAAATCCATCAAAAACCCATTTTTACAAAACTCCAAAAAAATACCCATTTTTCATCATCTTCCATCTCAAGAGTTCATCCATGGAGTATGAAGGTTACGTCTTGCGCCAAGGGAAACATGGAGAAAGACAACGGAAAATCCTCGAAAAATTGCAAAGTCGGGACATCGCCTCGACACGGTACGTGGATGATAACTGTCTGTATTCTTTGGGTATCTACCATAGCGTTTATCACTTATTAGATGTTCTAAGATTGCATGAGATATTTGGTAGACAGAATCCTACTTTTGAGCGAATGACCAGGGAATTCTTGAGTTCCCTGATTTATGTTGTCAGACCCGACACTGCTAGTACCGTCGGCACTGTACAGTTCTGAATGTTTAATGTGGAATATGCTTTTAGTACTGATGAACTCGCCGAAAGGCTAGGACTGCCTTTTGGTGCGGGTGCTATTTGTGAAGCACCTCTGGATTCTGAATAGCCTGTGGAGGCATTTTCCTTCTGGCACAGGTTGTCAAATTTCACTATTTTATCTTTCGAAGGAATACTTGCCTCCAGAATCCATAACCCGGCCATCCGCATGTTTGGCTACATGCTAGCCTGTACTGTTTTTGGCCGGGAGAATCCTAACAAGGTAAATGCAAAAGAGTTACTATTATTGTAGGGGTGCCTTACAAATAGAAGATTTAATGTGGTTCCGTTCATGATTGCCCATATGAATGCCTCTATTAAGAGCACTAGGACCATAGCCTTCGGAGGACTTATTACGTCAATTGCAAAGGCTCTGAACCTAGATGCTGAGATAGCCACTTTAGAACCTCTCCCTCCTCGCATAATTAATTTTAAATTCTTGAAAGATATGAAATTGTGCAAAGTTAGGAAGGAATGAGACTTCGAGCTTATGATACACGGGAGGGCTATCCCATCTGTCGTTCTTCCTTGCACTAGACGCACGGACGTGACTCTCGAGGGAAACTAGACCTATGATTTAGATGCTCCACCCATTACAGGCCCAGTACCCCTCAAATATTCCAGTTGGAGACGGCGATGATACTGATGACGAGTATGACCGGCGAGAGCGATCTCTCGATCATCCTATACCGCCTCACCATGTACCATAGACACACACTGCACTGTCTTCCTCTTACCATTCTACAGGTACCGCTTCTGGCTTTTATATATCTGAGCAGATATGGCGAGAACAATTAGCCAGAGAGGAGAGAGGCGACAACTTTCTCACCACCATTCAGCAACAATTATCTGAGAATATGAGATTCATGCAAGAGTCTCAGCAGAAGATGAGCCAGTCCATGCAAAGCATTATGCAATCTCAAGCTGCTCTGACCACCCGATTCAACGCATTCGAAGCTTCTCAGAATGATCATCATCGCAGCAGATCCCGCCGCCCTAGGTACTCGCTGCACGTTGGCGACAATACTGGCAGCATGCCTTAGGCACCTCAGGTACCTCGTCCCTTGCTTATTTTGAAACATTGGGGATAATGTTCAATTTAAGTGTGGGAGGAGACTTCATTTATTTTCCCACTTTATCTCGCATTTTTATTTCTTTTATCGCTTTCTATTTTATTTCCCGTCTTATTTTTCTTTTTCGTTTTTTTAGAACATACTTGTACTTAATGAGTCATTCTACAGTATACCTTTACTCCCTCATTACGTTGCCCCACCAAATTTTTTTTTGACAAATAGTGTACTATCCTGAAAAACATTTTGGGCTTTGAGGCAAGTTCATGTTAGGATGCAGATGATTAGGAAAAATTCTCTTTGAAACATCAATATCACTATAACACCTTAGGCTTCACAAATGCAGAAATCAACCCCGATACTCTGCCTACCCTGGCCTTAATAGAATATCCATAGTAAGTCCTTAGTAATTTATCCTAGCAGTCAGCTCCGGCCAAAGCGTTATCTAAGTGATGGCTCGATGAAAATAAGTGAATGATCGGTATGCTAAAAATAAAATAATTACAACTCGGGTATAGGTAACCTTCACAAGGTCATTTAACCCAAAAAGTTGTTGTCACACCTTCATTTTCACCTTTAGCCTTTCATACCCTACATTCGTCATATCATACATTATTCTATTGCATGTCGAGCAAGTAGGTTCACGAGGTAAGGATTGGGTCGGTTCATTGTTATTCATTTCAAATAAGAGAAATTGCCTATCATGGGCTACATGGAAGAAAAGGTTCATCATCTAAGGTTTGATTCAATTTGGAAAGTCTACTCATGTAAATTTCTTCAAGGAGAAGTTACTTGAAAAATATTAGGATATTCAAGATCAATATTCCTAATATACATGAAGTGCAATGCCTAATTCAAGGTTTCTTCCTCCAACTTTGTTTCAAATTATTGATCAAAGGGAAGTTCAAAAGCATGAGTCAAGATCACAAGTGCATAATTCAAGATTCCATTCATTCCAAATAATGGTATAAGGGAAATCCATCATCCAAAATTCAAGATTCATGAATTCAAGACTAGAATATTACAAATAGAAATTTCATGACGTTGCAAGAATGCCATTTGTTACAAAATCTCCAACTCTAAGTAATGTTTAGAAATTAATCTATTTCTAATCTTGATTCAAGTTTCTAATTAATTTCATGTCATGGTACCCCTTCATGCCTCATCAAATCTCCATGTGCTACATACAATTCATAACTAATTAAACCCACAAATATCCAAGGAAAATAATTAAGGTTTAATTCAACATTGGAGCATTTCAAAAGCAAAAACATTTATGCTTATTCATGGTCAATTTCAAGGCATTTTTAAATTGATCCAAAACAACCCCATGACCAACTAATTCCCAACCAAATAAACCATGTCACAAAACTTGAGGAACTAGATCATGTTGGTTCACTTACATGCCAAAATTTAGAACTTCAAAATGCTGTCAAAAGGAGAGGCATGGACCACAAGTACAACCCAAGAACAAGTGAATAAAGGAAGGCTATGTAAAAAAGGCAGGACTAGGAAAGTGCAGCAGCAAAAGCAAAAAGGAAGCATGCTAGAAATGGAAAGAAATGGGGATGCACCAAGAAAGTGGTAATAAGCATTTCCAAATGTAGAAATTATGAAACTTGAAACATGTGCAAACTTTATTGTTTTGGTACAGCAGCAAAAGTGCAGCAGAAAGTAAGATTTTTAGGGGAAAAGGTGCATCAAGAAAGTGGCTTTGGACATTTCTAAGGGTGGAAATTCTGAAGTTTAAAGACATGTGCAAACCCTAATGTTTTGGATATAAAAAGAAAAGCAATAGCAGTAGAAAAGGGGACATTCACAGATTCGGATTCACACACATTGATATAGAGAGATTGAGAACAAATAAACATTGAAAAAACCAGAAAAAAGAGAGTAAGAAAAAACAGAAAAAGGATTGAAAAGAAAACTTTGAGAGAACAAAAGGATGTTAGAAAATCAGAAGGAGGAGGACGTCCAACAAAGCCATTGGTGTTGAAGGAAGCTAGTAGTTCTTGGGTATCCTTCCTTTAAACTCTCACCTCTTTACTTTTTGCACGTTTTTATTTTCATGTTATTTTTGTTTGTATTGTATGTTGTAATAAGGTCTTGATATGACCAAGAAAACACTGTAAAAAGAAGTAAGAAACAGAGATAGAACATTGTTTAGGTTGCATAGTGACATGAGTTGAAAAACTCAAGATACTGTCACATTCGCTAGCCAGTTCGCCTAGCGAACTTTGCTCTATTTCCCCACTGTTTCCATAAAAAACGTGTGTTCTGGGCAAAACAGCATGAAGTTCGCCTAGCGAACTTTTTGTTGTTTCTTTCTGTCATGTTCGCTGGCGCCTTTGCCTAGCGAACTTTGCCTTATTTCGTCTCTGTTTTCATTCGCTAGAGGTTCGCCTAGCGAACTTCTTGTTGTTTTTTCTGGGCAGCTTCGCTGGCATCTTCGCTGGCATCTTCGCTGGCATCTTCGCCTAGCAAACTTTGCCCCCTTTCGCCTCTGTTTGCGTTCGCTGAGAAGTTCGCCTAGCGAACTTCTTGTTATTTATGGGTAGCTTCGCTACAACATTCGCCTAGCGAACTTCCCCTTGTTTTTCTAGTTTTTTTTCCCAAAATTTTTTTTGTTTTTTTTTCATGTTTTGTGTTGTTTATGCCGACTAACCCAATGTGGTTGCATGGCCTTTGTATGTGAATGTTTATGGTTATTTTTGACCTTTGTTTCAAAGCTATTTAAAACAAAATAAACTCTCGATTTTATCGTTCCATTTTCACCCTTGTAAGTCGTCCGCCTTGTGCATTCGCCATCGACCTTGTTCGCATCACTTCAAACATTTTCACAAACAATAAAACCCTTAATCCAACATCAAGTGGTATTTTTCTCATAAACATCTAAAACATAATAAGGATACGATTAGGATTATATGCCATGAATTTTAAAGTGGTGGAGAAGGAATGAGAATGGAACCCTCATACACTCGTTTCAAATGATTTGAATACAAGGCGCTCGACTTGGTTGTTAGAGACACTACAACATTTGTTGTCTCTGGCAACACTTTTTTAGGTAACATGTAATAATTGTTGCCTTAAATTCGTATAGGTAATAATTTACGGTTGTTGCCAAAAATATATTTGCAACCCTTGATAATTGTTGTCTATAATACTTTTCGGAACGTTTTTGGAACGTCACTCTTTTATTTTTTTTTGCAACGATTGTTAATTGTGCCATTAATTGCTTTTGGGAACGAGTTTAAAGCGTTAATATATTATTTCTTTAGCAATGTTTGATAGTTGTCCCCTAAAATAGTTTTGGAGACATTTTTAAATCGTTACATTAGTTCTAATAAAAGGCTACATTTCTTCAATGTTGCATAAAATTTTAACATCATCAAATTTTTGGTGACAATTATCTTCCCTCCAAAACTTATACACTAAAAAACAAATATTTTTCTCGAAAATTTATTTAACATATATATATATATATATATATATATATATATATATATATATATATATATATATATATATATATATATATATATATATATATATATATATATATATATATATATATATATGTATATGTATATATATATATATATATATATATATATATATATATATATATATATATTAAAAATATTCTAACACATAATAAAATAATATTTAACTATAATAATATATAACTATAATAATATATAACTAACACTTAATATTTCCCTCTAAACATTATTAAAAAAAATTTAAACATTATTAAAAACAAATATTTTCCTCTAAACATTATTAAAAAAAATTGAAATATAAAAAATCATCTATTATACAACATTTCATTTTGCAATTGCATTTAATTTGGTTTCTCTCTCATTTTTTCCATAAAAGAGATCCACCAGATGTACGAAAGCTCCTTCCAATCTCTATCGGAGCGCTTTTTCAAGGACGTCATCGACCACTAGTAAAGCTTTAACATGTGCGGCTCGACTCGGTTTGAAACCGAAGCTTATTTTCCACTGCTTTTCATCTCTTAAAGAACCAAGAATTGGAAGAATTGCAGAAGCAATTGGGGAAGAAGCAGAAATTCGAAGACGTTGTTTCATCTCTTAATTTTCTGCTCCAAACCACATATCCATCAACTTCTACATCTCTCCGTAAATCCGTATGCTCCTTTCATTTCCATTTGAATTTTGTGTAATTTTGTGTGATTAGGTTAATCTTGCCTAAATGTTATTATTGTTTAATTTGATGCATAATTTGAAGCTTATAATTTGACTGTGGTGTTATTGGTGGTGGCAGTTTTATACTGTTATATGCCGAGTTGCTACGGTGTTGAAGACGAGATATACAGCGCCCGGTTTCTGGAGTGCTGGTTTAGGCCTTTTTGAGCAGGCTATATTATTAGTTTCAGAATCTTCTGAGAAGGAGCACTTAAAGGCTTGCATTGCTAAGGCCAGGAAACATTTGCATCTAGAAGATGACCCTTCGCAAACTTTGCGACCTGCAGAGACTCGTGAAAATAGAGGTGATTTTCTTTTAGTATCTTCGTGTTGATGAGTTTTGTGGTTTCGAAGATTTTAAGTAGTTTGCGTTTGCCTTCCTGTGATGATTGCGTTTTGTGTTGATTCATGATATCTTTTTGAGGGGCACCTTACGGTAGATCAAGAGCCACCACAGCCTGAATGGTTAGTGCAGGCAAACCTTTTGACAGCAGCGGCTAGACTATTTGAAGCGGAACCCTCTCAAGGTTTAGCAACTAATGAAAATATGGCAGATGATGTTGCTAGTGTGCTTGAAATGCTTATAGAATGGAAGAAGTTGTGCCACTTGTATATTTCTGAAATCTTTCATGTATCTCTGATAACAACTTCTCCATTTACCACTTTAATCCTCAGTTGTTTGTTCTCCTCTAGAAGTTCAACTTTATCTTTCTGCAAGATTGCATTCTGCTCTTTCATGTCCTCGAACTCTTGCTCCAGGATCTTTTTCTCTGACTTAAGTTTTTCTTCCTCAGATTGATGCTGCTGGAGTGAAGCAAGAAGGACAGAGTTCTCAACAAGAAGATGTTGATTCTCCTCCTGGCTTTTCACAAGAGAACTTTCCAATCCCTCAATTTTTTCCAATATATGTGATATCTCTCGTTTGGCAGGCCTCTTTTAGCATTGAGTTCTCATTTTGTAGTTTTTTAACAGATGCTGCAAGAGAATTAGGATTCAAACCTAAATTTTGTAGTTGTTCCAGCATAGCCTGATATCTCTGATTCAAGTACTGTATATCATCCTTTATTTGGCGAGTTTCAAGCTGGAGGGCGTTTCTTTCTTCAGCATTTACAAAGAACTCCCGTTCAAGTTTCTCTTTGATCTCCTTCAACTTAGAGATTTTCATTTGCAGTTTCTTTAATGACCTGGTGGAAGAGAAGTTAAGTTCATGGAGAGTCTTGTTTTCTTTCACAATCTCTTTCATCTCTTCCTTGAAATCTTGTTTGGAAAGTTCCAAGTCCTTCAATGTCAGAAGTCTATATTTAAGCTCCAAAGCAAGATTTCTTTGCTCCTGTTGTGATTGAGAGTACAACTTCTGTAGAGTCTGTAGAGCAGATTCAATTTGAATAAAGTGAGAATGCTCTCCATGCATCACAATCTTCAATCTTTCTATCTCAGTATGCTTTTCTAAAACCTCTTGATCTTTCAATGCTATTTTCTTCACTAAATTTTCAGCCTCTAACTGAAGATTTTAGTTTGATTTTTTTAGTTGTTCAGCTTTTTCTTGCGCATTCATAATTTCATTCTCCATTGAAGATATTTTCTTCAGGCACTCATTGTAAAGGAAAGCAAGAGACTCTTTCTCTTCATTCAATTCAGTAAGTTTCTTCCTCAATGCTTTGATTTCCAGTTCTGCTCTTCCAGTTTGCTCATTAGCATCCTGGAATTCTCCTCAACAATTGTTATCTTGCCCTCCAACATTGGAATCTTTTCAAGACACAGCTTATATGGAAGGAAAACAGTATCCTTCTGAGCTTCCATTCTAGTAAGTTCTTGCTTCAGATTTTTGGCTTCAATTTCTGCCGTAGCAACTCTGTTATCAAATCCCTTGGCTTCCAGCTGAGCCAGAGATAACAATGTTTCTAGTCTAGCTATACTTTCTAGACACTGGTTGTACTGAACTTCACCAGCATCCTTCTCCGCTTTTAGCTGATTCAGAGATTCCTTCAAAATTTCAACTTCAATTTCAGTTTTACTCGCTCGTTCATCAAGGCCTTCAGCGTCGTCTTGTGCCTTATTAAGATCACTCTCCATTTTGGACAACTTCTCCAAACTCTTCTGGCACTGAACAAAGAGAGCATCCTTGTCATACTGCATTTTGGATATGGTTTCCCTTAAGTTTATTGGTGTTATGTTACAGTTGCAATTGATTTAAAAATATTTATTTTGTAGGTATTCCAGTCATGCTCGTATGTGGATGGCGCGTATCAGGACTGAAATAGTAGAACAAAAATTGGATGATTACCAATCTGCAATGGTTGATTAGCACAACTTTTTTGATGAAACAGAAGCCTGCCATGGTGTTGATATGAGCACCTTGGTAAAGCCTTCTAAAGAGGAGCATAGGAAATACTATCTACAGGTAAGTTTTAAACTTAGTACACTTTAAGTGTATTTGTTATGTTTCAATTAAATTAAATGAAATTTTGGTTATGGTTGGAGTTGTTGGTTCTACATCATGTGTTGACTTGTAGAGACACAGGCTCGACATGCTCTACAGGGCTGAACAATTCAAATCATCATGGGCGAATAGTAGGTGTAGGTGATTTGTGTCAGCGTGGTTGGTGTCGTATGAGTAGAGCTTTAAACAAGAGTCAACCCCTTATTAGAAGTGACCAACAACAGAATCTGCAGTACCAGTAGTATAAGAGCTCAAGCTTCAGGTGATAAACATGCTCCAATTCTCATGCTTGTGTGTATGTGTGTTTTTGACATGTAGGAATGTTTAACATGTGTGTATCTTCACCTTGGAAAAAAGGAGAATTTGCTTGACTTTATAAATTTTGGTATTGACAACAGTCAACACAGGCTAACACCTGCCAGCCGCCAGATGACTATATTCTACGGAGGTCAAGCTCATGTTTTTGATGATATCCACCCACATAAGGTCAGGCCCCTATTCTTGACATGGTGTATTTGTTTACTGCATTTTATGAAATACGGCCTGGAATTAGTTTGTATTTATGAGTTATCATGTTGAAATAAGCTCATGTACGAATATTGGCAACAACTTTTTCATCTTCATGATGCTGGTGTTGACCAGTCTTTTATTGATACTACTCTTCCTGTGTTTCTTTATAAAGCTATTATTGGATTGAAGAACCCTTTTGATTGTGTTGTTTGTTTGTGTGAATTTAAGCTTTTGTCTCATTCTACTTGTCCTCTTTGTAGAGGTAACTTGCTTCATGATTTCAATACGAACAATAGTTTTTCACCTATTGTTCTTGTTCTAGAATCTGGTAGTGATAGTTCTAGGGAAATTGTTCCAGAAAGAGATACTTCTAGTGTTAGTGTTACCGCTACTGCTATCGCTACTACTGCTATAGGTACAGGTGGTAGTGTTCTTGGTAGGACTAGTTCTGTTATGACAACGAATTCTGTTACGACAAACATTTAATGTCATGGGGACACAACTTGCAACAACACTAACTTGGAAATATTAGAATACGACAGACATTTTATGTGGCAGCACTACAATTCACTTCTCAATTTTAATATACCATGACTGCAATGATTTTTACCCGTCATATGCTATAACTCTTCAGTTTCCTTAAGTGCATTGCATCGTCAATTTCCTTATTCAATTGCCGAATATACCCATTATTAAATTAAGCGAGTTTGCATTATTCCCATTATGGTGTGATTTCCGGTAACGTTGCCTTTGAATCAAAGCTTATCTGTTTATCTAGATAGGATCCACTGAATGGGTTGAACAAAACCTTATCAATCTTTGTTCCAAAGCTGTAGCATACCTTAATGTGGATTGTGTTGTTCAAGGCCCTGGTTTCTTTGTTGGCTCAACTCCTCAACTAGACAGTCTTATTCGCGAGGTCACAAAAAAGGTATTTTAAGTAACAATCATTTACTAATGCATATCCAAACGTACACTTTTCTTGCTTTTGTATTTTAGTAATTCTAAATTTTAAAATCTGCATTTACTTTAATTTCAGGTCAAGGATCCCGACTCTAAGGGTGTATCAGTATACGAGACATGGTCTGCTTCCGATGAAGGCAACAATGTAATGCTTTTGTTACTGTTTTTCAAGTACTTGTTTGCATTTACTGATTATGCATTTATCGTCGATTCGGTAGTGTTGTTTTAATAGCGTGTGCGTGTGTACATATATGATACTTGACATGTATATGACAAACACACTTTAATGCTATTAAAAAAGCGGGTTCAGTTTTGTTATCATATTCTCATTACTGTTTTTCAATTTCTTGTTTGATTTGTGTATTTGTGTATAAAATAAGATATTTTTCTGTTATATCATAATTATTATTAGCTAGATAGATCGAGGTATACTTATGAATTATAATAATATTAGTATCACAGAGAAATTAAATCAACAAGAAATTGACATGGGAACTGCTGCTCAAAGTTCTTCAGAAATCTATACAAGTGTTAGTGAAAAGGGTTTTGCAATTGATCATCACTCTTCTGGTTCACCTGAATTAGATGCAGGAGCAAAGTTTGTTCTTGTATCTCATGGTTAGTAGTGTTCAAACTATAGTATGTTATTGTTGTTACTATGTTGTTGATTAATTTATTATATGGTTGTGTTTGTAGGATCATGGTTACATTGTGGTTATCATTTGACAACATCTATTGTTGGACCTGTGATTCTTACACTTCCATTTACATTCACTCTTCTGGGTTGGTTTGGAGGAATGATTTGGTTGATTCTAGCAGGAGTTATCACATTATATTCGTATAATCTTTTATCGCTTGTCTTAGAACATCATGCTCAGCTCAGTCGTCGCCAGCTTAGATATTTTAGGTTAGTTTCTATCTTCAATTTCCTTTACTACTTTTTTTTTTTTTATCATTGGTTAGATCACCACCAAGGTGTAGCGCAAGTGGTTGATGAGCTACTCTGATTGTTGACACTGACATGGTGGACACGTCTTGTTTCAGAGGCGTTGAAAGACTCGTAATTTGGTTGAGAATGTTGTTGCAGGACCTAGATGGGCAAGATACTACATAGGGCCTCTTCAATTTATCATATGCTTTGGGAAAGTAATTGGTGGTCTTCTTGTTGGAGGAAAGAGTCTCAAGGTAGTAACATGAAAAGGGTCATTTCAATTTTCCCTTTTATAGCTTTTATGAATTTTTCAAAATTTTCTTAGATATAATAAAAATGTTGACTTAGATTGGTAGAAACTTCAGGTCAGTTTGTAGATATGAAAAGGCGAGCGATGAATGATAGACCGATGAATGATAGACTAATGCTCACAGAAAAAGGCTTCTTAGATGTAGATGGACTTAAAGGAAAACAGTGGTTCAAGCATCTTGTGAGTGTGTTTATTTACCATGTATCATGGATACACTGATTAAACCTCTTTAACTGATTTAAGTTACTATCTTGAAAGTTAGAAGCAGTCTGCAAAATGTGAACTATATATTGTGCAAGAGTGTAGCTCATTCTTTGTGAAACTTCCAAACTCGATATACGAGATTCTTAATATGCTACTCGGAACACCACTATGGCTGCAATTACTGAACTGCCACTTTGTTTCACATTGTTAAGTTTGTATTCTTTTGTCATATGCTAGTTAGCTACTTATCACTTTGTTTAATGCTCCTGTATTACAGGTGTTTGGGCATCCGAATGATGCTGAAAAGTTAGAGTTTTTATTCTACAACTAGGTCAAACGACATAAGTGAAAAAGAAAGATTACCAGAAATTCAACATGAGATCTGGTGGGTTACTAGACCCATACAAAGAGCTACTTCTGCACTGTGAGGAGAATTCACATAAAAACTAATATGAAAACTGATCTATAGAATAGATGAAAGAGTCTATATTTATGTTTTACATGTACATATTAAGTGTTTAATTTTCCCCACAACAATAGTATAGTGGTCAGCATTTTCATCTGTATAACTGTATATTAAATTAACAAAAGGGAAATCAATATTTCCATCATTTTTGTCTCTTGCATTGTGTAATTGTTAATTCCAATATGCTTATGATAAATATAATCTTACAATTTTCACTAGTTTGAAATTTGCATTTTTTTTCTTACTAATCTGGTTGGACAAATGATTATTAGTAATTTGATTGCGACATTTTCTTGCGACTATTTTCTGTGATTATTTCCTGCGAATTTACCTACTAAATTAATTACCCACGAAGGTTTTAGCTAAGAACGGAAAAGAGCAGGAAGAATCGCAGGTAATACATTTGCTGCGAAAATTTTGTCAAAATCCGCAGGAAAACTGAGTTTTTCTAGTAGTGACACTTACTAATTGTAACCGCATTAGGAAACACTTGAAAAGCGTTATCTCAGAGGCCACGAATAACCGTCCCCTATTCTTGTTGTGGCAACACTTAAAAAGTGTCGCCTCAGAGGCCATGAATAATCGTCCCTTATTCCTTTTGTGGCAACACTTAAAAAGCGTCGCCTCCGAGGCCACAAATAATCGTCCCCTATTCCTTTTATTTAGGCAACATTTTTAAAAATCGTGCCCAAAGATCATGAAAAAACGTCCCCTCAGACAATAGGCAACGCTCGCACAGGAGACACCTAGAAAATGTCCCCTATTGTTTTAGGCAATGTTTTTCAGAGTTTTGGCATCGTTTATCAGTGGTTGCTGGAGAGCCTAAATGTTGTAGTGATTCATCAACTCATCAAAGGATTGCCTGATGGCAAATGGTTTAACAAAGTATGATATTCATTATGTTTCCCAAAAAGCCATTAAGGGAAGTGTTTTGTCGGAATATGTTGCTGAATAACCAATTAAAGACTATCAGCCGATGAAGTTTAAATTTCCAAATGAAGATGTCATGTTTCTGAAGATGAAGGACTGACGAGGGTCCTGAGATTAGATCTTAGTGGAAGTTGGTTTTCGACGGTGCTGTCAACTCATATGGCAACAGAATTGGGGCGATTATTACAACTCCTCATGGTTCCCATATACCGTTCACTATCCGATTAACGTTCTCTTGCACTAATTATGAAGCAGAATATGAAGCGTGTATTATGGGTTTGAAAGAGGCCATTGATCTGAGGATCAAGAATCTTGATGTATATGGCGATTCAACGCTAGTTGTTAATCATATTAAAGGAGAATAGGAAACTTGTCAGGCCAACTTGGTGCCATACAAGAACTATGCTAGAAGACTGCTACCATTTTTTGACAGAGTTGAGTTTTATCAGGTGCCTAGGGATGAAAATCAGATGGCAGATGCATTGGCCATGTTAGCGTCAATGTACAAAGTGAATTTCTGGAATGAAGCTCCAGCTATCACCATCATGCGTCTTGATAGACCTACCTTTGTGTTTGCAGTTGAAAAGGCATCAGACGGCAAGCCATGGTATCATGAAATCAAGCACTTTCTCAAGAATCAAGAATGCCCATTTGGGGCATCTAGCAAAGATAAGAAGACTCTAAGGAGGCTAGCCGACAACTTCTACTTGAACAAGGATGATGTGTTGTACAAAGGAAACTTCGACATGGTTTTGTTGCATTGTGTTGACGAACATGAAGCAAACCTGTTGATGGAAGAAATTCACGAGGGTTCCTTTGGTACTCGTGCCGGTGGACACGCAATGGCCAGAAAATCGTTGAGAGTTAGGTATTATTGGATGACTATGGAATCTGATTGTTTCAAATATGATAGAAAGTGCCATAAATGCCAGATTTATGTTGATAAGGTGCACGTTCCACCGACCCCTATGAACATGTTAACATCTCCTTAGCCCTTTGCTATGTGAGGCATTGATATGATTGGAAAGATTGAGCCAACTTCTTCTAATGGGCATCGCTTAATTTTGGTTGCTATAGATTATTTACAAAGTGGGTGGAAGCAGCCTTATTTGCTAATGTCATGAAGCAGGTGGTCACCCGATTCATAAAGAATGACATCATTTATCGTTCTGGAATCCCGGAGCGAATCATTACTGATAATGGTTCAAATTTGAATAACAAGATGATGAAGGAATTGTGCCAGAGTTTCAAGATTGAACATCACAATTCTTCTCCGTGTCGTTCAAATATTAACGGTGCTGTTGAGGTAGCAAACGAGAATATCAAGAAAATTATGCAGAAGATGGTTGTTGTTAGTGCCATGATTGTATGAGTACCCATGGTCCTATGATTGGATATTTTTTGGTAAAACAGGACTCTGCACTAATGTTAAGGAGGATGTCATTACCATAGTTATGACATCGCTAAAGGAGCAAGCAGGAGCTGATGACAAAACTGTTGACATGACCAATATCATGTTATTGATATCTGGTGCAGCAGGAGCTGAAGACAGAAATATTGTCATACTGAATATCATGACATTACTGTCTGGCATAACTGGTGCTGCTATGTGGATTGATAAGGTCATCTCATCAAAGTGTGATCCTAAGGTTGTTAGGAGTGTAGTAGCAGCTATCTTAGCGAGGTGTGTAGCCACAATAGGTTAAGTTGTGATGAAGTTCCTCACAGGTGGTGAGTGAGGTGTGTTGTCATGTGACTTAAGCAGGACATTGTTGCACCACAACAGAAGGAGCTGCTAGTGTTTATCTCTTGACAAAATTGGTTTGGATTGATGAGACCATGTTAAAAATACCTCATCAATAAATATGTCAAGGCTAGATTTTAGGAACAAGAACAGATTGTCTTGGTATTCATAAAAGGATCTTGGAGACCTTTTAGGAAACTCTAATATACTTGTTTCTAATGTTATTCTGCAGAAGATTAGGAGGAGTCATGATTGTCATGAAGAAGATTCTGCAGAAGTGGTCAGCAGGGCAAACTGGAAAGCAAGTTTAAGTGAAGTTGAATGCCATGACCAATGTTATGACATTGATCGTATGACATCAGGTAGCTGACGTGCACAGTAGGCATGTTGGTTTTCTGGTATAATGTGTGAGATAGCTCAGGCTAGAATTCAGGAGGCTTATTAGGGTTCCTAGATATCTCAGGAAAGATTATAGGCAGTGCTAACCATATCATGAAAAGACATGATCTAAATTGAAAGCTCCTTGAATTGTGGAAATTAGTTTTACTTTGTTAAAACTAATGTTTGTTACTTTTAAACGGCCCAAGCCCAGTCTGCACTACTATAAAAGGAGGAGCAGAAGCAGAGGAAATCAAGCACTCAGATCAAGAAAACCCAGAGTGTAAAATAAAGGTATAGGGTTTGAGAGTCCCTTGTGTGTAAGTCACTCTTTGTATCTTTTGATACATTGTGGTAGACATATTTGTAAGTGAAGAAGGCTAGTCTTCACGTGTGAATTCTGTTTAGGAATACTTGTACTACAAGCAATTGTCTGGTGGATAATTGCATTTGATAGGTAGATTCTAGGCTGTGTCTCACTCAAAGCTGTGAAGGAAGAGTGTGTGAGTTCCTTGATCAAAGCTGTGAAGCAAGATCAAGGTGTGTATGAAGTGTCTCTTCATAGTTATTATGTAATTGTGTAATGAAATCACTATTGTGTGATTGAGGGGGAGTGAGTGGGTATACTCAGGTACTAGAGTGTCTCTAAGCTGAAATTGCATTGGGTAGAGATTAAGTGAGAAGTGTAAACTGGTTGTTTGACTTTGAATTGATTCTGCTAATAGTGAACTTCCTCCCTGGCTTGGTAGCCCCCAATGTAGGTGATGTTGCACCGAACTGGGTAAACAATTACTAGTGTTATTTATCCTTCTGCACAACTTAAATGGTTAGATAAATAGGTCTGTCAGCCTGCAGATGTCACAACAGAGGTCATGACGTTGGTCATGACATTGGAACAATTTAAAGAAATTTAAATTGTTCATTATCTGTCCTCGTCCTTGTTTCAGCAGAGATCAATGTTCTTGGGACATCTAAAATCTGCATACCAGAATTTCAATTGGTATTAGAGCAGGCATCCTGTCTGTTCTGGATGAGATCTTGGGAGATACTTTCTGGTGTTTTGGAACAAGGAGAAGTTGTAGTTGAGTTGCTGAATGTTTGAGCTACTGCTCATGGAGCTAAAGAGAAGCTTGTATTTGTTGTTGTGCCATCTGATATAGGAGCTTCTATGACCTGTTGTATGTTCTGCCTAAGAAGGAGTGACTACTTCTCTTCTATGACCTGATGAATGATCAGACATCTTGTTTAGGGCACGTTCTTTTGGTGGTTTCGCTGCATATTTCTCTGGTAAAAGAACTCTAATGCCCCTGGGAGAAGACTGGCTTATATACAGTTTATGGCTGTGGCAGATTGCTGGAAGTTGTGCTTGAGCTGTTGCTTGGGTTGTTCTATTGTGTGGGAGGTGATTTATTTTCACCACTCATGTCTTGCAAGGAGTCTATCAGCAGAGGAAGTCATAGAGAGGTTGAGTCAAGGGTGGCAGCCTTGGTGGTTCAACATTAAAGATAGTTATACTAAAGACTACTCTTGGTATTACTAAAGTATGGATGATCCAAGTCTGGCTTATGGAAGAAGGATCACTTTTATTGCACAAAGCATCTGGTCCTTGGTTTGTGTGGTCAACTTCAAAGGTCTGATGTTCAACCAAATGTTGAGACATTCGATCAATAGAGATTGTGCAGAATTCTGTTGATCCATATATCAAAGGAGATATAGCTGGATCTGTACTCATTCTAGTAAAGTTCTTGGCAAGAAACTAAGGCTAGAATGGAGTGAAGATGAAGACAATTTGCTCTATAAGAGTATTGGAGTGCAACAGTTGTGTTCTAGTTTCTACTAGAAGCACCTGATCTATTAGCTAGAGAGTTTCCTGGCAAGAAACTTGTCTAGAAGATGGTGTTGGTGATAGCACTGCTTGGGTCAGTTTATTTTTGATCTAAGTGCATAGGAGCATATGACCTTGGTCATATTGGAGGTCAAGGATAAGTGGTCGTTGTCTCTGACTTTCTAAAGAAATCTCTACTTAAGAAAAGCAGGAATCCTTGTGTAAAGATTTCTTTTGTGACCCTTCCTCATTAAAGAGTCAAGCCTTGGCACGTTTGGTTTCTCTTAAGAGGAGTTCATGAAGCAAATGCACTTCAAGGTAATTGTTGTGGTACAACAAAGCAGGATTGAGGTTGTCTACTCCAACTGGATATCAAGCCTATGTACTCTAGTTCTAATTGAGTAAAGAGAATTTTCTAAGTGGCAGATTGAAAGCCTGAACTCTCCAGCTGAATGTCTTAACCAAAGTTGTGACATCAAGCAGAAACTTCAAGGCCTCAAGTGATGTCGTGGCACATCATTTGAAGATAAGTTGATCTTCTCAGGTATGAATGGAATTAATGCTTCGTATCATGCAGTTTGCGGGAGCTGTGTGAAGGAGTAGATGCCTTGCTTTGGAGCAAGAAGAAGTTGAAGATCAAAATGGCTTGGTGGATTAGCAGATTTTCTAGAGCTCTGAAAGATGCTGAATAACCAAACAGTGGCATTTGGCTATTTAAGCAGTGTGCCTTTAGAAAACTATTCTTGTGCAGAAGGATAGTTATTTGAAGACCACAGAAGGTTCTGGGACTGTTCATGCTTGGAATTAATTACTCTTGTGCAGAAGGGTAATTGGTTGAAGACCAAAGGAGGATCTGTTTCTGTTCATATATTGGAGCTTGTGGTAGAAGCCCTAAGTTGTGTATGGAAGATTACCTTCTCTTGGAGATGTTCTTGATCAAGCTAGTGGAGTTGTGTTGTTTGAAGATCTTCAGTTGGATTACTAGGCAGAAGTAAGTCTAGTTGTGAACCAGTGGATATAGTCTGGTTTTCCTTGGAAAAGGACTTGAAGATCTAGTGCAGAACTTGTAATTCACATCTTGACTAAGAAGTACTCTATCTTGTCATATGGTAGATCCATCTAAGGTGAGTGCGGTGTTACAGTGGGAACCGCCAAAGACGGTAACTGAGGTTAGAAGCTTTTTGGGTTTGGCTGGTTACTGCCGAAGATTTATTGAAGGCTTTTCTAGATTGGCTTTGCCGTTGACTCAGTTGACAAGGAAATATCAAGTATTTGTGTGGGATGCTGCTTGTGAAGAAAGTTTTGAGGAGCTGAAAAAAAGATTGACTTCAGCGCCGGTGTTGGTGTTACCGAATCTGAGTGAGCCTTTTGTGGTATATTGTGATGCGTCTAAGATGGGATTAGGCGGAGTTCTAATTCAGAATGGAAAAGTGGTAACTTATGCTTTGCGGAAATTGAGGGTGCATGAGCGGAATTATCCTACTCATGACCTTGAGTTGGCTGCGGTGGTTTTTGTGTTGAAGATTTGGAGACATTATTTGTATGGTTCGAGGTTTGAGGTGTTCAGTGATCACAAGAGTTTGAAATATCTGTTTGATCAGAAAGAGTTGAATATGAGGCAGAGAAGATGGTTAGAATTCTTGAAGGATTATGATTTCAGTTTGAGCTATCACCCAGGAAAAGCGAATGTTGCTGCGGATGCGTTGAGCAGGAAGACAATTCATATGTCAGCTTTGATGGTAAAAGAGATGGAGCTTATTGAGAAATTTCGAGATTTAAGTATGGTTTGTGAGTTTACTACAGATGGTGTGGTGTTGGGTAAATTGCAAGTAAAGAACAATTTTGTGGATATGGTGAAGGAACATCAGAAGTTGGATGTGAAACTTGTGGATTTGATGCAAGGAGCCGAAAGTGACTCCGGTAGTGATTTCAAGTTGGATGATGCGGGTGTGTTGAAGTTTCGGGGCAGAATTTGTGTGCCGGATAATAATAAGTTGAAGAGGTCAATTTTGGACGAAGGACACCGTAGTAGCCTGAGTGTTCATCCAGGAGCTACGAAGATGTATCAGGATTTGAAAAAGTTATTTTGGTGGTCAGGTATGAAGAAGGATATTGCTCGTTATGTTTATGCTTGTTTGGTATGTCAGAAATCGAAGGTGGAGCATCAGAGACCTTCTGGGATGATGCAACTGTTAGAGATTCCAGTTTGGAAGTGGGACTGTATCGCCATGGACTTTGTTACAGGATTGCCGAATACGGCGAGAGGATTTGACGCGATTTGGGTGATCGTGGATCGACTTACTAAGTCTGCACACTTTGTACCGGTTAGTATCAGTTTTCCGTTGGAGAAGCTTGCAGAGATCTATATTCGGGAGATTGTAAAGCTGCATGGTGTGCCATTGAGTATTGTGTCGGATAGAGATCCGAGGTTCACTTCTGTATTTTGGAAGGGTTTGCAAGAGGCTTTAGGTACCGAGTTGAAGCTGAGTTCAGCTTATCATCCACAGACGGATGGACAATCGGAGAGGACTATTCGGACTTTAGAGGATTTGTTGCGGGCTTGTGTGTTGGAAAAATATGGAACGTGGGATACTCATTTGCCTTTGATAGAGTTCACGTGCAACAACAGTTACCATTCCAGTATCGGGATGGCACCTTTTGAAGCTCTTTATGGTAGGAGGTGTAGAACTCCACTGTGTTGGTATGAGTCAGGTGAGAGTGTTGTGTTGGGACCATAGTTGGTGCAACAGACTACTGAGACAGTTCAGATGATCCGTGAGAAGATGAGAGCATCTCAGGATCGGCAGAAGAGTTATTATGATAACCGCAGGAAAAAGTTAGAATTCAGTGAGGGTGACCATGTATTTTTGAGGGTTAACCCAGTGATTGGTGTTGGACGTGCATTGAAGTCCAAGAAGTTGGATCCGAAGTTTATCGAGCCGTATTAGATTTTGCAGAGGATTGGTGTTGTGGCGTATAGGGTGGCGTTGCCGCCAGAGCTTTCGAATTTGCATGACGTGTTCCATGTGTCGCAACTTCGGAAGTATGTACCCGATTCGTCTCATGTGATTCAGAGGGATGAAGTCCAAGTTAGAGAGAATCTAACTGTGGAGACGTTGTCATTAAGGATCGAGGATCACAAGATGAAGCGACTCAAAGGGAAAGAGATACCTTTGGTGAGAGTGGCGTGGGGAGGTGCTACAGGAGATAGTGTGACCTGGGAATTGGAAAGCAGGATGCGGGAAGCGTATCCAGAGTTGTTTCCATCAGGTATTTTCGAGGACGAAAATAATTAAAGTGGGGGAGAGTTGTGACGCCCATTTTTTAATTATTTTTAGTTCAGTGTTAATTTTTATTCGCGGATGTGGTTGTGTGGGATTATTTGAGGATCAAAAGAAATCATAATATTAATACATAGTGATAAAATGTGATAATTAGTAGTAATGTTAATATTGCTATTAATTATTGTTATTATTACTAATATTAATATATATGAGTAAAATATAATTATTGGATTTTTGGAATTAAAGAATTATGAGATTATTAATTATTTGGAATGAAATAAATAAGAGTTGTATATTTTTGGGATTAAGGGCAAAGTTGGAACAGAGAAAGTGGAGGAGAAGGAAGAACACGAGGAAGAGAAGAACACGGTTGAAACAGCAAGAACAAGAACGATCAAGAGTGCGTCAAGGTTGCGGATTGTGAAGCTCAATCATCATCAGAATCACAATTGAGGTAAGGGGGGGGGGGATTGATCGGTTGAATGGGTATTTGCATGAATAAATTGGTAGAGGGAAATCCCCTAATTCCCATGGATGATGATGAATGATGTTGATACATGTATTAATTCTGTTATGATTGTGATTGTTATGTTGAAAGTTCATTGCATGTGCTGTGGGGCAATGGTTTATGTGAAATTGGGGTTCCGGGTAGTTCGAGGTTTATTGTCGGAAGTTGGATAATTGAGCAGATAATGAGGTTTATCGGGTAAAATTGAGTTTGGATGTTGGGGCTAGGTTGTAGAACCTTAAGCCGATGATTTTAGTGTTGTCTCGATGGAAATTGGAGAGTGGGAGAGCTGCTGATTTCTGAGCAGTAGTTTTATTTTTCCAGAATCGCATACATTCGCTAGCCCTTCGCTAGGCGAATGCCTGGCGAGCATTTGCGAGCAGCTCGCATAGCGAGTCATGACAGTGGTTGTTTTCTTGTAATCGCTAGCAAGTTCTCTGAGCGAGGTAGTAGCGAGCACTTCCAGTAGCTCAGAAGTTCGCGAGGAGGTTCGCTTGGCGAACGTGTAGCAAACACTCGCTAGGAGCTCGCGTAGCGTGCAGGTAGCGAGTGTAGCAGCTTTTGGTTTTTGAGGGTTGTGTGCAGCTGATGATGCTAAGTGCAATCGAATTGACGTGCTGTGATGATAGCTGAGTGTTGAGAGTGTGTTGAGGATTATGAGGGTTGTGTGGTCGGCGGTTATCGCATTTGACATAATCGGTGGATTATGTGTTAGGTATCAATATGTGTGGATGTGTTTGTGAGATGTATGCACTGTGTGATATGTGTTGTGATGAGTGGATCAGTAGGATCGATATGCCTTATGTGCATGATGTGTGATATGTGTTGTGATGAGTGGCTCAGTAGGATCAATATGCCTTATGTGCATGATGTATGATATGTGTTGTGATGAGTGGATCAGTAGGATCGATATGCCTTATGTGCATGATGTGTGATATGTGTTGTGATGAGTGGATCAGTAGGATCGATATGCCTTATGTGCATGATGTGTGATATGTTGTGTGGTGACTGGATCAGTAGGATCGATGCACTTTGTGTGCTTGTGTGTATATGCATTATATGATGTGATGGATCAGTAGGATCGTGTGCACTGTGTGTGTTGGGTGGTTATGCATAGTGTCTTGCATAGCATGTGGACGTGAGGTATGATTTACTCACGTGCTCTAAGTGGGGAGCGTGAACGTGGTGTGTGATACACTCACGTGCTCCAAGTGGGGAGCGTGGACAGGATTTGAATCGTTGCTTGGATGGAGTGTATACGATCACCCGTGTTCCAAGTGGGGAACGTTGGTAGGGATAGATCGTTGCTCGGATGGAGTGTATGCGATCTATCCTGATATTTGATTATATGGGCTCAGGAGGAGCGTGGTAGGGATAGATCGTTGCTCAGATGAAGTGCATGCGATCTATCCTGAGTTGAGTCGGTACCGCATATTGTCAAGTCGAGTGCATGTGTTGCATTGTTGTTTGTGTGTGTTGTGATTGTTGATGATGGGACAGTAGGTCCGGATATGTTGTATGTGAAATAATGATTTATTGTCTTCTTCCTTTTATTTCATGTACATTTATACCATTAATATTTGATCGTGAATTCTCACCCCTTGTGCTTCTTCGGAAGTACAGACAATCCAGGTGTTTAGCTAGCTTGGATTGTAGCGTCGTCGTAGGATTACTCTGATACGTAACACCGGGGCCTTTTGGGAGTTTATTTGGTTCTTGTTATATATGTGTGCCCCCGTGGCATATCTGATTTTTGTGGGATATGTGATGACATTATATATGTTTTGGGCAGATGGTCGATTGTTGTATATGACGATGTTGATGATATGGATGATGTATATATGATATGTGTTATGACAGACTAGTTCTTTTTTCCGCTGCAATTTTGCTGAATATTATTTTGAAAAATGATTGGTGGAATTATGTTGAAAATTGTGACATCCCGTTGTGGGAAAACTCTGATATGTGCTTATTTTAATTGTTTTATTCCATTTTGGGGAAACGGGGTGTTACAAGTTGGTATCAGAGCAGGTCGGTCCGTCCGGCCAGTGTAGTGTTTTGAGTCTGTCTGTAGGATAGAGTTGGTTGTTTTCTGTTAACCTGGATTGTTGTTGTTGAATAGTATGGCTGGGAGGAATGATGCGGCGTTGGCTGCGGCTATGCAAGCTATGGCTCAAGTGGTGGCCAATCAAAATCTGGCTGTATTACTTGTGTTGACAAGATGCTAATATGAAGCTAAGTACAAAGACTGTTGAAGCTCAGGCAAGCTTGTGGCCTTGGACCACTGATGAGAATATGTGTGTCTCAAATTGGGGATTTAAGATCAATTGTTACGTGTGGCAAGTATTTAATTGATTATCCCTTAATTAGTGATGACAAAAGTGTCACTCCTGAAGGTGCAGCTTCAGACAAGGCAAGAACTCAAGATACAATGACTAGGTTCAGAAGAAAAATCTATGAGGAGTTCTTACTGTGGAAGAGTGTTTCTCATCATGATGAAGCATGGTTGTGTGTCCCAGCTATTGATAGATCTGGTATAAGAAGATATGTAGTCCATGCCTTGGTGCTTACAGTCTAACTGATGGATGAAGGAATTATTTCTTAAGGTGCTTAAGAATAATTTTTGGAATGTCAGACAGGGTGTCTGAACATTGTGTCTCTGAGGGAGCTACATAAGAGTCTAGTTCTCTCTATGGTTGTTGGGTAATGACCAGTGGAGCTGTTGCTGCTATGTCCAGCTGTGTTTAAAGGCTCTATCCATGGATTGGTGCTGAAGTGGTGCAGTCTTTAGTAGAGGTCAAGCAGCCTGTGAATCTCTTGGTGAGATGACTGGAGGACAACAGAATCCTGCATTGAAGCATGATGCTTTTGATTCAGTGTGTGAGTTTAGCTCTAGTTGATATATGTACACTTACTCCAATTTTTGTCAATTTTTGACTAAACCAAGGGGGAGTAAAGTGCTGAGGGTTGTTATCTATTACAACTATCAAGGGGGAGCATGATAGTGTGTGAGGCTGGTAAAACTACTATTGCTGCCCTGATAAGTTGTTTTAGCCAAAATTTGCCAAAGGGGGAGATGTTAGTGCCATGATTGTATGAGTACCCATGGTCCTATGATTGGCTAAATTTTGGTAAAACAGGACTCTGCACTAATGTTAAGCAGGATGTCATTACCATAGTTATGACATCGCTAAAGGAGCAAGCAGGAGCTGATGACAGAACTGCTGACATGACCAATATCATGTTATTGATATCTGGTGTAGCAGGAGCTGAAGACAGAAATGTTGTCATACTGAATATCATGACATTACTGTCTGGCATAGTTGGTGCTGCTATGTGGATTGATAAGGTCATCTCATCAAAGTGTGATCCTAAGGTTGTTAGGAGTGTAGTAGCAGCTATCTTAGCGAGGTGTGCAGCCACAACAGGTTGAGTTGTGATGAAGTTCCTCACAGGTGGTGAGTGAGGTGTGCTGTCATGTGACTTAAGCAGGACATTGCTGCACCACAACAGAAGGAGCTGCTAGTGTTTATCTCTTGACATAATTGGTTTGGATTGATGAGACCATGTTGAAAGCACCTCATCAGTAAATATGTCAAGGCTAGATTTTAGGAACAAGAACAAATTGTCTTGGTATTCATAAAAGGATCTTGGAGACCTTTTAGGAAACTTTAATATACTTGTTTCTAATGTTATTTTGCAGAAGATTGGGAGGAGCCATGACTGTCATGAAGAAGATTTTGCAAAAGTGTTTAGCAAGGCAAGCTGGAAAGCAAGTTTAAGTGAAGTTGAATGTCATGACCAATGTTATGACATTGATCGTATGACATCAGGTAGCTGACGTGCACAGCAGGCATGTTGGTTTTCTGGTTTAATGCGTGAGATAGCTCAGGCTAGATTTTAGGAGGCTTATTAGGGTTCCTAGATATCTCAGGAAAGATTCTAGGCAGTGCTGACCATATCATGAAAAGACATGATCTAAATTGAAAGCTCCTTGAATTGTGGAAATTAGTTTTACTTTGTTAAAACTAATGTTTGTTACTTTTAAACAGCCCAAGCCCAGTCTGCACTACTATAAAAGGAGGAGCAGAAGCAGAGGAAATCAAGCACTCAGATCAAGAAAAACCCGAGTGTAAAATAAAGGTCTAGGGTTTGAGAGTCCCTTGTGTGTAAGTCATCCATTGTATCTTTTGATACATTGTGGTAGACATATTTGTAAGTGAAGAAGGCTAGTCTTCACGTGTGAATTCTGTTTTGGAATACTTGTACTCCAAGCAATTGTCTGGTGGATAATTGCATTGGATAGGTAGATTCTAGGTTGTGTCTCACTCAAAGCTATAAAGCAAGAGTGTGTGAGTTCCTTGATCAAAGCTGTGAAGCAAGATCAAGGTGTGTATGAAGTGTCTCTTCATAGTTATTATGTAATTGTGTAATGAAATCATTGTTGGGTGATTGAGGGGGAGTGAGTGGGTATACTCAGGTCCTAAAGTGTCTCTATGTTGAAATTGCATTGGGTAGAGATTAAGTGAGAAGTGCAAACTGGTTTTTTGACTTTGAATTGATTATGCTAATAGTGAACTTCCTCCCTGGCTTGGTAGCCCCCAGATGTAGGTGATGTTGCACCGAATTGGGTAAACAATTACTGGTGTTATTTATCCTTCTGCACTTAAAATTCTGTACAACTTAAATGGTTAGATAAATAGGTCTGGCAGCCTGCAGATGTCACAACAGAGGTCATGACGTTGGTCATGACATTGGAACAATTTAAAGAAATTTAAATTGTTCATGATCTATCCTCGTCCTTGTTTCAGCAGATATCAATGTTCTTGGGACATCTGATATCTGCATACCAGAATTTCAGTTGTAACCTACTAAGATTGACACGAGATGTTGCCTTTCGCTTTACATAATTATCATACTTCGGTGTGTACATCAACCGGGCAACCCCTTTCTCACTAGTGTATGGTACGGAAGCAGTCCTACCATTGGAAGTTGAGATTCCTTCTTTGAGAGTGTTGACTGATGTGAAGCTTGATGAAGCTGAATGGGTGCAAGCTAGGTTGAATCAATTGAATCTTATTGACGAGAAAAGATTGGCAGCCATTGCTCATGGTCGGTTGTACCAAAGAAGGATGAAAAAAGAATTTGATCAGAAAGTGCATTCTCGGTGCTTCCAGACAAGTGATTTGGTTTTGAAAAGGATCCTTCCTCCTCAGACAGATCACATGGGAAAATGGACTTCAAACTACAAAGGTCTGTCGCGGTGAAATTTGGATGCCAAGCTATTGATTAGCTTGAATCTAAATTCATTACAACCGGTCTTTTATTTGTCCAAAGGAAGGGAAAAAGGTCGAATTACCCACAATGCAATGCAAATGCAAAAGCTAGAGAGTTATAGGTTCGGGGGTTGGTTAAACTTAGGGAAGGTGCTAGCATCCTAAGTTTCTATAGTACTCTACAAGAACCTCTTGTTTTATGTTGTTTATTGCTAAATGATTATCTGCTTAAAGGCTGAAAAACCTAATGGTTCATTTCTAAGTATACTCGCCAAGACGTTGCATCTTGTGCCTACATATCCTGACGGGAATGGAATCAGAGTATTTGTAGTTTCCCTAAAGGGTTTGAGGAAATCTTTGACTGTGGTCAAAGTTCCTACGGGATAAGGTAGTTAGTTGATTGATTCTAGGAGAAAAGACGAGTCGTCATCTCGAGGGAGAATACTTGACTTAGCCACCACAACTTGTAGGAAAATAGTCTTTGCATCGTCTTGAGAGAATGGATTAGAAACTCGGATTATGATCGACGAGTATGCCACTCTCACTCTCAAGGCGAAAAAAGTCCCTACATATTGATTGTATTGTTATGGAGGCAGAAGATTTATATCTCGACTGTCAAGATGACTCGCGTCTTATTCTCTAATGTGTTTGAATAGTTTGATATTGAGTTGATTTGTTTTTTGTCTAAGTTGTAATGATAAAAGTCCTCCTTAAAGGGTAGGATCTATCTTAAGAGATCAACTTGAATGGGATCAAGGATCAAATGGGGAGTATGATGCAAATTCGATGCATACGCGCATGTTTTACGTTACTCGCAGGTTCTTTCTTTGGATGCTTATGCAATACGATAAAATAAAATGACGATAAAGATAAATTGCAGATAAAGTAAAGCATACACAAACGCATGAAAGCGTTAAGACAAGTGTGTGAATTGTGAATAATCGAATGGGTGCTGAGAGACAGAAGCGTGCGCGACTGATTAAGTTATGCGGGGGATTGATTTTAGGGATTAGTTTTAAAGGAAAATATTGAATTAAATTAAATTATAAATTGATTATTTTTAGTTTTAATAAAAGTTGGTGGATTAATTAAGTTTTAATTAGTTCATTTTGAATAAAAGGATTTTAAAATATCTAAAAGGTTTTTATTTATTTGCCTTATTAACAAAAATTAATTGAATGTGAAATAGTTCATTTTATATAAAACTTGTCATTATTAAGTTGATTCAATTAAGAAAGTGTTTTAATATTATAAAAAAGGTTGTATACTACTAGATATAAGATAATTAGGAAAAGGTTTTTTTTTAGCATTTTTAAATTATTATAATAAAGGATATTAAGTGGATAAAAAGTCTAATTAGAAAACATTAGTTTAAAAGTTAGTAAAATAAAATAAAAGGTTTTATTATTGTTATATTAAAAAAAAAAGCTGATTAGTGGTTTTAAAAGAGGATTAATGGGCGAGGGATTGGGTGTGACGCGCGGATGCTGGCTAATGGTGGGGCTGCGCAGGTGGATCGTACGTTGTGGATCCATTGGAGATCCAAGGGTTGCATGTGTGTGGTGTACGGGATTGTGGTGTGTGAGCATACATTAGATTACAATAACATAAAACCGAAAAAAAAAACCTAATCCTCATTCCCCTGCCTCGTTCGCCGTTCTCTGTTCTTTTCCCCCTCTCCATTCTTGCTTCCGTCTTCTCCCTCTCAGCTTTCCGTTCAAACCTCCTTCTTCTTCCTTCTTGTCTCTAATCTGCAACCTATAAACATAAAAGAAAGAAACCTCAAATGATTCGAGCAAAATATAGATTCACAAGGTTACCGAGAATGAGATCCGACGGTGGTTTGTGGCAGTAATGGCGACGGTTCGCGAACGGAAGCTTCTTGCGGCAATTTCTGGTGACTGATGAGATGAGGGTTTGAAGGTCTTGGCGATGGCAATTTGCGGTTTCCGCTAGGATTTTCCGGCGGAGCTTACAACAGGATAAGTCTGCTTATCTTTAAGATTTTAGGTTTTTTTAATGTTATGAAGTTTGGGTTTTTTGTTGTGAGTTTGTGGTTGGTGTTGAATTTCTCCCGCCTTCCTGTCTTTCTGATGATGTCTTATATAGGGTTGCAGGGAACAATGTGAATTGAAGGATAATAATGAGGTTTCCAATTCCGACGGAGCATGTTGGGACTGTTTGAACTTTCCTGTTTTGATTCAAAAATGTCTTATTCTGTTTTCGGAAGTTACTAGGATTTGGTCCATGCCTTTGATTATGTCGCGAACTGTTTTGGAAAGAAACCATTTTTTTGAAATTACTTCTGCTTTCGGATAAACATGTCTGAGCTAGGATTCTATATGGTTTTGGAAAGAACATAAGGTATTCTGATTTCTATTAAAGCCTTGTCTGTGACCTGTATCTGATGTTTTATTTTTACTTATGATTGTTGTTGTAATTTTCTTCCTTCGTTGTTTACTATGCATGCTGATCGAAACAAAAGTTGAGATGTCAACCAAAACACGAAGTGTCGTTGAAGAGGCTTTTGAGGAAGCATACCACAACCAATTGATCGTGTTTCCTTTCCTCTGTCGACGGAATTCAAAAAAGAATATCCCCACTTCAGTTCATCTCCTCATTAACTCGTGAAACAGACCGACTGGATGATGGTTTTGGAAGGAGGTAATTGTGGTTTATAATTACTTTCAGTTGTACTTGATTCATGGCTGAAAAATGTTGCGTATTTGGATTCTAATGACAGGTTCCTCTTCTGTTGCAGGGTACGTGTATAATTTAGTTTGGTTAAAGACCTGTTCGGTTCGCGAAGAGGCATCACATAGCTCAAAACCAAAGTCAGGTTGCCGCATTTGCCGACCTCCAAACAAGTTCACATGAAGGGATAAGAACGCTGGTATTTGTTTATATTTGGAAGCTCTGGTGATTCGCAGGTTTGTACAAGATAAAAGAAATGAGAACCATTAGCGTGTGGTCCACTGTTTGTCGTGTTAACTGCGCCCTTGGAGCTATACCGTAATGAAGCTGCCATTGTAGATATCCCTTCTTCTTCTCTACTGAATTTTGCAGGTACTTCTTCAAAATTTGTTCTGTAAGCGGTTTTGATTTAACTTTAGATTTGGTGTCGTTACTAATTTTGTTTCAATGATTATTTACAGCAATTGGATGTGAACGGCGAGGTGCTTTGGAGCTACCGACGTGAGTGTCGCGTTTTGATTCTTCCATGTTGTAACTGAGCTTTGGTTTGCAAGTTTTCAAAGGGTTAGACATGGGTCTCCCGTATGTTCAAAAGAAGGTATCGTAACAGCTCTAGAATCTACTTGATATGGGTAAAAACTCTTGTTCTCAATCTTCCGTGGATTTGTTCTTGAAGGAGAAACTCACAGTAGAATAGCAGTGATGGTAGACACATCAAACATCTTGGCTCGGCATGAAGAGAAGCTTGGGACTTAGTTCTAGGCGTCGTTAGCGCTATTCTTCATGGAGTTTCTTTTGAAACTTGGATGTCTGACCTTTTTTGTATAACGTAATTATTCTTTGTATCATAACTTTCTATTGCCTTTTGCAATTGTGTTGAGATCTTGGGACATGTCATGATTATGAAATCTTGTATCTTGTAAATAGCTTATAAAAACTTGAGTACACTGAATTGGCGCTCGAACTACTTCAAAAATTCGATTCTAGAATATACTTTTGTGAAAGAAATATGAAAGAAACCTTCGAATCTCAATCTTAAAGGATGTCGCCTTGCGATCTCGAAATCTTAACGTAGAAATATGAATCTTCTGATTGAACGTCTTAATGATGAACTCACAAGTCCATTTTGTGATCCTTGAAAGAAATTGTGCTTGCAAGGATGTTTGTATTAAACATTTAAATGGCCTGGGGTCTCTATGGATAATTTTGAGCTAACGAACATCCAACTTGTGAAAGAATGATGACTTTGAACATTGAAGCATGGATTTTACGTTAAACCTTTAATGGAATTAATGACGAGTCTCAAAAATAATGAAACTCGCATAACCCAAAACTTATATAATGATGAACCTTATTACTATCGACTATGCATGGTGAAAATTTTATGTCCCATGTGAACACAGACATAGTCAAAAAATACTTTGCTTAAAATAGACCGACTGAATAGAAAAAGAAAAAAGTCCAGGCAAAAATGGGGCATCCCGGCGAGCCAGAAAAAGAAAAGGTTCGGTCAAAAATTAGGGATAAAAAGAAAATGAATAAACCCGCTAAGTTGAAAACCTAAAAGGGAGACTTTGGCAAAAATGGGTATCCTATTGGATTGAAAACCCGAAAGGGCAATCCAGGCAAAAGTTAGGGATTTGAAAGAAAACGACTGTGGTCTGCATTTGATCTGTGAACTTATCTTGATACACGGTTATCCCGAAGGAAAGGAATCAGTCCAATCAATCTTTTTAGACGACGAAGCATTTAAGGACATTGAAGACATACAGGTCATAGTTGAATCAACACGTGGTGGATATCTGTTCCCACATTGCCGACATTTATATACTCTTTTACTTTTTGCATAATTACCTCTTTCCAGGAATTGAATCCAAATTGTAACTTGCCTATTTATAGGCCTTTCATCAATAAAGTATTCATTTCACTCAAAGAGCTTTTCATTTCTATTTTTACTTTTACTGTTTTGTTTGCAAAAATGTCTGATATTTTTTATAAACATTACAAGTGAAAACAAAAGGCTTTGCAGAGCATACTGAAAACAATGATTTTACTTGAACGATAGGTGTCATGAATGGCAACCGAGGTAGCCATTTCGCATGTAGAACATCCTATTACTTTTTGTTTGTTTGCAGGATGACACGATCCTCTCCCTAGTAGAGCTTTTCTCCTCAACAGTGAAGTTCTAACAGCAACATATGATGAATCATTCATCCCCTAGCAGGAGTCCATAATATTATGTTTCGCAGCCAAGTTTGATATCTACTCCTGAGCGAGTGTTCAAGGGTTGTCTACTACAGGTAGAAGGATGTTGATATGTAGTCAGGAATTTGTTCAGCACGAGACTCTTTGTCTTTCCACAACAACGATATACACTTATCCCCAACAGGGTAAGGTTGAAGGGTGTTTCCTCAGTAGTAGGGTAGACTCAGTGTTATTCCCTAACAGAGTCAATATTCTTGACTTCTCCCCCCAAGCAGAGTTTGGTATTAATTCCCTCGACAGGTAAATCAACGGCAGGTTGATATCTCCAACAAAGTCCAATGGTCATTGGCGTCTATCAGAATCAGGCTTTTGGGATGAGCTCCCAGCAGATGTTACTTCCATTCCGCCTCAGAGTGGAGTTTTCAACAGGCTACTTTTATTTCCCAGCAGAGTGGAATTTTCTGAAGAATTTGGTTTGTCCCTAGTAAGGTAGCATCCCCAGCAGATGTTTCTCTTTATCCCCAATAGGGTGGATTTCTCAACAAGTGTTTCTCATTATTCCCCACTGAGTGGGGTTTTGTTTTTCCCCAGCGAGGTGAAATTTTACCAGAAGAGTTTTATTCAGGAGGGACGTTCGATGTGTCTTCCTCATCAGTTTTTTCTTGCTGATCTTCTCAGCACTTCTCCGGGTGGTGTTCTTTTGCATTTTCATTTTGCATAGCATCCTCCCAAATGCGTAGCATTTCCATTTCGAATGAAGCATCACGTCATATTCAAACATATGCATCTGAAGCATAGGCTAGGTTTGGTATCTTTGTTGCTAGTTGTTTCTCCAGCAGATATCGACATGATTCAGGAGATTTTGTGTTATCTTATCCTCAGCGAAAATCATTGACAAATGTGTTCATCTTAATTGGTTCTCTCCAGTAGAGTCGTTTGTTTAAACCTCTCTTTCCCTAGCAAAGTATTCTTTTCAGGTTGTAAGTCGGTTGATTCTACTTCCTGTTTATCTTGGAAGTTATCCCAACTTTTGGTTGGTAATCCTTTGGTTATCCCAACTTTTGGTTGGTATCTTTTTTGGGCTGTATCCCAAAGTTTGGTTGGTGTCCCTGTTGGTGATCCTAACTTTTGGTTAGTAGCCTTTTATCCCAACTTTTGGTTGGTATCTTTCATCGGGAATTTTCTTTTGTTCGGCGTCTCGGTTATCCTAACTTTTGGTTAGTTGCCGTTTTTATCCCAAATTTTGGTTGGTATCTTTTTGGGCCGTATCCAACTTTTGGTTGGTATCCCTTGTGGTTATTCTAACTTTTGGTTAGTACCCCTTTTGTTGCTCATTCCAACTTTTATTTGGTATTCTCCAGCTTTATTTTAACTTTTGGTTGGTACCCTGTGGTTGATATCCCAACTTTTGGTTGATATCCTCCCTTCGAAGTCGTCATTCCAAATTTTGGTTGGTAGTACTCATTTTGATGAGTTCGTCTTTATTTGGCATTCCGGCAATCCTAACTTTTCGTTAGTAGCCTTGTTTTCCAACTTTTGGTTGGATATTATCCCCTGCAAAGTCGTTATCCCAACTTTTGGTTGGTAGTCTTCATTTGTGGATTAGTTTTTGTTTGGCATCTCGTCAATCCTAACTTTTGGTTAGTAGCCTTTATTCCAACTTTTGGTTGGTAGTTTGTTGGTCATTCCAACTTTTGGTTGGTCATTTCAACTTTTGGTTGGTATCCTTTGCCTTTATTCCAACGTTTGGTTAGTATTCTCTGTTTTATTCCAACTTTTGGTTGGCAATTTGTGGGTCATTCCAACTTTTGGTTGGTAGCCTTTTCTTTCATTCTAACTTTTGGTTGGTACCCTCCTCAGTGAAGTCACCGTTTCTTGGAAGTTTTTACACTATCCTAACTTTTGGTTGGTATTTTTCCCCACCAGATCGTTTTCGGTCAGTGCTGCGGCAATCCCAACTTTTGGTTGGTAGCCTATATCCCAAATTTTGGTTGGTATCTTTGGGTGATGTTTATTCCCCCGCAGAGTTGGCTGCTTAGGCTTCTCTTCTTCCCCGGCGGAGTCATCTTCTCTTCAGGTCGTAAGTCCATTGATTTTACTTCCTGTGTATCTTTAGTTGGTATCTCGATTCGATTTTGTCCCCAGAGGGTCACCTTTGGTTGGCATTCCCGTAATCCCAACTCTTGGTTGGTATTTGGTGGTTTTTATCCCAAATCATGGTTGGTATTCTTTGTTCGTCTTGGAGTTTTATCCTCTACAAGTTGCATCCCAACTATTAGTTGGTATCCGCTATTTACACCTCCACAGTTTTCAAATTTTTAGGTTATTTTGGTATCCAATCTTCGTGCACCTTGAATGTTCGAAAGCCATTGATATCACCCTTTCAGGTTCAAGTCGATTGAATAAGGGCAGTTATAGCACCCCAAAATTTGCCTCATCATTTTTTGATCTACTGGCTTGTGTTTCTCTGCATTTTGCATTTCTGCATATCATGGCATTGGTTCTTGAGACATGGGATCAAGGTGTTTCTATGGCTCAGGGTTCTCTTTTATTGCAAGCGTCAGAGGCGTCGACATTAGTTTTTCCCAGTAATCGAGTGGCCAATTTTATTTTATTCAACAGGTTATTTTCAGCACAAGAGATAGGTTATAGGTTATCTCAGTCATTTTCGCAGTTATAATATCCCAAGATAAGTTTTAGAGGCTTAATATGGCTCAGAACGGGTGAAAACGAACGAATATGCAAGTTTCCCTCCAAATGGTGCATTTTTCAAAATTTGTGAGCTCTTAACCGATTAACCAAAGGAAAATTTTCCCAGATACGTGTATTTTCATTGCTACCACTTTTGGGGTCTATTTTGGATCACTTGCGAATTGGTTTTTACATCAGAAGAAGGATCTAGAATCACTCTAAATTTTGATTAACTTTCAAAACTAATCCAATTTTCCATTCCAATTTTCAGAACCTCACTCCAAACCACAATTCTACTCCTAACCAAGAGCTTATTTAAGTGAATTTTCTCCAAACCTCACAATAATTTTCTATAATTCCAGAATTTTCAGATTTCATTCTCATTCTTTAGAATTTGCCCTCAAATTCTCTCAACTTTTCTACACTCCAAAACTCCATTAGAGCTCTTTTCTTGAATTCCTTGATTCTTCATTGGAATCCTTGAATTCTAGAGCTAAACCTCCATCATTCATCTCCGTCATCTTCAATTCGTCATTTGACTTTCGTTTGGATTTGGATCTGATTTTGGAAGCAAGATTTTAAGTGATTCTTGGATCAACTTTGGCTTATTTTGCTTATTCTTCACTTCTCTTGTAAGAAATCTCTTGGATATTAAAGTTTTCTTGGGTTTCTAGCTTGGATCTATCAATTTACAGTAGAATAACCATTACCAAAGCAAATCTCAGCTTTGAAGGTTGGTTAATTCTAGATGCATCTCTATTTTGAGCTTATTTGGATAATCACAATGTAGATCTTCAATTTTAATTGATTTTGGTGATTTTGATCTATGTGATTTGTGATTTCAATGCTTGATTAAGTTTGTTTGATGTTTGATCACTAATTTTTGGTGTTAAATTCATGCATAATTGATTATATGATCATTTGGATGATTTCATATTGAATTGATTGCTGAAAGTGCTTTTAATTGTTGTTTTTCTGCTTCTGGTGTAGTGTTAATCGATTAACCAGCTGCAGTACAAAATTGGTTAATGGATTAACCAGTGTAATTTTGGACTTTTTCAAGTGGTTAATCGATTAACCAATTTGCACTAGCAAATGGTTAATCGATTAACACTGGACCAGAATGTGATTTTTGGTTGTTTTCAAGCATGTTTTGATTTCTTTCCACCTCTAATCTTCATGGATTGATATGATACATTTGTGTGGACTGTTTTTGACCTGTTTCATCATGCTTTGTTGTTTTATTGCTATTCTTCGATGCATGACTTTTGGTTTCCGTTTGAAATGCTTAACATGTTCATGATGTTTGCTTGATGTACTGATCACATCTTTTTCTTGCTTGTATCATGTTAATTGCTAATTGTTGATGATTATCTTGTTGGACTTGTGATGCATGTTAGTATTTGCTTCTAATTCCCTTTGTCACATGATCATTTGATTGCTTGAATTGATGTGAAAAGCATGTTGTTCTTGTTGAATTCTTGATGATGCAATCTTGTTAAACATTTGTGTTTGATTGTTGATGTATGTCCATCTTTGCTTGATACTTGTTCATGATTGATGTTTGCTCATGTTGATTGTGTTGAAGCATGCTTGCTTCCCTACTTTCTACAGCTGTTTTATTCTGAATTTACATGTTGTCTATGTTATGCTTCCTTGCTGCCCTACTTTCTACAACTGTTTTGTTCTAAATTTACATGTTGTTTGTGTTATGCTTGCTTACTGCCTGCTTTTTACACCTTCTTTTGTGTTGAATTAGTAGCTGTTAAATGTTGTGGTGCTGCCTTGTTGGATTTTATTGTTGTTTTGTGCAGGAAGCGTTGTTGTAGCTGCTGCTTTTGCCTTGTTTTCTTGCTTTTGCCTTGTTTTTTTGCATGGTCCCTTAGGATTCCTAGTCCAACTTAATTTCTGATTAAGCTTGGAGTAGGATAGACATTTGGAGTGTAATCCATGCATGATAACTAGTAGGCTAGTCCCTTTTAACCTCAAACTTAGGTCCATCTTTTGCATGTTAACATTAGGATAGAATTTCCTTTCGCATCCTAACCTTAGGGCCACTTTGCATGACAACGTTAGGACCAAGTTTCCCTTAGACCTTCCGTGCATCTTTCTCTCTTCTTATCTCAAAAAAATTAATAAAGACGATGAACATTATGTGCCACGAGCCTTAATCATATGGGAAATGATGAGTGGGGGTTTCTCCTCCCTTGTTTAGAGTGTCTAGTGTATGCCCTGTGGGCGATATGCGACGCATTCGTTCTTATATCATAGTCTTTAGTGCAACGTGAATCACAAAGCAAACTAATTCACTTCACTAAAATTCACAAACAAATTCAAACCTTTTAATCCTTCGGGATTTGTATTTCAAACTCATTTTCAAAAAGAGTACGTTACTTTTTCGTTCTATCACAAATAGGCATCGACCCTAATTGCTGGAATGGGAACTTAACGTCGCTCATAAAAAACACTTAACCAACCTGTGGTTTTGTTACCCGAACTATGTTTGCTCTGATTTCTCATACCAGGTAAGAATACGTAGGCACAAGACGATGATGTCTTGGCGAGCAACCTTCCCCCCATCACCCGTAATTTTTTAAACTACGTTCATTCTGACTTTCCTATTGCACGAGGGAATATGTAGGCATAGGGCGGCGATGTCCTATCAAGTCTCTTTCTTTTCTTTGTTTCTTGTTTCAGTTTAGCAGTAGCTTTTAGATAACACACCCTTTGAATAGACAACAAACATGGATCCTATTGAGTACAATGGACGTGAGGGGTGCTCATACCTTCCCCTTGCGTAACCGACTCCCGAACCCAAGATTTGGTTGTGATGACCTCGTCTTTTCACGTTCTTCAGGTTTTTTTCGATAGTTTCCTTTCCCTCTATTGGTATAAATAATGTTTGGTGGCGACTCTTCTGTTTTATTTCTGCCGGTTTTTTCGCAGTTGCGACAGTACTGGTCAAAAAGTACAATTGTGCATGTTCCCAATACAAGGGCAGGGAGAATCATATGCCTTAGTAGGTTTATGACATGATATGATGGTTAGGACTTGCCGGCGGAGGCAAGAAGCCCTGTACGATGGTGTTTTGAGGTAATTTTTTAGACTAGCTCACGTGAGGTGAGAGGCATTGTTGATGATCGATGATGCTTGGTTGCAAGCGTATAATTACAGGGGGTCGTGTATTAAGGCTATAAGGAGTGTTGTGCTCTTTAGGGGTGTAGAGATTATGTACTACTTAGGGTTTGTCAGTTCTCTTCAAGAGGAGATGTATTTATTGAGGTCCATAGTACCTAGAGTTTGAGTCACCCTTAGTGGAATCAACCACTCCCTTCTTTTTCGGGAAATTTATTGACTGGCTATATTTCAAGAGTCAGTGAAAACTCATTCTTTCTTGATTCACACATCAGGGTTTCCTCAAAGCGGGTCTCAAGGTCATCACTCGGGCGACACGACTCATAGGCGAGGGTTCCTTAGTTTAGGGCATCCCCAAATATACTACTACATATTCCTTCTATAAACTTTTGACTATGAATGTTTATGACACTGTCATACCCCAAATTTGTTCTAACCTTTTCAGTTTTCTCTCTAAAGGATCATCTAGCCTCTGGCCATGATCTTCTAGGATTTAAGTCATAAAGTTTTGTGTATGCTTGCTGAGATAACAAGTTCATGTAGGTGCCTCAAGTTCAAGATGAAAAAGGATGGTGAATTTTCATGGTCATAATTCAAAGCCCGGTTCATTATTTTTAAGTCATGATTTGAATGGTTCTATGTCACATTTTAAATAGATTTTGGACTTGCACTCTAAGTCATTTTCGAAGTATTATTTTGAGTTAAATTTGGGCTATGCTTTAAGGCTATTTGCAAGTTATTGGCCATTTCTAAAAGATTGTTTCAAGTTGGTCTTTAGGCCATTTTTTTATTACTTTCAAAATTGGCGCCATGGTGATGTTTTTGGGCTTTGTTTAATCATTTCTAAAGGGGTTGTCTTAAATTGATCGTGGGCCATGATCCATTAGTTTCAAGCTCAGCCTAAAGATAATATGTGGAAGCTTTTGGTTCATTGTTTTCTAAAGTATTGTGTCTATTTTTTTTTTGAATCATGTTATACATTTGAATGTTCTTTTTAAACCAAACCAAGGCATATGGTTTCAAGCTATTTCAAGATGTGCTACATGATCTCATATCCTTATTAAAATTCAAGATTCTTGGAATGCAAGGCTATGTCAAGAATATCGTATACTTGGATTCACAAATATGTAAGCTTTCTTGATAATAAATTTGAAATTGCAAGGCCAGGTTAATATTAAAGCTAGTACCAATTAAGGTTCATATGTGAAGAAATCATTACCAAGCATGGCCATTGGTATTAAAACTTCAAGATATATAAGTCATTACACCATTTGGATCCAAATTTTCAAAGGATTACAAGAAAGTTCAAAAAAGGGAGGCAAATGTGGAAGGTTCAAACGAACTACTTCAAGCGCTTGAAAAACAAAGAATTATTCCAAGCCTAATTCTATCATTTGTAATTTAAAAGTCTTATAATGCCTAAAAGAGCTAAAGACCCCAAACTTTTTAACTCCTTATCTCATTTCCATACATCCAAGACTTAATACTTTGTGACAAGTTTGCTTCCATATCAGTCCTCCCTCGTGCCAATTATGTTCCTTGCACTCAACCTTTACACACAAAGTTTGACACGACAGCAAGACAAAGCTCTGTCAAAATCATGACAAATATTTAAAGAAAAGTTAATTCACAAAGAGAATCTTTTGAAATAAGAAGCTTCATAAAAAGGATGCTCAAAGAGATATAGTTTGTGCAGACCTGGTAAAGCGGATTAAGGATGCCAAGGTTGCTGCAAAAAGTTACTTTCAAGAACTTCAATCTTTTAGGATGGAAGAACATGATGTTGGAATGTAAACTTAATAGCCAAATTATTCTTGATCTAGAAGTTAATCATAAAACATTGATCAATTTAGTTGCTACTATTTCCTTGCTATTGAGTGTAATTTTCCCAAATCAAAATGGAGTAGGCATAAGTTGATTAGGAAGGTCAAACCTTAAGAATCATTTCTTAAAAGGACAAGATTAACAAATGAGGAGAAGAATAACAAGAGTATACCTCTTGGAGTAAGTAGTACCTTAGTGAATCTCCACATGTCAAAGAAGGCAACAAGAAAGTTTGTGATGAGTCTTTTATCTCTCGCTCAAGATGGCAAAAGAGTCGTCCAAATGCATCATGAATTATCACTAAGTTACTAATTGGAAGCTTCAATGGCATTCTACAAGAGCAAAGTAAAGTTGAAGGCATTAAGTAAAATTGTTACTCATGAACCTTAACAAAGGTGTTTAGCTCATTGCATGTGTAACACCCTTTTTCTACCCCATAAATAACAAGGAAAATAACACATAAATCATAGTGAATAAATATATCTCATTAAAATGCCACTAAAAGGGCGTACATTCTCAAATTCATCAAAATAGGATTCATACTCCGTAACTACGGGTTTTTCTCAAAAATACATCAAAACATCATAAACAACGGAATTCAAAACATACTTCAAAGTTTCCTCAAAGAGGGAAATTAATCAAAATAACTTCAACAGTAAAACAAATCAACTCAAGGAACCCAACCCGATGTTACATATCAGAGCAAGACCCTCTAAGCTGACCAAAAGACTAAAACACTCAAAAACTTCAAAACAAACTCCTCGCCGGCGTCTACGGCTAAATTGGATCATCTGCACGTTACCTACGTGGAGGTAACATTCAAACAGGCAGGGTGAGTAAAACAATTCATAATAATCAATGTATGACAATTAATGCATAAACGGCAACATATTCATATACAACACATTCATATTACTCACATATGCCTCAAGGTCACAACATCATAATTTATACATAAAGACTCACAAATGCAATGCAACACAACTCAATGCATGTGGTACCAATCATCACAGCTCGATGGACACTGGGCCATCAACCCCCCATAGATCCCCATCAATAGGATCGGAGCACGTCAAAATACTTCACATCCACAGAGTGGGATCGAAGTCAAAGCAATCGAATGCGCATGAATGCATGATGCACACGTCACAATAATAATCCTCATAATACAGTATATGGTGCATCATCATTCATCATGTTCATCATCATCACATAAAACATCATATCTCATGTTATCACATAGTTCATCAAATCATGGTAGTTTCATCATATTAACTCAATCGATACATCATAGAAAACTATCATATCATCATGTATACATCACCTAAAACCCACTGTCACACTCATGGCAATTCATCCCAGAAATTCCAGAATCACACATCACGGCATCGCTACACAATACTCAATCTCGCGAACTTCTGCTATGTTCGCTGGCTCGCTCGCTAGGAGAGTCTCGTAGCGAGCCCCTCGCTGGCTTGCTCTCTAGGCAAGCCTCTAACGTATACTCGATGGCTTGCTCGCTAGGCGAGTCTTGTAGAGAACCTTCACTGGCTTGCTCGCTAGGCGAACAGTGCGATGACAGCAACTTCTGCTACGCATTAGAACTGATTTCCACCCAAAAACTCATACGAATAATTCACCCAATGCCCCCAAAGTATCCCTAAATCATCCTTAAGGTTATACGACAATATCAGTACAAACTCTATGGTTCATTAGGCTAATCTGGCAACATTTGGACTGCCTAAAACACTATTTCCTGCAATTGCTCTGAGTACATCAGAGTTACTCACATATGAACATTCCTATTCCTACGGGGTCCAACACACAACTACCCAAGGTTCTTGGCCACAAAGGCCTAAGGTTTCCCCCCTCACAATAATATTCAGTGATTCATACCATAACCCACAATCTCAGAGTTCTATAATCGAATCTCTTAGTTTTCCCAATTCAACTCAGAAACCCTCAAATCCTAAATCCACTAGCATACATGGAAAATCATGAACATAAATACTCCCCATACCTTAGTCGATTCGTAGCTTTCACGATTTCTCTTTGCGACCTTCTGCCTCCAACTTTTCCTTCAGAGCTCTAGCCACACCAACTTTCACATTAAACACAAATGAAATCCAATTTCCTCTCAGAACTCTATTTTTTTCTAACTTAGTCATGGGCCTCACACATTGGGCTTTTCCCTCATTACCCTTACTAACTTCATCAAATACCCAAATTGCCCTTATTTCACTTCTTTTCAATTTAATTAATAATAATACTAATAAATTAATATTATATGCTATTAATCAAATAAATATCCGAAAATGCACATTTTTCCAATAATCACAAAACCACCGGAAAATTCACCGACACATGAATATTCGCAATTAAATAATTAATTCAAATATCATGATTAAATTCGGGGTGTTACAACATGAAGCATACAAAAGTCAAGTTGTTAGAATTACCTTTGTCAAAACTGCCATGAACTAAGCATGTATGTGGGTTGTCTGCATTCCCAAGTGTGAGGGGAAAGTGTCTCATACTTGGTTATAATTGTTTTAGTGATGTAAAAACATATATAGTTAGAAAAATGTATTTTGGACGATATCATCGAGTCACATATGCATCCTTTATTTTTCTAGTGTCAAACATTTGTCAAAATGTGTCTTGGTTCATATAGGAAAAGCACTATATATGTTCTATATGAGTTTGATCATGTTGGTTGAGTTAGAGATGCATTAGGAACACTTAGAAGTAGCTAAACATATCAAAATCTGCATTTTTGCAACTTCTGAGTCTTCGAGTCGACTCAAAGCTTGCTTAGGTCGACTCATGCAGAAGTTAATTTTCATGTTTTGCTTTTAGAGAGCTCGCGTCGACACTCTGGTCGACTCATAGTGTGTGCATTTATATTTTTCAAAACCGGGGTGCTTTGCGTCGACGCACGGACCTATCTCGGTCGATGCAAAGAGCGTTTTTTTTTTGTATAATCCTGAGTTCAGGAGAGCTCAGGTCGACGCCCCTTTGTTTTAGGTTGATTGTTCGCTCGTTTCTCGTTAATTTTCTATTATGTTTACCATTCAAAGTGACTGTTATATTGGTTATAGCTTTGCATATATATTGAGTTAGCTCATTCTACCTAAAACAACAAGAAAAGTGAAAATATACACTGATTTGGTTCTCATCATCTTCATCCTCTTTCTTGCATTTTCTCATCGAGGTGATAACGTCCAAACATAGGATCGATGTATCGAGTTTGGGTTGAGAAGTCAGTGGGTTTTTCTTGAATTAAACCTTTAGGGTTTTTTCCTCCAAGAATCTTGGATTTTGGGGTTTTTGCATAAATTGTTCCTTCACAGATTCATCGGGCGAAGGTAATTGAAGAACGAGAGGTTCTACTAATTAAGTAGCGTTAATCGGAGGATTGTGGAAGGAAGGTTTGGGTTCGAATTGTTGGTGTTTGAAATCAGCCAGGTAAGATTTGAAGACCAGAGGGTTGTTCAAAGGTGGTGCCGTAATCAGAGGTTTACTCATCACATTCGAAGGACTTGACTCATTTTGAATCAAGGTAAGAGAAGGCGTAGGCTCAGCATCAACGTTTAGGATAGAGTGTTTGAATTATGTTTCTTCTCTTGTAAAAACAATTTGTAACAGTTATATATACAGGTCTCAATTCTATTTTTAGAATTGAGGGCAGACGTACCCCGAGCGAGGACGACGGGGGAACTGCCTCAACAAATTGGTGTTCTCTCTTTTTACTATTCTTATTGCTGAAATTTGAGTTTGCGTGCAAACATATTACTTGAATAAAATTCTGGTGTGTGTTAGTGCTGAAACATTTTTAGAAACCTCATTACCATCCGGTTGATTGTAATCATAAAGGCTTAGCACTTCATTCACTTATTGAATTTTGCTTAGGGTGATTCGCACACCAAGTGTTCGACTAATTGTGTGAATACAAACGTTTGAGCTATTTTTCGATTTGGTTTATATTTCACAAGCATTGGAAATTGTCCAACTTTGAGTGAACAAAATCTTATTGAGTCGCGTTCAAGCTATTGATTCACTTTCTCATCTTTATCGGTATTTCATATAGGCGTAGCGTATATCCGATCTTTTTGGTAACGGTTCGTTTAGACGATTGTAGTTCCTCGGTCGCTTCCGATTAAAACTTTTAAAAACCAAATTATATTAAACACCGACTCTGTTTTAAATAAGTGAACTATTTAACCCTCCCCCCTTCTATATCATTGCCTTCGTCTAACAAGTGGTATCAAGAGCCTCAGTTCATTTCGTGCTTCGCATATAACTTCTTAGAATATGGCGAACGAACCAGAAGGGGCTTACAATAGAGCACCTGTTTTTAACGGTGAGAACTATAGTTACTGGAAAGATTATATGCGCATGCATATAAATTCCATTGACAGAAAGGTATGGAACGTTATATTGAACAGTCCTATAGAAATTACCATGACCGATGAAAATAACGTTGTTTTGCCTAAGCCTGAAGCACAATGGAATGATGAAGATGAGAAAAAGTACAATTACGGTTGGAAGGCTAGAAATATTATGATCTCTTCCTTGGGAGTTGATGAATATTATTGTTTCACATTATATGATTGCTAAAGCTATTAAGGACTCATTGCAAGTTGCTCATGAGGGAACTAATGATGTCAAACTAGCTAAAATCAACACTTTGACTCAAGAGTTTGATCTCTTTCACATTGAGTAAAGGGAAACCATTGCCGACATTCAAAAGAGATTTTATCACTTAATCAATAGACTAAATTCACTTGGTAGACCAATTTCCAATGATGTTGATACTAACAAAGTTTTAAGATGTCTTACCAGGGAGTGGAAACCAAAGGTCACGGCAATAAAGGAAGCAAATGATCTTATGACTTTGGACCTTACAGCTCTTTTTGGAAAGCTCCAAGAACATGAGCAAGTGCTTCTTAGTCTCGAGCAATTAGAGAAAAAGGAAAAGACCAAAACTAGGGAAAAGAAGTATATAGCTCTAAAAGCTTCTTGTCCAAAGTCCTCCGCAAAAGAGTTAAGTGATTACGACTCAAGTGATGACGATGATGATGAAACGAATGAGGATATGGGGTTGTTCGTGAAGCGATACAATTACTATGTAAAAAAGAATGGTATCCAACATTCCAAAAAGAATCTCGTCAATTTTAGAAGACAATCAAGGTCTTCCAAGAATGAAGGCAATAAGGGGACTAAAGCAAGAGTTCCGTGCTTTAATTGTGGAAAATTCGGCACTATAAGTTGGATTGTCCATTGATGAAGAAGGACAAAGAAAAGGAAAGTAATCACTCATAAAAGAAACAAGGTATTCCTAGAAGAGCTTACATCGCTTGGGAAAGCGGTAGTGAGTCGTCTGTGGATGATAGTTCAAGTGAGAAGAAGAGTCTTTCAACTTTTGTCTCTCCGCTCATCAAAAGAAGAAAAATAAAAAGGTACGACATGCTAAATACGAAAACTCTACTAAATTGTCTCATTCTGAACTACAACATGCCTTTGACACCTTACACCATCAAGCTATGGAAGCCTTTAAATGGTTGGCCTCAAAAAAACAAATTTTTACTCACTTGGAGAAAAAGATCTCCGATTCAGAAAGGGAATTGAAGGCCCTCAAGGCATCCATGAAGGAAGTAACAAAGGTAGATGTTGAGGAAGAAAGAAGTAGATGGTTAAACTTTGGGTGTGATACTTGTCATATTTGGAATAAAGAGGTTAGAACTCTTAAAGCCAAACTTGACAAGGCTCTAGAACCAAAGATCACTTTTTCTATTGATAGATCATACTTTAGAAAAAACATGATTAATCCTTATCAAAAATATACATATGTGATTAAAAACCAAGGTAACAAAAATGATACAAAGGTTAACCTCACTTGCTTGTATTGTTGCAAAAGGGGTCATAACATTGCTAAATGTTGCTTTAGGAGATTTTTAGTTCCTAAAGAGGTTTATCAATGGTTTCCTAAATGCAACCAAGATTTCAGTCACAACCAAGGACCCAATAAACAATTGGGTACCTATTTTCGTTGATTATTTTTATAGGTACAAAGTCTTGAGCCTACAGAGAGAAGATGGGTTCTCAATAGTGGATGCTCAAGACATATGAGAGGAGATATATCTTGCTTCATTGACTTTTTGGCAAAGAAGAAGGGATCTGTAACCTATGGAAACAAACAAGGGAGCAATACTTGGAAAAGGTAGTGTAGGTAATCCCTCGTCTACTACTATCTCTGATGTATTGCTAGTTGAGGGCCTTAAACACAACCTCATAAGCATTAGTCAATTATGTGACAAGGGATACAAAGTATCTTTTTCAAAGGAGTGTTGCTTGATTGAAAATAATGATAATAATGGGGATTTGTTTAATGGCTTGAGGGTAAATAATGTGTATACGCTGGATTTGAGTGAAGTATCATTGAGTATCAACAAATGTCTCATCACTTTGAGTGAAGACTCATGGTTGTGGCATAGATGTTTGGAGCATGTCAATTTTGACTTTCTAAACAAGATTGTTTCTAAGGACCTAGTGATTGGCTTACCCAAAATCAAGTTTTCAAAGGATCACTTATGTGATGCGTGCTAAATGGGGAAGCAAACAAGGATTTCGTTTAAATCTAAAAACGTTATTTCAACTACGAGACCTCTTGAACTTCTTCATATGAACCTCTTTGGACCATCAAGAATTACGAGTCTAGATGGTAACTACTATGGTTTTGTTATAATTGATGATTTCTCTAGGTTTTGTTGAACTATATTCTTGGCTAGCAAGAGCGATACTTTCTCGCCTTTGAAAAATTTGCTAAACTTTCTCAAAACAAGTTGAACACAAACATTATATCAATTAGAAGTGATCATGGAGGTGAGTTTGAAAATCATCTCTTTGAAAAATATTGGTAGGCATGGAATTGATCATAATTTTTTAGCTTCGCGTACCCCTCAATAAAACAGGGTCGTGGAACGTAAAAATTGAATTTTGGAAGAGTTAGAAAGAACTATGATCAATGAAAGTGACCTTCCTAAATATTTTTGGGCCGATGCCATTAATATGGCTTGTTATGTTTTGAATAGGGTGCTCATCCGTCCTATTCTTAACAAAACTCCGTATGAACTTTTGAAAGGGAGGAAGCCAAATGTGTCTCACCTTCATGTTTTCGGTTGTAAGTATTTCGTGTTAAATAATGGTAAGGAGAGTCTTGGTAAATTTGACTCCAAGGTAGATAAAGGTATCTTTCTTGGATAATATCAATCAAGTAAAGCATATAGGATATATAATAAGAGGTTACTTATTGTCGAAGAATTTGTTCATGTCACTTTTGATGAAACTTATCCAAAAAAGTGTCGGAAAAGGTATTTCGTATCATGGTGCATGTGTATCTTCTGAAGACATACTCAAAGACACTGAGAAAGGAACTGATCAACCTGAATCAGTGAAAGTTGAGGAGGAAAAAGATCACCATCATGAGGAGATTGAGGAGGTTCATTCGACTAACACCGATGGCCTTCCTCTAGCTTGGAAATCTTCTAAAGACCATCCTATCAACAACATTCTCAGTGACATCTCAAAGGGAGTGACCATAAGATCTAAGCTAAGTAACGTCTGTTATTACTTTGCTTTTGTCTCTCAAGTTGAGCCTAAAAATCCTAAAGAGGCATTACTCGATGAACATTGGTTCTTATCAATGCAAGAGGAACTGAATCAGTTTAAAAGAAATGAGGTTTGGGACCTTATCCCTCCTCCGTGAGGCCATCGAGTAATTGGCACCCGATGGATATTTAGGAATAAACTAGACGAAAATGGAGTTATAACACGTAACAAGGCGCGCTTAGTCGTGCAAGGGTATAACTAAGAGGAGGGAATCGACTATGAGGAAACTTATGCGCCGGTTGTCCAACTCGAGGCTATACGCCTTTTGCTTGCTTACCCATGTGCAAAAAAATTCAAATTATTTCAAATAGATGTAAAAAGTGCTTTCCTCAATGGATATATCAATGAAGAGGTTTATGTAGCCCAACCTCCTGGGTTTGAATCCCATGAGTATCCTGATCATGTCTACAAGTTAAAACGAGCTTTGTACATACTCAAACAAGCTCCTAAGGCTTGGTATGACCGTCTTAGCAAATTTCTATTTGATCAAAGGTAATCAAGAGGAAAGATTGACACAACTCTCTTCACTAAAAGTCAAGGAAAACACTTAATTTTGGTACAAATTTATGTTGATGATATCATTTTCGGATCAACTAACATGAATATGGTCAAGGAGTTTTCTAGATTAATGCAGGGAGAGTTCGAGATGAGCATGGTGGGGGAGCTCAACTATTTCCTCGGATTGGAAATCAAGCAACTCGAAGAGGGTACGTTTGTGAGCCAAATAAAATATTTCCTTGAGCTTCTCAAGCGTTTTGACACGAAAAACTCCAAGGTGATTGACATTCTAATGTCGACTGTTGTACCCCAAAATTTGACAAACCTTTTCTTTCTAACTTGGCTTTTGTTTCATATCATTTAGCATTTTCGCATTTGTATAGCATTGTTTCTTGATAGGGGATCAAGATTATTGTGCTCATCACTCAAGAGAGAATATTTCTTGTTTAAGCTCAAGCAAGGGTATTTGTTCAAGCCATCAAGAGACCATCATCATTGGAGTTGGGTTTCAAAGCTCATTGAGAGGAGAGGTGTGTGTATGGGTGTTATCTCCTATCTTGAGGATCATCAGAGGGTCATGAGGTCATCCATTTGGGTAAAACGTGATTCAAAACATCAATGTGCATCTTGAGGGTTCTTTATGGAGTTTGTATGGTCATTCAAATCATCCCCCAAGAACTTCAGTTAGTGGATAACAAGTTAGGGTTTCATCTGGTTAACCCAAAGTCAACTGTGGACTTGAGAGTGTTCATGACTTGGTTCTAAGTCATGCAAGCCATGGGAAGTAATCATGAAGCATCTAGGATGTCTTTTTGATATCAAATCAAGAAGGTTCAAGAGTTCAAGAAGTTACTAAATTAGGGTTTCAGTTGATTTCAGTGTAAAATCCCCTCTTTTGGTGCTTAACTTGTAGGACAATTTTCACTATGATACAAGTTCAATATCCTTTTCCAACAAACATGAGACTTGTTCATCATATTTCAAGATTTCTTTTTAGTACAAGAACTAATACATTGGGTTTGTACATCTCAAGTTATGGTGTCAACAAGTTGGTGTCATCAGATAAAGAGAATTTTGAGGTACACAAAGTAAACTCACTTCCAAGGCATTGTTCACATGGAACCAAGCTTCTCCTCATTTTCAAGTAAACATGAAAGTTATTCATCATTGTCTTGGCTTTCCAAAAATTCCTAGAACTCATCATTCTCATATGTGGAGCTCAAGTTATGGTCTTCATAAGGCAAGGGTATTTTTGGAAACCTCACTTTAGGTCATTAACTTCAAAGGCCATTTCCATGAACTTCATGACCTCAAATCCATTTTCAACCAACATGAAACTTGTGTCTAATTTCCTTAACATCATCTTGAGTTCAATATCCATGATGTTTGATGATTGGTATGATCATTTGAACCATAATGAAGGTGAAAATTTGATTTTTGGACATGACATGAGTTTCTTTCATTGCAAGTCATAAAGTGCTCTTGTTTTTGAATTTTAGAGACAACATCATCACCATATATTGGTCTTGCATACCTTTACCTCATTTGGACCAACGTTGAACCATTTTTCACATTTCCATACCTTAAAAAGTAAAGATTAAAACATGGTACAAACTCTTTCTCAATTCACCAAACTTCCACAATCCATTTCTACACACCCCAAAGTGCCATTTGCTAACCCAATAATGAATGGAAAAGTGTGTACCCGTTTGTGCACTAAGAATGAATTTTTTTTGGCAAAACTTGAAATCACTTGAATGAGGTATTATGGGCCTGCATGAGTGCCTTAAATCCACCATATATAAGTTCAAAATGAAACCCTAAAGCTCAGAGTGTGTTTGCTGCGTGAGAAAGGAGAGAATCATTCAAAAACTTCACAAATTTTCCATTCTTTGAATCTAGTTTTTCCTTGGACATTTCTTCAATATGTGGCTCATTTCTTCATCACCAAGTATCAAGGAAGAGATTAGCAGTTGCAAAACAAAGCTTACAACAAGATTCAAGGGCCAACGGAGCAGCTCCGTTTGGTAAGTTTTTTCAATCTTAAAACTCTCATTCTAGGCACTCTTTAGGGCTCATTACTGGTGCATCTGAAGCCTTACACCTTGTAGGCAATATATGGATAATTTGTATGCTTGTTTGTAATGTTTTCAGTTTAAGCATGAAAAAATCGTGGCTTGTTTTCACTTGGTTAGAGGAACCTTTTTCAAAATCTAACACCATATTTGAGTTCTACGTTGAAAATCCTTTGAAATGGTATCTTGGGTTTTGATTTTTATGGTTATTTCCATCCAGCTCCGGTGGTCCCTTCCCGGAGAAGACGACCGGAGCTCTAGCTCCGGCGTCTGGTGTGATTTTAAGAAGAAGGCCGAGGTGTCCTTTGACTTCGCTCGCGTGGCCGTTGAAAACTGAGTTGGCATGCCACTCAAGTTAATGAAACGACGCATTTCATTCAATGAATCTGAGTTTTGGCTATTGGGCTTTGTCAATTGATAACCACACCCCCTGTTTCAGAGGCCCATGTGCACAATCAAGAGGATTTAGTTCAAATTGCTTTGCTGGTTGCACCCCTCTTCACTATTGCATTTTATTTTATTTTTCTTTTCTTTGCAATTTCATTTTTTATCTTTTAAAAATGGTTGAACATTTCATAAAAATCCAAAAAAAATTGTTTTCTGTTATTTCAATGTGTTAACTTAATTTTCAATATTTTTATTTTATTTTTCCATTTTATTTTATATTGTTAATTGAATTAATGTTTTAGTGTATTTCTTGGTGCATACCTTGTAATGAAATTGATCATTGACCTTCCATTCTAAATCCCCTAGGACCAAAATTTCTCTCCCACTTAGGTGATGGATTGAGTTATTTTTTAGGGTTGATTTGAGGTATTAATGATCATAGTTCAATTGTTTTCCATTGCCTTTTTGTGGACCCTCGATACACACTCGATAAGTGGAACACCTTGCCTTCTCGGATTTAATTGGTGGTGTTTTGCGTTGAATCTGTACATGAAATTTTTCTTGTTGTTTTGTGTTTGATTCATCTTAACTTGGGTATTTTATTTGGAATTTATTGGGCTCTCCTTCTATTTTTAATTGATATTGCAAATTCAAGTTGATTTCATCATGTTTACACATACTAGTCTTGACCTAGCCTTTGGGATATGATCATGAGTGATCCCTTGAGCACCTCTTAAGCTTTGTTAGCTCTTGTTAACATGCTTGAGATGCTGCCTTGCTTGTTAGAGGTCAATGGTATGTGTACCTTGTGCCACAAGTTACCTTTTGATCATGTCTTTCCACTTGTTTGAAGTGTGAGATTGTGTTTGAACTTTGGTTCTTCATTTGAATATGATTGTAAGTGCTCTTGATTGGCTGCATTTTGTGGAAAAACCTTAGAGTACATATGTATGTCATGTCTAATATTAGTACATACATAATATGGACTGTGCAGGGTAAGTTGACTTAGATAAAAGCAAGTTAAGCTGGATGTCATACCCAATGTTATAACTTGGGTCGTATGACATCAAGTGTAACACCCCACTTCCCAAATTAAATAAAATATAAACATTAAAAATAAACATTAGAGTTTTCACCAAAATAGTGGAATATCACATCACCAAATTTTTATAAAAATACTTTATTAATTATTCTAAAAAATAATACAGCGGAAAACATTATTCCAACATTCTCGGCCATCCGCCAAATTTCATAAAATCTTTATTATTATAATTCACAAAAAAAGTGATACGTCACAGGATTACAACAAGTTTGACATAAAACAATTAAAACACCCATATCCCGTGTTACGTATCAGAGCATCCTAGACCCGACTGGCACACCACCATCCAAGCTATCTAAGTACCTGGATTATTTGTACTTCCGGAGAAGCACAGACACAACAACAACCAAGGGGTGAGAAAACATGATCAAAAATATATTGGTAATGTAATACATGTAAACAAGGTAGTAAAACACACCAACACACCAATATTCACCCCCAACAACTCCATATAACGAACCTACTGTTCAAATTACAATATAACATATTATAATGCAAATATGCAACTCAACACCATGCATGCGGTACCGACTCATTGGTTCATTCAATCGAACCTGGATAGATCACTTACGCTCCTCCTGAGACATGACCTATCCCCCACCATTCTCCACAAAGGAGTACGGATGAATCACTTACGCTCCTCCTGAGACATGATTCATCCCATCAAAACACCATGATATGCACACACCAATGCATAACTATCATAATTAGGCACACTAAGTGCACACGATCCTCCTGATCATATCATCATACATCAATGCATATATGTGTAGATGTATTACACCAACACCATATAAATCTATCAGATAGTAAACAAATTCATACTATAACACCATATATAACCACATCCCAACACCCGGGAACACACGATCCTACTGATCACTACATACATATACGTTAACTAATTGTCCACCAACAATATTAAGGGAAATGAGTACTATCACCCAGTACACAGGTTAGATCCCACACTCATCATCCTTACAATGCATCAAGGCCAAAAAGATCACCCCAGACCAATGCTCAAGGCCAAACATCACCAAAGTCACATTCTGGTTCTGCTACACTCGCTGGCATTCGCTAGGCGAAGCTTCGCCAACACTCGCCAGGCGAAGCCCAGCGAATGCTGAGATTCACCAACTTCCCCACAGTTCTACAGTACTATTCTAGGCCAAATCAAACTTATCATCTCAACTCAAATTCTCAGCCTACTCTAGTACCAACCTTGTACATTACCGTAACTAAATCGGTTCCTAAATCTTATTCCCAAAGTCATCGCTTAAACATTCTACCGATGCCTTAAAAGGTCACACAGAATCTCCCTAAAAACCTTAAACCCAGCCTATACGCCAAATTAACCAAAAACAACAATTCATCAACATTGACCTATACTCCATCGCTATCAATTACTAGTTATCATCAAACACAAACACAACATTATACTTACCAATTATCATATACTTCCTACTCTAGAACCAACATTACGGTACATTACCTACACTTCAGAGTTACTCTGAATCTCACCAAGGTCCTAACCAGAGTCACTAACAACATCACAGGGAACAACACATAATTTTCCCAAATTTATAATCACGATCATTACCAACGCTACAATAACAACTCAAAATCTCACCAAAACTCTATTCATAGTTACTATCAACACTGCAGTAACAACATATAATCTCACTAATATCACCATAATATATATATACCAAATTCACCAATACCAATCAACAATTCATCAATATCAAGCATCATTTTATCATTAGCAACAACAATAACAAGCATGCCAATATAAAACTTCATAGATCGACATTTTCCTACGGGGTTAAGGAATCCCCTCTACCCTATACATGTATATATATACCATCCCAATCAAGTTTCTCCCCCCTTACCTGGATAATTATTCTGATCGGTGATAAATTCCTCCAAGATTCTTCATCCCTAGCCTTTTCCCTTTTTCTTTGTTCTTCGCTCTTCTCTATTCTCCCAATTTCCCTTCTCACGGTTTCTATCGTGCCTTTTCATATTTCCATTCTAACTTCCCCATAACCCTTCCACTTCTTATTTTACTTATTCCAACCACTAATATTCCCAATAATAATTCTAATAATAATAATTATAATAATCATTATAATAATAATAATAATAATAATAATATAATACTATTGTAATATTATAGTAATATTCAACATAATAATAATAATAGTAATACACCCAACAATAATTATAATTATAATAATAATAATACTAATGATAATAATAACAATTATATTAATACTAATAATAAAATAATATTAATAATAATAATCTTAATATTAATAATACTAATATAATATTACTAATATTAATAATACTAATCATAATACTAATAATAATAATAATAATAATAATAATAATAATAATAATAATAATAATAATAATAATAATAATAATAATATTATTATTATCTCACCAAAATAATAATAATAATAATAATAATAATAATAGTAATAATATTATTATCTCACCAAAATAATAATAATATTAATAATACTAATAAATATAATAATATATAATAATAATAATAATACCCCCACCAATATTACTATTATTCATTATATTATCATATTCACACCAAAAATCATAATAATATAATAACTATATTAATAATAATATTATATTCTCCATATTAATAATATTACTACAAATATTAATAATAATCATAAATATAATAATAATAATAATAATAATAATAATAATAATAATAATAATAATAATAATAATAATAATAATAATAATACCACCACCAATATTACTATTATTTCTTATATTATTATAAACTCACCAAATTACCACCAATGATCCTCCCATCTCAGGGACACCCACCAAACATCATCAAATACACCCTACCAAAGGGCACATCAACATATAATATTTAAAATAATAATAAAATGACTAAATAATTAAAATGAGTGTTACATCAAGCGCAGGTTTGTTTTTCCGGTAGCTATAAACCAGGAAACAGAATAGGAGCTCAAGCTGGATATCAGGAGACTTTCTAGAAGCCTTAGGCGAACTAGAATATCCTAGTTTATAGAGCTCAAGCGTGCAGATAATTGGAAATAGGTTTGTTATGAATAAAACCTAATTTATGCACCAAGGCCTAAGAGGACTGACAGCTGCTATAAATATCAGAAGAAGCAATCCTGAACAGCAGCTCTTAATAGAAGAACAGAGAGTGCAAATTAGAGAGTCCTTGTGAGTGAAGAAGGCTAGTCTTCACGTGTGAATTCTGTTTAGGAATACTTGTACTACAAGCAATTGTCTGGTGGATAATTGCATTGGATAGGTAGATTCTAGGTTGTGTCTCACTCAAAGCTGTGAAGCAAGAGTGTGTGAGTTCCTTGATCAAAGTTGTGAAGCAAGATCAAGGTGTGTATGAAGTGTCTCTTCATAGTTATTCTGTAATTGTGAATTGTATATCACTGTGGTGATTGAGGGGGAGTGAGTGGGTATACTCAGGTTTAGAGTGTCTCTAGGCTGAATTATCATTGGGTAGGTTTTAAGTGAGGAGTGCAAACTGTGTTGTTTGACTCTGAATTAATTCTGCTAATAGTGAAGTTCCTTCCTGGCTTGGTAGCCCCCAGATGTAGGTGTTGTTGACACTGAACTGGATAAACAATTGTTGTGTTTTTACTACTTTACTTTATAGTTAAATTAGTTAGTACAGCAGTCAATGTCATAGTGGATGTTATAATTTTGGGAATAACATCCATCGTGTGCTTGCCAAAATTTTCAATTGGCATCAGAGCAGGCACCCTGCCTGTTTAAATCTGGGTGAGATCTAGGGAAAATGAATTCTGGTACTATGGATAAAGATATAGGCTTCACTAATAGACCTCAAATTCTGGATGGATCTAATTATGATTATTGGAAACCAAGGATGATTGCATTCCTAAAAGCATTAGACAACAAGGCTTGGAGAGTCGCAAACTCTGGATGGAAACATCCTGTGAAGACTGACAAGGATGGAGTAGATGTGTTAATTCCTGAAGAGGAATGGAACAAAGAGCAAGAGGCCTTAGCTCTTGGGAACTCTAAAGCATTGAATGCACTCTTCAATGGTATAGGCAAAAATATCTTTAGACTGGTACACCACTGTGAACTAGCAAAGGATGTTTGGGACACTCTCAGAACTACTCATGAAGGAACTTCCAAGGTCAAAATGTCAAGACTTCAAATGCTGACCACCAAATTTAAAGGTCTGAGAATGAAGGAAGATGAGACATTTCATGAGTTTTACATGAATGTTCTTGAACTTTCAAACACCTCAGGAGCTCTGGGAGAAAAGATGACTGAAGAGAAGCTTGTAAGAAAGATTCCAAGGTCACTACCTAAAAGGTTTGCTATGAAAGTAACAGCCATTGAAGAAGCCCAAGACATATGCCACATGAAAGTGGATGTACTCATTGGTTCCCTTCAAACCTTTGAAATGGGAATGAGTGATCAGGATGTGGAGAAAAAGAACAAAAGCATAGATCTTGTCTCAAACACTGCTGATTCAGATGGTGAAAAGGAGGAGAATCTGTCTGAAGCAATTGCCTTGCTTGGAAGACAGTTCAACAAACTGGTCAAAAGGATAGATGCTAGGTCTAAACCTTATACCAAAAGCATGCCTTCTAATAAAGAGAAATCTGAAGATAAAGTCAGCCAAAGCAGAGGAGTACAGTGCCATGAGTGTGAGGGATATGGACATATTAGAAAGGAATGTCCCACATATCTCAAAAAGAAGGGAAAAGGCCTAACATTCACTTGGTCTGATGAAGATTCTGACAGTGGATCAGAAGAGGAATCAACTAATCATGTCCCTGCTCTTAACAGTATGTGGATCTCTGATGGTGATTCAAGTGATGAAGAGTTGTCCTTTGAGGAGCTTGCAGCCTCATACAAAAAAATTCACATCAGAAGTACAAAACTGGTTCAGCAAGGAGAGCAACAGAAGAAAATCATCAAGGAGTTAGAAGCTGAAAAGAGAGAGCATCTAGCCACAATAAACACACTCAGAAGAAGTGAAGGAGTTGAAATGTAAAAAAGATCAAATGAAAAAATCCATAAGGATGCTCAATTCTGGGACTGACACCCTAGAGGAAATCCTTTAGAGTGGACAAACCTCAGGAGATAGGTCTGGACTAGGATTTGTTGATAAACAAAATCCTGTGCTAAAACTCAAGAGATTACAACCTGAGGTCCAGAAGCTAAAGAGGGTGTCATGACCAATGTCATAACATCCAACTAATAGAAACTGGAATCAAGTCAAAAGTAGATTCCAAGGGTATAGATGTTACCACTGTGGAAAACTTGGTCACATCAAATCTTTGTGTTTCTGGCTGCATGGATTTTCTAGTCATCCTCATCAAGGGAAATCTAAACAGAAAGCTTATGTCAAAAGGAAGCATCAAGCAAAACTTAAGAAGGATGCTCCTAACAAGTAAAGACAATGGGTTGCCAAGAATATGGCTTTAGTAGCTCACACTTCTCTAAGGATGCCTACCCAAGAGGATTGGTACTTTGACAGTGGTTGCTCCAGACATATGACTGGAATTGAGGATCACTTGATAAAACTCAACCCTCATTCATCCAGTCATGTAACCTTTGGTGATGGAGCTAGAGGAAAAATCACAGGGGTTGGACAACTTGACAGTCTTAAAGCTCCAAAATTGAGGGATGTCTTGCTGGTTAAAGGACTGACTATTAATCTAATAAGCATAAGTCAGCTATGTGATCAAGGTCTAAAGGTCCAATTCTCCAAAGGTAAGTGTGTGGTCATAAATGAAGAAGCTAAGGAAGTGATGAGGGGATCTAGATCTAAGAATAATTGTTACTTACGGGAGCCCAGAAGTAACCTACCTAAATTGGTCAATAAATAAAAGAAGAATCAAATATGATTGGATAAAGGCAGACATTCGCAAAGGATGAAGAAGACCACAACCAAGGAGTCAGGAAGAGGTACTCCAAAGTGCCCTCCAAATGGGAGAACATGATATGATGAATGTGAGAATAGTAGGCAAGTCAAGATAGCATATCCAAAGAAGGTACATCATAGAAATTTGGACCTGCTGTATTGGAATTTGATGGAGTCCATGAAAGATGGCCTGCATAAAGGAAGCAATGTCACTCAGGATGTCTTGACCCTGTTCTGTGACATTAAGAGTATGAACTTTGTGATGTGCAAGAGAGCATACTCAGGGATAACTGGTGTCAACATCAAAAGGCTGGTGTAAAATTTGGTGATTCTGACCTAAATGATGCTGAAGTGGTTACAAGAGGCCTCAAGGATACTCAATTTAAAAATTCTCTAAGAAAGTTGAGGTCCTCTATTAATGATGAATTTTAGCAATTAATAGTGAATTATATTTTGAAAAATAATCATATTCTGATTGGTCAAAATATTGAATTCCCTCCTCTTTTACAAGCAAACCCTTCTAAACCCGTTCTCTTATGCCAATCCACCTCCTTCCATATCTCACATAACCCCTTCAGAAAGCCCCTTTCGGTGCAACCTAAGTCATCTATAATGTCTCAACACCATACCTCCATCCCTACCAAACCCGACCCTGCTCAGCACAATAGCATCTCTGTGATGAATGTCAGTCTTCCTGGTATGATTTTTGGAAGAAGGAGCGAAGGCCAATCGTCAGCTACTTCACATGCAAACCAAGAAGGTCATAATGGACATGGAATCACCATTCCACTGCCTAGGGTTGATCCTTCTCCAATATCGAATACGAATCATAAGGACAACTTTGAGTTCTCCTCTGATGAGACTAACCCTACCACAGAAAAACTAGCAAATTTAGCTAATAGTGCAGTACAGGATGATGATCTGAATGAAGCTCCTGCGAATGATGTTGAAGTATCTTCAGATGATGAATTCCTCAAGATTGTTGCTCCTTGCATAGCTCAGAAACTAATGACCAAGAAAGGAAAAACTAGTCTGAAAGACAACTCTCGCAAAAGTCAGAGAAAAGGAGCTCATGTTGGGTCCTCCAAACCTAGGAGCAAATCTACCTCCAAGAAAAGGAAAGTCACTGAGAGCAGCCCTGAGTCTGAAGGTGATGTCATAAGATATGTTCCTAACATATTCAATGTCAAACATTCATTGGGTAAGAGGCCACTTAAACCCATGCCATCTGCACCTCTGGACAACATCTTCTTCCACTCCATTCACAGTGTAACCAAATGAAGATATGTCTATCAAAGGAGAATAGCCCTTGAGAGAGAATTAGGGAAGGACGCCCTGGAGATCAAGGAGGTAATGGAACTCATCAACAAGGCTGGACTGCTTAAGACAGTCATTGGATTTTCCAGATGCTACGAGGGACTGGTAAAGGAGTTCATTGTAAACATACCTGACTCAATCTCAAGAAGAAACAACAAGGAGTTCATGAAGGTATTTGTTAGAGGAAAGTGTGTGCAACTATCTCCTGTTGTGATCAACAGGTATCTAGGGCGAGCAAATGATGGAACAACAGAATTAGAGACTTTAGACAACTAGGTTTGCAAGATCATCACTGCAAATCAAGTCACAACGTGGCCATCCAAAGGGAAGTTGTCTGCAGCACTGCTCAGTGAAGTATGCCATTCTTCATAGAATTGGAGCTACAAATTGGGTGCCTACCAACCATACATCCTCCATTGCTGTTGGACTAGGCAAGATCATTCATGCCATAGGTACCAAAGTCAATTTCGATTTTGGTCTATACATCTTTGATCAGACTGTTAAGCACTCCACAACCAGTGCTATCAGGTTACCTATTGCATTTCCCTCCCTCATTTGTGAGATCATCCTAAATCAACATCCTGGGATCCTGAACTCAAGTGATGTTGTCAGCAAGAGGGAGCCTGAATTGTCAATTCACTTCAAACTGTTTGAAGGAAGACATGTTCCAGACATGATGTTTACATCTGCTGAGAAAGTTAAGATCTCCAAAAGAATGATTATTGCATAATTAAAGGACACTTGTAAGGAGTTAGGAGAAACCATCAGTATAGCTACTACTAGAAAAACCAAGCTAGAAGCTCTTATCCAAAGGCTTGAAAGAGATGCAGATAATAGTGGAGTTGTGCCAGAAGAAGAGGCTAATGACAGTTGTGAGAATGTCTCAACCAATGCCAATGACAGTGACTCCAGTTCCTCCTCTGATGAAGAAGATTGAGAATTGAGTATGTGATTCAATCTGCTGCTGAGGTGTGTTGTTGGTTTAATGTGTTTATGTTTTTCCTATTTTTGTGATGCTCTTCAGAGAGCAGTTTTGCTGTAATGTAACCCCAAACAATTGTAATGTTACAATGTGTGATTTATGCTAAGTATTTAGTAGGACCCTAATTTGTGGCTAAAAAGGGGGAGAGAGAATAATAGAGAACAGCAGGAAATAGAGGACAGCAGGTGGAAGACTGCTATGAGCTGTGATTGAGCATGATCATATGTGAGAACAGCATGAGCAAGGCAGGTACAACAGGTGGAAGAACAAGGAGAACTAGCTTGAGCATATGTGCCATTGTGCATATGATATTAGACTTGCATATTTGCAGGTGTAACGACAGGGGTTGCTGATGATATGTGTGATAACAGCTAGAGGTGTTAGTGATGTGATGCTGTATATATTTCTAGCTTGGATGGGAATGCATGTATGATAGAACTAGGAGCTCTGTGCTGAAGGAGCTAGAAGCTAAACTTGTGTGTGTGTGCAAGGTGTGAACAGAATGAGAGTAATGTGCATGTTTCAGGGGGAGTAGCATAGGTGTGCGTGTGACTTCAGAATGTCTGGACATCCATAGGATGGATGTGTGTATATGTGACTGTAGGGTGTACAGGAGAAGTGTTCAACAGATAAGATGTATCAGTTGAGGGGGAGTAACCCTATGTGTTACTCACTCAGCAAAGAGTGACATCTATAGTGGTAATTTACAGATGGTTAACAAGGTGAGCTTTAACTAAGTTGAGAACTAACTGTGAGGACTCTGAGAACTTGAGTAGCTAGTAACTTTCCTGCATGACAGGATATATGTTGAGTCTTCTGCTGTGTGTAAATCTCTGATATGATAACAGAGTGTTTTAGCCAAAAACTTTCCAAAGGGGGAGTTTGTAAGTGCTCTTTATTGGCTGCATTTTGTGGCAAAACCTTAGAGTACATATGTATGTCATGTCTAATATTAGTGCATACATAATATGGACTGTGCAGGGTAAGTTGACTTAGCTAAAAGCAAGTTAAGTTGGATGTCATATCCAATGTTATAACTTGGGTCGTATGACATCAAGCACAAGCTTGTTTTTCTGGTAGCTATAAACCAGGAAACAGAATAAGAGCTCAAGCTGGATATCAGGAGACTTTCTAGAAGCCCTAGGCAAACTAGAATATCCCTGAATTAAGTGGCAAACATGCAGATCATTGGAAATAGGTTTGTTATGAATAAAACCTAATTTATGCACCAAGGCCCAAGAGGACTGACAACTGCTATAAATATCAGAAGAATCAATCCTGAACAGCAGCTCTTGACAGAAGAACAGAGAGTGCAAATTAGAGAGTCCTTGTGAGTGAAGAAGGCTAGTCTTCACGTGTGAATTCTATTTAGGAATACTTGTACTAGAAGCAATTGTCTGGTGGATGATTGCATTGGATAGGTAGATTTTAGGTTGTGTCTCACTCAAAGCTGTGAAGCAAAAGTGTGTAAGTTCCTTGATCAAAGCTGTGAAGCAAGATCAAGGTGTGTATGAAGTGTCTCTTCATATTTATTCTATAACTGTGAATTGTATATCACTGTGGTGATTGAGGGGGAGTGAGTGGGTATACTCAGGTCTAGAGTGTCTCTAGGCTGAATTGTCATTGGGTAGGTTTTAAGTGAGGAGTGCAAACTGTGTTGTTTGACTCTGAATTAATTCTGCTAATAGTGAAGTTCCTCCCTGGCTTGGTAGCCCCCAGATGTAGGTGTTGTTGACACTGAACTGGGTAAACAATTGATGTGTTTTTACTGCTTTACTTTACAGTTAAATTAGTTAGTACAATAGTCAATGTCACAGTGGATGTTATAACTTTGGGAATAACATCCATCGTATGCTTGCCAGAATTTTCAATGATCATTCTTGTACATGCCTTTCATTTTGACTTTGAATTAGGATCGTTCCATTTGTGATTCACTTCTACCCTTAGTGGTTTACTTCTTGTTCATGATGATTTAGTGATGATGATTCCACTTTGAGTTTGTCATGAACAATTATACTTCTTTTGCATTGGTTGTTTACTTTTCTTTACTTGGTCTTGAAGTAAGTGTTTGGTTGAGTTGATTATGAGTTGGTGGCTGCCCCACACTCTTTCCTCCCTCACTTCTTTGTTTGTGCTCTTTGAGTAGCACCTTTTCTCTCTTGATGATTGATGGTACTTGGTTGTAGGAGCTTGCTTCTCCAATTTCATCTCATCTCTTGTTGACTTGCTCAAGTTGACTTGTGTTTGTTTTGTTGCATCTTCTCATGTTTACATTTATGTTTGCATTTCATATTTCTTTTCCTATCGCATTGGCTTGTTTATGTCTCTCATCTCCTTTTCATTTGTGATTGATTTGCTATGTGTTTACTTGTGCTTCTTGCCATGATCCCTTAGGATTCCTAGTCCCTCTGTTTAAGATAGGAGTAGGAGAGACATTAGGCTTTCAATCCTTTGCATGATAACATTAGATAGTATCCTTTCTCATCCCAACTTTAGGACCACTTTGCATGATAACATTAGGGTTTCTTAGTTCCCTTTAGAGTCTTGTGTCTTCTCTTCTCATCTCAGAACTCTTTAAGACACTTAATAAAGAATGATGAGTGTTGTACGCTACGAGCCTTAAGTACATGAGGAATGATAAGTGGGGGCCTCCTCTCACATTGTCTAGAGTGTTTAGCATATGCCCTTTGGGCGATATGCGACGCATTCGCTCTTATGTCATAGTCTTTAGTGCAACATGAGTTACAAACTAACTTAATTCACTTCTTTCAAAAAAAACCAAAAAAATAAAGTTCAAACCTTTTCATCCTTCGGGATTGTTTCAAACCTAATTTTCAGAAATAGTATGTTACATTTCCGTTCTACCGCAAACAGGCATCGTCCCTAACTGCTGGAATTGAAACGTAACATTACTCATAAAAACACTTGAACCAACCAGTGGTCTTGTTATCCCGAACTACGTTTGCTCTGATTTCTCATACCAGATGAGGATACGTAGGCACAAGGCGATGATGTCTTAGTGCACAACCTTCCCCCATCATCTGTAGTTTCCCGAACTACGTTGACTCTGACTTTCCCATTGCACGAGGGAATACGTAGGCATAGGGCGGCGATGTCCTATCGAGTCTGTTCTGTTCTTTCTCTTCACCCCCGTTTAGTAGTAGCTTTTAGATAGTTCTTTCACCCATAGATTAGACAACAAGCATGGATCTCGTTGAGTACAACGGACGTGAGGGGTGATCATACCTTCCCCTTGCGTAACCGACTCCCGAACCCCAAGATTTGGTTGTGATGACCTTGTCTTTCCCTTTCTCTTAGGTTTTCTTCAATCGTTTCCTCTCCCTCTCTTTGGGATAAATAACGTTCGGTGGCGACTCTTCTGTCTAGTTTGTCGGCCCTTTTTCGCAGTTATGACAACTGGCGACTCTTTTGGGGACTCCGGTTCCCTATGCGAGTCAATCCTAGAGCTTGTTTGTTTATGTTTGTGGGTGTGTATATTAGTGTGCATATGTGTTGTATCTGTACATTATTGCATTTGCATTTTATTTCCCGCACTTTATTATTGCTGTTATCTGCTGCTGTGTTGTTGGGTGGGTGTTCCATTGAGAGATAAGCCCAATACCCAGGCTTGAGGATATACATAGCATTAGTGTGGAGAGTAGTGAGGTCTTGCATGTTTGGCATGCAATAGCTCTCATGAAATTCGCATTCAGACGAGATTTTCTTTGACGACATCATGTCCAGTCTGTTTAGGACAGCTGATAAGGATATTGGATCTGAAAATTGTCGACTCTGGAATGGTGAACATATCATCGTTTCTCGAGAGTCTGTGACGCTGACGACCGCATAGGATGCAGAACCTTATTAGATTATGTCCACACCTTGTGAGTGGGAGGGTTATGCAGGAAAATTGACCTTCAACCTACCCGGATTCTGGTTTTCTTATTAGTGCGGACCTTTGATCTTGATATTGTGGGTTTCTTTTGCTTCGGTATTCTGCTGTACATTTTCATTTGCATTTTAGAATTTGCATGTATTTATGTTCAGGTGCATATTTTCCCTTTGATTCTAGTAATTTAATCCACCGTCAGTATGGAGCCTGGTTTCAAGAGGCATGTCGTCTACAAGTTCCCGATGCCAGAGATAGGGCCTTTGCTTAGTGTCATTGTTGTAGTTGATCTTGGGGTGATGGAAGACTTCAGGAAGGATTATGGGAAGATTCTGAGCTATGTATGAAAGATCTCAAGATATGAGTTAGGAGGTATCCATACCCTGCTGCAGCTTTATGATCCTCAGTTGCGTTGCTTCACCTACCTTGATTATGTCTTGATGCCAACCTTGGAGGAGTTTGCTCTGTTAGTAGGAGTTCCGGTCTGGGAGCAGATGCCTTTCTTCCACTCTGAAGTAGAACCTGACTTGACAAAGCTGGCTAATACTCTTCATTTAGGTATCTCTGAGTTGGATGGTAAGATGGTGTGGAGAAATGAAGTCCCTGGTTTTCCACTGTCATTCTTGGTGAGTTGAGCCCAACACTTTGCTAAGGAGGGTTGTTGGGTGGTTTTCAATGCTATCTTGGCGCTCTGCATCTATGGCATAGTTTTGTTCCCTAATATCCCAGACTTTGTTGATTTGGATGCCTTCCATATTTTCGCTTCTAAGAATCTTGTGCCCACTCTCTTGGGGGATGTATACCATTTTGTGCACTACAAAAATGAGAACAGAAGAGGGGAGAATGTCTCTTGTTGTGCGCCACTTCTCTACAGATGGTTTGTGGATCATCTTCCTAATTTCGTACCTTTTGTTGATAGCTCAGACAGAGTCGATTGGTCGGAGAGAATCATGGGTTTGACATCGAAGAACATTGTTTGGTTCAACAGAGACCTGCTTGGCAAGGAGATTATCTACAGCTGTGGGAACTTTCCCAATGTTCCTCAGATAGGAAGGAAGGGTGGTATTAACTACAACCCTGCTCTTGTAATTAGGCAATTTGGCTACACTCTGAAAGGACCCCCGAGGGAGGAGGAAATACAGGAATCTATGTATTTCACAGGATCAGTTGACAATGAGACTTTGGCCAGATTGGAAAAAGCTTGGGGAAGAATCCACCGGAAAGGAAAATCTTCTTTGGGTAAAGGTGAATGTAGAGCCAATGGACCATATGTTGAGTGGATCCAAGAGTGGATTGAAAGGTTACTGTTACCATTCCCGACCCTTTTTCGTAGTTGCGACAGTTGGCGACTCTGTTGGGGACTCCGGTTCCCTATGCGAGTCAATCCTAGCGTTGTTTGTTTATGTTTGTGGGTGTGTATATTTGTGTGCATATATGTTGTATATGTACATTATTGCATTTGCATTTTATTTCCCGCACTTTATTATTGTTGTTATCTGCTGTTGTGTTGTTGGGTGGGTGTTCCATTAAGAGATAAGTCCAATACCCAGGCTTGAGGATATACATAGCATTAGTGTGGAGAGTAGTGAGGGCTTGTATGTTTGGTATGCAATAGCTCTCATAAAATTCGCGTTCAGACGAGATTTTCTTTGACGACATCCTGTTTAGTCTATTTCGGACAGTTGATAAGGATGTTGGATCTGAAAATTGTCGACTCTAGATACCGATCATTTAGGAGTCAGTTAAGTGAGGCCTCCTCGTTTGACTATGATGCCAAACCAGAAATGGTGAATGTATCATCGTTTCTCGAGAGTCTGTGACGCTGACGACCGCATAGGATGCCGAACCTTATCAGATTAGGTCCACACCTTGTGAGTGAGAGGGTTATGCAGGAAAATTGACCTCCAACCTACCCGGATTTCTGGTTTTCTTATCAGTGCGGACCTTTGATCTTGATATTGTAGGTTTCTTTTGCTTCGGTGTTCTGGTATTTTCTCGCAGAGGCAAAGTTATGGTTCATCTCAGTCAGCAGCACGACAGTCTTGATCCCCTGTTTGCATATGCATTTTCATTTGCATTTATTTATGTTTCAGGTGCATATTTTCCCTTTGATTCTAGTAATCTAATCCACTGTCGGTATGGAGCCTGGTTTCAAGAGGATTGTCGTCTACAAGTTCCCGGCGCCAGAGATAGGGCCTTTGCTTAGTGTCATTGTTGTAGTTGATCTTGGGGTGATGGAAGACTTCAGGAAGGATTATGGGAAGATTCTGAGCTATGTATGAAAGATCTCAAGATATGAGTTAGGAGGTATCCATACCCTGCTGCAGCTTTATGATCCTCAGTTGCGTTGCTTCAGCTACCTTGATTATGTCTTGATGCCAACCTTGGAGGAGTTTGCTCTGTTGGTAGGAGTTCTGGTCTGGGAGCAGATGCATTTCTTCCACTCTGAAGCAGAACCTGACATGAAAAAGCTGGCTAATGCTCTTCATCTGGGTATCTCTGAGTGGGATGGTAAGATGGTGTGGAGAAATGAAGTCCCTGGTTTTCCACTGTCATTCTTGGTGAGTAGAGCCCAACACTTTGCTAAGGAGGGTTGTTGGGTGGTTTTCAATGCTATCTTGGCGCTCTGCATCTATGGCATAGTTTGTTCCCTAATATCACAGACTTTGTTGATTTGGATGCCTTCCATATTTTCGCTTCTAAGAATCTTGTGCCCACTCTTTTGGGGGATGTATACCATTCTGTGCACTACAAGAATGATAACAGAAGAGGGAAGAATGTCTCTTTTTATGCGCCACTTCTCTATAGATGGTTTGTGGATCATCTTCCTAAGGTCGGACCTTTTGGTGACACCTCAGACACAGTCGATTGGTCGGAGAGAATGAGTGGTTTGACATTGGAGAACATTGTTTGGTTCAACAGAGACCTGCTTGGCAAGGAGATTATCTGCAGCTGTGGGAACTTTCCCAATGTTCCTTAGATAGGAAGGAAGGGTGGCATTAACTACAACCCTGCTCTTGCAATTAGGCAATTTGGCTACACTCTGAAAGGACCCCCGAGGGAGGAGGAAATACAGGAATCTTTGTATTTCACAAGATCAGTTGACAATGAGACTTTGGCCAGATTGGAAAAAGCTTGGGGAAGAATCCACCGGAAAGGAAAATCTTCTTTTGGAAAAGGTGGATGTAGAGCCTATGGACCATATGTTGAGTGGATCTAGGAGAGGATTGAAAGGGCACTATTACCATTCCCGGTCAGAGAGCCTTTATATCCTTTGGTAGCTGAAGAACCAACAACCGTTGACATTCAGAAGTATAATAAGTTGTGGGCTGAAAAAGAAGAGCTACGCAAAGCGAATGAAGAGCTAGAAAAGGAGGTTATTCAGCTAAGGAATGAAAAGAATGAAGTAGCATACCTGTCCAAGATGAAGACAGAGACTCTAAACAAGATGGGGAGAGAATTAACTGAAGAGATTCGTGCCCGAGAACGAGTAGGTCAAGATCTGAAGAGTGCTTGCAATATCCTCAAAGACAAGAAGAAAGAGTTGGAAAGAGCTCATTTGGAGATATCCAAATTCAACAATCAGTGGAATGCTACTCTTACTGCCAACTTGGGAAGAGAGGATGAGCATCATCAGCAGATTGATAGGTTGAAGACTCAACTCCGGATTAAAGATGAGAAAGCTTCAGGAGAATCATCTCGTCAGTATGAAAAGGATCGTAAGTTACGAGAAGCTCTGGCAACGTTGGAAGAATACAAGATGATAGCGGAATTGAAGAAACCCAGACTCAAAGATGCTTTCGGAGAAGGATCTTAGGAGGATTATGCTCAAGGTTTGAAGGATGTCAACAAAAGAAGGGAGTTTCTCATTCAGGCGTTGGTTGTAAGGCCTGAGCATCCAGACACAAAGGCGTTTTTAGAGTTCTAGACTCGCTATTATGGCTGAAGGGAGTTACTTGATGCAGTTTTCTCTTTGTTCTTCTACTCTTTTGTTGTAGTTATCTTGTATTCAGACAATCACCAGGCTTGTTGGATGAGGTCATATTGATCATTATGTTGTATTCCGGGATGCTATGTATGTTGAATTTTGCTCTCATTTTATTTATGGGAAGGATTTGGTGGCTCCATCTATTGCTTCTTTAGTTTCTTGTTCGTGTGTGGAACTAGAATCAAGGGGAGAATTTCCCTGAATCATATTTACATGCTTGCATTTTGCATCATCATCATCATTTTTGCATTGTAGGTGTTCCTGGTTCCGTTAACCTTATTTCTGTGTGGTTGTCTCTCACCAGTTTTCAGGATAGCAGACCAGACGCTTCATCGATACTCGACCAGAGGGAATCAGCAATGAGCTATGGATCAGATATAGCTAAAGTTGCAAGAGTTCAGGGATCGTATGGCTTAGTTCATGGATCTCATGCAAGGGGTTGCCAATGGTCAAGAGCAGCTAAGAATGCTAGTCTAACCTTTGATTGCCAGGGTGGATGGTAGTGGGGTCTTGCATGGAGGGACCACTGCCATTCCTCCCCCGGCTGATGGGAATACTCCTCAGGCTAATGTTATTCCTACTGTTGTCATTCCTCCGGGCGGAGGCCATCAACTAGGAGTTCACGTACTAGGTGCAGCGGGCGTTGCACATGGGGCAGCAGGTCCTCAATGGGAGGAGGATGAACAAGATAATATTTTCTCGATGGGAGATTTGGGTGTAGGCCTTAAAACTAATGCAGATAAAAGGTTTAAGATGATCAAAGAAAAGATGAAGAATCTGGAGAATCAGAATTCTCTAGGGCTTGATATGTCTAACTTGGGGCTGATTCCAGATTTGAAGATTCCACCTAAGTTCAAGGTTCCGGACTTTGATAAGTACAAAGGAACAACTTGTCCCATAGTACATCTCAGATCCTATTATCGAAAGATTTCTACCTACTCAGATGATGAGAAGTTGTTGATGCATTTTTTCCAAGATAGCTTGCCAGGGCCTTCACTAGAATGGTACATGGGTCTATAGCTGACTCGTATCAGAAGTTGGAAGGATCTTGGAGAGGCCTTTATCCGTCATTATCAGTACAATAGTGACCTGGCACCAAACCGAGTTCAGTTGCAAAATCTGTCTCAGAGGAGTAATGAGGGGTTTAAAGAATATGCCCAGAGGTGGCATGAACTAGCGGTCAGAGTTCAGCCTCCGATGGTGGAGAGGGAGCTTATTGATATGTCTGTGGCAACGTTACCAGGAAGTTATTATGAGAAACTAATTGGAAATATGCTCGAAAGTTTTTTTGATTTGATTATAACCGGTGAGAGGGTAGAAAACAGAATCAAGTTGGGTAAGATTCAGAGCGGAGAAGGATCCACGTCCGGTGGAGGAAGGAAGACTTTTGGTAATCCTAAGAAAAGAGAAGGTGATACAAATGCAGTGATAGGTTATAGAAACAAAGCTCAACGTCAACAGCAATTTCAGCCTCAACAACAGCCACAGGTTTCCAGCATAACCATTCCAGCGGCACCTCAACAACAACAAAATTATGCACCGCGTTGGTTTCAGGACCGAGGAAGAGCAGTCAATAGGCAGTTTGATACCCCTCCTATGTCGTATTCACAACTTCTACAACATTTGCTTCAACTACAGCTTATCCAAAAGAGAACGTTGGTGCCTCTTATAGGCGCGCCATCTCCAGGCTATGATGCCAATGCCAGGTGCGAGTTTCATTCTGGCGCTCCGGGCAACAACATAGACAATTGCAAAGCTTTTAAGCACAAGGTGCAAGACCTTCTTGGCACCAAGGCAATTAACTTTACCAACGAGACTCCAAATGTGGTTCAAAACCCAATTCTAAACCATGGGGCAACCGGAGTTAATGCTATTTTTAAGGGTGAGAAGTTGAATTTGGTAACTGACGTCACAGAGCTAAAGACACCGTTAAGTTTTGTAAAAAGCAGACTGTTGAAAGGAGGTGTGTTTCCCGGTTGTGGGGAAGGTTGTGAAGGTTGTGTGGATTTGAGAAATCATATTCAATTTCTGATGAATGAAGGTGTTTTGTAATTTGATAGAATTAAAGAGGAAGATGTGAAAGAAATTGACAGTGAACGGGATGAAATCGCCACGATTTCAATCCCATATAGAACAACAAATATTTTAGCGCCTCCAAGGCCAGCGCCAATGATCATCACTAAAGCCAGACCAGTACCTTACGAAAGTACCAAGGCCATCCCATGGAATTATGGGGCAGAGGTATTTTGTAATGGGCAGAAGCAAGAATTGATGGGAGCGTCATCTGGAAGTCCGTCTGTGGATAATATTGTTGGGGCCGGAGGTTTAACTAGAAGTGGTAGAGTGTTCTCCCCTCCAGAGACCACTGTATAGAAAACTGATAAAGGAAAGGAGAAATTTGTGGTCGAGCAGAGCCAGCAACAGGCAAAAAAATACTCTTTAGTCAAAGATGCAGAGGAATTTATGCGGCTCATCCACAAGAGTGACTACAAAATTGTGGATCATTTGTAACAAACTCCCTCCAAAATCTCCATCTTATCTCTGTTGCTATGCTCAGAGGCACACAGGAACGCGTTGTTGAGAATTCTGAATATTGCCTACGTACCGCAGGAGATTTTGGTGAATCAGCTTGATGGGGTTGTAGCCCACGTTAATGCTGGAAATGGCTTGGGGTTCATAGACCTAGACTTGACTCCCGCGAGAAGAAATCATAACCATGCCCTGCATATCTCGATTGAATGCAGAGGGGCTGTCTTGTCACATGTCTTGGTTGATATTGGGTCATCTCTTAACATGTTGCCCAAGAAAGCTTTGATAAAATTAGACACCCAAGGTTGTCGCTACTGCGAAAATCGGCGCCGTCTATGACAGAAGAGTCGCCACCGTGCGTTATTTATCCCAAAGGAGGGAAAGGAAACGCTCAGAGTAAACCTAACGCAAAACGGGAAAGGAATGGTCGTCGCAACCAAATTCCTAGATTCGGGAGTCGATTACGCAAGGGGAAGGTATTAGCACCCCTCACGTCCGCCGTACTCGACGGGATCCACGCTTGTTTTCTAGTACGGATTGTTATTCTATCTACTCTACAGGTTTGGGTTAAAAAGAAAATAAAATGACTCGGCAAAGTGTCGCACTTTATGCCTACGTATTCCCGTCTAGAAAGAGAAATCAGAGTCAACATAGTTCGCCTAACTACGGGAAAAGAGGGGAAGGTTGCTCGCTAGGATACGGCATCTTATGCCTACGTACTTTCATACAGCATGAAAGATCAGAGCAAACGTAGTTCGGGCTACGGAAGACACAAGCTTGTCTGACTGTTTTTTATTACCTTCCAAAAAAGGGTTTTTCTTGATTAAGAGTCCAAGCGGACAAAAATGACACTTTGATGTTTGTTTTGAATCTTTTACGAAAGAAGTGTTTTTTAGTTTGTTTGCAATCTCTGACGCACTAGAGACTATGATTTGAGAGTGACTACGTCGTGTGTCACCCAAAGGGTACAACACTAAGCAGCCAGACTATTGGAAAGAAGCTCTCCAGCAACCCTTTCTCAAATAGCTTAAGGCTCGTAATGTACGACATCGATTAACCTTTTTACTGTATTTTGAGCTGTTTTGAGATAAGAAGAGAAAGAAGCTCTAAAAAGCCTATGGTTGAAAAGGGGATAAAAACTGACCTAATGTTGTCATGCATGGATAAGAATCCTAATGTCTGTCATAATTCCCTCCTGCACAGAGGAAATCAGAGATCCTAGGGGATAAACAGAAAAGAAAGCAAGCAAATACAGTAAAATGCATGCAATGCAACAATACAAGCGAGGCAAGGGAGTCCCACTCAACCTCGAACCTGGGAAAACAACAGGCAAAATGAATCAAAATTCAATTCAAACCTAGGGGGCAAGCAGCGCAAGCCAACAAAGAATACAGAAAACAAAACCAAAGCAGAGGAGGCAGCCCAAGCAGCAGCACCAAACTCCTACAGCAAACAGCAGCTCTGACAGCAACAGGTTGATTAAACAGCAAAAAGTTGACAGCAACAACCTTCATCTTCATGAATGCTCCTATCCTCAAGCTTCAATAAACTTTCAATCTTCAACAAGCACCAAGCTTCAACAAGCTACTAGCTTCAACAAGCTCCACACTTCAACAAGCTCCTAGCTTCAACAAGCAAACTTCAACCAGTAGACAACTTCAAACCCTAGCCAACTTCAACCAGTAAACAGCTTCAACAAGCAACAAAACCCTAGCTTCAACAAGCAACCAGCTTCAACAAGCACAAACCTCATTCTCAAAAAGCTTCACCAAGCTTCCACAAGCACCTCCAAGGGAGAATTATTCAACAAGATCAAGTTGAAATGTTAAGAAACTCAATGACAACTAGGGGAAGCCATTAAGATCTTAACAATGTAATAGAAAGGTACCCTCAAATTTCTACTCTTAAAGCATGTCATTCATCCCTCCAAAGAAGATATGTGACTTCTTTAAGAGGACTTTATGTCATGGGATTGAATGGAGATGAACAATATACTCCATGTTTGAAGAAAGAAGCAAAACTAGTCTAATGCTCTTCCTAAAACCCTAGTTACCCTAAGCTCCTGACAAGCACTCCACAAGATGAGAAATTCTTCACACCCAAGCTCCTTCAAGCTCTCCAAAGCATCTTCAATTGGTCTTCATGATCATCCAAGCTCAAAATCAACACCACCCTAATCTAAGGGAAACTATTGATTCAAACTAGTCAAATTAATTCATCAGAAACACCTAGAAGTTAGTCTTAAAACTAATTTTACTTAAAATACCAAAAGTGATTGTAAAATCCTACAAAAATTACTAAGGGTTCCTAAACCTCATAAGAACATGCCATACAATAACCAGGGGATTAACCATTCATTTAGGCCTAAAACTATGCCCTAAACCTAAGGGTACTATCCTAAAACCCTAATCCTAAAACCCTAATTCTAAACCACCTAATGTTCAAAGTTCAAACTAGCCTAAAATTCTCCCACAAAAATATGAGAAAATTACTAGGGGTACATGCATATCTAAGCTATCTAGCCCAAAAAGAATCACCTCAAAATCATACACCAAACACCCATAATAAAATCAGCAAGAACACATATCAAACATATTGAAAATAAAACCAATTAAAATGCCAAAAATGCAATAAAAAAATAAAATGCATGAATTAATGAAATTTCAAACCCATTAAATTCTACACTTTCTAAGGAATTCAGGGAAACAATTCTAGATTAAAAAGACTAATTTTCCTATTTATGGTGATTATTTCCTAAACTATATGCAAAATATGAAATTAAAAGAAAATATGAAGAAAATTAATAAAGCTACGTGACAAATAGCAATTAAGTTCAGTTGTTATCCAAATATGGGCCCAGTTGGGGGTGTTGGTAGCAAGCGAGTACTATGCCCAAACCAACACGAAAAGAAATCAGAAAATAATAGGGAAAATGAGAAACAGGCGTGGCAAATAGCAATCCATTTCAGTGTATTTTCTCATTGGGCTTCAGCCTGGGGTGTGGTTAGCAAGAATCACTTAAGCCCACCCAAACTCAGATTAAATGAAACGGAGCGTTTCATATAAACTCCTTTCTCTTCAGATTTGAAACGCAATCGTGGCCCTTGGATTGAGTCTTCAGTCAAAGTCAAGCATGGATCCTAGGGTCCTGGGTCATCGTCCCCAAAATATTTGAAAACTGGAGGGAGAAACTCAGACGGTGGCCTGAGCTTTGCGCAACCGTCTTCTCCGGCGAGGGTTTGCCCAAAACGCATCAAACAAGCCAACTAAATACCCTATCTCACTCGAAATTTCATCCTGAGTCCAATTATGACTTCCATTTCCATTGATTCTAACCCTAAAGCCAAACCCGATCCAAGTTGCAGAGAAATCACCAAATCTTGATCACCGCTAAACTTAAAATTAAAGTCATCAATGTCATCTACACTTTTCAGGGATCAAAATTAACCACTCAGCCATGCCTAAAGCCTCAAGAATCTCAAGATATTCCTCTCAGCAGAATTCTGATCACAACCTAAAGTGTCACGAATCACTCAATTCTTGGACTGAAATCCATCTAAGCATTATCTATAACCTATCCACATATCAAATGCTAATCAATTTCCCCTAATCTAAGCTAAAAAATGAAAGTTGCAAACCTGGAAAAAATGGATGAACAGAAGGTGCAAATGCTCGATTCAAGCTCCAATCTTTTGCAGAATCACTCAAGAACACTCCCCCAAGCTTCTACAATGGTCAATTTGCACTGAATCCTCTTCAATTCCAAAACCCGATTCTGAGATGCAGTTGAGAAAATTCAGTTGCTCTCTCTGATTCCTTGCTCAATCCTTGCCAAAAAATGATCTGAATCCAATGCCTATGTTATATAGAGTTGATTAGAACTCTCTAGAAAGTTCTGTAACAACCTGAATGAGAAATTGAAAATCTCATTCCCTTTGAAAATATCATATGCAACAGTCATGCATTGCTCTGTTCTAGCTCACCATCTGGCTTGAATTTCTCTCCTCATGATATTTTGAAGTGAATGGGATGTGCAATTCCCTTGTTTTTGATCCAAAGGTATGTAATTCAAATGTTGCTTCCATCTTAAGTAACAAAAGGGAACCATGTGAAATTGGCCTCAAATCCAAAATGTGGTAATGTCATTGTCTTTAAAATGCCTTTTCTGATCAATTTGGTATATAACATGGACTTGTTTGGACCCCAATCATTAAATTCCATTTTTTTTGCCTTTAAATGACTTATTTTTCTTCCCTTTTAAGCCATTTCAAGCAACTTCTTGTTACAAGCCAATCCAATATCTCATAACCACTTGGTTGCACTAAAAACACCATTTTGAACAAGTTTCATGTTGGACAATTTTCCATTTGAAGCTTGCAAGTTGGAGATTTTGGCCCATGCTTGAAAATGACCTATAATCACTAATACCCAAAATACCCCTGGATTGCAAAGACCATAACTTGAGTTCTACAAATCCTATCAAGGACTTATAGTACTCTATGGAAAGCTACGATCAAGATCTACAACTCTCATGTTGGCCAAGAATTCATTTGAAAACTCCTTGAAGGGAAAAAGTTGCTTGGAAGTCAAGTGACTTTCACAGATAAATTTCATAGTCCTCCGGTGACCTGTAATTTGCAAGAACCATAACTTGAGTTCTATAAATACCCTTGAGGACTTCTAGTACTAAAATCAAAGTTATTGAGATGCTCTACAAGTTTCATGTTGGCCAAAGATCCATTTGAAGCTTGTATTTTGACTTATGTGGCTTTGAAGTTAGGCACTAAACAGGGGATTTTACACTGAAACCCTAATTTAGCAACTTTCCACATTCTTGATCCTTCTTTGCTTAACCTTGGCACAACACCTCACATGTATCAAAATACCAATCCATGAACCCATGACTTCAAAGTAGGCTTTGATGCTCTCCAATTGCACATTTGATCTAGGGTTGACCCAGATGAAACCCTAGTTGGCTGCACTTCAAATGTGGCTATCATACTTGAATCAATGACTTGTCCCAGCTTCAATAGGGCCCTCTAGGCATCCCATGAGATTCATACACACCTCAAATTCACATTCCATGCTTCACATCCCACTGATGATTCTCAATATTCCTCAAGATAGGAGTAAAACCCACATGTAGACACTCAAACTTCTCAAGACTTCAAATCACTTCTTGATGGCTTGGATGATCTCTCAAACTTGGATAACACCTCTTGCTAGGCTCTTCTCTTGATAGACACCCTTGATCCCTTGTTGGAGGCATGCTATGCTATGATATGCAAATGATTGAACTGTGCACATGATGTAACTATGCAAATGCAATGAAACATAAATCAGGCAAGAAAAGGTTGAGCAAATTTTGGGGTGCAACAGCTGCCCCTATTCAAACGGCTTGGACCCGACTGGGTGAAGAGCGAACGACCTTCAAACAATAGAGGTATGAGACGGTTGAATACCAAGAAACCCGAAAATTTTCCAACCGCAGAAATAAACTGTACACTGCTTGGGGAACGACATCCACCAACTGAATCTGGTTGTTACGGCAACAACTGATCCAACGTCTGATAATAATTCTGATCTCAACTTCAACCACCTATGTAACGCCACAGGGACTGAACAAGTTTTGCAAAAACACCTCCGTCCACAACTGGACTAACCTTGTCAACACAAGAAGAGAAACAAATTCGTCAACACGAATAGAGATTCTGTCATCACAGGAGTAACCTTGTCCACATCTGGACCCAAATTTCGTCAAATCACGAATAAACACAAATCTGTCCACGTCAGGGCTCACATTTCATCAACCCGAAGAAATCTCAACAACACGGAATAGAACTTTGTCCACGTTAGGACGCTTGTTTCGTCAACACAAAAAAAATCCCCTCAACAAGAGCACAACTTTGTCCCCGTTAGGACGCACACTCCGTCAACACGAAGAACTCCCATCATAAACTTGTCCACGTTAGGACTCAAACTCCGTCACCACGAAGAAATCCTATCGTCATAAGAATAAAACTTGTCCACGTCAGGACTCCACATTCCGTCAACACGGAGAAATCCCGGCGACTTCGCTGGGGGATGAGTTGTCCGCATCTCGTCAACACGAGGAGATCCTATCAACATAGGAATGAATTGTCCATGTCAGGAGTAAATCGTCCATGTTAGGAATAAATTGTCCATATTAGGAATAGATTGTCTACGTTAGGAATAAATGGTCCACGTCAGGACTCCATTTTGTCAACACGAAGAACGGTGAATTTGTCCACGTCAGGACTCGCATCTCGTCAATACGAGGGAAGGTAACTTGATTTTTCCCCGTCAGCACGAGAAAATCCCATCAACATAGGAGTAAATTGTCCACGTCAAGACACCGTTTCGTCAACACGAAGAAAGGATAAATTTGTCCACGTCAGGACCCGCGCATCTCGTCAACACGAAGAAAGATATCTGCTGGGGTAAATGGTCCACGTCAGGACACCATTTCGTCAACACGAAGAGTAATCAATTTGTCCACGTCAAGACTTCACATTCCGTCAACACGGAGAAATCAAATCTGTCCACGTTAGGACTAGCACATCTCGTCAACACGAGGAAATAAGTCTATCCATGTTAGGACTTCGCATTCTGTCAACACGGCGAAATCCCGTCAATACAGGAATAAATTGTCCACGTCAGGACTCATATCTCGTCAACACGAGGAACTCCTATCAACATAGGCAATAAAATTTCGTCGGCTTCCGGGGAAACACCTCTATCAACCAGTAGGAAAATACATCCGTTTATCCATACGGGAGGATACTCCGAATACAGTTTTTCTGCTTATCTCTGCAATAGCTAACTCTATTGATCCCAACCCACAAACCTTTTAGCACTGACGTGACAGCGACTTTGAGGAGGACTCTACTGGGAATATTTGGAACCCACACTGCCGGACGCCTGTCCGATGACCGGCGGCGGCCTCTGAAATTTTGGTTCATGAAACCCTTGATGCTAACGTAACAGCAAATCTGTAGAGAATAATCCGCTGGCCGGATAAGAGAAACTTCAACAAGCAACTCTGGCGAGGAAAACAAGAGAAATTTAAACAAATAACTCTGCTCGGGGACCAAGAGAAACTTAAACAAATAACTCTGCTCGGGGGCAAAGAGAAACTTAACCAAGTAACTCTGTGGGGAAAATGGTAAGATGAACTGTATCATCACACGTCTCACGGCGAGACCTCGAATACCTGGTAATAGATCTGAGCTAGAACGCCATACACCTGCTGAGAAACACCTGATTTATGTTTCACGAATGCGTATGTTTGAAAATGGCGTAATGCTCCGTACGGCACGGAAATGCTACGTGTTTGAGTAGATGCAAATATGACGATATATGCAAATGCAAATGCAGGCTCAAGCCGCCGGGGCCACTCTGATAGTGATGTCTCAACAACATGAATGTTGAGGATAAAGCCAACTCCGCTGGGGAGAACAAGTATCACAAAGTATTTCGGTAAAATAAATGCCGGAAACATAACCAACTCTGCCGGGGAGAGATTAAACATCAATTTCCACTGGGAGGAAAGAACAAACACCCTGCTGGTGAACAAACTTAGTTGGGGAAGAAGCGACACTTCTGGGCAACGCACACTGTCTGGGCACAGTTTACACATTCAGAGTTACCACTCTGCTGAGGATCAACATCCTGTCAATGGCATGACGACTTGCGGGGAGCAAGAAAACCATCCTTCGCGGATATAAACCTTTCGAACCAACAACTTGGTTAACCGTTGCGGGAATCTCCCCTGCTGGGGATTGAACGTGCACATCTTCGATTCGCTGAGGAGCGCAACCTCTGCAGGGGACATTGATTTTGACTTGCTGGGGTTAATCCTATAGACGGCTTTCCATGAGGACACTCTCCTGGGGAAAATAATTCCCTCCTTCGGGAAGGGATAAATGTCATTTTCACTTTCTGGGGATAAGCTGCGACTAGCTGAGGAATGACATCAACTGGAGTCAGGTCTTACGTCAAGCGACCTAGGCTGGGGAATACAATTCCTGACCGTTTGCTCCAAAGATAAGAACCCTGCAAAACACAAACGAGACAAAACAGGCATATACAACAGAATCTATCCGGGTTAGCATCTGTGACATTACTTCAGTCAATTCGAAGTTTTAGCAATTATTGGCAAGGGCCAGCAAGATTATGCAAGTGCAAGTTTATCAAAAACATTGGCGTCTTTCACAAACAAAACAGTAAAGAACAAGCATCAAGTACTGAATAACATGTTTTATTGATAACGGGCCTCTGAATAGGCAAAGTTTTGTACACTGGATGCAACTCCTGAAAAGAGGAAGTTACGCACAACCACACATAAATATATGCACAAGAAGCATAAAGAAAATACAAAACAATATTTGTATACATGTCGGCAACGTGGCACAGACAAACACCATGAGCTGATCCTCCTATGACTCGCCTGACTCTGCGCTTTCCCGGTACTCGATCTTCGGAAGAGATTGTTTTTGGATAGACGGCCCCCAGGTACTTCCAAACCACTAGGCAATGCCGTGTCAAATCCGGACCGCAATCATTTTCTTTTTCAATCCCTAACTTTTGCGTGAACCGCCCTTTGTGGGTTTTCAGTTCATCGGGATACCCTTTTTTGCCGAAGTCGCCCTTTTCAGGTTTTCGACTTCGCGGGTGTACATCTTTTCAATTTTATCCCTAACTTTTGCCCGAACCTTTTATTCATTTTTTATGGTTCGCCGGGATGCCCCATTTTTTCCTGGACTCTCTTTTTACTGTCCAGCGGGTCACTTTCAAGCAAAGTATTTTTTAACTGCGTCCGAATTCACAGGAGACGTAAAGTCTTCACCATCCATGGTGGATAGTAACAAGGCTCCTCCGAAGAAGACTTTTCTGACAACGTAGAGACCTTCGTAATTGGGAGTCCACTTGCCCCTGTGATCTGATTGTGGTGGGAGAATATTTTTCAGAACAAGATCGCCCGTCTGAAAGCTTCAAGGGCACACCTTCTTGTCGTAAGCTTTCTTCATCCGGCTCTGATATAACCGACCGTATGCTAGAGAAGCCAGTCTCTTCTCATCCATTAAGCTGAGCTGATTCAGTCTATCTTGAATCCATTTTGCCTCGTCGAGTTGGACATCACGTAAAACCCTCAGGGAAGGAATCTCGACCTCCAACGGTAACACCGCCTCCATTCCGTATACCAATGAGAAAGGGGTTGCCCCGGTTGATGTGTGTACCGTCGTACGATAACCGTGCAAAGCAAAAGGTAGCATCTCGTGCCAGTCCTTATACGTCACAACCATCTTCTGAACAATCTTCTTTATATTCTTATTGGCCGCTTTGACAGTGCCATTCATCTTGGGCCGGTAAGGAGAAGAGTTGTGATGCTCAATTTTAAAATTCTGACACAGCTCTTTCATCATTTTATTATTCAAATTTGAACCGTTGTCGGTGATAATCCGCTCAGGGATTCCATATCTGCAGATAATATCTCGTTTGATAAATCTGGCTACCACTTGTTTGGTCACATTGGCATATGATGCTGCTTCCACCCATTTGGTGAAGTAATCGATTGCCACCAAAATGAACCGGTGTCCGTTTGATGTCGTAGGCTCAATCTTGCCAATCATATCGATTCCCCACATCGAGAAAGGCCACGGTGATGACATCACATTTAGAGGACTTGGAGGCACATGGATTTTGTCCGCGAATATCTGACATTTATGACACCTCTTTGCAAACTTGAAACAATCTGTTTCCATAGTTAGCCAATAGTAACCTGCCCGCAGCAGTTTTATCGTCATAGCATGCCCACCAGCATGTGTACCAAATGTACCCTCATGTATCTCTTCCATGAGCAACTTCGCCTATTTCTCATCTACACAGCGTAGCAACACCAAGTCGTGGTTTCTTTTATACAGTACACCGTCCGGATTCAGATAGAAATTGATAGCCAATCTCCGGAGAGTCTTCTGATCTCGACTGGATGCCCCAGCCAGATACTCCTTGTTCTTCAGGAAATTCTGGATGTCAAAGTACCAGGGTTTACCATCGGGAGCCTCGTCAATGGCAAATATGAAGGCAGGCCTATCGAGCCGAGAGATAACAATCCGGGGAGCCTCGTTCCAGAAGTTAACTTTATACATTGAAGACAATATCGCCAGGGCGTCAGCCATTTGATTTTCTTCTCGTAGTACGTGATGCAATTCTACCTTGTCAAAGAAAGGCAACAATCTCCTTGCATAATTCATATAGGGTATCAAATTGGGCTGACGTGTCTCCCATTCTCCTTTAATCTGATTCACCACTAGAGCTGAGTCTCCGTATACATCCAGGTTCTTGATTCGCAAATCAATAGCTTCTTCGAGCCCCATGATGCAAGCCTCATATTCAGCCTCATTATTGGTAATGGGAAAAGTCAATCGGGCAGTAAATGGGATGTGCGACCATTGAGGAGTAGTGATAATTGCCCCTATTCCGCTACCATAGGAATTTACAGCTCCGTCAAATATCAACTGCCATTTGGAACCCAAATCTGGTCCTTCGTCTGGCAACGGTTTTTCACAATCTTTCATCTTCAGGTACACTATATCCTCGTCAGGAAAATCAAACCTCATCGATTGGTAGTCCCCAACCGGCTGCTCCGCAAGGTACTCTGACAGAACGCTACCTTTAATAGCCTTTTGCGAGACATACTGGATATCGTATTCTGTTAACACCATCTGCCATCGGGCAATTCTTCCGGAGGGTGCTTGCTTCTCAAACACATATTTGATTGGATCCATCTTTGAAATTAGCATGGTTGTATGATTCAGCATGTATTGCCTCAAACGTTTGGCGGCTCAGGCTAGCGCGCAACATGTCTTCTCGAGCATTGAGTATCTGGACTCACAGTCGGTAAACTTCTTACTCAAATAGTAAATCGCATGCTCTTTACGTCCGGTCTCGTCGTGTTGACCGAGAACACAACCCATACTTTCCTCAAGAACCGTCAAATACATAATCAAAGGTCTCCCGGCCACTGGGGGTATCAAAACAGGAGGTTCCTGCAAGTATTCTTTTATCTTGTCGAACGCCTTTTGACAATTTTCATTCCAGGTCAACACCTGATCCTTTTTCAACAACTTGAATAACGGCTCGCATGTCGCAGTTAGGTAAGATATGAACCGAGCGATGTAGTTCAACCTCCCTAAAAACCCACACACTTCTTTTTCTGTTTTAGGCGTCGGCATTTCTTGTATAGCTTTTATCTTTGCAGGATCAACCTCTATTCCCTTTTCGCTCACAATAAACCCCAGCAGTTTACCCGATCTCACCCCAAAGGTGCACTTGTTAGGGTTCAGTCTCAACCTGAACTTCCTAAGTCTTTTGAACAGTTTCAGTAGATTAACCAAATGCTCCTCCTCCGTCTGGGATTTGGCAATCATATCATCAACATAAACCTCGATCTCTTTGTGCATCATGTCATGAAAGAGAGTCGTCATAGCGCGTTGATATTTTGCCCCAACGTTCTTCAGTCCGAAGGGCATCACTTTGTAGCAAAATGTTCCCCAGGGAGTAATGAAGGTAGTCTTGTCCATGTCTTCTGGCGCCATTTTGATCTGATTATAGCCTGAGAAGCCGTCCATGAAGGAGAATATGGAGAACTGAGCAGTGTTATCAACCAGCACATCGATGTGAGGAAGTGGAAAGTCGTCTTTTGGGCTCGCCCTATTCAAATCACGGTAGTCTACACACATTCGCACTTTACCGTCTTTCTTCGGCACTAGTACTATATTAGCGACCCATGACGGATAAGTTGTAACAGCTAGGAAACCAGCATCCCACTGTTTTTGAACTTCCTCTTTGATTTTCACAGCCATGTCTGGTCTGGTTCTTTTGAGTTTCTGTTTAACAAGCGGGCATTCCTCTCGCAACGGCAGACGGTGCACAACCATGTCCGTATCCAACCCAGGCATATCCTCGTACGACCAAGCAAATATATCATTATACTCTCGCAGTATCTCAATCAGCCTTTGCTTGATGTCGCTCTGCAGCGCAGCCCCTATACGGATATTTCTCACAACTTCTTCCGACCCCAAGTTGATAATCTCGATTTCCTCCTGATGAGGCAGAATGATTCTCTCTTCCTGTTTCAACAAACGGGTCAGCTCCTCTGGCAAGCCACTATCCTCAACAATCTCTTCCTCTGCTTGGAATACCGGGTGCTCGAAGTCGAAACGAGTCATAGGCGGTTTGTGGAAGATGTCATCTGAAATATTAGTCCTGCAAAGGAAATGGTTAAACACTTCAACACGCAAACAAAGCAAATAACCACGTTGCCATTTATTATTAAAGTAAAAACAAGAAAAATAGGGATCACAATATTTGTATATGAAAAACGCTTTTATTTCATGATTAAAACAATGCAATACACATCATCAAGTAGCCCTAAGGTAAAATCACTATGCCCCGGGTAAGACATAGGATTATTCAACAATTGACAAAACAAATCATTACTGTTTAAGAGTCACTGGGACAGTTTCCCGGATGGACCAGTTGCAGAGACTTTGTCCTGGCACGCTTGGCTTGATCCACGCATCCATATCGCAGTCGCTATCTCCGTCTTCAGCATCGGAAATAGCGTGGATTGTTTCAAAGCACACCCCGCTTGGCGTAATCGTTATCGGTCCCTTGAACTTGGGCGCTCCTGAAGATGACGCTGACGACGTCGGTCGATACCCTAGCCCAAACTTGTCATTTTTCACGGGAATCTCCAAAACCTGCCCCCAACCTTTAGTCTCACCAGTCTGCATTAAAGCTTGAGCCTCTTTGTAGGATGACACTGCCACCTCTGACATTTTGTTGGCACCCGGAGCTTTGTCTTTAATTCGCAACCCTTCGAAGGCTTGACAAGGTGTCTCGTGTATTTCTCCGTCGACTTCCACATATCTGAACGATGACAGGTGGCTGACCAAAATGTCCTCCTCCCCGCAAACAGTGACAACACTATCACCCACCATGTACTTCAGCTTCTGATGCAATGTGGACGTTACGACCCCTGCAGCGTGGATCCACGGGTGCCCAAGAAGGAAACTATAAGCCGGATGAATATCAAAAATTTCCGGCCTCACCTGAAGCGGTAATGTTATTGACCCAAACACTGATCTTTTCGTCCCGTCAAACGCCCTCACAACCAAATCGCTAGGCGTGCAAATAATTCCCCGTATGTCCAATTTCATCATGGCTTTCTTTGGCAATACGTTCAACGACGATCCAGTATCCACCAATACACGCGACAATGCGGTGCCCCGACATTCCACCGATATATGCAAAGCCATGTTGTGCTTTTGACCCCTGGGTGTTAGATCAAAATCTGTGAAACCCAGGCTATGTCCAGCATTGACATGTGCCATTACCCCCTCTAACTGATTTACAGAAACTTCTTGAGGCACAAATGACGTATCCAGAATCTTTAGCAAGGCATTCTGGTGGGCCTCGGAACATAACAACAACGACAAGATAGAAATCTTCGACGGCGTATGTTGTAGGTGTTCAACAATTTTGTAGTCGCTTTTGCGAATCAGTCTCATGAACTCCTCTACGTCCTTGAGCGACGTATCCTTTTCTTTCGACTGAGTAGGCCCGTTTTCATTTACCTTGGCTTTGCCTTTGGCCAACCTCTCTGCTTCTATTTCAGGTGAGGTAAAGATTCTTCCGCTATGGGTCATGCCCCCCGTTCCGACGACATTACCAACAGCCCCAGCTGGCTGGCTATTCACCACAATCTTTTCACCGTTGCAATATGCTTCTAATCCGTATGTCCACGGGACAGCTTTCGTACTCTCGAAGGGAACAGGGCCTGCTTTGGTAATCATAATGGTTGGCCGCTGGGCGGGCGTCGTTATCGTTATAGTCTTCCTCGGGATCGTCACCGTTGCAATATCATTCTCCTCATCACATAATGCCTCCACCGGCTTCTCAACCACATTTCGATCAAATTGCAAGGTCCCTTCGTCGATCATGGCCTGAATACCCTGCTTCAAATCAGTATAACCCTCGGGCTGGGTCCAACACTCTAGACAGTATTCATCACAACCAGGGAATACTCCCCCTCTGAGCAACCTTCTTTTCACCTCACTCAATGGTGTCTTCAGTTCGTTGACATCCATCACCAAGTTCAAATTTTCTTCTGTCAAGATAGCATTTTCCCCATGATTAGGCATAGGCTGTTGTACAATATTGGGCCTCACCTGGCCAAAGTTGATGGCTTTACTGTCCAACAAGTCTTGAACTTTATGCTTGAAAGCATGACAAGATTCTACATCATGTCCGGGCGCCCCGGAATGGAATTCGCAATGCTTATTAGCGTCATACCCATAAGGAAGTACCGGTCCTGTAGGCGGTTCCAATGTTCTTTTCTTGACCAAATTCAACCCCAGCAGTGTCTGAAGAAGCTCTGCATATGTCGACGGAGGCTTATCAAATACCCTCTTCGGATTTGCATTCTGAAACCTTCTCTGACCCTGATTCTGCCTTTGTTGTTGCTGCGGTTGTTGCTGCTGCTGTTGTTGCTGAGGAATTGGAATAGTAACACTGGCTATTTGCTGAGGTTGACTGTACTGATTTCTGCCTCTGCCCCGGCCTCTGCCACCAAACACAGCGCTGGTATCACCTTGTCGTCTTCCGCCGAACGCTTTTCTCGCACCCCCAGCTGAAGTAGATTCGCCTGCCTGAATCTTTCCAATTTTAATTCCATTTTCGATCCTCTCTCCCATAAGGATCATATCAGAGAAGCTACCCATCGACACATTGAGTAACTTGTCATAGTACATTCCTGTAAATGTCCCCACAAACATGTCATTCATCTCCCTTTCAACCAAAGAAGGGTGCACCCGAGCTGCCATATCGCGCCACGGCTGCGCGTACTCTTTGAAACTTTCACCACTTTTCTGCGACAGACTCTGCAACTGAACTCTGTTTGGCGCCAAATCGCTATTATATTTGTAATGCATAACGAAGGCATCAGCCAACTGCTTCCAGCTTCTAATCTGGGTGGGCTCCAATCCCATGTACCATTCCAATGATGGTCCCGATTAGCTATCCTGAAAGAAATGCATGAGCATCCTTTCATCATTGGAATATGCAGACATCCTTCTATAATAAGAACGTACATGGACCTTTGGGCAGGTATCCCCTTTGTATTTGTCGAATGTTGGAGCCTTGAATTTTAATGGCACCCTCAGCCCTAGTACCAATCCCATAGTAGTCATATCTAACCCAGCGGAGTTCTGATCAACCACACCTTTCATCTGCTCTTCTAGCATTCTGATCCTCTGAACAGGGTCAATGGGGCCCTCAGGTCCCATACCCCTTCCCGAAAAAGCGTCATCCTGGTGATCCACGTTCCAGTCATTGTCATACCCATCGTAACCCATGTTACGGCCAAATCCTTGCTGATTGAACACAGGACCCTGTCCTCGGTTGCCGAACCCAAGATTGACCCCAGCAGGTCCAAAACCATTGTTGAAAGGAAATGCTCCAGCGCCGTTGTTATTCACATTACCGAATCCACCATTACCGTGGCCATACCCCTGATTGTAGCCGTAACCGTCATTACCAAAGCCTTGATTGTTGAACCCAGAGTTCCCGCCCTGATTGACATTGCCATACCCATTGTTTCCAAAGCCAACATTGTCAACGAATCCTTGATCGGCATCCACAGTGTTGCCTTTGTTGTTAACAACATGCCCATCACCACCGTTTCCAGTATTGCCATTACCAGCGCCAGCACCTGCACCAGTACCAGTGTTCCCGTTGACAGTCACAACAGGTGGAGTAACAACTGCCGGTATCTCATCCTCCCGGCGAGGAGTTTCAATAGAAATGTGGTCAGTATTATCGTTTCTGTTTGTCCGCGTCAGCAGCGGCTGCACCAAGGTCTGAAGATTCTCCTGGTCCTTGGCCATGCTCTCCATAGCTTGCATGAACAGAGTCAGCTTCTCACGAATTTCCTGCATCTCAACCTGAACTTGATCCATTATCTTCTTGTAGTTGTTTCTGGTTGAATAGCGGTGGACTCTTTGGTCGTCAATCCTGAAAAACCTGTGAGATGCAGGAAATAAGATACAGATTCAACAAGTAACTAGTAATGCAAAATGAATATGCAGATGCAATATGTGTATGTGCGTTAGGGAGATCAACCCCTGATTCTAGTGCCAAAGTGTCAGTGCAGTGACAGTGCTAAGAAGCTTGGATTCATCCATGGAGAAACATCTCATATATTGCTGAAAAGCCCATCAAGGCAGAAATACAATATCACTGAGTGTACAATAAGAAGGCATGACCTCAACCAACAAGCCTGGTGATGGCCAGCACAATGCAAATAAAGCATATACAACAGTACATAAGGTAATCAAGTGCGACCATATGCCCGATACTCTTCTAACAATCTCTTGGTCTTGGGATGGTCCGGCTGAGAAAGCAACCCTTCAACGAGAGAGTCTCTTTGCCTGGTAACACGCTGGAGATCCCCAATGGATTCCTCCCAAGCACCCTCTCCAAAGCACTCTTCCAGCTTCCGCTTCTGGGATGCAGACTCTTTCTTACGCTTGACAACTTTGTTCAACGAATTCTGAACGTCGTATCTCCGCATAACTTCTTCTTCAAACCTTTTCTGGCTAGCTTTCAACTGATCTTCCAATTCAGAGATCTGCAGCCTCAGTTTATCTTCTCTCTCTTTGTTATTTTCCAGTGTAGCATTCCAGGTTTTGTTGAATGTGGAGATCTCCTGGTAGGCTACATCAAGTGCTTTCTTCTTAGACTCCAGCATATCATGGGAGCTTTTGAAATCTATCCCCAAGCGTTCATGCTTCTTTCATTGTTCAGTCAGTTCTGCACCTAACTGGTTCACCAGCTTCGTTTGCTGCTCGAAGGAATATACGGCTTCATTCCTTTCGCTCCTGAGTTGCACTAGCTCTTCTTCCAACTTCTCGTTGGCTTTCATCAAAGCTTCCTTCTCCTTCACAACCTGCTCATATCTCTCAATAGACACAATGGTTGGCTCCTCAATTACAGGGGGAGTAGGAGGTAATAGTGCAGGAAACGGCATCAGCGCCTGCTTTGCCCTATCTCGGATCCAGACTTGGTACGGAGGATAGGCTTGACTATCATTCTTTCCCAACAATGGCTTACCCTTCTTGCGGATGTTATTCCAAGCATGTTGAAGCTTGGATAGCAATTCTCCCTTCAAATCACCTGTGAAGTACAAAGATTCCTGCACTTCCTCCTCTTTTGGCGGGCTTCTCAAAGCGTAACTGAATTGCCTGATCAACAATGACGGATTGTAGTTAATGCACCCTTTCCTCCCAATCAGAGGAACGTTAGGATATCCTGTACAACTGTAGATAATCTCAGACCCCAGTAAGTCCCTATCAAACCAGACAACATCTTCTGAAGAAAGCCCCATCAGACGCTCAGACCATTCCGCCATAGCTGCAAACTCAGCAAAGATACCCTTCTTGGGCATGTGACTATCAAACCACATATACAACAAAGGCACACAACAAGAGATGTTCTTGCCCCTCCTATTCTCGTTCTTATAATGCAGAGAATGATATAAGTCTCCAATCAACGTAGGCACAGGATTGCCTGAAGCAAATATATGGAATGCATACAAATCAACAAAGCCATGCATATTAGGGAACGGTACAATGCCATAGATACACAAAGCAAGGATAGCATTAAACACAATCCAACAGCCACTCTTGGCATACTCTTGTGCTTTCCCAACCAAGAACTTGAGAGAAAAACCAGAAACTCCATTCCATGAGGTTAACAGCAACTCGGAGGAGTCTAAATGCAAAGCCACAGCCAAATCCTCCAGCTTGGGCTCAGCACCCATATGAATGAAGGGTACCCTGTTCTGAATGGTTAACTCCAAGATCTCAGCATATTCCTCCATGGTCGGAGCCAGAATGAAGTCAGGGAAAGTAAAACACCTCAGCGGGGGATCATAGAACTGCATCAGCGCGTATAATCCGCTCAGCTCGTGCGTGGATGGTTTGCAGACCAACCTAAGCAGTTTCCCATAACTCTTCCTGAAACTTCTCTTCACATCCTCATCAGCTAGAGATATCAAACCAAGCAACGATGAAACATCCGGAGTAGGCAACTTGTATGCCACAGTCTTCTTCAAAGTATCCATAATAGCAGACAGAAATTCGGGCAACTAGAATCAGAGGGTATGAAATGCACCTGCAGCACAGACACATGTTAATGATATGCAGAATGAGTATGCAACAATGCAATATGCAAACATGTAACAGGGATCAAGTGATATATTGCTGAAGAGATCCATCCATAATCCTGTCTCAACAGACCCACAATACTGCTCAAACCTGGTCTCAACAGACCCATAACAATGCTCCACTTTGGTCTCAACAGACCCAAAACAATGCTCCAACCTGGTCTCAACAGACCCATAACACTGTCCTGATGAAGAACCTCAAGTAACCACACATACTGATCCAATATTAAGAAAACCGGGTAGTCTGGAAGTCAAGTTTCCTGCATGCCCCAATCCCTCTCACAGGTAGGTGTCCTATCAACTGACACAAGGTACGGCATCTTATGCGGTCGTCGGTGTCACGGACTTTCAAGACTGACGATACGATACCCAGAAGGTGTGGCATCATCATGTCCTGAAGAGGCCTCACTTAGCCAACTTCCAATTGATCGGTCCCCGGAGTCGACAATCCAACTAACCAACAACCCCCTCAACCCAAAGGGTTGAAAAAGAAGTCAACCAGAAGAACCTCGTCCGAGCGTGGATTTTGCGGGATACTAGTACATGCAAAGCATGCACGCGCCCACTACTTTCCACAACTAATTCTAGGTGCACTCAAGCCCAGGTTCGGCTTATCTCTCAATCTGAACCCCCACCCAGCATAACAACAATAATATAATGCTGAAAGTAAATATAGAAAGGTAAATCCATACAAAACCCACGACGGGAAAACAAGCGCTAGGACTGACTCGCGTAGGGAACCGAAGTAGTTCCCCAGCAGAGTCGCCAGCTGTCGCTACTGCGAAAATCGGCGCCGGCTATGACAGAAGAGTCGCCACCGTGCGTTATTTATCCCAAAGGGGGGAAAGGAAATGCTCAGAGTAAACCTAACGCAAAACGGGAAAGGAATGGTCGTCGCAACCAAATTCCTGGATTCGGGATTCGATTACGCAAGGGGAAGGTATTAGCACCCCTCACATCCGCCGTACTCGACGGGATCCACGCTTGTTTTCTAGTACGGATTGTTATTCTATCTACTCTACAGGTCTGGGTTAAAAAGAAAATAAAATGACTCGGCAAAGTGTCGCACTTTATGCCTACGTATTCCCGTCTGGAACGAGAAATCAGAGTAAACGTAGTTCGCCTGACTACGGGAAAAGAGGGGAAGTTGCTCGCTAGGATACGGCATCCTATGCCTACGTACTTTCATACAACATGAAAGATCAGAGCAAACGTAGTTCGGGCTACGGAAGACATAAGCTTGTCTGACTGTTTTTTATTACCTTCCAAAAAAGGGTTTTTCTTGATTAAGAGTCCAAGCGGACAAAAATGACACTTTGATGTTTGTTTTGAATCTTTTACGAAAGAAGTGTTTTTTAGTTTGTTTGCAATCTCTGACGCACTAGAGACTATGATTTGAGAGTGAATACGTCGTGTGTCACCCAAAGGGTACCACACTAAGCAGCCAGACTACTGGAAAGAAGCTCTCCAGCAACCCTTTCTCAAATAGCTTAAGGCTCGTAATGTACGACATCGATTAACCTTATTACTGTATTTTGAGCTGTTTTGAGATAAGAAGAGAAAGAAGCTCTAAAAAGCCTAGGGTTGAAAAGGGGATAAAAACTGACCTAATGTTGTCATGCATGGATAAGAATCCTAATGTCTGTCATAATTCCCTCCTACACAGAGGAAATCAGAGATCCTAGGGGATAAACAGAAAAGAAAGCAAGCAAATACAGTAAAATGCATGCAATGCAACAATACAAGCGAGGCAAGGGAGTCCCACTCAACCTCGAACCTGGGAAAACAACAGGCAAAATGAATCAACATTCACTTCAAACCTAGGGGGCAAGCAGCACAAGCCAACAAACAATACAGAAAACAAAACCAAAGCAGAGGAGGCAGCCCAAGCAGCAGCACCAAACTCCTACAGCAAACAGCAGCTCTGACAGCAACAGGTTAATTAAACAGCAAAAAGTTGACAGCAACAACCTTCATCTTCATGAATGCTCCTATCCTCAAGCTTCAATAAACTTTCACTCTTCAACAAGCACCAAGCTTCAACAAGCTCCTAGCTTCAACAAGCAAACTTCAACCAGTAGACAGCTTCAAACCCTAGCCAACTTCAACCAGTAAATAGCTTCAACAAACAACAAAACCCTAGCTTCAACAAGCAACCGGCTTCAACAAGCACAAACCTCATTCTCAACAAGCTTCACCAAGCTTCCACAAGCACCTCCAAGGGAGAATCATTCAACAAGATCAAGTTGAAATGTTAAGAAACTCAATGACAACCAGGGGAAGCCATTAAGATCTTAACACTGTACAGATGAGAAATTCTTCACACCCAAGCTCCTTCAAGCTCTCAAAAACATCTTCAATTGTTCTTCATGATCATCCAAGCTCAAAAGCAACACCACCCTAATCTAAGGGAAACTATTGAATCAAACTAGTCAAATTAATTCATCAGAAACACCTAGAAGTTAGTCTTAAAACTAATTCTACTTAAAATACCAAAAGTGATTGTTAAATCTTATAAAAATTACTAAGGGTTCCTAAACCTTTTAAGAACATGCCATACAATAACCAGGGGATTAACCATTCATTTAGGGCTAAAACTATGCCCTAAACCTAAGGGTACTATCCTAAAACCCTAATTCTAAACCACCTAATGTTCAAAGTTCAAACTAGCCTAAAACTCTCTCACAAAAATATGAAAAAATTACTAGGGGTACATGCATATCTAAGCTATCTAGCCCAAAAATAATCACCTCAAAATCATACACCAAACACCCATAATAAAATCAGCAAGAACACATATCAAACATATTGAAAATAAAACCAATTAAAATGCCAAAAATGCAATAAAAAAATAAAATGCATGAATTAATGAAATTTCAAACCCATTAAATTCTACACTTTCTAAGGAATTCAGGGAAAAAATTCTAGATTAAAAAGACTAATTTTCCTATTTATGGTGATTATTTCCTAAACTATATGCAAAATATGAAATTAAAAGAAAATATGAAGAAAATTAATAAAGCTACGTGACAAATAGCAATTAAGTTCAGTTGTTATCTAGATATGGGCCCAGTTGGGGGTGTTGGTAGTAAGCGAGTACTAAGCCCAAACCAACACGAAAAGAAATCAGAAAATAATAGGGAAATGAGAAACAGGCGTGGCAAATAGCAATCCATTTCAGTGTATTTTCTCATTGGGCTTCAGCCTGGGGTGTGGTTAGCAAGAATCACTTAAGCCCACCCAAACTCAGATTAAATGAAATGGAGCGTTTCATATAAACTCCTTTCTCTTCAGATTTGAAACGCAATCGTGGCCCTTGGATTGAGTCTTCAGTCAAAGTCAAGCATGGATCCTAGGGTCCTGGGTCATCGTCCCCAAAATATTTGAAAACTGGAGGGAGAAACTCAGACGGTGGTCTGAGCTTTACGCCACCGTCTTCTCCGGCGAGGGTTTGCCCAAAACGCATCAAACAAGCCAACTAAATACCCTATCTCACTCGAAATTTCATCCTGAGTCCAATTATGACCTCCATTTCCATTGATTCTAACCCTAAAGCCAAACCCGATCCAAGTTGCAGAGAAATCACCAAATCTTAATCACCACTAAACTTAAAATTAAAGTCATCAAATGTCATCTACACTTTTCAGGGATCAAAATTAACCACTCGGCCATGCCTAAAGCCTCAAGAATCTCAAGATATTCCTCTCAACAGAATTCTGATCACAACCTAAAGTGTCACGAATCACTCAACTCTTGGACTGAAATCCATCTAAGCATCATCTATAACCTATCCACATATCAAATGCTAATCAATTTCCCCTAATCTAAGCTAAAAAATGAAATTTGCAAACCTGGAAAAAATGGATGAACAGAAGGTGCAAATGCTCGATTCAAGCTCCAATCTTTTGCAGAATCACTCAAGAACACTCCCCCAAGCTTCTACAATGGTCAATTTGCACTGAATCCTCTTCAATTCCAAAACCCGATTCTGAGATGCAGTTGAGAAAATTCAGTTGCTCTCTCTGATTCCTTGCTCAATCCTTGCCAAAAAATGATCTGAATCCAATGCCTATGTTATATAGAGTTGATTAGAACTCTCTAGAAAGTTCTGTAACAACCTGAATGAGAAATTGAAAATCTCATTCCCTTTGAAAATCTCATATGCAACAGTCATGCATTGCTCTATTCTAGCTCACCATCTGGCTTGAATTTCTCTCCTCATGATATTTTGAAGTGAATGGGATGTGCAATTCCCTTGTTTTTGATCCAAAGGTATGTAATTCAAATGTTGCTTCCATCTTAAGTAACAAAAGGGAACCATGTGAAATTGGCCTCAAATCCAAAATTTGGTAATGTCATTGTCTTTAAAATGCCTTTTCTGATCAATTTGGTATATAACATGGACTTGTTTGGACCCCAATCATTAAATTCCATTTTTTTGCCTTTAAATGACTTATTTTTCTTCCCTTTTAAGCCATTTCAAGCAACTTCTTGTTACAAGCCAATCCAATCTCTCATAACCACTTGGTTGCACTAAAAACACCATTTTGAACAAGTTTCATGTTGGAAAATTTTCCATTTGAAGCTTGCAAGTTGGAGATTTTGGCCCATGCTTGAAAATGACCTATAATCACCAATACCCAAAATACCCCTGGATTGCAAAGACCATAACTTGAGTTCTACAAATCCTATCAAGGACTTCTAGTACTCTATGGAAAGCTACAATCAAGATCTACAACTCTCATGTTGGCCAAGAATTCATTTGAAAAGTCCTTGAAGGTCAAAAGTTGCTTGGAAGTCAAGTGACTTTCACAGATAAATTTCATAGTCCTCTGGTGACCTGTAATTTGCAAGAACCATAACTTGAGTTCTATAAATCCCCTTGAGGACTTATAGTACTCAAATTAAAGGTATTAAGATGCTATACAAGTTTCATGTTGGCCAAAGATCCATTTGAAGCTTGTATTTTGACTTATGTGGCTTTGAAGTTAGGCACTAAACACGGGATTTTACACTGAAACCCTAATTTAGCAACTTTCCACATTCTTGATCTTTCTTTGCTTAACCTTGGCACAACACCTCACATGTATCAACATACCAATCCATGAACCCCATGACTTCAAAGTAGGCTTTGATGCTCTCCAATTGCACATTTGATCTAGGGTTGACCCAGATGAAACCCTAGTTGACTGCACTTCAAATGTGGCTATCATACTTGAATCAATGACTTGTCCCAGCTTCAATAGGGCCCTCTAGGCATCCCATGAGATTCATACACACCTTAAATTCACATTCCATGCTTCACATCCCACTGATGATTCTCAATGTTCCTCAAGATAGGAGTAAAACCCACATGTAGACACTCAAACTTCTCAAGACTTCAAATCACTTCTTGATGGCTTGGATGATCTCTCAAACTTGGATAACACCTCTTGATAGGCTCTTCTCTTGATAGACACCCTTGATCCCTTGTTGGAGGCATGCTATGCTATGATATGCAAATGATTGAACTATGCACATGATGTAACTATGCAAATGCAATGAAACATAAATCAGGCAAGAAAAGGTTGAGCAAATTTTGGGGTGCAACAAAGGTGTGATATGTACTCCTAGCGATCTTGTTGTGAGAGCATTTGATGGGACGAGAAGATCAGTTTTTGGAGAGGTTATGCTACCAATTCAAGTGGGCCCGAAAATTTTCAATGTTGTATTCTACATCATGGACATTCAGCCTGCGTATAGTTGTCTGCTTGGTCGACCCTGGATTCATTCTGCAGGAGCAGTTACTTCGACCTTGCATCAGAAGCTGAAGTACATGGTTGAAGAAAGGATTGTCATGGTGTGCGGTGAAGAGGATATCATGGTAAGTCACCTGTCATTCTTCAAGTATGTAGAGGTGGATGGAGAGATCCATGAAACCCTGTGACAGGCGTTCAAAGCTATTCATATCAAAGAGAAACCTCCAGTTGAGGATAGAGCTCCTGAGATTTTAATGTCTTCTTGCAAGGAAGCCTGTGATGTGGTAGAGTAGGGTTTATCCTAAAGGTGGGGTCAAGTCCTCAGCATCCCCAATAAACAAGATAGATTCGGTTTGGGATACAACCCATCTTCCTCCTCGCAGAGTGCTCCAAGATATAGAGGGCCGATGCAGTTCACTAACAGTGGGGTCATCTTTGACAGAATCAATGTTGTGGGAGAAGACGAAGGAGACATTAATTGTGATATGGACACGTGGATTCAGCCGTGTGTTCCTGGTCAAAGCTTATGCAACTGAACTATCGAGGAAGTCGTTCAAGTTACCTTTGTAGAGTAATATCTTTATTTTGATTATGTGTGGTCATGTGTTCCGCCCAGAGCGTAGTGGCTTTGCTTTGTAGGGCCCTAATTGTTTATGTTTGAACTCTTTTTATCATTAATCAAAGGTGTGATGCATTCAAATATTTTGATCCCTGTTTTTTTTGTTTTTATTTTTGACAATAAAATGGCAATGTGGTTGTGCTTGTTTGCATATCATTTTAAGCATAAAACATCAATCATGCAGGTTTTACATCACAGATGCCACTGCTCTAGATTCGTCTATGACTCGTTTTGACTTTGACAATCCTATCTTTCAAGTTGAAGAAGAGATTGATGAAGACGGAGACCTGCCCGAAGAGCTTGCCAGACTGCTGAGACAAGAGGAGAAGGTCATTCTGCCTCATCAAGAGGAGATCGAAGTTGTCAATTTGGTCACAAAGGAAGACAGGAAAGAGGTCAGAATTGGGGCTACTTTAGAAGACGGTGTCATGAGAAGACTGGTTGAGATGCTCTGTGAGTATAAAGACGTCTTCGCTTGGTCGTACGAAGACATGTTAGGGCTGGATACGGACATAGTGGTACACCGTCTACCTCTTTGAGAAGAGTGTCCACCAGTCAAGTAAAAGCTGAGAAGAACCAGGCCGGACATGGCAGTCAAGGTTAAGGAAGAGGTCCAGAAGCAATTGTATGCCGGTTTTCTTGCTGTTACAAAATATCCTCTGTGGGTCGCTAACATCTTTCCTGTGCCTAAAAAGGATAGAAAGGTTAGGATGTGTGTTGATTACAGAGATTTGAACAGAGCGAGCCCGAACGATGATTTCCAGCTCCCCCACATTTATGTGTTAGTCGACAATACTGCTCAACATTTTGTGTTTTCCTTCATGGATGGCTTCTCAGGGTACAACCAAATCAAGATGGCCCCAGAAGACATGGAGAAAACAACCTTTATCATGCCGTGAGGGACTTTTTGCTATAAAGTTATGACTTTTGGATTGAAAAATGCAAGGTCAACTTATCAACGGGCGATGGTGACTTTATTTCATGATATGGTTCATCATGAGATCGAGGTTTATGTTGATGACATGATCGCAAAGTCACAAACGAAGGAAGAGCATATGGTTAATCTTTTGAAGCTATTTGAAAGGTTGAGGAAATTCATATTGAGGTTGAATCCGAATAAGTGCACTTTTGGAGTGAGGTCAGGGAAGCTATTGGGGTTCATTGTCAGTGAAAAAGGAATCGATGTAGATCCTACAAAGATAAAAGCAATGCAAGAAATGCCAGCACCAAAAATAGAAAAAGAGGTTCGAGGTTTTTTGGGGAGATTGAACTACATTGCAAGGTTCATATCTCACCTTAAAACCACCTGTGAACCAATGTTCAAGTTGTTAAAGAAAGATCAGGCGGTTGTCTGGAATGAAAATTATCAAAGGGCAATTGAAAAGATAAAAGAACACTTGCAGGATCCCCCGATACTGATGCCTCCAATAGCAGGAAGACCTTTAATCATGTACTTGACGGTTCTTGAGAACTCCATGGGTTTTGTACTGGTCAACACGACGAGACGGGCAGAAAAGAACATGCTATATATTACTTGAGTAAGAAGTTCACAGAATGTGAGTTCAGATACTCAATGCTAGAGAAAACATGTTGTGCACTTGCATGGGCAGCCAAACGCCTAAGGCAGTATATGTTAAACCACACAACCATGTTGATATCGAAGATGGATCCAATCAAGTACGTGTTTGAAAAGCAGGCACTTTCTGGAAGAATTGCAAGGTGTCAGATGGTCTTGACAGAATACGATATTCAATATGTTTCCCAAAAAGCCATTAAGGGAAGTGTTTTGTCAGAGTATCTTGCAGAGCAACCGATTGAAGATTATCAACCAATGAAATTTGAGTTTTCTAATGAGGACATAATGTTCCTGAAGATGAAGGATTGTGATGAGCCACTACCTGACGAAGGTCCCGAGATAGGCTCCTAGTGGAAAATGGTTTTTGACGGTGCTATTAACTCATACGGCAACGGAATATGGGCAATCATTACAACTCCTCACGGTTCCCACATACTGTTTACCGCCAGGTTAACGTTTTCCTAGACCAATAACGAAGCTGAGTATGAAGCATGCATCATGGGTATTGAAGAAGCTATTGATTTGAGGATCAAGAACCTTGATGTATATGGTGATTCAGCTTTGGTCGTTAACCAGATTAAAGGAGAATGGGAGACTCGTCAGCCCAACCTGATTCCTTACATGAATTATGCCAGAAGATTAATGCCTTTCTTTGACAGAGTAGAGTTTCATCATGTGCCGAGGGCCGAGAACCTGATGGCAGATGCTTTGGCAACCTTATCGTTGATGTATAAAGTGAATTATTGGAATGAAGCTCCAATGATCACTATCATGCGCCTTGATAGGCCGACATTCATATTTGCAGTGGAGAAAGCATCGGATGGGAAGCCTTGGTATTTTGATATCAAAAACATTCTCAAGAATCAGGAGTATCCGTCTGGGGCATCGAGCCGGGATAAGAAGACTCTGAGAAGATTGGCGGGGAACTTCTACCTAAACAAGGACGATGTGCTATACAGAAGAAACTTCGACTTGGTATTTTTGCAGTGTGTGGATGAAAATGAAGCAAGCTTGCTAATGGAAGAAGTCCACGAAGGTTCCTTCAGGACACACGCTGGCGGACATGCAATGTTCAGGAAATTATTGAGAGCAAGTTACTGTTGGATGACTATGGAATCCGATTGTTTCAAGTACGCCAGAAAGTTTCATAAATGCCAAATTTATGCTGATAAGATGCATGTGCCGCCAAGTCCTCTGAATGTCATGGCGTCTCCTTGGCCCTTTGTTATCTGTGGCATTGATATGATCGGTAAGATTGAACCAACTGCATCCAATGGACATCGCTTTATCTTGGTGGCAATCGATTATTTCACCAAGTGGGTAGAAGCAACTTCTTTCGCCAATGTGACCAGACAAGTAGTGGCTCGCTTTATCAAGAAGGACATCAACTGTCGTTATGGAGTGCCAGAACGAATCATTACTGACAATGGTTCGAATTTGAACAACAAGATGATGAAGGAACTGTGCCAGAGTTTCAAGATCGAACACCAAAACTCTTTTCCGTATCGTCCTAAGATGAATGGTGTTATTGAGGCAGCAAATAAGAACATAAAGAAGATTGTACAGAAGATGGTGGTTACCTACAAAGATTGGCACGAGATGTTACCCTTTGCTTTACATGGATATCATACTTTGGTATGTACTTCAACTGGGGAAACTCCTTTCTCACTGGTGTATGGTATGGAAGTTGTCCTACCATTAGAGGTCGAGATTCCTTCCCTGAGGGTGTTGGTTGATGTGAAACTGGATGAGGCATAATGGGTGAAGGCTAGGTTGAATCAACTTAGTCTGATTGACGAGAAAATATTGGCGGCTATCGCCCATGGTCGATTATATCAGAGCAGAATGAAGAAGGCTTTCGATCAGAAGGTGTGCCCTCGAAGCTTTCAGGCAGGTGATTTAGTGTTGAAGTGGATTCTTCTTCCACAAACAGATCACAGGGGCAAATGGACTCCCAACTATGAAGGTCCATACGTGGTAAGGAAAGTCTTCTCCGGAGGACTTACTACTCTCAACGATGGACGGTGAAGATTTTACGTCCCCTGTGAACGCAGACGCAATCAGAAAATACTTTGCTTAAAAGAAACCCGCTGGAAATAAAAAGAAAATCCAGGCAAAAATGAGGCATCCCGACGAACCATAAAAAGAATGGGTTCGGGCAAAAATTAGGGATAAAAAGAAAAAATGTAAACCCGCAAAGTTGAAAACCTGAAAAGGCGACTTTGGCAAATATGGGTATCCCGGTGAATCGAAAACCCGCAAGGGCGATTCAGGAAAAAGATAGGGATTTGGAAGCAAACGTATGTGGTCTGCGTTCAACCTGTGAGCACAATTGGATTCTTGGAAGACCCGAGGGTTAACAAGTCAGTCTCTTCAGAAAGCGAGACATTGGTGAAGCATCAAAGTCATGCTAGTCATAGTCGAATCGACACATGGTGGTTGTCTGTACCACATTGCCGACATTTGTATATCTTTTTCATTTCTTTTACCTTTTGTGCAGCTTCCTCTTTTTAGGAGTTGCATCCGATGTAAATTTGCCTATTTACAGGCCATTTTCAATCAATGAAGTACTTTTCCACAAAAAGCTTTCTTGTTTTTCTTTTTACTGTTTTGTTTGCAAAAAGACGCCTGAGGTTTTTGATAAAACTTTGCATATATAAACTTTTGGGGCTTTACTAATCATGATTGAAACATTGATTTGCTTGAATGATGTCATGGACGATGACCGAGATAGCCTTTATTGCATATAGGACACATTGTTTGTTTGTCATTTGCAGGGCTCTATTTCAAAGGTGCTTCCCCAGTAAGGTCGCCATGTCTTTATCCCCACAGGGTGATGATGTCAGATCAGAAGTGTCTCCCCAGCAAGTTGAGATTGTGGTGTGCACTCATCCCTAACAGGTTGAGATTGATTTTCCCTGGCAGTAGTGTGAACTTATCCCCCAACAGGTTAAGAGTTTGGGATCATCCCCAGCAGCGGAGCAAGTTCAGTGTTGTTCCCCCACAGAGTCTATGATAACGACTCATATCCCCAAGCAGAGGTCGATGTTGATGAGTCTTATTCTCATTTTCCCAAGCAGAGGTTGATGTTGATGAGTCTTATTCTCATTTCCCCAAGCAGAGGTTGATGTTGATTCCCTCGATGAGTATTTCCCAGTGAAGTTGTTATCCACAGCAGAATCCAGTGGTTATTGGTATTCTCCAGAGCGAGATTTTAGGGATAATTTCCCAATGTTGTTTCTCTCATTTCCCAGCAGAGCAGTATCTTTCCCCGACAGAGCATTATTTTGGGATAACTTCCCAATATCTTAGTCCCTAGTGGATTAATCCTCAGTAGAGTGGATTTATTCTCGACAGGGTGGAGTTATCCTCGAGAGAGTCTTATCCCGGGAGGCCATTTAGGGCATCTTCCTCAGCAGAATCCATTCGTTATTGGTACTCCCCCAGAATGAGATTTTGGGATAATCTTCCCAGCATATCTTATTTCTTAATCCCTAGAAGATCGGATTTAGTTTCCATTAGACTTGAATCCCCGGCAGAGTGGAGTCATTCCCCAACAGTGGTTTTGTTCCCCAGAAGAGTTTTATTCTGGAAGGTCGTTCAGGGCGTTTTCCTCAGCAGAGTTGGTCTAATCCCCAGTAGAGTGGATTTGTTCTTAGCGAAGAGCAATGTTATACCCAGAACAGTTCTTTTCTAGGAGGCCATCCAGAGCTTGTTTTCCGCAGCATAACTCCAATCATACTTAGCGCTCCCAATCATCCCCAGCGGAGTTGGCTTTATCTCTTCAGCATTTATTTTGCAGGAGTGGTTCCTTTGCATTTTCATTGTGCCTAGAATCCTCCCAAACGTGTAGCATTTCCATTTCGTATGGAGTATTACGCCATTTTCAAACATATGCATACGAAGCATAAGCCAGGTTGTTACCTTTTATGGCCAATCGTCTCTCCAGCAGACAGCGGTGTATTTCATAAGCCTGTGTGGTATCCAGACCCCAGCAAAATCTTTGATGGATATGTTCATCTTATCATTTTCTTCCCAACAGAGTTTATTTGGTTAAATTCATTCTTCCCTGGCGGATTTCTTCTTTTAGATTGTGAATCGACAGATTCTGTTACCGGCGGATGCCGAGCCTGCTTTGTTAGTAGATGTTTACCAACTTAGTGTCGAGCCGACTTAGTGTCGTTGCCTGCTTTGTTTAGCAGATGTTTTTACTGATGGATATCGAGCTTGTTTATTTAACAGATGCCTGATTGTTAATCAGATGTTTCTTACCGACTTAGTGTTGAGCCAACTTAGTGTCGTTGCCTGATTTGTTTAGCAGATGTTTTTACTGATGGATATCGAGCCTGTTTGTTTAACAGATGCCTGATTGTTAATCAGATGTTTCTTACCGACTTAGTGTCGAGCCGACTTAGTGTCGTTGCCTGCTTTGTTTAGAAGATGTTTTTACCGATGGATATCAAGCCTGTTTGTTTAACAGATGTTTTTATCGACTGCGTGTCGAAGCGTTCTAACCTGTGGTTAATAGTTGGTTCCTTACAACTTTCAGATACATTTCTCCTGATATCACTTTAGTGGACATTTCTACAGTTTACTATCTTGCGGTTGGTAAATTTATGGGTTCTTTTGTATTCAAATCACCTTTTACCTTGAACGCTTGAAAGCGGCTACTTGTCACACCTTCAGGTCTAAGTCGTTTGAATAGGGGAAGCTGTTGTACCCCAAAATTTGACCAACCTTTTCTTTCTAACATGGCTTATGTTTCATATTATTTAGCATTTTTGCATTTGCATAACATTGTTTCTTGATAGGGGATCGAGATTTTGTGCTCATCATTCAAGAGAGAAGATTTCTTGTTAAAGCTCAAGCAAGGGTATTTGTTCAAGCCATCAAGAGACCATCATCATTGGAGTTGGGTTTCAAAGCTCCTTGAGAGGAGAGGTGTGTGTATGGGTGTTATCTCCTATCCTGAGGATCATCAAAGGGTCATGAGGTCATCCATTTGGGTAAAACATAATTCAAAAGATCAATGTACATCTTTAGGGTTCTTTATGGACTTTGTATGGTCATTCAAATCATCTGCAAGAACTTCAGTTAGTGGATAAGAAGTTAGGGTTTCATCTAGTTAACCCAAAGTCAACTGTGGACTTGAGAGGGTTTAAGACTTGGTTCTAGGTCATGCAAGCCATGGGAAGTCATCACGAAGCATCTAGGATGTCTTGTTGATATCAAATCAAGAAGATTCAAGAGTTCAAGAAGTTACTAAATTAGGGTTTCAGTTGATTTCAGTGTAAAATCCCCTCTTTTGGTGCTTAAATTCAAGGACAATTTTCACTATGATACAAGTTCAATCTCCTTTTCCAACAAACATGAGACTTGTTCATCATCTTTCAAGATTTCTTTTGAGTGCAATAACTAATCCATTGGGTTTGTACATCTCAAGTTATGGTGTCAACAAGTTGGTGCCATCAGATGAAGAGAATTTTGAGGTACACAAAGTCAACTCACTTCCAAGGCATTGTTCACATGGAACCAAGCTTCTACTCACTTTCAAGTAAACATGAAATTTGTTCCTCATTGTCTTTGCTTTCCAAAAAGTTCTAGAACTCACCATTCTCATGTGTGGAGCTCAAGTTATGGTCTTCACAAGGCAAGGGTATTTTTGGAAACCTCACTTTAGGTCATTAACTTCAAAGGTCATTTCCATGAACTTCATGACCTCAAATCTATTTTCAACCAACATGAAACTTGTGTCTAGTTACCTTAACATCATCTTGAGTTCAATATCCATGATGTTTAATGATTGGTATGATCATTTGAACCATAATGAAGGTGAAAATTTGATTTTTGGACATGACATGAGTTTCTTTCATTACAAGTCATAAAGTGCTCTTGTTTTTGCATACCTTTACCTCATTTGGACCAACATTGAACCATTTTTCATGCCATTTTTCACATTTCCATACCTTAAAAAGTAAGGATTAAAACTTGGTACAAACTCTTTCTCAATTCACCAAACTTCCACAATCCATTTCTACACACCCCAAAGTGCCATTTGCTGACCCAATAATGAATGGAAAAGAGTGTCCCCGTGTGGGCACTAAGAATGAATTTTTTTTGGAAAAACTTGAAATCACTTGAATGAGGCATTATGGGCCTGCATGAGTGCCTTAAATCCACCATATATAAGTTCAAAATGAAACCCTAAAGCTCAGAGTGTGTTTGCTGCGTGAGAAAGGAGAGAATCATTCAAAAACTTCACAAATGTTCTATTCTTCGAATCTGGTTTTTCCTCAGACATTTCTTCAAGTTGTGGCTCATTTCTTCATCACCAAGTATCAAGGAAGAGATTAGCAGTTTCAAAACAAAGCTTACAACAAGGTTCAAGGGCCAACAGAGCAACTCCGTTTGGTAAGTTTTTTCAATCTTAAAACTCTCATTCTAGGCACTCTTTAGGGCTCATTACTGGTGCATCTGAAGCCCTACACCTTGTAGGTAATGTATGAATACTTGTTATGCTTGTTTGTAATGTTTTCAGTTTGAGCATGAAAAAATCGTGGCCTGTTTTCACTTGGTTAAAGGAACCTTTTTTTCAAAACCTAACACCATATTTGAGTTCTACGTTGAAAATCCTTTGAAATGGCATCTTGGGTTTTGATTTTTATCGTTGTTTCCATCCAGCTCCGGTGGTCCCTTTCCGGAGAAGACGGTCGGAGCCCTACCTCCGGCGTCTGGTGTGATTTTGAGAAGAAGGTTGAGGTGTCCTTTGACTTCGCTCGTGTGGCCGTTGAAAATTGAGTTGGCATGCCACTCAGTTTAATGAAACAACGCGTTTCATTCAATGAATCTGAGTCTTGGCTATTGGGCTTTGTCAATTGATAACCACACCCCTTGTTTCAGAGGCCCATGCGCACAATCAAGAGGATTCAGTTCAAATTGCTTTGCTGGTTGCACCCCTCTTCACTATTGCATTTTATTTTATTTTTCTTTTGTTTGCAATTTCATTTTTAATCTCTTAAAAATGGTTGAACATTTCATAAAAATCCAAAAAAAATTGTTTTCTGTTATTTCAATGTGTTAACTTAATTTTCAATATTTTTATTTTAGTTTTCTATTTTATTTAATATTTTAATTGAATTAATGTTTTAGTGTATTTCTTGGTGCATACCTTGTAATGAAATTGATCATTGACCTTCCATTCTAAATCCCCTAGGACCAAACTTTCTCTCCCACTTAGATGATGGATTGAGTTATTTTTTAGGGTTGATTTGAGGTATTAATGATCATTGTTCAATTGTTTTCCATTGCCTTTTTATGAACCGTCGACACACACTCGATAAGTGGAACACCTTGCCTTCTGGGATTTAATTGGTGGTGTTTTAAGTTGAATCTTGACATGAAATTTTGCTTTATGTTTTGTGATTGGTTCATCTAACTTGGTTATTTTATTTGGTATTTATTGGAGTTTCCTTCTGTTTTTAATGGATATTGCAAATTCAAGTTGATTTCATCATGTTTACACATACTAGTCTTGACCTAGTCTTTGGGATATGATCATGAGTGATCCCTTGAGTACCTCTTAAGCTTTGTTAGCTCTTGTTAACATGCTTGAGATGATTCCTTTCTTGTTAGAGGTCAATGGTATGTGTACCTTGTTCCACAAGTTACCTTTTGATCATGTATTTCCACTTGTTTGAAGTGTGAGATTGTGTTTGAACTTTGGTTCTTCCTTTCAACATGATCATTCTTGTGCATGCCTTTCATTTTGAATTTTAATTTGGATCATTCCATTTATGATTCACTTTTAACCTTAGTGGTTTACTTCTTGTTCATGATGATTTGGTGATGATGATTCCACTTTGAGTTTGTCATGAACAATTGTACTTCTTTTGCATTGCTTGTTTGCTTTTCTTTACTTGGTCTTGAAGTAAATGTTTGGTTGAGTTGATTATGAGTTGGTGGCTTCCCCACACTCTTTCCTCCCTCACTTCTTTGTTTGTGCTATTTGAGTAGCACATTTTCTTTCTTGATGATTGATGGTACTTGGTTGTAGGAGGTTCCTTCCCCCATTTCATCTCATCTCTTGTTGACTTGCTCAAGTTAACTTGTGTTTGTTTTGTTGCATCTTCTCATCTTTACATTTATGTTTGCATTTCATATTTATTTTCCTATCGCATTGGGTTTTTTAAGTCTCTCATCTCCTTTTCATTTGTGATGGATTTGCTATGTGTTTACTTGTGCTTATTTCCATGATCCCTTAGGATTCCTAGTCCCTCTGTTTAAGATGGGAGTAGGAGAGACATTAGGCTTTCAATCCTTTGCATGATAACATTAGGTAGTATCCCTTCTCATCCCAACTTTAGGACCACTTTGCATGATAAAATTAGGGTTTCTTAGTCCCCTTTAGAGTCTTGTGTCTTCTCTTCTCATCTCAGAACTCTTTAAGACACTTAATAAAGAATGATGAGTGTTGTACGCTACGAGCCTTAAGTACATAAGGCTCCTCTCACATTGTCTAAAGTGTTTAGCGTATGCCCTTTGGGAAATATGTGACGCATTCGCTCTTATGTCATAGTCTTTAGTGCAACATGAGTTACAAACTAACTTAATTCACTTCTTTCAAAAAAACACAAAAAAAAACAAAGTTCAAACCTTTTCATCCTTCGGGATTGTTTCAAACCTAATTTTCAGAAAGAGCATGCTACATTTCCATTCTACCACAAACAGACATCGTCCCTAACTGCTGGAATTGAAACGTAACATTACTCATAAAAACACTTGAACCAACCAGTGGTCTTGTTATCCCGAACTATGTTTTCTCTAATTTCTCATGCCAGATGAGGATACGTAGGTACAAGACGGTGATGTCTTGGCGAGCAACCTTCCCCCCATCATCCGTAGTTTCACGAACTACGTTGACTATGACTTTCCCATTGCACGAGGGAATACGTAGGCATAAGGCGACGATGTCCTATCGAGTCTGTTCTGTTCTTTCTCTTCACCCCCGTTTAGCAGTAGCTTTTTGATAGTTCTTTCACCCATAGATTAGATAACAAGCATGGATCCCGTTGAGTACAGCGGACGTGAGGGGTGCTCATACCTTCCCCTTGTGTAACCGACTCCCGAACCCAAGATTTGGTTGCGATGACCTTGTCTTTCCCTTTCTCTTAGGTTTTCTTCGATCGTTTCCTTTCCCTTTCTTTGGGATAAATAGCATTCGGTGACGACTCTTCTGTCTAGTTTTCCGGCTCTTTTTCGCAGTTGCGACACCGACATGTGCAAATCTCAATCGAGATGAGAATGGTAAGGATGTGGAGGTGAAGAAGTATAAAGGTATGATCGGCTCTCTCCTCTATCTTACCACATCTCGACCCGACATAATCTTTAGTGTTTTCATGTGTGCGAGGTATCAATCATGTCCCAAGGAATCTCATTTGAAAGCCTTAAAGTGCATACTTAGATACCTCTCTGGTACTCCAAAGTATGGAATCTGGTATTCCAAGGGTAGTGATTGTTCCTTGGTTGGCTTTTCCGATTCTGACTTTGCCGGTTGCAAATCGGATAGGAAAAGCACAAGTTACACTTGTAATCTCTTTTCAAATTCTTTGGTGAGTTGGCATAGCAAAAAGCAAGTTTTCGTTGCTTTGTCAGCATCCGAAGCGGAATACGTTACGGCTGGTAGTTGTTGCGCTCAAGTCTTGTAGCTTAAGCAACAATTGCTCGACTTCAATCTAAAGCTGAGCATATTCCTATCTTTTGCGATAACACAAGCGCCACTAATCTAACCAAGAACCCTGTATTACATTTACGCACCAAGCATATCAAAATACGTCATCATTTCCTTAAGTATCATGTGGATAAGGGCGATGTGGTCTTTGAGCACGTTGATACCAAAAATCAACTTGCAGATATCTTTACAAAACCATTCGCTACAGATCCTTTCTTTCACATCCATAAGGAACTAGGCATTCTCGACATCTCGGATCGTGTTTAGGAGTTTATTATTGCATGCTTTCTATGTATGTGCTTTTCTATATCTTTATCTAACAAAATGAAGAAGAAACTAAGCCATATGTGGGGGCATCTATCATCGATCGCGGTTGAGGTAATATCCTTTCTCATTATCAAATTTTCTTGATCACTTCATATGTGTAAGTTGGTGTACTAAGTTATGTGTTATTATTGATGTTTATTGCATAATTAAGCATGTTTTATCCTTTTGAATGTTTGAAATGTGTGTAAGCTATCTATTTATCTCTTTTTGATGCTTGTATGACTCAAAATGATGATTTGTGCTGGATGAGTCGACCTACACAGAACACCGGTCGACTCATAAAATGACAATTTTTCATGATTTAGAAGCGGGTCTGATCAGGTCGACCCTTAGGTCGACTCAAACTTTGAACATTTATTATTATCTATGTTTTCTCAATATGCGTCGACGCAAAGCTATTATGGTTCAACGCGTCGGGTGATTTTCCTGAAGAATTCTATTTTGATGAAACGTTTAAAATGTTTGACCCATTTCTATGTATTCAAGCATTATCATTAGCATTTACATTGGTACTTTGCACCTACTCATTACATCTCCTCTTCCCAAAAACCCTTTCAAAACCTAATTTCTTTATATATTCAAGGAGTCTAGTGAAGTTTCTCTTCAACACCAAAAACTTTGTTTTACTATTCATCTTTTTCATGAATTGCTCTCATGGCTACACAAAGAGTAATAGGGAAAAGAACAACCAGAGCTCCATCCGCTCAAGTTGGCACTTCAAGAGCTGCTTTACCAGTAACCACTCTCTCTCTATTACCTCCTGAATACTCTGAACTTTATGAGAAAAATCTGAGCACGAGATCAATTGTCAAACAATTTGTTTATTATCGAAAAGCTGCTGAAAGAATGCACATCTAAGAAATGCTTGAACTTCTGGATGCTCAGAATTTCAAAAAGTTTTTGGAATGCGATAACAAATATCATGAGGACTTGGTCATAATTTTCTACATTGGTCTTCAAGGAAAATTTGAAGGTTTTGAATTCAGTACTAAGATTCGAAATAACAAAGTGTATGTCAATGACTCTGTCTGGAAAGATCTTTTCAATATGTCTCTTATAACTGTTGATCCGCTGATTAAGGTCATGGATACTTGAACCGTGGACGGGTATGAGTTCAAGGAAGCCTTGAACTCCATGCTAAAGAAACCATATGCTGACGACATTGTTGCTAGCGACCTTTTTCCAAAATCAGTTACAACTGGTAGGTTGAAACCGGTTGACATTATTTTACAGTGTCTCACATTCTTCGGCCCAAGAAAGGTAGTTATTCTCGGGTTGACCAAGCCTAGGTTCACTTGGTTTACATTATGAAAAAGAATATCAAAATTAACGTGCCTCACTACATTGCAAGTAGAATATACTCTTTGAAAGACTTTGGCCGAGAGATCGCACTGTCATATGGTTCTTTCATCCAATCTATCCTCAATAATGCTAATGTAGTAGTACCCGGTATCCCATACACAACCTTGACAACCGACCAAGAGTTTTGTCAAAATACTCTGACTATGATGGCTTATACTTGGGATTCTCGCGGCACATGCTACAGATTTATTATTAAGGAAACAAGTTCTCGTCTACAAGAACCTGATGAGAGTGATGAGACGAAGAAGAAGAAGAAGGAGAAGAGGGTGGAAATCACATGGATACTAATGAATAGGATAACAATGGTTGGCTAAACCAATCGCCCCATTTGGAATCTGATGGAAACCAAGAATTGAGTGCCTGGCAACACACGGGTTGGACCACACTTTGTGAAAATTACATGTCTCAAACAACGAATTGGGATTATCAAGAGACACCTGATTGGAATTACATGCCTCTATCACCTCCGCGTCCTCAACAGAATAATGAATAACTCCTCAAAATGATGAGGAACATGCAGCTCGAACAATAAAACTTTGTCACTGGCCAGGATGAGCGGTTCATAAATTTGCAGAACCAACTTCAGGCTCACATAATAACTTCAACTCATTCATAATAGCAGTGATGGGTCATTTTGATAGCATGGTTGAATCTGCTGCAGGTCAAAATCGTGCTCTCACTACCAGTTTCAACACTCTTAGTCAAGTTGTCCTAGAACTTACGGAGCAGATAGATGAGCAACAACTTCCTCCACCTCATGATTATCCATTTCGCGGAAGGGGCCATCACATTAGGGGAAGGAGGCCTTAAGGAGTCCTTGTGTATCATTGTGCATGTTATTTCATATATTGTTCATCATATTCTACTGTTCATCTCTTCTTATGTTTGTTTGAATTATCAAGACATGAAGCTTTGTTAATCCTTAATATTTGTAATAGCACATACTTCTTTTGATCATTTGTGGTGTTATCTATTCATCCTTTTATATGTTTTCATTAACTTCATTATATGTGAATGTTTATTAATGCTATCCTGTTGCAAATTTGGTGAATATGTTTATCTCAATATACTATTTCTTTCATTGACCTATATCTTCTTTCTTTTTGATGTTGTCAAATGGGGAGAAGAGACCAAGCAAAAACAACAAATCACTTTACAAGACTGATCAAACATGCAGATCATTTCTAGATAAATGCATAGAGTAAGGGGGAGGATGATACTACACATTGTGCTTGTCACTACTCGAAAAAATGCAACGACGGAGAGGTGAAAGCGGAAGAACAGAAGAGTTGCCATCGAACTTTATTTATCCCAAAAGGGAAAGAGAAAACATTGAGAAAACCTTAAGAAGGAAATTGATAAGATGGTCTCGCAACCAAGAGAAAGGGTTCGGAAGTCGGTTATGCGAAGGGAAGGTATTAGCACCCCTCGCATCCATCGTACTCAATGGGAACCATTTGCTTGTCTATATGTGAGGGTATTTGCTAAAAGATACTGCTATAAATAGTGTTCTAAGGGGAGATAGAAAGGTATGAAAAAGAATAGAGAGAAGAGAAGGAAAAAAGGGGGGAGGAGACTCGGTAGGACCTCGCAGTCCTATGTCTACGTATTCTCAATGGGTATGAGAAAGTCAGAGTCAATGTAGTTTAGAGAACTATGAATAAAAGAATATAGAAGTGTGCTCTCCAAGGATTGAAGCCCTTGTGCCTACATATCTTCACTTAAAAGAAGCGAAGAATCAGAGCGTTCGTAGTTCGGACTACGGTTTATTGGCGTTTTTTATGAGCGATGCTAACATGTGCATTCTAGCATTTAGGTGTATCGTAGCTCGCTTGTGGAGTCTTAGGCATTACCTATTTGCAATAGAACGATCGTAACATATCCTTTTTGAAAAGATTAGTTTTCGCCACCAAGGCAAGATGTCACATTTGATTTGTTGAAGGTTGATTTTTAAGGGTGAAATAAGTCCTTGGATAGTAACACCTTGCGGGTAGTACCCAATTCTTTATTTCAAAAGATTTATTGTAAAAATGGTGTGACGAATATAATCATGTCTTCGTATTGAAAGACGAGTATCGAGACCACACACTCTAAAGTGAGTATCCTAATACTCAGAGAGGGAGAAGTCTTCACTGAATCCTCTCTCTTTAGTCCAATACAAAGAGAAACTTAGTCTCTTATTAAAGATGTTATGATTTTGAATGGTAAGTACTTTATAACAGTGAACCCTAAAGATAATGTCAAGTACTCGGGATAGGAGAAGGCCTTCGCCTAACCATTCTACAACCATCCAAGTTTATTAGGAAAAGAAGTTTTGAAAATGTACTTGGTACAAGACCAAGGTTTTTAGACTCAAAGAGACAAAAGAAATGGAGAAAAGTTTGAAAAGAAAAAGCGGTGAATAGATCAAGGTAGGTTGATGGCGATGCGCGAAGCAATCGACTTACAAAGGTGGAATACATATAAGTTTAGTGTGGAGTTTATGAAAGAGATGAGAAAAGAGAATGAGAAGAGAGGATAAACCCTAAGGTAATCCAAGTTCAATGAGTTTGAAAAGGACTTGACATTAGATCAAGTCTTATTTGTTCTTTATTTTGAAAATATGTTCTAATCTTAAGTTCATTTTATCTTTCTTAAACAATAAAGCAAACACAAATAAAAAGTCAAAAGAGCTAAATTATTACATTGTAATGGGGAGAGGGAACATAAAACCCACCAAAGGGGAGATGATATATGAAATATGAAAAAGGGATGAGTAAGAATGAATGAAACAAGACATCAAGAAATCAATTCAGACAATCCAAGCAAGGGACATAGTCAAGTCAATTAGAATGAAGCAAACTGATATGCAAGATGATATGCTTCAAATTTGAATCATAGACAATAAGAGACATATCAATGAAGAAGTCTACACATTAAAATCATAAAAGCAAGTTCAAAGAAGTCATACGACATAACTCAAACAACTAGGCAAAGTCAAAAGAGTCAAGGTACAAACACCTATACTTTAGGGGACCAACGCCTCATACAAGAGTGAACAGACCAAAGCAATGTGAGTCTATTAAGTTGGGAGAAAAATGAGGTCAGAAGTAAACCCAAGCATTTCAAAGTGTATTCAATCATCAAGATATCAAAGGAAATCAATGGGAATCACCCTCAAAACATAAGCAAAGAACTAGGTCAAGAACAACAACGATCCAAACATCATCAACTTGATATAACATCTAAAAAATAGGAAAATTATCAAATAAATTCCAACAAAAGACTCAAACTCATGTCAACATACTCAAATGTGTGTGTGCAAAAGGCATCTAAAAGCTAGGCTCAAGAACTTGCACAAAAGCAACCAACAAGCTAGGGTACTCCACAAGTTGAACATAAATCGAGGATCACAAGTTATCAAGTGAAAAGCATACCAAAACACATAATAAAATCTCAACAAAATCATCCAAACATCCTCTCATCGTATATCAAAACATAGCAAAAAATTAGCTCAAGAAAAAGTGTTTAAGGCATCAAAGTTCAAAACTCTAATCTAGGGGCAAATATGGAAACACCCACCACAAATAAAACCAAACAAAATAGTAAAAATAAATGGAAAATAAAATAAAAAATATGAAAAATAACTTAACATGTTAAAGCAACTGAAAAATATTTTTTGGTAATTTTAAAATAAAAGGAACATCAAAAAATAAAATCAAAATGAAAAGAGAAGAAAATAAAATAAAATGAAATTAGAATTGGAAAAGGGGGTGCACTAGTAAAATTCTGTAACACATGATTCAAGTGATATGCGCATGTGGGCCAAAGAAACTGGGGAGTGAATAGCAACTTGAACAAAGCCCAAGCTAAATCAGAAACCAAGTAAATAAAAAAATGCCACGCAAGCATCATTAAATGACGTGGCTGACACTCAGCGTCACATGGACACACACACTCAGCAAGTCAAGGATTCAAACCTTGGAGACACATCAGGGTCGAAGCTAAGGCTCCGGTCGTCTTCTCCGGTGACTCTCGTTGGAGCTCACTGTAAACCCCACCAAAACAACAAAGAAAAGACACTAACTTCCTCTATTTTTCACGTAGAATTAATATATGGCATCAAAAACAATTAAAGAACAATGCATCATGAAGAAATCAAACCACAAAAGTTTTATACACAAACTGAAACTTCCTCAAACAAGAAAAACAAGGATCCAAACATCATCTATGCTAGTTTAATATTCCAAATATGTAAGAAATGCATCTAAAACACGTGTAGCATGCAAGAAATCAGAAGGAGAAAGTTACCTCCAAAAACAAAGATTCATAGTTTATGTTCTTGCCTCAAGCTTTGAGCAACCCTGCTCTTCTACTTCTTCAAACACTGAGGATGATAATGGTGACAAAATAATGGAAGAAAAAGCCCTGGATACTCAAATTCGAAAGGAGAGAGATTTTGAATAAAGTGAGAGAGTGTGAAGGTTCTTGGCTGCTGAGTAATGGTCTGCCCTCCTTCTAGGGTTTCTTGAAGTTATATATGGCATTTTTTGGAAGGGTAATAACCTAGTTACAGTGGTTAAAAATTAAGATAAAATTTTTTTTTGCCAATTTGAAGAATAAGAGTGAGAATTATGGTGGCTCGGGTTGTACACATATGAGGTGGATGGTGAAGCCAAATAGGAGCAGAGTCAGAGTGGATGGAAGGCATGTCATGAGCCATATTGGTGTGCAATTTTTGTGTTTCTATTTTCGAAAAGGATGGTTCAAAAATGGTACAAATGGTACACCTCATGTTGGCATCTTTTGAGCAAAGTTTGGGACAAGGACAAGAAGTGTTGGTGCATGTGAAAATGAGGTATGAAAGTTGTTGCAAACATTGATTTATGATTGAAGGTGTGAAATAAACACAAGAAAGGGGGGGATTGAATTGGGTTTATGCCTTCTTATAAACCTTTTTGATTTCTTGTCTTCTTCTTAACTTAATGCTTTTATGCGCTTATATTAAATATATTGCGGAAGCATAAATAACAAAGCATACTGAAAGTAAAGAACACAACATATATCCTGGTTCACTTGAGCAACTCTCAAGCTAATCCAGTCCACCCTTCCAAGGTGATTTCGCCTTAATCAAATAAGGACTTAATCCACTATAACCGAACTGATTACAGATGCACAAGCTAACTGCAAGTGACTAACAACTTGACAATGACACGTTCAGGGATCCCCAAGGATATAACGTTCATTGACACCTTAATAGAATCCAATCACTAAAGATCTCCTATTAGGATTTCCACAAATGACTACTGTCACTTGTCATCTCAAGTATACTGATCTTAACAAGATCACTTGAGGAACCACTTAATTCTAAAAAGAATTTGTGTTGCCGGAGATTACATAAGTGCTTCTCAAATAAGCAGATTACTCCTAATTAAGTTCCTAGCAAGTATTGAGCAACAACTCCTTGCTTTCTAATATAGAAACTAATCTAATAATAAATCTCTAAGAGATTATTGAGTACAGTTTCCATATTGCTTAAAAGCTTTTCTGTGTGTGAGCACTAAGGCTTCTTTTCATTTTAAGCTTTTCTTCTTTCTTTCTTTTCTACACTTCATGCTTACAAGCATGCTGACATTTGAATGATTCAAATGTTATTCATTTATAGTACAGCTAATAGAGCCGTTGAGAGGATAAGGATGTTCATTCAAACTCCAACGGTCATATCTCAACGGATAGATAAGCACATGTTGGATGACATCACTTTCTTGTCCTTTTCTTGCAACGGTAATATTCCATTTAACAGCTTGGAAAAATTTGCTTCTGGCTTGGTTCTTCTGATGTGTTACAGATGAGTAGTTCAGAAACTACTTTGGTATAGATAGCATAGTAAACATCAGATTCTGACTTCAGCACTTTGTTCATCAGAGTTGATAGCAACAACTCATCTGATTGAACACGTCTTGTCTGGTGAAGCTTCATAATCTTTCTTCTTCAGAGTCTGGTCTTCAGAGTCTTTTGCACTTGGTCTTCAGAGCCTTCAGCCTTCAGAACTTCAAGTCATCAGAGTCTTCAGCACAAACTTCTTCAGATGATTATATCTTTAGAGTCTTGACCTTCAGAACATGTCTTCAGAATCTTCAGAGTCTTGACCTTCAGAACATGTCTTCAGAGTCTTCAGAGTTTTGTCCTTCAGAACATGTCTTCAGAGTCTTGACGCACTTGGTCTTCAGAGCCTTCAGCCTTCAGAACTTCAAGTCATCAGATTCTTCAGCACTTCAGTTCTTTAGAGGGCTCACTCTTCAGAGACGCTCGTTAGCTTCCAGATCAGATGCACAACTCAGATCAGAATCCACAGATGCATTGCAACTGCAATATCCAGCATCCTTGATTCTTTATTGAACATGATCAGATGCAGAAACAAACTTGCTTCTTTACTGAGCTTCATTTGCTTTTAGATCAGATGCACTTCTTCAGATCATAAACCACAGGAGCATTGCAACTGCAATATACAGCATCCTTGGTTCCTTACTGATGGTGATCAGATACATAAGCAAACTAGCTTCTCCCAAGCGCTTCATGAAGTTACACATAGTAATTCCATATATTACTAGCTGCACACGTTGCTTTTGTTTGTTTGGTCTAATATATTTAATTTAATATGACCTGCACATAACAAACATTAAACCATAAAATGATTCTTTCACAAATACTCAATTGTTATCATCAAAACATAGAGATAATCCTGTAGAGACAAATCTTGCTCTTACAATCTCCCCCTTTTTGATGATGACAAAACCATGTATTTTGATAGAACATTTTATACAGGGTAATCACCAAGCATTAACCTATTCAGAGTTCTAAGCAACTGCTCCCCCTGAATGTGTTAATCTTAAAAACATTTTTATGCTTGTTCAGAGACATACTCTGATCCCAAGACTTACAAAAAATAAATTTGATAAAACATAATCAAATAGAATAGAAAAGAAGGAATACTTCCCTGTGATATAAGAGATCATAAGTCTTCAGCATCTGGACTAGTTCAGCAGAACTTCCATCTTCAGATCTTTAGAACATGTTTTCTCTAACCATCATATCAGAGTCATATGACTTCAGAATATTTGTTTCTTCTTCAGATGAGAAACTCCCCCTGAGTTTCAGACTGGGTGAAGATCAAATATACTGCCTTGTGAACCTTCCTGGGAGAACTCCCCCTGGCTACAATAGATCAGATATTTGGATCTTCTGAGCTTTATACAGTCTTGATTCTTGCTTTCTCAGATTTGCTTTCATCTATGATTCTTGGTCTTATCAGAGCTCAATGCATTGATCAGATTCACTTCTTGATCTTTTGAAGCATAGTCTGATCCCAATTAGCAAGCTTTTGAATCTGATACCAATGTTGGTTCTAAGACAGATACCAATACATGATACTCATGATTCTGAGTCTGAATCCAAATCTTGCTCTATGAAGATTTCTGATTCTTATGCTCTGACTGTCATTTTCACAGACAATTTACATCTTCTGAACATCATGATTCCAGATGACTTTAACTTTCAGATCTCTGAACAGTATTGGGTCCATCTGATTCTGAATCTATGTTCACGAAGTGTTTAACTTCTATTATATGAACACCAGTTCATTTGAACTCAGATTTCTTTCATTTATCCTGTTTAGAATGCCTAGTGAACTTGTTCAGAGTTCCTTGGAAAACATCAAACAGATAATTAGTAATAAACGCAGTTTATATGTTTTTGCATTCTCTTTCAGGTTATAGAATATATCAAAGTTATATTCTATTTCTCAAAAACATTTTCCATTTCTCCCCAAGTTATATTCTATTCTTCCAGATAATATCAAAATCATCTTTCATTTCTCCCCCTTTTTGACATCATCAAAAAGTTTGAGTTTTTTCATCAAAACAGATTTTTAAAAAAAAAATTTCTCTTTTTAAAGTCAGAAATTAAAAAGATAAGAGTTGAGAGATAGCACCTGAGAACTTAATCATATTTCATTTCTCCCCTTGAGAACTAAATTCTTACAGGTTGATACCAATTAAGGTAGGTTGATATCTTTTCTCAGATTTCATCTTCTATATCTCCCCCTGTTTCTTTGAGAGTGACAATTCTTCAGAATTTGTAGAAGCATGCTCTGACGAGGATTGTTGACAGGTTTCTATTCAATAGAACTTTCTCTGACAACTTGTTGTACATCCTTCATAGCTTGTTGATCTCCTCTAAACTTACTAATGTCACGTTCTCAACGTACAAAAGTAGTTTCACAAGAGAATCCAACTACAACATTTTGCTTAGTCTTCTTAGCATCTTCAGCTTCTTGTACTAATCTGGAAGTTTCGTTTCTGAAATTTTCCTCTGCTAGATTTAGACAAGAAGGTTGAAAATTATTCTTCCTTTTGGCTTGATCTTGATACCAATAATTCTAGTCCTTAGAGAAACTTGAAATACGTCCAATTTCAGAGTCTAATTACTTCTGAAAAATATCTCAAGAAGTCTCAAGTTCCGGAGTTGAAGTGCTTGTTCTGGCCTTTGCTTTGATTCTTGATTATGCGCCCAGAACCTTCTGTATCTTCACTCAAACATCTTCTGAAGTTTTTTTTTCCAGAGTTATTCTTGGTCTTATCAATCAGTATCTGAGGGAGACTTCTTCTTCTAGAATTCTCGTACCAACTGAAGGTGTGAGAACTTCTGAGTACCAATAGAAGGAGTAGGATCTTCTGTTAAATCACCTTAGGTTTCTCCACCTTTGGTTTCTGAATCCAAGCTTGTTATCAAAACTTGAATCTTAGCATCAGTGCTTCATTAGATAATACTTGATACCAATTGAGACAACGTTTCCTTTCTGAATTAGCTTCAGAAATCTTCAAAGCTTCTGCTTAATATTCTGAAGAGATTCTCTACATCAGACTTTCTAACCATAACTATTTCTGTTATGTTAGTAAGTTCTTCTGATTATCAACAATTAGCCTTTGCCCAGAAGCGCTTCATCAACAGATGTTAGCTCAATTAATAACATCAAACCCAGAAGTGCTTCTTCAGAAGGTTGAAGACTGATAAGAGTCTAATATCAACTTTATGATATCCAAAGTAGACTCTTCTGACAGTGAAGTTGCAACCCAACTTATCTTGATTAGCGTCTATTGAGTGAACAACTATGGAAATGATTCCTTGCATTAGATCCTCTGCTTCAGATCTATGCAGCTTAGCTCTAGAGAATGATTAAACAAACCGTTCATCCAGAGGTATGCTTCAGATCAAACCAGATCTTCATTCTTCAGGTGTCCTTATTATCCAGAAGTGAGCTATGTTGCTGACATATCAACCAACTGCTCAGAGTTTTTTATAGAGTTGCTTCTCAACAAACTTTCAGAATCTCCTGTTAGCGTTGCTTCATCAGATTCTTCTGTAATTTTGCCTCTGTAGCTTTTCTTCTGAGTCTATACTGATACCAACTTAAGTGTCTTCAGTATCCTGCCTCAGTTGCTTTGCTTCTGATGCTTTGAACTATCTTCTATAGCTTTGCTTCAGAGTCACCAACAATTGAAGGAGAGATGTCTTGATTGACAGAGCCTCTACAAAATCAGTGTTACAGAACCTTCTGTACAGCTACTGATCTGACTTCACTAGCCTTTTCTAGAATGCTAGTTTTAGCTACTGCCTGCATACACTCAGCAAACTCCTTTCCAAGTGAAGTATATGGTTCTAAATAGAAGTATCATCAATGTAAATAAATCTGACAGATTTAAAATATCTTTCTTAATAGTCTTTAAGAAGTAGAGTAGTAACAACTTTACTTTTGACAAAATAATTTTCAAAAAGAAACCTGGGAAGTTGATGAACATATACTTCTTCTTCAATAAAACCATTTAAAAGTATTTTTAATATTCTTCTGATTTATATTGATGTTATACTGATCAACGAACGAGATGAAAAGAATATGAATTCTAACCTTGTCACAAAAGCATATGTCTTCTGTATAGTCAAGAATTTCTTGCTGACAATCTTTGAGAAGAAAGAATCTTGTTCTTATGGAATCATCCTTCTTTCCAATGAATGTCTCTTCTGGAAAAGAAGATTTGATTCTGGGGGAAACTTCTCAGAGCTGATTCTTCAGAAACAGCTAATTGAATAGCATCTGGAGTAGCTCCTGATTCTTCAGCTGGAACACATTCTGCTTCTGATTCTCCAACATCTTGTGAGACAAACCAGTAACAACAGCTAAAGTAGAATATTCTGAATAACTCTTCTTGAACAGATCTCAATTCCTTTGTTAGCATTCTGCAGCATCTTCATCAACATAACAACATCCATTTGATTCTTGAGAGACATCCTCAGAGCACAGATAATCTGATCTTCATGTGTAGAGAGCATCTAGCTTCCATCAGGCTTCATCTTCTGAATTTTTCTGCTTGAAACAAATACAGATCCAATCTAGATACAGTTATCATCAAACTTAGATGCATCAAAAGACACAGTCTGACTGACAATTTTGCTCTTACAATGCTGAGCTAACATGTAAGGAGATAGATTATCAGAGTTGACATAACATCTGCTCTTGAAAAAGAATGTTTACTGACTTATTCAAATTGAATAACCCCAGAAACTTAAATCCTTTTTACATTTGACAGGATGACTACTGTCATTGTATCTTTCCTCATATCTTTATTTCTCAAAACATTCATTATGAATTTCTGAAAAATAATGTCTGATAGCATCTGACCAATTTCAGTTTGTTCAACATCTCGAGTTAATAGAACTTAATTGTCCATGCTACTTCTAATGAGATCTTCTGAATTCATCATATCATCATAATCCAGATGAGTTAGAAACACTGCCTTTCTAGAAACCTCTGCAGAATTCTTTGAAGCTCTTCAAGGAGAGCAACTTTCAAATGTTTTGGATCTGAAGAATCATTTCTTCCAGATTTGAATATTTTTCTAGACTTACCCTTTTCTGCAGACTTCATTCTGGCGTTCTGATGAATAGGATTCATTAGCCAACAATATATCTTTTCTTACTTAAGATAAATCCCAATGAGTTGTCATGAGAAAGTCAAGTGTGGACTAATCCATTTCTTGAAAACATCTCATACTCACCAGAATTAATCTTTAGAGATCAAGAATTATTGCTTGCAGAAGATTTATCTTTGAGCAAATATGTTGTAAATCCAAACGTATTTTCAGATCAGCATTCAACAGATATATCTTCTTATCTGATGAATCTATCCTGTCAACTGATTCTTCATTCTTCTTTCAGAATCTTCTGGAGGAGATTTGCTGTTGAAGGCTTCAACACTTCAAATTTCAAACTTCATAGAATCAGTGACTTGCTAAAGGTAACTCAATAGATTACAATTTTAGTACTCATTATCCTCAAAAACTGATATGAGACTGAAATTGTAAGAACGGTGAAATATCCCCAAAAGTATTTCTTCACACAGCCTATGGATCTTTATCTGACACTGTTAGGTGTTTGATATCCATCAATAACAGAACCAGGCTCTGATACCAATTGAAGGTGTGAAATAAACACAAGAAAGGGGGGGATTGAATTGGGTTTATGCCTTCTTATAAACCTTTTTGATTTCTTGTCTTCTTCTTAACTTAATGCTTTTATGCGCTTATATTAAATATATTGCGGAAGCATAAATAACAAAGCATACTGAAAGTAAAGAACACAACATATATCCTGGTTCACTTGAGCAACTCTCAAGCTAATCCAGTCCACCCTTCCAAGGTGATTTCGCCTTAATCAAATAAGGACTTAATCCACTATAACCGAACTGATTACAGATGCACAAGCTAACTGCAAGTGACTAACAACTTGACAATGACACGTTCAGGGATCCCCAAGGATATAACGTTCATTGACACCTTAATAGAATCCAATCACTAAAGATCTCCTATTAGGATTTCCACAAATGACTACTGTCACTTGTCATCTCAAGTATACTGATCTTAACAAGATCACTTGAGGAACCACTTAATTCTAAAAAGAATTTGTGTTGCCGGAGATTACATAAGTGCTTCTCAAATAAGCAGATTACTCCTAATTAAGTTCCTAGCAAGTATTGAGCAACAACTCCTTGCTTTCTAATATAGAAACTAATCTAATAATAAATCTCTAAGAGATTATTGAGTACAGTTTCCATATTGCTTAAAAGCTTTTCTGTGTGTGAGCACTAAGGCTTCTTTTCATTTTAAGCTTTTCTTCTTTCTTTCTTTTCTACACTTCATGCTTACAAGCATGCTGACATTTGAATGATTCAAATGTTATTCATTTATAGTACAGCTAATAGAGCCGTTGAGAGGATAAGGATGTTCATTCAAACTCCAACGGTCATATCTCAACGGATAGATAAGCACATGTTGGATGACATCACTTTCTTGTCCTTTTCTTGCAACGGTAATATTCCATTTAACAGCTTGGAAAAATTTGCTTCTGGCTTGGTTCTTCTGATGTGTTACAGATGAGTAGTTCAGAAACTACTTTGGTATAGATAGCATAGTAAACATCAGATTCTGACTTCAGCACTTTGTTCATCAGAGTTGATAGCAACAACTCATCTGATTGAACACGTCTTGTCTGGTGAAGCTTCATAATCTTTCTTCTTCAGAGTCTGGTCTTCAGAGTCTTTTGCACTTGGTCTTCAGAGCCTTCAGCCTTCAGAACTTCAAGTCATCAGAGTCTTCAGCACAAACTTCTTCAGATGATTATATCTTTAGAGTCTTGACCTTCAGAACATGTCTTTAGAATCTTCAGAGTCTTGACCTTCAGAACATGTCTTCAGAGTCTTCAGAGTTTTGTCCTTCAGAACATGTCTTCAGAGTCTTGACGCACTTGGTCTTCAGAGCCTTCAGCCTTCAGAACTTCAAGTCATCAGATTCTTCAGCACTTCAGTTCTTTAGAGGGCTCACTCTTCAGAGACGCTCGTTAGCTTCCAGATCAGATGCACAACTCAGATCAGAATCCACAGATGCATTGCAACTGCAATATCCAGCATCCTTGATTCTTTATTGAACATGATCAGATGCAGAAACAAACTTGCTTCTTTACTGAGCTTCATTTGCTTTTAGATCAGATGCACTTCTTCAGATCATAAACCACAGGAGCATTGCAACTGCAATATACAGCATCCTTGGTTCCTTACTGATGGTGATCAGATACATAAGCAAACTAGCTTCTCCCAAGCGCTTCATGAAGTTACACATAGTAATTCCATATATTACTAGCTGCACACGTTGCTTTTGTTTGTTTGGTCTAATATATTTAATTTAATATGACCTGCACATAACAAACATTAAACCATAAAATGATTCTTTCACAAATACTCAATTGTTATCATCAAAACATAGAGATAATCCTGTAGAGACAAATCTTGCTCTTACAATCTCCCCCTTTTTGATGATGACAAAACCATGTATTTTGATAGAACATTTTATACAGGGTAATCACCAAGCATTAACCTATTCAGAGTTCTAAGCAACTGCTCCCCCTGAATGTGTTAATCTTAAAAACATTTTTATGCTTGTTCAGAGACATACTCTGATCCCAAGACTTACAAAAAATAAATTTGATAAAACATAATCAAATAGAATAGAAAAGAAGGAATACTTCCCTGTGATATAAGAGATCATAAGTCTTCAGCATCTGGACTAGTTCAGCAGAACTTCCATCTTCAGATCTTTAGAACATGTTTTCTCTAACCATCATATCAGAGTCATATGACTTCAGAATATTTGTTTCTTCTTCAGATGAGAAACTCCCCCTGAGTTTCAGACTGGGTGAAGATCAAATATACTGCCTTGTGAACCTTCCTGGGAGAACTCCCCCTGGCTACAATAGATCAGATATTTGGATCTTCTGAGCTTTATACAGTCTTGATTCTTGCTTTCTCAGATTTGCTTTCATCTATGATTCTTGGTCTTATCAGAGCTCAATGCATTGATCAGATTCACTTCTTGATCTTTTGAAGCATAGTCTGATCCCAATTAGCAAGCTTTTGAATCTGATACCAATGTTGGTTCTAAGACAGATACCAATACATGATACTCATGATTCTGAGTCTGAATCCAAATCTTGCTCTATGAAGATTTCTGATTCTTATGCTCTGACTGTCATTTTCACAGACAATTTACATCTTCTGAACATCATGATTCCAGATGACTTTAACTTTCAGATCTCTGAACAGTATTGGGTCCATCTGATTCTGAATCTATGTTCACGAAGTGTTTAACTTCTATTATATGAACACCAGTTCATTTGAACTCAGATTTCTTTCATTTATCCTGTTTAGAATGCCTAGTGAACTTGTTCAGAGTTCCTTGGAAAACATCAAACAGATAATTAGTAATAAACGCAGTTTATATGTTTTTGCATTCTCTTTCAGGTTATAGAATATATCAAAGTTATATTCTATTTCTCAAAAACATTTTCCATTTCTCCCCAAGTTATATTCTATTCTTCCAGATAATATCAAAATCATCTTTCATTTCTCCCCCTTTTTGACATCATCAAAAAGTTTGAGTTTTTTCATCAAAACAGATTTTTAAAAAAAAAATTTCTCTTTTTAAAGTCAGAAATTAAAAAGATAAGAGTTGAGAGATAGCACCTGAGAACTTAATCATATTTCATTTCTCCCCTTGAGAACTAAATTCTTACAGGTTGATACCAATTAAGGTAGGTTGATATCTTTTCTCAGATTTCATCTTCTATATCTCCCCCTGTTTCTTTGAGAGTGACAATTCTTCAGAATTTGTAGAAGCATGCTCTGACGAGGATTGTTGACAGGTTTCTATTCAATAGAACTTTCTCTGACAACTTGTTGTACATCCTTCATAGCTTGTTGATCTCCTCTAAACTTACTAATGTCACGTTCTCAACGTACAAAAGTAGTTTCACAAGAGAATCCAACTACAACATTTTGCTTAGTCTTCTTAGCATCTTCAGCTTCTTGTACTAATCTGGAAGTTTCGTTTCTGAAATTTTCCTCTGCTAGATTTAGACAAGAAGGTTGAAAATTATTCTTCCTTTTGGCTTGATCTTGATACCAATAATTCTAGTCCTTAGAGAAACTTGAAATACGTCCAATTTCAGAGTCTAATTACTTCTGAAAAATATCTCAAGAAGTCTCAAGTTCCGGAGTTGAAGTGCTTGTTCTGGCCTTTGCTTTGATTCTTGATTATGCGCCCAGAACCTTCTGTATCTTCACTCAAACATCTTCTGAAGTTTTTTTTTCCAGAGTTATTCTTGGTCTTATCAATCAGTATCTGAGGGAGACTTCTTCTTCTAGAATTCTCGTACCAACTGAAGGTGTGAGAACTTCTGAGTACCAATAGAAGGAGTAGGATCTTCTGTTAAATCACCTTAGGTTTCTCCACCTTTGGTTTCTGAATCCAAGCTTGTTATCAAAACTTGAATCTTAGCATCAGTGCTTCATTAGATAATACTTGATACCAATTGAGACAACGTTTCCTTTCTGAATTAGCTTCAGAAATCTTCAAAGCTTCTGCTTAATATTCTGAAGAGATTCTCTACATCAGACTTTCTAACCATAACTATTTCTGTTATGTTAGTAAGTTCTTCTGATTATCAACAATTAGCCTTTGCCCAGAAGCGCTTCATCAACAGATGTTAGCTCAATTAATAACATCAAACCCAGAAGTGCTTCTTCAGAAGGTTGAAGACTGATAAGAGTCTAATATCAACTTTATGATAACTCCTTGCTTTCTAATATAGAAACTAATCTAATAATAAATCTCTAAGAGATTATTGAGTACAGTTTCCATATTGCTTAAAAGCTTTTCTGTGTGTGAGCACTAAGGCTTCTTTTCATTTTAAGCTTTTCTTCTTTCTTTCTTTTCTACACTTCATGCTTACAAGCATGCTGACATTTGAATGATTCAAATGTTATTCATTTATAGTACAGCTAATAGAGCCGTTGAGAGGATAAGGATGTTCATTCAAACTCCAACGGTCATATCTCAACGGATAGATAAGCACATGTTGGATGACATCACTTTCTTGTCCTTTTCTTGCAACGGTAATATTCCATTTAACAGCTTGGAAAAATTTGCTTCTGGCTTGGTTCTTCTGATGTGTTACAGATGAGTAGTTCAGAAACTACTTTGGTATAGATAGCATAGTAAACATCAGATTCTGACTTCAGCACTTTGTTCATCAGAGTTGATAGCAACAACTCATCTGATTGAACACGTCTTGTCTGGTGAAGCTTCATAATCTTTCTTCTTCAGAGTCTGGTCTTCAGAGTCTTTTGCACTTGGTCTTCAGAGCCTTCAGCCTTCAGAACTTCAAGTCATCAGAGTCTTCAGCACAAACTTCTTCAGATGATTATATCTTTAGAGTCTTGACCTTCAGAACATGTCTTCAGAATCTTCAGAGTCTTGACCTTCAGAACATGTCTTCAGAGTCTTCAGAGTTTTGTCCTTCAGAACATGTCTTCAGAGTCTTGACGCACTTGGTCTTCAGAGCCTTCAGCCTTCAGAACTTCAAGTCATCAGATTCTTCAGCACTTCAGTTCTTTAGAGGGCTCACTCTTCAGAGACGCTCGTTAGCTTCCAGATCAGATGCACAACTCAGATCAGAATCCACAGATGCATTGCAACTGCAATATCCAGCATCCTTGATTCTTTATTGAACATGATCAGATGCAGAAACAAACTTGCTTCTTTACTGAGCTTCATTTGCTTTTAGATCAGATGCACTTCTTCAGATCATAAACCACAGGAGCATTGCAACTGCAATATACAGCATCCTTGGTTCCTTACTGATGGTGATCAGATACATAAGCAAACTAGCTTCTCCCAAGCGCTTCATGAAGTTACACATAGTAATTCCATATATTACTAGCTGCACACGTTGCTTTTGTTTGTTTGGTCTAATATATTTAATTTAATATGACCTGCACATAACAAACATTAAACCATAAAATGATTCTTTCACAAATACTCAATTGTTATCATCAAAACATAGAGATAATCCTGTAGAGACAAATCTTGCTCTTACAATGATATGCCAAGAATGGTGACCTAGAACGCATAAGATTATGTTTACATAGCCACTTTTAAGCCACCATAGCTCTATGAATGATGCTTCAATCTATGAGATCTTGTGCTTGGGAGAAAGCTAAGAATATGATGAACATATCTTATGTTGATGGAAATTTGGAACAAGATTTGTGTGATCATGAAAAAATGACTTGAAATTCATGGCTTGAAACTTATCTCAAATGACTTAGAAAAATTCTAAGTCACGATCCTTTGCCAACATTAAAATCTCAACTTTGATGCTACATATCTTAGAATGATCTTGTGATAGCTGGAAATCTTGTAGAAAGCTCTTCAACTTTCATGTTTGAAGGAGATTAAAATGCCTCTTGAATCAAAGAGAAAATATGGGTGGAAGATGTGTCCCCAAAACTGTCCAAAGTAACTTAGAAAAATTCTTAGTTATTTCATTTTTAACATAATTGAAACCTCATCTTTGAACCCTTATAACTTGAGGAGTTTTGATCCAATGGAGAAGTTCTAGTAATGGATGGAAAGCTTGAAGAATGATCTTCAACTTTCATGTTATAGGAAAACTCAATTGAAGTTAAGATCTTGGTGAAAAATGTCTTGGAAGTTGGGTTGAAAAATCTGTCAAAACACCTACCACTTTTGACAACTTTGGAACCCTAAGATGGGAGCATCATAACTTGAGCTATACACATCCAATGGAGATGATCTAGTACTCAAAAGAAAGCTTAGAGGATGCTCTACAACTTTCATTTTGTAGGGAAATTCAAATGAAGCTTGTATCACCATTAAAAATGGGCTTGAAAGTAGGTATTTCAAACTAAATTTCTATACTTAGAAACATTTCTAAGTGTAGAAATGTCATAACCTCTTTTTTCTCAACTTTGACTCGTCATATCTCTTAAACCATGAGTCTTTTGGACATTCTTACTTCTACAAACTCGTAGTTCATGATGTCTTCTTCAATTTGATAGCTATTTTTCCTTCATTGGATCAAAAATGAGAATGTTATGGAAGTTGTAAGATGACTAAAATTAGGGTTTTTCACACTTAGAAAAATTTCTATCAAAATCCTAATTTAGTCAAACTCTTGATTTTGTGTTTCTCCTTGATTCTTCTTGTTCCAAACTCATGAAATCATTTGAAAACAAGTATCATGCCCTTGATTGGCTTTGAAATTTAAGATCTTGACCTAATTGAATCACAATTGACTTTTGTTGACCAGATGAAACCCTAGGACCATTTCCATTGATTGAGGCTCTTGTGATGACTTGAGATGATACATAATTTATGTAAGGGACCCCCAAGGTGTGTGTTGAGCTTTGGAATTAATTTCTTGCCCAAGGAACTAGCCACAAGCCTCCTTTGAACCAAAATCTTCACTTGTTATCCATGAGATTGAAGGAGAGGAATCAATATTTTCATTCTTGATTCAAATGGTTGAGTGACATGACTTGATGATGGAGGATGCCCTGTAACTTAAGATTTCCACAAATTTGAACTTAAGCTCTTGATTAAGCTCTGAAGATGAAACTCTTCCCTTGATTATTGAGTGAGATCCCTTAATCCCTTGTCTAAGACCAATGCTAGGTGTCAATGCCAATGCAAATGATAATGATATAGGGTTAGAGGTTAGGGTTAAAAAAAGGGTGTGACAGATGCCCCTATTTAATCTCCTTGAACTTGAAAGTGACTCTGACGAAAGCCTTCTTAGGGTCAAGGTACAAGGAAATTAATTACAAGAATACCCAAAGTTTTCAACTAACTGGGGTGGAACATATCAGGATGGAATAACAGGACGGCTTTGAAAAAGACATCTGTCAAAAGATAAATGGTATTGATGGATTAATTATATGAAGATATGCTTGAGATGCAATGCAAGAGAACACAAGTGCTTTGCTAGTCCTGAAAGAGGAAGCATTCTTGCAATAACAGATGATAATTAGGGTTCAAGGGATAGTCCTCCTACAAAAGGCAGGGAAGACTCAAGTTGTATATAGTGAGATATCCCTTCCACAAAAGGTAGCAAGGACTCAAAGGATGTAATGAAATAACTCTTACCAAAGGCAGAGATCTCATCATTCAAAGTGTGAAATATTCCTCCTACAAAAGGTAGAGAGAACCCCAAAATGAAAGGTTTGGAGAAAGGTTCCTTATGCGAAAGGCGAAAGGGACTCCAAAATAAAAGGCTTGGAGAAGAGATAAATTCCTTCTATACCATATAGAGGAACCCCTTTCTAAATAACACGATCGAATAAATTTTTGCAAACACAGAAAATACTCCTGAACAAAAGGTTAGGAGATAATTCCTCCTACGAAAGGTAGCGAGGACTCCAAAACAAAAGGCTCGGAGACAACTTCTTTCTACGAAAGGCAGAAAGAACCCCAGAACAAAAGGTTTGGAGAAACGGTCCCACTATAATAAGTAAAGGATATTCCGTTGAGGAAGAAATGATCGTGTAAATTTCTACAATAAGAAGAAAAGACTCCTGAGCAAAGGCTAGGAGAAAACTCCTCATACGAAAGGTAGTGAGGACTCCAGAACAAAATGTTCAGGGAAATAGATTTCCTCTACGAAAGGTAAAGAAAGACACCAGAACAAAAGGTTCGGGGAAGAAAATTCCTTCTACAAAAGGTAGAGAATAACGTCAGAACAAAAGGTTCGGGGAGACGTCTACAAAAGGTAGGATACTCTGTGGGGAGAAAAATGCAATACATAAAGACGAACTGCTGAGGATGATGTGCAAAAGGCATAACCGGGTACGGGAAGGTGCAAAATGCACAAACCAAAAATCTTACGATGATGGCATGAATAAGACTCACAAAAGGTAAGTTGAGGGAAATAACTACCCTTGTATAAGGTATTAGAATATCACTAACCTCACAGGCACAATGACGGGGATGACATTCTTTATGTAGTGACCATTCAGTCCTTGGTCACATAAGCATCAAACATTCAAAATGATCAAAGATACCTACTACAAAGTTTTTTTGTGTGTAAAAGAGAGCAGTAACGCTTACAAAAGGAAAGCGAAGGGATAAGATTTCACGCAAAACGCAATGAACTACCTTAAAAAAAGTTATGTAACTCCTATGCACAAAGGCACAGAAGGAGTTAAAAAGGTGATTGACGGAAGAAACAATATCTTCAGGAGTGCGTCCCCTCTATAGGAACTGGCTAAACAAGCACGTAAATGATGTAAAATTTATGCAGAATGTATGCAAAATGTCGGGGATATGAGAGTCTGGAGTGACAGTTATGCCAAACGTGGTTGGGCTTGCTGGGGAAAGGAGATATGCAAGGTGAAAGGTACTAGTCAAAGGTAGTTTCACAAGGAAGTGCCAGCAAAAAAGTGGCTTCATAACAAAAAGGTGCAAAATACAATTAGGCTTTGGACTAGATGGAGAACAAGCTTGACTTCCCGACATCGTTTCTTTATGATGCAATCAAGTTTTGGAGATGCTAGGATTCCTAATTTGGTGCCAGTTTCCTCTAGGCTGGATGATTCTTGTCTCGGCCAGGTCATTTCATGGTTTCAAACGGCATTCCTGCATGTTTCTCGGAGTCGTGGTCACCCTGTACTTACCTTAAAAGAAGAAGTAATCCCTTAATTTCTTTCCACCACTATACTATCGTGTGCAATACTTATCACCAATAACAAATCTTGCAAACATATGGTAAGAAAATAGAAGCGAGACTTTTTAATGAAAGTAATCTTTATTGATGAAGACCCATAAACAGGAAAATTACAAAAGAAGGCAATTTCTAAACGAGGTAAATTCTTTGAAAGAAAAATAAAATAAAATAAACAATGGCAATGTTGAAATCGGTTCCTGTCGAGTTTCAATTCTACTATGACCCATATATCTCTAAAGACCCTTTATTCCTTGCTTTTGAGTACAACAATTGTATTTATCTCTCCCATTCAGAGCTCAGTGATCATGGAGGAAAGTTCGCCCGTCTTTTCAGGATGCAGTTTAGCCTTTTGAATCCCTAACTTTTTCCTAGGCCGCCATTTTCGGGTTTTCAACCTACCGGGATATTTCTTTTATTTTAGTCCCTAATTTTTGCCTGGACCTTTTCTTTTTACATGGTCCACTAGGACGCCCATTTTTGCGTGGATTTTCTTTTTGGCCCACCGGGTCTATTTTTTAGGCATTATATTTTTTAACTGCATCTGAATTCGCAGGGGGTGGAAGATCATCACCGTCCATGGTCTAGAGAATCAAGGCTTCGCCGGAGAAAACCTTTTTCACTATAAATGTGAGTTGGCTGAATTTTCCTCAAGACCAAATCTTCTGCTTCGATGTGTCATGGGCGAACTTTCTTGTCAAAGGCTCTCTTCAACCGCTTTTGGTATAGTTGACCATGGCAGATGGTCGTCATGCGCTTCTCGTCAATGATATTAAGATGGTAGAGTCTTGCTTGTACCCACACAGCTTCATCTAACTTGACATCTGCTAAAATCCTCATGGAAGGAATCTCTACTTCAATAGGAAGTACTGCTTCCATTTCATACACGAGAGAAAACAGGGTCGCCCTAGTAGAAGTGCGGTAGCCATGCAGAGCAAATGGCAACATCTCGTGCCAGTCTCTATACGTTTTTACCATCTTCTGGACAATTTTTTGATTTTTTTATTTACCGCCTCAACAACTCCATTCATTTTTGGGCGATATGGCGTCGAGTTATGGTGCTCGATCTTGAAGCTTTCACACAACTCCTTCATTATTTTATTATTGAGGTTCGAACTATTATCAGTAATGATCTTATTCGGAACTCCATATTGGCAGATGATTTCTTTCTCGATGAAACAAGTCACCACCTGTTTAGTGACATTGGCATAAGATACGACTTCCACCCATTTTGTGAAGTAATCAATGGCCACTAAGATGAAATGGTGTCCGTTGGAGGCGGTTGGCTCGATACGTCCAATTACATGTGGGGCAAAAGGCCAAGGGGAAGTCAATACATTCAAAGGAAGGGGTGAAGCATGAACTTTGTCTGCGTAGATCTGACATTTGTGACATGTTTGGACATGCCGATAACAGTCTATTTCCATTGTCATCTAGTAGTATCCTGCCCTCAAGATCTTCTTAACCATAGTGTGGCCACTTGCATGTGTCCCAAAATACCCTTCATGCACTTCGTTTATGATACGCTCTGCTTCATGTCTATCCACGCATTTGAGCAGAACCGAATCATAGTTCCTCTTGTATAACACATCGCTGCTGAGGAAGAACTTTGATGAGAGCTTACTAAGATATTTCTTGTCGGTGATGGTAATGCCCTCTGGATATTCCTGTGTTTCTAGATATAGTTTCATATCATAGAACCAAGGATGATCATCAACTTTAAGCTCTGCAGCGTCAGTTTCCAGGAAATAAGTAGGTTCGTCAAGGTATTCGAAACAAATGGCTGGTGTCTCATTCTTCCACTTGACTTGGAACATGGATGCTAATGTTGCTAGAGCATCTGCCAATTGGTTTTTTGCTTTGGGAATGTGGTGAAAAGTGATCTCATCAAAGTATGGGATTAGCTTCAAAACATGATCTCTGTAAGGAATCAACTTGAAATCAAATGTTCTGTATTCCCCTTTAATTTGGCATATGACAAGCGCAAAATCTCCATAGACTTCTATAGTCTTGATCTTATTATCAATGGTAGCTTCAATCCCGAAGATACAGGCTTCATACTCGGCCATATTATTAGTACACTTAAAGCATAATCTGGCAGTAATGGTAGATGAAATCTAGTTGGGGAGGTAATAATTGTCCCAATTCCACAGCCATTAGCATTTGCGGCACCATCAAACACGAGCGTCCATTGTGATCCTGGTTCGGGTCCATTGTTTGGGCCTAGTGTTGTATAGTCTTTGGCAAACATGACATCTTTGTCAGGAAAATTGAAGCGCATAGATTGGTAGTCATCCACAGGTTGGTGGGCAAGATAGTCAGAGAGCACACTCCCTTTGATAGCCTTCTGTGTGACATACTAGATGTCGTACTCTGTCAGTACCATTTTCCAACGAGCCACTCGTCCGGTGAGAGCAGGCTTCTCAAATATGTATTTGACAGGATCCATCTTAGAAATCAGCAGAAATGTATGGGTGAGCATATATTGCCTTAGGCGCTTTGCTTCCCAAGCTAATGCATAACACGTATTCTCGAGCATTGAGTATCTCATTTCACAATCGTTGAATTTCTTGCTGAAGTAGTAGATTGCATGCTCTTTCCTACCAATTTCATTATGCTGACCCAACACACATCCCATGGATCCTTCTAACACAGTTAGGTAAATGATCAGAGGTCGTCCTGGTACTGGAGGCATCAAGATCAGTGGTTCTTGCAGATAGTATTTTATTTTCTCAAAGGCTCTCTGACAATTATCATTCCATACAACAACTTGATCTTTTCTGAGTAGTTTGAAAATAGGTTCACAAGTGGTCGTTAGATGAGATATGAATCTTGCAATGTAATTCAATCTCCCAAGGAAAACGCTGACTTCTTTTTCAGTTTTAGGCGCCGGCGTGTCTTGGATAGCTTTGACTTTATCTGGGTCGACTTCAATCCCCTTTTAGCTTACAATAAAACCTAACAGCTTACCAGATCTTACACCAAAAGTGCATTTGTTGGGATTTAATCTCAGTTTGAATTTTCTCAGTCTTGCAAAAAGCTTTTCCAAATGAATGAGGTGTTCTTCCTTAGTCTGGGGTTTTGCGATCATATTATCTACATATTATTCAATCTCTTTATGTATCATGTCATGAAAGAGAGTGACCATAGCCTGCTGATATGTCGCGCTTGTGTTCTTAACTCCAAACTGCATGACCTTCTGGTACCATTTTGATCTGATTATAACCATAAAACCCATACATGAATGAAAATACAGAGAACTGGGTTGTATTATCCACTAATACATCAATGTGAGGCAGAGGAAAATCGTCTTTTGGACTTGCTCTGTTGAGGTCTCTGTAATCAACGCACATTCGCACTTTCCCATCTTTCTTCGGCATGGAACAATATTTTCTACCCATTGTGGGTAACTGGATACTGCTAGGAAACCAGCGTCTAGCTGCTTTTGGACTTCTTCTTTGATCTTGAAGGGCATCTCTGGTTTCGTTCTCCTCAATTTCTGCTTCACTGGCGGGCAATCTTCTTTGAGGGGCAACTTGTGCACTACAATGTCTTCATCCAGACCGGGCATGCCTTTGTAGGACCAAGCAAACACGTCAACATACTCTCGCAGTAACGTGACCAACTTTGCCTTTACCTCTGCTTCCAAGGTGGCACCTATCTTAATCTCTTTGGCATCCTCTTCGGTTCTAACATTGACGACTTCAATCTCTTCTTGATATGGTTGAATGACCTTTGACTCTTGCTTTAACAGTCTAGCCAACTCCTCTGGAAGATCCCAATCTTCCTCGCAGTCTATGTCAGCATGGTAAATTGGGTTATCAAAGTCATATCAAACCATAGCAGAAACGTTATTAATAAGAACAGGGGAAGACCTGCACGATGAATGATTTCATGCTTTTATTTAAGAAATTGAGGAAGAAGAAAAACAAAAACATTGCTCTTTTTAAAAAAATATTTTTACATACAAAAAGTATAAAAAAAATGAAAGAAAGGGAGTGCAATTGGATGCAAAAGTTATTTATTGATGATAAGTATATGCTTTTAAGCAAAAGGGCCCTACAACATGATCCATATGCCTTGGGCAGAGCATAGGATTTTAGGAAAAAAAGGAAAACAGGGAATTACTCATCTACTAGAATAACTTCGGGAATTTCCACAATACTCTAGTTGTTCAGTGTTTGATTGGGTGTTCTGGGGTACACCATACACAATTCTTCATGCCCGCCATCTTCAGTTTCCAAAAATGTGACTTAACCATCATCGAGATAGCCCCCACTAGTAAAAACTAATGGAGTTGCAAGTCCTTTACCTCTTCCAGAGGCGTTCTTCTCCTGCGCTTCCTGCTTACTAGTATAACCCAGACCAACTCCATCTTTGTTGACAGGCAGCTCCAACACTCTGCCCCATCCTCGAGGGTGTCCTTCTTCAATAATCGTCTTCACGTCCTTCCAAGTTACGATCGAAGACACAGGCTTCTCATGAATCATCTCAACATTAATCACTTCAAAGGCTTGGAATGGAGTCTCATGCACTTCACCTCCTACCTCGACATACCGAAAAGAAGCAAGATGGCTCACAAGAACGTCTTCTTCGCCTTCAATGACAATCATTTGGTTGTTAATCATGAACTTGAGTCTTTGATGAAGGGTTAATGTTACAACACCAGCTGAATGGAACCACGGTCGACCGAGAAGCAACTATAGGCAGGATATATATCCATCACATAAAATGTGATAATAAAAGTATGTGGTCCAATCTTAATTGGGAGATAACCCTCGCCAATTACAGTTCGCCTTGCTCCATTAAAAGCCTTCACAATAGTCTGACTTAGCTTCATCACAAGTCCTTCAATTGACAACTTACACAACGAATTTTTAGGTAACACATTCAGTGATGACCCAATATCGACTAGGACTCAAGAGAACACAACATCTACACACTCCACAGAGATGTGCAAGGCCTTGTTATAATTCTTACCCTCATGGGGTAATTCACCATCATTGAAACTCAGAATATGACCTGAAGCTATGTTCCCTACCACTTCTTCAAACTGTACCACCGATATTTCTTGAGGAACATGAGCGGCCTTCAAGAATTTCAATAACGCCTCCTGGTGAGCTTTTGAACATATCAACAATGACAACATGGAGATTTTTGACGGAGTTTGATTGAGCTGGTCAATCACTTTTTAATCACTTTTTTGTATGATCCTTAGAAACTCCTCTACTTCATCATTAGAGACAACCTTCTGTTTGGAGGACTGCCCCTGTTCAACGGTGCCCTATTTCCCAGTGTCTTTGTTAGTATTGCCATCGTTATTGATAGGTGATGTTGTTGGTGCAAAAATTCCACCGCTTCTGGTGATGCCATCAGTTCCCACAATTTTTTCCACCGTCTTCTTTTCCTCTAGAATATCCTCCCCTCTAACCTTCTATCCATTAAGAAAAACAACCTGGTCGTATACCCAAGGAACAACTTTTGTGTTCTCGTAAGGAAACGGAGCTGGAGTTGAGATGACGAGCTGGTTCATCGAGGGTGGAGACATAGGTATTTCAATTGACCACAAGGGAGCATATATGATTCATCATAAGGGATCTGTAAAGGGATACAAATCTGTCCATACATATTATCCCAATCTTCTTCATCACAAGGAATTGTTAACGGAATACAAGCCAAATTACTGGGAAGGTTCCATGATTCACCTTCATCATCATACGGTATATCCAATGCCTCAAAAGGGATATCAATAGTGACAATTTCTTCAGCCTTCGAGATTTGTTCTATCACCAGTACGCCCTGATCAATCAAACATTGGATACCCTTTTTCAGCTCAGTACATTCTTGAGGATTACTCGCACAAATATGACAATCATCTGGATACTCAGGATACATATTTTTCAACAAGAGTTGCTCTTTAATAGTAGAGAGAGGTGTCTTCAGTTTATCAATGTTTGAAATCAATTGAATCCCTCTAGAGCCCTCGATCATATTTGTGGAGTGATGATGAGACGACATCGAATTTGTTTTGATGTTTGGAGCGTTTCTAGTAAAATTAATCGCCTTTGAGTCGATAAGGTCTTGGACAACATACTTCAGGGTTTTGCAATTTTTGATGTTGTAGCCTGGGGCGCCAGAATGAAATTCACAGCGTGCATTAGCATCATAACCAGGGGGGAGGAAAGATGGAGGGTCCCTCATTTCCCTTAATTTCACTAACCCACCTTTCAACAGGTACAGAAGTAATATGACATACGTCGATGGAATCAGATCAAATATTTTTCCTGGCCTTCTTTGTAACACCCCCTTTCTATACCTCCAAATAATACAATTAATCATTTAGGCACAAATTCAAAATTTCATCAGAGTAAGTTTATAAAACGGTATAAAAGGGACATGCCACATTATCCGAAAATCACACATATAAAACACCTGCTCATATATAATGATATGCAACAACGGGGTAACACCCACGAGGAAATATCTAGAACAAAGGCGGAACATCCAAATATTTCATAATTCTCTAACACATGTATTCATATATACAAATCATCAACCAACATGGTTACATAACTTTCATCAGCAGATACATATACACATGCATCACAAAAGAAACAAAACAACTCCTAGCTACCCGGTGCTACATATCAGAGCCGACCAACTAAAGGATGAAGACACGCCTCACAAAAGATCTCCAGTAATCTAATCTGCAATGCCTCATAGAGCATTATAAAACAGCAGAAGGGTGAGAAACAACATCATAATAGTTAATGCATAAAATTGTATATATATATATATATATATATATATATATATATATATATATATATATATATATATATATATATATATATATATATATATATATATATATATATATATATATATATATATATATATATATATATATATATATATATATATATATATATATATATATATATATATATATATATATATATATATATATATATATATATATATATATATATATATATATATATATATATATATATATATATATATATATATATATATATATATATATATATATATATATATATATATATATATATATATATATATATATATATATATATATATATATATATATATATATATATATATATATATATATATATATATATATATATATATATATATATATATATATATATATATATATATATATATATATATATATATATATATATATATATATCATATCCACAATCATGCATCTTACGCTTTCTCACCACGACTCACATCGTACATCGCAATGTATCCACTAAAGTCTATTTACAAATAGAACATCAAGCATAAACAATATGCATCATTAAGGTTTATATCCATTCAGGAACATTCATACATGTTACACACATATACATATATACATATATTCATTCATACATATATATACATATATATATCTTCAAGCATTTCATTTTGTCATTCACACCTTTCACATTATTCTAATAAACATACACAACATGCTTATTTTGCCATACATCATGCACAGATGTCAACACGCAAATCATAGAGGCCAACTCGCTACTCTATGCAAATGCAACACATTATCGACTTAATCGTCCGTCAGATTCTCCTAAGAATCAATTCACTCGCACCCCTCATGGGTATCCTATAACTCATTAGATCTTCCTAGAAATCACATCACTCATCAGACTCTCCTAGGAATCACACCATTCATCAGATTCTCCGAGGAATCACACCATTCATCAGATTCTCCAAGGAATCACACTGTTCATCAGATTCTCCGAGGAATCACACCGTTCATTAGATTCTCCGAGGAATCACACCGTTCATCAGATTCTCCGAGGAATCAAGTCATTTAGCAGATTCTCCGAGGAATCGCATCTTTCATCAGATTCTCCGAGGAATCAATTCGTTCATCAGATTCTCCTAGGAATCACTTCATTCATCAGACTCTCCTAAGAGTCACACCACTCATCAGACTCTCCTAAGAGTCAACAGCACAAGAATGTACTTCATACACTTCTTAAAATGCAACCACGTTTGCGAACATGCTCATGCATTCTTCACATTCATTGCATATATTCATTATGCATCCACTATATATACATATCACAATACATACATACAATCATCATATAATCTCATCATGCATTTCTATTACATTCAAGTAATGCACCAAAATACCAAACGGCCACATTCCACACTTCACAATTCATAAACTAGGATTCACACGGATTCACACCATACGGCTACCCACAACACATCAATCATTCATATAGGCATTAATCATAATTGAATCGGCCAAAAAATCATGCTATGAATAAACAGCAAAACAAATAACACTGCTAGGTTCGCCAACCTTCGCCTGGCGAAGCCACGCAGCGAAATGCTCGCTGGCCTTCGCCTGGCGAACTTCCCAGCGAAGTCCACTGGGAGTAATTCTGGAATTACTCGCTGAGGCTCGCTACACACTCGCCTGGCGAACCTTCGCCAACTAACCTCGCCTGGCGAACTTGCCAACGAATACAGGGTGTTTGCTTCTGACTTGCTTCGCTACAGCTCGCTGGACTTCGCCTGGCGAAGCTTCGCTGCCATTCGCCTGGCGAGCCTGCGAAGACAGAACTTCCATGGCTGTCTCAAGAGCCCAAACTCCACAAAATCAACCGATTAAATCCAAACCAGTCTCAGTGGCACAACCCTACCATCACCCGACTAAACTACATCGTCTAATCCGAGTTCTAACCGATTAAAACCTCATTCTACTCATCAAACCAACTTCTAACCTAAGTGGAAAAAGAGTAGAAACTCTACAAAATCCAAACACATACACATACAATCATACACATTAAAGAGATGATGGAGTTTCACACCCTTACCGATCGATTGCAAGCTTTGGTGATGATCCCTTGATGATTCTAGGTTTTCCTCTCTACTTTCTCTTCTCTTTCTCCTCTTCTTCTTTCTTTTCTTTCCTTTTCTTTCCTTTCTATTTCCTCTTTTATATCTTTCTCATTATTTTCCAAAACATCAACTAATTCCATATCTCATAAAATATCTCACTTAACATTAAATAGGAAATGTCCAAAATACCCTCCAAACTATTTTCTCCGAAAACTCCCAAAATCGGTTAAAATAGAATAATATGCAAACTTAACATATTTCCACACAATTTCCACATTCAAATAATATTCGCCCAATTAAACCAAAAAGGACTCAACGAAAAAGGAATAGTCGAAATCGGGGCGTTACAACTCTCCCCCACTTAGGAATTTTCGTCCTCGAAAATATCACCTGGTTCAAACCATACCGGACACGACTTTCGCGCTCTCTCTCCATTTTCCAAGTTACACATGATCTCTTACGCGCATACTTCCATACCACAATCATAGTCATACCGCATGACTCAAATAAGATCGTCAATCCACGACAATCTCCATTGGAGGTTACAGGCACACCGCATACCCTCCACCAGGAACAACATCACGGTTGTTCTACCCCGGCGATCTCTTCACTAGGAACGACACATAGTCATTCTACCCTAGCGAACACAACCCTAACACTTATACCTCATCAGGAATGACATACTAGTCATTCTACCCCAATGAGCTTGAATCTCGGATACAAACTTTCATCCAACATCATCATCTTACAGTCTTCATTCTCATTCACCATCAAATCAACGGAATTCAATCCAACTCCTCTCTTCGGCGGTACATCCTCAACACCTTCCGGAAATACTTTTGGGAAGTCACGCACCACTGGAAACACGTTCAGTTCAACCTTACCCTCTGCTGACACTGATGCAGCCAAATTAAACACTCGAGTCCCGTCCACTAGAAGTTTCTCCAACTCTTCCATGGGCAAGAAACTCTCATCCTCTCCAACAGGGGATAACAATCTACTCTAGTTCCATAACAAAGTCCTTACCATACATAGTCAAGAGACAACTTAATCATACCAAAGACGTAGTTACCGACCGTGAAGCGGGCATCTCAATAACCATATTACCATCACAAGTAAATATACACAAATCTCAAACACTTAACGTACTCAAAGAATATTGTCAATAAAGCACGTACCTTAAATCAACGATTCGCTTTGGTAGTGTCTGACTTCGCCAATGCAAATACTTTCCCATTTACTGAAGCTTGCTTCGGTTTAGGACACTTAGCACTAATGTGACCTACTTCTCCACAATTGTAGCATTTCACTACATCCATTCTACAATCCTTAGCATCATGCCCAAGAACTCCACAGTTAGAGCACTTGATCTTGGGTTTTCCACACATGAAAAACTTATGACCCATCTCGCCACACTTGTAGCATTTAATGGATCCAGAACTCTCTCCTCCAGATCTCTTAACAAAGTTTTCCCTATGCTTGCCCTTATCAGCTGGCGTCACATAAGGTTCACTCCTTACTTGTCGCTTTTCTTTCTCCTCCTTCAAACTCTTGTAGTGAGTAGAACGAGCTTTACGGTCTTCTTCAAAAATTCGACAACATTCGGTCAAGTCCGAAAATCTTCTAATCCTCTGGTAGCCCACTGCTTGCTTGATCTCAGGACGCAAGCCGTTCTCGTACTTAACACACTTAGAAAATTCCGCCGTCACCGCGTCATAGTGAGGATGAAATTTTACTAACTCCATAAACTTAGCCGTGTAATCCACCACGGACATATTGCCTTGTTTCAACTCAAGGAATTCCATTTCTTTCCTTCCCTTCACACTCTCAGGATAATACTTCCTCAAAAATTCAGAACGAAATAAATCCCAAGTTATATCCTCGTCATCTACTTCAAGCACTTGTCTCATACCGATCCACCAGTCATCGGCTTCTTCCCGTAACATGTGAGATCCAAGTCTCACCTTATTGCCTTCAGCACAGTTCATAACTCTAAAGATCCTCTCGATCTCCTTCAACCAAATCTGGGCACCATCCGGGTCAAACCTTCCTTTGAACACTGGCGGCTGGTTCTTTCTAAACTCATCATTAGCGTTCACATTCGGCGCACCCTGCACCGCTCTAGCCATCGCCTCCAATGCCGCAGCCATAGCATTATCATTGCGACCTGCCATATTCTGATTACTCGCAAAATAACAACAAGGTTAAACAACCGTTAACCAATCAAAACAGCGAGACAGACACAACTGACTCAACACTGGCTCTGATACCACTTAATGTAACACCCCCTTTCTATACCCCCAAATAATACAATTAATCATTTAGGCACAAATTCAAAATTTCATCAAAGTAAGTTTATAAAACGGTATAAAAGGGACATGCCACATTATCCGAAAATCACACATATAAAACACCTGCTCATATATAATGATATGCAACAACGGGGTAACACCCACGAGGAAATATCTAGAACAAAGGCGGAACATCCAAATATTTCATAATTCTCTAACACATGTATTCATATATACAAATCATCAACCAACATGGTTACATAACTTTCATCAGCAGATACATATACACATGCATCACAAAAAAAAAAAAAACAACTCCTAGCTACCCGGTGCTACATATCAGAGCCGGTCAACTAAAGGATGAAGCCACGCCTCACAAAAGATCTCCAGTAATCTAATCTGCAATGCCTCATAGAGCATTATAAAACAGCAGAAGGGTGAGAAACAACATCATAACAGTTAATGCATAAAATTGTATATATATATATATATATATATATATATATATATATATATATATATATATATATATATATATATATATATATATATATATATATATATATATATATATATATATATATATATATATATATATATATATATATATATATATATATATATATATATATATATATATATATATATATATATATATATATATATATATATATATATATATCATACATCTTACGCTTTCTCACCACGACTCACATCGTACATCGCAATGTATCCACTAAAGTCTATTTACAAATAGAACATCAAGCATAAACAATATGCATCATTAAGGTTTATATCCATTCAGGAACATTCATACATGTTACACACATATACATATATACATATATTCATTCATACATATATATACATATATATATCTTCAAGCATTTCATTTTGTCATTCACACCTTTCACATTATTCTAATAAACATACACAACATGCTTATTTCGCCATACATCATGCACAGATGTCAACACGCAAATCATAGAGGCCAACTCGCTACTCTACGCAAATGCAACACATTATCGACTTAATCGTCCGTCAGATTCTCCTAAGAATCAATTCACTCCCACCCCTCATGGGTATCCTATAACTCATTAGATCTTCCTAGAAATCACATCACTCATCAGACTCTCCTAGGAATCACACTGTTCATCAGATTCTCCGAGGAATCACACCGTTCATCAGATTCTCCGAGGAATCACACCGTTCATCAGATTCTCCGAGGAATCAAGTCATTTAGCAGATTCTCCGAGGAATCGCATCTTTCATCAGATTCTCCGAGGAATCAATTCGTTCATCAGATTCTCGTAGGAATCACTTCATTCATCAGACTCTCCTAAGAGTCACACCACTCATCAGACTCTCCTAAGAGTCAACAGCACAAGAATGTACTTCATACACTTCTTAAAATGCAACCACGTTTGCGAACATGCTCATGCATTCTTCACATTCATTGCATATATTCATTATGCATCCACTATATATACATATCACAATACATACATACAGTCATCATATAATCTCATCATGCATTTCTATTACATTCAAGTAATGCACCAAAATACCAAACGGCCACATTCCACACTTCACAATTCATAAACTAGGATTCACGCCATACGGCTACCCACAACACATAAATCATTCATATAGGCATTAATCATAATTGAATCGGCCAAAAAATCATGCTATGAATAAACAGCAAAACAAATAACACTGCCAGGTTCGCCAACCTTCGCCTGGCGAAGCCACGCAGCGAAATGCTCGCTGGCCTTCGCCTGGCGAACTTCCCAGCGAAGTCCACTGGGAGTAATTCTGGAATTACTCGCTGAGGCTCGCTACACACTCGCCTGGCGAACCTTCGCCAACTAACCTCGCCTGGCGAACTTGCCAGCGAATACAGGGTGTTTGCTTCTGACTTGCTTCGCTATAGCTCGCTGGACTTCGCCTGGCGAGCCTGCGAAGACAGAACTTCCATGGCTGTCTCAAGAGCCCAAACTCCACAAAATCAACCGATTAAATCCAAACCAGTCTCAGTGGCACAACCCTACCATCACCCGACTAAACTATATCGTCTAATCCGAGTTCTAACTGATTAAAACCTCATTCTACTCATCAAACCAACTTCTAACCTAAGTGGAAAAAGAGTAGAAACTCTACAAAATCCAAACACATACACATACAATCATACACATTAAAGAGATGATGGAGTTTCACACCCTTACCGATCGATTGCAAGCTTTGGTGATGATCTCTTGATGATTCTAGGTTTTCCTCTCTACTTTCTCTTCTCTTTCTCCTCTTCTTCTTTCTTTTCTTTCCTTTTCTTTCCTTTCTATTTCCTCTTTTATATCTTTCTCATTATTTTCCAAAACATCAACTAATTCCATATCTCATAAAATATCTCACTTAACATTAAATAGGAAATGTCCAAAATACCCTCCAAACTATTTTCTCCGAAAACTCCCAAAATCGGTTAAAATAGAATAATATGCAAACTTAACATATTTCCACACAATTTCCACATTCAAATAATATTCGCCCAATTAAACCAAAAAGGACTCAACGAAAAAGGAATAGTCGAAATCGGGGCGTTACATTCTTTGTCTTAGTTGGCCTTGATACTGGTTCTGACGTGGTTGGTATGGTTGTTATTGTCGAACTTGTTATTGAGCCACATGCTGGCTAGAGGGAATAGAAAGTGATTGTTGAGGTGTAACAGCAGCAATATGGTGGTAACCTTGATGAGTTTTTCCTGTTTCCGTAGAAGCGGCACTGGTTTCTCCTTCCTTCTTCTTTATGAATCCTTGATATGGTTTTTTGGGCCCGTTCGAGGATCCACTAGCATTTTGAATTTTTCCAGCTTTCATCAAGCTCTCTAATTTTTCACCGGCCATAACGAGTTCGAAGAATACTGTAGAAGTGGTAGACGCTAGACGTTCAAGAATTTGACCTTGCAAAGTTCCCATGAAGGTATCAGTTAGTTCTCTTTCCAACAATGGGGGTTGCACCCTTGCAGCTAATCAACTCTATCTTTGTGCGAAGTCTTTGAAAGATTCATTAGGCTTATGAGTCCGATTTTGTAGTTGTGTACAGTTTGGATCCATATCAGTATTGTATTGGTAGTGCTTTACAAAAGAATCTACCAACTCTTTGCAGCTCTTAACATGGGAGCGTTCAAGCTGCATATACCACTCTAGGGAAGCCTCAGTCAGACTGTCTTGGAAGAAATGGATCAGGAGTTTCTTATCATCTGTGTAAGCGGCCACTTTCCTACAATAAGACCTTATATGGGTCTTGGGACAGCTATTACCCTTATACTTCTCGAAAGTTGGAATGGTTAACTTTTGAGGTATTTTAACTCCTAGAACAAGGCATATCCCAACAACGTATAATCCTAGGATATCAGGACCTTGCATTGCTCTAACAGTTTCTTGCAGAGCATTGAATTTCTTTTCCAAATCAGTGTTTTGTGGCCCATAAGCATCCACCATCGAATCCTCATGGGGACTGTAGAAATCTTCATGGTCATCATAATGAACTGGAGGTGGAAGCGTACCTCCAGGAGGATGAACTGCGCTAGCGGGGATGGGGATTGCACCACCGGGGGTTAGAACTATGCCAGCAAGAACCAGGATCGCACCATCTGTGTTTGGGACTTCACCAGTAGGAGTATGAGGGTTATTAGCACTTCTTTCTGCTGCTTGTCTCATTTCTTCTTGGCTTCTAGCCATATTCTGAATCACCTCCATCAGATGGGTGATTTGAGTTTTCATGTTCTACATCTCCTCTCCCATAGGATTAATCCCAGCAAGTCAAAATCAATGTCCCCTGCAGAAGTTGTGCTCCTCAGCGAATCGAAGGTGTGGACGTTCAATCTCCAGCATGGGAGATTCCCGCATTAGTTAACCGAGTTGTTGGTTCGAAAGGTCTGTATCTGCAAAGGAGGGTGTTCTTGCTCCCCACCAGTTGTAACACCCCACTTCCCAAAATCAATTAAATTAATAAACATTATAAATGCACAAAATCAGAGTTCCAATTCTCCCAAGTGGGATATCACATAAAAACAACGTTTCCTTATAAAAAGGTTTTTCTCCAATTACAGCGGAATGTTAAATAATAAAATCCAATAAAAGTTTGATACGTTCACAGGGAAATAAAATATAAGTTCTTCATAAAGTAAATAAAAACGCCTAAGTCCCGTGCTACGTATCAGAGCATCCTAGACTCGACAATCACACCAATATCCAAGCTAGCTAAGCACCTGGATTATCTGTACTTCCGAAGAAGCACAGACCACAACAACAACAAAGGTGTGAGAAATCATGATCAAAAATATAATGGTAATGTAATACATGTAATAAGGCAGTAAAACACACCAACACATCAATTATTCACCCCAACAACACCATATAACGAACCTACTGTTCAAATTACAATATAACATTTATAATGCAGAATGCAACTCAACACCATGCATGCGGTACCGACTCATTGGTTCATTCAATCGAACCCACCATTCTCCACAAAGGAGTACGGGTGAATCACTTACGCTCCATCTGAGACATGATTCGACCCCACCATTCTCCACAAAGGAGTACGGGTGAATCACTTACGCTCCATCCGAGACATGATTCGACCCCACCATTCTCCACAAAGGAGTACGGGTGAATCACTTACGCTCCATCCGAGACATGATTCAACCCCACCATTCTCCACAAAGGAGTACGGACAGATCACTTACGCTCCATCCGAGACATGATCCATCCCACCAAGACACCATGATATGCACACACCAATACATAACTATTATGTTTAGGCACACTAAGTGCACACGATCCACCTGATCGTATCATTATACATCACATATATATATATATATATATATATATATATATATATATATATATATATATATATATATATATATATATATATATATATATACATAGATATAACAAGCACCAACACCATATAAATCAATCAGTTAGTAAACAAGTTCATATTCTATCACCAAGATACAAACACATCCCACTACTCGGGGATACACGATACTATTGATCACTACATACATATATATCAACTAGTTGTCCACCAGTCATTATTACGGGAAACATGCACTATCACCAAGTACACAAGTTAGTCCCCACACTCATCATTCCTACAGTGCATCAAGGCCAAAGGGATCACACAAGCCCAAGCTCAAGGCCAAAACATCACGAAATCACATTCTGGTTCTGCTACATTCGCTGGCATTCGCCAGGCGAAGCCCCGTAGCGAACCTTCGCTAGCATTCGCCAGGCGAACCTGCTGGCGAAGCCCTCATTTCACTATCGTGCATTCGCCAGGCGAACCTTCATTCGCCAAGCGAACCTTCGCTGGCCACACTCGCTAGGCGAAGTTCCTACCCTTTAGGTCTGGGACTTAATTCTGAATTATTCGCTGCCACTCGCCTCAGCTCGCCAGGCGAACTCTCGCCTCCCTTTGCCAGGCGAAGCTTCGCCAACACTCGCCAGGCGAAGCCCAGCGAATGCTGCGATTCATCAGTTTCTCACAGTTCTGCAAAGTGCATTCTAAGCCAAATTGTACCTATCATCTCAACTCAGGTCCTCAGTCTATTCTAGTACCAATCTTGCACATTACCGTAACCAATAGGTCTCTAATTACTATTCCCAAAATCATCACCTACACACTTTATCGATACCTCAAAAGCCATACAGAATTTCCCTAAAAACTGTAAAACACCCTATATGCCCTATATGCCAAATCAACCCAAAACACCAATTCATTAACGATTACTATATAATTAACAACAATCATCATCAATCATAACATAACAATATATATTATCATATATCGATCAATTTCCTACGGGGTTAAGGAATCCCCAACTACCCTATACATGTATAAACCATTCCCAATCAAGTTTCTCCCCCTTACCTTGTTAATCGGTTGATCGATGAAAGAATCCTCCAAGGTTTGGCCAATTCTGATTTTCCCCCGTTCCTTCGTTCTTCGCTCCCTTTTCCGTTCTCTTTTCCGTTCTTCTCACTTCTCTCCTTTCTATCGTTCTTTTTCCACTTTTTCTAACTTCTCACAATGTATCGTAAAACTACTAACCCCTCACATTCTCTATTTTAATTCTCTAATCCCAATAATAATAATAATTTAATAATAATAATAATAATAACTTAATAAAATAATAATAATAATAATAATATTATTATCTCACCAAAATAATAATAATATTAATAACAATAGTAACTATAATAAATATAATAATAATAATAATAATATTCCCACCAATATTAATATTATACACTATATTATTATATTCACCAAAACACCACCAATAATCCTCCCACATTAGGGACACCCACCAAACATCACCAAATACACCCCCACAAAAGGGCACACCAACACATAATATTTAAAATAATAATAAAATGACTAAATAATTAAAATGGGTGTTACAACTCTCCCCCACTTTAATTATTTTCGTCCTCGAAAATTACCGGGTGGAAATAGCTCCGGATACGCTTCTCGCATCCTGCTTTCCAACTCCCAGGTCACACTGCCTCCTGCAGCACCTCCCCAAGCTACCTTCACCAAAGGTATCTCTTTCCCTCGGAGTTGTTTCATCTTACGGTCCTCGATCCTCAACGGCATCGTCTCAACAGTAAGATTCTCTCGAACCTGAACATCATCTTTTTGAATCACATGAGATGGATCAGAAACATACTTTCGCAATTGCGACACATGAAATACATCATGTAAGTTTGACAACTCAGGCGGCAACGCCACCCTATAAGCCACATCACCAATTCTATGCAAAATCTCATAAGGTCCAATGAACTTAGGATCCAGCTTCTTGGACTTCAATGCACGACCCACACCAGTCATCGGATTAACTCTTAGGAATACGTGATCACCTACACAGAATTCCAACTCTTTCCTCCGATTATCATGATAGCTTTTCTGCCTACTCTGAGACACTTTCAATTTCTCACGAATCATTTGAATTGTCTCAGTAGTCTGCTGTACAATTTCTGGTCCAAGCACCACATTCTCACCAGTTTCATACCAACACAGAGGAGTCCTACACCTCCTCCCATACAAAGCTTCAAACGGTGCCATTCCGATACTAGAATGGTAACTGTTATTGTACGTGAACTCAATCAATGGTAAATGAGTATCCCACGCACCACCCTTTTCCAATACACAAGCTCTCAACAAATCTTCAAGCGACTGAATAGTCCTCTCCGACTGACCATCAGTTTGCGGATGATAAGCTGAACTCAATTTCAACTTAGTTCCCAAAACTTCCTGCAAGCTCTTCCAAAATTCCGAAGTAAACCGTGGATCTCTATCCGACACAATACTGGACGGAACACCATGCAACTTCACAATTACCCGAATATAAATCTCCGCCAGCTTCGTTAACGAAAAACTAATATTGATCGGCACAAAGTGTGCAGACTTCGTCAATCGATCCACAATCACCCATATAGCATCAAAACCTCTCGCCGTATTCGGCAAACCTGTCACAAAATCCATGGTAATGCAATCCCATTTCCAAACCGGAATCTCTAATGGTTGCATAAATCCAGAAGGTCTCTGGTGTTCCACCTTCGACTTCTGACATGTCAAACAGGCATACACAAATTGAGCTATGTCTCTTTTCATACCAGACCACCAAAATAATTTCTTCAAATCATGATACATTTTCGTAGCTCCCGGATGAATACTCAGGCTACTACGATGTCCTTCGCTCAAAATTGACTTTTTCAATTCTTCATCATCTGGTACACAAATCCTGCCTCTAAATCTCAACACACCTGTACTATCCAATTTAAAGTCACTATCGGAGTCACTCCCTACTCCAGGCATCAAATCTACCAATTTCACATCCAACTTCTGATTTTCTCTAATCATATCCAAGAAGTCATTATTTACCTGCAACATACCCAACATTACACTATCTGCAGTAGTCTCACAAACCATGTTCAAATCTCTAAACTGTTCAATTAACTCAATTTCTTTCACCATCAGAGCTGCCATATGAATTGCTTTCCTACTCAAAGCATCTGCCACTACATTGGCCTTTCCTGGATGATAACTTAAACTGAAGTCATAATCCTTCAAAAATTCCAACCATCTTCTCTGCCTCATATTCAGCTCTTTCTGATCAAACAGGTATCTCAGACTCTTATGATCACTAAACACTTCAAATCTTGAACCATATAAATAGTGTCTCCAAATCTTCAACACAAAAACAACCGCAGCTAATTCAAGATCATGAGTCGGATAATTTCGCTCATGCACTCTCAATTGCCGCGATGCATATGCTACTACTTTACCATTCTGCATCAGAACTCCACCTAATCCCATTTTAGACGCATCACAGTACACCACAAACGGTTCACTCGGAGTCGGTAACACTAACACCGGTGCCGTAGTCAATCTCTTTTTCAACTCTTCAAAACTTTCTTCACAAGCAGCATCCCATACAAAAACTTGGTTCTTTCTCGTCAACTGAGTTAATGGCAGCGCCAAATTAGAGAACCCTTCAATAAACCTGCGGTAATAACCAGCTAACCCCAAAAAGCTTCTAATCTCTGTCGCTGTCTTCGGCGGTTCCCACTGCAATACTGCACTTACTTTTGACGGATCCACCGCTATTCCATCTTCAGATATTGCATGCCCCAAGAAACTTACTTTCTTCAACCAAAAGTCACACTTTGACAGTTTAGCAAATAATTTATTTTCCTTCAACACTTGCAAGGCAATTCTCAGATGTCCTGCATGCTCTTCATCAGATTTAGAATAAATTAATATATCATCAATAAACACTACAATGAACTGATCCAAGTAAGAATGGAAAATTCTATTCATATACTCCATAAATACTCCCGGTGCATTAGTCACTCCAAACGGCATTACAGCATATTCGTAATGTCCATATCGAGTCCTAAAAGCAGTCTTTTGAATATCACCTTCCTTTACCCTCATCTGATGATAACCCGATCTTAAGTCGATCTTACTAAATACATGAGCTCCCACCAGCTGATCCATTAAGTCATCAATCCTAGGTAGAGGATACTTATTCTTAATAGTCACTTTATTCAATTGACGATAATCGATGCACAGACGCATACTACCATCCTTCTTCTTCACCAACAACACTGGAGCTCCCCACGGCGATACACTTGGTCTAATAAACTTCCTATCCAACAATTCTCCAATCTGAGACTTCAACTCAGCCAATTCCACTGCAGACATCCTGTACGGCGCCATAGAAATAGGTCTCATACCAGGAACAAGATCAATACCAAATTCTACTTCTCGCGTCGGAGGCAATTCCGTAATGTCGTCAGGAAACACTTCCGGAAATTCATTCACCACTGCTAGTTCCTCCATTGGCACTTTGCTATCCATCGATAAAGTTGCAAATAAAGCAAACACTCTAGTTTCATCTTCCAACAAGGCCCTCAATTCTTTATTAGACAAAGAACTTGCCACAACTTCCTCTTCAGGGGTTAGGAACAACAATTCCTTCCGAAAACAATCGATGTAGACTCGGTTGAACTCTAACCAGTTCATACCCAGAATAACATCCAACTTACCAAGTGGTAGACAAATCAGATCTACTCCAAATTCTCTACCGAAAATAGTCAGCGGACACTTCAGGCATACCAAAGAAGTAGTCACTGAACCTATAGAGGGTGTCTCAATAGTCATTCGTCTCTCTAGAGTAGACGGCACCAAACCTATCCTCTCCACACAATCTACAGAAATAAACGAGTGTGTTGCAACCGTATCAATAATAGCAATCAAAGGAATATTATTGATAATACAAGTACCTCTAATCACACGCTCATCACTGGCAGCTTGAGTTCCTGCCAAGGCAAACACTTTTCCACCAGCCGGAGACGTTTGAGGCTTCTTCGGCTTCTCACAATGTGTACTGATATGACCCTTCTCACCACAGTTATAACAGGTCGGCATAGTTGCTCTGCAGTCAGCTATCACATGACCTGGTTTCCCACACTTAAAACACTTCTTGGCTTCATTAGGACAATCATTAGAACGGTGTCCCATACCACCACACCGAAAACATTTCCCTTCAGCAGATGCTCTCCCATCTCTAGGCTTCTTATCAACAACAGCTTTACGTTTTCCCTTATCAGCAGCAACACTATAAGGAGTACCACTAAACCTCTGCTTACCCTTACGATCATTAACAGCTTTGTAGTGCGCAATCCTTGCTCGGTTATCGTTATCATAAATCCTGCTTCTGCTTACCAGCTCGGGATAGCTCCTGATCTTCTGACAAGCAATCCCCAACTTAATCTCTGGACGCAGTCCATTCTCAAACTTTAAGCACTTAGAGGTCATTGCCCCTTCCACATTATAGTGGGGACAATACTGCACCAGCTCCTCAAACTTGGCAGCATATTCTGCTACAGTTATACTCCCTTGCTTCAGTTCTAAGAATTCAATCTCCTTAGCGCTTCGGATATCCTCCGGGAAATACTTCTCCAGAAAACCTTTCTGAACCACCTCCCAAGTAATGGTAGTTCCAGCAGCTTCCAACCTTTGGCGACTATTGTCCCACCAGGCTTCAGCCTCACCCTCCAGCATGTGAGTACCAAACCTCACCTTTTGCTCATCGCTACATTCCATAGTTCTGAAGATCTTCTCAATTGCCTTCAGCCACTTTTGAGCAGCTTCAGGGTCCAGAATTCCCCCTTTAAACGTTGGCGGCTTGTTGCTCCGAAACTGCGCCAAACTCCTGAATTGGGCATCTGCAGTTTGATTCTGATTAGCAACAGCCTGTGCCATTGCTTGCATAGTAGCAGCCAATGCAGCATCGTTCCTTCCTGCCATACTGCTCCAAACAACAACACCAGGTTTAAAAGATATTCAACTACACCATAAGGGACAGACTCAACAACACTGGCCAGACGGACCAACCAGGCTCTGATACCAATTGTAACACCCCACTTCCCAAAATTAATTAAATTAATAAACATTATAAATGCACAAAATCAGAGTTCCAATTCTCCCAAGTGGGATATCACATAAAAACAACGTTTCCTTATAAAAAGGTTTTTCTCCAATTACAACGGAATATTAAATAATAAAATCCAATAAAAGTTTGATACGTTCACAGGGAAATAAAATATAAGTTCTTCATAAAGTAAATAAAAACGCCCAAGTCCCGTGCTACGTATCAGAGCATCCTAGACTCGACAATCACACCAATATCCAAGCTAGCTAAGCACCTGGATTATCTGTACTTCCGAAGAAGCACGGACCACAACAACAACAAAGGGGTGAGAAATCATGATCAAAAATATAATGGTAATGTAATACATGTAATAAGGCAGTAAAACACACCAACACATCAATTATTCACCCCAACAACACCATATAACGAACCTACTGTTCAAATTACAATATAACATTTATAATGCAGAATGCAACTCAACACCATGCATGCGGTACCGACTCATTGGTTCATTCAATCGAACCCACCATTCTCCACAAAGGAGTACGGGTGAATCACTTACGCTCCATCCGAGACATGATTCGACCCCACCATTCTCCACAAAGGAGTACGGGTGAATCACTTACGCTCTATCCGAGACATGATTCGACCCCACCATTCTCCACAAAGGAGTACGGGTGAATCACTTACGCTCCATCCGAGACATGATTCAACCCCACCATTCTCCACAAAGGAGTACGGACAGATCACTTACGCTCCATCCGAGACATGATCCATCCCACCAAGACACCATGATATGCACACACACCAATACATAACTATTATGTTCAGGCACACTAAGTGCACACGATCCATCTGATCGTATCATTATACATCACATATATATATACATAGATATAACAAGCACCAACACCATATAAATCAATCAGTTAGTAAACAAGTTCATATTCTATCACCAAGATACAAACACATCCCACTACTCGGGGATACACGATACTATTGATCACTACATACATATATATCAACTAGTTGTCCACCAGTCATTATTACGGAAAACATGCACTATCACCAAGTACACAAGTTAGTCCCCACACTCATCATTCCTACAGTGCATCAAGGCCAAAGGGATCAAACAAGCCCAAGCTCAAGGCCAAAACATCACGAAATCACATTCTGGTTCTGCTACGTTCGCTGGCATTCGCCAGGCGAAGCCCCGTAGCGAACCTTCGCTAGCATTCGCCAGGCGAACCTGCTGGCGAAGCCCTCATTTCACTATCGTGCATTCGCCAGGCGAACCTTCATTCGCCAGGCGAACCTTCGCTGGCCACACTCGCCAGGCGAAGTTCCTACCCTTTAGGTCTGGGACTTAATTCTGAATTATTCGCTGCCACTCGCCTCAGCTCGCCAGGCGAACTCTCGCCTCCCTTCGCCAGGCGAATCCCAGCGAATGCTGCGATTCATCAGTTTCTCACAGTTCTGCAGAGTGCATTCTAAGCCAAATTGTACCTATCATCTCAACTCAGGTCCTCAGTCTATTCTAGTACCAATCTTGCACATTACCGTAACCAATAGGTCTCTAATTACTATTCCCAAAATCATCACCTACACACTTTATCGATACCTCAAAAGCCATACAGAATTTCCCTAAAAACTGTAAAACACCCTATATGCCCTATATGCCAAATCAACCCAAAACACCAATTCATTAACGATTACTATATAATTAACAACAATCATCATCAATCATAACATAACAATATATATTATCATATATCGATCAATTTCCTACGGGGTTAAGGAATCCCCAACTACCCTATACATGTATAAACCATTCCCAATCAAGTTTCTCCCCCCTTACCTTGTTAATCGGTTGATCGATGAAAGAATCCTCCAAGGTTTGGCCAATTCTGATTTTCCCCTGTTCCTTCGTTCTTCGCTCCCTTTTCCGTTCTCTTTTCCGTTCTTCTCACTTCTCTCCTTTCTATCGTTCTTTTTCCACTTTTTCTAACTTCTCACAATGTATCGTAAAACTACTAACCCCTCACATTCTCTATTTTAATTCTCTAATCCCAATAATAATAATAATTTAATAATAATAATAATAACTTAATAAAATAATAATAATAATAATATTATTATTATCTCACCAAAATAATAATAATATTAATAACAATAGTAACTATAATAAATATAATAATAATAATAATATTCCCACCAATATTAATATTATACACTATATTATTATATTCACCAAAACACCACCAATAATCCTCCCACATTAGGGACACCCACCAAACATCACCAAATACACCCCCACAAAAGGGCACACCAACACATAATATTTAAAATAATAATAAAATGACTAAATAATTAAAATGGGTGTTACACCAGTCGTCATGCCATTGACAGGATGTTGATCCTCAGCAGAGTCCGTAACTCTAAAGGTGTAAACTGTGCCCTGACAGTGTGTTCTTCCTAGAAGTGTCGCTTCTGTCCCCAGAGGAGTTGGTTCACCAGCAGGGTGGTTTGTTCTTTCCTCCCAGCGGAAATTGATGTTTCGTCTCTCCCCGGCAAAGTTGACGGTGTTTCCAACATTTATTTTACCGGAATACCTTATGATACTTGTTCTCCCCAGCGGGGTTGGCGTTATCCTCAGCATTCATGTTATTGAGACATCATTGTAAGAATGACCCCGGCAGCTTGAGCCTGCATTTGCATCTGCATATATCGTCATATTTGCATCTACAAATGCGTAGCATTTCCGTGCCGTACAGAGCATTACGCCATTTTCAAACATACGCATTTTGAAACATAAGTCAGGTTGGTTAACCTTTGTGCTTGCAGGTGTGTTTTCTCAGCAGGAGTATGGAGTTCTAGCTTAGATCTATGACCAGACATTCGAGGTCTCTCCGTGAGACGTGTGATGATACGGTTCATCTTACTATTTTCCCCACAGAGTTAATTGGTTAAGTTTCTCTGTGTCCCCGAGCAGTGTTATTTGTTTAAATTTCTCTTGTTTTCCCCGCCATAGTTGCTTGTTGAAGTTTCTCTTATCCGGCCAGTGAATTATGTTCTTCAAGTTTGTTGTTACGTCAACGTCAAAGGGTTTCATGAATCAGAATTTCAGAGGCTACCGCCGGTTATCAGAACAGGCGTCCGGCGGTTTCGTTTCCAAATATCCCCCATGGGGTCTTCCTCAAAGTCGTTGTCACGTCAGTGCTAAAAGGTTTGTGGGTTAGGACCAATTGAGTTAGCTACTGCAGAGATAAAAAAGGAGAAACGGTACTCGGAGTATCTTCCCGCATGAACCGACGGGTGTATTTTCTTACTGGTTGACAGGAGTATTTCCCCGGAGATGTTCAAAATTCTATTGCCTATGCTGATAGGAGTTCCTCATGTTGACGAGATATGAATCCTGACATGGACAAAATTGATTATTCTTCGTGGACCATTTATTCCCAGCAGATATCTTTCTTCGCAATGGTGAAATGTGCGTTCTGACGTGGACAAGTTTGTGGTTCTTCGTGTTGACAAGATGCACGAGTCCTAACGGGGACAAATTTATCTCTCTTCATGTTGGCGAGGCGTGAGTCCTGACGTGGACAAGGTTTATTTCCTAACGGGGAAAGGTTTATTTCCTAACGGGGAAAGGTTTATTTCCTAACGGGGAAAGGTTTATTTTCCTAACGGGGAAAGGTTTATTTTCCTAACGGGGAAAGGTTTATTTCCTAACGGGGAAAGGTTTATTTCATAACGGGGAAAGGTTTATTTTCCTAACGGGGAAAGGTTTATTTCCTAACGGGGAAAGGTTTATTTCCTAACGGGGAAAGTGTTATTCCTAACGGAGACAGGGTACTCCTAACGTGGACATTTTATTCCTAACGTGGACAAGTTCATTCCTATGTTGATAGGATCCCCTCGCGCTGATGAAATACAGACGAGTCATCCCCCAGCGAAGCCGCCAGGATCTTTCCGTGTTGACGGCGGGTGGAGTCCTGACGTGGACAAGTTTATTATGATATTTCTTCGTGTTGATGACACAAGCGTCCTAACGTGGGCAAAGTTCTATTCCTGTGTTGTCGAGAGATCGGTCCAGTTGTGGACGGAGGTGTTTTGCAAAGATAGTTCAGTACCTGTGGAGTTACATATGTAGTTGAAGTTGAAAGCAGAATTATTATCAGACGGTGGATCAGTTGTTGCCGTAACAACCAGATTCTGTTAGGGGATGTCGTTCCCCAAGCAGTGCAGTTTATTTCTGCGGTTGGCAAATTTCCGGGTTTCTTGGTATTCAACAGTCTCGTACCTCGATTATTCAAAGGTCGTTCGCTCTTCACCCAGTCGGGTCCAAGCCGCTTGAATAGGGGCAGCTGTTGCACCCCAAAATTTGCTCACCCTTTTCTTGCCTGATTTGTGTTTCATTGCATTTCATTTGCATAGTTACATAATGTACATAGTTCAATCATTTGTATATCATAGCATAGCAGGCATCCAAAAAGGGATCAAGGGTGTCTATCAAGAGAAGAGCCTAGCAAGGTGTGTTATACAAGTTTGAGAAATCATCCAAGCCATCAAGAAAGGATTTGAAGTCTTGAGAAGCTTGAGTGCCTACATGTGGGTTGTGCTCCTATCTTGAGGAGTGTTGAAAATCATCAGTGGGATGAGAAGCATGGAATGTGAATTTGAGGTGTGTATGGATCTCATGGGATGTCTAGAGGGTCTTATTAAAGCTGAGGCAAGTCATTGATTCAAGTATGAGAGCCACAGTTGAGGTGCAGTCAACTAGGGTTTTATTTGGGTCAACCCTAGGTCAATTGAGCAATTGGAGAGTATCAAAGCCTACCTTGAGGTCATGGGGTTCATGAATTGGTATGTTGATACATGTGTGGAGTTGTGCCAAGGTTAAGCAAAGAAAGATCAAGAATGTGGGAAGTTGCTAAATTAGGGTTGCAGTGTAAAATCCCCTGTTTAGTGCCTAACTTTAAAGCCACATAAGTCAAAATACAAGTTTCAAATGGATCTTTGGCCAACATGAAACTTGTAGAGCATCTCAATACCTTTAATTTTATTACTATAAGTCTTCAAGAAGATTTGTAGAACTCAAGTTATGGTCTTTGCAAATTACATGTCACCAGAGGACACTGAAATTTATCTGTGAAAGTCACTTGACTTCTAAGCAACTTTTGCCCCCCAAGAAGTTTTCAAATGGATACTTGGACAACATAAGAGTTGTAGATCTTGATCTTAGATTTCCATAGAGTACTAGAAGTCCTCAAGGATATTTGTGGAACTCAAGTTATGATCTTGGCAATCCAGGGGTATTTTGGGCATTTGTGATTATATGTCATTTTCAAGCATGAGCCAAAATCTCCATCTTCCACTCCTCAAATGAAAAATTGTTCAACATGAAATGTGCTTAGAATGATGTTTTTAGGTCAAATGTGAATTCATGGGGGACTGAATGAGCTTATATCAAAAGTCATTCAAAATGGCCTAAAATAAGGAAGGATTTTAAATGAATCAAAGAGGGAAATTGTGATTTTTGAGTTATAGGTCCTAAACATGGCAAACGACTACATTTTTTGACTGGAAATAATATTCCAAAGACATTGGCAATGTTACTTTTTTGAATTGAGGCTTGGTTTCATGACTTGCTTTGTAATTTTGTTACTTCCAAAACAAGCCACATATCCAAATCAGCCACCAATGCAATTCAGGGCTCCATTTTACTCTAAACACATTCACTAAGCCACAAGGAGTTGGTTAGAATCATCTAGAACAAGCTGGAAGCATGGTTTCACAACTGTCATGGTGGAATTTCAAGGAAAAAATCAGAATTGTGGAGTCATGGAATTGGGCCTCAAACTGGGCTCAAAAGCCCATGGAAAGTTTCTATATATTGAGGGGAGTGATTACAGATTGATTTTGGTGATGAATTCGTGCTAGAAGCTGTTAGAGAAGATTGAATTTCCTCACCTCCAACTCATAATCGGTTTTGGAGTTGCAAGCTTATTCAAGCCAAATTGAAGGTTGAAGGAGCTTCATTGTGCATCACTGATCGTGTCTGAAGAGTCTTGGAGCTTGAATTGAGCATTTGATACCTCTGTTGATCCAATTTTTCCAGGTATGTAAACCTTCAAATTCCTCATAATCTAGGAAGAATTGGATAGGATCCTGCATGTGGTTAAGGCTTAGGATGTATAAGGATTGTTTCTGGATAGGTTTGGGAGCCATTAGAGACCATATTAGGGTGATGCCATTTTCTGTTGAAGCTTGTATCTCTGTGTTCTTGAAGCTCTAATGGTGTTTAAATGTTGAGAATTGATCAGGGAGAAGTGTAGTACACATTGGGATCATTAATTTTAAGGTTTGAGGTGATTCAAGATTTGTGATTTTTCTGCAACTACCATCGGGTTTGGAGTTGTAATGAGAATTAATAAGAATGGAGGTCGTATTCATGATCAGGGTGAAAAATTAGGTGGAACAGGGTATTTGGTTGCAAAGATTGATGAGGTTTTGAAGTTGGCTCGCCGGAGAAGACGGTGGTTGGACCACCGGACCACCGTCTGAAATTTTGACATTCGCCTGAGTTCGTTTGGAGAAGATGAGGTCTTCACCTTTGGATCATCTTGAATTGGAGACTTGTTATGCTGATCGTGTGGCTAGGATTCAAACTGAGATTGCCTCCAAGCCATTGAAACGCATCGTTTCATTAAACGATGTGGCACGCCAGTCATCACCACACGTGGACACGCTCTGAGACTTTGGATTCATTTACCAGTCAATTGATCTAATGGCTCTCATTTAATTCAGCATTTTAATTTCTTTTATTTGATTTTCTTTTATTTTTAATGCATTTTGATTCTAAAATTCATAATAAATAGGAAAATAATCATTTTTAAGCTAGATTTTCTTTCCCTAACTCCTTAAAAAATGTAGAATTTAATAGGATAAAAAAAAGTTAATTCCTGCATTTTATATTTTATCTGCATTTTTTGCATTTTAATTGACTTTATTTTTAATTTGTTTGGTATGCCATTTTGTTGATTTTATTGTGAATAATTGGTGATGAATTTTGAGTTGTTTCTTTTTGGACTATCTAGCTTAGATATGCATGTACCCATAGTAATTTCCCCATATTTTTGTGAGAGAATTTTAGGCTAGTTTGAGCATTGGGTATTAGGTGGTTTAGAATTAGGGTTTTAAGGTGATACCTTTAGGTTTAGGGCATAGTTTAGGGTCCAAATGAAGGGTTAACCCCCTGGTTTTTGTATGAGAGATTCATAAGAGGTTTAGGAACCCTTAGTAATTTTTGTAGGATTTTACAATCATGTTTGGTATTTTAAGTATAATTAGTTTTAAGACTAACTTCTAGGTGTTCTGATGAACTAATTTGGCTAGTTTATCTCAGTAGATCCCCTTAGGCTAGGTTGGTGTTGCTTTGATGCTTGGGTGATCATGAAGACCAATTGAAGGTGCTTTGAAGAGCTTGAAGGAGCTTGGATGTGAAGATTCTCTCATCTGTTGGAGTGCTTGTCAGGAGCTTAGGAGAACTAGGGTTTTAGGAAGAGCATCAGAGTAGTTTTGCTTCTTTCTTCAAACATGGAGTATATTGTTCATCTCCATTCAATCCAATGACATAAGGTCCTTTTGAAGAAGTCACATCTCTCCTTAGGAGGGATGAAGGGCATGCTTTAAAAGTAGAACTTTGAGGATGTCAATCTCTCACAGTGTTAAGCCCTTAGTGATTTCCCTGGGTTGTCATTAAGTCTCTTAACATTATAACTTGATCTTGTTGAATGGTTCTCCCTTGGAGGTGCTTGTTGAAGCTTGGTAAAGGAAAGATGAGGTTGCTTGTTGAAGCTAGGGTTTTACTGCTTGTTGAAGTTGAAGTCAGGAGCTTGTTGAAGCTGGTTACTGGTTGGGGTTTGAGCTAGCTTAAGCTGGGAGCTTGTTGAATCCTGGTGCTTGTTGGAGATTGAAAGTTTATTGAAGCTTGAATATGGGAGTTATTCATGAAGATGAAGGTTGTTGCTATCAACTTTTTGCTGGTTAATCATCTGTTGCTGTCAGAGCTGCTGCTTGTACTGTCAACTGTGGGAGTTTGATGTTGCTGCTTGGGTTGCCTCCTCTGTTTTACTTTGGTTTTTCTGTATTGTTTATTGGCTTGTGTAGCTTGCCCCCTAGGTTTGAGGTGAATGTTGATTCACTTTGCATGTTGTTTTCCCAGGTTCGAGGTTGAGTGGGACTCCCTTGCCTCGCTTGTATTGCTGCATTGCATGCATTTTACTGTATTTGCTTGCTTTCTTTTCTGCTTATCCCCTAGGATCTCTGATTTCCTCTGTACAAGAGGGAATTATGACAGACATTAGGATTCTTATCCATGCATGACAACATTAGGTTAGTTTTATTCCCCTTTCAACCCTAGGTTTTTTAGAGCTTCTTTCTCTTCTTATCTCAAAACAATTCAAAAATATAGTAATAAGGTTAATCGATGTCGTACGTTACGAGCCTTAAGCTATTTGAGAAAAGGTTGCTGGAGGGTCACTCTTCAGTAATCTGACTGCTTAGTATGCTACCCTTAGGGTGACATGCGACATAGTCACTCTCAAATCATAGTCTCTAGTGCGTCAGAGATTGCAAACAAACTAAAAAACACTTCTTTCGTAAAAGATTCAAAACAAACATCAAAGTGTCATTTTTGTCCGCTTGGACTCTTAATCAGGAAAACCCTTTTTGAAGTTAATAAAAAACAGTCAGACAAGCTTGTGTCTTCCGTAGCCCGAACTACGTTTGCTCTGATCTTTCATGCTGTATGAAAGTACGTAGGCATAGGATGTCGTATCCTAGCGAGCAACCTTCCCCTTCTTTCCCGTAGGTAGGCGAACTACGTTGACTCTGATTTCTCGTTCCAGACGGGAATACGTAGGCATAAAGTGCGATACTTTGCCGAGTCATTTTCTTTTCTTTTTAACCCAGACATGTAGAGTAGATAGAATAACAATTCGTACTAGAAAACAAGTGTGGATCCCGTCGAGTACGACGGACGTGAGGGGTGCTAATACCTTCCCCTTGCGTAATCGACTCCCGAATCCAAGGATTTGGTTGCGATGACCATTCCTCTCCCGTTTTGCGTTAGGTTTACTCTGAGCGTTTCCTTTCCCCCCGTTGGGATAAATAACGCACGGTGGCGACTCTTCTGTCATAGTCGGCGCCGATTTTCGCAGTAGCGACAACTGGAGACTCTGCTGGGGACTCCAACGGTTCCCTATGCGAGTCAGTCCTAACGCTTGTTTTCCCGTCGTGGGTTTTGTATGGATTTACCTTTCTGTATTTACTTTCAGCATTATATTATTGTTGTTATGCTGGGTAGGGGGTCAGATTGAGAGATAAGTCGGACCTGGGCTTGAGTGCACCTAGAATTAGTTGTGGAAAGTAGTGGGCGCATGCATGTTTTGCATGTACTAGTGTCCCACAAAATCCACGCTTGGATGAGGTTCTTCTGGTTGACTTCTTTTTCAACCCTTTGGGTTGGGGGGGTTGTTGGTTAGTTGGATTGTCGACTCTGGGGACCGATCAATTGGAAGTTGGCTAAGTGAGGCCTCTTCAGGACATGATAATGCCACACCTTCTGGGTATCGTATCATCAGTCTTGAAAGTCTGTGACACCGACGACCGCATAGGATGTCGTACCTTGTGTCAGTTGATAGGACACCTACCTGTAAGAGGGATTGGGGCATGCAGGAAAATTGACCTCTAGACTACCCGGTTTTCCTAATATTGGATCAGTATGTGTGGTTACTTGGGGTTCTTCATCAGGGCAGTGTTATAGGTCTGTTGAGACCAGGTTGGAGCTTTGTTATAGGTCTGTTGAGATCAAAGTGGAGCATAATTATGGGTCTGTTGAGACCAGGGTTGAGCAGCATTGTGGGTCTGTTGAGACAGATATTGTGGATGGATCTCTTTAGCAATATATCACTTGATCCCTGTTGCATGTTTGCATATTGCATTGTTGCATACTCATTTTGCATATCATTAACGCGTGTCTGTGCTGCAGGTGCATTTCATACCCTCTGATTCTAGTTGCCCGGATTTCTGTCTGCTGCTATTATGGATACTTTGAAGAAGACTGTGGCATACAAGTTGCCTACTCCAGATGTTTCTCCTTTGCTTGGGTTGATGTCTTTAGCTGATGATGATGTGAAGAGAAGCTTCAGGAAGAGTTATGGGAAACTGCTTAGGTTGGTTTGCAAACCTTCCACATATGAGCTGAGCAGAGTGTACACGCTTATGCAGTTTTACGATCCCCCGCTGAGGTGTTTTACTTTCCCTGACTTCATTCTGGCTCCGACCATGGAGGAATATGCTGAGATCTTGGAGTTAACCATTCAGAATAGGGTACCCTTCATTCATATGGGTGCTGAGCCCAAGCTGGAGGATTTGGCTGTTGCTCTGCATTTAGACTCCTCAGAGTTGCTGTTAACCTCATGGAATGGAGTTTCTGGTTTCTCTCTTAAGTTCTTGGTTGGGAAAGCACAAGAGTATGCCAAGAGTGGTTGTTGGATTGTGTTTAATGCTATCCTTGCTTTGTGTATATATGGCATTATACTGTTCCCTAGCATGCCTGACTTCGTGGATTTGGATGCATTCCATATATTTGCTTCAGGCAATCCTGTGTCTACGCTGATTGGAGACTTCTATCACTCTCTGCATTATAAGAACGAGAATATGAGGGGCAAGAACGTCTCCTGTTGTGTGCCTTTGTTGTATATGTGGTTTGATAGTCACCTGCCCAAGAAGGGTATCTTTGCTGAGTCTGCAGCTACGGTGGAATGGTCTGAGCGTCTGATGGGGCTTTCTTCAGAAGATGTTGTCTGGTTTGATAGGGATTTACTGGGATCTGAGATTATCTACAGCTGCACAGGATATCCTAACGTTCCTCTGATCGGGAGGAAAGGGTGCATTAACTACAATTCGTCATTGTTGATCAGGCAATTCGGTTATGCTTTGAGAAGCCCGCCAAAAGAGGAGGAAGTGCAGGAGTCTCTGTACTTCACGGGTGTACTGAGTGGAGAATTGTTATCCAAGCTTCAGCATGCTTGGAATAACATCAACAAAAGGAGTAAGCCATTGTTGGGTAAGAATGATTGTCAAGCCTACGCTCCGTACAAGGTCTGGATCCAAGATAGGGCAAAGCTGGCGCTGATGCCATTTCCTGCAGTATTACCTCCTGCTCCCCTCGTGGTTGAGGAGCCAAATACTGTGCCTATTGAGAGATATGAGCAGGTTGTGAAGGAGAAAGAAGAGCTGATCAAAGCCAACGAGAAGTTGGAAGAAGAGCTAGTGCAACTCAGGAACGAAATGAATGAAGCCGTATATTCCTTCAAGCAGCAAACAAAGCTGGTGAACCAGTTAGGTGCAGAACTGACTGAACAACGAAAGAAGCGTGAACATTTGGGGATAGATTTCAAGAGCTCTCACGACATGCTGGAGTCCAAGAAGAAAGCACTTGATGTAGCCTACCGGGAGATCTCTACATTCAACAAAACCTGGAATGCCACACTGACCGGTAATAAAGAAAGAGAAGACAAACTGAAGTTGCAGATCTCTAAACTGGAAGATCAGTTGAAAGCTAGCCAGAAAAAGTGTGAAGAAGAGGTTATGCGGAGATACGACATTCTGAATTCGTTGAACAAGGTTATCAAGCGCAAGAAAGAGTCTGCATCCCAGAAGCGAAAGCTAGAGGAGTGCTTTGGAGAAGGTGTTTGGGAGGAATCCATTGGGGATCTCCAGCATGTCATCAGGCAAAGAGACTCACTCGTTGAAGGGTTGCTTTCCCAGCCGGATCACCCCAAGAATAAGAGATTGTTAGAAGAGTATCGGGCCTATGGTCGCTCTTGATTACCTTATGCACTGTTGTATATGCTTTATTTGCATTATGTTGGCCATCACTAGGATTGTTGGTTGAGGTCATGCCTTCTTATTATTGTACACTCAATGATATTGTATTCCTGGCTTGTCGGGCTTTTCAGCAATATATGAGATGTTTTTCTCCGTACATGAATCCAAGCTTCTTATCACTATCACTGCACTGGCACTTTGGCACTAGGATCAGAGGTTGATCTCCCTAACGCACAGACACATATTGCATCTGCATATTCATTTTCTGCATTGCCAGTTACTTGTTGAATCTGTATCTTATTTCCTGCATCTCACAGGTTTTTCAGGATTGACGACCAGAGAGTCCACCGCTATTCAACTAGAAACAACTGTAAGAAGGTAATGGATCAAATTCAGGTCGAGATGCAGGAAATCCGTGAGAAGTTGACTCTGTTCATGCAAGCTATGGAGAGCATGGCCAAGGGCCAGGAGAATCTTCAGACCTTGGTGCAGCCGCTGCTGACGCGGGTAAACGGAAATGGCAATACTGACCACATTTCTATTGAAACTCCTCGCCGGGAGGATGAGATACCGACAGTTGTTACTCCACCTGTTGTGACTGTCAACGAAAACACTGGTACTGGTGCAGGTGCTGGCGATGGTAATGGCAATACTGGGAATGGTGGTGATGGGCATGTTGTTAACAACAAAGGCAACACTGTGGATGCCGATCAAGGATTCGTTGACAATGTGGGCTTTGGAAACAATGGGTATGGCAATGTCAATCAGGACGGGAACTTCAGGTTCAACAATCAAGGCTTCAGTAATGACGGTTATAGCAACAATCAGGGGTATGGCTATGGTAATGGTGGGTTCGGTAACGTGAATAACAACGGCGCTGGAGCATTTCCTTTCAACAATGGTTTTGGACCTGCTGGGGTCAATCTAGGGTTCGGAAACCGAGGACAGGGTCCTGTGTTCAATCAGCAAGGATTTGGCCGTAACATGGGTTACGATGGGTATGGCAATGAATGGAATGTGGATCAACAGGAGGACGCTTTTTCAGGAAGGGGTATGGGACCTGAAGGCCCTATTGACCCTGTTCAAAGGATCAGGATGCTAGAAGAGCAGATGAAAGGGGTGGTTGGTCAGAACTCCGTTGGGTTAGACATGACTACTATGGGTTTGGTACCAGGGCTGAGGGTGCCATTAAAATTCAAGGCTCCAACATTCGACAAATACAAAGGGGATACCTGCCCAAAGGTCCATGTACGTTCGTATTATAGAAGGATGTCTGCGTATTCCAATGATGAAAGGATGCTCATGCATTTCTTTCAAGACAGCTTATCGGGACCATCATTGTAGTGGTACATGGGGCTGGAGCCCACTCAGATTAGGAGCTGGAAGCAGTTGGCTGATGCTTTTGTTATACATTACAAATATAACAGCGATTTGGCGCCAAACAGAGTTCAGTTGCAGATTCTGTCGCAGAAAAGCGGTGAAAGTTTCAAAGAGTATGCGCAGCGGTGGCGCGATATGGCAGCTCGGGTGCACCCTCCTTTGGTTGAAAGGGAGATGAATGACATGTTTGTGGGGACATTTACAGGAATGTACTATGACAAGTTACTCAATGTTTCGATGGGAAGTTTCTCCGATATGATCCTTATGGGGGAGAGGATCGAAAATGGAATTAAAATTGGAAAGATTCAGGCAGGCGAATCTACTTCGGCTGGGGGTGCGAGAAAAGCGTTCGGCGGAAGACGACAAGGTGATACAAGCGCTGTATTTGGTGGCAGAGGCCGGGGCAGAGGTAGAAATCAGTACAGTCAACCTCCACAAATAGCCAGTGTTACCATTCCGATTCCTCAACAACAACAACAGCAGCAGCAACCGCCGCCGCAGCAACAAAGGCAGAATCAGGGTTAGAGAAGATTTCAGAATGCAAACCCGAAGAAGGTATTTGATAAACCTCCATCGACATATGCAGAGCTTCTTCAGAAATTGTTGGGGTTGAATTTGGTTGAGAAAAGAACTTTGGAACCGCCTCCAGGACCGACACTTCCTTATGGATATGACGCTAATAAGCACTGTGAATTCCATTCAGGGGCGCCCGGACATGATGTGGAATCTTGTCATGCTTTCAAGCATAAAGTTCAAGACTTGTTGGACAGTAAACCATCAATTTTGGTCAATCTGGGCCTAATATTGTACAACAGCCTATGCCTAATCATGGGGCGAATGCTATCTTGACAGAAGAAAATTTGAACTTGGTGATGGATGTTAACAAACTGAAGACACCATTGAGTGAAGTGAAAAGCAGGTTGCTCAGAGGGGGGTATTCCCTGGTTGTGATGAATATTGTTTAGAGTGTTGGACCCAGCCTGAGGGTTCTACTGATTTGAAGCAGGGCATTCAGGCCATGATCGACAAAGGGACCTTGCAATTTGATCGAACTGCAGTGGAGAAGACTGTGGAGGCATTATGTGATAAGCAGAATGATATTGCAACGGTAACGATCCCGAGAAAGACTATAACGATAACGGCCCGCCAAGCAGCCAACTATTACAATCACTAAAGCAGGGCCTGTTCCCTTTGAGAGTACGAAAGTTGTCCCGTGGACCTACGGATTAGAAGCGTATTGCAACGGGGAAAAGATTGTGGTGAATAACCAGCCAGCTGGGGCTGTTGATAATGTCGTTGGAACGGGGGGCATGACCCGTAGCGGAAGGATCTTTACCTCACCTGAAATAAAAGCAGAGAGGTTGGCCAAAGGTAAAGCCAAAGTAAGTGAAAGCAGGCCTTCTCAGTCGAAAGAAAAGGATACGTCGCTCAAGGACGTAGAGGAGTTCATGAGACTGATTCGTAAAAGCGACTACAAAATCGTTGAGCACCTACAGCAGACGCCGTCGAAGATTTCTATCTTGTCATTGTTGTTATGTTCCGAGGCCCACCGGAACGCCTTGCTAAAGATTCTAGATACGTCATTTGTGCCTCAAGAAGTTTCTGTAAATCAATTAGAGGGGGTAATGGCACATGTCAATGCTGGACATAGCCTGGGTTTCACAGATTTTGATCTAACACCCATGGGTCGAGAGCACAACATGGCTTTGCATATATCGGTGGAATGTCGGGGCACCGTATTGTCGCGTGTATTGGTGGACACTGGATCGTCGTTGAACGTATTGCCAAAGAAAGCCATGATGAAATTGGACATACGAGGAATTATTTGCACGCCCAGCGATTTGGTTGTGAGGGCGTTTGACGGGACGAAAAGATCAGTGTTTGGGTCAATAACATTACCGCTTTAGGTGGGCCCGGAAATTTTTGATACCGAATTCTACATCATGGATATCCATCCAGCTTATAGCTGCCTTCTTGGGCGACCATGGATCCATGCTGCAGGGGCTGTGACGTCCACACTGCACCAGAAGTTGAAGTATATGGTGGGTGATAGTGTTGTTACCGTTTGTGGGGAGGAGGATATTTTGGTCAGTCACCTGTCAGCATTCAGATATGTGGAGGTCGATGGAGAAATACACGAGACACCTTGTCAAGCCTTCGAAGGGTTGAGGATTAAAGACAAAGCTCAGGGTTCTAGCAGAATATCAGATGTGGCAGTGTCATCCTACAAGGAAGCTCAGGCTTTAGTGCAGACTGGTGAGACTAAAGGCTGGGGGCAGGTACTGGAGATTCCCGTGAAGAATGACAAGTTTGGGCTAGGGTATCAACCGACGTCGTCAGCGTCATCTTCAGGAGCGCCCAGGTTCAAGGGACCGGTCACGATTACGCCAAGCGGGGTGTGCTTTGAGACTATCAACGCTATTTCCGATGCCGAAGACGGAGATAGCGACTGCGATATGGACGCGTGGATCAAGCCAAGCGTGCCAAGACAAAGCCTCTGCAACTGGTCCATCCGGGAAACTGTCCCAGTGACTTTTAAACAGTAATGATTTGTTTTATCAGTTGTTGAATAATCCTATGTCCTACCCGGGGCATAGTGATGTTACCTTAGGGCTACTTGATTATGTGTATTGCACTGTTTTAATCATGAAATAAAGGCGTTTTTCATATTAAAATATTGTGATCCCTGTCTTTCTTGTTTTTACTTTAACAACAAATGGCAACGTGGTTATTTGTTTTGTTTGCGTGTTGAAGCGTTTAACCATTTCCTTTGCATGACTAATATTTCAGATGACATCTCCTACGAACCGCCTATGACTCGTCTCGACTTCGAGCACCCGGTATTCCAAGCAGAGGGAGAGATTGTTAAGGACAGCGACCTGCCAGAGGAGCTGACTCGTTTGTTGAAACAGGAAGAGAGAATCATTCTGCCTCATCAGGAGGAAATTGAGATCATCAACTTGGGGTCGGAAGAAGTTGTGAGAAATATCCGTATAGGGGCTGCGCTGCAGAGCGACGTCAAGCAAAGACTGATTGAGATATTGCGAGAGTATAGTGACATATTTGCTTGGTCGTATGAGGATATGCCTGGGTTAGATACGGACATGGTTGTGCACCGTCTTCCGTTGCGAGAGGAATGTCCGCCTGTTAAGCAGAAACTCAGAAGAACCAGACCAGACATGGCTGTGAAAATCAAGGAGGAAGTTCAAAAACAGTGGGATGCTGGTTTCCTAGCTGTTACAACTTATCCGTCGTGGGTCGCTAATATAGTACCAGTGCCGAAGAAAGACGGTAAAGTGAGAATGTGTGTAGACTACCGTGATCTGAATAGGGCGAGCCCGAAAGACGACTTTCCACTTCCTCACATTGTTGTGCTGGTTGATAACACTGCTCAGTTCTCCGTATTCTCCTTCATGGACGGCTTCTCAGGCTATAATCAGATCAAAATGGCGCCAGAAGACATGGAGAAGACCACCTTCATTACTCCCTGGGGAATATTTTGTTACAAAGTGATGCCCTTCGGACTGAAGAACGCTGGGGCAACATATCAACATGCTATGACGACTCTCTTTCATGACATGATGCATAAAGAGATCGAGGTTTATGTTGATGATATGATTGCCAAATCCCAGACGGAGGACGAGCATTTGGTTAATCTGCTGAAACTGTTCAAAAGATTTAGGAAGTTCAGGTTGAGGCTGAACCCTAATAAGTGCACCTTCGGGGTGAGATCGGGTAAACTGCTGGGGTTTATTGTGAGCGAAAAGGGAATAGAGGTTGATCCTGCAAAAATAAAAGCAATACAAGAAATGTCGACGCCTAAAACAGAAAAAGAAGTGCGTGGGTTTTTAGGGAGGTTGAACTACATCGCTCGGTTCATATCTCACCTAACTGTGACATGCGAGCCGTTATTCAAATTGCTGAAAAAGGATCAGGTGTTGACCTGGAATGAAAATTGTCAAAAGGCGTTCGACAAGATAAAAGAATACTTGCAGGAACCTCCTGTTTTGATACCCCCAGTGGCCGGGAGACCTTTGATTATGTATTTAACGGTTCTTGAGGAAAGTATGGGTTGTGTTCTCGGTCAACATGACGAGACCGGACGTAAAGAGCATGCGATCTACTATTTGAGTAAGAAATTTACTGACTGTGAGTCCAGATACTCAATGCTCGAGAAGACGTGTTGCACGCTAGCCTGGGCCGCCAAACGTTTGAGGCAATACATGCTGAATCATACAACCATGCTAATTTCAAAGATGGATCCAATCAAATACGTGTTTGAGAAGCAAGCACTCTCCGAAAGAATTGCCCGATGGCAGATGGTGTTAACTGAATACGATATCCAATATGTCTCGCAAAAGGCTATTAAAGGTAGTGTTCTGTCTGAATACCTCGCTGATCAGCCGGTTGAGGACTACCAATCGATGAGGTTTGATTTTCCTGACGAGGATATCATGTACCTGAAGATGAAAGATTGTGAAGAACCGTTGCCAGACGAAGGACCAGAGTGGGGTTCCAAATGGCAGTTGATATTTGACGGAGCTGTGAATTCCTATGGTAGCAGAATAGGCGCAATTATCACCACCCCTCAGGGGTCGCACATCCCATTTACTACCCGATTGACTTTTCCTGTTACCAATAATGAGGCTGAATATGAGGCTTGCATCATGGGTCTGGAAGAAGCTATTGATTTGCGAATCAAGAACCTGGATGTATACGGAGACTCAGCTCTAGTGGTGAATCAGATTAAAGGATAATGGGAGACACGTCAGCCCAATTTGATACCATATATGAATTATGCAAGGAGATTGTTGCCTTTCTTTGACAAGGTGGAATTGCATCACGTACCGCGAGAAGAAAATCAAATGGTTGACGCCCTGGCGACATTGTCTTCAATGTATAAAGTTAACTTCTGGAACGAGGCTCCCTGGATTGTTATCTCTCGGCTCGATAGGCCTGCATTCATATTTGCCATTGACGAGGCTCCCGATGGTAAACCCTGGTACTTTGACATCTAGAATTTCCTGAAGAACAAGGAGTATCCGGCTGAGGCATCCAGTCGAGATCAGAAGACTCTTTGGAGATTGGCTGGAAATTTCTATCTGAACCCGGATGGTGTCCTATACAAAAGAAACCACGACTTGGTGTTGCTACACTGTGTAGATGAGAAAGAGGCGAAGTTGCTCATGGAAGAGATACATGAGGGTACATTTGGTACACATGCTGGTGGGCATGCTATGACAAGAAAACTGTTGCGAGCAGGTTATTATTTGCTGACTATGGAAACAGACTGTTTCAAGTTTGCGAAGAGGTGTCATAAATGCCAGATTTATGCGGACAAGATCCATGTACCTCCAAGTCCTCTGAATGTGATGTCATCACCGTGGCCTTTCTCGATGTGGGGAATCGACATGATTGGAAAATTTGAGCCTACAACATCAAACGGACACCGGTTCATTTTGGTGGCAATCGATTACTTCACCAAGTGGGTAGAAGCAGCATCATATGCCAATGTGACCAAACAAGTGGTGGCCAGATTTATCAAACGAGATATTATCTGCAGATATGGAATCCCTGAGCGGATTATCACCGACAACGGTTCAAATTTGAATAATAAAATGATGAAAGAGCTGTGTCAGAATTTTAAGATTGAGCATCACAACTCTTCTCCTTACCGGCCCAAAATGAATGGCGCTGTCGAAGCGGCCAATAAGAACATAAAGAAAATTGTTTAGAAGATGGTTGTGACGTATAAGGACTGGCACGAGATGCTACCTTTCGCTTTGCACGGTTATTGTACGACGGTACGCACATCAACCGGGGCAACCCCTTTCTAATTGGTATACGGGATGGAGGCAGTGTTACCGTTGGAGGTTGAGATTCCTTCCCTGAGGGTTTTACGTGATGTCTAACTTGACGAGGCAGAATGGGTTAAAGATAGACTAAATCAGCTCAGCTTAATGGATGAGAAGAGACTGGCTTCTCTAGCATACGGTCGGTTATATCAGAGCCGGATGAAGAAAGCTTACGACAAGAAGGTATGCCCTCGAAGCTTTCAGACGGGCGATCTTGTTTTGAAAAAGATTCTCCCACCACAAACAGATCACAGGGGCAAGTGGACTCCTAATTACGAAGGTCCCTACGTTGTCAGAAAAGTCCTCTCCGGAGGAGCCTTGTTACTATCCACCATGGATGGTGAAGACTTTACGTCCCCTGTGAATTCGGACGCGGTTAAAAAATACTTTGCTTATAAGTGACCCGCTGGACAGTAAAAAGAGAGTCCAGGAAAAAATGGGGCATCCCGGCGAACCATAAAAAATGAATAAAAGGTTCGGGAAAAAGTTAGGGATAAAGTTGAAAAATGTACGCCCGCGAAGTCGAAAACCTGAAAAGGGCGACTACGGCAAAAAAGGGTATCCCGGTGAATTGAAAACCCGCAAAGGGCGGTTCACGCAAAATTTAGGGATTGAAAAAGCAAATGACTGCGGTCCGGATTTGATACAGCATTGCTTAGTGGTTTGGGAGTACCTGGGGGCCGTCTATTCAAAAACAATCTCTTCGGAAGATCGAGTACCGGGAAAGCGCAGAGTCGGGCGAGTCATAGGAGGATCAGCCCATGGTGTTTGTCTGTACCACGTTGTCGACATGTATACAAATATTGTTTTGTATTTTATGCTTCTGGTGCATATATGTATGTATGTGTGTGCGTAACTTCCTCTTTTCAGGAGTTGCATCCAGTGTACAAAACTTTTCCTATTCAGAGGCCTGTTATCAATAAAACATGTTATTCAGTACTTGATGCTTGTTCTTTACTGTTTTGTTTGTGAAAGACGCCAATGGTTTTGATAAACTTGCACTTGCATAATCTTGCTGGCCCTCGCCAACAATTGTTAAAACTTCGAATTGACTGAAGTAATGTCACGGATGATAACCCGGATAGATTCTGTTGTATAGGCCTGTTTTGTCTTGTTTGTGTTTTGCAGGGTTCTTACCTTTGGAGCAAACGATCAGGAATTGTATTCCCCAGCCAAGGTCGCTTGACGTAAGACCTGACTCCAGTTGATGTCATTCCTCAGCTAGTCGCAGATTATCCCCCGAGATTTGAAATGACATTCATCCCTTCCCGAAGGAGGGAATTATTTTCCCTGGGAGAGTGTCCTCATGGAAAGCCGTCCATAGGATTAATCCCAACAAGTCAAAATCAATGTCCCCTGCAAAAGTTGCGCTCCTCAGCGAATCGAAGGTGTACACGTTCAATCTCCAGCATGGGAGATTCCCGCATTAGTTAACCGAGTTGTTGGTTCGAAAGGTCTGTATCCGCAAAGGAGGGTGTTCTTGCTCCCCACCAGTCGTCATGCCATTGACAGGATGTTGATCCTCAGCAGAGTCTGTAACTCTAAAGGTGTAAACTGTGCCCTGACAGTGTGCTCTTCCTAGAAGTGTCGCTTCTGTCCCCAGAGGAGTTGGTTCACCAGCAGGGTGGTTTGTTCTTTCCTCCCAGCGGAAATTGATGTTTCGTCTCTCCCCGGCAAAGTCGACGGTGTTTTCGGCATTTATTTTACCGGAATACCTTATGATACTTGTTCTCCCCAGCGGGGTTGGCGTTATCCTCAGCATTCATGTTGTTGAGACATCATTGTCAGAATGGCCCCGGCAGCTTGAGCCTGCATTTGCATCTGCATATATCGTCATATTTGCATCTACAGACGTGTAGCATTTTCGTGCCGTACAGAGCATTACGCCATTTTCAAACATACGCATTTTGAAACATAAGTCAGGTTGGTTAACCTTTGTGCTTGCAGGTGTGTTTTCTCAGCAGGAGTATGGAATTCTAGCTTAGATCTATGACCAGACATTCGAGGTCTCGCCGTGAGACGTGTGATGATATGGTTCATCTTACTATTTTCCCCACAGAGTTAATTGGTTAAGTTTCTCTGTGTCCCCGAGCAGAGTTATTTGTTTAAATTTCTCTTGTTTTCCCCGCCAGAGTTGCTTGTTGAAGTTTCTCTTATCCGGCCAGCGAATTATGTTCTTCAAGTTTGTTGTTACGTCAACGTCAAAGGGCTTCATGAATCAGAATTTCAGAGGCTACTGCCGGTTATTAGAACAGGCGTCCGGCGGTTTGGTTTCCAAATATCCCCCATGGGGTCTTCCTTAAAGTCGTTGTCACGTCAGTGCTAAAAGGTTTGTGGGTTAGGACCAATGGAGTTAGCTACTGCAGAGATAAAAAAGGAGAAACGGTACTCGGAGTATCTTCCCGTATGAACCGACGGGTGTATTTTCTTACTGGTTGACAGGAGTATTTCCCCGGAGATCGTCAAAATTCTATTGCCTATGCTGATAGGAGTTCCTCGTGTTGACGAGATATGAATCCTGACGTGGACAAAATTGATTATTCTTCATGGACCATTTATTCCCAGCAGATATCTTTCTTCGCAATGGTGAAATGTGCGTCCTGACGTGGACAAGTTTGTGGTTCTTCGTGTTGACAAGATGCACGAGTCCTAACAAGGACAAATTTATCTCTCTTCGTGTTGGCGAGGCGTGAGTCCTGACGTGGACAAGGTTTATTTCCTAACGGGGAAAGGTTTATTTCCTAACGGGGAAAGGTTTATTTTCCTAACGGGGAAAGGTTTATTTTCCTAACGGGGAAAGGTTTATTTTCCTAACGGGGAAAGGTTTATTTCATAACGGGGAAAGGTTTATTTCATAACGGGGAAAGGTTTATTTTCCTAACGGGGAAAGGTTTATTTCCTAACGGGGAAAGGTTTATTTCCTAACGGGGAAAGTTTTATTCCTAACGGAGACAGGGTACTCCTAACGTGGACATTTTATTCCTAACATGGACAAGTTCATTCCTATGTTGATAGGATCCCCTCACGCTGATGAAATACAGACGAGTCATCCCCCAGCGAAGCCGCCGGGATCTTTCCGTGTTGACGGCGGGTGGAGTCCTGACGTGGACAAGTTTATGATGAGATTTCTTCGTGTTGATGAAACAAGCGTCCTAACTTGGGCAAAGTTCTATTCCTGTGTTGTCGAGAGATCGGTTCAGTTGTGGACGGAGGTGTTTTGCAAAGATAGTTCAGTACCTGTGGAGTTACATATGTAGTTGAAGTTGAAAGCAGAATTATTATCAGACGGTGGATCAGTTGTTGCCGTAACAACCAGATTTCGTTAGGGGATGTCGTTCCCCAAGCAGTGCAGTTTATTTTTGCGGTTGGAAAATTTCCGGGTTTCTTGGTATTCAACCGTCTCGTACCTCGATTGTTCGAAGGCTGTTCGCTCTTCACCCAGTCGGGTCCAAGCCGCTTGAATAGGGGCAGTTGTTGCACCCCAAAATTTGCTCACCCTTTTCTTGCCTGATTTGTGTTTCATTACATTTCATTTACATAGTTACATCATGTACATAGTTCAATCATTTGCATATCATAGCATAGCAGGCATCCAACAAGGGATCAATGGTGTCTATCAAGAGAAGAGCCTAGCAAGGTGTGTTATACAAGTTTGAGAAATCATCCAAGCCATCAAGAAAGGATTTGAAGTCTTGAGAAGCTTGAGTGCCTACATGTGGGTTGTGCTCCTATCTTGAGGAGTGTTGAAAATCATCAGTGGGATGAGAAGCATGGAATGTGAATCTGAGGTATGTATGGATCTCATGGGATGTCTAGAGGGTCTTATTAAAGCTGAGGCAAGTCATTGATTCAAGTATGAGAGCCACAGTTGAGGTGCAGTCAACTAGGGTTTTATCTGGGTCAACCCTAGGTCAATTGAGCAATTGGAGAGTATCAAAGCCTACCTTGAGGTCATGGGGTTCATGAATTGGTATGTTGATACATGTGTGGTGTTGTGCCAAGGTTAAGCAAAGAAAGATCAAGAATGTGGGAAGTTGCTAAATTAGGGTTGCAGTGTAAAATCCCCTGTTTAGTGCCTAACTTTAAAGCCACATAAGTCAAAATACAAGTTTCAAATGGATCTTTGGCCAACATGAAACTTGTAGAGCATCTCAATACCTTTAATTTGAGTACTAGAAGTCTTCAAGAAGATTTGTATAACTCAAGTTATGGTCTTTGCAAATTACAGGTCACCAGAGGACACTGAAATTTATCTATGAAAGTCACTTGACTTCCAAGCATCTTTTTCCCCCCAAGAAGTTTTCAAATGGATTCTTGGCCAACATAAGAGTTGTATATCTTGATCTTAGCTTTCCATATAGTACTAGAAGTCCTCAAGAAGATTTGTGGAACTCAAGTTATGATCTTGGCAATCCAGGGGTATTTTGGGCATTTGTGATTATATGTCATTTTCAAGCATGAGCCAAAATCTCCATCTTCCACTCCTCAAATGAAACATTGTTCAACATGAAATGTGCTTAGAATGATGTTTTTAGGTCAAATGTGAATTCATGGGGGATTGAATGAGCTTATATCAAAAGTCATTCAAAAAGGCCTAAAATAAGGAAGGATTTTAAATGAATCAAAGAGGGAAATTGTGATTTTTGAGTTATAGGTCCTAAACATGGAAAATGACTACATTTTTTAACTGGAAATCATATTCTAAATACATTGGCAATGTTACTTTTTTGAATTGAGGCTTGGTTTCATGACTTGCTTTGTAATTTTGTTACTTCCAAAACAAGCTACATATCCAAATCAGCCACCAATGCAATTCAAGGCTCCATTTTACTCTAAACACATTCACTAAGCCACAAGGAGTTGGTTAGAATGATCTAGAACAAGCTGGAAGAAAGGTTTCACAACTGTCATGGTGGAATTTCAAGGAAAAAATCAGAATTGTGGAGTCATGGAATTGGGCCTCAAACTGGGCTCAAAAGCCCATGGAAAGTTTCTATATATTGAGGGGAGTGATTGTAGATTGATTTTGGTGATGAATTCGTGCTAGAAGCTGTTAGAGAAGATTGAATTTCCTCACCTCCAACTCAGAATCGGTTTTGGAGTTGCAAGCTTATTCAAGCCAAATTGAAGGTTGAAGGAGCTTCATTGTGCATCACTGATCGTGTCTGAAGAGTCTTGGAGCTTGAATTGAGCATTTGATACCTCTGTTGATCCAATTTTTCCAGGTATGTAAACCTTCAAATTCCTCATAATCTAGGAAGAATTGGATAGGATCCTGCATGTGGTTAAGGCCTAGGATGTATAAGGATCGTTTCTGGATAGGTTTGGGAGCCATTAGAGACCATATTAGGGTGATGCCATTTTCTGTTGAAGCTTGTATCTCTGTGTTCTTGAAGCTCTAATGGTGTTTAAATGTTGAGAATTGATCAGGGAGAAGTGTAATACACATTGGGATCATTAATTTTAAGGTTTGAGGTGATTCAAGATTTGTGATTTTTCTGCAACTACCATCGGGTTTGGAGTTGTAATGAGAATTAATAAGAATGGAGGTCGTATTCATGATCAGGGTGAAAAATTAGGTGGAATAGGGTATTTGGTTGCAAAGATTGATGAGGTTTTGAAGTTGGCTCGCCGGAGAAGACGGTGGTTGGACCACCGGACCACCGTCTGAAAGTTTGACCTTCGCCTGAGTTCGTTTGGAGAAGATGAGGTCTTCACCTTTGGATCATCTTGAATTGGAGACTTGTTATGCTTATCGTGTGGCTAGGATTCAAACTGAGATTGCCTCCAAGCCATTGAAACGCATCGTTTCATTAAACGATGTGGCACGCCAGTCATCACCACACGTGGACACGCTCTGAGACTTTGGATTCGTTTACCAGTCAATTGATCTAATGGCTCTCATTTAATTCAGCATTTTAATTTCTTTTATTTGATTTTCTTTTATTTTTAATGCATTTTGATTCTAAAATTCATAATAAATAGGAAAATAATCATTTTTAAGCTATATTTTCTTTCCCTAACTCCTTAAAAAATGTAGAATTTAATAGGACAAAAAAAATAGTTAATTCATGCATTTTATATTTTATCTGCATTTTTTGCATTTTAATTGACTTTATTTTTAATTTGTTTGGTATGCCATTTTGTTGATTTTATTGTGAATAATTGGTGATGAATTTTGAGTTGTTTCTTTTTGGACTATCTAGCTTAGATATGCATGTACCCATAGTAATTTTCCCATATTTTTGTGAGAGAATTTTAGGCTAGTTTGAGCATTGGGTATTAGGTGGTTTAGAATTAGGGTTTTAAGGTGATACCTTTAGGTTTAGGGCATAGTTTAGGGTCCAAATGAAGGGTTAACCCCCTGGTTTTTGTATGAGAGATTCATAAGAGGTTTAGGAACCCTTAGTAATTTTTGTAGGATTTTACAATCATGTTTGGTATTTTAAGTAGAATTAGTTTTAAGACTAACTTCTAGGTGTTTCTGATGAACTAATTTGGCTAGTTTATCTCAGTAGATCCCCTTAGGCTAGGTTGGTGTTGCTTTGATGCTTGGGTGATCATGAAGACCAATTGAAGGTGCTTTGAAGATCTTGAAGGAGCTTGGATGTGAATATTCTCTCATCTGTTGGAGTGCTTGTCAGGAGCTTAGGAGAACTAGGGTTTTAGGAAGAGCATCAGAGTAGTTTTGCTTCTTTCTTCAAACATGGAGTATATTGTTCATCTCCATTAAATCCAATGACATAAGGTCCTTTTGAAGAAGTCACATCTCTCCTTAGGAGGGATGAAGGGCATGCTTTAAAAGTAGAACTTTGAGGATGTCAGTCTCTCGCAGTGTTAAGCCCTTAGTGATTTCCCTGGGTTGTCATTAAGTCTCTTAACATTATAACTTGATCTTGTTGAATGGTTCTCCCTTGGAGGTGCTTGTTGAAGCTTGGTAAAGGAAAGATGAGGTTGCTTGTTGAAGCTAGGGTTTTACTGCTTGTTGAAGTTGAAGTCAAGAGCTTGTTGAAGCTGGTTACTGGTTGGGGTTTGAGCTTGCTTAAGCTGGGAGCTTGTTGAAGCCTGGTGCTTGTTGGAGATTGAAAGTTTATTGAAGCTTGAAGATGGGAGTTATTCATGAAGATGAAGGTTGTTGCTATCAACTTTTTGCTGGTTAATCATCTGTTGCTGTCAGAGCTGCTGCTTGTGCTGTCAACTGTGGGAGTTTGATGTTGCTGCTTGGGATGCCTCCTCTGTTTTACTTTGGTTTTTCTGTGTTGTTTGTTGGCTTGTGTAGCTTGCCCCCTAGGTTTGAGGTGAATGTTGATTCACTTTGCATGTTGTTTTCCCAGGTTCGAGGTTGAGTGGGACTCCCTTGCCTCGCTTGTATTGCTGCATTGCATGCATTTTACTGTATTTGCTTGCTTTCTTTTCTGCTTATCCCCTAGGATCTCTGATTTCCTCTGTGCAGGAGGTAATTAGGACAGACATTAGGATTCTTATCCATGCATGACAACATTAGGTTAGTTTTATTCCCCTTTCAACCCTAGGTTTTTTAGAGCTTCTTTCTCTTCTTATCTCAAAACAATTCAAAAATACAGTAATAAGGTTAATCGATGTCGTACGTTACGAGCCTTAAGCTATTTGAGAAAAGGTTGTTGGAGGGTCACTCTTCAGTAATCTGAATGCTTAGTATGCTACCCTTAGGGTGACATGCGACATAGTCACTCTCAAATCATAGTCTCTAGTGCGTCAGAGATTGCAAACAAACTAAAAAACACTTCTTTCGTAAAAGATTCAAAACCAACATCAAAGTGTCATTTTTGTCCGCTTGGACTCTTAATCAGGAAAACCCTATTTGAAGGTAATAAAAAACAGTCAGACAAGCTTGTGTCTTCCGTAGCCCGAACTACGTTTGCTCTGATCTTTCATGCTGTATGAAAGTACGTAGGCATAGGATGCCGTATCCTAGCGAGCAACCTTCCCCTCCTTTCCCGTAGGTAGGCGAACTACGTTGACTCTGATTTCTCGTTCCAGACGGGAATACGTAGGCATAAAGTGCGATACTTTGCCGAGTCATTTTCTTTTCTTTTTAACCTAGACCTGAAGAGTAGATAGAATAAAAATCCGTACTAGAAAACAAGCGTGGATCCCGTCGAGTACGACGGACGTGAGGGGTGCTAATACCTTCCCCTTGCGTAATCGACTCCTGAATCCAGGGATTTGGTTGCGATGACCATTCCTTTCCCGTTTTGCGTTAGGTTTACTCTGAGCGTTTCCTTTCCCCCCGTTGGGATAAATAACGCACGGTGGCGACTCTTCTGTCATAGCCGGCGCCGATTTTCGCAATAGCGACAAGTATCATAGATATGAGCCATAGCAAACAAAGCCCAAGTGTCCACTCCAGAATAGAGGAGATCAAGTAATTTCCTATGCTTTCCTTGAAAGTTGATTTTGACAGCCTTCGACACGTTAATCAGAAGATCTTGGATGACTCCCAATTTTGGTTCCCTAAACTTCAAGGAGTTGGTGCTTCTTTTCTTTTGATCAGTCATTGTTCAGCAATACCTGAGATAATCACTGTCTCTTAAGTCTCTTGATATACAAGAATGTTATGCAATGCAATGCTTATGAATGCACACTTAGAACAGATCATCAGCATAGGGATCAAGGTCACAGATCCTGCAGGTCAACATAACAAGGTATCTCTCACCTCGGGTAGGCAATCTATTGGTTTACAATAGGGCATCCCAATGGTTTTAAACAAAGTCATATGCACTAACCCTCAAAATTTTCCATCATAACGATGACTCGTAAGACGACAATCCCTTCAAAGGATGAACACTGAGTTATGTCTTAGTAACCTTCGGAATAGGGTTCAACAAAAGGTCCTCAAAATCATGGACTCCCAGGTCGGAAATAAAGATGCCATTACGACTACTCGAAGACATAATCATCCCAAAGGGGCCTCATCTGAGCGGTGGAAGTCAAACCAACTCAACGAGTCCTAAGTCTCACAAATCAGAAAGCAACCACCTCCTAGCTTAGTGTATACTAGAAAAGCTCGGATAGAAAGCCTTTCTCATCACAATCCATCCCCAATAAACCTAACAGATAAGAGGAATACAACAGTAATAAAGTAATAATATAAGCAAACAAATCACACATGCGACAAGCAAACTAGGTTTGGCTTGCTATGTCAGTCCCTAGCAGAGTCGCCAAGCTGTCGCTACTCAAAAAAATGCAAAGACGGAGAGGCGAAAGCGGAAGAACAGAAGAGTCGCCATCGAATTTTATTTATCCTAAAAGGGGAAGGGAAAACATTGAGAAAACCCTAAGAAGGAAATGGATAAGATGGTCTCGCAACCAAGAGAAAGGGTTCGGAAGCCGGTTATGTGAAGGAAAGGTATTAGTACCCCTCGCATCCAACGAACTCGATGGGAACCATTTACTTGTCTATGTATGAGGATATTTTCTAAAAGATACTTCTATAAAGAGTGTTCTAAGGGGAGATAGAAAGGTATGAAAAAGAATAGAGAGAAGAGAAGGAAAAAAGGGGGGAGGATACTCGGTAGGACCTCACAGTCCTATGCCTACGTATTCTCAATGGGTATGAGAAAGTCAGAGTCAATGTAGTTCGGAGAACTACGAATAAAAGAATATGGAAGTGTGCTCGTCAAGGATTGGGGCCCTTGTGCCTACGTATCTTCACTTAAAAGAAGCAAAGAATCAGAGCGTCCGTAGTTTGGACAACAGTTTGTTGGTGTTTTTTATGAGTGATGCTAACGTACACATTCTAGCATTTATATGTATTGCAGCTTGCTTGTGAAGTCTTAGGCGTTACACGTTTGCGATAGAACAGCCGTAAGATGTCCTTTTTGAAAAGATTACTTTTTTCCATCAAGGCAAGATGTCACATTTGATTTGTTGAAGGTTGATTTTTAAGGGTGAAATAAGTCCTTGGATAGTAACCCCTTGCGGGTAGTACCCAATACTTTATTTCAAAAGATTTATTGTGAAAATGGTGTGACGAATATAGTCATGTCTTTGTATTGAAAGACAAGTATCCAGACCACACACTCTAAAGTGAGTATCCTAATACTCAGAGAGGGAGAATCAAAAATGGAAAATAAAATAAAAATATGAAAAATAACTTAACATGTTAAAGCAACTGAAAAATATTTTTTGGTAATTTTAAAATAAAAGGAACATCAAAAAATAAAATCAAAATGAAAAGAGAAGAAAATAAAATGAAATGAGAATTGGAAAAGGGGGTGCACTAGTAAAATTCTGTAACACATGATTTAGATGATATGCGCATGTGGGCCAAAGAAACTGGGGTGTGAATAACAACTTGAACAAAGCCCAAACCAAACCAGAAACCAAGTAAATAAAAAAACGCCATGCAAGCATCATTAAATCGCGTGGCTGACAATCAGCACCACATGGACACACACTCAGCAAGTCAAGGATTCAAACCTTGAAGACACATCATACGCCGGAGCTATGGCTCCGGTCGTCTTATCTGGTGACTCTCGCCGGAGCTTGTTAGTTCCATGATTCTATGATATAGAATTGTCCATGGTTCTATGATTGGCTAAATTTTGGTAAAACAAGATCATGTACTGATGTTAAGCAGGATGTTATAACATCTCCATCAGTTGTCGTGACAGAACTGCTGTAGAGTATTTTAATGTGAATGAGAAGATTTAATTGGTGTTCATAAAAAGGATCTCTGAGACTTTTTAGGAAACTATAATATGCTTGTTTCTACTGTTATGAACAAGATTCTGCAGGAGTGCTCAGCAGGCCCAAGCCCAGTCTGCATTGTTATAAAAGGAGACACAGAAGCAAGGGAAAATCAAGCATTCACATCAAGAACAACTAGAGTGAAAATAAAGGTTTAGGGTTAGAGAGTCTCGTGTGTGTGTCTTTATAAGTCACCCTTTGTATCTTTTGATACATTATGGTAGACATATTTGTGAGTGAAGAAGTCTGATTGTATCAGTTGTTCTTCACGTGTGTATGGTGTCTTAGGATACTTGTATACCAAGCAATTATCTGCTGCATGATTGCTTTGGTTTAGTGTGTATGAACGGTTGTGTTCATTGTGTCACTCAAAGCTTTTAAGCAAGAGTGTATTGTCCTTGATTGAAGCTGTTAAGCAAAATCAAGTAATGTGACTTTGAAGAGTGTCTTCTAAAGTCTGTTTTTGTATTGAATTAGTTATCACTGCAGTGATTGAGGGGGAGTGAGCGAGGTCTCTTGTCTAGTGGATTCTAGGCAGAAATGTCATTGGGTAGAGATTAAGTGAGAGGTTGTAAACGGGGGAGTTTAGCTCTGAATTAATTCTGTTAATAGTGCATTTTCTTCCTGGCTTAGTAGCCCCCAGATGTAGGTGAGGTTGCACTGAACTGGGTTAACAATTCATTGTGTTATTTATCTTTCAGCATTTACAATTCTTCACAATTTAAATGGTTAGATAAATAGTATGTCAGCCTGCTGATGTTACAACAGACGTCATGACATTGGTTATTACATTGGTACAATTTAAAGAAATTTAAATTGGTCATGGTCTGTCCTCGTCCTTGTTTCAGCAGAGATCAATGTTCTTTGCATCTCTTAGGACATATGAGATCTGCATACCAGAATTTCAATTGGTATCAGAGCAGGCATCCTGTCTGTTCTGGATGAGATCTTGGGAGATACTTTCTGGCGTCTTGAACAAGGAGAAGTGGTAACTAAGTTGCTGATCTTTCTAAACATTTGAGCTGCTGCTTATGGAGTTTAGGAGGAGGTTGCAAGGGATTCTGTGTATTTGCTGTTGTGCCCTCTGATATAGGAGTTTCTATGATCTGCTGAATGGTTTGCCAAAGGAGGAGTGGCTACTTCTGTATGATGTTCTATAAGATGTTCTGACATCTTGTTTAGGGCATGTTGAAGATGTTCTTCTGGTGGTTCCGCTGCATATTTTTCTAATGGAAGAACTATGGAGGTCCTGTTATTCTTGAAGATATCAAAGCTCTAGTCATTTCATCGTCGGGAGAAATGGACTGAAGAGAGTTGGTTGGTGTTATATGTTATTGTTGACCTCGTGATTGGAAGTATCGTTTTATCATGAACCGTTAAGGCAAAACAAGAGCTCTATTGTCAAGAGGAAGTCATAGGCAGGTCGAGTCAAGGGTGTCATCCTTGATGTTTCAGCCTTGGTATTCCTAAAGTTGTGTGGATTTAAGATCAATTGCTATTTTTGGACTACACACATATTTAATTGGTTATCCATGAAGTTCAAGATTACTGAAGTTCAGAGAAGGATTTATTATAAGGATTTAAGCTTCATTGCTATTTGAGATATTCTCAAATATTTAATGGATTATCCTTAATTGATGATCAAGGTGCCTCATCAGTTGTTGCACAAGCATCAGACCCCTGATCTGCTTTGTCTACTTCAAGGATCTGATGTTCAACCATATGTTGAGACATTCCATCATCAGAGATTGTACATAAGTCTATTGAAGGAGATGTAGCTGATAATCTTGTTACCATACACTTGTGTGGTAGGATCTGACTTTATTCTAGTAAGTTTCTTGGCAAGAAACTAAGACTAGAATGTAGTGCTGATGGAAGTGGAGATGAAGACATTTCTCTTGAATCAGTTTATTAGAGTGCAGCATGTGTGTTCTAGTCTCTACTAGAAGCATAAGATATTTATCTAGAAAGTTTCCTGGCAAGAAACTTGTCTAGAATATGGTGTTGTGATTGCACTGCTTGGGTCAGTTTATTTCTGATCTAAGGGCATAGGAGCATGTAACCTTGCTCATATTGGAGGTCAAGGGTAAGTGGCAGTTATCTCTGATTTTCTGAAGAAGTCTCTACTTAAGGAAAGCGGGATTCCTTTTGTAAAGATTTTATTACTCCTCTCTGAAGAATCAAGCTTTGGCATGTTTGGTTTCTCTAAAGAGGAGTTCATGGAGCAAATGCATTTCAAAGGTAGCTATTGCAGAATAGAAGTTGTCCACTCAAACCTGATAGCATGGAACTCTTTTTCTGGTATATGGAGAAGGGTATTCTAAGTGGCAGAATAAAAGCATGAACTCTCCAGCAGGATGTCTGATCAGATGTTGTGACATCAAGCAGAAACTTCAGTTTGCAGGAGCTGTGAGAAGAAGAAGATGTTGCAGGTCCAAGTCTTGGCGTATCCAAGTTGCCTTGCTATGGAACATGAAGGATATGAAGATCAAGTTTGCTTGGTGGATCAGAAGAGTTTCTAGAGCTCTGGAAGCAGCTAAGTAATCAAACACTGGCATTTGGTTATTTAAAGAAGTGTGCTTAATGAAAATTACTCTTGTGCAGAAGGGTAGTTGTTTGAAGACCAAAGAAGGTTATGATTCTATTCATATATTGGATGGTAGAATCCCTAAGCTATGTATGGAAGATTACCTTCTTTTGAAGATGTATTTGATCAAGCTGGTGGAGCTATGTTCTCTGAAGATCTTCAGTTGGATTACTAGGCAGAAGTAAGTCCAGTTGTGGGCAGATAAAGAACCAGTGGATATGGTTTGGTTTTCCTTGGCAAAGGACTTGAAGATCTGGTGCAGAGCTTGTGATTTACATCTTGACTAAGAAGTACTCTATCTTGTCATACGGGAGAATAATGAGATAAAAGGATTGTTTTAGAGTATTATGTGAAAGGATTGTACAAGACAGGAGTGGATCATTGATTGATTGCATGAAAGTCTGGATTTTGATGAGTAGATTCACCAGTTAAATCAAAAGCTTTCTAACTTATCATATGGGAGAATGATGAGGAAAGAATGTCTTGGATTATGGGGTGTCTATCTTGTTCTCTGACTCAGGCTGAGGTCAGAATACCTGTGCAGAAGTGGTTTCTTCTACTGCAGAAAGAAATGGAGTTGTTTGGTACCTTCTCACTGTATGAGCATGGAGTTGGTCTTGAGATATGATGTGGTGTTCTTGGAGCAGCTTTTATAGAAAATAGGGGGAGAGTTTCTATCTGATGGGTGTATTAGTTACCTATGGTTCAAGAAGTAAGTGAATGCGTTCAGCAGGTGTGTTGAACAAGGAGTGAGCTCTTGAAGACATGAAGATGAGTCTTATGTTTTCCATTCACGTGCTTCTGGAAATAGAGCACTATTTATCCTTGGTATGGGGAGGTATACTTCTATCTAGGATATGTTGCTGCAATGGTACAGTTATGTCTCAAGATTGCTTGTGGGTTCAAGCAGTTTGTGAGTGTATGCCTCTAGGAGGGTGGAATGTCATACCAGATGTTGTGATATTGTGTTACTGTTCATGGCTCTGTCATTGGGTGTCAATAAATCAAATCAGACGAGAGCATTCTGATTTGACCTCCATTGAAGGGATTCGTGTTGGTCAGCAAGATTTTTGGCTTCTATCCAAGTGTTTGTCTTGGATGTGTATGACTGGATCAAGACACAATCAGCTTTGCTTTTGTGCATATGGAAGGACATTCACTCTGTCTTCTTAGAGAGTTTTCTAGGTCTTCAAAGCTGCATGTGGTTCCAATGTGTGAATATGAAGATGTTGGTATAAGTCTTCATATGGCTGGGTTCTCTCTTTTAGGGGGAGTGCTGATTATGTATGACAAGGGGAGCTGTGTACAAAGGATGCTGAATCTCAGCTTCAGACAAGGCAAGAACTCAAGATTCAAGATTGATTCAGGGTGTACTCTCAAGGAGCTATGGTTCAGGATTGATTTTACACTGGCTGAGTGAGTTTAGCATGGAGCTTAAGTCATTGTCCATGATTGTTGGTGCAGTCTTGTACGACTTGGGCACCATGTGCAGCATGACAATTGAGTAGTATGTACATTCACTCTAATTTTTGTCAATTTTTGACTAAACCAAGGGGGAGTAAAGTGTTGGTATCTAATGCTGCTGACCTGATGTTGGTTGGTTGTTTTAGCCAAAATTTGCCAAAGGGGGGATTGTTAGTTCCATGATTCTATGATATAGAATTGTCCATGGTTCTATGATTAGCTAAATTTTGGTAAAACAGGATCTTGCACTGATGTTAAGCAGAATGTTATAACATCTCCATCTGCTGTGGTGACAGAACTGTTGTGGAGTGTTTTAATGTGAATGTCATGCTGAATGTCGTGACATCCATCTGCTGTGGTGACGGGAACTGCTGTCATGTGGTTTTAAACAGGATGTCATACAGAATGTCATTAAAATCGTTGTCTGGTGCAGCAGGAGCTAATGACAGTACTGTTGTCATGTGTTTTAAACAGGATGTCATTACCAATGTCATGACATCGCGGTCTGGTGCAGCAGGAGCTAGCAGGAGCTGATGACAGAACTGTTGTCATGGATGTCATTACCAATGTCATGACATTGCTGTCTGGTACAACAGGAGCTGCTGTTTTGTATCACTTGACAGAAGTGCTTTGGATATACCTCATCAGTATGTGCAGGCCAAAGAGATTCATTAGGAACAAAGTGCAGATTTAATTGGTGTTCATAAAAAGGATCTCTGAGACTTTTTAGGAAACTATAATATGCTTGTTTCTACTGTTATGAACAAGATTTTCCAGGAGTGCTCAGCAGGCCCAAGCCCAGTCTGCATTGCTATAAAAGGAGGCACAGAAGCAAGGGAAAATCAAGCACTCACATCAAGAATAACTAGAGTGAAAATAAAGGTTTAGGGTTTGAGAGTCTCATGTGTGTGTCTTTGTAAGTCACCCTTTGTATCTTTTGATACATTGTGGTAGACATATTTGTGAGTGAAGAAGTCTGATTGTATAAGTTGTTCTTCACGTGTGTATGGTGTCTTAGGATACTTGTATACCAAGCAATTATCTGTTGCATGATTGCTTTAGTTTAGTGTGTATGAACTGTTGTGTTCATTATGCCACTCAAAGCTTTTAAGGAATAGTGTATTGTCCTTGATTGAAGCTGTTAAGCAAAATCAAGTATTGTGACTTTGAAGAGTGTCTTCTAAAGTCTGTTTTTGTATTGAATTGGTTTTCACTGCGGTGATTGAGGGGGAGTGAGCGGGGTCTCTTGTCTAGTGGATTCTAGCCAGAAATGTCATTGGGTAGAGATTAAGTGAGGGGTTGTAAATGGGGGAGTTTAGCTCTGAATTAATTCTGCTAATAGTACATTTCCTTCCTAGCTTGGTAGCCCCCAGATGTAGGTGAGGTTGCACCGAACTAGATTAACAATTCATTGTGTTATTTATCTTTCAGCATTTACAATTCTTCACAATTTAAATGGTTAGATAAATAGTCTGTCAGCCTGCTGATGTTACAACAGACGTCATGACATTGGTTATGACATTGGCACAATTTAAAGAAATTTAAATTGGTCATGGTCTGTCCTCGTCCTTGTTTCAGCAGAGATCAATGTTCTTTGCATCTCTTAGGAAATATGAGATTTGCATACCAGAATTTCAATTGGTATCAGAGCAGGCATCTTGTCTGTTCTGGATGAGATCTTGGGAGATACTTTCCGGTGTCTTGAACAAGGAGAAGTGTTAACTAAGTTGCTGATCTTTCTAAATATTTGAGCTGCTGCTTATGGAGTTTAGGAAGAGGTTGCAAGGGATTCTGTGTATCTGTTGTTGTGCCCTCTGATATAGGAGTTTCTATGATCTGCTGAATGGTTTGCCAAAGGAGGAGTGGCTACTTCTGTATGATGTCCTATAAGATGTTCTGACATCTTGTTTAGGGCATGTTGAAGATGTTTTTCTGGTGGTTCCGCTGCATATTTTTCTAATGGAAGAACTATGGAGATCCTGTTATTCTTGAAGATATCAAAGCTCTAGTCATTTCATCGTCGGGAGAAATGGACTGAAGAGAGTTGATTGGTGTTATATGTTATTGTTGACCTCGTGATTGGAAGTTTGGTTTTATCATGAACCGTTAAGGCAAAAAAGAGCTCTATTGTCAAGAGGAAGTCATAGGCAGGTTGAGTCAAGGGTGTCATCCTTGATGTTTCAGTCTTGGTATTCCTGAAGTTGTGTGGATTTAAGATCAATTGCTATTTATGGACTACACACATATTTAATTGGTTATCCATGAAGTTCAAGATTGCTGAAGTTTAGAGAAGGATTTATTATAAGGATTTAAGATTCATTGCTATTTGAGGTATTCTCAAATATTTAATGGATTATCCTTAATTGATGATCAAGGTGCCTCATCAGTGGTTGCACAAGCATCAGGCCCCCGATCTGCTTTGTTTACTTCAAGGATCTGATGTTCAACCAGATGTTGAGACATTCCATAATTAGAGATTGTACAGAAGTCTGTTGAAGGAGATGTAGCTGATAATCTTGTTACCATACACTTGTGTGGTAGGATCTGACTTTACTCTAATAAGTTTCTTGGCAAGGAACTAAGACTAGAATGTAGTGCTGATGGAAGTTGAGATGAAGACAGTTCTCTTGAATTAGTTTATTGGAGTGTAGCATGTGTGTTCTAGTCTCTACTAGAAGCATATGATATTTATCTAGAAAGTTTCCTGGCAAGAAACTTGTCTAGAATATGGTGTTGTGATTGCACTGCTTGGGTCAGTTTATTTCTGATCTAAGTGCATAGGAGCATGTAACCTTGCTCATCTTGGAGGTCAAGGGTAAGTGGCAGTTATCTATGATTTTCTGAAGAAGTCTCTACTTAAGGAAAGCGGGATTCCTTTTGTAAAGATTTTTTTCCTCCTCTCTGAAAAATCAAGCTTTGGCATGTTTGGTTTCTCTAAAGAGGAGTTCATGGAGCAAATGCATTTCAAAGGTAGCTATTGCATAATAGAGGTTGTCCACTCAAACCTTATAGCATGGAACTCTTTTTCTGGTATATGGAGAAGGGTATTCTAAGTGGCGGGATGAAAGCCTGAACTCTCCAGCAGGATGTCTGATCAGATGTTGTGACATTAAGCAGAAACTTCAGTTTGCAGGAGCTGTGAGAAGAAGTAGATGTTGCAGGTCCAAGTCTTGGTGTATCCAAGTTTCCTTGCTATGGAACATGAAGGATATGAAGATCAAGTTTGCTTGGTGGATCAGAAGAGTTTCTAGAGCTCTGGAAGCAGCTAAGTAATCAAACAGTGACATTTGGTTATTTAAAGAAGTGTGCTTAAAGAAAATTACTCTTGTGCAGAAGGGTGGTTGTTTGAAGACCAAAGAAGGTTCTGATTCTATTCATATATTGGAGCTTGTGGTAGAAGCCCTAAGCTATGTATGGAAGATTACCTTCTTTTGAATATGTATTTGATCAAGCTGGTGGAGCTATGTTCTCTGAAGATCTTCAGTTGGATTACTAGGCAGAAGTAAGTCCAGTTGTGGGCAGATAAAGAACCAGTGGATATGGTTTTCCTTGGCAAAGAACTTGAAGATCTGGTGCAGAACTTGTGATTCACATCTTGATTAAGAAGTACTCTATCTTGTCATACGGGAGAATGATGAGATAAAAGAACTGATTTGGAGTATGATGTGAAAGGATTGTACAAGACAGGAGTGGATCATTGATTGATTGCATGAAAGTCTGGATTTTGATGAGTAGATTCACCAGTTAAATCAAAAGCTTTCTAACTTATCATATGGGAGAATGATGAGGAAAGAATGTCTTGGATTATGGGGTGTCTATCTTGTTCTCTGACTCAGGCTGAGGTCAGAATACCTGTGGAGAAGTGGTTTCTTCTACTGCAGAAAGAAGTGGAGTTGTTTGGTACCTTCTCACTGTATGAGCATGGAGTTGGTCTTGAGATATGATGTGGTGTTCTTGGAGCAGCTTTTATAGAAAATAGGGGGAGAGTTTCTGTCTGATGGGTGTACTAGTTACCTATGGTTCAAGCAGTAGGTGAATGCGTTCAGCAGGTGTGTTGAACAAGGAGTGAGCTCTTGAAGACATGAAGATGAGTCTTATGTTTTCCATTCACGTGCTTCTGGAAATAGAGCACTATTTATCCTTGGTATGGGGAGGTGTACTTCTATCTAGGATATGTTGCTGTAATGGTACAGTTGTGTCTCAAGATTGCTTGTGGGTTCAAGCAGTTTGTGAGTGTATGCCTCTAGGAGGGTGGAATGTCATACCAGATGTTGTGATATTGTGTTACTGTTCATGGCTCTGTCATTGGGTGTCAATAGATCAAATCAGACGAGAGCATTCTGATCTGACCTCCACTGAAGGGATTCGTGTTGGTCAGCAAGATTTTTAGCTTCTATCCAAGTGTTTGTCTTGGATGTGTATGACTGGATCAAGACACAATCATCTTTGCTTTTGTGCATATGGAAGGACATTCACTCTGTCATCTTGGAGAGTTTTCTAGGTCTTCAAAGCTGCATGTGGTTCCAATGTGTGAATATGAAGATGTTGGTATAAGCCTTCATATGGCTGGGTTCTCTCTTTTAGGGGGAGTGCTGATTATGCATGACAAGGGGAGTTGTGTACAAAGGTTGCTAAGTCTCAGCTTCAGACAAGCCAAGAACTCAAGATTCAAGACTGATTCAGGGTGTACTCTCAAGGAGCTATGGTTCAGGACTGATTTTACACTGGCTGAGTGAGTTTAGCAAGGAGCTTAAGTCATTGTCCATGATTGTTGGTGCAGTCTTGTACGACCATGTGCAGCATGACAATTGAGTAGTATGTACATTCACTCCAATTTTTGTCAATTTTTGACTAAACCAAGGGGGAGTAAAGTGTTGGTATATACTGCTGTTGTCCTGATGTTGGTTGGTTGTTTTAGCCAAAATTTGCCAAAGGGGGAGATTGTTAGTTCCATGATTCTATGATATAGAATTGTCCATGGTTCTATGATTGGATAAATTTTGGTAAAACAAGATCTTGCACTAATGTTAAGCAGAATGTTATAACATCTCCATCTGCTGTGGTGACAGAACCGTTGTGGAGTGTTTTAATGTGAATGTCATGCTGAATGTCGTGATATCCATCTGCTGTGGTGACAGAACTGTTGTCATGTGGTTTTAAATAGGATGTCATACTGAATGTCATGGCATCGCTGTCTGGTGCAATAACAGCTAGCAGGAGTTGATGACAGTACTGCTGTCATATGTTTTAAACAGGATGTCATTACCAATGTCATGACACCGCTGTCTGGTGCAGCAGGAGCTGATGACAGAACTGTTGTCATGGATGTCATTACCAATGTCATGACATTGTTGTCTGGTACAACAGGAGCTCCTGTTTTCTATCACTTTACAGAAGTGCTTTGGATATACCTCATCAGTATGTGCAGGCCAAAGAGATTCATTAGGAACAAAGTGCAGATTTAATTGGTGTTCATTAAAAGGATCTCTGAGACTTTTTAGGAAACTATAATATGCTTGTTTCTACTGTTATGAACAAGATTCTGCAGGAGTGCTCAGCAGGCCCAAGCCTAGTCTGCATTGCTATAAAAGGAGGCACAGAAGCAAGGGAAAATCAAGCACTCACATCTAGAACAACTAGAGTGAAGATAAAGGTTTAAGGTTTGAGAGTCCCGTGTGTGTGTCTTTGTAAGTCACCCTTTGTATCTTTTGATACATTGTGGTAGACATATTTGTGAGTGAAGAAGTCTGATTGTATCAGTTGTTCTTCACGTGTGTATGGTGTCTTAGGATACTTGTATACCAAGCAATTATCTGCTGCATGATTGCTTTGGTTTAGTGTGTATGAACTGTTGTGTTCATTATGTCACTCAAAGCTTTTAAGCAAGAGTGTATTGTCCTTGATTGAAGCTGTTAAGCAAAACCAAGTATTGTGACTTTGAGGAGTGTCTTCTAAAGTCTGTTTTTGTATTGAATTGGTTATCACTGCGGTGATTGAGGGGGAGTGAGCAGGGTCTCTTGTCTAGTGGATTCTAGGCAAAAATGTCATTGGGTGGAGATTAAGTAAGGGGTTGTAAATGGGGGAGTTTAGCTCTGAGTTAATTCTGCTAGTAGTGCATTTCCTTCCTGGCTTGGTATCCCCTAGATGTAGGTGAGGTTGCACTAAACTGGGTTAACAATTCATTGTGTTATTTATCTTTCAGCCTGCTGATGTTACAACAGACGTCATGACATTGGTAATGACATTGGTACAATTTAAAGAAATTTAAATTGGTCATGGTCTGCCCTCGTCCTTGTTTCAGCAGAGATCAATGTTCTTTTCATCTCTTAGAACATATGAGATATGCATACCATAATTTCAGAGCTCACTGTAAACCCCACCAAAACAACAAAGAAAAGACACTAGCTTGCTCTATTTTTCGCGTAGAGTTCATAAATGGCATCAAAAACAATTAAAGAACAATGCATCATGAAGAAATCAAACCAAGAAAGTTTTATACATAAACTAAAACTTCCTCAAACAAGAACAACAAGGATTCAAACATTATCTATGCTAGTTCAGGATTCTAAATATGTAGGAAATGCATCTAAAACACGTGTAGCATGCAAGAAGTCAGAAGGAGAAAGTTACCTCTAAAAACAAAAATTCACAGCTTATGTTCTTGCCTCAAGCTTTGAGCAACCCTTCTCTTCTACTTCTTCCAACTCTGAGGATGATAATGGTGACTAAATAATGGAAGAAAAAGCCCTGGATACTCAGATTCGAAAGGAGAGAGATTTTGAATAAAGTGAGAGAGTGTGAAGACTCTTGGCTGCTGAGTAATGGTTTGCCCCTCTTCTAGGGTTTCTTGAAGTTATATATGGCATTTTTTGAAGGGTAATAACCTAGTTACAATGGTTACAAATTAAGATTAAAGTTTTTTTTTTCCAATTTGAAAAACAAGAATGAGTATTATGGTGGCTCGGGTTGTACACATATGATGTGGATGGTGAATGTGTTTGTGAGCCAAATAGGAGTAGAGTCAGAGTTGATGGAAGGCATGTCATGAGGCATATTGGTGTGCAAGTTTTGTGTTTCTACTTTTGGGAAGGCTAATTCAAAAATGGTACACCTCATGTAGGCATCTTTTGAGCAAAGTTTGGGACAAGGATAAGAAGTGTTGGTGCGTGTGAAAATGAGGTATGAAAGTTGCTGCAAACATTGATTCATGATGTGCCAAGAATGATGACCTAGAATGCATAAGATTATGTTCACATAGCCACTTTTAAGCCACCAAAGCTCTATGAATAATGCTTTAATCTATGAGATCTTGTGCTTGGGAGAAAGCTAAGAATATGATGAACATATCTCATGTTGATGGCAATTTGGAACAAGCTTTGTGTGATCATGAAAAAATGGCTTGAAAGTCATGGCTTGAAACTTATCTCAAATGACTTAGAAAAATTCTAAGTCACGATCCTATGCCAACATTAAAATCTCAACTTTGATGCCACATATCTTAGGGAATTTTGATCCAATTGGAATGATCTTGTGATGGTTGGAAAGCTTGAATGAAGCTCTTCAACTTTCATGTTTGAAGGAGATTAAAACTCCTCTTGAATCAATGAGAAAAAATGGGTGGAAGATGTGTCCCCAAAACTGTCCAAAGTAACTTAGAAAAATTCTAAGTTATTTCATTTTTAACATAATTGAAACCTCGTAACTTGAGGAGTTTTGATCCAATGGAGAAGTTCTAGTAATGGATGTAAATCTAGAAGAATGGTCTTTAACTTTCATGTTGTAGGAAAACTCAATTGAAGTCAAGAACTTGGTGAAAAATGTCTTGGAAGTTGGGTTGAAAGATTGGTCTAAACACCTACCACTTTTGACAACTTTGGAACCCTAAGTTGGGAGCATCATAACTTGAGCTCTACACATCCAATGGAGATGATCTAGTACTCAAAAGAACGCTTACAGGATTCTCTACAACTTTCATTTTGTAGGGAAATTCAAATGAAGCTTGTATCACCATGAAAAATGGGCTTGAAAGTAGGTATTTCAAATTGAATTTCTATACTTAGAAACATTTCTAAGTGTAGAAATGTCATAACCTCTTTTTTCTCAACTTTGACTCATCATATCTCTTAAACCATGAGTCTTTTGGACATGCTTACTTCTACAAACGTGTAGTTCATGATGTCTTCTTTAATTTGATAGCTAGTTTGCCTTCATTGGATCAAAAATGAGAAAGTTATAAAAGTTGCAAGATGACTAAAATTAGGGTTTTTCACACTTAGAAAATTTTCTATCAAAATCCTAATTTAGTCAAACTCTCAATTTTATGTTTCTCCTTGGTTCTTCTTGTTCCAAACTCATGAAATCATTTGAAAACAAGTATCATGCCCTTGATTAGCTTTGAAATTCAAGATCTTGACCTAATTGAATCACAGTTGACTTTTGTTAACTAGATGAAATCCTAGGATCATTTCCATTGATTGAGGCTCTTGTGATGACTTGAAATTATTCATAATCCATGTAAGGGACCTCCAAGGTGTTTGTTGAGCTTTGGAATCAATGTCTTACCCAAGGAACTAGCCACAAGCCTCCTTTGAATCAAAATCTTCACTTGTGATCCATAAGATAGAAGGAGAGGAATCAATGCTTGCAATCTTGATTCAAATGGTTGAGTGACATGCCTTGTTGATGGAGGATGCCTTGTAACTTAAGATTGCTACAAATTTAAACTTGAGCTCTTGATTAAGCTCTGAAGATGAAACTCTTCCCTTGATTGTTGAGTAAGATCCCTTTTGTAAGACCAATGCTAGGTGCCAATGCCAATGCAAATGATAATGATATGGGGTTAGAGGTTAGGGTGAAAAAGAAGGTGTGACAGTGCTCAATTGTTTTTCTACTGTTTTGCCATCATAAAAAAGGGTGAGTATGTGAGGGCAAAGTGTCTCATACTTAGTTATACTTGTTTTAATGATGTCAAAACATATATAGTTAGAAAAGTGTACTTTGGACGGTATCATCGAGTCGCATATGCATCCGTTATTTTTCTAGTGTCAAACATTTGTCAAAATGTGTCTTGGTTCATATAGGAAAAGCATTATATGTGTTCTATATGAGTTTGATCATGTTGGTTGAGTTAGAGATGCATTAGGAACAGTTAGAAGTAGCTAAACATATCAAAATCTACATTTTTTCAAGTTCTGAGTCTTTGAGTCAACTCAAAGCTTACTTAGGTCGACTCATGCAGAAGTTAATTTTCATGTTTTGCTCTCAGGAGAGCTCGCGTCGACCCTCCGATCGACTCATACTGTATGCATTTATATTTGTTAAAACTGGGGTGTTTTGCATCGACACATGGACCTGTTCCGGTCAACACAAAGAGCATTTTTCTACATAATCCTGAATTCGGGAGAGCTCAGGTCGACCCTCCCTTTGTTTTAGGTCGACCGTTCGCTCGTTTCTCATTAATTTCTGTTATGTTTACCATTCAAAATGACTATTATGTTGGTTATTTGGTTATAGATTTGCATATATATTGAGTTAGCTCATTCTACCTAAAACAACAAGAAAACTGAAAATATTCACTGATTTAGTTCTCATCACCTTCATCCTCTTTCATGCATTTTCTCAACAACTACACATATCCATTTTTGTTATGCATTCTGCATCATTGAGGTGATAACATCCAAACATAGGATCGGTGTATCGGGTTTGGATTGAGAAATCAATGGGTTTTTCTTGAATAAAACGTTTAGGGTTTTTTCCTCCAAGAATCTTGGATTTTGGGGGGTTTTGCACAAATCGTTCCTTCACAAATTCAGTCGAGCGAAGGTAATTGAAGAACGAGAGGTTCTGTCAATTTAGTAGCGTTAACCGAAGGATTGTGGAAGGAAGGTTTGAGTTTGAATTGGTGTTTGAAATCAGCCGAACAAGATTTGAAGACCAGAGGGTTGTCCAAAGGTGGTATCGTAATCGGAGGTTTACTCATCACATTTGAAGGAATTGATTCATTTTGAATCAAGGGAAGAGAAGGCATAGGCTCAACATCAACGTTTAGGATTGAGTGTTTAAATTCTATTACTTCTCTTGTAAAAAACAATTTGCAACACATTATATATACAGGTCTCAATTCTATTTTTAGAATTGAGGGCAGACGTAACCCGAGCGAGGACAACGGGGAAACTGCCTCAACAAATTGGTGTTCTCTCTTTTTACTATTCTCATTGCTGAATTTTGAGTTAATGTGCAAATATATTAGTTGAATAAAATTCTGGTGTGTGTTAGTGCTGAAACATTTTTAGAAACCTCATTACAATCCGTTTGATTGTAATCGGAAAGGCTTAGCACTTCATTCACTTATTGAATTTTGCTTGGGGTGCTTCGCACACCAAGTGTTCGACTAATTGCGTGAATACAAGTGTTTGACCTGTTTTTCAATTTGGTTTATATTTCACAAGCATTGGAAATTGTCCAACTTTGAGTGAACAAAATCTTATTGATTTGCGTCCAAACTATTGATTCAATTTCTCGTCTTTATCGGTATTCCATATAGGCATAACTTATATCCGATCTTTTCGATAACGGTTCATTTAGACGATTGTAGTCCCTCGGCCGCTTTTTCTTAAAACTTTTAAAAACCAAATTATATTAAGCGCCAACTCTGTTTTAAATAAGTGATCTATTCAACCCCCTTCTAGATCATTGTCGTCGTCTAATACCAAGTGGTACGTAAGTTGAAGAATGCATACACAGAAAACTGACATGTTTATAACAGCTCCCAACATGAGAAGTAAAAAGGGGAAAGTTCAAATTCATGAATAACCAAAACTTGTCACAAAAGTCACGTGAAAAATTATCCTCATCATCAAATAAGATCAACAATCACTGAGTTCCAAAACAAAATCCAACACGATTCCAAAAATAAAAGAGATACGTTTCAAATAAAATCACCATCATCAATTATGATTTTTAAAACATGTCTCAAACACAATCCAATCAAAAATGGAAACAATCACAAAATCCTCAGTTTAATCATAGCAAGTTTCAACAACAAATCAAACAAGTTCAAAGCATTTCCAAAACATCCATAAACATGTCACTACAAGAAAGGAAAGTTCATCATCACACATCAATTTTAATTCCTCATACTTGAGCCTATATAATAGGACATGAATTGAATAGCAGGAGGGAGATACAATTGAAGCATACATAAGAGCAAACACACTCACACAATTTACAAGAACAACATCAACATACACACCTCACTACGACGAGAACAGAAGCATAGAAATACACGCATGCAACAAGAGAGAAGAGGAAGAACATTTGAAGCATACCAGTATAACTGAATTACACCGTCGAAGACGTGTCGGACGAACTCTAATAGGGAATTTCGTTCAACCTTGCCCTTGTATCGCATATGTAGTGTTTAATTTTTCTTTGTTGTCGCCATATCGTTTGAATTTTCCTTGATTTGAAGAACTCGATACTCGCTTTTATTCTGATTTAATCATGTAAATGAGGGAAGAAAGGATACGAGCAGGAAGAGTGCGTAGCATAACTACTGTCGTTGTCGTCTAGTAGGTCATGGCGCGATTAATTTCCGCGGTGAGAATTGGATATCAAGCTATTGATTAACTTGAATCGTAAATCATTATTCACCACCGGTCTCTAATTTGTCCAAGGGAAGGAAAAAAGATCGAATAACCCATGAGTATGCAATGCAATACGAAGCTAGAGAATCTAAGGTTCGGAGGTTGGTTAAACTTAGGGAAGGTATTAGCATCCAAAACATCTGTAGTACTCTACAAGAACCTCTTGTTTTATTGTGTTATTGTTGTTTACTAAGGGTGAACTTAAGGGTTTATTTCTAAGTATTCTTGCCAAGAAGTCAAATCTTGTGCCTACGTATCCCGACGGGAGTGAAATTAGAGCAATCGTAGTTCCCCTAAAGGGACGAAGAACTATTGACTATGGTCAAGGTTCTAGGGGGAGAGGTTTTTTGATTGATTCTAGAAGAAGAGACAAGTCGTCATCTTAGGGAGAATACTCGACTTTAACCACCACAAGCATATGGAAGATGGTTTTTGCATCGCATTGAGAGAAGGGCTCCAACTCGGATTTAATCGACGAGTATGCCACATAACTCTCTCAAGCGAAAAAGATTCTACATCTTTCTCGATTATGTTATGGGGTAGGAAAATTATATCTCGACTATATAGATGAATCATGTCTAATTCTCTTGTGAGAATATGGGATTTAACTGTAAGTTGTCTAAGTTGAAAGCTTAAGGGAGCTTATCTTGAGGATATAAGTAGTGTGTGCTAAGTGGATAAACCTGAAAGGAATCAGGGATCACACAACGGAGATGATGCAAATGAGTGAGATATCCATGCCTCTAAAGTCAAGAACATATTCTTCCCTTGGAATTAACATGCAAACATAAAGATTTAAAAAACTATAAATAATTATCAAGTAAAAATAGGCAATCAATAATATACGGTTAAGCAAAGATTGATTATGAAGTCGAGATCGAAAGGGGATTTTCTAGCTTAATTTTATCATGCGGTAGTATGCTTCTAATACCTATTTCACGCTGAATGATCATGCATGTGAATCACAATCATACCATCCCAAGCTCATGTATCAACAATAATTGACAATCACCAAGGTAATCAATCAAAGGTTCATAAAATTAATAAGGAAAATAATCACGATTAAGATCACATACATTTCATCGAGTTTTAGCCACAATTGACATCAGGATTAATCAAAATCAAAATCAAAACCAAAACATAATATCAAATCTAGATCAAAAACTAACCTCAAAATGAAACATCAATTTTTTGTCAAGTTTTAAACAAAAGTCAACATCAAAAATCCAGATGAACACTAAAAAACAAAGTTTAATATCTAACTGAAATTGGAGTCTAGATTAGCTCCATGATTAATTGAAAATCAAAATTAATCAACAATCTAATATCAAAACTAATCAAGAAATCAATACAAGGTTATTTCATTAAAAAAAAAGCAGATAGGATGTGATGGTCAATTAAGGGTGGTAAATAAAAATGAATCCCTTATTCATAGGCCCAACAAATCTTGTCCAAACGTCCACTGGGGTGCGAAAAAATGAATGATGCGGTGTTAAGAAAAACAAAATGTTGGGCTTATGATATAAGGCCCATCTGAGTTCCATGACATCACATGCAAAATCTCACCAGAAGAAATCAACATTTCTTATCCTCTTTCTCCTCTCTCGTTCTACCTTTCTCTCATTAACATTCACTCAAAAAGCAAGTCTAAAAAAAATCAACGAAATACATGGCAGGTTTCTCAATCGAAGCAAAACATGGATCCAACAATCAACAAACGTGAATCAACCTGAGTAAAAACAAAGGGAGAGTTACCGACAAAGAGCGAGGAAACGCGAAATGTCTATATGGAGGATCCAAAAGCAGTAGAGGCGACGACGGACTTCTGGCGGCCTCGCGGTGGTCTATGTGGTGATGAAAGGTTCATTTCTTCCTTCTTTTTTTTTTCAAATCCGTGTGTAGCTTCTCCTTTTATAGGCTCGAGTGAAGTTATTGTGAATTGAATGTGCGGGATTGTGTCGACTGTTGTTTTGGGCAAAAACAAATACACGGTTGAACGCCATTATTCTGGTTTCCATTTTCGGCCCATGGTGTCTGGTTCTGTCATGATTGATACGGGTGATCTTGTCTGAAACATGTTTTGTGTTTTTCTATTCTAGGCTCGACATGTTTGTTATTGGTTTTTTGTTCTTTCCATTTTCATTTCAACAAACTTGATTGTGTTGGTGATCCATGATTTTCTTTTAATTTGTCAGCGTGATTGCTTGAATGACCGTTGAATTAATGTCGCCGACAAACTGCATACTGTGAGACTATTAGCGGCGAGAAAACTCCATATTTTGAACTTTGGTAAGTGCTTCAGTACTGTCACTACCAGATACACTTGTTGTATGGAATAAATTTGGACATAAATGTTTTTGTAAATAGCATACGTCTAGAGTTCCACTGAACATAGAGGGCATTTTGGTGGGGGTCCTATTCACAGACTTATATTGTTTCTCAGTAGACCTTGCATTTTGGAATTACTTGCTGAAATTTTCTGATTCTTTGAAAAGTTGTTCAAGATATGTCTTACAATAGAGGACACTGCGCATTTGATGAGTAGGTGCTCATCATAAGATTTCCCTTTGCAGTGGCTGCATTCAAAGTGACTTTTATGGTAAGGTATTCTTTCAAGAGTTAACAAATCAACCATATAAACAATTCTATCACAAGCTGCGTATTTGTCGAGAGTTCCTGTGACTGACATTTTGTTGTTTCTTTTTCACAACGGTATTTCTCATATGCGATGGTTCTTGGATATGCGCTTCATGAGTTTTGCTCATGGTCCCCATAACAGCAGCTTCTATAACTCTGCGACAAACATGAGCTTTTAAACGATGCGAATGCTACCTGACTTACCACTGAAAGTGATGAGTGATGCAGTGCTCGGGAAAAGACTTCCAACAAAAACAAAATTTCCAAGCTCGATTAACTGAACCCAACAATCTGCTCAAAGTTCTATAGTCGTCTCCGATTGCTTCTTCTTGAAGAAGAATACCAACATTCAAACCTCCTTCGACTACAGTCCTTATCGCCTCCATGACCATCCTTTTTATCGAACCAACGGTTGCAGTTTCGGGAACTTCAAGGTAGAGCTCCCTTATTATAAATGAGTCGTTGTTTTGCACGAGATCCCTTGCTTTCTTGTATTTTTTGCAGCTTAAAGTTATTCTTTCCTAAATCATCGTAGGTACCCTTCAATCACTTGGGGTCGGGTTTATGATCCTCACGTTCAAGGTTCGTCATTTCTAGACTTAGCGCCAATTGCACTGGGAATTATATCACTTGGTTATGAGCAGCAATTAACCAAACTGTCGGTCTCCCGTTGCTCAAATTCAGCGTGTTGATTAGCTTCTTTGCCATTAGTATTAGAAGGCTAACAGTCTACGGATGTGCTGGAGCGGATCGCTTAGATCAAACAGCCCGTTCCTAAGCGAGAGCTTCAAACATTCATCATTCGAATCTGTGACAGCATCCTGTAGCAGTCGAATTGTCAAGAGAAGTTTTGCCATCATTATGCTCTTTCTGAAATTTTGTTTGAGCAAAATTATCACCACATCTATATGATTTTAATTCTGCGTATTATTTGTTGTGGCAGGTTTTAGTTGCTTTTTGTTTGGCCAAAACGACTCCGTCAAGTGACACAAGTAAGTATGTTAATGCCCTGATGGTTGCTTGCAAATTTAAAAGGTCACTATGCATGAGTAAGTAATGTAGGCACACGTTTTAAGTCTGCAAATTGGAGAGCCACGGAAGCAGGAGCCAAAACAACAACTACTTCCGCAGTAAGATCAGAACAGGACGTTATTTCTTAATAAGACGCAATAAGTCATGGGGCCTATGCCAACAAGCTGAAAGTTTTTTTTTTGTACTATAGTAACCTGACTCTCATTTGTAAGCTTCAATTGCATTTGAATTTGAAACATGGAAAGAAAGTTGTGACTAATATGCTTGGACTTGTGATGAATTATAGTACACCTTTTTAATTGAATTTCTTATGATGACTTGAGTTTGGATTTTGGCATTTTCAATTTGAATTTCTTGAAATCAATTAGTGGACCTTAAATTTAATGGAGTTTGATCTTCTTGAATTATGTCAAAAAAAGAATCTTAATTAAACTTGAGTTAAAACCAATCTTGTGATATCTTATGAACCGGGACACTTGCATGACTTGGACAATAGGACTCAAAATGATTGAAAATGGCGTATGCCCTTGACTTAGATCTTGAAAAAATGATGAACACAAGCAATGTTTTTGCAATTCGGAAAACTTGAACCTAAAATAACGTTTCATCTTGAAAACTTTGAATATAGTGCTCCATTGTAACTTGGTTGAAACTTTGAATACAATGCTCCATTGTAACTTGGTTTTCGAACCGTCCATTTGAATGATCTTTGAATCTATCACTTGTAACTTATTTTTTAAAGTAAACCATAAGCATGAACCTCCCACCTTGACCATTCGAACTTTGGCTATTTGAAATGAAATTGAAATGGAATTTGGAATGATGAACTTGTAATTGAATCTTGGAATGGTGAATTCCTCATGGTAAAATAAAATCGAACTTTCAAGCATGCTGCCTACAAACTACCAATAATAAAATCTAAACTCTTTCTTTTAAATCCACGGGAAACAAAAGATGACCAAACTCCATGGGTAAGAACAAAATCTTCTTGAATTAAGCTTGACTTTTATTATCTGCATAGTCAAATGTTTAGATGACAATGAACTCAACACATGAATCAATCCCTCGAATCAGAACCAGCTAATCACATCTTGAGGTACTTGTGAGAAAGAGTATTCACTTGAATCTAATGTACTTGGCTGATGGTACACTCAAAACTTGACTGGCTAACTCTTGAGGCTCCTTTGAAACAAATCCCTAGTTCAACAGTGAACAAACAGAAAATAATAAAGCATAAAGATTTGGTTAGCTATGCAGGTATGATTGACCCAAAAAGGTTATGCAAGATGATGCATAAGGAATATTAGGATTAAAAATTAGGGTGTGACAGATGCCCCTATTTAAGTTTATTCATTCCGGAGATATGGAGATTGAAACCTTCGTCTCGACGTGATAGGAGAGACTTAAATACAAACATGCATAAATTTTTTGCCCTAAGATGTCACCCGGTGCGTATGATATGCAAGACGAAAATCCTACGGGGAATGGTACCACAAAGGATAGCTATATACGGAACGCTGCGACATAGAAAAAGAAACCGACGAGGAACAGACTTGGAAAAGCAAGACTCCACGGGAAAAGATTCAACTCCCCTGAGGAAGAGACGAGTAACCACCACCGGGGATAGCTTAAACATATGGTATCTCCCACAAAATAAAGATGTATAATACTTATGATCAGGAACGTGATAGTTCAAACAACGGGCGAGAAACTTAAAAATTGAAGGATAACTTACTACCAACTCGTGGTAGCCTAAGCGAAGGCATCCAACTGAAACGAAGATGCATATTACCTACTATCAGTCATATGATAGCCTAAGCAAAGGTAACATGAAGAGGGAAGATGACCTACTACCGAACCTGGTAGCCTAAGCAAAGGTATATGTCCAAGATGATACGGTACTGTCGCAACTACGAAAAGGGTCGGCGGAAACAAACAGAAGAGTCACCACCAAATGTTATTTATCCCAAAGAGAGGGAAAGGAAACAATCGAAGAAAACCTAAAAAAATGGGAAAAGACAAGGTCATCGCAACCAAATCTTGGGTTCGGGAGTCGGTTACGCAAGGGGAAGGTATGAGCACCCCTCACGTCCGTTGTACTCAACGGGAACCATGCTTGTTGTCTATCAAAAGGGGTGAGTTATCTTAAAGCTACTACTAAACCGGGGAAAAAAGAAAAGAAAAGACTTGATAGGATATCGCCGCCCTATGCCTACATATTCCCTCGTGCAATGGGAAAGTCAGAGTCAACGTAGTTCGGGAAACTACGGGAAATGGGGGGGGGGAGGTTGCTCGCCAAGACATCGTCGTCTTGTGCCTACGTATCCTCATCTGGCATGAGAAATCAGAGCAAACGTAGTTCGGGCTACGAAACCACAGGTTGGGTAAGTGTTTTTTTTATGAGCGACGTTAAGTTTCCATTCCAGCAGTTAGGGTCGATGCCTGTTTGCGGTAGAACGGAAAAATAACGTACTCTTTTCTAAAAATGATTTTGAAACACAATCCCGAAGGATAGAAAGGTTTGAATTTGGTTTATGGGTTTTAAAGAAGTGGATTGAGTTAGTTTGAGACCCACGTTGCACTAAAGACTATGACATATGAGCGAATGCGTCGCATATCGCCCAAAGGACATACACTAAGCACTCTAGACAAGTGAGGAGAAACCTCACACTCATCATTCCCCATGTACTTAAGGCTCATAGCGTACAATGTTTGTCATTCTTTATTAAGTGTCTTAAAGAAGTTTGAGATGAGAAGAGAAGACACAGGAAAACACTAAAAGGGGAACTGAAAATCCCTAATGTTATCATACACAATGGTCTTAAGGTTAGGATGAAAGGGAAGTTTACCTAATGTTATCATACAAAGAATGGACCTAAAGTTGAGATGAAAGGGACTATCCTACTTGTTATCATACAAAGGATTGAAAGCCTAGTGTCTCTCCTACTCCCATCTTAAACAGAGGAACTAGGAATCCTAAGGGATCATGTGAACAAGCACAAGTAAACAATATCCAATTCAATCACCAATTGAAATAAAGATAAAAGAAGTCTCAAAGAGAGAGAAGAAGAAAGATGAAGAGGAGAGGCAACAAGACTAGAGCCTTAAACACAAAAGGTCAAACCCAAACAAGATGAACAAGCACACCTCAAGTTAACATATTATTGCGGTGAAAATTGGATATAAAGCTATTAATTAACTTGAATCTTTTTTCTTTTTACAACCGGACTTTATTTTTTCCAAAGGATAGGTCTAAAGAGAGAAAAACCTTGTTCACGATGTAACGACAACGCTTAAGAGATTCGGGGATCGGGGGTTAGTTATATCTAGGGAAGGTATTAACACCCTAAATATCTGTAGTACTCTACAGGAACCCTTTGTTTGATTGATTGCTAAGTTTGTGAATTGTGCTATGGTTAAGGGATAAGATAAAAATAAATAAATTCCTAAGTGATTTCCTAAGTTTGCTCGCAAAGACGTCGCATCTTCTGCCTACGTATCCTGACTAGGATAGAATCAGAGCAATCGTAGTTCGCCTCACAAGGGAAAAGAACACTTGATGACGATCAAGGCTCAAAGGGGGAAACAAACATGACAATGTTTGTATGGAGTTTGACAAAACTCCCTAATCTAAGTTGTATTAAAAAGGGGAAAGTAAGAAATCATGACGATGATTCTTACACAGAGTTGACGAACTCTTTCCTAGGGTTCTAGTTGAAGAACGCTCCTAGTACAGGTGAGTTTCTTAGACTTAAAGCAAAATCTAATGGTTTCTTAGCTAGGGTAAAAATGACTTAACAAAGTCAAGAGAGGGTGAATAAATTATCCATGACATTGAGGGTCAAGTGGATAGACCTTCCTTTGGAGGGAGAAAAGGGGAGGCGATTCGGACGAGAACTAACGAGTTTCGTCGCGTGGGGACAAAAGAAAATAAATGCTAAACAAGATAACAATCAATGTAAAGCATGTTCATGGTGACAACCAATTTAAACAATAAGAAAAGATGAGGATGAAACATGATGATAACAGTTAACAGATGGAAAAGACCGATACTGTGACGACAGTTCGTACTTAATGAAAATTAAAAGATGAAAATGGTAACCACCGAGAAATAAATCCTAGCATGTTAACTAACATGTATGGACATGGATTCAAACAAGTTTCAAGAAAAATATTGAAAGGAAACATTTAGAAATTCATCTGCAACTATACAAACGATCGCGAAAACGCGCACAACTTGCACATAATCAAAGTAAGTGATAAAATATGCAAACATAAAAAATAAAAACATGGCATGAAAATAGACATAAATATGAACACAATAGAAAAAGAAAGGACGAAAAACGAGTGAGATACGAATTTTTGAAGTTTTGGTAAAAAATCACAAAATTGTACAAAAGAGTTGCCCTCCTCAGGGGTCGAACTCAGGTACTAGGCATGAAAGGTGCATGGTCTTACCACTGGGGTGGCTATACATCCGTTTGTATAAGCCACCCCTTTAATTAATAAGGGTAAAATGTGCACCAGGCTGGGCAAAACAACACATAAAAGTAATTTACGTTTTCTGGCGTAACTTCCTAACCGTTTATCGAAACGACATAAAATTTATATGCATCTAGGGTAGAATTAAACAAGGAACATGATGGTGGTGGTAGTTTTTGAAAATTCTTACTGTAATGGAAAATTCGATGGCTGCTGCAAGTTGATGTTTTGGAATGCAAATTGAGATGTATGTCATGCTACAACCAACTTTAAATCATGGGAATCATGTCCACACACCACATAAATAATAAGGAAAATGTTCATGAAACTGAGGGGACCTATATCAGGCTCTAGTAGCTTATATTGAGTAAGTTTAAACACCAAGAAAACCAGAGAAACTTCAAGTGCTCCCTTTGCCTTGAATCCTTTCTTCACTTTTAAGCAAAATGCAACTTTGATGCCAAATGAGGAAATAGGACTTTCCAATGATTTCTAACACTTTGAACAGTTGAGAAACATCATATGTTAGGTGTTAGGATGATTGGAATGCCAAGAAAGTGGATGGAACAAGTTTTGGCAATTTTTGTGGCTTTTGGCTAAAGTAATGTGGTAAGGAAATTGATTTTTTGATTTGTGAGGTTTTGGGGTGCTTCAATGGTTTAGACACCTTCTATACCATGTTTATGGAGTGTGTGGATGATTGTTGGGGTGTGGGAAAGTGTAGAACTGATTTTGGCAGCATATGTGTAAAACTGAATTTTTAAACTTTTTGTGAACTTTGGAGGTTTTCAAGCAAGGATTGAAACTAGCAAAAGTTGGGAATTTTTCTGGTGTTTAGCAGATTGTGAATGATGTAAATGAGGTGAAGGAAACCTCCTTTTATAGGCAAGTGAGTGAGGAACTTGCTTGGTGAGAATACTTCATCATGAAGTAAAGTTTGAGATTTTTTTGAGAAACCTCCTTTGGAAAGTTTACTTGGCTGTTACCTTAGCCCAAAGGTCAAGCAAATTGATGGGTTTACTGATGCTAATATCAGGCTAGAGGTATGGGAAAGTGGCTGGTTCAGAAAAGCAACTTTACACCTCACGCTTGCTTTGCTTTTTGAAAACAAGTTGAAAATCCACTTGCAAGCAACTTGCTTCTTGGCTAATTTAGCGAACTTCTGCATAATCTCTTGCTCTTTCATGCTACACACATATGATATGTCACACATAACAATTTTAATCAAGAAAAATTGGCAGATTTAGTGAAGTAGGTCTCTTGGAAAATTTGGCCAATGTGGGACTTAACATGTGAAACCCTTAACTTTGAACACATGTAACTTTCTGCTCATAACTCCTCTTGAGATGTTCTAGTACAATTTAGAAAGCCTTCACATAGCTCTAAAATATTCATGTTTTCATGAGTTTCAATTTCTCAAAGTAACTTGGCCAAAAAGCCCTCCAAAGTTGCTAAAAATGAGCTTAAAAAGTGAAATTTTCCTAAGTCTTTTTCCCTTCTTGAAATGAATTTGACCATAACTCAAAATCTATGGATTTTCTGATCATGGACCACTTAGGGAATTTTGTAGGACTTGTCAAGAGCTTCCAAATGAGCTTTGAACCAACTCAATTGGATGTGTGGTTAAGGAGTTATGGTTTATCCCTTTTCGAAACCCTAATTTCCCGATTTCTCGATTACTCCTTCATCCTTGATCCAATGGTCATGAAAATTGATATGCAAGTCCAATATGACATAAGGAACAACTTTGTTTCACAACTTGAAGTCCAATTCATAAAATTTGGGTAGTTGACTTTTCGGTCAACCGTACGACCGATCGGTGATTACCGAGTCGCCTGTTGACATTCTGGACCTCCTGAGACTTTGAAAATTCTTGGATGAACTTTAATAAGCTACATGAACTTCATGGAACTCAATACCACCATTACAACACCTTCCAACATCAAAGTCAAACCACAGTTGACTTTTACTAGTTAAAAAACCCTAATCGGGGCCTCCGGACTGCACTGTTCTTGATTCTGAAATGATTTCTTTCAAATTGGCTTCTTATTTGACATTATGTAATATCCTTGACCTTGTTTCCTATTTGAATGAGCCCAAAACATTGACTAATCACAAACCCTGAAGTTTTGATTTCGACTGTACGAAACCCTGATTCATCTGCAATTTGACAAAGACAGACTTGCACTGGATTAAGGTTAGACAGTTCATGAGTATGCTCCTAAAATGATAATGAGAATCTAAGGGGTCAAAATTTGGGGTGCAACAGTTGCCCCTATTTAAATATCTTCACTAGATGGAACTGAGAGATGACAATCCTCGTAGAATCGCAGTGAAAGGTATTTAAATATAGAAAAACTGAAAATTTTGTTCCTTAGATTCGATGATATGCAAAAGGACAGGTCATGATGTGTCATGAATTCTAAATGATGCTTTATGATGCTTGGATGCAAGACATATGCAACAGACAGAAAAACAAAACAACAAGTAACTACTCGCGAGGACCTGGCATTGTGGATCCGACACTGGGGAATACCGAGGTATAACAATCAATAGTTCAATCATGACTAGTGATAACGGGGAGAAAAATGAGGGCGCATAAAGTCTAACGAAGATGACAATCTTACTGGGAAAAGCAAACACTTCATCGGGGAACAAGGTAGATTTCTACCAGGGACACGAGCGACTTTTTACTGGGGAACTTACAACATGAACCTCACTGGGGATGATCAGATGAGGACTTCCTATAGCGAAGAGTTCAAACGGGATCTTCAGGAATGGACAAGAAACAAAGACCAAACATGATGGGAAATACTAGTGACAACTAGATCTCCGAGACTTGTCTGGGGGAAAGGTTTCACTGGGGATAATGATGTCACCCAGTTTTAAACAGATGACTTAGGCAGTGCTAGTAACCACTAGACTTCCTGGAGGTAATGGTAACGACCAACCTGAGATAATAACAAATGAAGTTTTAACTCCAATTGGTAATGCAAGACTTCGACTGGGGAAATTGGTGACGACCAAATTTCAAGTAATGCTAGTAACTACTGGACTTAAAGGAGCATATGGTGACGACCAAGTCAGGGTACCAATGACGATTGGATTTTTAGGCGATGCCAGTTACGACTGGTCTTCAAAAGAAAACTTGGTGACGAACAAAACATGTGAGTTCTAGCAAGCTACTAGGCTTTAGCTGGGGAATTTGGTAACAACCAAACTAAAATATACCAATAACGATTGGATTCTTAGTAACGCCAGTTACGACTGGACTTCCATGGGGAAGGTTGGTAATGACCAACAAGATACCAATGACAATTGGGTTTCGAACATCTGCCATTTACGACTGGACTTTAAACGGAAATCACTTAGTAACGACTAGATTTCACAGGGAATTTGCTAGTGACGACTAGACTTCAGAGGGAAAGGTTGGCAACAACCGAACCAAAAGGTAATAATGAGTGGGGTTAAGACAACGCCAGTTACGACTGGTTCAAAGAAAAGATAGGGTAACGACCCAAAAGGATACCAATGACGATTGGATTTCGAACACAACCAGTTACGACTGGGGAATTTAAAGGAAAAAAGGTGGTGACGACCGAAACAAGGATACTGACGAGTGGAATTTAAGACAATGCCGGTTACGACTGATTCGAAGAAAAAGATAGGGTAACGACCCAAAAGAATACCAATGACGATTGGCTTTTAAAACAATGCCCGTTACAACAGTTCTTTAAACAGAAATTCACTAGCAGTGATTAGACATTCACGGGGAATCAGGAGATGGCACACTGAACTCGAGAGACCGAATGAATCACACTGAACCCTGGCTGAAAAAGTGTATGCAGTCTTTGACAACTAGATCCACTCTCAATAGGGGAACAGAACTTTAATCAAGTTATTCAGAGACGACAAAGTAAATTCAAAACACAATGCTCAGAAATCTTCTACTGGGGACCAGTCCTTATATCATCATAAGAGGTTCCTTGAGAAAACAGTCTTCCAGGTTTGACACCTACACATGACCAAAGGAGAATCGGTAGTTCGACCTGTTTATATTTCAATGGGGAATATAATCGGATTGCATATCAAAGCCTTCGCTACCTTGAGGTTTTGGGGAAGTATGATTTTCCTTGACTTTTTATGAGCTGGAGTTTTTTTTTACGTTTGTCAATCTTTTCAAGTTTTATTCAAATAATTTGACCCTAATGCTTTCAAAAACAATCGTTTGATCAACGAACAATATTTTGCATAACAAGAAAATAAAGGAAAAGATAATTTTGCAAAGGAAAGAATGGCTCAACACTTATTTTATTCAAGAATGAAATCTTGCAAATGACAAAATTCCATAGAGATTTTACAAGTGAAAAATGGCAACATGGATAAGGTTACATTGAATCCCATGACCATCCATTCCTAAAGACTAAAGTTCCCCAAATCCTTGCTTCCGACGAGAGCAGTTGGAAGTGGATCTCCTGTTCAATCTTCTGCAATGGTGACAACCTTTTTAAGTAGTGACAACTCTTCTGATGCAGTGAAACGCCTTTGTCCCTAACTTTTGCCTGGACCGCCCTTTCGGGTTTTCAATCCACCAGGACGCTCATTTTTGCCTAAGTCTCCCTTTCGGGTTTTCAACTTAGAGAGCTTTTATTTTTCTCCTTTTTCCTTTTTCTTCTTTTTTCTTTAACCCTAACTTTTGCACAAGCCGTTCTTTTGAGTTTTCGGCTTATCGGATTCTTCGTTTTTTTTTAGGCGTAATATTTTCGGACTGCATCAGAATTTACTGGGCGAGTAAGCTGTTCCCCGTCCATAGTTGTGAGAATTAGCGAGCCTCCTGAGAATACTGTCTTTACAACAAACGGGCCCTCATAATTAGGCATCCACTTTCCTCGGGCGTCCTTATGAACTGGTAAGATTTTCTTTAGTACAAGCTCCCCTTCTCGGAATTCCCGGACACGGACCTTCTTGTCAAAAGCTCTTTTAATCTTTTTCTGATACAATTGACCTTGACACATTGCAGACATGCGCTTTTCGTCGATAAGATTCAGCTGATCAAACCTTTCTCTTACCCATTCTGCTTCTTCAAGCTTAGTTTCCATTATGACTCTCAAAGACGGTATCTCGACCTCAATAGGGAGTACCGCATCCATTCCATATACCAAAGAAAAAGGGGTTGCCCCTGTTAAAGTGCAGACGGACGTTCTGTATCCATGCAAGGCGAATGGCAGCATCTCATGCCAATCTTTGTAAGTTTTCACCATCTTCTGCAAGATCTTTTTGATGTTTTTATTTGCAGCTTCTACTGCTCCATTCATTTTGGGACGATAGGGAGAAGAATTGTGATGTTCAATTTTGAAGTCATTGCACAACTCTTTCATGACTTTGTTGTTCAAATTGGTACCATTGTCTGTTATGATTCGGCTTGGAATCCCGTAACGACAAATAATTTCCTTTTTTATGAAACGGGCCACCACTTGCCGAGTAACATTAGTGTAAGATGCAGCTTCAACCCACTTCGTGAAATAGTCAATAGCAACTAGAATAAATCGGTGTCCATTTGAAGCTTTTGGTTCAATTGCCCCAATCATATCGATGCCCCACATAGAAAAAGGCCATGGTGATGACAACACATTTAGCAACGTTGGAGGTACATGCATTTTGTCTGCATAAATCTGACATTTGTGACACTTTCTGGCATATTGAATACAGTCAGTTTCCAAGGTCAACCAGTAATAACCAGCCCTCAAAATCTTTTTAGACATAGCGTATCCATTGGCATGAGTGCCGAACATTCCTTCGTGAACATCTTGCATTAACAACTCTGCTTCTCGTCGGTCAACACATCTAAGCAGAACCATATCATGATTTCTTTTGTAAAGTACATTGTTGCTGAGAAAGAACTTGGATGTTAATCGTCTCAGAGTTTTCTTGTCGAGTGACGTAGCATCTGCTGGGTACTCTTGTGTCAACAGGTAATTCTTTATGTCATAGAACCATGGTTTATCATCAGTCTCTTCTTCAATCATTTGACAGTAGGCGGGCTCAGTCTTGCGTTTAATTTTGATGAGAGTGGCGTCATTGACATCCCTAACTTTCCACATCGAGGCTAGCATGGCTAGGGCATCGGCAACGTGATTTTCAGATCTCGGGATATGCTTGAAAGTGATTTCATCGAAATATTCCATCATTTTGACAATATAGGCTCTATAAGGAATCAAGTTTTCATGTCTAGTTTCCCATTCTCCAGTAACCTGATAAATGACCAAAGTTGAATCCCCACTGACTTCAAGAAGTTTGATTTTGAGGTCAATAGCTACCTCGAGTCCGAGAATGCAAGCTTCATATTCAGCGATATTGTTTGTACAGTAAAAATCCAATCTGGCTGTGAGTGGAGTGTAACCACCTTCCGGATTCATTAAAACGGCGCCTACACCGTGCCCACTGTAGTTGGAGGAACCGTCGAACATCATTTTCCACCAAAGACCTTCTGGCGGGATCTCATCAGAACTTGGCTCTTCACAATCTTTTACCAACATAATGTCTTCATCTGGGAAATCAAATTTGAGAGGCTCATAGTCTTCCACTGGTTGATCTGCAAGATATTCCAACAAAACACTACCCTTGATAGACTTCTAAGCTACGTACTGGATGTCATATTCGGATAACAACATATGCCAACGGGCGAGTCTTCCAGTCTGAGCAGGCTTCTCGAAAATATACTTTATTGGATCCATTTTTGAAATCAACAAAGTGGTATGACAAATCATGTACTGCCTTAAACGTTTAGCAGTCCATGCCAAAGCACAACAAGTTTTCTCCAGAAGTGAATATCTGCTTTCACAATCAGTAAACTTCTTGCTCAAATAATAGATTGCATGTTCTTTTCGTCCAGATTCGTCCTGTTGGCCTAACACACAACCCATTGAATTCTCAAGCACTGTTAAATACATGAAGAGAGGTCTTCCTGGAACCGGAGGTATTAAGATTGGAGGCTCTTGTAGGTAACCTTTCATTTTATCAAATGCTTGCTGACAATCGGAATTCCAAACAACCGCCTGGTCTTTGCGTAACAATTTGAAAATAGGCTCGCAAGTAGGAGTCATATTGGAAATAAATCTGGATATGTAGTTCAGTCTTCCAAGAAAACCTCTGACTTGCTTTTCCGTTTGTGGAGCTGGCATGTCTTGAATGGCTCGGACTTTGTCTGGATCTACTTCAATCCCTCGGTGACTGACAATGAAACCAAGTAATTTCCCAGATCTTACCCCAAAGGTACACTTGGCTGGATTCAGTCTAAATTGATATTTTCTAAGTCTCTTGAACAATTTCAAAAGATGTTCCAAATGGTCCTCCTCGTTTTGAGATTTGGCTATCATATCATCAACATATACCTCTATCTCTTTGTGCATCATATCATGAAATAAAGTTACCATGACCCTTTGATATGTAGCACCTGCGTTTTTCAACCCAAACGACATAACTTTGTAACAATAGGTTCCCCAAGGAGTTATGAATGTGGTCTTCTCCATGTCATCTGGGTCCATTTTGATTTGATTGTACCCGGAGAAACCATCCATAAAAGAGAATACTTCAAAACGGGTTGTATTGTCTACCAAGGTGTCAATATGTGGCAGTGGAAAGTCATCCTTTGGACTGACCTTATTTAGATCTCTATAATCCACGCACATCCTAACTTTCCCATCTTTCTTCGGCACAGGAACAATGTTGGCTACCCACTCAGGGTATTTGGAGACTGCTAAGAAACCTGCGTCTATCTGCTTTTTCACCTCATCCTGAATTTTAAGAGCCATGTCGGGTCTGGTTCTTCGGAGCTTTTGCTTAACCGGTGGGCATTCTGGTCGAAGTGGTAATTTGTGAACTACTATATAAGTGTCTAGACCCGGCATATCCTGGTAGGACCAAGCAAATACATCCACATATTCTTTCAAGAGTTCTTCTAGTTGCTGTTTGACTTCTGCCCCTAGACTTGCCCCAATCTTGACCTCTTTCCTATCTTCTTCGGTGCCAAGGTTGATAACTTCTACCTGTTCCTTATAGGGTTGAAGCTCTGCATCCTCTTTTTGGGCCAATCTTACCAGTTCATCAGGAATTTCACAGTCTTCGTCCTCGTCTTCAGCTTGGTAAATTGGTGAATCAAGGTCAGGAGGAAATGCATGGTCACAGGATTCAATGGGGTTTTGAACATTGCTGCAGGTAGGAATGGCTTAATTTTATTAAAACACACAAAGATAAATGCAGCATACACAGAAGGAGAAAATTTACTTTGGTTTTATAAAATTGCCATTTTCTTTTAAAGTGAAAGCGAAAAAAACAGTAAAGGAAATGAAGAATTTAACAAAATAGTTCATTTTCTCATTGATATCTTTGAAAGCATGGGGCCCTTACAAAACATTCCTATAGCCTTGGGCATGGCTATGGAGATTTAAGACAAAACAAGAAAAGAAAGACAAACAAATTACTTTGACTCAGGAACAACCAAAGGAATCTCAATAGCTTCCCAGTTGCTCAAGGCAGTGTTGCAATGATATACTAAATGCTCCAGGTCTTCATCTTTAAAATCTTCTTCCACAGCACTGACTTGGAAACCTCCGCTGATGAATACTTCTTGTATAGTTTTCGGACGCCCTTTGTCATGTGTTGGTGCTTCATCATGAGTTGGTTTGTAACCCAACCCCTGGCGATCCATCTTCGGCTTGACTTCAATAATCTCTTCCCAACCTACAGGAATGCCTTCTTCCAGTATCGACTTGACGCTCTGAGCGGATGTAAAGGACGAACCACTCTTCTCCACCGTTTCCTCTAATATCACTGCATTGGTTATTTCTAGTGCCTGAAACGAAGTCTCTAGTGCGTCTTCATCTGCTTCAATGTACCGAAATGATGATAGATTGCTAACCATTAGTTCTTCTTCACCATGTACAATTACTAGTTTATCATTTACCACGGACTTCATTCTCTGATGCAGGGTTGAAGTTACTGCCCCAGCTTCATGGATCCAAGGACGTCCTAATAAACAACTGTAAGCCGGATTAATGTCCATCACTTGAAATACAATGTTGAACTCATGGGGTCCCACCAAAATTAGTAACTCTACTTCACCAATAACCGTTCTTCTCGAACCGTCGAAAGCTTTTACAATCAATGATGTTGGCTTCATCTCTGCCCCAGCATATGCTAATCTGGCGAGTGACCTTGCGGGTAGTACATTTAATGAGGATCCTGTGTTGACCAGTACTCGGGCCAGAGTGTCTTCTTGGCATTTGATAGAGATGTGCAGCGCACGGTTATGATTATGTCTTTCTTTCGGCAATTCAGCATCACTAAAACTCAACGTGTTGCATGCTGTGATGTTGGCCACTACCGAATCAAACTGACCGAGAGAAATATCTTTCGTTACATGGGCCTGTCTCAATACTTTTTGTAATGCTTCCCTGTGAGCTGGAGAATTTATCAAGAGTGACAAGATTGATATTTTTGATGGCGTTTGATGAAGCTGATCTATCACTTTGTAATCACTTCTTCGAATAATTCTCAAAAATTCCTCATCATTTCCTTCTTCTGTGCTTGGAATTTCTCTTTCTTTGGTTATTGTGGCGGGAGTAACTTCTTTGGGAACCGTAACCGCTACTTTCGGTTGATAGATCTGACCGCTGCGAGTCATCTTGCTAGTGCCGGCAATATTTGTTACATCCGCCTGATCATCTGTCTGAACAACCCTTCTTGATTCTTGGTCTACTACGGTTACGTCGTATTTCCATGGAACAGCTCTTGTATCATCATAAGGAAACGGTCTCGGCTTTTGGATCACGATTGGCCGAGGTTGACCGGTAGCAGCTCTGTTGAAGACGGGCCTCGCACTTTTGTTGAATACTGGAACTTTCTCTCTTTTCCTGGACAGATCGAAAACTGGCTCAATCACAGAAACTTCTTCTTTCCTTACCTTACCACACACTTGTAATGTCCCCTCATTCATCAATCTTTGTACATCTTTCTGTATCACATCACACCCACTGGAATTATCCGAACATTCTTCACAGTTATTATGAATACTTCCCAGTAGCCCTGCTTTTGACAACTTCTCATGTAATGTCTTCAGCGGCGTTCTGATTTTTGACACATTATCAATTATCTTCTCCTCTGACTCTTCTATGGCATTAACCCCTCCGTGGTTTGGTAGTGGATTACTTTTAACATTGGGTGGTACATCATCAAAAGACAAGATTTTCTTCTCCATCAATTCTCTCACAAGATGTTTCAACGCAAATCACCCTTCTAGGTCGTGGCCAGCGGCACCTTCGTGAAAAGCACAGTGAGCATTTGGGTAGTAATGGGGAGATGTTTTATCTGGATTCAGTGGTCTTGTTGTTATCAAACCTTAGTGAACTAAAGAAGGGTATAATTCTGTGTATGTCATTGGTATTTGTGGAAGTGGAGGTTTTGTGGTTGGCCTCCGGTTTTGATAATTATGTCTGGGTTGTTGAACTCTCTGCTGATAGTTTTGTTGATAGGGTGGAGCGTTGGGCGCTCGTTGATACCCTTGTTGATTGGGCTGATATGCGGGCGCTGGCTGCCCTGACTGATAACTTGGGGCAGGATGGTTAAATGCTGGGGCTACAGCTGCCACATATTGTTGTTGGGCATACTGTACCGGATATATTGGTCGCTGTTGCTGAATTGGCTGAGCATAATTTGGTTGAACTTGCTGGAAAAACCCTTGTTGAGGCTGCTGGTAATGCTGATACGATGGTCTCAAAATACGGTTCCTTCTTCCTATTATAGCATTTGTCTCACCTTCTCTCTTTTTGTGAAAACCACTACTAACCTTCTTGACATTGCTGTTACTGGAACTGCTGGTACTGCTGGCTACCTTCCCGCTCTTCATTCCCAACTCTACTCTTACTCCCACGGCTACGATATCAGAAAAACTTGCAGACACACTACTGATCATCTTTTCATAAAACTCTGGTCTTACTGTGTCAACAAACCAGTCTGTTAATTCTTTTTCATTCAGAGGAGGTTCTACCTGAGATGCTGTCTCTCTCCACCGTTACGCGTACTCTTTAAACGATTCTGTACTTTTCTGTGACATGCTTAACAATTGTCTTCTATCCGGGGCCATATCCATGTTGTACTTATAGTGCTTCATAAAAGCGTCAGCCAGGTCTTGGAAATTGTGAATCCTCGATTGGTCCAAACTTAAATACCACTTGGCCGGAGCCCCTTTTAAACTATCTTGGAAACAGTGGATCATTAACTTGTCGTCTTCAACGTGCGCAGCCATTCTTCGATAATACATGATTAGATGTGTGCGAGGACAGGTTGCACCAGAATATTGATCGAAACTTGGGACTTTAAACTTGGGTGGAATCACCAATCCGGATACTAGACACATATCTCTGGCGTCAGTACCAAAGATATCGTTCCCTTCCATTGCTCGGACCTTTCTTCCTATAGTTTCAACACTTTCTTTTAAATTCTCATGTGACTCATTCTCCTCTTCATACCCCTTAAGACCTTCGTATACTGGTGGAGGATTGTGAAAGACAGGGCGTGCCTGAATCTGTACAACAGCTGGAGTATATGTAGGAATTGCCTGAGGAACTTCTCCCCCTAGGGAAACTGTCTGCTGAGTGACTCTTGGTGGAGGTACAAAGCCTGGAGGTAACCCATAGGTTGGCATATTTGCAATAGTAACAGCCGTCGGGATTGGATCTGCAGTGATTTCAGAGACAACGGTGGCTCGAGTGTCCAACATTGCACGAATGACTTGTAAGGCTTCCCTGATCTATCCCATGCCTCCTCGGAGCTCTCCGAGTTCATTGTCGATTCTGTCCACATCTAAGTTCTGTTCTTCCATCCTTAAGCGAGCTTGGGCTCGGGTGTTGTATCGATGTTGGCGGTTCAGTGTGATTCTCTCTCTCTCTGGAGACAAGACAGTGAGATGAGACACAACACAAGAACATGCACATGCAATGCTTATGAATGTAAAATGTAACAATGCAAAATTAATCATTCAAGGAATCCAAAGAAATATTTGCAAAAATTATAACAATGGGGAGATAAGCAAATTCAAAGTATTCATAGATTAGCAACTGAAAGTTTTACAACAACAAATCTGGAACTGAAATACAAGTCTTTAATACAAAATACATGATGAAATGAAATAGAAAGCAAAAGGATTCTAAATCTTCTGGTTGGATGGCCCTTCGTCTTCTGGCTAAATTCTCTTCCCACCATGATGGATCAATTCTTGAAGCTCTTCCTTCTCTTGCATAGCCTTGAAATACTTATCTCTCCATGTTTTCCCTTCTTTCTCAGCTTTTGCCAAAGCAGCTTTCAATTCTCCTACGAGAGTAGGCTTGGGTGAGTCAGGCTCAAAGCGAGTATAGAACATCTTCATTGCCGCTTCTCTTACCCATGATAGGTAAGATTCTGAAATAGTAGTGTCGTGGGGGCCTAGGGCAGTTACTCCCTTTGTGTGGACATAACGCCAAGCATACGCAATTCGAGCCCTATAAGCGGGATTCTTCCTTTCCTCCAAGTAAAATCTTCTCAAAAAGTCTGGATCTGGTTCATCTTCCATGGGGTGCCCCAACTGTCGACGAGCCAGAATAGGATTATAGCTGATGCAACCATTGACGCTGATGAGCGGTACATTCGGGAAATCTCCACAGCTTTGGATCATGGCAATTCCTCCATACATAGGATCATACCATTTAATGTCTGAGTGTTTGAGCAATAGCAGCTTTTCTGTCCATGAGAGTCCATTTTGCTTATCCCAGATGGCTGGAATTTCTGACAAGTGCGAAATAAACCACCTGTGCAGGAGAACGGTGCAACATTCAATTCGTCCAACCCCATAACGGTTCCTTCGGTGGAGGGTAAAGTAAGTGCCAGCCAGTAAGGTAGGTACAGGATTTTTGATCAAGAAAAGATTGATCGCATCTGCGTCCACAAAATCACTAGCAGTTGGGAACATGAACAATCCGTAAATAAGTAAAACCAGGATGGCCTCAAATGCTTCAGTATTTTTTGACAAGGCATAGCTCTGAGCTTTTTCATATAGGAACATAGCTGAAAATCCATACAACCCTCCTTTAGCACCCATATGAGATCGTACCTCGTCCAACTCCAAATACGCGGCCTCTGCAACTGCTCTTTCATTAGGAGTCCCCTCTCTTCCAGAAAATGGGCTAGGACTGACGCCTACTCCCATCAGGGCGGAGTATTCTTCTAAAGTTGGTAGCAACTGATAATCTGGAAATGTGAAACAATGATAGGTTGAATCATAGAATTGCACGAGTGCGGATAACATCTCTTCATACACTTGTACTTCTAGCAAAGACAACATATTCCCATGCCTTTCTCTGAATGCCTCGGGGTCTTCTACTAAACTTACCAGTTTCTTCAAGTTCTCCAATCTTGGTCTTCGGAACACAACCTCTTCTTTCTTTCCAGAATCATCCTATAATATCTGCAAAACAATCTTTAGTTCCTTGAATGATTAATTAATGAAAATGCAAGTGCGAAGGTTTCATGGAACTCAGATCAAAACATCATTTCATTTCATTGATTTTCAAGATTGCATTACAAAACATCTAGTACATTTTACAAAAGTCCTAAATATAAGGCTGACAGTATTCTAAATAGAAGTCTTCTTTTGCTTTGAGTTTCTTGATTTCTTCTTCCATCTGAGTCTTCTCGAGAACGAGTTTGTCCACGACCAATTTCCATGGAGTTGGCTGAGAGCTGGAAGAAGGTAAGCCTTCCTGTGTCTTCCTCTTCTTATAAGCAACCATTTCCTCATCCTTCACCTGTAGTTGTCTACGGAGTTCTTCATTCTCTTCCAAGGCTACTTGGTACTTATATTTCCAGGCTACTTCAGTTTGTTGTGATTTCCTCAAAGCAACTTTTAACTTCTCCTCTTCAGACATGAAGATCATTGTGTGCTCTTCCTCTAAAGCCATGGGTTTCTGCTGAGAATAAGGCATCTTCAGCTGAATAGCTCTCTTTCGGACCCATTGGAGATAAGGCTCGAGAGAGATGCAATTAAGTTTCCCTAAGGCTTCCTTTCCTTTCTTGTGTACATGCCCCCAAGCTTTTAGAATTTCCCCCTTCAATTCCGATTCTCCTTTAAAGAAAATATTCTCCACATGGGCGCTGTTTGGTTTGTCATTCAAAGGATATCCAAGCTGACGGCGAGCGAGAACAGGGCTATAACTGATTCCTCCACTTGTACCTAGAAGAGGTACGTTACCAAAGCTTCCACAACTGTCAATGATTTTTATCCCATCGTAACTACGACTGTACCAATCAATGTCAGAGTGAGTAAGAGCCATAACCTTCTGAGACCACCAACCTTCCTTCCAAAAAGCATGATCTTTAGGTAAGTGAGAAATAAACCACTTATATAACAACGGGACACAACAGACAATCATTCCTTCTTTATGCAGATTTCTCAAGTGAACAGAATGATATGCGTCAGCTAGTAAAGTAGGCACAAGGTTTTTCTTCAAGAATATCTTGATGGCATTGAGATCCACAAAGCTATCAAAGCTTGGAAACAAGAAGATTCCATAAATGAGCAAGGCAAGAATAGCTTCGAATGTATCCATACTCAAGTGATCAACATAATATTGTGCCTTTCCGACCAAGAACTCTGCAGTCAAACCAAAGACTCCTCCTTTAGTAACCATATTTTTCTGTATATCTACCAATCCTAAATGCGTTGCTTTAGCAATTTCTTCTTCCTTAGGGTCCTTCTCCATGATTGGAAAAGGAGAGTCTTCAAGAATAGGTAAACCAATCAAGCAAGAATATTCCTCAAGTGTAGGTACCAGCTGATAATCGGGGAAAGTAAAACAATGATAGAGTGGATCATAAAACTGGAGGAGTGTGGAGAGAAGTCCCAGATCCATCTTTCTTTTTACCCTTAACAATGATAATAAGTTCTCGTACCTGCTCTTGAATCCTTCTATATTTGTTATCAAAGTGCTCAACCTTTCTATGTCAGCCAAGTTAGGACTTTTGTAAGTGTACTTCATGGTTTTCTTTTTTCCATTATCCATGATGATCCTATTATTTACAAACAAGAGATCTGAGTTCCATGAAACCTTTATGATATGATGTTCATGAATGCATGAATGCACAAACACAGGTAAGCACAGATACATATACACATGGATAAAAACAGCTAAAGGTTTTGGTTTGGAGAACATGAGTAAGGAGTTAAGGTCTACCCTCCCCAAAGGTATGTGCTAAGGTTTCCACAACTGCAGAACAAGGTTCTAAAAGAGTTCCCGGAGTCCTCGACCCATCTTTCGGATATTATCAATTTCCCAAATACTTGGTGGTCGATAATATTCTCAAGAGAGTCTCGTCCAAGTGTAGTATCGCGTATCAACTACTTTGGAATTACTTCCTTATAGTCATCGCACTACATCCTAAAAAAGCCATAGTGGGGGAAAAGGTAATCTAAAGGTCCTCAGTATCACGGGCTCCTACGTCGAAAGTAGCATTGTTTTCACGAATACTTGATCAACAATACTAACTCTCAGAAGGGCCTCTACTGAGTGGTGGTTTTCTCAAGTCAACTTGGTCGGGAATCAACTCCCTATAAGTCTCCTTGAATATACCACCGTCCTATCATAAGTGCGCTTAAACACGGGTATAGTGTTGTCTCACCATTCAAAGTCCCCAAGAACCAACAGAGCACATATGCACATATTTACAAGTATTCACAAATAAGCAAGTATTCAAACAAGATAGGCTAAACCCTCAAAACAAAAAGCAAGTCCCCAGTGAAGTCGCCATTTCTGTTGCGGTGAAAATTGGATATCAAGCTATTAATTAACTTGAATCTTTTTTCTTTTTACAACCGGACTTTATTTTTTCCAAAGGATAGGTCTAAAGAGAGAAAAACCTTGTTCGCAATGTAACGACAACGCTTAAGAGATTCGGGGATCGGGGGTTAGTTATATCTAGGGAAGGTATTAACACCCTAAATATCTGTAGTACTCTACAGGAACCCTTTGTTTGATTGATTGCTAAGTTTGTGAATTGTGCTATGGTTAAGGGATAAGATAAAAATAAATAAAGTCCTAAGTGATTTCCTAAGTTTGCTCACAAAGACGTCGCATCTTCTGCCTACGTATCCTGACTAGGATAGAATCAGAGCAATCGTAGTTCGCCTCACAAGGGAAAAGAACACTTGATGACGATCAAGGCTCAAAGGGGGAAACAAACATGACAATGTTTGTATGGAGTTTGACAAAACTCCCTATCTAAGTTGTATTAAAAAGGGGAAAGTAAGAAATTATGAAGATGATTCTTACACAGAGTTGACGAACTCTTTCCTAGGGTTCTAGTTGAAGAACGCTCCTAGTACAGGTGGGTTTCTTAGACTTAAAGCAAAGTCTAATGGTTTCTAAGCTAGGGTAAAAATGACTTAACAAAGTCAAGAGAGGGTGAATAAATTATCCATGACATTGAGGGTCAAGTGGATAGACCTTCCTTTGGAGGGAGAAAAGGGGAGGCGATTCGGACGAGAACTAACGAGTTTCGTCGCGTGGGGACAAAAGAAAATAAATGCTAAACAAGATAACAATCAATGTAAAGCATGTTCATGGTGACAACCAATTTAAACAATAAGAAAAGATGAGGATGAAACATGATGATAACAGTTAACAGATGAAAAAGACCGATACTGTGACGACAGTTCATACTTAATGAAAATTAACAGATGAAAATGGTAACCACCGAGAAATAAATCCTAGCATGTTAACTAACATGTATGGACATGGATTCAAACAAGTTTCAAGAAAAATATTGAAAGGAAACATTTAGAAATTCATCTGCAACTATACAAACGATCGCGAAAATGCGCACAACTTGCACATAATCAAAGTAAGTGATAAAATATGCAAACATAAAAAATAAAAACATGGCATGAATATAGACATAAATATGAACACAATAGAAAAAGAACGGACAAAAAACGAGTGAGATACGAATTTTTGAAGTTTTGGTAAAAAATCACAAAATTGTACAAAAGAGTTGCCCTCCTCAGGGGTCGAACTCAGGTACTAGGCATGAAAGGCGCATGGTATTACCACTGGGGTGGCTATACATCTATTTGTATAAGCCACCCCTTTAATTAATAAGGGTAAAATGTGCACCAGGCTGGGCAAAACAACACATAAAAGTAATTTACGTTTTCTAGCGTAACTTCCTAACCGTTTATCGAAACGACATAAAATTTATATGCATCTGGGGTAGAATTAAACAAGGAACATGATGGTGGTGGTAGCTTTTGAAAATTCTTACTGTAATGGAAAATTCGATGGCTGCTGCAAGTTGATGTTTTGGAATGCAAATTGAGATGTATGTCATGCTACAGCCAACTTTGAATAATGGGAATCATGTCCACACACCACATAAATACAAAGGAAAATGTTCATGAAACTGAGGGGACCTATATCAGGCTCTAGTAGCTTATATTGAGTAAGTTTAAACACCAAGAAAACCAGAGAAACTTCAAGTGCTCCCTTTGCCTTGAATCCTTTCTTCACTTTTAAGCAAAATGCAACTTTGATGCCAAATGAGGAAATAGGACTTTCCAATGATTTCTAACACTTTGAACAGTTGACAAACATCATATGTGAGGTGTTAGGATGATTGGAATGCCAAGAAAGTGGATGGAACAAGTTTTGGCAATTTTTGTGGCTTTTGGCTAAAGTAATGTGGTAAGGAAAGTGATTTTTTGATTTGTGAGGTTTTGGGGTGCTTCAATGGTTTAGACACCTTCTATACCATGTTTATGGAGTGTGTGGATGATTGTTGGGGTGTGGGAAAGTGTAGAACTGATTTTGGCAGCATATGTGTAAAACTGAATTTTTAAACTTTTTGTGAACTTTAGAGGTTTTCAAGCAAGGATTGAAACTAGCAAGAGTTGGGAATTTTTCTGGTGTTTAGCAGATTGTGAATGATGTAAATGAGGTGAAGGAAACCTCCTTTTATAGGCAAGTGAGTGAGGAACTTGCTTGGTGAGAATACTTCATCATGAAGTAAAGTTTGAGATTTTTTTGAGAAACCTCCTTTGGAAAGTTTACTTGGCTGATACCTTAGCCCAAAGGTCAAGCAAATTGATGGGTTTACTGATGCTAATATCAGGCTAGAGGTATGGGAAAGTGGCTGGTTCAGAAAAGCAACTTTACACCTCACGCTTGCTTTGCTTTTTGAAAACAAGTTGAAAATCCACTTGCAAGCAACTTGCTTCTTGGCTAATTCAGAGAACTTCTGCATAATCTCTTGCTCTTTCATGCTACACACATCTGATATGTCACACATAACAAGTTTAATCAAGAAAAATTGGCAGATTTAGTGAAGTAGGTCTCTTGGAAAATTTGGCCAATGTGGGACTTAACATGTGAAACCCTTAACTTTGAACACATGTAACTTTCTGCTCATAACTCCTCTTGAGATGTTCTAGTACAATTTAGAAAGCCTTCACATAGCTCTAAAATATTCATGTTTTCATGAGTTTCAATTTCTCAAAGTAACTTGGCCAAAAAGCCCTCCAAAGTTGCTAAAAATGAGCTTAAAAAGTGAAATTTTCCCAAGTCTTTTTCCCTTCTTGAAATGAATTTGACCATAACTCAAAATATATGGATTTTCTGATCATGGACCACTTAGGGACTTTTGTAGGACTTGTCAAGAGCTTCCAAATGAGCTTTGAACCAAATCAATTGGATGTGTGGTTAAGGAGTTATGGTTTATCCCTTTTCGAAACCCTAATTTCCCGATTTCTCGATTACTCCTTCATCCTTGATCCAATGGTCATGAAAATTGATATGCAAGTCCAATATGACATAAGGAACAACTTTGTTTCACAACTTGAAGTCCAATTCATAAAATTTGGAGAGTTGACTTTTCGGTCAACCGTACGACCGATCGGTGATTACCGAGTCGCCTGTTGACATTCTGGACCTCCTGAGACTTTGAAACTTCTTGGATGAACTTTAATAAGCTACATGAACTTCATAGACCTCAATACCACCATTACAACACCTTCCAACATCAAAGTCAAACCACAGTTGACTTTTACTAGTTAAAAAACCCTAATCGGGGCCTCCGGACTGCACTGTTCTTGATTCTGAAATGATTTCTTTCAAATTGGCTTCTTATTTGACATTATGTAATATCCTTGACCTTGTTTCCTATTTGAATGAGCCCAAAACATTGACTAATCACAAACCCTGAAGTTTTGATTTCGACTGTACGAAACCCTGATTCATCTGCAATTTGACAAAGACAGACTTGCACTGGATTAAGGTTAGACAGTTCATGAGTATGCTCCTAAAATGATAATGAGAATCTAAGGGATCAAAATTTGGGGTACAACACATATCATAGGTGCACCTCAAATCCAAAACACATCCAAAAATGTGCAGACAAACATCAAAGGCAAAGCAAACCACACAATGCTCAATCAGATGAACCAAACAAGAAACAAACCAAGGAGCAAGGAAACAAGTAAGCAAATGAACCAAGAGACAAAGTCAAAGGGTATACATCAAATCATGAGTGCACAAGAGGGATCACTTAAGTTTGACAGTTAAAGTCAAACTTCAAAGTGAATCAACCATCATCAACAACTACAATTGATGGATCACCAAAGCAAACATCAAAGATCCCAATGGAGTGAGGAAAAACCAAAAGAAATCACCTCATAATGGATCAAGATCATTTATTCACCAAAAAAAAAAACAAATAAATCCAAAATAAAAAACAAATAAAAAGGAAGAAAAACCTTAAAAAAGGAAAAGAGGAGATCAAGGCATGAGGAGAGACTCAAGGGCATCACCATGGGTCTAGGACCATCATAGGATCATATGAAAATTTCCTCAACATTTTTAAATGCCCAAAAATAATTTTAAACTAATTAAAATCAAGCAAATAAATCAAAAAAACATGAAAATACCCAAAACAGAAAAAAATCTAAGAAAATCACCATAGGTTCAAAACCATCATAGGATAATATAAAAATAATTTCATAATTTTAAATGGCTCAAAAGTATTTTTAAACCAATTAAAATCATGCAAAACAAATAAAAATAATGAAAAATAAAAAAATACAAAATAAAAAATGCACAAAAATATAAATCAGAAAGAGAAAATAAAAGAGAATTTTAGAAAATATTTTGGTATTTTTCTGATAAAAAATGAATTTATTATGAATTTCTGAAAATAAAATGAATTTAAAAACAAAATAGAAAAAGAAAATCAAACAGAAAAAACAAGATGCATTGGATCTGAGTTCATTAAATGACGTGTCAGATCCAAAGGCCACAAAGCATGCATCCACGGTGGATTTGAGTCAACCATATTATTTCCAAGCAAAAAGGTCAAAACACACAGGATTAAAACAAGTGGCATGATGGACGGTGAGATCATCATCTTCAACCTTCAGCCACTGAAAAAAACTAGAACAAGATTCAAACACGAATTTGAAAATTCAACAACAAAAGTCAACTACAACTAAAAACTAACTATACAAACAGCATCAGCATGTCAAGGGCTACATTTGATCAACAAATTTGAATCAAAATGGTTGAGAATTATACCTGTTGAAGCTCAACCTTGAAGCTCTTAAAATAGAGTTCCCTAGCTTGATTCAGGCCACGATTCTTCAAGTTCTTGATCTGGTTAGCTTCACTGAATGTTGGTGAAGCTAACTGAGTGGAGAATTTGAGTGTTTAAGGTGTGGAAATGGAAATTCAAAGTTCAAGCTTAAGAGTTCAAATGGGACCTTAGCAGAGTGGTTTTGGCTATCAAAAGCTTGTGAAAATGGGTGGAAATCACTCCCTATTTATAGGAGAAGCTATCTGAATCAAAATGGAGGATGAATGAGGCAATTTGGATGGAAATCCTGCACACCTGCAGCATGAGCAAAGTGTGACTTGCAATCTGTCAAAACTCACTCAAATCATGTGTTTCAAGGTGCTAATCACTTCAGGAAAGTTGGTTAAACATGTTTAAGTGAAATTCGTGCATTAATTTGGTGATTAGAAACCATTTCAATCAAATTTAAATATGACTTGGAGTGAAAATCCATCTTTGAAATTCAATTTTTGCAGCCATGGTTCTCACAAAGTAGAAGGCTTTTTGAGATGATTCTTCTTGCATTGGATAGAGGAAGATGCAAGCTTTGCAATATGAAAAGAAAGTATTGATTTTGCAGCTTGAGTTGAGAGATATGGTCTTTTAAAGTAGCCTCCATGAAAGAGGTGAAAATCATAAAACACTTAGAAAATTTTCAAGTCTTTTAGAGACCAAAAGGAGACCTATAATGTTTTGATGAAAACCAAGACCTTCCATGGGTTTTTAGCTCTTCCATGTTGAATCAAAGTTGTAGAGGACATCTTTAAGTTCATTATAGTAAAAGAATGGGATCCAAATGATAAAAATTGACCAATTTATGCCCTTTTGAAGTTGACTAAGAAGTCCTTCCAAAACTCAAAATGACCTATAATGTCTTGAAATGTTTGATGACCTTCCAAGCATAATTTGATCTCTCCTTGCAAAGATAAATTGTTAGGGATGATGAGAAGAGTTCATTAGAAAAAGAACCACCTCAAGATGTTGAAAATTGAAGGAGATATGCTCATTCGATCGTAGCATCCACAAATTTCTATATTAGGTCAAACACCTTGCACCAAACTTGAATCTCTTGATGATGTCTTGCACAATAAGCCATGATGAACCACATATGATATTGGAATGATGTTTCCTTGAACCACACTTGATGATGAGGGACTTCTAGGGTTGAGAATACCACAAAGTCATAGGGAACATCTTGCTTGAACTTGAAGAAACACAACCTTCTTGCTTGAGAAACAAACAATGATACCTTAATCCCCTGCCAAGAACAAATGCTATGCAAACATGAATATGATAATGCAAAGAAAAATAAGCCAAATTTTGGGGTGCTACAGGTACATTACCTACTATTGAACGTACGATAGCCTAAGCACAGGTAATAACCAAAATAAGCTTCTGCGATCTTAATATAATTCAGCTTCTTCTTTGACCAAATGATTCAAAGGGTAAATAAACATCCCCACGCTTCAAGGTTGTATGCCATGAGTGGGTCTTAGTTTCTTATTTAATCAAGTGTTCCACTTGAAAAGGGTAAAATAAACCTTCCCACACTTCAAGGTTGTATGCCATGAATGGGTCTCAGTTTCTTCTTTAATCAAGTTTTCCACTTGAAAAGGGTAAAATAAACCTCCCTACATTTCAAGGTCGTATGCCATGAACGGGTCTCAGTTTCTTCTTTTACTTGAAAAGGATAAAGTAAACCTCCCCACGCTTCAAGGTTGTATGCCATGAACGGGTCTCAGTTTCTTCCTGGAATGACGAGTACTTATGGGAAAGCCTCTTCACAGGGGATTGGAGTTCCACTGGAGATTTATGACATCAGCGGGAATCCATAACTTACTTGAGATTAGTAAATACCACCGGAGATATTCATAAGAGATGCAGGCCGGTTGGTTTGTAAAACATGTCTTCTCAAATAAAGAGAAGGATAAATTGTAATAATCTTCACCAAACTTCTCGGAGAGATGTCATTTGATGGAATTAACTTTTTGTAATGGGATCACTGAGGAGCATCATTGTTGTAGTTTGAAAGTTGTATTAAAGCAAATAAAATCTTTGTAGTAAGAATTCTCAAATAAAGAGAAACACTTGTAAAGTCTTCACCAAACTTCTCTGATGGATTTCCTGAGAGATGCCATTTGATGGAAGATAAGTTGGTGATCTTGATAAAATCATTGGGGATAGACAAACTATCTTGAGGAGACTTCCATTTGTCATCTAAATAGAAAACCTGAGAGCGAAACAAACTGCTTAAATAAAGAGTTACCACTTGTAGTTTGGGTTCAACTTGTTGATAAAGTGTCATCATACCGTTGGAGAGATATTCTCGTCTTCCATGGTGATCTTCAAACAAATTCTTCCTGGGGAATCAAAGTGCAAAATAAATGCACACTCAATCTAGGTTCGAAAGTCTAGAGAGATTCAAGATTGTGATTGTCAGGGGACAAAGTTTAATTCAGGAAGTAACTAAATAAAAACGGTCAAGCAAGACTCCATCCAATGAAGAATGAACTCTACCGAAGATTTATCTTTACCCAAAAATGGAAAATAAAACTAAAGCAACCATCTTCCGCGAGGATCAAACTCAGTGGGGAATTAAAAAGGATATGTTTTTTTCGCTTAGGACTGACGACTCTACTTGGAAGGAGAAGACCAAACCCAGTTACTTGGGGATAAACACGACCAAAGTGAACAAAATAAACAAACACAAAAATGAAAAATGCACATGTCATGTATCTACATGCTACGATTATGCTGACAAAACGACGAGAAGACGCAACCGGAGATGAAATAAACATCTCAACAAGGATACTCAGTCGATCTTCTCAGGCAGAAACATCATGGAGGATGGATGAAAATCACTCTTGGGACTATAATCCTGATTCAAAACTTTAAACTTTCCCGGGGGAATAGAATACTCCATTTGGAGATATAACATCCTGACTTCACTTGAAGAATTGTCAAGATAAATCTAGTTGCTTCATGGGGATTAATCTCATGGATATAATAAATATCCGTTTCACTGGAGAAGTTCTTACTAGTGGGGGATAAAATAAATATCCTCTTCAAAGGGAATCTTGCGTCAGAATCAGATTTTAAGATCTTTTGGGGATGAAATAAACATCTGTGAAGTAGGCTCAAAGTATCTCTTTTTTTTTTGTTTTTGCGAATGTCCGTTTAAAAACATTTATTTGCAAAGATAGAAAGAAATAATAAAGATTGCTTGAAGGCTCAATTTCATTTATTGAATGGTAATCAGCAAAAGGCATGACTCCATATATTGTTACAATGTTGGAAAATGATAATAATAATAATAATAATAGGAATAATTACATCGAAGGAAAAATAACCGCTATCTTCCTAAACAAACTTGAAATTTCCTATGTTCTATCTTATGATTTTGACTAATGAGTCTTGGATAGTAGTAATCTTTGGTAATCCCAATCTGGATTGTTTCCTTCAGGCATAGTACTTTTTTATTGTGTCTACATTCATCGGGTGAGTGATTTCTACTCCATCCATAGTTTCTAACATTAGAGCGCCTCCTGAGAAGACCTTCTTGACAACATACTGAAGCTAGCGGGATTATACCTGAGTGAATTGCACACTCAAAGATACAACAGAGTAGCCACCGAACTTTATTTAGTCCCAAAGGACAGGGAAAATATCGATAAAACCCAAGGGAAAGAAAAACGGGAAAGGGGGTCGGTTATTCCGAAGGAAGGTACTAACACCTTAAGCATCCGTCGTACCCGACGGGAACCATTTTGCTTACTTCTAGGCTTGGATGGGTTATCTATCTAAAGGCTTCTAGCTAAAAAAAGGAAGGAAAGAAAAGAAGGAAAAAGAAAGAAAGGAAAGTGCTCGAGGAGGATTAGGGCCATCGTGCCTACGTACCCTCATAGTGCAATAAGGAAGTCAGAGCTCCGTAGTTCAAGGAACCAAGGACAAGAAAGAAGAGGATCTGGACGAACCAGAGAGACAGAAGAATGGAAGAAGACGGAGGAAGGTGGCTCGCCAAGACTTCGCAATCTTGTGCCTACGTATCCTCATAGTGCAATGAGGAAATCAGAGCCTACGTAGTTCGGGGAACTACTGCTGGAAAAGAAAAAGGAAAGAGACGACGTCAAAGCCAAAAAGCAAAAGAGAAATCAAGACCCAACTGTGAAATACAAAAGGAATGGTGTCAAAACCAAGACAACTCTGCTGAGAAACAGAGAAGTGAAGAAAGAACTCTGTCGGGGAATGCAGAAGAAAAGAGATGACTCTACAGAGGATAAAACAAGAAAATGGCGACGGAGCCGGGGAAAAAAGGAGTAAAGGACAAGAATAAAAATAAAGGCAAGATCCACAGGGGACTCAGTGCATTAACTGGTAAGCAGTGATTAACCAAAGAAAGAGAAGAGTAAAACTTTATGGGAAGAGCAAAAGGTTGGTATCAATAGACGGACTGCGACGGACCAAGAAAAAGAGAGTATCGAACCAAAGAAAGGTGTTTGACTTTGAGGATAAATCGGTATATTAACTGATAAACAGTGGTTAACTGGAAAGACAAAGGAACTGGTTTTAACCAATAAATGATGATCAACCAAGAGACGGGTGTGGAACCAAGCAGAGGTTGTGACCCAAAGAACGGGTGTAGAACCAAGCGAAGGTTGTGACCCAAAGAACGACACATTGACTAAACAAATAGCATTTGGCCAGAGAAAAGGGTATTTGAACCGAATAAAGATTACTAACCTAAGGCTGATAGTATTTGAACCAAAGAAAGGTTGCTAACTGCGGGGGTTCGGTGTTTAACAGACGAACTGTGATTAACCAAAAGGAATGAGTGATTAAGCAAAAGAAGGTGATTAACTCCGAAGAAACTCAGTATCTTAACAGACGGACTATGGTTAACTAAAGAAAAGGTTGGTTGGTTCAAACAGGAAGACTGTGATAGACCAAAAGGCGGGTGATTAACCAAGAGAAGGTGATTAACCCAAAGAAAAAGCTGGTTTTAACGTGCAGACCGTGATCAACCAAAGATCGGGTGATTAGCCGGGAGAAGGAGATTAACCCAAAGAAAAGCTCAGTATTAACAGATAGACTGTGATTAACTGGAGAAAAGAGGATTTTATGCTTGACTGTTAAACAATGATGACCCAAACAAGAAGAAGAAACAACCAAGAGAAGGTTGCAAACTCGGGTGGGGAATAGGTTAGAACAGGAAGACTGCGTAAACTAGAGAAGAAAGATTGACGTAGCTGAGGAAGAAGGGAATTAGGTTTAAACTGAAGGATAGTTGATCAACCAAGAAAAAGAGTGATTACAAATCTCTAGGGAAACAAATAATGGTGATTGGCCGAGAGAGAAAAGAGTGTTGGCTTGAAAGGAAGAGGCTACTTCCAAAGAGGAGATAAGGATGCAAGTGATCAAGGATCGAATCGATTAGAGAAAGCAGGGATACCACATTAAGGAGATAGAGGTGAATATTCCAGGCACAGGGTCATTTGCCCCTACCCAAAATAGTCAGAATGAGTGTAGGAATTCTCCATTCTCATTCCTTCCCTAACACCAAAGTGTGGTGCAAGAAACGAACAGACAACACAACGGTGCCAAGCTTGTATAGTGCTCCAATACGTTGTGAATCTTCAACTCCACGAGGGAAAGGAAAGGACAAAGATCTAGGAGATCTAAAGGATATGAAAGAGAGAAGGATCAATTAATCAAACGAAGTTTCGATTTATCAATCTAAAGGGGAATATGCTAATAATTTTCCAAAGGGATGAAAAACCATTAAAGCAAAAGGGTGATTTATTGATTACTCAAGATTAAGTTCATTCCCATGAGGAAAAAACTCAATGCAAAGATGAATAGAAGTGTAAAACAGTACCAAATGCAATTAGTATGCACCACAAATCATGTAGCATGGGATCAAATAATGTGCAAGAAAGATCATGATCATACAATGTCAAAGATGCAAATAATCGAGAATCGAAAAATTGCACATTGAAAGTTTGCATACATGCTTAATACAAAAGATAAATAGCTCATAAAGCATCGACAAATATCAAGCATATCAAGCCATGGAAGTCATATGAGGAAAGGATAGCAGACAAGCTTGAAAATAGGCAAAAATAGCATTATGCCACTGAAGTAATCGGTTACTCTATATCAGGTAAGCGATTACTTGCTCAAAATTGCAAAAACAAGTGAAAATTGCATAGAGTAACCGGTTACTATGTTTTGCCTAGAAAATGAGTAACCGGTTACCACTGTGACAGTTGCAAAAACAGCTTTTTGAAAATTCACTTTTTACAACCAAAAGATTTCCCCAATCATCCACATGCTATGCTTGACATTTGTGCATGAAAAATGAAGTCAAAAGCACTTAAACATCAATTAATCATCAATGGAAAGCATTAAAGATAGAGAGCAAAGATCAAGAAATCACATGATCAAGCAAAACCGAAAAACGATCGAACTACATCGTAAACGCGCGAAAGTGATCGAAATAGTAAATCAAGTGTGAAATACCAACCTACAAGGCGGAGGATTACCTTGGATGTTGTTGCTATTGATATGTGATGTGAATTAAGCAAAGAAACTCAGAGAAATCCAAGCCTGAGATCCAATCGTAGCGAAACGGATAAAAACACAAGAAACGCTCCGAATATCGATTTGCATTGAAGAAGCTTAAGATGATTACTTGAATTGGAGAAGAATCAACCGTAAATCCAAAAATCCAAGTAATATTATGGTGGAATGAGATTTAGCTCAAGAGAATAACAATTTCGATGTGAAGATTGTTACACTCCAATGGTGGAAGTTGAGCTTTTGTGAGGGTTTTTGAGAGAGGATGAAGATGAAGGTGCAAATGTTGTAGAAAATTCAGAGAAAATGTGAGAGAATTGACAGTGATCAATGGAGAATTGGAAATTGAGAAAAATGATTGCACTTTGAAAAATGATGGAACCCCTCTGGAAATGGTGGTGATTTGCTTATATAGAGTTTTGCTTCGGAGTTGCTAGGTTCGGAGTGAGCATTGGATGTAGCCTTGGAACTAGCTTTGGAGTTAGTTAGGCTCAACTCACTGAGTTGGAGGTTAACTCAGTTAGTTAGGTAGTTGACTCGGTAACCATCCCAATGCAAGCTGAAAATCTAATGGTTCACATGCTTGAAAACAAAGGTGTATGGTGGTCTTGATTGGAAATGATGTATTGGAGCAAATACCTTGAAGTGTTTAGAAAGGTCTTGAATTATCTAGAGATATCTAAAATGTTTCACACAATGCTAGAACCTCATAGACCTCAAAATGTAGAGAGAAAAGTGGTTGTCCCAAAAAATGCAGCAAAATCTGCATTTTTGCACTGGGTAACGGGTTACTTGGTTTTGCCTAGAAAATGAGTAACCGGTTACTTCAGGAAAAATTTGCATATTTGCTTGAAAAATAGTGGTGTGGCAGCAGTTCTGATTTCCGGCCTTTTGCGCTGATGAATAGGCATAGGAACCTTCATTTTGTGCTTGTTTTTGATGATGTGATATTTTTGAGAGGATGTGATTAATCGGGCTTGTAAAACCTGAATATTCCTGCAACAAAAATCACAGAGAAAAAGTGCGAATGCGTATGCTAATGATGGGAATGCACATGTTTATGCAAAAGGCAAGAAGGAGGTCAAATTTCGGGTTACGACAGCTGCCCCTATTTAATCTTCTTGGACCTAAATGTTCAAATTACGCTAGCTCTTTGATTATTCAAGGTGGAAGTGAAGGTGAGAAAATACTTAGAAGGGGGGGTTGAATAAGTATGAAGATAAAACCTAGAAATAAAAACTCAAGTATTTTTATCCTGGTTCGTTGAACTCAACTACTCCAGTCCACCCTTCCTAGAGTGCTTTGCCTTTCTCAATCAAGGACTTAATCCACTATTTAATCAACTAATTACAATAGTAAGCACTAAGAACAACTGTTCAAAGTCTTCTCAAGAACTACTGATCCTAACTGGATCTTCTTAAGGTTTTCTTACAATCAAATGTAATAACAAATACAAGTGTTTAAAATGCTTCTAATAAAGCTTTATCACAACTGTGATTTTTCACTTAATATTAAGAACAAAGAAATTAATTCTAGAAAGAATGTGAGTTGTATGAGAGCTTTGAGTAATGAATTCTTTTCAGGTAAAACGTCAACTGAAGAAGATGGTTGAAGACTTGCTTTTATAGGCACATTGATCCAAGAGTATTTCACGTTGAGAAGAGTGTACCAAAAGGTCTGAGCCTTTTTGTCTTCACATCAAGTGACCTTTCCTAGAAGAAGAAAGCACAGAGAAATCCTTTTTGTCTGTGTTCTTGTGTCTAGCATAAATAAGGAAAGAGTCGTTTGGATATTCCAACGGACATAATCTTTGAATTCTTCTTCATCAATTTTCAGCAAGAATCATCAGAGTCTAAATTGATCAGATCCTTCTGATGTTGATCAGAGTTTTGCTGAATCAGAGTCTTTGCAGCAAGTGTGCTTTTAGCGTGTATTAGTTCAGAGCATATTTGAGTCAGATCCTCAGTACTGGCAGCTTTAGTACTCTCAGAATCTTCTATAGTAACTATGCTTGAAAGCTCTTCATACAAAATTCTTCTTTGGTTCAGATGCTTCTGACTTGCTTCAGATTCTTCTGGAGCTTCTGCTTCAGATCCTTCTGGAGGCTACGCTCAGGATCTTTTGATGGCAGCGTTCAGAATCTTCTAATGGATGCATCTGACGCTTCAGAGCCTAGCATATTTCTTATGTTCAGTTCTGATTTGCTTCTGGACTGATAATTACTTTAATATTTGCAGTAAACACTCTTAAGCAAATTTTAGAGTATATAATTCTTAATTACAAAATTTCATAATAGTTATCATCAAAACATAGAGATATTATTAAGAACCAATCTGCGTTCTAACAATCTCCCCCTTTTTGATGATGACAAAAACATCAGAAATTTTGTTTAATTGAAAATAGAATAATTATAACTCCCCCTGAGATGATGAATCTTCCCCTGAATTAAATATAAATAAGGAATAGAAACTTCCCTTTTGTCTTGAGTATTTTTCAGAGTTAGAGCTTGATTGTTCTTAACCATTTGAGAGTCAGAGTGTCTTGCATATTTCAGAGTCAGAGTGTGATAATTTTCAAATGATCTGAGAGTCTCAGAGTTTCTTTTACAGAGTATACTTATCAAATGTTCTGAAATACTCAGATTTTATGTTAGATAAAATTGATATGTCTGAAGTTTCATTCTGGTGAAGTTTAATTAAACAGTTCAGATCTACTTTCTCCCCCTTTTTTGTCATAAGTAAAAAGTAAAAAAATACTTTGAAAAAACAAAGAAAAGGAAACAGTAAACGAGATAAATCATGTGGAGAAAACTTAGAAACATTCATTCATTCTTTCAGAGCAAAAGTACACACATCAGAAAATATTCAAGTACATATGCAAACATTAGATGCAAACATCAGAAGAAAAAAAATAAATAAACTAAGATTGTTTTGACAAAAGCATCTTCAATAGATCCGTGATCTCAAAAGAAGATTATTCTTGTTTTGACATCCACTTAGCCATGGTTTCATTCTTCTGATCCTGTTTGGACATCCATTGAGCCATGTCTTCAGACTTCTTGTCTTGCTTAGCCATCCATGACTTGATTTCTGATTGACCAGCTTCCAGAACTGCAATCTTATCTTCAAGATCTGGATACTCTTTCTTGATCTCAGATGAAGAAGGTGGAACGGTTTCTGAAGCTTGAACAAAGTCAATTTCCATAGGGGCTTTGGAGTTAGGAGCAGTAGAGCCAGAAGGATGTTCTATCAGAGTCATAGCCAGAGGGTTGTCTTCAGATGCAGATTCAGTATTCTCTTCTGATGATGAAGGAGCATCTGTAAGAAGCAATGGTCCAGATCTCTTAACAGTCCAGAACAGACTTCTAGCTGTTTCAGCAAATCTGAGCTTCGCATCATCAGAACATACGTTCTTCAGATTTGATGCTACAGTGTTGAATCTCTTTATGAAGCCATTCCAAATGGCATCAGATTCTTTTGCATCCATTGTTGATGAACATTTCCTCTGTACAGAACCTAAATACATATGTATTTCTTGCAAAAAACTTGTAAATAAATGATCAACATTCAGTCTAGGTCTTGGGTGTAACAGAGTTTCCAAGGTTATTGGCTTGGGTTGGGGAGTAGGTGGAAAGATAGATTTATGAATGGTGATCAGAGGAGGAGGGTAGTAGGGTATGAATGGAATTTCAGATGATTTGTCAGGTTTTGATCTGGTTAAAGCATTCATCAGATTTGGTTTTGCTTTTGTTGGATAGGAAACCACATCAAATGGTTTATTAGAGTAAGGTTTGAAAGCAGATTTAACAGGTTTATCAGATTTAGCAGATATAGCAGGGTATAGTTTTGGATCTGATGAAGGTACTGCTAACATTGTTTTAATATATGTTTGAAGCACAGATGGTAGAATGATGGTAAGTTTAGGTTTGAGAGGAGTGATAGTGTCAGATGGTTCAATTCTGGTGTAGAAAATTTTCAAGGTGAAACCATAGGGAAGTTTGTTAGAAGAATGTAGTTTGCATGAAGCAGAGGGTACATTCTCAGATGTTCTTGGCTTGGATGTAGGGGTAGGATTGGGAATGGTAATTTCAAAAGATGGTTTAGGTGTTGGAATAGGATTTGGAATAATAACTTCAGAAGAAACAGGTGGTTCTGGTTGGTTTACTTCAGAATTTCTGTGAGAGGGAGATACCAGAAAGTCTGGGTGTATATCATATTCTGATGAGTTGGATGATGTGGTTCGAGTGTAAGAGGTAGAGGACACTTCAAAAACAGTTTTGAGAGGTGTAATGTTTAGAACCTCTGTCTCAGGAATATGGGTTTCAGATGGGTTGGTTGATTCTGATGGATTTTCAGAAGGTTTTGATGGGGGTTCGGATGTAGGTGGTTCTGATGTAGGTGGATCAGATGTAACTTTTGCAGATCCAATAGGTTCAGATGTGTTTGATGGTGGTTTTTCTGGTTGTGGTTGTTTTTCTTGTTGTTGGGGTTGTTGTTCAGATTGTTTTTGTTGTTGATGTTCAGATTGTTTTTCTTGTTGTTGTTCAGATTGTTTTTGTTGTTGATGTTCAGATTGTTTTTCTTGTTGTTGTTCAGATTGTTTTTTTGGTTGTTGTGGTTGTTGTGATACAGATTGTTTTGTAGGTTTTTCTGTTTGAGGTTGTTTTTCTGATTGTTGTTGTTGTGATACATATTGTTTTGTTGGTTTTTCTGGTTGTGGAGTCTGATTTGGTGGTTTTGTTGTTGTTGGTGTTGGTGCAGATGATTGTGTAGTAGAAGGTTTTACAGGTGAGATGGAAACAGGATTAGATGATTTTTGTGGGGATGGAACAGATATATGAGGTGGAGCAGGAACAAATTGTTTTTGAGTAGAAGGTGGTTTTGGAATAGACTTAAATGTTGAATCATTTAAAACAGTATTATTGAAAGAAGATACATAAGATTTGGTACCTTAATCTTGATACATTTTGTAGGAACAGAAGGAGCGTCTCTAGATGCTTTCCTCTTGATCAGCTTCTGAGGCTTGTCAGCAATTTTGGGCTTCTTCTGAACAGGCACTTATTCTGCTTCTGATTGACTTCTTTTTCTTGTGATCTCATCTCCTCCATCAGGCATTAGTTCCCTTGCTCTTTTCAGAATATCTGCAGGGATTGGGATTCCATCTGCCTTGCATGAATCCATGTACCTTACAATTATTTCCCTTGGTTCTTCAGCACAGAACAGAGGGTAGTCTTCTACTGGGATTCTCTTCTTACTGAGTTCAGAAATATTCAGCTTCTTGGGTGCTGATGTGAGTTCTTCTACAATTTTAAGTCTTTGAAGACTTTTGGCATTCAGAGGCTTCACAATAATAGACTCAAGTTCCTCCTTGACTCCAGCAGCATACAAAGCAGTTACCAATCCATTTTCTGTCAGAATATCTGAAATTAACCTTCCAAAGGGGATCCATGTTCTGATCTTCTGACCCTTGTCTTTCACAGATTCTCTGGAGGCATTTATATGATTCCATAAGTGCATGAACAGAATGTAGGGAAGATCTACCTTAGTGCTCTGACTCAAGCAGTACATAAAGTAGAGCTGTTCATTGTTCACGTAATCTGGAGAGTTTGTAGATTTTCTGTGATGAATGCATCCCATGAAAATCTTTGCCCAGATCTTGTAGTCAGGCTTCATATCTTTAAACTTATTAGAGGCCTGTCCAGCAGTCATGACTTCCTCATATACTTCTTCCATATCTACACGCCCAGCTGGCAGATGAGATACTCCATCAGTCTCCTCATATCCAATGAGTTTCCTGATCAGATATTCTGTAATGATTATCTCTTTACCCAGAACAGAAGACAAGATAAACTTAGGGTATACAGCAACATGTATCCAGAACTCTTTCACCAGATGGGGGTAAACTGGTCCAAAAAGTCTGTCAAAGTATTTTACCCATCCTTGAGCATCAATTATTGAACGAAACTCAAATCCATTTTCAGCCAGTGAATCAAATTCCACCATAGATTCACAGAGAACTTCCAATTTGTTAACAGGTGTTAACAAAGTCCTTTTTGGTGTCGTATATGGAGTCACACCCATATTTACAGAAGTAACTGCAGCCATGGTTGATTGAAACTGTGCAACAGTGGAGCATGAAGTTGCCATTGAAGATGAGTTTGTCAAAGTTTTAGGGTTTTTGTGAAGATAGAAAAGAAGACAGAAATGCATAAAAGTTCTTGAGATGTGAAAAGTGTGAAAGTGGTGAGAAATGTGATATTTATAGTAAACACTTAGGCATACAAACAGACAGATAATGGCACGTTCACACATAGCAATTGTTGCACCCCAAAATTTGCTCAACCTTTTCTTACCTGGTTTATATTTCATTGCATTGTCATTTGCATTGTTACATCATGTACATAGTTCAATCATTGGCATATCATAGCATAGAATGCATCCAACAGAGGATCAAGTGTGATTCTTATCAAAAGAGCCTAGCAAGAGGTCTTATCCAAGTATGAGAAGTCATCCAGGCCATCAAGAAGTGATTTGAAGTCTTGAGAAATTTGAGTGCCTACATGTGGGTTTTGCTTCTATCTTGAGGAATATTGAGAATCATCAGTGGGATGTGAAACATGGAATGTGAATTTGAGATGTGTATGGATCTCATGGAATGCCTATAGGGCCCTATTGAAGCTGAGACAAGTCATTGATTCAAGTACAAGAGCCACAGTTTAGGTGCAGTCAACTAGGGTTTCATCTGGGTCAATCCTAGGTCAATTGAGTAATTGAAGAGCATCAAAGCCTACTTTGAGGTCATGGGGTTCATGGAATGGTATGTTGATACATGTGTGGTGTTTTGCCAAGGTTAACAAAGAAGAATCAAGGATGTGTGAAGTTGCTAAATTAGGGTTTCAGTGTAAAATCCCCTATTTAATGCCTAACTTCAAAGCCACATAAGTCAAAATACAAGTTTCAAGTGGATCTTTGCCCAACATGAAACTTGTAGAGCATCTCAATACCCTTAATTTGAGTACTAGAAGTCCTCAAGGGGAGTTATAGAACTCAAGTTATGGTCCAAACAAGTTACAAGTCATCAGATGACTATGAAATTTATCTGTGAAAGTCACTTGACTTCCAAGCAACCTTTACCCTTCAAGGAGTTTTCAAATGGACTTTTGGTGATCATGAAAGTTGTTCCTCTTGATCTTAGCTTTCCAAAAAGGTATAGAACACCTCATTCTGATTTGTGGAGCTCAAGTTATGATCTTTGCAAGCCAGAGGTATTTTGGGAAAGTGAGATTATAGGTCATTTGGATTATAGGTCCATAACTCCAACTTGCAAGCTTCAAATGGAAAATTGTTCAACATGGAACTTGTTCAAAATGATGTTTTGAGTGCAACCAAGTGGTCATGAGAGCTTGGATTGGCTTGGAACACAAAATCATTTGAAATGGCTTTGAAAGGAGAAAAATGCACATTAAAAGGCCAAAAATTGGCATTTCTTGATTTAGGGTCAAATAAGGTCATGTTATATATCATTTTGATCAAAAATAACACTTTAAGAGTGATGGCAATAGCACATTTGGCATTTGGGGTCAATTTCACATGGTTCCATTTTGTAACTTAAGATGGAAGTAACATATCCAATCCACTCCGTAAGATCAGAAACAAGGAAGATACACATCCCATTCAATTCTAAATGTCCTGAGATGAGAAATTCAAGTGAAATGGAGAGCTGTAACAGAGCAATTCGCAGAAGTGGCATATGAGATTTTCAAGTTGCAAGAGAATTTCAATTTCTCATTTGGTGTGTTCCAGAACTTTCTGGAGTGTTCTAACAGTTTCTATATAACATATACAATGCATTCAGATGGTTTTTTGGGCAAGCATTAAAGAGAATCAAGAGAGAGCAACTGAAATTTTCACATTGCATATCAGAATCGTGTTTTGGAATTGAAGAGGATTCAAAGCAAATTGATCATTGGAGTAGCTTCAGAGTGATTGCTTGAGTGAATCTGGAAGAGATTGAAGCTTGATTAGTGCGAAATCCTCATTTGTTCATCCATCTACACCAGGTATGCATCTTTCAAGTTTCAGCATAATTCATAGGATCTTGATTAGGATTTGATAGAGGGATAGCTTAGTGATGATGCTAGGAAGGTTTCTGGTACAAAAGTTTGAGGTTTAGTGACAAAACTAGGTGCACCAAGATTTCTGTTGAGAGGCATATCTGTGAATTCTTGAGGTTTTAATGGTGATTGGATAGGTAGAATTGAAGCCTGAGGAGAGTAGATGAGAATAGGATCATTATTGGCAAGAATCGTGACATTTGAAGTTGGACACCATTTCTGAATATTGGCTCGTGCGTTGATTTAGAGGAAGAATCAATGAAATTGGAGATCATATTCGTGCTCAGGGGTTGATTTTGAGTAGGAATGAATGTTAAGTCTTGTTGTTTTATACACTTGTGTGATGACATCACCGGAGATGACGGTGGCGCAAAACTCAGGCCACCGTCCCAAACCTTCCCTCTCACTTTCAAATATTTGAGGAAGACGATGCCACAACCATTGGATTGAGTTTGACTCTTGACTAGGGATAGATCCAAAGGCCATGATTAGTTGTTAGCTTCTGAAGATAAATTGAAACCATACTAAAACTATGTGTTTCATTTATTTTTTGGTTGGGCTTAAGTGACCAATTTGCTATCAACACTCCCCTTTAGGCCCACAAGCGAAGTTGAACGTAGAAACCTTACTATTTGACACACACATTTTTCCATTTCCTTTGATTTTCTCTGATTTCTTTTTATTGCGTTGGGCTTAATTCTTAGTTTGCTACGCACACCCCCATTTTGGGCCCAACCAGGTTTATAACTTGGTTCACTTGCTATTCAACACGCAGCTTTATCATTTTTGTATTATTTTCTTATATTTTCTTCATTGCATATAGGTTAGAAAATAAATCACCATAAATAGAAAAATTAAGCAATTTAGGTGAGAGTTTTTCCCCTGGACTCTATAGAGAGTGTAGAATTTTATAGGATTAAAATTTTACTAATTCATGCATTTTATTATTTTAATTGCATTTTTGGATTTTTATTGGTTTTGATTTCATTTTGTTTGGTGCTTGTTTTTGCTGATTTTAGTATGAGTGATTGGTGAGGATTTTTTAGGTGATTCTTTCTGGATTATTTAGATTAGAGAAGCATGTACCCTTAGTATTTTTCTCATAATTTTGTGAGATAACTATAGGCTGTTTTGAACACTAAACTTTAAGTGGTGTAGATTTAGGGTTTTAAGATAGTACCCTTAGGTTTAGGGCATAGTTTTAGGATTTAATGATTGGTTAACCCCCTAGTTTTTATATGGAGTGATTCTTAAGAGGTTTAGGAACCCTTATAATTTTTTATAGTATTTTACAATCATTTTTGGTATTTTAATTAGAATTAGTTTTAGGACTAACTTCTGGGTGTTTCTAATGAACTAACTTGACTAGTTTAACCCAATAGTTCCCATTAGACTTAAGTGGTGGTGCCTTTGCTTTTGGATGAACATGAAGACAACTTGAAGATGCTTTGGAGAGCTTGAAAGAGCATGGACATGAAGAATTTCTCATCTTGTGGATGCTTGTCAGGAGCTTAGGGAAACTAGGGTTTTAGGAAGAGCATTAGATTAGTTTTGCTTGTTTCTTCAAACATGGAGTATATTGTTCATCTCCATTCAATCCAATGACATAAAGTCCTCTTAAAGAAGTAACATCTCTCCTTTGGAGGGATGAATGGCATGCTTTAAGAGTAGAACATTGAGGATGCCATTCTCTTATAATGTTAAGTTCTTAGTGGCTTCCTTTGGTTGTCATTAAGTTACTTAACATTTCAACCTGATCTTGTTAATTGATTCTCCTTTGGAGGTTTCTTGTTGAAGCTTGTTGAGAATGAAGTTTGTGCTTGTTGAAGCTAGAAGCTTGTTGAAGCTAGGAGTGTTACTTGTTGAAGCCAGTTGCTTGTTGAAGTTGTTTGCTTGTTGAAGCTGCTTGCTTGATGAAGTTGTTTGCTGGTTGAAGCTAGGTGTTTGTTAAAGCTTGTTGAAGTATGTTGAGTGTGAAGATATAAGCTTGTTGAAGTTTGTTTATTGAAGCTATTCATGAAGATGAAGGTTGTTACTGTCAACTTTTTGCTGTTTAACCAACTGTTGCTGTCAGAGCTGCTGCTTGTGCTGTCAACTGTGGCAGTTTGATGCTGCTGCTTGGGCTGCCTCCTCTGTTTTATTTTGGTTTTTCTGTATTGTTTGTTGGCTTGTACAGCTTGCCCCCTTAAGGTTTGAAGTGAATGTTGATTCACTTTGCCTGTTGTTTTCCCAGGTTCGAGGTAGAGCAGGACTCCCTTGCCTCGCTTGTATTGCTGCATTGCATGCATTTTACTGTATTTGCTTGCTTTCTTTCTGTTTATCCCCTAGGATCTCTGATTTTCTCTGTGCAGGAGGGAATTATGACAGACATTAGGATTCTTATCCATGCATGACAACATTAGGTTAGTTTTTATTCCCTTTTCAACCCTAGGCCTTTTAGAGCTTCTTTCTCTTCTTATCTCAAAACAACTCAAAAATACAGTAATAAGGTTAATCGATGTCGTACGTTACGAGCCTTAAGCTATTTGAGAAAGGGTTGCTAGAGAGCTTCTTTCCAGTAGTCTGGCTGCTTAGTGTGGCACCCTTTGGGTGACACGCGACGTAGTCACTCTCAAATCATAGTCTCTAGTGCGTCAGAGATTGCAAACAAACTAAAAAAACACTTCTTTCGTAAAAGATTCAAAACAAACATCAAAGTGTCATTTTTGTCCGCTTGGACTCTTAATCAAGAAAAACCCTTTCATAAGGTAATAAAAAACAGTCAGACAAGCTTGTGTCTTCCGTAGCCCGAACTACGTTTGCTCTGATCTTTCATGCTGTATGAAAGTACGTAGGCATAGGATGCCGTATCCTAGCGAGCAACCTTTCCACCTTCATCCGTAGTTAGCCGAACTACGTAGACTCTGACTTTCCCATTGCACGAGGGAATACGTAGGCATAGAGCGGCGAAGCTCTATCGAGTCTCTTTTCTCTTTTCTTTCTTTTTGTCCCTTGACCTTTAGTGTAGATAGAGTAACAATCCGTACAAGAAAACAAGCGTGGATCCCGTCGAGTACGACGGACGTGAGGGGTGCTAATACCTTCCCCTTGCTTAATCGACTCCCAAATCCAGGGGTTTGGTTGCGATGACCATTCCTTTCCCGTTTTGCGTTAGGTTTACTCTGAGCGTTTCCTTTCCCTCCGTTGGGATAAATAATGCACGGTGGCGACTCTTCTGTCATAGCCGGCGCCGATTTTTGCAGTAGCGACAACAATTAATGAAAAAGAATAAAAATCATTTCAAGCATTAATTGATTCTGACAAATTGGGGGGAAAATCAAGATTTTCACTATTCAAACTTCACCTCAAATGTCTCTTCAGTAGTGTACACGCCATCTTTGCAGATTTAGAGTGACACGTGTTTGCTTGCATGTGCTTCTGAATTATCTTGAGAAATGAAACGTTAACCAACGTTCAGATCCTCTGAGTATTGTTAGTTCAGATTTTCACAAATAAAGTAACTTAAGGAAATGAATAAATAATCAGATGAAATACTTTAGAGCATTAAACATTTTTGCATCTGTAAAATTTGCTTCTGACAAAAATTATTCTGGACACAAATCTATACCAATATTTTTCAGAATAAATTTGAATCTATCTTCAACAAGGGGTTTTGTGAAAATATCTGCCCATTGATGATCTGTATCAACAAAGGCTAAATTTATAATTCCCTTATGAACATAGTCTTTGATGAAATGATGCTTAATTTCTATATGTTTTGCCTTAGAGTGTAAAATGGGGTTTTTAGACAAACATATAACAGAAGTGTTATCACAGAATATAGAAATGTTACTTTCAAATATCTGATGGTCTTCTAGCTGACTTTTCATCCAGAGCATCTGCGTGCTACATCCAGCAGCAGCAATATATTCTGCCTCTGTAGTTGATAGTGCAATTGTGGGTTGCTTCTTGCTGTACCAAGAGATTAGATTTCTTCCTAGAAATTGACAACTTCCAGAAGTACTTTTTCTTTCCACTCTGTCTCCAGCGTAGTCAGCATCACAGAATCCAACTAATTTGAAATCATCAGATTTTCTGTAACACAAACCCACATTAGAAGTACCTTTCAGATACCTTAGAATCCTCTTAACAACTGTTAAGTGCGATTCTCTAGGATCTGATTGGAATCTAGCACACAAGCATACACTAAACAAAATGTCAGGTCTAGAAGCAGTTAAGTAAATAAGAGATCCTATCATACCTCTGTAGAGTTTATGATCTACTTTCTTACTTACCTCTTCCTTGCCTAGTGAACTAGTTGGATGCATGGGAGTCTTTGCCAGCTTACTATCAGTCATGTTAAATTTCTTCAAAAGTTCTTTAACATATTTGGTCTGATGTATGTAAGTGCATTATGGAGTTTGGTTGACTTGTATTCCCAGAAAGAATCTCAATTCTCCCATCATGCTCATTTCAAATTCTGCCTGCATACATTGAGCAAACTCCTTTCCCAGCATAGTATTGGTAGATCCAAATATGATATCATCCACATATATTTGACAAATTAGAAGATCTTTCTTAAATGATTTACAAAAGAGTGTTGTGTCCACTTTGCCTTTGATGAAATCTTTCTCCAGAAGAAAATTGCTTAATCTCTCATACCAAGCTCTGGGAGCTTGTTTTAAACCATACAAAGATTTCTTTAGTTTGAAAACATGATCTGGAAATTTTTCACTCTCAAAACCAGGAGGCTGGTGGACATAAACTTCTTCTCTACAATACCATTTAGAAAGGCACTTTTAACATCCATCTGATACAGAGTGATGTTATTTTGTGCAGCAAATGAAATAAGAAGGCGTATAGATTCTAACCTTGCCACTGGAGCATAAGTTTTAGTATAATCAATACCTTCTTGTTGACTGTACCCTTGAGCAACAAGCCTTGCCTTATTTCTTTCAACTTCTCCTTTCTCATTAAGCTTATTTCTGAAGACCCATTTAGTTCCAATTATATTGAATCCTTTTGGTCTTTGAACTAAATACCACACATCATTTCTGGTGAATTGATTTAGCTCTTCTTGCATGGCAATAATCCAATCATTGTCTTGCAAAGCTTCATCTACAGAAGTTGGTTCAATTACTGACACCAGTCCAAATAATGATGCTTCAGATGATCTGAGAAAGGATCTTGTTCTGATAGGGTCATCCTTCTTTCCAATGATAACATTCTCTGGATGAGAAGCTTTGATTCTGGAAGATGATCCTCTAACAATTGATTCTTCAGAAATGTTTAAATTGTTCATCTGAGAAGTTAAAGGAATTGCATCTGGCGTTGCTTCTAGTTCCTTCACTTGAGCTTTGTCTACCTCTGAGCCTTCAGAGTCTGTGAAGACTACTTCTCTATCTGCAGAGTTTTCAGACTGCTTTGGCTTTTTAATGCCAAGCTTATCATCAAATCTAACATGAATAGATTCTTCCACAATCTGTGTCTCAGTGTTGTATACTCTGTAGCCTTTAGAGCGTTCAGAATATCCAAGCATGAAACACTTATGTGCTTTGGAATCAAACTTGTTTAGATTTTCTTTAGTATTCAACATATAGCAAATACATCCAAAAGGATGAAAATATGAAATGTTGGGCTTTCTGTTCTTCCACAGTTCATAGGGAGTCTTCTCTAGAAGAGGTCTTACAGACACTCTGTTCTGAATATAACAGGCTGTGTTGATTGCTTCTGCCCAAAAGTGTTTTACCAGATTAGTCTCATTGATCATGGTTCTGGCCATCTCTTGCAGAGTTCTATTTTTCCTCTCTACAACTCCATTTTGTTGTGGAGTTCTAGGATAGGAAAAATCATGAGCAATGCCATTTTCATTAAAATATTTTTCAAAATATTTATTTTCAAATTCACCACCATGATCACTTCTGACTTTTATAATTTTGAAATCTTTTTCATTCTGGACTTGTTTACAGAAGTCAAAGAACACAGAATGTGACTCATCCTTGTGTTTTAAGAACTTTACCCATGTCCATCTACTATAGTCATCAACAATGACTAATCCATACTTCTTGCCTCTGATGGATGCAGTTTTCACTGGTCCAAATAGATCAATATGAAGTAATTCTAGTGGTCTGGAAGTAGAAACAACATTTTTTGATTTAAAAGATGATTTTGAAAACTTCCCTTTTTGACATGCTTCACAAAGAGAATCTGAGGTGAACTTCAGATTAGGAAGTCCTCTGACAAGATTAAGTTTATTAATCTGAGATATACGTCTCATATTAATATGCCCCAATCTTCTGTGCCAGACCCATTGCTCCTCATTAACAGACAAGAGACATTTAACATTCTGAACCTTAAGTTCTGAAAGATTTATTTTATAAATGTTGTTTTTCCTCTTTCCACTAAATAGGATAGAGCCATCCTTTTGACTAATAGCTTTACAACATTTTTGATTAAAGGTTATATCATAACCATTGTCACTTAATTGACTTATGGACAATAAGTTATGCTTTAATCCTTCTACAAGTAAGACATTAGTAATAGAGGGAAGTTTACCATTTCCAATAGTGCCAGATCCAATGATCTTACCCTTATGATTCCCTCCAAATTTCACATCACCTCCAGATCTAAGCTCCAAACTTTGGAACATAGACCTTTCTCCTGTCATGTGTCGCGAGCATCCAGAGTCCAGGTACCATGATTGGCGTTCTGACCTTGCTGCTAAGAACATCTGCAACAGGAATTATTTTACTTTTAGGTACCCAGATCTTCTTGGGTCCTTTTGGGTTAGTTGTTCTGAAGGTTTGTCTAAACTTCTGTTTTTCAACATAAGGTTTATTCTGACTAGCCTTAGATTTAAACACATGAATATTCTTTTCAGAACATGTTTGTTCAATATCATTCAAGTGACCAAATTTAAAGTGGGAATATAAAGGAGTTTTCTTGATGATAATTTTATCAACAGGTTTTGGATTTAAATCCTTTCCAGAGGAAGATTTATATCCAATTCCTTTTCTGTTATTTCTGCTAACTCCATAGATCATAGAAGCCATTTTGCTTCTGTCTATGCTTTTAGCAAGAAACTTCTGAAAGCTATAATCATATTTTTCCAAAATATTTTTGCATTCAGATTCAGTTTCAGAATCAGAGTTTTGTTGAGCTAATTCAGAATCATTTTTCAATTTTAAGTTCTTTTCATTTAGCTCAGCTACTTCTGATTTGAGAATATTATTCTCAGATACAAGATTGCTTTGACGCTTCTTGTATTTGAGCTTAATATTGTTATAGCTCTTCAGAACTTCTGATAACACTTTGATAAGTTCTTCTTTAGTCAGTTTAGCCATTACCTCTTCAGATTCAGAGTCAGATTCAGATCCTGAAGTTCCTTCCTCCTGATCTTCTATGTCTGCCATCAAAGCTACATTGGCACATTCCTCTTCTGACTCAGATTCAGATTCAGATGTATCTGAATCATTCCAGGTGGCCATTAGAACCTTTTTCTTCTTTTCAGATTTTCTTTTAGGCTTTTCTTTCAGCACCTTTGGACATTCATTTTTGTAATGTCCAGGTTCTTTACATTCATAACAGACAACCTCCTTTTTGCCAGATCTTCTGTGTCCAGAAGACTCTTTTCTTTGGTTAGGCTTCCTGAAGTTTCTGAACTTCTTTCCTTTATGCTTCCAGAGTTTGTTTATTCTTCTAGACAGCATGGATAGTTCATCTTCATCTTCAGATGAGGATTCTTCAGAGCTTTCCTCTATTACCTGCAATGCTTTAGCAGATTTATTAGATTTTAAAGCAATTGATTTACCTTTCTTTTGAGGTTCATCTTCCTCAAGTTCAATTTCATGACTCCTTAGGGAACTGATTAGTTCCTCCAAGGAGATCTTGTTCAGATCTTTAGCCATTTTCAGCGCAGTCACCATAGGTCTCCATCTGGTAGGTAAGCTTCTGATGATCTTTTTCACATGAACAGTAGTAGAGTATCCTTTATCCAGAACCTTTAGTCCAGTTGTAAGTATTTGAAATCTGGAGAACATAGCTTCAACAGATTCAGAGTCTTCCATCTTGAAGGCTTCATACTTCTGGATTAGAGCCAGAGCCTTTGTTTCCTTGACTTGAGAGATTCCCTCATGAGTCATCTTTAAGGACTCAAACATGTCAAATGCAGTTTCTCTATTTGTGATCTTTTAATACTCAGTGTGAGATATTGCATTTAACAATATTGTTCTGGCCTTGTGGTGATTTCTAAATTCCTTCTTTTGGGCTTCTGTCATAGATTTTCTATCTACTTTCTTGCCATTCCCATCAATGGGATGAACATATCCATCTATGACTAAATCCCATAAATCAGCATCATATCCAAGGAAAAAACTTTCAATACTGTCTTTCCAATAATCAAATTTCTCCCCATCAAACATAGGGGGTTTAGTGCTGATTCTGTCCCTTTCTTCATATTTGTTGTTAATGTTAGACATTGAATTATCAGCCATAGTAACAACCAAATATATATCAAAGTTTTTCTCACTGGATCTTTACTGTCACTGTGAAGTGGTAGCACACACAGAACCGGAGCTCTGATGCCAACTGAAGGTGAAAAAATACTTAGAAGGGGGGTTGAATAAGTATGAAGATAAAACTTAGAAATAAAAACTCAAGTATTTTTATCCTGGTTCGTTGAACTCAACTACTCCAGTCCACCCTTCCTAGAGTGATTTTCCTTTCTCAATCAAGGATTTAATCCACTATTTAATTAAATGATTACAATAGTAAGCACTAAGAACAGTTGTTCAAAGTCTTCTCAAGAACTACTGATCTTAACTAGATCTTCTTAAGGTTTTCTTACAATCAAATGTAATAACAAATACAAGTGTTTAAAATGCTTCTAATAAAGCTTTATCACAACTGTGATTTTTCACTTAATATTAAGAACAAAGAAATTAATTCTAGAAAGAATGTGAGTTGTATGAGAGCTTTGAATAATGAATTCTTTTCAGGTAAAACGTCAACTGAAGAAGATGGTTGAAGACTTGCTTTTATAGGCACATTGATCCAAGAGTATTTCACGTTGAGAAGAGTGTACCAAAAGGTCTGAGCCTTTTTATCTTCACATCAAGTGACCTTTCCTAGAAGAAGAAAGCACAGAGAAATCCTTTTTGTCCGTGTTCTTGTGTCTAGCATAAATAAGGAAAGAGTCGTTTGGATATTCCAACGGACATAATCTTTGAATTCTTCTTCCTCAATTTTCAGCAAGAATCATCAGAGTCTAAATTGATCAGATCCTTCTGATGTTGATCAGAGTTTTGCTGAATCAGAGTCTTTGCAGCAAGTGTGCTTTTAGCGTGTATAAGTTCAGAGCATATTTGAGTCAGATCCTCAGTACTGGCAGCTTTAGTACTCTCAGAATCTTCTGTAGTAACTATGCTTGAAAGCTCTTCATACATAATTCTTCTTTGGTTCAGATGCTTCTGACTTGCTTCAGATTCTTCTGGAGCTTCTGCTTCAGATCCTTCTGGAGGCTACGCTCAGGATCTTCTGATGGCAGCGTTTAGAATCTTCTAATGGATGCATCTGACGCTTCAGAGCCTAGCATATTTCTTATGTTCAGTTCTGATTTGCTTCTGGAGTGATAATTACTTTAATATCTGCAGTAAACACTCTTAAGAAAATTTTAGAGTATATAATTCTTAATTACAAAATTTCATAATAGTTATCATCAAAACATAGAGATATTATTAAGAACCAATCTGTGTTCTAACAGGAAGAGGATTAAACAAAAGAGTAGCTCGAAATATTTGGCCGACGGCGACTGGTGGGAAAAAGATAAAGATGCTCAAGAGCAAGGTTTGGCTGAGATCCGCTAGGGGAGATATATCAGTCAAAGGGGAGTATGCTATGATGCTTGATATCATGCTATGCAGCGACAAAGGTCGAGATGAGGTTTTACAAGCAAACAGAGATTGTAGCAAAATAAACTCGACATCCTCATCTGGGGGACCTGACGATGTTGCTGGGGAAAGAGCTTAGAAATCTCGGATTTCCAAACTATTACTAACACTGTTGCTGGAGAGAAAGGAACCTTCTGACCATAGCCGACCCCCGTTGGGGGATGAAGAAATCATGGCTGCTCTTCAACTAACCAAATCTTCATGGGGAAGAACAAAGTCAAGATGATCAAAACGAAGCACCACCACCATTGGGGAAGAACAACCTTGTGCTGTTAGGGTGTTGTGAGAAATTCTGCTTCTACTGGGGAAAAGCAAACAAGTATCTTCTTGGGGGATATGGCTCTTCTAACAATATGGAAGACGAATCTTTTCGAAGAACCAACCTGATGTCTGATGGCGAAATTTTGGCTCTATTGGGGAGAGGAGTGGTAACCATTCCATGGAACCAAATTGTTACCTGCTGGGGAAAAGGAATGCATCCCACATTCCTAACCAATTATGATATTATTCACCAGAGATCAAGATCAAAAAAGAACATTACCCGTCTTCCCTTGAGGATTTATGGTAAAGCATGCAATGCATAATGTTTTCCTGATTGATTTTAGATTTTTGTTATTCTCAACGCTTTATAATATTATGTGATCACAAATAATTGTTCAATTTACAAACAAAATACTGAAAAGAGATAAATGAGAAATCAAAGGATGAAAATTTTATTGAATGCAAAATGTTTTTGTACATAAGACGTGTACAAGGTTACAAATCCTTGATGAGGAAATTTTCAATAAAATTAAAAAACAAAGTAAATGGCAATGGGAAATTTGACTTTGCATTGATTACAACATTGGCTACCATCCTCTGCAAGTCCGGCTTCCAACATTGTGCGTCTTTTGATGATGACTTGATTGATCATTTCCCGTCTGAGGTCTATCCATGACGAAGATATGCTCAGGTGTTTACAGTCAAATGCCTTTATCCCTAATTTTTGCCTGAACATTTCTATTTTTTCCGTCCACCGGGATACCCATTTTTACCTAAGTCGCCCTTTCAGGTTTTTTATTGTTTTTTATTTGTCCCAAACTTTTGCATGGACATTTCTTTTTTTTGGTCCATCGGGACGCCCATTTTTGCCTAGATTGCCCTTGCGGATGGTAATCTAGCAGGCTTTATTCATTATTTTTTTAGGCATAATATTTTTTGACTGAATCGGAGTTCACGGGATGTGGCAACTCCTCCCCATCCATGGTGGTGAGGATCAAGGCTTCGCCCGAGAAGGCTTTATGGACAATGAAAGGTCCTTCGTAATTGGGAGTCCACTTGTCGTGTGGATCCGAATGAACATGAGAGTACCTCTTGAGCATGAGTTCGCCTGCTTGGAACGCTCGAGGAAGAACTTTCTTGTCAAAAGCTCGCTTGAGACGTCTCTGATACAGTTGACCGTGGCAAACGACTGCCAGACGCTTTTCTTTGATGAGATTCAGCTGGTTGTATCTGGATTGAGCCCATTCAGCTTCATCAAGATTGGCTTCCATGATGACCCTGAGAGAAGGAATTTCGACTTTGATGGGTAGAACAACCTCTATACCATATACAAGTGAATATGGAGTTGCCCCAGTGGAAGTACGAACTGAAGTTCTATAGCCATGTAATGCAAAGGGAAGCATTTCATGCCAATCCTTGTAAGTCTTGACCATCTTCTGGACAATCCTCTTGATGTTTTTGTTTGTTGCTTCGACGACGTCATTCATCTTAGGCCGATAGGGTGAAGAGTTGTGGTGCTCGATCTTGAATTCTTCACACAACTCCTTCATCATCTTGTTATTCAGATGTCTTGCATTGTTAGTGATAATGTTGCTAGGAATACCATAGCGACAAATTATCTCTTTCTTTATCAATCTGGCGACCACTTGGCGTGTAACATTTGCATAAGAAGCAACTTCAACCCACTTGGTGAAATAATCGATAGCAACTAGAATGAAGCAATGACCGTTGGAAGCCTTCGGATCGATCATTCCAATCATATCAATACCCCACATAGAGAAGGGCCAAGGAGAAGTTAGAACATTCAATGGAGTTGGTGGCACATGGATCTTGTCACCATAGATTTGGCACTTGTGACATCTTTTGGCAAAGTTGTAACAATCTACCTCCATTGTTGTCCAATAATACCCAGCTCGAAGGATCTTTTTAGCCGTAGCAGGACCTTTGGCGTGTACACCCTCACAACCTTCATGTATGGATCTTATGATTGCGTTTGCTTCGTGTCTATCCACACATCTGAGCAACACAGAATCATAATTCCTCTTGTACAGTACACCACCACTCAAGAAGAACTTGGCGCATAACCACCTGAGAGCTTTCTTATCAGTGATAGTGATACCCTCGGGATATTCCTGTTTTTCCAGATATCTTTTGATGTTGTAGAACCAAGGCTTATCATCAAACTCGTCCTCGATTGCTAGACAGTGTGCTGGTTCATTTAAATGATCAATACGGATAGAAGGAGATTTGTTCTTCCAATTGACTTTGAACATAGATACCATGGTGGCAAGAGCATCAACTAATTGATTTTCTTCCCTAGGAATATGATGAAAAGAGATTTCATCAAAGTAGGAAGTCTTCGCAATGTGCTTCTGGTACAGAACCAGCTTGGAATCCCGAGTTACAAAGTTCTCTCTGACTTGGCCGATCACCAGGGCAGAATCTCCATAGACCTCAAGAATCTTGATTCTCATGTTAATTGCAGCTTTGATACCGTAGATGCATGCTTCATACTCAGCCATATTATTGGTACATTCAAAGCATAATCTGGCAATGAAGGGAAGATGAAAACCTGTTGAAGAGATGAGGATAGCACCTGGTTTTTGTACTATATCAGGGTTTGGAGTCTCATAATCTCTGATGAACAGAACATCCTCATCGGGGAAGTCAAACTTCATATGTTGATATCCTTCCACAGGCCGATGAGCAAGGTAGTCAGACAAGACGCTCCCTTTTGTTGCTTTCTGGGTAACATGTTAGATATCATTCTCAGTCAACAACATTTGCCACCGAGCAATTCGTCCAGAGACAACAGGCTTTTCGAAAATGTACTTTATCGGATCCATCTTGGATATCAATAAAGTAGCATGGCAAATCATGTATTGTCTCAGGCATCGAGCAACCCAAGTCAGAGCACAACAAGTTTTCTCCAATAGTGAGTATTTGATCTCACAATCATTGAACTTCTTGCTCAGATAGTAAATTGCATCTTCTTTTCTGCCAGTGTCGTCATGCTGACCTAAGACACATCCCATTGATTCGCCGAGAACGGTGAGATACATGATTAAAGGCCTACCAGGAACCTGAGGTACTAAGATCGGTGGTTCTTGCAGATATTTTTTTATCTTGTCAAAAGCTTCTTGACAACCATTGTTCCATTCAACCAATTGATTTTTTCTTAGTAACTTGAATATTGGTTCGCAGGTAGCCGTCAGATGAGAAATGAATCTGGAAATGTAATTAAGCCGACCCAGAAAGCCACTGACTTCTTTTTCTGTTTTGGGAGGCGGCATGTTTTGAATTTCCCGAACCTTGTCAGGATCAACTTCAATGCCCTTCTGAATCACAATAAAGCCCAACAGTTTTCCATATCGAACCCCAAAGGTGCACTTTGCTAGATTCAACCGTAGTCTGAACTTGCAGAGTCTGTCAAACAGCTTCTTCAGATGGTCTAGATGATCATCTTCAGTTCTGGATTTGGTAATCATATCGTCCACGTAAACCTCAATCTCTTTATGGATCATATCGTGAAAAAGGGTTGTCGTGGCACGTTGGTATGTTACCCCTGCGTTTTTCAAACCAAATGGCATGACTTTGTAGCAATATGTACCCCAAGGCGTGATGAAATTAGTCTTCTCCATATCGGATAGGGACATCTTGATCTGATTATATCCTGAGAAACCGTCATTGAAAGAAAAGACAGAGAACTGCGTTGTGTTGTCTACCAAAACATCAATATGAGGCAGAGGATGATGTTGGCAATCCATTCAGGATATTCGGAAGTTGCTAGGAACCCAGCGTCAAATTGCTTCTTAACCTCTTCTCTGATTTTAAGTGCCATGTCGGGTCTGGTCCTTCTGAGTTTCTGCTTGACAAAAAGACAATGAGGCTTGAGTGGCAAGTGATGTTCAACGATGTCGGTATCCAACCCAGGAATATCTCGATAAGACCAGGCGAAAATATTAGTATACTCTTTCAATAACTTGACCAACCTGAAGTGTACATGCTTAGCGAGGGATGCCCTACTCTTGACTTCCTTTCTGACATCATCGGTACCAAGATTGAAAATATCCAGTGGCTCTTTGTGTGGCTGAATCTCTTTCTGTTTGTGCTCAAGGAGCCTTGCTAGTTCAGTCGGTAATTCACAATCTTCCTCGCCATCTTCTTTGGCTTGGTTAATTGGAATCCTAGATTACAACGGATGTTTGCTAAGTCGTTATCAATGCAATTATTTGTTCTGCATGTTTATGAATTATGTTTAGAATGAAGCTCTTGAAAAGGTGAAAAATAAAAGAAACTTTGCCATTTATTTATTTGTGAAAAAAAATAAAGAAATAAGAGCATGATTTGAATGCAAAAAAACTTTTATTTATTGATCACATAATGTTTCAAAAGCGCGAGGCCCTTACAAGCTATCTGTCGCATCGCTGCGAAGAGGGGCCGGCAAAGACAGAAGAGTCACCACCCCTCGTTATTTATCCTAAAGAGAGGGAAAGGAAACGATCAGAGAAAACCTAAGAAAAGGGAAAAGACAAGGTCATCGCAACCAAATCTTGGGTTCGGGAGTCGGTTACGCAAGGGGAAGGTATGAGCACCCCTCACGTCCGTTGTACTCAATGGGATCCATGCTTGTTATCTATCTAAAAGGGTGTAAACTAAAACTATCTAAGGCTGCTGCTAAACAAGGGTGAACGGAAAGAACTGACTCGATAAAACATCGCCGCCCTTTGCCTACGTATTCCCTCGTGCAATGGGAAAGTCAGAGTCAACGTAGTTTGGAAAACTACGGGGGAGGTTGCTCGCCAAGACATCGCGTCTTATGCCTACGTATTCTCCTCAGGTATGAGAAATCAGAGCAAAACGTAGTTCAGGCCGACTACGGGAAAAGATCTTGATCGCTAAGGCAAGAGAAAGGGGGAGATTAGTCGTCAGCGGGAAAGTCTCGATCGCACGGAGGCGAGAGAAGAGAGAAATTAGTTATTAGTGTGAACGTCTCGATCGCACGGAGGCGAGAGAAAAGGGGTCTCGATTGCATGGGGGCAAGAGAAGGGGAGATTAGTTGTTAGCGGGAAAGTCTCGATCACACGGAGGCGAGAGAAAAGGGAAATTCTTTGTTAGTGTGCTTGCCAAGACATCGTGTCTTGTGCCTACATATTCTCATCTGGCGTGAGAAATCAAAGCAGCTGTAGTTCGGCCAACTACGAAAAAAAAACGATCTCGATCGCACAGGGGCGAGAGAAAATGAGTCTCAACCGCAAGGATGCAAGAGAAAAGGGTCTCATACACAGGGGCAAGAGAAAAGGGGATCTCGATCGCACGGGGGCGAGAGAAAATGTTCTAGGCCTAGAACACCTAAACGGAAGGGAATCGGATCGGAATCGGGATGCATACACTAAATCCTAAAACGTAGGAGCGAATGCGTCGCATATCGCCCAAAGGGCATACGCTAAATACTCTAGACGAAGTGAGAAGAGGCTCCCCACTCATCATTTCCTACGTATCTAACATTTACAACTCACAACACTCAGAGGTTGATTAAAAGATTGAATTAGGGAAATTTACCGAACTGAGTGGTTTCGTTGACCCTTGAAATTGCGTGCAAGCTCCATTTCCAAGCTTCTAATCTCTTCTTTGATCCTTGTCGATGATGTTTCGAAATACGGCTCGAAAGGGTCAAAGTGAGTTGAATCGGGTCCAATGTGACGATAAACCGTCGTAGTTCGACTTATGAATGGAAGTCAAACTATAGGAGGCCACGTATTAATATCCGTGCTAAGGACATGATAGAGAAATGATATTGAGGATCATTCTCCAATTTAATCGTGTCGTGCGGATCAAAAACAGTGGGATCTCGTCTTAATCGCAAACATAATATCGATTAATCGAAGGTAGCCTATCGCGATCCCAAAGTAAAGAAAATGACCCAAATGGTCATCTTCCATAGATTTGAAATCGGGAAGGTTATCGACTTCGAAAATCCGACGCTTACGGATACAAGACTTCATCGATCACAGAAAGTCAAAATAAAATAAAAAAGAAGAAGAAATGAGGAGAGAAAGGAGGTGGTCTCTGATCCAACATTATTCATCAATAATTTGACTGGTAACGGATTACGGAAGTGTCGTCATCGACCCAAAAAGGAAAAAATGGAACAAAATGCCCAATAATAAATGAGAAATAAAATCTAACTTCTAAAAAGAAAATATTATAAAACTTAAAAGAAAATAATTATAAAGTTCTAAGAAAATATATAAAAAAAAATATAAACCATATATATAAAATAAACAAAATAGTTTACAAAATAATTTACAAAATAATTAATTAAAAAAAAACAGAGGGGGAGGCTAAGAGAAACACGAGGTTTACATAGAAACCTGGTGGGCTTTGGAGCCCAAACCAACAGACCCAATAAAAATAAAACAAAACGCATCACAAATGAATAGAAATCCTCTTCTTCTTCATGTCTGTTTATCACATCTCTCACTTCTTCATCTGATACCATTCACACGAATCATAAGTCCTCCACTTCACTTCTGAAATCTCTCTCTATTTTGTGATTTCACTTCTCAAATCTCTTTTCCTGTTTCTGAATTCCAGGTTTGTGCTTTGAAATGGAAGTTAGGGATTTGGAAAATGGGTCAATCGTGTTGTTGAAGAGGGTTTGTGAGTTTCGGTTGAAAATGGAGAAGATGAAGTGGTTTGGACTGAGTTTGGTGAGCGTTGATCTGAAAATGGAGGAGTGGGTGGTCGATTGAGAGAATGAGGAAGTTCGAGGGAAATGGGTTTCGTTATTGAGTTTGTTGCAGGAAAATGGGCTGTGGGTCAGATTGTTCTTCATCGTGAAGAAGAAGAAAGTTCTGTGACGATGATTTTGAAGTTCTTGTTGAACGACAATGTTGGTTGTTTGCTGAAGAAGTTAGAAAAATGGAGGTGAAAGGGTTATTCGAAGATGGAAGTAATTCGAAAATTTTGTGATTTGGATTTGAGGATGAGAATCTGGGTTTAGTTTTTGAATGGAGAGGATAGTCGTTGAAGGTTTGGAGAGGTCAATGGTGGTTTGAAGAGATGAAAACTTGGGTTTTTGTTAATGGTTGGAAGGTTTGCGAGATGACTTCGTTTGAAGGTGATGATGAATGAAGAAGAATTTCTTGGTGAAGGTTTGGTTGAATGATGAAGATTGAAGCCCTGTTGAAAGTTTGGAGCTGGAAGTTTCTAGGTTAAGTTGATTAAGATGATGATGGTGATGCGATGAAGATGACGGATGAAGGGAGCTGCGCAACTTTTTTCATTCTAGGGTTGTGTGAAAAATCTGAGGTTGGGGATGATGAACATGGTATAAATACCCTGATGCGCGTCACGTGGCTCTGTGTGTAATTGTTAATGGCTTGATTAAATTAATGCTGATGTTCTAATAATGCTGGTTAATTAATAGTTAATATAAATGCTGACTCAATTAAAACAAAAAACATAATAAAACTAAAGCCTAATTAATATTAACATAAACTTAATTCTATATAGTTCTAAAACCAACTATCTGACTATTAAAATATAATCCTAGATAATTAATCTAATAACAATTAAAATCTAATCTTAATTAAATTCTAAACTAAAACTTAATAAAACTAATTTAAAAATAAAAAAAAAACAACTATTATTCTAAACTCAAATATAATAATCTATTAAAAATAAAATCTATTCCAAAAACAAATAATATTCTATTTCTATTTTTGATTCTACTATGAAATTCTAAATTAATTCTAAAAAAGCTATTTAAAAACTATATTATAATATTCTAACCAGAATTTAAAGAAAAAAGCTATTAAAAAATCTATTCTAAAATAATTAAAATCTAACAAAGATAGAAATAAAATCACAAAAATGCTATGGAAAAAGTAACGAAAAACGGGCGAACACCGAAATGCAAACAATTATCAGCACAGATTGAATCACCAAGAAGAGAGCAACTTCCGTTCGATTTCGACATGGAACTTCTCATTTGAATGACCTGAAATGCGAGCAAAGCGGCTGAAATCTTGATAAATTCAATCTGGCTGATAAAAATGGCAGTATGCAAGAAATGATCTATCTAAATGATATGCAGATGAAAGTGAAGCAAAAGGCCAGTCAAAGTTAGAAAACGGGTGGACAAATTTTAGGGTGCAACAGATGCCCCTATTCAATCGACTTGGACTTGAAGGGATGAAAAGCAAATGCTTTCAGACATTCAAGGTAGAAGGTGATTGAATACAATAGAACCCGGAAATTTGCAAATCGCAAAAAAGAAACTGTAGAAGCTCTATTAGGAAGAGATGAACGCATCCATCAAACATCTAGCCGGGGTCTGGATACCACACAGGCTCAATAAACCAACATCAGTCGGGGTCTGGATACCGCACGGGCTAAAGAAATAAACCGGTGGAAGCTGGGGTTTGGATACCACACGGGCTTGAGCAAATAAACCGGTGGAAGCCGGGGTCTGGATACCACACGGGCTAAAGAAATGGATCGGTATCTGCCGGGGAAACACATCGTCAATAGGAATTGACGAAAAGAAACATCGTATCCAAGAACCACATCATCTAATGGTAGACGGGAAGCAAACAATATCCAAAATCACATCGCCTAATGATAGGCAGGAAGAAAACCATCTCCAAAATCACATCGCCTAATGATAGGCGAGAAGAAAACCATCTCCAAAATCACATCGCCTAATGATAGGTGGGAAGAAAATATCCAAAATCACATCGTCTAAGGGTAGACGGGAAGAAAAATATCCAAACTCACATCGTCTAATGGTAGACGGGAATAAATATCATGTCCGAAGAACCACATCGTCTAATGGTAGACGGAAAGAAAACCATCACATCTTCTAATGGTAGACGGGAAAAAAAATACCAAAGTCACATCGTCTAATGATAGACGGGAAGTAAGCCATATCCAAAATTACATCGCCTAATGATAGGCGAGTAGAAAACCATCTCCATAATCACATCGCCTAATGATAGGCGGGAAGAAAACCATCTCCAAAATCACATCGCCTAATGATAGGCGGGAAGAAAATATCCGAAATCACATCGCCTAAGGGTAGACGGGAAGAAAAATATCCAAACTCACATCGTCTAATGGTAGACGGGAAGAAATATCATGTCCGAAGTACCACATCATCTAATGGTAGACGAAAAAAAAACCATCACATCGTCTAATGGTTGACGGGAAGAAATACCAAAGTCACATCGTCTAATGGTAGACGGGAAGAAATATCATATCCAAAATCACATCGCCTAATGATAGACGGGAAGAAAACAATCTCCAAAATCACATCGCCTAATGATAGGCGGGAAGAAAATATGTCCAAGATCACATCGTCTAATGGTAGACGAGAAGAAAACCATATCCAAAAAACACCTCGGCGAATTTCAGAACCACTTCGTCAATAGGAATCGACGGAAAGAAAACCTGCTGGGGAAACACATCGTCAATAGGAATTGACAGAAAGAAAATCTGATGGGGATGTCCTCATCAGAGGGCCGATGGACAAAGCATGACTGACGTATGATCTGGAACCCAAAAGTAAGCAAGCAGATGAATTGACTAAACCAGATTATTGGAGATATGCCACTGTCTTGATTGAAGAGCTGATTCAGGTTGCCATGGAAGGCTAACAAAAACTGGCTTATGCTTCGCATGCATATGTTTGAATTTTCTTTCTATGGCGCAATGCTCCATAAGAAATGGAAATGCTACGCTTTTGAGGATGCAATGCAAATATGATAACTATATGCAGAAATGCAGATGCATGCTCGGGTTGCCGAGGAAAGCTGGATGCAAAAGAACCACTCCAGCAAAATAAATGCTAAAGCGATGAAGCCAACTCCGCTGGGGATAACCGAATGTGCAAAGTATGATTGGACTTTTGCTGGGGAAGACAAGTGAAACTTGACGGTGATTGGTTTTATGAAAGTGAAATTTTCTGGGTACCAATGGGGATTGGATTTTGGAATGAGGCGCCAATAGGGATTAGGCTTTCTGGTGGTTGCCAATAGGGATTGAACTTTAGGTTTTCTGTGATGGGTCAGGTACGGCTGACATTGGAAAATGTCTTGTCTAGATACAGGGTCGGAAAGCAGTCTTGTCTGGATACAAAGTTGGAAAATGACTTGTCTGGATACAAGGTTTATGAAAACGGCTTGTCTGGATACAAGGTTTATGAAAATGTCTTGTCTGGATACAAGGTTTGAAAATTACTTGTCTGGATACAAGGTCTGTGGTGACTTGTCTGGGTACAAGGTTTGAAAGTGGCTTGTCTGGATACAAGGTTGGAAAGTGGCTTGTCTGGATACAAGGTTGGAAAATGACTTGTTTGGATACAAGGTTTATGATGGAAGGGTCAGGGGATGGTTAACACGACTTCCCTACATTCGTCTTGAACTTGAAGGTTGATTAAACCTGCTTGAATAGCTCTGAGTAGCTCTGAAGATATGGAGAGGAAAAGTTCCTTTATTTCCAATCTTGCCCCAGCCTGTGGGATTTCTGTAGAAATATTCCTCGAAAGGAGACCTGAAATCTCTGCACCCTGACGGTTTGATATGAACTGCCTCAGCATTTTGAAACTTGGAGAGGTACTTCAGATTAATTGCCTTCTGGATAAGGATAACTTCTATGCTCTCGGGGTGACCTGCCCCATCCTTGAAACGACTTTGCCCTTGATTGGCTGATTTGTGAAGGAGCGTCTCTGACTAACTGACCTTCGAGAGATTTATCGAATCTCGACCTGGTTGCCCCAGATTAACTGAACTTTGGATGGCTGACTCCCTTTAGGTGATCACTTGATGTGACTTGCCCCTACTCAATCGAGTACTCAGGCGTTCTGCATCTTATCTCCTAATGTCAAGTGCTTACTCGCAAGTAAAAGAAATCGTTTTGTAAAAGATAATATTAATGCAATGCATATGACAGTTTTGAAATCCAAGTCTGTTCACTGGAAAAAATTTTGTGACATATTGTGAATGAATCACATATTAGAATGTCAAGATCAATACCCATAGGGTAAGAACAATCCTTTTAGGAGTCAGTTTCGGTGCGATCTTTACCGAAGTATGCTTTCGAAATAAACCTACTTCAATTAGGACTTTTGAAGGCGGTAATTTCGTCAGGTTCACGGTTTGAGAAAGAAAGGATATCAGGCTCGAAGTTTGTTTTAACCCACCCACTCTCCTTGATGTTCTCCAATCTTATATTTAGTTAATTCGACACAAGCGCTCACTCTCAAAGGTTGAATGACAGGAGTGATTGTTAAGGAAACCACAAGTTTTCGGAGTGACAGTCACTCTCTTTGGTGTCCGGAGTCACACGACTTATTTTTATCATTTTTCTGATTTCCCTATTTTTGCCTGGACTAACTCTTTTAAATTTATTTTTTGATTTCGAAGTCCAGCGGGATGCCCTAATTTTTGCCTAAGCCACTTGTTTTCAAGTTATCGACTTAGCGGACTTTTTATTTTTCTTTTCCTTTTGATTCTCTTTTCTCTTTTTTTTTTTCTTTTTTGACAACAAATCATGTGACACCGGCTTGTTTGACTTGTTGAAAGGATTGTGACTGTCTCACTCTTTAACTTTTTAGGTACGACCTCTACAGGTGTGATTGATCCTCGAACGGGAACACTCCTTCTGCAATTCGGATGCTCGGTCAAATTAACTGACACCTACCCTACCCCAGGTTAAAATTGCGGGTTTTTTCGTTTTCAGAAAGAAACTCCTACAACTAGGCTCAAAGGGGTTTGACAAGGGATTATCATCCTTATATCTCCGGTGTTTAGGAATTAGAAATAATGCATGTACATTGTCAGCAGAGGTTTTATTCAAAAGCATACAATCGGAAGCTTTCCGTCTTTCAACTTCGTCATCCTCCCTCGGATTTCACCTAGACAAGCGTTTGACATCAATAAAAAAATATTGAGTGAACACGAATGGATTTAATCAAAACATGCATATTCATTTCATTATCATTATCAATTGAAAATAGACAAGTTTTACAGATAAAATTTGCACTTAAATAGAAAATAAACTACAAATGCAAAGAAATTACATGATAAAGAGATTGCCAGCTTCAGGGAACTGGGCTTTTCCATCTTGATTTATTGCTGAACCAGTCATCTTCAGAATTGATCGTCGAAGTCAGTCTGATAGCCTTCTGAACCCACATGACTGGACGAAGGAAGACCATTGATCTGAATACCCTGAGGCGTGACTGAGAATAGATTGGAGTCAAGCAGAGTATGAATCTTGATTTTAAGCACCTTACAGTCTTTGGTTGAATGCCCCTGTGCCCTAGCATGGTACTATCAACGGGCGTTGACATCAAAACCCGGCGGATACGGAGGAAACTCCGGATTAATCCTCTTCGAAACTATCAATCCACCTTTAATGAAATCTGGCAACATCTTACTGTACGATATCGACAACTGACTGAAATGCCTCTCTGGCTTCCTTTGTCTTCGTCGGGCATGTTGACGCGGCTGATGACGATATGACTGTTGGCTCTGGAGGGGAGCAGATATTTGATACACATACCCAACAGGTTGCTAACTCTGAACACTCAAAATGTCTGAAAACTGAATCTGAGGTACCGGAGATTCCAGAATGTAATTACTTTCTTTCTCCCATTCTTCTTGTGAACTGACAACCGATTCACCTTCATAAACTGAGGTATCTGAGATGTCTCGAATCTTTCCATTCTTGAGTCCGCTCTCAATGCGTTCCCCCATTATCACCAAGTCAGAAAAGTTTGATGCTCCACTACCAATCATCTTATCAAAGTAATGGCCTTGAAAAGTACCCATGAACATGTCGACTAGTTCTCTGTCCAGAAGTGGTGGTTGAACGCGAGCATCTAACTTTCTCCATCTCTTCAGATATCCTCTGAAGGATTCATTGTCCACTTGAGATAAGTCTTGCAATTGCATGCAACTGAGAGCCATGTCGAGATTGTAGTTGTATTGCTTCACAAAGGCATTGGCTAAATCTGACCATGATTGGATGCAACCACTCTCCAACTGCATATACCAACTCAGCGATGCCCCACTCAAACTGTCATAGAAATAGTGAATCATAAGCTTGTCATTATGGACATGTGAAGTCATTCTTCTACAAAACATTACCAAATGCTGCTTCGGACAACTATCCCCTTTGTACTTCTCAAAATTTGGCGTCTTAAACTTCGGATGCATCACAAGGCCTTGCACCAAACACATGCTTGAGGCATTCAGATTGAGAGTATCCTGACTCCTCAGGGCGTCAAGCTTTTCCTCCAACAGATGACATCTTCTCATAAATTCAACAGTTTGTGAGTCCTTAGCATTAATCTTTGGAACAACCCTCTAAGAATCTGGCACAGAGAAAGTGAAGCTCTGATAGTCTGTGTCATTGAGAGAAGATGAATCTCTATCTCGTACAATGGTATGATCTTGATCAACAAGAATCTGCACAGGCTGAGCTTGAGCAAGATTGTTCACCGGAGTCCTCTGAATATTGGCCTCTCCTCTGGTCATAGCTGTCATGGCTTCCATGGGCTGATCCAACTGATTCTTCATCAATTCAAACTCTGCCCTTGTAACAACCAAGTTCTTCTCTCCTGAGTTCATGATTCTTCCAGAAACTTATTCAAATCCAATGCGAATGTCGGGAAATCAACTACGAGTTGGACAAAAGATGGGTAAGCTTCCTACTCCGGCTGAGGATGGATATGCAAAAATGAGATGCAAAAATGCAATGCAATACAAAATGCTAATGCAAAAAACAAAGGATCAAAACCTCCACAAATCTCTGAATAACTGTTGCGCTGCTGACTGGAGAAGTTCAAAAGTCCGCTCTGAAGAGAAAACCAGAACACCAAGTTGGTTGGAGGCCAAGTTTCCTGCAAAACCCTCGCACTCACAGGTATGGACCTAATATCTGACAAGGTTCGACATCCTATGTAGTTTTCAGCGTCACAGACTTTCGAGAAACGATGATACGTTCACCATTTCTGGTTTGGCATCATAGTCTAACAAAGCGGCCTCACTTAGCTGACTTCCAAATGATCGGTCTCCAGAGTCGAAAGCTTCCAGATCCAACACCCCTTCTCGACTAATGTATAGGATAGGATGTCTTCAAAGAAAACCTCGTCTGAACACGAATTTCGCGAGGACTAATGCATGCTGAAACATACAGGTCCAACACTACTTTCCACTCTAATGCTAGGTATGTCCTCAAGCCTGGGTATTGGGCTTATCTCTCAATAGAACAGGCACCCAACAACACAATAGAAACAAATAATAATAAAGTGCGGAAAATGTAAATACAACAATATACAACACACAAATATACACACCCAAAGACAAGCAAACAAACTCTAGGATTGACTCGCATAGGGGATGGGAATAATCCCTAACAGAGTCGTCAGCTGTCGCATCGCTGTGAAGAGGGGCTGGCAAAGACAGAAGAGTCGCCACCGCTCGTTATTTATCCCAAAGAGAAGGAAAGGAAACGATCAGAGAAAACCTACGAAAAGGGAAAAGACAAGGTCATCGCAACCAAATCTTGGGTTCGGGAATCGATTACGCAAGGGGAAGGTATGAGCACCCCTCACGTCCGTTGTACTCAACGGGATCCATGCTTGTTGTCTATCTAAAAAGGTGTAAACTAAAACTATCTAAGGCTACTGCTAAATGGGGGTGAACGGAAAGTACTGACTCGATAGGACATCGCCTCCCTATGCCTACGTATTCCCTCGTGCAATGGGAAAGTCAGAGTCAACGTAGTTTGGAAAACTATGGGGGAGGTTGCTCGCCAAGACATCACGTCTTGTGCCTACTTATTCTCATCTGATATGAGAAATCAGAGCAAAACGTACTTCAGGCCGACTACGGGAGAAGATCTCGATCGCACAAGGGCGAGAGAAAAGGTTCAGAAACAGGCTAGTCTCGATTGCACTGAGGCAAGAGAAAGGGGAAGATTAGTCGTCAGCGGGAAAGTCTCGATCACACGGAGGCGAGAGAAGAGAGAAATTAGATCTTAGTATGAACATCTCGATCGCACGGAGGCGAGAGAAAAAGGGTCTCGATTGCACGGGGGCAAGATAAGGGGAGATTAGTTGTTAGCGGGAAAGTCTCGATCCCACGGAGGCGAGAGAAAAGGGAAATTAGTTTTTAGTGTGCTTGCCAAGACATCACTTCTTGTGCCTACATATTCTCACCTGGCATGAGAAATTAGAGCAGCTGTAGTTCGGCCAACTACGGAAAAAAAAACGATCTCGATCGCACGGGGGCGAGAGAAAAGGGGATCTCGATTGCACGGGGGTGAGAGAAAAGGAGTCTCAACCGCAAGGATGCGAGAGAAAAGGGTCTCAATTGCACGGAGCAAGAGAAAGGGGGATCTCGATCGCACGGGGGCGAGAGAAAAGGTTCTAGGCCTGGAATGCCTAAACGGAAGGGAATTGGATCGGAATCGGGACGCACACGCTAAATCCTAATACGTAGGAGCTAATGTGTCGCATATTGCCCAAAGGGCATACGCTAAACACTCTAGACGAAGTGAAAAGAGGCGCCTCACTCATCATTTCCTACGTATCTAACACTTACAGCTCACAACATTCGGCGGTTGATTAAAATATTGAATTAGGGAAATTTATCGAACAAAGTGGTTCTATTGACCCTTGAAATTGCGTGCAAGCTCCATTTCCAAGCTTCTAATCTCTTCTTTGATCCTTGTCGATGATGTTTTGAAATACGTCTCGAAAGGGTCAAAGTGAATTGAATTGGGTCCAATGTGACGCTAAACCGTTGTAGTTCGACTTATGAATGGAAGTCAAACTATAGGAGGCCCCGTATTGATATCCGTGCTAAGGACATGATATAGAAATGATATTGAGGATCATTCTGCAATTCAATCGTGTCGCACGGACCAAAAATAGTGGGATCTCGTCTTAATCGCAAACATAATGTCAATTAATCAAAGGTAGCCTATCGCGATCCCAAAGTAAAGAAAATGACCCAAATGGTCATCTTCTACAGATTTGAAATTGGAAAGGTTATCGATTTCGAAAATCCGACGCTTACAGATACAAGACTTCATCGATCACGGAAAGTCAAAATAAAATCGAAAAGAAGAAGAAATGAGGAGAGAAAGGAGGTGGTCTCGGATCCAACATTATTCATCAATAATTTGACTGGTAACGGATTACGGAAGTGTCGTCATCGACCCAAAAAGGAAAAAATGAAACAAAATGCCCAATAATAAATGAGAAATAAAATCTAACTTCTAAAAATAAAATAATTATAAAGATAGTGGGTGGTCGATTGAGAGAATGAGGAAGTTCGAGGGAAATGTGTTTCGTTCTTGAGTTTGTTGCAGGAAAATGGGTTGTGGGTTAGATTGTTCTTCGTCGTGAAGAAGAAGAGAGTTCTGTGACGGTGATTTTGAAGTTCTTGTTGAACGACGATGTTGGTTGTTTGCTGAAGAGGTTAGAAAATGGAGGTGAAAGGGTTATTCGAAGATGGAAGTAATTCGAAGATTTTGGAAATCTGGATTTTTACGGTGGGTTGCTGAGTCTGAGAATGATGAAGGTGATGGTGAGTTTGAAGATGATGGATGTGGTTCATTGGTTATGGCGGTTTACGAGTTGAAGGAAGAATTGGTTTCAATGGAGTTTGAGTTTGAAGTTGGTGTTAAAGGGTGAAGTTGCTGGGTATTTAGAGCGATGGTTAATGGATTTTACATTGGGTTTGTGATTTGGATGTTGAGGATGAGAATATGGGTTTAGTTTTTGAATGGAGAGGATAATCATTGAAGGTTTGGAGAGGTCAATGGTGGTTGAAGAGATGAAGACCTGGGTTTTCGTTAATGGTTGGAAGGTTTGCGAGATGATTTCGTTTGAAGGTGATGATGAATGAAGAAGAATTTTTGGGTGAAGGTTTGGTTGAATGATGAAGATTGAAGCTCTGTTGAAGGTTTGGAGCTGGAAATTTCTGGGTTAAGTTGATGAAGATGACGATGGTGATGCGATGAAGATGACGGATGAAGGGAGCTGCGCAACTTTTTTTATTCTAGGGCTGTATGAAAAATCTGAGGTTGGGGATGATGAACAAGAGGTACCTGTAATTTTGATCTGTTTTCCAGAACCAAGGGGTCTTTCTGCGGAAGCCTTCACGAACAATCGTCGTTTTTTTGATGGTTTTTCCGCTTCTCACCATTGCTCTTTCCACACCTCCGGATATCTGGTGCCAAATCGTCACTCGATTCCTTATTTCTTTGATAATTGAGTTGACTATCTTTGTGGCATCGATTGTACAAGTTCGCGAAGAGTCTGGACAAGTGGAATGAAGGAAAGCGGCTCGATTGACAAAAAAGAAGAGTAGCCCCCTCTGGCAAAGTAACTATAAAAGAATTATAACTACCCTGATGCGCGACACGTGGCTCTGTGTGTAAATTGTTAATGGCTTGATTAAATTAATGTTGATGTTCTAATAATGCTGGTTAATTAATAATTAATATAAATGCTGATTCAATTAAAACAAAAAACATAATAAAACTAAAGCCTAATTAATATTAACACAAACTTAATTCTATATAGTTCTAAAAAAACTAACTGACTATTAAAATATAATCCTAGATAATTAATCTAATAACAATTAAAATCTAACCTTAATTAAATTCTAAACTAAAACTTAATAAAACTAATTAAAAAAAAACAACTATTATTCTAAACTCAAATCTAATAATCTATTAAAAATAAAATCTATTCCAAAAACAAATAATATTCGATTTCTATTTTGATTCTACTATGAAATTCTAAATTAATTCTAAAAAAGCTATTTAAAAACTATATTCTAATATTCTAACTAAAATTTAAAGAAAATGGCTATTAAAAAATCTATTCTAAAATAATTAAAATATAACAAAGATAGAAATAAAATGCCAAAAATGCTATGGAAAAAGAAACGGAAAACGGGCAAACACCGAAATGCAAACAATTATCAGCACTGATTGAATCACCAAGAAGAGAGCAACTTTCGCTCGATTTCGACATGGAACTTCTCATTTGAATTGATTTGAATCGCCTGAAATGCGAGCAAAGCGGGTGAAATCCTGATAAATTCAATCCGGCTGATAACAATGGCAGTATGCAAGAAATGATCTACCTAAATGATATGCAGGTGAAAGTGAAGCAAAAGGCCAGTTAAAGTTAGAAAACGGGTGGGAAAATTTTAGGGCGCAACACTATCCACTCGTCTCGAGCGAGGACGAGGGAACAGAAAAACAAAATGCATTACATGTTTGTGGGAAAAACCACGGGAATCACAGTAGATGTCTATTTGTTGAGCTTGAAACTCGACGGGCATTTGCGTACAAAGCTTGTACTTTGACTGCTAGGTCTTGCATCGTCAATGGCTAACACCATATCCCTCTCTTGGAATCCGGCGCTTGTGAACTTGATCAAATTGCTCTTCTGATGACTGCGCGAACTAGCTTGCTGATCAGGATGATAACCTAGTCCAAAGCGATCATGATTTTCAACCACATCCAGTATTTTCCCCCATCCAAGCAAGGCACATTTCTCAAGGATCTCTTTAGCACTCTTAATAGATGACATGGCCATTTTTGGTAGTCTACCAGAATTGACAGAAGCGAAGATGACACCTTCAAATTTGAGACTTTGCAACGGCACTTCAGCTATGCCTTCATCAGTCTCGACATATCGGAAGGATGATAACTCGCTTACTAGAAAACTTCTTCACCACAGACGATGACCATCTGATCTATAAACATGAATCTTAGCTTCTGATGTAGCATGGATGTAACTGCCCCTGCGACATGGATCCAAGGTCTACCCAATAAACAACTGTATGCAGGATTGATATCCATCACATGGAAAGTAATGGTTGTCGCATCGCTGCGAAGAGGAGGGGCCGACAAAGACAGAAGAGTCGCCACCGTTCTTTATTTATCCCAAAGAGAGGGAAAGAAAACGATTAGAGAAAACCTACAAAAAGGGAAAAGACAGGTCATCGCAACCATATCTCGGGTTCAGGAGTCGGTTACGAATGGGGAAGGTATGAGCACCTCTCACGTCCGTTGTACTCAACAGGATCCACACTTGTTGTCTAGTTTATGGCTGAAAAAATAAACTATCTACGATTGCTACTACTAACGGGAGGAAAGAGAAAGAACTGACTAGATAGAGCATTGCCACTCTATGCCTAAGTATTCCCTCGTGCAATGGAAAAGTCAGAGTCAACGTAGTTCGGGAAACTATGGGGGGAGGTTGCTCGCCAAGACATCGCGTCTTGTGCCTACGTATTCTCATCTGGTATGAGAAATTAGAGCAAAATGTAGTTCAGGCTAACTATAGGAAAACAGTCTCAATCGCAAGGATGCAAGAGAAAAGGAGTCTCAATTGCAAGGATGTAAGAGAAAAGGAAAATTAGTGATTAGTGTGCTCGCCAAGAAATCGCGTCTTGTGCCTACATATTCTCATCTGGCATGAGAAATCAGAGCAGCTGTAGTTCAACTAACTACAGGAAAAACGATTCTCGATTGCACAGAGGCGAGAGAAAATAGGTCTCAACCGCAAGGATACGAGAGAAAGAGAGTCTCAACCGCAAGGATGCGAGAGAAAAGGGGTCTCAATCGCACGGAGGCGAGGAAAAAGGAACGGATCGGGACGCACACGCTAAATCCTAAGACGTAGGAGCGAATGTGTAACACCCTTTTTCTACCCCAAAAATATCAAGGTAAAATAACACAGAAATCAGAGTGAATAAATAAATATTATTAAAAAGCCACTAAAAGGGCGTACATTTCTCAAAGTCATCAAAATAGGTCCATACTCCGTAACTACGGGTTTTTCCCAAAGTACATCAAAGCATCATAAACAGCGGAATTCAAAACATAAATCAAATTTTTCCTCAAAAAGGGAAATTAATCAAAATAACGTCAACAATATAAAATCAACTCAAGGAACCCAACCCGATGTTACATATCAGAGCAAGAACCTCTAGGCTGACCAAAAGGCTAAAATGCTCAAAAACTTCAAAGCTAACTCCTCGCCGGCGTCCATGGCTAAACTGGATCATCTGCATGTTACCCAGGTAGATGTAACATTCAAACAGGCAGGGTGAGTAAAACAATTCATAATAATCAATGTATAACAATTAATGCATAAACAGCATCACAATCATATTCAACACATTCAAATCCTCAAATATGCCTCAAAGGTCACAACGTCATAATTTATACAAAAGACTCATAAATTCAATGCAACACAACTCAATGCATATGGTACCAATCATCACAACATGATCGACACTGGGCCATCAATCCTCCATAGATCCCCATCAATAGGATTGGAGCATATCAAAATACTTCACATCCACACAGTGGGATTGAAGCCAAAGCAATCGAGGTCCTGAACCGAAGTCCGGATGCATATGAATGCATGATGCACACGTCAGAATAATAATCCTCATAATACAGCATATGGTGCATCATCATTCATCATACTCATCATCATCACATAAAATCATCATATCTCATGTTATCACATAGTTCATCAAATCATGGTAATTTCATCATATTAACTCAATCGATACATTATAGAAAACTATCATAACATCATTTACACATCTCCCAAAACCCACTGTCATACTCGGGATAATCCATCCCAGAAATCCCAGAATTATACATCAAGGCATCGTTGCAAAACGATCAATTTCGCGAACTCTGCTACGTTCGCTGGCTTGCTCGTTAGGCGAGTTGGTAGCAAACCTTCGCTGGCTTGCTCGCTAGGCGAATCTATGGCGAACATTCACTGGCTTGCTCGCTAGGCGAACAGAGCGATGACAACAAAAACCTATTACGACCAGAACTGATTCTTGTCCAAATACTCATACAATTCACTTACCCAATGCCCCCAAAAAATCCCTAAAACATCCCTACGGTCACACGGCGATAACGGAACAACATCTATGGTTTATTAGGCCAATCTAGCAACATTTTGCATTGCCTAAAGCACTATTTTCCTGCAATTGCTCTGAGTGCATCAGAGTTACTCACATCTGGACATTCCTATTCCTACAGGGTCAAACATATAACGATCCAAAGTTTTGGCCACGAAGGCCTAAGGTTTCCATTCTTATATCAATATTCAATGTTACATGCCATTAACCCTAACCTCAAAGCTTATCATCAAATTACCTATTTTCCACAACCAACCAAAAATACCTTAAATAATAAACCAACCTTAAACATATCTAAAGGCATACATAGGAAACCATGAATAGCGATACTCCCCATACCTTAGTCGATTCACAGCTTTCACGATTAACTTCGGGATCTTCTACCTCCAACCTTTCCTTCAGAGCTCTGGCCACCAAACTTTCACGGTTAACACAAAATGAATTCAAATTCCCTTTCAGAACTCTATTTTATCCAACCTAGTATTGGGCCTCACAAATTGGACTTTTCCCTCATTACCCTTACTAACTCCCTCAAATGTCAAAATTGCCCTTATTTCACTTATATTCTATTTAATTAATAATAATACTAATAAATTAATATTATATGCTCTTAATCAAATAAATACCCGAAACTGCACATTTTCCAATATTCGCAAAACCACCAGAAATTCACCGAAACATGAATATTCTCAATTAAATAATTAATTAACATATTCCGATTAAATTTGGGGTGTTACAACCCTCCCCCACTTAAAAGAATTTTCGTCCTCGAAAATTACCTGCAGAAAACAGAGTCTGATACGACTCTTTCATCTGATCTTCACGTTCCCAAGTCCAATTTTCTCCAGCTGGTCCTCCTCACAATACCTTCACCAAGGCGATCTCTTTACCTCGTAGATGCTTCACTTCTCGTTCGTCAACCCGAACAGGCAACACCTCAACAGTCAAATCATCTCGCACTTGTACATCATCCATCTAAATCACATGCGACGGATCTGGAATGTACTTCCTCAACTGAGACACATTAAACACATAATGCAAATTCGCGAGCGACGGCGGTAAAGCAATCCGATAGGCTACTTCCCCCACCTTCTGCGAAATCTGATACGGACCAACAAAACGCGATGTGAGCTTTCGAGACTTCAAAGGTCGACCAACACCAGTTATCGGTGTAACTCTCAGAAACACATGATCTCCCCCTTGGAATTCAAGTGTTTTCCTCCTCTTATCATGGTAACTCTTCTGACGACTCTACGACGCTTTCATCTTCTCACGGATCATCTTGATCTTTTCAGTCGTCTCTTGCACAATTTCAGGTCCGAGCACAACACTCTCGCCTGATTCATACCAACATAACAGAGTCCTACACCTCCTACCATACAAAGCCTCATACGATGCCATTCCGATACTAGAATGGTAACTGTTACTGTAGGTAAACTCAAACAACGACAAATAACTATCCCACGATCCACCTTGATCCAAAACACAAGCTCTCAACAAATCCACTAAAGACTGGATAGTTCTTTTTGTCTGTCCATCCGTCTGCGGATGATAGGCAGAACTCAACCTCAACTTAGTACCCAAAGCTGTCTACAAACTCACCCAGAACCTCAATGTAAATCTCGGATCTCTGTCAGACACAATACTCGACGGAACACCATGCAACTTCACAATCTGCTCAATATATAATTCGGCAAGCTTCTGCAACGAATAATTGACCCTCATCGGTACAAAATGAGTCGATTTAGTCAATCTATCAACAATTACCCAAATTGAATCACATCCCTTCAACGTCTTCGGCAAACTTGTCACAAAATCCATAGAAATTCTATCCCATTTCCATTCTGGAATACTCAACGGTTGCATCAGACCCGACGGTCTCTGATGTTCAATCTTCGACTTTTGACAAGTCAAACAAGCATACACAAATTCAGCAATTTCCTTCTTCATACTAGGCCACCAAAACAACTTCTTCAAGTCTTGATACATCTTTGTGGCACCAGGATGAATACTCAACCCGCTTCTATGACCTTCTTCAAGAATGCTCTTCCTGATTTCTGGCACGTCGAGAACACATACTCTATCTCGGAACCTCATCACACCATTCTCATCGATCCGAAAATCACCTTCGTTACCTTGATTAATTAATGCGAGACGATCCACCAAACTTAAATCAGTTCTCTGACCTTCTCTGATCTCTTGGAGAATACCACTAGTCAGCTTCAACATTCCCAATTTCACACTGTTAGGAGTCTCTTCACAAATCAAACTCATATCTCTGAATTGCTCAATCAGTTCCAACTCTCGAACCATAAGCATCGACATATGCAAGGAATTCCTACTCAACGCATCAGCCATAACATTAGCCTTACCCGGATGGTAACTCAATTTAAAATCATAATCCTTCAGAAGTTCAAGCCATCTTCGCTGCCTCATGTTCAACTCTTTCTGATCAAACAAATACTTCAGACTCTTCTGGTCACTGAACACTTCGAATCTAGAACCAAATAGATAATGTCTCCAAATCTTCAATACGAACACCACAACAGCCAACTCTAAATCATGCGTAGGATAATTTCTTTCATGAACCTTCAGTTGTCTGGAAGCGTAAGCAACAACCTGACCATTCTGCATCAATACGCCTCCAAGGCCCATCTTTGACGCATCACAATACATCACAAAGGACTCACTCAGATTTGGCAAAATCAATACTGGAGCAGTCGTCAACTTCTTCTTGAGTTCTACAAAACTCTTCTCACGAGCAACATCCAACACATAAGCCTGACCCTTTCGAGTCAACTGAGGCAATGGCAATGCTAACTTAGAAAAACCTTCAATAAACCTGCGATAATAACCAGCCAACCAAAGGAAACTTCGAATCTCAGTAGCAGACTTTGGAGCCTCCCACTGCAACACAACATCAATCTTCGACAGATCAACAACAATCCCTCCACTAGAAATCACATGGCCAAGGAAACTCACTTCCTTCAACCAAAACTCACACTTAGACAACTTGGCATAAAGCTTCTTGTCTTTCAAAACCTGTAATATAACTCTTAGATGTTGCGCATGCTCTTCTTCAGACTTAGAATATATCAAAATATCATCAATAAACACCACTACAAACTGATCCAAATAAGGATGGAAAATCCTATTCATATACTCCATGAACATGCCAGGTGCATTCGAAACTCCAAATGGCATCACAGTATACTCATAGTGTCCATATCTCGTCCTGAAAGCTGTCTTCGGAATATCATCAGGCTTAACACAAATCTGATGATAACCATACCTCAAATCAATCTTGCTAAACACACAAGCACCCACCAATTGATCCATTAAATCATCAATCCTCGAAAGTGGATATTTATTCTTAATCGTCACTTTATTCAACTGCTGATAATCCACGCACAATCTCATACTACCATCTTTCTTCTTCACCAACAACACAGGAGCACCCCACGGAGAAACACTCGGTCGAACAAACTTCTTCTCAAGCAAATCTTCCAATTGTTTCTTCAATTCCCCTAACTCAGATGCAGACATCCAATAAGGAGCCATCAATACGGGACTAGTGCCCGGTATCACCTCAATAGTAAACTTTACCTCACGCTCAGGAGGTAGGTCATTCATGTCGTCTGGAAACACCTCAGGAAATTCCCGAACAACTGGTAGCTCCATGCCCACTGCTTCACAATCCACTTGAAGCGAAGCAAACAAAGGAAACATCTTAGCCTCATCTTCTAAGAGTCCTTCCACTTGCTTGGTAGATACAAACATCAACTCTCCACCATCACCAAACTCAGGAAATCTCACCGTCTTACTATAACAATCAATGTGAACATAGTTGTACTCCAACCAGTTCATCCCAAGGATAACATCAATTTGATTCAAAGGTAGACAGACCAAGTCCATCACAAAGTTCCTATCATAAATAGTCAAAGGGCAGCTCAAAAAGACTAAAGCAGTAGTCACATAACCATTATCCGGGGTATCAATAACCTACTCCCACTCATAGCAGACAAATTCAAATTCAACCTCTTAGCACATTCATGCGACATAAATGAATGGGTAGCACCAGTATCAACTATAGCAATCAATTCAAAATCATTAATAAAACACGTACCTCTGATCAAGTTATCTGTCTTGGCTTCTTCTGCACCGCTCAAAGCAAACACTTTGCCACTTGTCTGAGCAGCAGTAGCAGTCTTCTTCGGCTGCTGACACTGGGTACTGATATGCCCCTTCTCTCCACAGTTGAAGCAAGTCGGAGCTTCTTCTTTGAAGTCATTAGCCTTATGATCCCTCTTGCCACAACGGTGACACCTCAGCGCTTTACAATTCTCATCACGGTGGCCTTGCTCGCCACACTTATAACACTTACCTGGAGCAGTAGTCGCTCCTCCACTTGGCTTTTTCCTATTAGAAGCCTTCTGCTTTCCCTTATCACCAGAAGTCACATACGGTTTTCCCCTTAACTGACCTTTCTTTTTCTTCTCACTCAGCTGCTTGTAGTGAGTAGATCGAGCTCGGCTATCTTCATCATAAATTCTGCTCTTGTTCACTAGTTCCGAAAACTAACGAGTCTGCTGATACCCAATTCCCTGCTTAATCTCTGGTCTCAAACCATTCTCAAACTTGAGACACTTCGACATCTCTGCGTCAGCACGGTTGTAATGCGGACAAAACTTGACCAAAGACTCAAACTTTGCCGCATACTCAGCCATAATCATATTACCTTGTTTCAGCTCAAGGAACTCCACCTCTTTCTTCCCCCGAACATCTTCAGGAAAATACTTTCTCAGAAAATCTTCTTTAAGCACAGTCCAAGTTATTGCAATGCCCGCATCTTCTAATCTCTGGCGAGTGTTATCCCACCAGTCCTCAGCCTCCTCTGCCAGCATATGCATACCAAACTATACCTGCTGCGCATCAGTGCACGCCATAACTCGAAAAATCTTCTCAATCACTTTCAGCCACTTCTGTGCACCATCAGGATCATGAGTACCCACAAAAGTCGGCGGATTGTTCCTCTGAAACTTTCCCAAAGCACGGAACTCATCTGGAGGTCCACCATTCTGAGCCATCACTTCTACCCCAAAAATATCAAGGCAAAATAACATAGAAATCAGAGTGAATAAATAAATCTCGTTAAAAAGCCACTAAAAGGGCGTACATCAAAGCATCATAAACTGCAAAAGTCAAAACATAAATCAAAGTTTTCCTCAAAAAGGGAAATTAATCAAAATAACGTCAACAGTTTAAAATCAACTCAAGGAACCCAACCCGATGTTACATATCAGAGCAAGACCCTCTAGGCTGACCAAAAGACTAAAACGCTCAAAAACTTCAAAACTAACTCCTCGCCGGTGTCCACGGCTAAACTGGATCATCTGCACGTTACCCATGTAGAGGTAACATTCAAACATGCAGGGTGAGTAAAACAATTCATAATAATCAATGTATAACAATTAATGCATAAACGGCATCACAATCATATTCAACACATTCAAATCCTCAAATATGCCTCAAAGGCCACAACGTCATAATTTATACAAAAGACTCATAAATGCAATGCAACACAACTCAATGCATGTGGTACCAATCATCACAACATGATCGACACTGGGCCATCAACCCTCCATAGATCCCCATCAATAGGATCAGAGCACATCCAAATACTTCACATCCACACAGTGGGATTGAAGCCAAAGCAATCGAGGTCCTGAACCGAAGTCCGGATGCATATGAATGCATGATGCACACGTCAGAATAATAATCCTCATAATACAGCATATGGTGCATCATCATTCATCATACTCATCATCATCACATAAAATCACCATATCTCATGTTATCACATAGTTCATCAAATCATGGTAATTTCATCATATTAACTCAATCGATACATCATAGAAAACTATCATAACATCATGTACACATCCCCCAAAACCCACCGTCATACTCGAGGTAATCCATCCCAGAAATCCCAAAATTACACATAAAGGCATCGCTGCAAAATGATCAATTTCGAGAACTCTGCTACGTTTGCTGGCTTACTCGCTAGGCGAGTTGGTAGCGAACCTTCGCTGGCTTGCTCGCTAGGTAAGTTTGTGGCGAACCTTCACTAGCTTGCTCGATAGGCGAGTCTCTAGCGAACCTTCGTTGGCTTGCTCGCTAGGAGAACAGAGCGATGAGAGCAAAAACCTGTTAAGACCAGAATTGATTCTTGTCCAAATACTCATACGATTCACTTACCGAATGCCCCCAAAACATCCCTACGGTCACACGGCGATAACAGCACAACATCTATGGTTTATTAGGCCAATCTGGCAACATTTGCACTGTCTAAATTACTATTTTCCTGCAATTTCTCTGAGTGCATCAGAGTTACTCACATCTGAACATTCCTATTCCTACAGGGTCAAACATATAACAATCCAAAGTTTTGGCCACGAAGGCCTAAGGTTTCCATTCTCATATCAATATTCAGTGTTACATTCCATTACCCCTAACCTCAAAGCTTATCATCAAATTACCTATTTTCCACAACCAACCCAAAATACCTTAAATCATAAACCAACCATAAACACATCTAAAGGCATACATAGGAAACCATGAACAACGATACTCCTCATACCTTAGTCGATTCGCAGCTTTCACGATTAACTTCGGGATCTTCTTCCTCCAACCTTTCCTTTAGAGCTCTGGCCACCAAACTTTCACGATTAACACAAAATGAATTCAAATTCCCTTTCAGAACTCTATTTTGTCCAACCTAGTCTTGGGCCTCACAAATTGGGCTTTTCCCTCATTACCCTTACTAACTCCCTCAAATGCCCAAATTGCCCTTATTTCACTTATATTCCATTTAATTAATAATAATACTAATAAATTAATATTATATGCTCTTAATCAAATAAATACCCGAAACTGCACATTTTCCAATATTCGCAAAACCACCAGAAATTCACCGAAACATGAATATTCTCAATTAAATAACTATTTAACATATTCCGATTAAATTTGGGGTATTATAGAATGCATCGCATATTGCCCAAAGGGCATACACTAAACACTCTAGACGAGAGAGAGGAAGACCCCCACTTATCATTTTCTACGTATCTAACGCTAACAACTCACAACACTCGGCGACTGATTAAAAGATTGAAGTTAGAAAATGTTACCGAACGGAGTGGTTCTGTTGACCTTGAAATTGCATGCAAGCTTTGATCCAAGCTTCTCCTCTTTGATCCTTTGTGATGATGTTTTGAAATACGGCTCGAAAGGGTCAAAGTGAATTGAATCGGGCCCGATGTGACGCTAAACCGTCGTAGCTCGACTTATGAATGGAAGCCAAGCTATAGGAGGTTGCGTATTGATATCCGTGCTATGGACAAGATAGAGAAATGATTTTGAGGATCATTCTCCGATTTAATCGTGTCGCATGGACCAAAAATAGTGGGATATCGTCTTAATCGCAAACATAATGTCGATTAATTGAAGGTAGACTAATGCGATATCAAAGTAAAGAAAATGACCCAAATGGTCATCTTCCATAGATTTGAAATCGGGAAGGTTATCGACTCCGATAAATCTGACGCGTACGAATACAAGACTTCATCGATCACAGAAAGTCAAAATAAATTCGAAAGAAGAAAAAATGAGGAGAGAAAGAGGTGGCCTCGGATCCAACATTATTCATCAATAATTTGACTAGTAATGAATTACGGAAATGTCGTCATCGACCAAAACAGATGAAAGTAGAATAAAAAGCCCAATAAGAAATGAGAAAGAATTCAACTTTTAAAAAAGATATAAAATGAAATTCTAAAAGAAATTGAATATAAAAAAATATATATAAACTCTAAAAGTCAAGTAATAATATATTCTAAAATAAAAATATGTATAATATTCTAAAAAAAAGAAAAAGAACAGGGGGGTGTAAAGGAATCACGGCGGTGTGCAGTCCAATGCCACGGCGGGCTTTGGCCCAAATCAACAATCAAAAATAAAACAAACAAAGATGTCACAAAAAATCAGCAAAAAGGAGAAAAGGAGAGGTGTGTATGGATCTGGGGTGGTGAGTCCACACGGTTGGGCTGCGGCTCTATGGGCTTGAAAGCCCAAGTCAAAAAGCCAGCAACAACAAAAAAAAATTAAAAAAAATGAAACAAAAATACAAATGACCCTCCTCTCCATCAACTTATCTCTCTCACTCTCAAATTCGCCTTCTTCCCCAAATCCTTCCCCATCCATCTTTGCTTCAATCTCTCGCTCAAAACACACTTTTCTTCTTTATTCCGTTTCTGTTCCAGTTTGTGTATGAGGTTCTGATGAAGGGAAAATAGGTTGTATAAATGGGTTTTGAGATGGTGGTTAATGGAAGAAAGTGGGCGTTTGGAGTTAATGAAAGGTTTTTGTTGCTGGATGATGAAGGTCGAAGGTGAGGTTGAGAAATCTGGGTTTGCTTTGAAGAAGAAGAGGTGTCCGTTGAGTGATTTCGCGAGTGGAGATCGGAGGTGATTTGTTGGTTTTGTAGTAAATGGGTTAGGGATGAAGAAAGGTTCAAAGTGAAGGTTGTTGTTGATGATTGTGATTTAAAGAACAATGGGTTTTAGGGTTGTGTGGGTCGCGATTCATTATGGATTGGTTTGCTGTTGATTTCGTTGAAGAAACAAGTTGACGAACTGGGTTTGGAGGTTTGGAAGAAGATTGCTTTTGAAAATTTATGGGTAAGTTTATTGGTGAAATGGGTACGATGTTGAAATCTGGGTATCAGAAGTTTAATGGTGATTTGGAAGTTTTGATTCGGTCGGTGATGAAGCTAATGGAAGAAACTAGTTTTGAGATTGTTATGAGGTATCAATGGTTGATGAATATGGTGAAGATGATTGGAGGTTTAGAAGGATTGTCCGGGTAGGATATTTTTTTTCATGAATAAGATTAATGGTGGAAGAGTTAAGGTGAGTGAAGTTGCTGATGAACAAGATGGTGATGCGATGAAGGGAAGAGTGGCGGCTGGTTTCTTTGGGATTAGGGTTCGTGTGTCCCTAGGTCAGAGATGATCAACAGTAGTATAAATACTACTGACCCAACACGTGACAACTTGATTAAGACTTAATGACATATATAATTAATAAAAATGATGATTAAATAAAAGCTAATTCTGACTTAATTAAATGAAACTAAATCAAAGTTCTAATTAATATAAACAAAAATCTAAACTTCAATCAATTCACTAATAATTGTTAAACCTAATATTTAACTAACTCCTAATAAAATAACTAAAACTAAATAAATCTAAAAAAACAAATAAAACTATTTCTATCCATTCTTAAAAGCAATATTAAAACCTATTTAAAGTATTTCACAAATAACTAAATATAAAGCAAAAATAGCAATAAAATACAAAATGCCATGGAAAAACGAGCGAGCACCGAAATGCGCCAATATGATCAACACGGATTGAATCATCAAGAAGTGAGCGACTTTGTCTCGATTTCGAGACTGAACTTCAGATTTGAATTAATTTGAATCGCCTGAAACGCGAGCAAAACGACTAAAATCCTGATAAATTCAATCCGGCTGATAACATGGGCAAGATGTGACCTAAATGATATGCAGATGAAATGCAGAGCAAAAGCCAGTCAAAGTTAGAAAATGGGTGGGCAAATTTTAGGGTGCAATAACTCCCCCTATTCAAACAGCTTGGACATGAAGGAATGAAAAGCAATCGCTTTCAAACATTCAAGGTAGAAGGTGATTGAATACAAAAGAACCTGGAAATTTGCAGTCTGATCAGGATGGTAAACTGTAGAATCTGTCAATCAGGCTCACCTGGGAAAAGTATCTAAAAGTTGCAGGAAAATGAGCTAACTCATCACCAATAGTAGAAGGCATCGAAACACAGTCGGAAGAACATCTGCTAACACGTAGGCATCTATTGAATAAAATGGGCATCGAACCCGAAGGCCGACTCAACCCGAAGTTGAGAAGAACATCTGACCTTGCCGTCAGGCATCTGTTAAATAAAAACAGGCATCGAACCCGAAGGCCGGCTCAACACGAAGTTGAGAACATCTGCTAATCCAAGAAGGCATCTGTTAAATAAAAACGAGCATCGAACCCGAAGGCCGGCTCAAACTGAAGTTGAGAAGAACATCTGACCTCGCCGTCAGGCATCTGTTAAATAAAAACAGGCATCGAACCCGAAGGCCGGCTCAACATAAAGCTGAGAACATCTGCTAATCCAAGCAGGCATCCGTTAAATAAAAATAGGCATCAAACCCGAAGGCCGGCTCAAGCCGAAGTTGAGAATATCTTATCCAAAACTCGCATCGTCTAAGGATAGACGGAGAGAAAACCATATCCAAAATCTCGCACCGTCTAAGGGTAGACGGAGAGAAAACCATATCCAAAATCTTGCATCGTCTAAGGGTAGACGGGGAGAAATCCATATCCAAATCTCGCATCGTCTAAGGATAGACGGAGAGAAAACCATATCCAAAATCTCGCATCTTTTAAGGGTAGGCGGAAAGAAAGCCATATCCAAATCTTGCATCGTCTAAGGGTAGACGGAGAGAAAACCAAATCCAAATCTCGCATCGTCTAAGGGTAGACAGAGAGAAAACCATATCCAAAATCACATCGTCTAAGAGTAGACGGGAAGGAACCATATCCAAAATCACATCGTCTAAGAGTAGACGGGAAGGAACCATATCCAAAATCACATCGTCTAAGAGAAGACGGGAAGGAACCATATCTAAAATCACATCGTCTAAGAGTAGACGGGAAGGAACATCCGATGTCACATCGTCTAAGAGTAGACGGGAAGGAACATCAATCCAAAACTCGCATCGTCTAAGGATAGATGGAGAGAAAAATCATATCCAAAACTCACATAGTCTAAGGATAGACGGAGAGAAAAATCATATCCAAAACTCACATCATCTAAGGATAGACGAAGAGAAAAATTTGCTGGGGATGTCATCATCAGAGGGCTGACGGACAAAGAAAATCTGCTTGGAGATGTCATCATCAGAGGGCTGATGGACAAAGAAATTTTGCTTGAAGATGTCATCATCAGAGGACTGATGGACAAAGCATGACTGACGTATGATTCAAAACCTAAAAGAAAGTAAGCAGATAAGCCGACTGAACCAGGCTGTTGGTATACCACTGTCTTGATTGAAGAATTGATTCAGGTTGCCACGGAAGGCTAACAAAAACTGGCTTATGCTTCGCATGCATATGTTTGATTTTTTTATATGGTGTAATGCTCCATACGAAATGGAAATGCTACGCATTTGAGGATGTAATGCAAAGATGACGCAAATATGATAACTATATGCAAAAATGCAGATGCAGACTCGGGCTGCCGGGGAAAGGTAGATGCGAAAGAACCACTTCAGCAAAATAAATGCTGAAGAGGTGAAGCCAACTCCGTTGGGGATAACCGGATGTGCCAAGTACAATTGGACTTATGCTAGGGAAGATGAGTGAAACCTGACGGTTATTGGTTTTTTCAAAGTGAAATTTGTTCTGGTTACCAATGGGAATTGGATTTTGGAATGAGGCGCCAAAAGGGTTTGGGCTTTCTGGTGGTTGCCAATAGGGATTGGACTTTCTGCTTATCTGGGAAGGGTCAGGTACGGCTGACGCTGGAAAATGTCTTGTCTGGATACAAGGTTTATGATGGAAGGGTCAGGGGATGGTTAACATGACTTCCCGACATTCGTCTTGAACTTGAAGGTTGACTGAACCTGCTTGAATAGCTCTGAGTAGCTCTGAAAATATGGAGAGGATCAGTTCCTTTGCTTCCAATTTTGCCCCAGCCTGTGGGATTTCTGTAGAAATCTTCCTCGAAAGGGAATCTGAAATCTTTGTACCCTGATGGTTTGATATGAATTGCCTCAGCATCATGAACCTCAGAGAGGTGTTTATGATTAATTGATTTCTGGATAAGGACAGCTTTTGTGCTTTTGGGGTAGCCTGCCCCAGCCTTGAAGTGATATTGCCCCTGATTGGCTGATCTTTGGAAAAGTGTCTCAAACTTACCTCGAGAGATTTACCGAATCTCGACCTGATTGCCCCAGATTAACTGCATCTTCGGATGGCTGACTCCCTTGATATGATCATTTGATGTGGCTTTCCCTTGCTCAATGGAGTACTCAGGCGTTCCGCATCTTATCTCGATCAAACTTTCCGCTGTAGGAACTCTCTTGATATCAAGTGCTTACTCGCAAGTAAAACAAATCATTTTGCAGAAGATAATATTAATACAATGCATATGACAGTTTTGAAATCCAAGTCTGTTCACTGGAAGAAGTTGTGACATTTAGTGAATGCATCACTTATCAAAATGTCAACATCAATATCCATAGGGTAAGAAAATCATTTTAGAAGTCAGTTTCGACGCGATCTTTACCGAAGTATGCTTTTGAAACAAACCTGCTTCAATTGGTCTTTTGAAGGTGATAACTTGGGCAGGTTCATGGTTTGAAAGAAAGGATATAAGGCTCAAAGTTCTGTTTAACCCACCCATTCTCCTTAATGTTCTCCAATCCTATGTTCAGCTAGTTCGACACAAGCGCTCACCTCTCAAAGGTTAATGACAGGAGTGATGGTTCAGGAAACCACAAGTTTTCGGAGTGACAGTCACTCGCTTTTCATCTTTGGTGTCTGGAGTCACACGACTTGTTCTTCTATCATTTTTTTTTATTTCCCTATTTTTGCCTGGACTGACTCTTTTGAGTACATCTTTCAATTTCGAAGTCCAGCGGGATGCCCTAATTTTTGCCTAAGCCACTTGTTTTCAAGTTATCGACTTAGCGGGCTTTTTATTTTTTCTTTTTCTGTTCTTTTCCCTTTTTTTTCGAGAACAAATCATGTGACACCGGCTTGTCTGACTTGTTGAAAGGATTGTGAATGTCTCACTCCTTGGTCGGTAATGGATAACCACTGTGATTTTTTAGTTACGACCTCTACAGGTGTGATTGGTCCTTGAACGAGAACACTCCTTTTGCAATTTGGACGCTCGATCAACTTAACTGACACCTACCCTGCCCCAGGTTAAAATTGCGGGTTTTTCATTTTCAGAAAAGAACTCCTACAACTAGGCTCAAAGGGGTTGACGAGGGATTATCATCTTTATATCTCCGGTGTTTAGGGATTTAAAACAATACCTGTACATCATCAGCAGATGTTTTATTCAAAAGCATATAATCAGAAGTTTTCGTCTTTCAACTTCGTCATCCTCCCTCAAAGAATTCTGCTTAAACAAGTGTTTGATATCAATAAAAAGCATTGAGTGAAAACGAATGGATTTAATCAAAACATGCATATTCATTTCATTATCATTATCCATTGAAAACAGACAAGTTTTACAAATGAAATTTGCACTTGAACAGAAAAGAAACAACAAATGAAAAGAAATGACATGATAAAAAATTTCCAGCTTCAGGGAACTGGGCTTTCAAGTCTTGATTTGCTGCTGAACCAGCCTTCTTCAAAATTTCTCGTCGAAGTCAGTTTGATACTCTTATGAACCCACATGACTGGATGAAGGAAGATTGTTGATCTGGACACCTTGAGGCGTGACTAAGAGCATGTTGGAGTCAAGTATTGTCTGAATCCTACTCTTAAGCACCTTGCAGTCTTCGGTTGAATGCCTTTGTGCCCCAACATGGTACTCACAGTGGGCGTTGACATCAAAACCTGACAGATACGGAGGAAACTCTGGATTAATCTTCTTTAGCACTATCAATCCACCTTTGGTCAAATCCGGCAACATCTAACTGTACGACATCGGCAACTGAGTGAAATGCCTCTCTGGCTTCCTTGGTCTCTGTCAGGCATGCTGACGCGGCTGATGACTGTATGACTGTTGACTCTGGAGGGGAACAGATATCTGATACACAGACCCAACAGGCTGCTGACTCTGAACATCCGAAATGTCTGAAAACTGAATCTGAGGTACTGGAGATTCCGGGATGGAGTTACTTTCTTTCTCCCATTCTCCTTGAGAACTGACAACTGATTTGCCTTCACAAACTGAGATATCTGAGGCGTCTCGAATCTTTCCACTCTTGATTCCGCTCTCAATATGTTCTCCCACTATCATCAAGTTAGAAAAGTTCACTGCCCTACTACTAACCATCTTATCGAAGTAATGGCCTTGCAAAGTACCCATGAATAGGTCAACCAATTCTCTGTCCAGAAATGGTGGTTGAACGCGAGCAGCTAACTCTCTCCATCTTTGCACATATTCTATGAAAGATTCATTGTCCGCTTGAGATAATTCTTGCAACCACATGCGACTGGGAGCTATGTCAAGATTGTAGTTGTACAACTTCACAAAGGCATTGGCTAAATCTGACCATGATTGGATGCAACCACTTTCCAACTGCATGTACCAACTCAACGATGCCCCACTCAGACTGTTCTGGAAACAATGAATCATAAGTTTGTCATTGTGGATGTAACACCCCACTTTCCCAAATATTAAATAAAATACAATTATTTCAAAATAACATCAGAGTTTCCCTTCAACAGTGGGATATTACATTCAAACAGTTCAACATAACTCTTCATTATATGATTTTCAAATTAAAGCAGCAGAAAATTATCATTATCCATCGCTCACGGCCATCCGCCAAAATACACAAAAGTATTCATTAACAAGTTCATCAAACATGATACATCACAAAAATAAACAAATTTATAATAAAAAAAATAAACTCCCAAATCCTGTGCTACGTATCAGAGCATCCTAAGACTCGACTCGCACACCACTATCCAAGCTAGATATGTACCTGGATTTATCTGTACTTCCGAAGAAGCACAGACCACAACAACAACAACAAAGGGTTGAGAAAACATGATCAAAATTATTGGTAATAAAATACATGAAATAAAGGTAGCAATTATGTAAAATATCAGCCAACATGCATCAACCACGACCTACTGTCCAACATCAAACACAACATATAATAATGCAATTATGCGACTCAACCCTATGCATACGGTACGGATGAATCGCATACACTCCTCCTGAGCAATGATTCATCCCACCATCCTTCACAAAGGAGTACGGATGGATCGCATACACTCCTCCAGAGCAACGATCCATCCCACCATTCTCCACAAAGGAGTAAGGGTGAATCACATACACTCCTCCTGAGCAACGATCCATCCCACCATTCTCCATAAAGGAGTACAGGTGAATCACATACACTCGTCCTGAGCAACGATTCAACCCCACCATGACACCATGATATGCACAACACCAAATGCACAACACACAAACATCAAGCACACTAAGTGCACACGATCCTATTGATCACATCACCATACATCATACATACATATACACACCAATCAATTAGTTATTTCAATTAAAGTCACACGATCCCCTGATCACATCACCATACATCATATATATATATATATATATATATATATATATATATATATATATATATACACACACACACACACACACACCAATCAATTAGTTATTTTAATTAACTTCAATCGCTACATAATTTCACCTTTTAATGCCAAGTATACACTCTTCATCACTAATTACCATATCTATACTGGTCACAACTCAAGGTATACTACAAAACGAAGAACCACCCTCACCGTACAAAATCACAATTTGATGTCATGCTCGCTGGCTCATTCGCTTAGCGAAGCCCTAGTGAACGCTCGCTAGCTGCTCGCTTAGCGAACTCCCTAGCGAAGGCAGACAGTAGCTACTGGAAGTGTTCGCTACCTCACTCACCTAGCGAGTCCCTAGCGAATGCTTGCTACTAGCTCGCTCAGCGAAGGTGCTGGCGAACGTCTGCGATTTCACAAAACCCTCACGCTTGAAAGGCCATTCATCACACCTTCAACTCTTGAAATGCTTAAAGGTCTAATTATATCAATATCGTATTCCACATTCTTACTTTCTTTAATATGCACCAGGAGTCACTATCCACCCTTTACATACTCGACCTCACAATCTGTTACCGTAGCACATCCACCAGACACGAGTCTCAAAACTACTCACTCAAATTAATTCCTTGACCACCCAAATAGACATACAATATAGAGCTCTCAATATCAGGCTAGTTTCCACAACTAAGTCGATCACAACTCCACTTCACGTCCTGACTGTATATCATTGTCTTGACAGGATAACTTTCAGACAACCACACTTAATCGGCAACCCGCCAACTTCTCTACTTTCATCAATACTTAAAATTCCCCTCAAAATTAAACATCTCAACACTGTCCTGCACCGACTTGCCAAAACAAATTTTAAGCATTTGGCTTAACTCCAAACAATTCACTGTACATACCATCTAAGCTCGCAAGACACACTTATTCCCTCTAACATGATCCCGTCAAACTATAATAGCATTTAACAACACACTGAGCCATCACTCCACACTTGAAGCATCTTGGAGAAGCACAACCTTCTCCCCCACTTATTTCAATCCCACTCCTGCAGTCTCCAGTCTCTGGCGACTGTTGTCCCACCAAGCCTCAGTTTCTCCTTCTAGTATGTGAGTACCAAACCTCACTTTTTGTTCGTCACTACAACCCATTATCCTGAAGACTTTATCAATCGCCTTCAGCCACTTCTGCACAGCTTCAGGATCCAAAATTCCTCCTTCAAACGTCGGTGGCTTGTTACTCCGAAACTGTGCCAAATCCTCAAATTGCGCACCCGCCGCTTGGTTCTGATTAGCAACCACCTACGCCATTGCTTGCATAACGGCAGCCACAACAACATCATTCCTTCCTACCATACTCCTAAACCATAACAACACCAGGTTAAAAGGTACACAACCTCTATCCTAAGGACATACTCAACTACTACACTGGCCGGACGGACCGACCTGCTCTGATACCAATTGTAACACCCCACTTTCCCAAATCTAAAATAAAATACAATTATTTCAAAATAACATCAGAGTTTCCCTTCAACAGTGGGATATTACATTCAAACAGTACAACATAACTCTTCATTATATGATTTTCAAATTAAAGCAGTGGAAAATTATCATTATCCATCGCTCACGGCCATCCGCCAAAATACACAAAAGTATTCATTAACAAGTTCATCAAACATGATACGTCGCAGGAATAAACAAATTTATCATCAAAACAAATAAACTCCCAAATCCCGTTCTACGTATCAGAGCATCCTAAGACTCGACTCACACACCACTATTCAAGCTAGCTTTGTACCTGGATTTATCTGTACTTCCAAAGAAGCACAGACCACAACAACAACAAAGGGGTGAGAAAACATGATCAAAATTATTGGTAATAAAATACATGAAATAAAGGTAGCAATTATGTAAAATATCACCCAACATGCATCAACCACGACCTACTATCCAACATCAAACACAACATATAATAATGCAATTATGCGACTCAACACTATGCATACGGTACGGATGAATCGCATACACTCCTCCTGAGCAATGATTCATCCCACCATCCTCCACAAAGGAGTACGGATGGATCGCATACACTCCTCCTAAGCAACGATCCATCCCACCATTCTCCACAAAGGAGTAAGGGTGAATCACATGCACTCCTCCTGAGCAACGATTCAACCCCACCATTATCTACAAAGGAGTACGGATGGATCACTTACGCTCCTCCTGAGACATGATCCATCCCACCATTCTCCACAAAGGAGTACAGGTGAATCGCATACACTCCTCCTGAGCAACGATTCAACCCCACCATGACACCATGATATGCACAACACCAAATGCACAACGCACAAACATCAAGCACACTAAGTGCACACGATCCTACTGATCACATCACCATACATCATACATACATATACACACCAATCAATTAGTTATTTCAATTAAAGTCACACGATCCCCTAATCACATCACCATACATCATATATATATATATATATATATATATATATATATATATATATATATATATATATATATATATATATATATATATATATATATATATATATATATATATATATATATATATATATATATATATATATATATATATATATATATATATATATATATATATATATATATATATATATATATATATATATATATATATATATATATATATATATATATATATATATATATATATATATATATATATATATATATATATATATATATATATATATATATATATACACACACACACACACACACACCAACCAATTAGTTATTTTAATTAACTTCAATCGCTACATAATTTCACCTTTTAATGCCAAGTATACACTCTTCATCACTAATTACCATATCTATACTGGTCACAACTCAAGGTATACTACAAAACGACAGAACCACCCTCACCGTACAAAATCACAATTTGATGTCATGCTCGCTGGCTCATTCGCTTAGTGAAGCCCTAGCGAACGCTCGCTAGATGCTCGCTTAGAGAACTCCCTAGTGAAGGCAGACAATAGCTACTGGAAGTGTTCGCTACCTCACTCGCCTAGCGAGTCCCTAGCGAATGCTTGCTACTAGCTCGCTCAGCGAAGGTGCTGGCGAACGTCTGCGATTTCACAAAACCCTCACCGTTCAGAAATTCCTCAAAAGCTCGAAAATCATCCGATTCTCACCAAACCAGTCCCTGTAGTCTTAGCTTAACATTCTACGACTAAACTACACGACTTGTTCCCGATTTCACCCGATAAAACATCAATTCTACCGATTAAATCATTTCCGACCTAAAATGGTAAACTACCTGGAACACCCAACAATCCCTACATAATCACATGCAAGGCTGGAATAACAGAGTTTCACCAATTCATAACAACATAAGCACAATTCATCCATGGCAGCAACAATCAGAACACAACAACATACAAATCATGTTCATCAAATCCCTATGGGGTTAAGGAATCCCCAACTACCCAATTCATGCAATTACCAATTTAAACCCGTTTCTCCTTGTTACCTCGATTAGTTGCTTCGATTGATGAAGAACCCCCAAGAATCCCACAACCTTGGCCTTCTACCTCTTTCTCTTGTTCTTCCTTCTCCACCTTCTCTCTACTAGACCGTGTTCTTTCTTCCTCTTTACCGTGTTTTCTCTTTCTTGTTCCCCAAAAGCTCCCTAATACCCCTCTTATAACTCTTATTCCTTATTTCTTTTATTCCAATAATAATAATAATACCAATAATAATAATAATAATAATATTAATATTACTATTAATTATCAAATTATTATCATTATTAATTATATTAATATTAAACCCCAAAGTTATTAAATAATCTCCACAAAAGACACACCGAAAATAGAATAACACCAGAAAGGCTAAATAATTAAAATGGGCGTTACAGTGGACATGTGAGGTCATTCTTCTGCAGAACATCACCAAATGCTGCTTCGGACAACTATCCCCTTTGTACTTCTCATAATTTTGCGTTTTAAACTTCGGAGGCATCACAAGACCTGGTTTGAAGCATTCAGATTAAGAGTAACCTGACCCATCAGGGCGTCAAGCTTTTCATCCAACAGACGATCTCTCCTCATAAACTCAACAGTCAGTGGGTTTTTAGGATTAATCTTCGAAACAGCCCTTTGAGAATCTGGCACAGAGAAAGTGAAGCTCTGATAGTCTGAGTCATTGAGAGAAGATGAACCTCTATCTCTGGCAATGGTATGCTCTTCAACAGGAATCTGCATAGGCTGAGCTTGAGCAACATTGTTCACCGAAGTCCTCTGAATATTGGCCTCTCCTCTGGTCATAGCTGTCATGGCTTCCATGAGCTGATCCAACTGATTCTTCATCAATTCAAACTCTGCCCTTGTAACAATCAAATTCTGCTCTCCTAAGTTCATGATCCTTCTAGAAGCTAATTTAAGTCCAATGCGAGTGTCGAGTAATCAACTACGGGTTGGACAAAAGATGGGTAAGCTTTCTGGTCCGGTTGAGGATGGACATGCAAAAATAAGATGCAAATGTAATGCAATTTAAGATGCTAATTCAATAAACAAAGGATCAAAGCTTCCACAAAGCTCTGAATAACTGCTGTACTGCTAACTGGAAAAGTTCAAAATTCCGCTCTGAAGAGAAAACCAGAATACCGGGTTGGTTGAAGGTCAAGTTTCCTGCATAACCCTCCCATTCACAGGTATGGACCTAATCTGATAAGGTTTCGCATCCTATGCGGTCGTCAGTGTCATAGACTTTCGAGAAACGATGATACGTTCATCATTTCTAGTTTGGCATCATAGTTTAACGAAGCAGCCTCACTTAGCTGACTCCCAAATGATCGGTCTCCAGAGTCGACAGTTTCCAGATCCAACACCCTTTCCCGACCAATGTACAGGATAAGATGTCTTCAAAAGAAAACCTCGTCTGAACGCGAATTTCATGAAGTCTATTGCACGCCTAACGTGTAGATCCTCACTACTTTTTACTCTAATGCTATGGTTATACTCAAGCTTGGGTTTTGGTTTATCTCTCAAAGGAACAACCACCCAACAACACAACAACATCAGTATAATAATAAAGTGCGGAAAATGTAAATACAGTAGTATACAAAATACAACACACAAATATACACACCCAAAGACAAGCAAAAAAATGCTAGGACTGACTCCCACAGGGGATGGGAGTAGTCCCCAGTAGAGTCGCCAGCTGTCGCATCGCTGCGAAAAGGAGGGGTCGGCAAAGACAGAAGAGTCGCCACCATTTTTTATTTATCCCAAAGAGAGGAAAAGGAAATGATCAGAGAAAACCTACGAAAAGGGAAAAGACAGGTTATCGCAACCATATCTCGGGTTCGGGAGTCGGTTACGCAAGGGGAAGGTATGAGCACCCCTCACGTCCGTTGTACTCAACGGGATCCACGCTTGTTGTCTAGTCTATGGGTGAAAAAAATAAATTATTTACGACTGCTACTGCTAACGGGAGGAAACGGAAAGAACTGACTAGATAGAGCATTGCCGCTTTATGCCTACGTATTCCCTCGTGCAATGGGAAAGTCAGAGTCAACGTAGTTCGGGAAACTACAGGGGGAGGTTGCTCGCCAAGACATCACGTCTTGTGCCTACGTATTCTCACCTGGTATGAGAAATCAGAGCAAAATGTAGTTCAGGCTAACTACAGGAAAACAGTCTCAATCGCAAGGATGTGAGAGAAATGGAGTCTCAATCGCAAGGATGCGAGAGAAAAGGAAAATTAGTGATTAGTGTGCTCTCCAAGACATCTCGTCTTGTGCCTACATATTCTCATCTGGCATGAGAAATCAGAGCAGCTGCAGTTCAGCTAACTACAGGAAAAACGATTCTCGATCGTACGGAGGCAAGAGAAAAGAGGTCTCAACCGCAAGGATGCGAGAGAAAGGGAGTCTCAATCGCAAGGATGCGAGAGAAAAGGGGTCTCAGTCGCACGGAGGCGAGAGAAAAGGAACGGATCGGGACGCACATACTAAATCCTAAGACGTAGGAGCGAATGCGTCGCATATTTCCCAAAGGGCATACACTGAACACTCTTGACGAGAGGAAGCCCCCCCACTCATCATTTCCTACGTATCTAACGTTAACAGCTCACAGCACTCGGCGGCTGATTAAAAGATTGAAGTTAGAAAGTGCTACCGAATGGAGTGGTTCCATTGACCCTTGAAATTGCATGCAAGCTTTGATCCAAGCTTCTCCTCTTTGATCCTTTGTGATGATGTTTTGAAATACGGCTCGAAAGGGTCAAAGTGAATTGAATCGGGTCCGATATGACGCTAAACCGTCGTAGCTCGAGTTATGAATGGAATTCAAGCTATAGGAGGTTGCGTATTGATATTCGTGCTATGGACAAGATAGAGAAATGATATTGAGGATCATTCTCCAATTTAATCGTGTCGCACAGACCAAAAACAGTGGAATCTCGTCTTAATCACAAACATAATGTCGATTAATCGAACATAGCCTATCGCGATCTCAAAGTAAAGAAAATGAACCAAATGGTCATCTTCCATAGATTTGAAATCGGGAAGGTTATCGACTTCGATAAATCTGACGCGTACGAATACAAGACTTCATCGACCACGGAAAGTCAAAATAAAATCGAAAGAAGAAAAAATGAGGAGAGAAAGAGGTGGTCTCGGATACAAGATTATTCATCAATAATTTGACTGGTAATGAATTACGGAAATATCGTCATCGACCAAAACAGATGAAAGTAGAATAAAAAGCCCAATAAGAAATGAGAAAGAATTCAACTTCTAAAAAAGATATAAAATAAAATTCTAAAATAAATTGAATATAAAATTATATATATAAACTCTAAAAGTCAAATAATAATATATTCTAAAATAAAAATATGTACAATATTCTAAAAAAAAGAAAAAGAACAGGGGGGTGTAAAGGAATCACGGTGGTGTGCAGTCCAATATCACGGCGAGCTTTGGCCCAAATCAACAATCAAAAATAAAATAAACAAAGATGTCACAAAAAATCAGCAAAAAGGATAAAAGGAGGGGTGTGTATGGATCTGGGGCGGTGAGTCCACACGGTTGGGTTGCGGCTCTATGGGCTTGAAAGCCCAAGTCAAAAAGCCAGCAACAGCAAAAAAAAATTATAAAAAAAAACGAAACAAAAATCCAAATGACCCTCCTCTCCATCAGCTTATCTCTCTCACTCTCAAATTTGCCTTCTTCCCCAAATCCTTCCCTGTCTATCTTTGCTTCAATCTCTCGCTCAAAACACACTCTTCTTCTTTATTCCGTTTCTGTTCCAGTTTGTGTATGAGGTTCTGATGAAGGGAAAATGGGTTGTAGAAATGGATTTTGAGATGGTGGTTAATGGAAGAAAATGGGCGTTTGGAGTTAATGGAAGGTTTGTGTTGCTGGATGATGACGGTTGAAGGTGAGGTTGAGAAATCTGGGTTAGCTTTGAAGAAGAAAAGGTGTCCGTTGAGTGATTTTGCGAGTGGAGATCGGAGGTGATTTGCTGGTTTTGTTGTAAATGGGTTAGGGATGAACAGAGGTTCAAAGTGAAGGTTGTTGTTGATGATTGTGATTTAAAGAACAATGGGTTTTGGGGTTGTGTGGGTCATGATTTATTATGGATGGCTTTGCTGTTGATTTTGTTGAAGAAACAAGTTGACAAACTGGGTTTGAAGGTTTGGAAAAAGATTGCTTCTGAAATTTTTTGGGTAAGTTTATTGGTGAAATGGGTACGATGTTGAAATCTGGGTATCAGAAGTTTAATGGTGATTTGGAAGTTTTGATTTGGTCGGTGATGAAGTTAATGGAAGAAACTGGTTTTGAGATTGTTATGAGGTTGTTGCACCCCAACATTTAACCAACTCTTCTTTACCTAGCTTGTGTTTCATTTCATTCACATTAGCATTATCATTTGCATTTCATTGACATGTATGCAGGAGATCAAGAGGTATGATTACCAATCAAGAGCCACACAAGACTTTGAAGCTAGCTAAGAAGGTTATTCAAGTGCTCAAAGGTTGGTATCTTTGTCAGAGAAGTCAAAAGATCCTCAGAGAGATTGGTTGAAACCAAGGTTGTGTGCCTCCTAACTTGAGAGTTGTGGAAAGACCTCAGATGATTCTGAAGCCAGGAATGTGGACTTGAAGCCTTGAGAGAGCTTATGATATGTCTTGAAAGCCATCATGAAGCCTAGACAAGTCATGGTGCAAGTTTAAGAAGACTCAGCCATGAGTGGTGTCATTAGGGTTTGACTGGGTCAACCCTAAGTCAACTGATGATTTGGAGAAGGTTGAGACCTAATCTAAGGGCCATGTGATCATGGATTGATGAATTGAGATGTTATAAGGATGATTCCAAGGTTAACTCATCATGATTGAAGGGTTTGAGAAGTTTCAAGCTAGGGTTTCTAAGGCTTGACAGTGTAAAATCCCCTAGTTTGACCCCTTATCTTCAAGGAAGCTTAGCTCAAAATGTGATTGTCATCTCATCTTACCCCCAACATGAATGTTGTATAGCTTTCTCTTAGCTTTAATTGGAGTACTAGAAGTCCTTGATAGGATTTGTAGAGCTCAAGTTATGACTTTGACAAGTTATAGGTCATCTGAGGTATGTGAATCTGGGAGCTTGAAAGTTGCCCAACTTGCATGAAACTCTTGCCCAGGAAGGATGATTCCTATGAACTTTTGGTCAACATGAATGTTGTTCCTTATTCTCCTAGATTTCTAGAGAGTACTAGAAGTCCTTGATAGGATTTGTAGAACTCAAGTTATGGCTTTGACAAGTCAAGGGCATTTTGGTCATTTGGAGATTACAGGTCATTTCAAGCATAAGGCTATAACTCCTATTTCCAAGCTTCAAATGGAAAAATCTGCAACATAAAACTTGTTCAAAATGATGTTTTAAGGCTATTAAGGAGGTCATGAGATGTTGGAAAAGCTTGTAGCTCAAAGTTGCAAAAATGACCTAAAATGAAGGCATAAGTTAAATAAGTCAAAGTTGGAAATTGATATTTTCAACCTACACATCCAAACCATGGCATGTAATATATCATTTTGACTCTAGAAAACATTTTAAAGACAATGGTTTAGCCACACTTTTGATTTGAGGTCTAAATCATGGACTTGCTTTGAAAAGCACTTGCTTGCATATTAAGTAACATATGCATAACTTAAAATTGAGGCATGGGCAAGGAGCTTGGCAAGCTAAACCCTTCCAAATTGTCACTAGGGGAGAAATTTAAGGAGATTGAGATGAGTTTCAAGTTGCAAACAGAATTGAGCATGTCATGGTAAGTGATTCAAAATCTCATGACATGAGATGTGTAAAATCTCATTGGAAGGATCTAGAGGGTTCTAGATCATCCAAACTCCATCTATATATTGAGTAGAATGCATCCATGGCAAAGGTTGGTGATCATTGAAGGTTTGAGCATAGTTTGGAATTGAGTTTTCATAGATTGCAATTGAAATCGGTTTCATCAATTTCCTCCATTTCCTTCCATTTTCTTGATTGGTTCTTCTTCCATGAGTATCAAGGATTGATTCCAGATCATTTCCAAGGAGAATTGGTGGCTAGATCGTGTGGGAGCAAGTGATTTTCAGCACCTGCAACTCTTCATCGTGTTTCAAGATTGAAGCACTCTCCATTGAATCTTTTGCATACAGAAGCAAGGAGGAGGTTCAGTGATCGTGTCCAGAAGATTTGAGAGCTTGAAGTGGAGATTTCGTGCATCTGTTTTTCAAGAATTTCCAGGTTTGTAACCTTCTTCCTATAGCATGATTTAGGTAGAATTAGGTCGAATTAGGGTGTTAGATTAGTTGTAGAATGGCCTAGGATGGTTTTCAGATGGTTAATTGCTGAATTAGAGACAAAATAGGAAGATTACCATTTTCGGTTGAGATTGGGAGATGTTGATTCTTGGGGTTTCAGAAGAAACTAATGGTATGATTCAGTTCGTGGCAAGATTTAGAGTGTGTTTCATGTTTTGACCTCTTGGATTGGAGGCCTCTAGGAAGAACTAGGGTTGAAGAGGACGATCGGAGCTCCATTGGCGGTGGCCGGAGCTGGGCGCGAAGCTCAGAGCTTTGAATTGGAGAAGATGAAGTTCTCACCATCAGATCATGTTTTGACCATTGACTATGAGGAGATCCAATGGCTGTGTTTTAATTCTGGCTTGTGAAGGAGTTTCTGATGAAACGATGCGTTTCATTTATTTGATGCCTTGGGCTTAATAATCTGAGTGTTATCCACACCCCCCCAGCAAGCCCAACCCATGTTTTGAACTGAATCTGAATGCTATCTACACCGCGCGCTTCATTATTTTTATTTGATTTTCATTAAATTTCCATTTAATTCATGATTCTTGTAAAATTCATAACTAATTGAATATTAATCCAATTCAACCCATTCTTTTTTAATATTAATCATGATTGAGTCTACTTTTTTTTAGAGAGAAAAATATTTTCATTTCATATAATTTCTGATTTAATTGGAATTTTGTATTTTAATTGATATTAAAATGTTTATGTTTGATGCATATTTTTGTAGAATTTTGTGTGATCTCATAGTGTTGATTCTTGGCCTAATTTTTTGTGTGTGATTAGGTTATACATGTATGATCCTATAGTAATTTTCTCACATTTTTGTGATGAAAATAGGTGTGCTTTCTAGATTGATGTTTAGATGCTTCCTTTTTAGGGTTTTAGGTTGATGCCTTAGAATGTAGGATTTAGTTCTAGGTCCAAATTGATGATTTGATCTTTGAAACTAATGTGATAGAGTCATGATTGACCTAGGTTCCCATAGTAATTTTTGTAGGATTTTACAATTGATTTTAGTATTTTAGTTAGGACTAACTTTAGTGCTAGGTTTTAGGTGATCCTAACTTACTGATTCAACTTGTTTAACTCATTTAGTTCCCTTAGATTAGGGTTTGTGATTGGTTTGCCTTTGATTGAAGTTGAAGACAAGTTGAATACAAGAGGAAGATGCTTGAGGTGGCTTGAAGTTGCTTGGAGCTCTGGATTTGCTTGTGCCTGAAGGTGTCTGATGAAGTTTAGGAGATAGGACATAGGGAGAGCCTTATAGTTAGAATGATCTCTTCCACAAACATGGAAAGCATCTTGTGCTTCCATTCCTCCCAATAATTAAAAGTCCTTCCATGGTATTCACCTCCCTCCTTTGGAGGGATAAGTGATGGTACCTAAGAAGTAGAACTTTGAGGGAACCAGTCTCTCATAATGATGAACCCTTACAGGCTTCCTTTGGTTGTCAGTAAGTTGTTTATCATTTCCACTCATCATGTTCAATCAATTATCTTTTGGTTTGAGTATCTTGAGAGATGTTGAGCTTGAGTTTGAAGATGAAGACTTCATTGAAGAGTGTGGAAGAGGATGATTCCTTGAGCATTGCCATTGTAGTTGAGGCCTGAAGGGCTTGGAGAACAAGTTGAACTTGAAGACCCCAAAGGAGATTGAATGAAGAGCTGAGGCTTGAGAAAGAATTGAAGGATGAAGTTGACACTTCTAAGTGATTAAAGATTACCCTGAGAAGCTGAAGCTTGAAGGTGAAGAAGACCAAGCTGAGACTGGTGAAGCAAAGAGAGCTGAAGCTTGAAGCCTAAGTGGATACTTATGAAGATGATTCAATTGAGATTGAGTGTGGAGCTGAGGCTTGAGGAATAAAAGATAAGATAAGTTGATACTTACATTGATGATTGAGAATCTGAAGGAATCCAATTGATACTTGTGGTTAAGAGCAAAGCCTGAAGGTGGAATTGACTGGAAAGCTGAAGCTTGAAGAAGAAGATTAAGCTGATACTTATGTTTGGTGGGTTGAAACCTGGAGAAGCAAATTGATATTTGTCATGAAAGATGATAGCCTTGAAGGGTGGTGGAAGTCTGAAGACTGGATTGCTGTTAGAAGAGCTGAAGCTTGGAATGAGATTGAAAGTAGGAAGCTGTTGATCTGTTGCTTTCTTGTCTGTTGTCTGTTCTGTATTGCTGATGTGCCTTGTTTGACTTGCTTGATGCATTAGAATAAGTCCATGGTTAGACTGACTTTAATCTAGGAGCATGATTGCACTAGAGGTTGAGTTGCTCCCTCTGCTTGTATTGTTACTGTATGGCTTTGCTTGCGGGTATTCGGTAGAGCCCTGCTCCCTTGCCCATGTGGTTTATTTTGCTTGATAGCATTCCATTTTCTTCTGTATGATTGCAGTTTACTGTATTTTGCTTGATATCATGTTTTATTTCTTCAGTATGATTACTGTTATTCATTCTGGCTTGAGGTTGAGATGAGCTTGTGGAGGTTGCTGCCCCACACACATTTCCTCCCTCACTTGCATTGCATGCATTTTACAGTCATTTATTGTTTACTGGTTAAGCTGATGCTTTATCTGTTTCTGTGTATCATTGATATGATCCCTTAGGAATCTCATTTCCTTTGATAAGGAAGTGATGATAGAACTTTAGGTTGAAACCTATGCATGATAACTTCTAGGAGTTCCCTGTTTCAAACTTCAACTATAGGATGAATCCTTGGCATGACAACATTAGGACTTGATAGTCCCCCCGTAGTTGAGCCTGTTCTCTTCTCATCTCAAAACAGCTTAAGATACAGTAATCATGAATGATTTCTTCCGTACGTTACGAGCCTTAAGCTATCCGAGAAAGGATTGTTGGAGAGTTTCTTTTCAACAGTCTGGATGTTTAGTATGGTACCCTTTGGGTGACATGCGACGCATTCACTCTCAGGTCATAGTCTTTAGTGCGATTGAAATTGCAAACACAATAAAAAACACTTCTTTCGTAAAAGACAGAAAACGAACTTCAAACCTTTTTGCCCCGTGGGCCCATAACTCAAAGGAAAGCTTTTCTGAAGAAAAGAGTGTCGTTAAACTTCAGCGCCGACGCAAACAGGCTTTATCCCTAACTGCTGGAACTGCTGTTTAACCCTACTCGATAAAACAGATGAATCTGAATCTCCGTAATCGTAGTAGCCCGAACTACGTAAGCTCTGATCTCTCATAGCCTGTTGAGAGTACGTAGGCACAGTACTGATGTATTGGCGAGCCACCTTCCCCGTAACCCGTAGTTAGTCGAACTACGTTGACTCTGATTTCTCATTCTCTGATGAGAATACGTAGGCATAAAGCGCGACGCTTTGCCGAGTCATTTTCTTTTCTGTTTAAGCCAACCTTGATAGGTAGATAGATAAACCAACTCGTCCAGTAAACACAACAAGCGTGGATCCCATCGAGTACGACGGACGTGAGGGGTGCTAATACCTTCCCCTTGCGTAACCGACTCCCGAACCCAGACAATGGTTGCGATGACCTTGTCTTATACCTTTTCGTCATGTTTTTCCGATCGTTTCCTTTCCCGTTCTGAGGGATAAATAACGAAAGGTGGCGACTCTTCTGTTTTGCCGGCACCTTATTTTCGCGGAAGCGACAGCTGGGGACTTGATAGTTTCCTGGGATCCAACGTCCCGTATGCGAGTCAGTTTGGGGATCCGGCGTCCCCTGCGAGAGTCAATCCTAGCGCTTATATGATTACTTGTTGGGTTGTGTTTATTTATCGCATTTTATTTCCCGCACTTTATTTTCAGTATGATATGATTATCTGTGCTGTTGTGGGAGGGGCATTCTGATGAGTGAGAAGCCAGACCCAGGCCTGAGTGAACATAGCATTAGTTGTGGAAATTAGTGGGCGCGTGCTTGCTTGGCAGGCACTAGTGTCTCATGAAATCCACGCTCAGACGAGGTTCTCCCGGTTGGCTTCTTTTTCAACCCTTTGGGTTGAGGGGGTTGTTGGTTTGGAGGATTGTCGACTCTGGGGACCGATCATTTGTGATTCAGCCGAGTGAGGCCGCTTCATGAGCTGGTGATGCCACACCTTCTGGGTATCGTATCACCCCTCTTGAATGTCTGTGACGCTGATGAACGCATAAGATGCCGAACTTGAGTCAGTTTAGGTCCATACCTGTGAGCAGGGTTGGGTTTATTGCAGGAAACTTTGACCTTCAGACTACCTGGTTTTCTTGATAGTGAATCAGTTTTGTTGGTACCGGAGGTTCTTATCAGCAGATGTGTATTTGTTCTTGACAGAGCAGGTTTATGGTCGGGATCTGAGGATCTCATCAGCAGATGTATGTTTGTTCTTGACAGAGTAGAGTTTTGGTCCTGTACCAGAGGTCCTTATTATCAGATGTTTGTTCTTGACAGAGCAGAGTTTTGGTCCTGTATCAGAGGTCCTTATTATCAGATGTTTGTTCTTGATAGAGCAGAGTTTTGGTCCTGTACCAGAGGTCCTTATTATTAGATGTTTGTTCTTGATAGAGCAGATTTATGGTCCTATGTGTGTGTATTCTTGACAGAGCAGATTTGTGGTCCGATACCAGGGTTTTCTTATTATCAGATATAGTGGTCGTTCTTGACAGAGCAGCATCATGGTTTTGTTGATACAGAATCTCCACAGCACAGTTGCCTTGATCTCCTGCTGCATGATTGCATTTTACATTTCTTTGCATACTCATTTGCATTTCATTAATGTGTGTCTGTGTTGCAGGTACCGTTTTCCTCGATCCAGGATTTCTTGCCTCCTATTATATTGTTATGGGTTCTCTGAGGAAAACCGTGGCTTACAAGCTCCCTGCCCCTGATGTGGTTCAGCTGACTGGCTTGATTGCTTTAGTAGATGATTCTGTGAGAGATGAGTTCATAAAGTCTTACGGCAAATTGCTCAGTTTGGTTCGTAAACCTTCTGCATTCGAGTTGAATAGGTTGCACGCTCTGCTGCAGTTCTATGACCCTCCGTTAAGATGCTTCACTTTCCAGGATTTTGTTCTCGCACCTACGCTAGAGGAATATGCTGATTTGTTAGGTGTGCCTATCAAGAGGCAGATGCCCTTTGTTCATATGGATGCTGAGCCTGACCTGGCTAGTCTTGCTCCTTCACTCCATCTGGATGCCTCTGAGTTGGTATTGTCTAATTGGAACAAGGTTCCTGATTTCTCCTTGCAGTTCTTAGTGGGAAAGGCTCAGCAGTGCGCCAAAGACAGATGTTGGGTCGTGTTCAATGCCATCCTCGCTCTGTGCATATATGGCATCCTTCTGTTCCCCAATATGCCCGACTTTGTAGACTTCGATGCATTTCGCATCTTTGCATCAGGGAATCCAGTCCCTACCTTGATAGGAGATGTCTACCATTCCGTCCACTACAAAAACGAGAACAGAAGGGGCAAGAATGTCTCGTGCTGTGTGCCTTTGCTTTATAAATGGCTTGATAGTCATCTGCCCAAGAGGGGTCCCTTTGTTTCGTCTGCAGCCACAGTTGAGTGGTCCGAGCGTCTGATGAGTTTATCTGCAGAGGATATTGACTGGTTTGACAGAGATAGGCTGGGTACCGAGATTATCTTCAGCTGCAGCGGGTTTCCAAACGTGCCTTTGATAGGCAGGAAGGGCTGTATAAACTATAATCCGTCTTTGCTGGTCCGACAGTTTGCCTACGCTTTGAGAGCTCCACCGAAGGATGAAGAGGTGCAGGAATCTCTGTACCTCACTGGTCTTCTAGGGGGGGATCTGTTATCTAAGCTTCAGCGCGCTTGGAATGGCATCAGTAAGAGGGGAAAACTATTGTTGGGGAGAAGTAATAATCAAGCCTACCCTCCGTATATGACGTGGATCAGAGCCAGAGCCGATGCTATAGGGATGCCGTTTCCTCCTGCCAAGCCAGAAAGCCCTCCAATGATTGAAGAGCCTACTACCGTGCCCATTCAGCAACATAATCATGTGTTAGCTGAGAGAGATGAATTGAAGAGGGCAAATGAAGAATTGGAGAAGGAATTGGTTCAACTCAGGAGCGAGAGGAACGAAGCTATTTATTCCTTCAGGAGGCAGACAGAGCTGGTGAACCAGCTGGGGACAAATTTGACTAAGCAGATAGCCGAGCGTGAACGTATGGGTCAAGACTTCAAAGCTGTCAACGACGTACTGGCTACGAAGAAACAACACTTGGACGAAGCGTATCGGAGGATATCCAAGTTCAACCAGCACTGGAAGGCTTCCTTAGCCACCAGGAAAGAGTGGGAGGATAAGCCGATGCTACAGATCTCCAAGCTGGAGGCCCGGGTGAAGGCCAGTGAGAAGAGGTTTGATGAAGAAACCGCTCGCAGATATGCCGCTGAAGGCCAGCTCAACAGGGCTCTCGCTTACCTGAAGGAGCGCAAACTGATGTTTGAGTCCAAGAAACGGAAGCTAGAAGATTGTTTCGGCGAAGGAGCATGGGAAGATTCAGTCAAAGGTCTTCAGTACACCATTGTGCAAAGGGAATTACTCGTCGAAGGGTTACTCACTCTGCCTGATCATCCAGAAACGAAGGAGTTGTTAGAAGAGTATCGCGCCCGTGGCCGTACTTGACTATTTGTATTCCTTTTGTTTTGATCATTGTTGTATGCTGACCATCACCAGGCTTGTTGGCTGAGGTCACGCTATTGATTCATCTTGTACTCGCTGATGTTGTGTACTGCCTTGAGGGGCTTTCTTTATATATGAGATTGTTATTTCTATGACTGGACTTGGACTTCTTATTATCAGCACTGGCACTCAGGCACTAGGATCGGGGGAGATCTCTTTAACGCACAGACACACGTTTGCATTTGCATGAAGCATTTGCATAATGAGCACTTTGTCGTTTTTTCCTAACCTTTTTGTGTTTCCAGGTTGTTTCAGGTGGTTCCAGGATTGATCAGAGACCTATTCAACGCTATCCGACCAGAGCTAATCAAACCAGGATCATGGAGCAAGTGCAAACTGATGTTCAGGAACTCCGCGAAAGAATGGATCGCTTCATGGAGCTCATGCAAGCGGTCGCCAATGGCCAGGATCAGCTCAGAACTTTGGTTCAGCCTCTGATTTCAAGGGTTGATAGCAATGGCATACTCCATGGGGGGACTGTGCCTACTCCTCCACCAGTTGAAACTCCACAGAATGGCGTCCCCGTGACCGGGGGGAATGGCAGTGCCAACGGCAATGTGATGGCTAACATGGGACTCAATGGCAATACGACGGGCGTCGGTAATGGGAGTCTGGAAGCTAATGTCAATGTCGGGCTGGGCAACGACAATGCAGGTGTTGGGAAACTATTTGGGCCTCAGCCGTGGTTAGAAGATCGTCAGGACGATGTGTTCTCTCAGAGAGGTGTTGAAGGGGAGATGACTGCTGAAGCACGTCTAAGGTTCAAAGCACTCGAGGATAAGATGAGAAATATCGAGAATCAGAACACTTTGGGCGTTGATATGTCCAAGTTGGGACTGATTGCTGATTTCAAGGTGCCTCCCAAGTTCAAGGTACCTGACTTTGAAAAGTATAAGGGCACCACTTGCCCTCGCGTCCACTTGAGATCGTATTACAGGAAAATGTCAACTCATTCTGAGGACGAGAAGTTGTTGATGAACTTCTTTCAGGACAGTCTGTCCGGGCCCTCCCTCGAATGGTACATGAGTCTGGAGCCTACCAGTGTGCGCACGTGGAAGGACCTTGCTGAAGCATTTGTGCACCACTACCAATACAATAGCGACTTGGCCCCGAACCGAGTCCAGCTGTAGAATCTGTCGCAAAGGAACAACGAAGGGTTCAAGGAATACGCCCAGCGGTGGCGTGAGTTGGCAGCCAGGGTTCAGCCGCCGATGGTTGAACGTGAGCTTGTGCTGATGTTTGTAGCCACCCTCCCAGGGGTTTACTATGAGAAGTTGGTCAGCGGTATGTCTGGAACATTCTCAGATCTCATTATCACGGGTGAGCACATAAAAAATGGGATCAAACTCAGGAAAATTCAAGGTGAGTCATCCTCAGCTGGAGGAGGAGGAAAGAAACCTTACAGCGGCAAAAGACGGGAAGGAGAAACGAGCGCTGTGACTAACGCTCGAAGGAAGGGTAAAGGCCCTCACCAACAGGTGGCCAGCATAACTATCCTGGCAGTTCAACAGCCGCAGCAGTAGCAGCAGCAACCGAATCAACAGGGGTACAGAAAGTATCAGAATAGGGCACCTTTGTCGAGCCGTCACCTTGAGACACCGCCCATGTCGTACGCGCAACTATTGCAAACTTTGCTTTAGCTACAGTTGATCCAGAAGAGGACCTTGGCTCCCTTGACAGGGGCACCTCCGCCAGGGTACGACGCGAATGCAACTTGTGAGTTTCACTCAGGGGCATCAGGCCACACAATAAAGAACTGCAAAGCCTTCAAGCATAAGGTGCAGGACATGGTGGATGCCAAGATCATCAACTTCTCGGATAATGTGCCAAATGTCACGAAGAATACTGTGCCGAATCATAGGGGAGGCGGAGTGAACGCCATTATCGAAGACGAGAGTTCGGATTTGTTGACTGACGTCAGAGATCTGAAAACGCCACTTAGCTTCGTCAAGGCTAAGCTGATGAAAAGGGGTTTCTTTCCAGGTTGCGGAGAGCTGTGTATGGACTGTGCCACACATTCTGATGGATGTGAACAGTTGGTAGAAGGAATTCAAAGTCTGATGACTGAAGGGATTTTACAGTTTTGCCGGAGAGCCGAATGTGGATCGGGGGAGGTGATGCTGAAGCAAGACGATGAGGCTGCCACCATCACCATCCCTCGCCAGACGATAACTATTTCTGCGCCCAGACCGCCCACAATTACTATCACCAAAGCTGGGCCGATACCCTTCGAAAGCACTAATGTTGTCCCATGGCATTATGGGGCTGAAGTCTACTGCAACGGATAGAAGTTGGAGCTAGAACCGTTTGGGTCGTCTGTGGAGAACCTTGTGAGAATCAGTGGTATTACTCGCAGCGGAAGAGTGTTTGCACCACCAGAGGTCGTGGCGGATAAAGCGGTCAGAGCTGATGCGGCCGATAAAGGTAAAAGTAAAGTCGTTGAAGAGATCCCGCGTGGGGCAGAAAAAGACTTACTTGTTAAAGACGCCGAGGAATTTATGAGGTTGATTAAAAAGAGTGACTACAAGATTGTGGATCATCTCCATCAGACACCCTCGAAGATTTCCATCCTGAACTTGTTGCTGTGTTCTGAAGCACACCGCAACGCACTGCTAAAGGTGTTGAACGCCACATATGTACCGCAGGAAATATCGGTAAATCAATTGGAAGAAGTCGTAGCCCACGTGAATGCTGGAAATGGGCTAGGTTTCACAGACCTGGAGATGGCGCCGAAAGGGAGGAACCACAATAGCGCCCTACACATCTCGATAGAGTGTAGGGGCATGATTATGTCGCACGTGCTGGTGGACACAGGGTCGTCGCTTAATGTTCTTCCGAAGAAGGCCTTAATGAAGTTGGATACTCGTGGAGTGATTTGCACACCCAGTGATCTGGTTGTGAAAGCGTTCGATGGAACCAAACGACATGTTTTCGGGGAGGTGACCCTGCCGATCCAAGTCGGGCCGGAAACATTCGACGCGATCTTCTACATTATGGACATCATGCCTGCCTATAGCTGTCTCTTGGGCCGGCCGTGGATCCATGCTGTTGGAGCCGTGACCTCCACGTTGCACCAGAAACTCAAGTACGCTGTCGGAGGTAGCATCATGACCGTGTGTGGTGAGGAAGACATAATGGTGAGCCATTTGTTGTCCTTTAAGTATGTTGAGATGGATGGGGAAATCCATGAAACTCTATGCCAAGCGTTCGAAGCTGTCAAAGTGAAGGACGTAGCTCCTGTAGTCACCGAAAAGCCAGAGATGACTCTCTCCTCATTCAAGGAAGCTCGGGCCGTTGTCCAAGCCGGATCTACCCCAGGCTGGGGGCGAATTTTGGAGATACCTAACAAGCAAGACAAGTTTGGGTTAGGATATTCTCCTGGAGCTGAAGCTTCTTCTTCTAGCAGTGCGTCGCGAGGTAAAGGGCCGATCCAGTTTACCAGTGGCGGAGTGATTTTTGAAAGCATCAACGCGGTGTCTAAAGACAACGGAGATAGCGACTGTGACCTCGACTCTTGGATCCAGCCAAGCAAGCCAGGCGAGGGCCTTACCAACTGGTCCGTCCAGGATATCATCCAGATGACAAGCGAAGAGTAATGATTTACTTTTTCCAATCATTGTACAACCCTATGTCCTACCCGGGGCATAGTGGTATTATTGTCAGGGCCTTGTTGGATTATGTACATGCATTTTGTTAATAAATCAAAGGCGTTTCCTTCGTATTCAAATATTGTGATCTCTGTTATTCCTGTTTTATATTTGTTTTGAAAAACAATAAAATGGCAATGGGGTTTGTGCTAACCTGCACATCCTTGTTTTAAACTTAACCCTTGTTATTGCAGGATCCACATAACAGATGACATCGACTCTGGACCTTCTACGAATCACTTCGACTTCGATTGCCCGATCTATCAAGCCGAAGAAGAGATTGATGAAGACGAAGACATTCTTGAAGAGTTGGCCCGCTTGTTGAAACAAGATGAGAAAGTTATTCTGCCTCATGAAGAGGAGATTGAGATCGTGAATCTGGGTTCTGAAGAACTCGTCAGAAACGTCAGGATAGGGGCTGAACTGCAGAGTGATGTCAAGCAGAGATTAGTCGAGATGCTGAGAGAGTATAGTGACGTCTTTGCTTGGTCATACAAAGATATGCTCGGACTTGACACTGACATTGTGGTCCACCACTTGCCGTTGCGAGAAGATTGTCCTCCCGTTAAGCAGAAGCTTAGGAGAACGCGACCAGATATGGCCGTTAAGATCAAAGAAGAAGTGCAAAAGCAGCTTGATGCTGGCTTCTTAGCGGTCACTACTTACCCTCCGTGGGTCGCCAACATAGTGCATGTACCGAAGAAGGACGGTAAGGTACGAATGTGCGTCGATTATCGGGATTTGAATAGGGCGAGCCCTAAAGATGATTTCCCGCTGCCTCATATTGATGTGTTGGTCGACAATACAGCGCAATTCTCCGTGTTTTCGTTCATGGATGGCTTCTCCGGTTACAACCAAATCAAAATGGCGCCGGAGGACATGGAGAAAACGACGTTTATTACGCCTTGGGGAACATTTTGCTACAAGGTAATGCCTTTCGGTCTGAAGAACGCAGGGGCCACTTACCAACCAACAATGGTTACTTTGTTTCATGACATGATTCATCATGAGATTGAAGTCTATGTTGATGACATGATTGCGAAGTCCCAAACGGAGGAGGGACATCTGGTCAATTTGCTGAAGCTTTTTGAAAGGCTTAGGAAATTCCGGTTGAGGCTGAATCCTAACAAGTGTACTTTCGGAGTGCGGTCCGGAAAGTTACTGGGGTTTATCGTGAGCGAAAGAGGCTTCGAGGTCGATCCTGCGAAAATAAAAGCGATACAAGAAATGCAGTGCCAAAAACAGAAAAAGAAGTTCGTGGTTTCTTGGGCAGAATAAACTACATTGCAAGGTTTATTTCTCAGCTCACGGCCACGTGTGAACCGATGTTCAAGCTATTAAAGAAAGATCAGGCGATTATCTAGAACGAGGATTGCCAGAAGGCATTTGACAAGATAAAGCAGTATCTCCAAGAACCTCCAATCTTGATACCCCCAGTGGCTGGACGGCCATTAATCATGTACTTGACAGTTCTTGAGAATAGTATGGGGTGTGTTCTCGGTCAGCACGACGAGACGGGCAGAAAAGAGCATGCCATTTACTACTTGAGTAAAAAGTTCACTGACTGTGAATCTCGTTACTCGATGCTGGAGAAGACGTGTTGTGCACTAGCCTGGGCTGCCAAACGTTTACGACAGTACATGCTCAATCACACCACCATGCTAATTTCGAAGATGGATCTGATCAAGTACGTCTTCGAGAAGCAAGCGCTTTCGGGCAGGATTGCCAGATGGCAAATGGTGTTGACAGAATATGACATTCAGTATGTTTCCCAGAAGGCCATCAAGGGCAGCGTATTGTCTGATTACCTAGCCGAGCAGCCGATCGAGGATTACCAGCCGATGAAATTTGAGTTCCCTGATGAGGATATCATGTTTCTCAAAGCGAAAGACTGCGATGAACCGTTGCCCGACGAGGGGCCAGATAGGAAATCCCAATGGAAATTGATATTTGACGGGGCGGTTAATTCTTACAGAAGTGGCATTGGAGCGATCATCACGACTCCCCACAGATCCCACATCCCGTTCACTGCGAGACTGACGTTTCCGATCACCAATAACGAAGCGGAGTACGAAGCATGCATCATGGGTCTAGAAGAGGCAATTGATTTGAGAATCAAGAATCTAGACGTATATGGTGACTCGGCGCTTGTGATCAACCAGATTAAAGGGGAGTGGGAAACTCGTCAATCGAATTTGGTGCCGTACATGAATTATGCCAGAAGGCTACTTCCGTTCTTTGATCGAGTGGAACTCCATCATGTACCCAGAGCAGAAAATCAGATGGCTGATGCCTTAGCCACGTTGGCTTCGATGTATAAAGTCAATTTTTGGAATGAAGCTCCAAGAATTGTCCTTTCTCGTCTTGATAGACTTGCATTCGTCTTTGCGATCGAGGAAGCCTCCGATGGCAAGCCATGGTTCCATGACATCCAGACTTTCCTTATGACTAAGGAGTATCCTGCGGGAGCGTCAACCCATGATAAGAAGACTCTGAGGAGGCTGTCTGGAAATTTTTATCTCAATCCTGATGGAGTGTTGTATAAGAGAAACCACGATCTCGTGCTACTCAGATGTGTAGATGAGAAAGAAGCGAGTATGCTCATGGAAGAAGTCCATGAAGGCACATTTGGTACGCACGCCGGAGGGCACGCTATGACAAGAAAGATCCTGAGAGCAGGATACTACTGGCTGACGATGGAATCGGATTGCTTTAAATTCGCGAAGAGATGTCATAAATGCCAGATTTATGCTGATAAAGTTCATGTGTCGCCGTGCCCGTTGAATGTCATGTCCTCCCCTTGGCCGTTCTCCATGTGGGGCATCGACATGATAGGCAAGATCGAGCCCACTGCATCTAACGGTCATCACTTCATTCTAGTAGCTATCGACTACTTCACCAAGTGGGTGGAGGCAGCCTCATATGCTAACGTGACCAAGCAGGTGGTGGCTAAGTTCATAAAAAGGGATATCATCTGTCGTTACGGGATTCCCGAGCAGATCATTACTGATAATGGTTCGAATCTGAATAACAAGATGATGAAGGAGTTGTGCCAGAGTTTCAAGATTGAACACCACAACTCATCTCCTTACCGGCCGAAGATGAATGGCGCCGTTGAAGCGGCCAATAAGAACATAAAGAAGATTGTTCAGAAAATGGGTGTGACCTGTAAAGATTGGCACGAGATGTTGTCGTTTGCGCTGCACGGTTATCGTACGACGGTACGTACATCAACCGGGGCAACTCCTTTCTCCTTAGTGTACGGTATGGAAGCTGTCCTACCGTTAGAAGTGGAGATCCCTTCTTTGCGAGTTTTGGTTGACGTGAAACTCGACGAGGCAGAATGGATTAAGAACCGACTGAACCAACTCAGCCTGATGGACGAGAAGAGGTTAGCATCGATTGCATATGGTCGTCTGTACAAAAGCCGAATGAAGAAAGCTTATGACAAGAAGGTGCGGCCTAGAAGCTTTCAGACGGGTGATCTCATCTTGAAGAAGATTCTTCCTCCACACTCCGATCACCGGGGCAAGTGGACTCCTAATTACGAAGGTCCGTATGTTGTCAGCAAGGTCTTCTCGGGAGGAGCTTTGTTGTTATCCACAATGGATGGCGAAGATTTTGCATCCCCGGTGAACGCGGACGCAGTTAAAAAATACTTTTCTTGAAAGCGACCCGCTGGGCAGTAAAAAGAGAGTCCAGGCAAAAATGGGGCATCCCAGTGAACCATAAAAAAGAAAAAGGTTCGGGCAAAAGTTAGGGATATAAATTGAAAAGAATGTACACCCGCAAAGTCGAAAACCCAGATGGGCGACTTTGGCAAAAAAAGGTATCCCGGTGAACTGAAAACCCGCAGAGGGCGGCTCACGCAAAAGTTAGGGATTTGAAAAAGCAAATGACTGTGTTCCGCGTGTGGACTTTCATTGTTTAGTGGTTTGGAAGACCTGAGGGCCGTTTATCTGAATCAATCTCTTCTGAAGCTGAAGCGTCGGAGAAGTATCGAAGTCGAGTGGGTCATAGAGGGATCAACTCATGGTGTTCGTCTACGCCTCGTTGCCGACATTTGCATATACTGGTGTATATTTATGTTTTATTTTTGTGCAGCTTCCTCATTCCAGGAGCTTGCATCTGTTGTAAAACATTTTTACCCATTCAGGGGTTCGTTATCAATAAAATGTATACTATTCAGCAATTCTGTTTGTTTGTTTAGCATTTATCTGTTTTGTTTGCGAAAAAGAACGCCGATGTTTTTGACAAAATGCGCATACATAAACTTACTGGCCTAGACCACTGATTGTTGAAACAATGAATTACTTAAACATTGTCACAGGATGATAACCTTGACAGGTCCCTTTGAGAAGGGTATCTTGTCTGTTTGTTTGTATTGTTACAGGTGTAGCATGTACCAGACAGTACGCCGTACGCGTCCCCAAGCAGGATGATCTCTCCTTCTCCAGCAAAGTTCAGCAGCCTCTCCCCGCAGAGTCTGAACATGAGATCGTAAGCATTGATATGTTTCCCCGAGCAGAGGAGATTCTCTCCCCAATCAGATGTATCCTGAAGGATCGTCATCTCCCCAGCTGAGTCATACTGAAGTGTGCAGCAATTGATAGTTCCAGACTGAAGTCTCCAGCGGAATTGAGATCCCCCACAAAGTCGTACTCTCCCCCGAAGCAGGATGACTTCTTCTTCTCCAACCGAGTTTGCAGATCCTCAAGAGAGCCGATTCCTTGGAAGCAGTTTGGGCCATGATTGGTTTTCCCCAGTAGAGTGTTGAATAACTGATGCCGTATTTCCCCACCGGAGCCGTTATCTCCAGGGAAGTAGCCGTGAAGGCCGTGCAGTTTATTCCCGCGATTGACATCGCTTTCCTCAGCAGGTCCAGGTTCTCGTAGAGCTTCATTCCCCTGCAGCAGTCAACTGAAGTTCACTTCCCCACGGAGTCAGATTGAGATTGGCGTGACCTTTTTCTCCTCAGCAGGATGATTCCTTCCCCTATCAGAGTGGTTCTTTCTCCTTGACGGGAGGATTCTCCCTTCAGCATTTATTTTGCCGACGGGATCGCATCATTTTGTATGACTGCATAGCATTTATCATAAACGCGTAGCATTTCCACCGTGTGGAGCATTGCGCCGTTGCCGAAGCATATGCATAATAAGCATGATCTAGGTTGTTACCGTTCTTGTTTTGCAGGTGTTCCGCCACAGAATTGATTGCTCAAGATGATTCTTGAATTCTCCCCAACGGAGTCGCTTGCTCAAGATGATTCTTGAAATCCCCAGCAAAGTCTTCGGCCCAAGATGATTCTTGAATTCTCCAGCGAAGGCGTTCGTTTAAGATGATTCTTAAAAGCCCCAGTGAAGTTGCAAGAGTTGGTTGCTCAAATCGACGCGTAGAGTCCCCGACAGAGTATTTGATCAGGGTGATTCCTGAAATCTCCAGCAGAGTCATTGGTTCAAGATGATTCTTGAAATCTCCAGCGGAGTTATAGGTTCAAGACGATTCTTGAAGTCCTCAGCAGAGATGATTCACCCAGAATGATTTCTGGATCCCCGAAGCAGAGTTACTTGATAGTTCTCCAGAATCCCCAGCGGAGATGTGTCATCCCCAACAGGTTTTTTTAACAGAGAAGTTGAAATTTCCTTGAAGACTTGACGATTGAAGTCCGGCTGACGCCCAAAAATTTCTTTGAATGCCCGACGGCATGATTAACTTGATTGTTGACCTGATGAGTCACGAGGAATCCTGATGCCTGACGGCATGATCGACCATGTATTACCGGTTACCGTGTGACCAATTCCCCAGCCAGTTGCCGTGCAGCTAATATTTCAGTGTTCGAAGATTTGTTCTCATCAGAGTATCGTGTACCTGTGCAATTGGCAAATTTCCGGGTTTGTTGGTATTCAACCGTCTCGCACCTTAATTGGTTGAGAGCCGTTCGCTTCTCGCCCAGTCAGGTCCAAGCCGTTTGAATAGGGGCAGCTGTTGCACCCCAAAATTTGACCAACTCTTCTTTACCTAGCTTGTGTTTCATTTCATTCACATTAGCATTATCATTTGCATTTCATTGACATGTATGCAGGAGATCAAGAGATATGATTACCAATCAAGAGCCTCACAAGACTTTGAAGCTAGCTAAGAAGGTTATTCAAGTACTCAAAGGTTGGTATCTTTGTCAGAGAAGTCAAAAGATCCTCAGAGAGATTGGCTGAAACCAAGGTTGTGTGCCTCCTAACTTGAGAGTTGTGGAAAGACCTCAGATGATTCTGAAGCCAGGAATATGGACTTGAAGCCTTGAGAGAGCTTATGAGATGTCTTGAAAGCCATCATGAAGCCTAGACAAGTCATGGTGCAAGTTTAAGAAGACTCAGCCATGAGTGGTGTCATTAGGGTTTGACTGGGTCAACCCTAAGTCAACTGATGATTTGGAGAAGGCTGAGACCTAATCCAAGGGCCATGTGATCATGGATTGATGCATTGAGATGTTATAAGGATGATTCCAAGGTTAACTCATCATGATTGAAGGGTTTGAGAAGTTTCAAGCTAGGGTTTCTAAGGCTTGACAGTGTAAAATCCCCTAGTTTGACCCCTTATCTTCAAGGCAGCTTAGCTCAAGATGTGATTGTCATCTCATCTTACCCCCAACTTGAATGTTGTAGAGCTTTCTCTTAGCTTTAATTGGAGTACTAGAAGTCCTTGATAGGATTTGTAGAGCTCAAGTTATGACTTTGACAAGTTATAGGTCATCTGAGGTATGTGAATCTGGGAGCTTGAAAGTTGCCCAACTTGCATGAAACTCTTGCCCAGGAAGGATGATTCCTATGAACTTTTGGTCAACATGAATGTTGTTCCTTATTCTCCTAGCTTTCTAGAGAGTACTAGAAGTCCTTGATAGGATTTGTAGAACTCAAGTTATGGCTTTGACAAGTCAAGGGCATTTTGGTCATTTGGAGATTACAGGTCATTTCAAGCATAAGGCTATAACTCCTATTTCCAAGCTTCAAATGGAAAAATCTTCAACATAAAACTTGTGCAAAATGATGTTTTAAGCATTTGGCTTAAATCCAAACAATTCACTGTACACACCATCTAAGCTCGCAAGACACACTTATTCCCTCTAACATGATCCCGTCAAACTATAATAGCGTTTAACAACACACTGAGCCATCACTCCACACTTGAAGCATCTTGGAGAAGCACAACCTTCTCCCCCACTTATTTCAATCCCATTCCTGCAGTCTCCAGTCTCTGGCGACTGTTGTCCCACCAAGCCTCAGTTTCTCCTTCTAGTATGTGAGTACCAAACCTCACTTTTTGTTCGTCACTACAACCCATTATCCTGAAGACTTTCTCAATCGCCCTTAGCCACTTCTGCGCAGCTTCAGGATCCAAAATTCCTCCTTCAAACGTCGGCGGCTTGTTACTCCGAAACTGTGCCAAATCCCCAAATTGCGCACCCGCCGCTTGGTTCTGATTAGCAACCACCTACGCCATTGCTTGCATAACGGCAGCCAGAGCAGCATCATTCCTTCCTACCATACTCCTAAACCATAACAACACCAGGTTAAAAGGTACACAACCTCTATCCTAAGGACATACTCAACTACTACACTGGCCGGACGGACCGACCTGCTCTGATACCAATTGTAACACCCCACTTTCCCAAATCTTAAATAAAATACAATTATTTCAAAATAACATCAGAGTTTCCCTTCAACAGTGGGATATTACATTCAAACAGTACAACATAACTCTTCATTATATGATTTTCAAATTAAAGCAGTGGAAAATTATCATTATCCATCGCTCACGGCCATCCGCCAAAATACACAAAAGTATTCATTAACAAGTTCATCAAACATGATACGTCGCAGGAATAAACAAATTTATCATCAAAACAAATAAACTCCCAAATCCCGTTCTACGTATCAGAGCATCCTAAGACTCGACTCACACACCACTATTCAAGCTAGCTATGTACCTGGATTTATCTGTACTTCCAAAGAAGCATAGACCACAACAACAACAAAGGGGTGAGAAAACATGATCAAAATTATCGGTAATAAAATACATGAAATAAAGGTAGCAATTATGTAAAATATCACCCAACATGCATCAACCATGACCTACTGTCCAACATCAAACACAACATATAATAATGCAATTATGCGACTCAACACTATGCATACGGTACGGATGAATCGCATACACTCCTCCTGAGCAATGATTCATCCAACCATCCTCCACAAAGGAGTACGGATGGATCGCATACACTCCTCCTAAGCAACGATCCATCCCACCATTCTCCACAAAGGAGTAAGGGTGAATCACATGCACTCCTCCTGAGCAATGATTCAACCCCACCATTCTCTACAAAGGAGTACGGATGGATCACTTACGCTCCTCCTGAGACATGATCCATCCCACCATTCTCCACAAAGGAGTACAGGTGAATCGCATACACTCCTCCTGAGCAACGATTCAACCCCACCATGACACCATGATATGCACAACACCAAATGCACAACACACAAGCATCAAGCACACTAAGTGCACACGATCCTACTGATCACATCACCATACATCATACATACATATACACACCAATCAATTAGTTATTTCAATTAAAGTCACACGATCCCCTGATCACATCACCATACATCATATATATATATATATATATATATATATATATATATATATATATATATATATATATATATATATATATATATATATATATATATATATATATATATATATATATATATATATATATATATATATATATATATATATATATATATATATATATATATATATATATATATATATATATATATATATATATATATATATATATATATATATATATATATATATATATATATATATATATATATATATATATATATATATATATATATATATATATATATATATATATATATATATATATATATATATATATATATATATATATATATATATATATATATATATATATATATATATATATATATATATATATATATATATATATATATATATACACACACACACCAATCAATTAGTTATTTTAATTAACTTCAATCGCTACATAATTTCACCTTTTAATGCCAAGTATACACTCTTCATCACTAATTACCATATCTATACTGGTCACAACTCAAGGTATACTACAAAACGACAGAACCACCCTCACCGTACAAAATCACAATTTGATGTCATGCTCGCTGGCTCATTCGCTTAGCGAAGCCCTAGCGAACGCTCGCTAGCTGCTCGCTTAGAGAACTCCCTAGTGAAGGCAGACAATAGCTACTGGAAGTGTTCGCTACCTCACTCGCCTAGCGAATCCCTAGCGAATGCTTGCTACTAGCCGCTCAGCGAAGGTGCTGGCGAACGTCTGCGATTTCACAAAACCCTCACCGTTCAGAAATTCCTCAGAAGCTCGAAAATCATCCGATTCTCACCAAACCAGTCCCTGTAGTCTTAGCTTAACATTCTACGACTAAACTACACGACTTGTTCCCGATTTCACCCGATAAAACATCAATTCTACCGATTAAATCATTTCCGACCTAAAATGGTAAACTACCCAGAACACCCAACAATCCCTACATAATCACATGCAAGGCTGGAATAACAAAGTTTCACCAATTCATAACAACATAAGCACAATTCATCCATGGCAGCAGCAATCAGAACACAACAACATACAAATCACGTTCATCAAATCCCTATGGGGTTAAGGAATCCCCAACTACTCAATTCATGCAATTACCAATTTAAACCCGTTTCTCCTTGTTACCTCGATTAGTTGCTTCGATTGATGAAGAACCCCCAAGAATCCCACAACCTTGGCCTTCTTCCTCTTTCTCTTGTTCTTCCTTCTCCACCTTCTCTCCACTAGACCGTGTTCTTTCTTCCTCTTTACCGTGTTTTCTCTTTCTTGTTCCCCAAAAGCTCCCTAATACCCCTCTTATAACTCTTATTCCTTATTTCTTTTATTCCAATAATAATAATACCAATAATAATAATAATAATAATATTAATATTACTATTAATTATCAAATTATTATCATTATTAATTATATTAATATTAAACCCCAAAGTTATTAAATAATCTCCACAAAAGACACACCGAAAATAGAATAACACCAGAAAGGCTAAAAAATTAAAATGGGCGTTACAGTGGACATGTGAGGTCATTCTTCTGCAGAACATCACCAAATGCTGCTTCGGACAACTATCCCCTTTGTACTTCTCATAATTTTGCATTTTAAACTTCGGAGGCATCACAAGACCTGGTTTGAAGCATTCAGATTAAGAGTAACCTGACCCATCAGAGCGTCAAGATTTTCATCCAACAGACGATATCTCCTCATAAACTCAACAGTCAGTGGGTTTTTAGGATTAATCTTCGAAACAGCCCTTTGAGAATCTGGCACAGAGAAAGTGAAGCTCTGATAGTCTGAGTCATTGAGAGAAGATGAACCTCTATCTCTGGCAATGGTATGCTCTTCAACAGGAATCTGCATAGGCTGAGCTTAAGCAACATTGTTCACCGGAGTCCTCTGAATATTGGCCTCTCCTCTGGTCATAGCTGTCATGGCTTCCATGAGCTGATCCAACTGATTCTTCATCAATTCAGACTCAGCCCTTGTAACAATCAAATTCTGCTCTTCTAAGTTCATGATCCTTCTAGAAGCTAATTTAAGTCCAATGCGAGTGTCGAGTAATCAACTACGGGTTGGACAAAAGATGGGTAAGCTTTCTGGTCCGGCTGAGGATGGACATGCAAAAATAAGATGCAAATGTAATGCAATTTAAGATGCTAATTCAACAAAAAAAGGATCAAAGCTTCCACAAAGCTCTGAATAACTGTTGTACTGCTGACTGGAAAAGTTCAAAAGTCCGCTCTGAAGAGAAAACCGGAATACCGGGTTGGTTGAAGGTCAAGTTTCCTGCATAATCCTCCCGTTCACTGGTATGGACCTAATCTGATAAGGTTTGGCATCCTATGCGGTCGTCAGTGTCATAGACTTTCGAGAAACAATGATACGTTCACCATTTCTGGTTTGGCATCATAGTTTAACGAAGCAGCCTCGCTTAGCTGACTCCCAAATGATCGGTCTCCAGAGTCGACAGTTTCCAGATCCAACACCCTTTCCCGACCAATGTACAGGATAAGATGTCTTCAAAAGAAAACCTCGTCTGAACGCGAATTTCATGAAGTCTATTGCACGCCTAACGTGTAGATCCTCACTACTTTTTACTCTAATGCTATGGTTATACTCAAGCTTGGGTTTTGGTTTATCTCTCAAAGGAACAACCACCCAACAACACAACAGTATCAGTATAATAATAAAGTGCGGAAAATGTAAATACAGTAATATACAAAATACAACACACAAATATACACACCCAAAGACAAGCAAAAAAATGCTAGGACTGACTCCCACAGGGGATGAGAGTAGTCCCCAGTAGAGTCGCCAGCTGTCGCATCGCTGCGAAAAGGAGGGGTCGGCAAAGATAGAAGAGTCGCCACCGTTTGTTATTTATCCCAAAGAGAGGAAAAGGAAATGATCAGAGAAAACCTACGAAAAGGGAAAAGACAGGTTATCGCAACCATATCTCGGGTTCGGGAGTCGGTTACGCAAGGGGAAGGTATGAGCACCCCTCACGTCCGTTGTACTCAACGGGATCCACGCTTGTTGTCTAGTCTATGGGTGAAAAAAACAAATTATTTACGACTGCTACTGCTAACGGGAGGAAACGGAAAGAACTGACTCGATAGAGCATTGCCGCTTTATGCCTACGTATTCCCTCGTGCAATGGGAAAGTCAGAGTCAACGTAGTTCGGGAAACTACAGGGGGAGGTTGCTCGCCAAGACATCACGTCTTGTGCCTACGTATTCTCACCTGGTATGAGAAATCAGAGCAAAACGTAGTTCAGGCTAACTACAGGAAAACAGTCTCAATCGCAAGGATGCGAGAGAAAAGGAGTCTCAATTGCAAGGATGCGAGAGAAAAGGAGTCTCAATCGCAAGGATTCTAGAGAAAAGGAAAATTAGTGATTAGTGTGATCTCCAAGACATCTCGTCTTGTGCCTACATATTCTCATCTGGCATGAGAAATCAGAGCAGCTGTAGTTCAGCTAACTACAGGAAAAACGATTCTCAATCACACAGAGGCAAGAGAAAAGAGGTCTCAACCGCAAGGATGCGAGAGAAAGGTAGTCTCAACCGCAAGGATGCGAGAGAAAAGGGGTCTCAGTCGCACGGAGGCGAGAGAAAAGGAACGGATTGGGACGCACATACTAAATCCTAAGACGTAGGAGCGAATGCGTCGCATATTGCCCAAAGGGCATACACTGAACACTCTTGATGAGAGGAAGCCCCCCCACTCATCATTTCCTATGTATCTAACGTTAACAGCTCACAACACTCGGCGGCTGATTAAAAGATTGAAGTTAGAAAATGCTACCGAATGGAGTGGTCCCATTGACCCTTGAAATTGCATGCAAGCTTTGATCCAAGCTTCTCCTCTTTGATCCTTTGTGATGATGTTTTGAAATACGGCTCGAAAGGGTCAAAGTGAATTGAATCGGGTCCGATATGACGCTAAACCGTCGTAGCTCGAGTTATGAATGGAATTCAAGCTATAGGAGGTTGCGTATTGATATTCGTGCTATGGACAAGATAGAGAAATGATATTGAGGATCATTCTCCAATTTAATCGTGTCGCACAGACCAAAAACAGTGGGATCTCGTCTTAATCACAAACATAATATCGATTAATCGAACATAGCCTATCCCGATCTCAAAGTAAAGAAAATGAACCAAATGGTCATCTTCCATAGATTTGAAATCGGGAAGGTTATCGACTTCGATAAATCTGACGCGTACGAATACAAGACTTCATCGACCACGGAAAGTCAAAATAAAATCGAAAGAAGAAAAAATGAGGAGAGAAAGAGGTGGTCTCGGATACAACATTATTCATCAATAATTTGACTGGTAATGAATTACGGAAATATCGTCATCGACCAAAACAGATGAAAGTAGAATAAAAAGCCCAATAAGAAATGAGAAAGAATTCAACTTCTAAAAAAGATATAAAATAAAATTCTAAAATAAATTGAATATAAAATTATATATATAAACTCTAAAAGTCAAATAATAATATATTCTAAAATAAAAATATGTACAATATTCTAAAAAAAAGAAAAAGAACAGGGGGGTGTAAAGGAATCACGGTGGTGTGCAGTCCAATGTCACGACGAGCTTTGGCCCAAATCAACAATAAAAAATAAAATAAACAAAGATGTCACAAAAAATCAGCAAAAAGGAGAAAAGGAGAGGTGTGTATGGATCTGGGGCGGTGAGTCCACACGGTTGGGTTGCGGCTCTATGGGCTTGAAAGCCCAAGTTAAAAAGCCAGCAACAGCAAAAAAAAATTATAAAAAAAACAAAACAAAAATCCAAATGACCCTCCTCTCCATCAGCTTATCTCTCTCACTCTCAAATTTGCCTTCTTCCCCAAATCCTTCCCTGTCTATCTTTGCTTCAATCTCTCGCTCAAAACACACTCTTCTTCTTTATTCCGTTTCTGTTTCAGTTTGTGTATGAGGTTCTGATGAAGGGAAAATGGGTTGTAGAAATGGGTTTTGAGATGGTGGTGAATGGAAGAAAATGGGCGTTTGGAGTTAATGGAAGGTTTGTGTTGCTGGATGATGAAGGTCGAAGGTGAGGTTGAGAAATCTGGGTTAGCTTTGAAGAAGAAAAGGTGTCCGTTGAGTGATTTTGCGAGTGGAGATCGGAGGTGATTTGCTGGTTTTGTTGTAAATGGGTTAGGGATGAACAGAGGTTCAAAGTGAAGGTTGTTGTTGATGATTGTGATTTAAAGAACAATGGGTTTTGGGGTTGTGTGGGTCGTGATTCATTATGGATGGATTTGCTGTTGATTTTGTTGAAGAAACAAGTTGACAAACTGGGTTTGAAGGTTTGGAAAAAGATTGCTTCTGAAATTTTTTGGGTAAGTTTATTGGTGAAATGGGTACGATGTTGAAATCTGGGTATCAGAAGTTTAATGGTGATTTGGAAGTTTTGATTTGGTCGGTGATGAAGTTAATGGAAGAAACTATTTTGAGATTGTTATGAGGTTGTTGCACCCCAAAATTTAACCAACTCTTCTTTACCTAGCTTGTGTTTCATTTCATTCACATTAGCATTATCATTTGCATTTCATTGACATGTATGCAGGAGATCAAGAGGTATGATTACCAATAAAGAGCCACACAAGACTTTGAAGCTAGCTAAGAAGGTTATTCAAGTGCTCAAAGGTTGGTATCTTTGTCAGAGAAGTCAAAAGATCCTCAGAGAGATTGGTTGAAACCAAGGTTGTGTGCCTCCTAACTTGAGAGTTGTGGAAAGACCTCAAATGATTATGAAGCCAGGAATGTGGAATTGAAGCCTTTAGAGAGCTTATGAGATGTCTTGAAAGCCATCATGAAGCCTAGACAAGTCATGGTGCAAGTTTAAGAAGACTCAGCCATGAGTGGTGTCATTAGGGTTTGACTGGGTCAACCCTAAGTCAGCTGATGATTTGGAGAAGGTTGAGACCTAATCCAAGGGCCATGTGATCATGGATTGATGCATTGAGATGTTATAAGGATGATTCCAAGGTTAACTCATCATGATTGAATGGTTTGAGAAGTTTCAAGCTAGGGTTTCTAAGGCTTGACAGTGTAAAATCCCCTAGTTTGACCCCTTATCTTCAAGGCAGCTTAGGTCAAGATGTGATTGTCATCTCATATTACCCCCAACATGAATGTTGTAGAGCTTTCTCTTAGCTTTAATTGTAGTACTATAAGTCCTTGATAGGATTTGTAGAGCTCAAGTTATGACTTTGACAAGTTATAGGTCATCTGAGGTATGTGAATCTGGGAGCTTGAAAGTTGCCCAACTTGCATGAAACTCTTGCCCAGGAAGGATGATTCCTATGAACTTTTGGTCAACATGAATGTTGTTCCTTATTCTCCTAGATTTCTAGAGAGTACTAGAAGTCCTTGATAGTATTTGTAGAACTCAAGTTATGGCTTTGACAAGTCAAGGCCATTTTGGTCATTTGGAGATTACAGGTCATTTCAAGCATAAGGCTATAACTCCTATTTCCAAGCTTCAAATGGAAAACTCTTCAACATAAAACTTGTTCAAAATGATGTTTTAAGGCTAGTAAGGAGGTCATGAGATGTTGGAAAAGCTTGTAGCTCAAAGTTGCAAAAATGACCTAAAATGAAGGCATAAGTTAAATAAGTCAAAGTTGGAAATTGATATTTTCAACCTACACATCCAAACCATGGCATGTAATATATCATTTTGACTCTAGAAAACATTTTAAAGACAATGGCTTAGCCACATTTTTGATTTGAGGTCTAAATCATGGACTTGCTTTGAAAAGCACTTGCTTGCATATTAAGTAACATATGCATAACTTAAAATTGAGGCATGGGCAAGGAGCTTCGCAAGCTAAACCCTTCCAAAATGTCACTAGGGGAGAAATTGGAGGAGATTGAGATGAGTTTCAAGTTGCAAACAGAATTGAGCATGTCATGGTAAGTGATTCAAAATCTCATGACATGAGATGTGTAAAATCTCATTGGAAGGATCTAGAGGGTTCTAGATCATCCAAACTCCATCTATATATTGAGTAGAATGCATCCATGGCAAAGGTTGGTGATCATTGAAGGTTTGAGCATAGTTTGGAATTGAGTTTTCATAGATTGCAATTGAAATCGGTTTCATCAATTTCCTCCATTTCCTTCCATTTTCTTGATTGGTTCTTCTTCCATGAGTATCAAGGATTGATTCCAGATCATTTCCAAGGAGAATTGGTGGCTAGATCGTGTGGGAGCAAGTGATTTTCAGCACCTGCAACTCTTCATCGTGTTTCAAGATTGAAGCACTCTCCATAGAATTAGGTCAAATTAGGGTGTTAGATTAGTTGTAGAATGGCCTAGGATGGTTTTCAGATGGTTAATTGCTGAATTAGAGACAAAATAGGAAGATTACTATTTTCGGTTGAGATTGGGAGATGTTGATTCTTGGGGTTTCAGAAGAAACTAATGGTATGATTCAGTTCGTGGCAAGATTTGGAGTGTGTTTCATGTTTTGACCTCTTGGATTGGAGGCCTCTAGGAAGAACTAGGGTTGAAGAGGACAATCGGAGCTCCATCGGCGGTGGCCAGAGCTGGGCGCGAAGCTCAGAGCTTTGAATTGGAGAAGATGAAGTTCTCACCATCAGATCATGTTTTGACCATTGACTATGAGGAGATCCAATGGCTGTGTTTTAATTCTGGCTTGTGAAGGAGTTTCTGATGAAACGATGCGTTTAATTTATTTGATGCCTTGGGCTTAATAATCTGAGTGTTATCCACACCCCCAGCAAGCCCAACCCATGTTTTGAACTGAATCTGAATGCTATCTACACCGCGCGCTTCATTATTTTTATTTGATTTTCATTAAATTTCCATTTAATTCATGATTCTTGTAAAATTCATAACTAATTGAATATTAATCCAATTCAACCCATTCTTTTTGCATATTAATCATGATTGAGTCTAATTTTTTTTAAAGAAAAAAATATTTTCATTTCATATAATTTCTGATTTAATTGGAATTTTGTATTTTAATTGATATTAAAATGTTTATGTTTGATGCATATTTTTGTAGAATTTTGTGTGATCTCATAGTGTTGATTCTTGGCCTAATTTTTTGTGTGTGATTAGGTTAGACATGTATGATCCCATAGTAATTTTCTCACATTTTTGTGATGAAAATAGGTGTGCTTTCTAGATTGATGTTTAGATGCTTCCTTTTTAGGGTTTTAGGTTGATGCCTTAGAATGTAGGATTTAGTTCTAGGTCCAAATTGATGATTTGATCTTTGAAACTAATGTGATAGAGTCATGATTGACCTAGGTTCCCATAGTAATTTTTGTAGGATTTTACAATTGATTTTAGTATTTTAGTTAGGACTAACTTTAGTGCTAGGTTTTAGGTGATCCTAACTTACTGATTCAACTAGTTTAACTCATTTAGTTCCCTTAGATTAGGGTTTGTGCTTGGTTTGCCTTTGATTGAAGTTGAAGACAAGTTGAAGACAAGAGGAAGATGCTTGAGGTGGCTTGAAGTTGCTTGGAGCTCTGGATTTGCTTGTGCCTGAAGGTGTCTGATGAAGTTTAGGAGATAGGACATAGGGAGAGCCTTATAGTTAGAATGATCTCTTCCACAAACATGGAAAGCATCTTGTGCTTCCATTCCTCCCAATAATTAAAAGTCCTTCCATGGTATTCACCTCCCTCATTTGGAGGGATAAGTGATGGTACCTAAGAAGTAGAACTTTGAGGGAACCAGTCTCTCATAATGATGAACCCTTACAGGCTTCCTTTGGTTGTCAGTAAGTTGTTTATCATTTCCACTCATCATGTTCAATCAATTATCTTCTGGTTTGAGTATCTTGAGAGATGTTGAGCTTGAGTTTGAAGATGAAGACTTCATTGAAGAGTGTGGAAGAGGATGATTCCTTGAGCATTGCCATTGTAGTTGAGGCTTGAAGGGCTTGGAGAACAAGTTGATACTTGAAGACCCCAAAGGAGATTGAATGAAGAGTTGAGGCTTGAGAAAGAATTGAAGGATGAAGTTGACACTTCTAAGTGATTAAAGATTACCCTGAGAAGCTGAAGCTTGAAGGTGAAGAAGACCGAGCTGAGACTGGTGAAGCAAAGAGAGCTGAAGCTTGAAGCCTAAGTGGATACTTATGAAGATGATTCAATTGAGATTGAGTGTGGAGCTGAGGCTTGAGGAATAAAAGATAAGATAAGTTGATACTTACATTGATGATTGAGAATCTGAAGGAATCCAATTGATACTTTTGGTTAAGAGCAAAGCCTGAAGGTGGAATTGACTGGAAAGATGAAGCTTGAAGAAGAAGATTAAGCTGATACTTATGTTTGGTGGGTTGAAACCTGGAGAAGCAAATTGATATTTGTCATGAAAGATGATAGCCTTGAAGGGTGGTGGAAGTCTGAAGACTTGATTGCTGTTAGAAGAGCTGAAGCTTGGAATGAGATTGAAAGTAGGAAGCTGTTGATCTGTTGCTTTCTTGTCTGTTGTCTGTTCTGTATTGCTGATGTGCCTTGTTTGACTTGCTTGATGCATTAGAATAAGTCCATGGTTAGACTGACTTTAATCTAGGAGCATGATTGCACTAGAGGTTGAGTTGCTCCCTCTGCTTGTATTGTTACTGTATGGCTTTGCTTGCGGGTATTCGGTAGAGCCCTGCTCCCTTGCCCATGTGGTTTATTTTGCTTGATAGCATTCCATTTTCTTCTGTATGATTGCAGTTTACTGTATTTTGCTTGATAGCATGTTTTATTTCTTCAGTATGATTACTGTTATTCATTCTGGCTTGAGGTTGAGATGAGCTTGTGGAGGCTGCTGCCCCACACACATTTCCTCCCTCACTTGCATTGCATGCATTTTACAGTCATTTACTGTTTACTGGTTAAGCTGATGCTTTATCTGTTTCTGTGTATCATTGATATGATCCCTTTGGAATCTCATTTCCTTTGATAAGGAAGTGATGATAGAACTTTAGGTTGAAACCTATGCATGATAACTTCTAGGAGTTCCCTGTTTCAAACTTCAACTATAGGATGAATCCTTGGCATGACAACATTAGGACTTGATAGTCCCCCCGTAGTTGAGCCTGTTCTCTTCTCATCTCAAAATAGCTTAAGATACAGTAATCATGAATGATTTCTTCCGTACGTTACGAGCCTTAAGCTATCCGAGAAAGGATTGTTGGAGAGTTTCTTTTCAACAGTCTGGATGTTTAGTATGGTACCCTTTGGGTGACATGCGACGCATTCACTCTCAGGTCATAGTCTTTAGTGCGATTGAAATTGCAAACACAATAAAAAATACTTCTTTCGTAAAAGACATAAAACGAACTTCAAACCTTTTTGCCCCGTGGGCCCATAACTCAAAGGAAAGCTTTTCTGAAGAAAAGAGTGTCGTTAAACTTCAGTGCCGACGCAGACAGGCTTTATCCCTAACTGCTGGAACTGCTGTTTAACCTTACTCGATAAAACAGATGAATCTGAATCTCTGTAATCGTAGTAGCCCGAACTACGTAAGCTCTGATCTCTCATAGCCTGTTGAGAGTACGTAGGCACAGTACTGATGTATTGGCGAGCCACCTTCCCCGTAACCCGTAGTTAGTCGAACTACGTTGACTCTGATTTCTCATTCTCTGATGAGAATACGTAGGCATAAAGCGCGACGCTTTGCCGAGTCATTTTCTTTTCTGTTTAAGCCAAACTTGATAGGTAGATAGATAAACCAACTCGTCCAGTAAACACAACAAGCGTGGATCCCGTCGAGTACGACGGACGTGAGGGGTGCTAATGTAACACCCCAATTTTTAGTAATTATTTATTAATTAAATTAATTGATTAATTATGTGATTTTAGGCCTAATTGAATTAACTAATTTATGTGATTTATTTGATATAATTGAATTAGTTGATTTATTGAATTTATATAAATGAGACTCAAATTGTTTGCATAAAGTATATACACACAAAAATCAAGTAGATACACACAACTCCATCGTCAAATTTCTTTCTTTATGACTCGGCAAACCCAAGTACCGACTAGAAGTTATGTTTGCAACGACATCGTCAAATTGTTCTACTGGAATGTCGTGCATCACATGAGCGGCGTTCAAAACTTTCAACAAAGCGGACTTGTGCGCTGGTGAACTCATGAGCAAAGATAAGATAGAAATCCTCGACGGAGTTTGCCCTAGCTGATCCACAATCCTAAAGTCGCTCTTCTTGATCAACTTGAGGAACTCTTGATCATCCATGACTTCTTTGCTTTTGGTGACATCTGCAGACGGAGTGACTGGAACTGATGCTGCAATTGGTTCCCCTAGTTGTACCACAAGGGTTGTTGAAGTAGATTTCTCCTTAGGAGGAACGATAGTTGGAATTTGCACTGGCTTAGATACAACCTTCGGAGAAAACACTTTTCCGCTACGATTTATCCCCCTGGTGGCAGTTACATTCACGATTTCATACTCTGAGAACTGGATTTCTTGACCCCTAGAAAACACGGTTGGATCATACTTCCAAGGAACTTCCTTCGAATTTTGATATGGGAATGGCTTAGGAACAGAAACAGTGATGGGATGGATCTTCTTCTTAGGAGCTTCCATAGGAACCTTCCTATATACGATTGTGAGCGGCTCGATAGTAGCTACCTCTTCCATAGACTTGGCTCTGGCAAACAGAACTACACCTCGATTCATCAAGATCTGAATGCAGCCTTTCAACTTTCGACACTGATTAGGATTATCATTATAGATCTGACACTTCCCATGAAGACCTTTCAATAACCCTTGTTCCTTCAACTTCTTGATCATAACAGTCATCGAAGTTTTCACTTTGTCGACATCTCTAATCAACTCAGCCCTTCGATCATCCTCAATCATATTAACCATAGGTCCACCATGAGTAGGCAAGGGATTAGTTTGTATATTAGGATGCTCCTCAGTAAATGTCATTATTTTTTTATCAATAAGCTCTTGAACTTTGGCCTTGAGAACAATACAATCTTCGGTAGCATGTCCTATGTACCCAGCATGGTAAGCACAGGATGCATTCAGATTGTGCTTCGGACCAAAAGGTGGAACTGCAGGTGCAATCTCTCTAGGGGATATTGCCCCTTGATGAATCAAATAAGGAAATAACTCGGTATAAGGCATAGGAATTCTGTCAAAATTCATCCGCTTATGGTTGTTCTGATTATTGTTCTGATGTTGATTTCTGTTGTTTTGCTGAGATTGTTGTTGTTGAGGTTAATTCTGATTGTGAGAATTCTGAACTTGTTGTTGCGGATGATACTGATACGGCGGTTGTTGATATTGAGCAGCAACAATATAAGGATAAGGATAATACGACATGGGAGCCATGGGAACCTGATACTGAGGAGAGGCCTTCGCCATCACAACATTCGCTTTACCTTCCTTTTTCTTTGAATGACTACTCTAAGGTTTCTTGGTTGGTTATTGAACAATGGAACCAACAATCCTACCAATCTTCAACCCGTTCTCAATCCTTTCACCAATAGTCACAATATCAGCAAAATTTGTCGAAGAACTACCCACCATTTTATCATAATACAACCCTTGCAAAGTGCCCATGAAAATTTCAACCAATTCATTGTCAGAAAGAGCAGGTCGCACCCGAGAAGCCATCTCACGCCACCTTTGTGCATATTCTTTGAATGTTTCAGTTGAACGCTGTGACTGATTCTGTAACTGCAATCTGGTAAGAGCTAGATCAAGATTATATTTGTATTGTTTCAAGAATGCCTCCAATAAGTCTCTCCACGAGCAAATCTTGCTACGTTCTAAACCCATATACCAATCTAGAGAAGCTCCAGACAAGTTATCTTGGAAACAATGCACCAACAATTCATCATTGTCAATATAGGATGCCATCTTCCTACAATACATGGTCACATAACTGCGAAGACAACTTAAACCCTTGTACTTTGGCAACTCAGGAATTTTGAATTTCGGTGGCAGCACGACATTAGGAACCAAACACAAGTCTTTGGCTTCCATGCCAAAAGTAGAATATCCTTCAATCGCACGGATTCTCTTATCCAACAACCTATAATCAGCAGGCATGTTATGGGTAGCAGATCTGAAAAGAGCCTGAGGATTTGGAATTTGTGATGCGGCTGGAGCAGGTATCTATGAGGAAGCAAACTAAGATGGATACACCAACCCAGAATTTACCATCTGACCAGCATTCTAACCCATTTGAAAACCATATGGATAACCGGTAGGAAGTACTGCAGCTGCAGAAGATGCCTTATGGTAGGGCATAGAATGAACATTCTGAACCATAGTTTGAGCGGGCTGAGACAAAACTGGAACGTGAATAGGAGGGCCCCTATACACATGCTCGTCTTCTTCAGGAATTTCAACATCATTAGACACATGCGTCTAGCGAACCTGCGCCTGAGGAATCTCGTGATCATCATGATTCACCACAGGAGGTGGAGTCGGAGTAGGCATGCCCCAAGGATAAGCAGCAGATTTACCATTGGGCATAGGCGCAACGAAAGGTTGATATAGACCAAAAGCACTACCACCGGTGATCTGAGGTGCGAAATTCGGAGGCATTCCCCGCGGGAAAGAAACAGACATTCTCTTCAAACCAGGCTGAACAAAAGTTAGATTGACAGCAGGCTAAGAAATAGTCTCGACTGGCACTTCGACAATTGCTGGAGAAGGAGCAATGACAGAGGTAGGGATCACCGTAGGAGTGACAACAGTAGCATCAATAACAGTTGCAACAACAGAAGTAGCAGCAACAGCGTCCTTCTGAGCACAAAGGAAGTCCATGATAACGTCCATGTTAATCTGTAACTGATCCATCCGACCTTGAAACTGAGCCAAAGTCTCCTTGTAGGCAGCGTTCTCTTGTTCAATGTCAGCCATGATCCTGGTCTTGTTTGAGCGTGTGAAATAGCGATGTCGAGTCGTCATTTTGCTACAAGGCATGACGGATAGTGTAAGCACGTGGTTTCCAGGTGAAGGACATGCATATGAATATGATTGGATGTAACATATGCCAAAATAAAGTTTTATGCATATGAAAAAATGTTAATGGTTATGATGAAACGCCATGCAACACACAAGTTGCAAAGCCAAGCACAAATCCGAACAATCAAACCTGCATAATCTGAATATCCAAATCTGCACAAACTGAATATCTGCGTAATCCTGTCTCGGTGTAGAAATTTTACTTACGTGAGAGAACAAAAGGTATGAAGAGGCTTGGTTTCCTGCAAAAACCCATATCCCTCTCACAGGTGTGATCTAAACTTGAAATGGTATGACAACATATGCAGGTCACCAGTATCACAGACTCTCAAGTTAAACGATGATACATTCACCATTTCTGGTTTGGCATCACAGTCAATCGAGGAGGTCTCAACTGACTTCCCAATGAACGGTCTCCAAATTCGTTCATTTTCTAATTCAATACCCCCTCAACTGTCCTAAATGCGCAGGATAGGATGTCTCCAAAGAAAACCTCGTTTAGACGTGAATTGCGTGCGGACTATTGTGTGACTCATGCCACACAAGTCCCCACTACTCTTCACACTAATCATGTGTGTATACTCAAGTCTGGGTATTGGGCTTATCTCTCAATGGAACAACCCACCCCAACAACAGCAAAACATAGCAGATATCCAGAATATGAAGCATATGAATATTTAAAGCAGTAAACAAATGCAGTAAATAAAATAAAATAAAGTGAGTAAAGCATAAAGATAAACACCTAAGCAAGAAAGAAAAGCAAGCAAAACTAGATGAGACCCCAACTTGCAAGCGCAAGGACTTCCCAGCAGAGTCGCCAGCTGAAACTAGGGAGTCCCAGCTAGCCAGGAAACAAACAAAGCAAGGTGAGCCTATAACCTGCAAGAGAAAATACTTCCCCAGCAGAGTCGCCAGTTGAAGCTAGCGGGATTATACCTGAGTGAACCGCACACTCAAAGATACAACAGAGTCGCCACCGAACTTTATTTAGTCCCAAAGGAAAGGGAAAATATCGATAAAACTCAAGGAAAAGAGAAACAAGAAAGGGGGTCGGTTATGCGAAAGGAAAGTACTAGCACCTTAAGCATCCGTCGTACCCGACAGAAACCATTTTGCTTACTTCTAGGCTTGGATGGGTTATCTATCTAAAGGTTTCTAGCTAAAAAAAAGGAAGGAGAGAAAAGAAGGAAAAATAAAGAAAGGAAAGTGCTCGAGGAGGATTGAGGCCCTCGTGCCTATGTACCCTCATAGTGAAATGAGGAACTCAGAGCTCCGTAGTTCAAGGAACCAAGGACAAGAAAGAAGAGGATCTGGATGGACCAGAGAGACAGAAGAATGGAAGAAGACGGAGGAAGGTGGCTCGCCAAGATTTCGCAATCTTGTGCCTACGTACCCTCATAGTGCAATGAGAAAATTAGAGCCTACGTAGTTCGGGGAACTACTATTGGGAAAGAAAAAGGAAAGAGACGGCGTCAAAGCCAAAAAAACAAAAGAGAAAGCAAGACCCAACTGGGAAATGCAAAAAGAATGGTGCCAAAACCAAGACAACTCTGTTGAGAAACAGAGAAGTGAAGAAAGAACTCTACTGGGGAATGCAGAAGAAAAGAGATGACTCTACAAGGGATAAAACAAGAAAATGCCGACGGAGCTGGGGAAAAAAGGAGTAAAGGACAAGAATCGAAATAAAGGCAAGATCCATAGGGGACTCGGTGCGTTAACTGGTAAGCAGTGATTAACTGAAGAAAGAGAAGAGTAAAATTTTATGGGGAGAGCAAAAGGTTGGTGTCAACAGACGGACTGCGACGAACCAAGAAAAAGAGAGTATTAAACCAAAGGAAGGTGTTTGACTTTGAGGATAAATCAGTATATTAACTGATAAACCGTGGTTAACCGGAAAGAGAAAGGAACTTGTTTTAACTGATAAACAGTGATCAACCAAGAGACGGGTGTGGAACCAAGCAGAGGTTGTGACCTAAAGAACGGGTGTAGAACCTAGCGAAGGTTGTGACCCAAAGAATGGCACATTGACTAAATAAATAGAATTTGGCCAGAGAAAAGGGTATTTGAACCGAATAAAGGTTACTAACCCAAAGCTGACAGTATTTGAACCAAAGAAAGGTTGCTAACTATGGGGGTTCAGTGTTTAACATACGAACTATGATTAACCGAATGGAATGAGTGATTAACCAAAAGAAGTTGATTAACTCCGAAGAAACTCAGTAACTTAATAGACAGACTGTGGTTAACTGAGGAAAAGGGTGGTTGGTTCAAACAGGAAGACTGTGATTGACTAAAACGCGGGTGATTAATCAAGAGAATGTGACTAACCTAAAGAAAAAGCTGGTTTTAACGGGCAGACCGTGATCAACCAAAGATCGGGTGATTATCTGGGAGAAGGAGATTAACCCAAAGAAAAACTCAATATTAACAGACAGACTGTGATTAACTGGAGAAAAGAGGATTTCGTGCTTGACTGTTAAATAGTGATGACCCAAACAAGAAGGAGAAAGAACCAAGAGAAGGTTGCAAACTCTGGTGGGGAATAGGTTAGAACAGGAAGACTGTGTAAACCAGAGAAGAAATATTGACGTAGCTGAGGAAGAAGGGAATTGGGTTTAAACTGAAGGACAGTTGATCAACCAAGGAAAAGAGTGATTACAAATCTCTGAGGAAACCAATAATGGTGATTGGCCAAGAGAGAAAAGAGTGTTGGCTTGAAAGGAATAGGCTACTTCCAAAGAGGAGATAAGGATGCAAGTGATCAAGGATCGACTCAATTGGAGAAAGCAGGGATACCATAGTAAGGAGATAGAGGTGACTATTATAGGCACAGGGTCATTCGTCCCCTACCCAAAATAGTCAGAATGAGTGTAGGAATTCTCCATTCTCATTCCTTCTCTAACACCAAAGTGTGGTGCAAGAAACAAATGGACAACACAACGATGCCAAGCTTGTACAATGCTTCAATACATTGTGAATCTTCAAATCCACGGGGAAAAGGAGAGTACAAATATCTAGGAGATCTAAAGGATATGAAAGAGAGAAGGATCGATTAATCGAAACGAAGTTTCGATTTATCAATCAAAAGGGGAATATGCTAATAATTTTCCAAAGGGATGAAAAACCATTAAAGCAAAACGGTGATTTATTGATTACACAAGATTAAGTTTATTCCCATGAGGAACAAACTCAATGCAAACATGAATAGAAGTGTAAATCATGTAGCATGGGATCAAAGAATGTGCAAGAAAGATCATGATCATACAATGTCAAAGATGCAAATAATCGAGAATCAAAAAATCGCACATTGAAAGTTTGCATACATGCTTAATACAAAAGTTAAATAGCTCATAAAACATCCACAAATATCAAGCATATCAAGCCATGGAAGTCATTTGAGGAAAGGATAGCAAACACGCTTGAAAATAGGCAAAAACGGGATTTTGCCACTGAAGTAACCGGTTACTCTAGATTAGGTAACCGATTACTTGCTCAAAATTGAAAAAATAGATGAAAATTGCACAGAGTAACCGGTTACTCTGTTTTGCCTAGAAAGTGAATAACCGGTTACCACTGTGACAGTGGCAAAAATAGCTTTTTGAAAAATCACTTTTTACAACCAAAAGATTTCCCAATCATCCACATGCTATGCTTGACATTTTTGCACGAAAAATGAAGTTCAAAAGCTCTTAAACATCAATTAATAATCAATGGAAAGCATTAAACATGGAGAGCAAAGATCAAGAAATCACATGATCAAGCAAAACCGAAAAATGATCGAACTACATCGTAAACGCGCGAAAGTGATCGAATAGTAAATCAAGTGCGAAATACCAACCTACAAGGTGGAGGATTTCCTTGGATGTTGTTGCTATTGATATGTGATGTGAACTAAGAAAACAAACCCAGAGAATTCCAAGCTTGAGATCCAATCGTAGCGAAACCGATAAAAACACGAGAAATGCTCCGAATATCGATTTGCATCGAAGAAGCTTGAGATGATTACTTGAATTGGAGAAGAATCAACCGTAAATCCAGAAATCCAAGTAATAATATGGTGGAATGGATTTAGCTCAAGATAATAACAATTTCGATGTGAAGATTGTTACACTCAAATGGTGGAAATTGAGCTTTTGTGAGGGTTTTTGAGAGAGGATGAAGATGAAGGTGCAAATGTTGTAGAAAATTCAGAGAGAATGTGAGATAATTGAGAGGGATCAATGGAGAATTTGGAAATTGAGAAAAATGATTGCACTTTGAAAAATGATGGAACCCCCTTGGAAATGGTGGTGATTTGCTTATATAGAGTTTTGCTTCGGAGTTGCTAGGTTCGAAGTGAGCTTCGGATGTAGCCTCAGAACTAGCCTTGGAGTTAGTTAGGCTCAACTCACTGAGTTGGAGGTTAACTCAGTTAGTTAGGTAGTTGACTCGGTAAGCATCCCAATGCAAGTTGAAAATCCAATGGTTCACATGCTTGGAAACAAAGGTGTATGGTGGTCTTGATTGGAAATGATGTATTGGAGAAAATACCTTAAAGTGTCTAGAAAGGTCTTGAATCATCTAGAGATATCTAGAATGTTCCTTACAATTCTAGAACATCATAGACCCCAAAATGTAGAGAGAAAAGTGGTTGTCCCAAAAAATGCAGCAAAATCTACATTTTTGCACTAGGTAACCGGTTACTTGGTTTTGCCTAGAAAATAAGTTATCGGTTACTTTAGGAAAAATTTGCATATTTGCTTGAAAAATAGTGATGTGGCTGCAGTTCTGATTTCCGACCATTTACTTTGATGAATAGGCATATGAACCTTCATTTTGTGCTTGTTTTTGATGATGTGATATCTTTGAGAGGATGTGATTAATCAGGCTTGTAAAACCTGAATATTCTTGCAACAAAAATCACAGAGAAAAAGTGTGAATGTGTATGCTAATGATGCGAATGCACATGTTTATGCAAAAGGCAGGAAGGAGGTCAAATTTTGGGTTACGACACATACGAACCATCATAGTTTGGAGTCCACTTCCCTTGGGAATCAGTAAGGAATGATTAAATTTTTTTGAGCACCATGTTGTCGCTTGCGCGAAAATAAGGTGTCAGCATGATAGAAGAGTAAGACAAGGTCCTCACAACCATTGTCTGGGTTCGGGAGTCGGTTACGCAAGGGGAAGGTATTAGCACCCCTCACGTCCGTCGTACTCGACGGGATCCTCGCTTGTTTGTTTACTTGGACGGGTTGGTTTTAATCTATCTACCTATCAAGGCTGGCTGAAAAAGAAAAGAAAAATGACTCGGCAAAGCGTCGCACTTTATGCCTACTTATTCTCATCAGAGAATGAGAAATCAGAGTCAACGTAGTTCGGCCTACGAAGGATTGTGGGGGAAGGTTGCTCGCTAAGATATCGCATCCTATGCCTACGTACTTCCACACTGCATGGAAGATCAGAGCAAACGTAGTTCGGGAATCTACGGGTTATTTCCTGAAAGAAGTGTTTTTTATTGTGTTTGCGATTTCAATCGCACTAGAGACTATGACCTGAGAGTGAATGCGTCGCATGTCACCCAAAGGGTACCATACTAAACATCCAGACCATGGAAAAGAAACTCTCCCACAATCCTTTCTCAGATAGCTTAAGGCTCGTAACGTACGAAAGAAATCATTCATGATTACTGTATCTTAAACTGTTTTGAGATGAGAAGAGAACAGGCCCAACTAGGAGGGAGACTATCAAGTCCTACTGTTATCATGCCATGGATTCATCCTATGGTTGAGGTTTGAACAGGGAACTCCTAGATGTTGTCATGCATAGGTTTCAACCTAAAAGTCTATCATCAAATCCTTATCAAAGGAAATGAGAGTCCTAAGGGATCATGTCAATGATACACCAAAACAGACAAAGCATCAGCTTAACAGTAAAATGCATGCAATGCAAGTGAGGGAGGAAATGTGTGTGGGGCTTCAGCCTCCACAAGCTCATCTCAACCTCAAGCCAGAATGAAATAACAGTAATCATACTGAAATATAAACAACATGCTATCAAGCAATATACAGTAAACTGCAATCATACAGATAAAAGAAATGAAATGCCATCAGACAAACAAACCACATGGGCAAGGGAGCTGGGCTCTACCGAATACCCGCAAGCAAAGCCACACAATAACAATACAAGCAGAGGGAGCAACTCAACCTCTAATGCAATCATGCTCTTAGCCTGAACTTATTCTAGATGGACTTATTCTAATGCAACAGACAAATCAAGCAAAACAAACAATACAGAAAAGAAAAACAGAAGAAAGCTTCAGCTCCTCCAGCAGCTACTCAGTCTTCAGACTTCAATCATCAACTGCTTTCCAGGTATCAACCCTACAACATGAGTATCAACTCATCTTCTCCCTTTAAGCTTCAGCTTCTTTGATCAGCTCCACCTTCAGGCTTCACCATCTTCAGGGATCTTCAAGTATCAACTTGATCTTCACAAAGTCTTCAGACTTCAACAATATCCAAGGAATCATCCTCTTCAAAGCTTCAGCTTCTATCTTCAATGGCTTTTAGATCTTCAATCAAATCTTCAATACTCTTCATTGCTATCTTCAACAACCCAAATGCTCCATCAAACAAGACTCAGTCAACAAGATGAGGTGAGGATGTTAAAGTGCTCATTGACTTCCAAAGGATGCCATTAAGGACTTAACATCAAAAGGAAAGGCTCTCTCAAAGTTCTACCTCATAGGGTAAGGTCACTAGTCCCTCCAAAGGAGAGAGGTGAATACCCTTAAGGGACTTTATATCATAGAGAAGGAAGGAGGTGAACAAGACACTCCTTGTTTATTGAATGGAAGTATGCTATCTAAAGCTCTATCTATGTACTTATGATCCTATAAACAAAACAAACAAAAGCTAAGCTAAGCTCCTCTTCAAGGTCTTCAAAGTCTTCAATGATGATCCACAAGGTCTTCAACTCAATCTTCAAGGCTCACATACTCAAAGGAGAAGAAAAGAAAACAAAACAATACAAACTATGCCTTTAAGCAACACACATACTAACCATACATTCAAAAATCAATTAAAAATACTAAAATACTATATAATATTCTAGGAAAAATCTAGGGGATTCTATACATACTTACCCTTAACCCATATATTCCCCATACTCTAATCTTGACCAAAAACCCAAAACAAAATTGTTAAGTCTACTTATGTTGAATAAAACCCTAACTGAGTACACTAATGCTAGCCTAAACAAACTAATCAAATTTTAACCTAAAAATCATGAATTAAATCCTATATGAACTATGATTCAATATCTAACTATGCCAAAAAGAATGGCTCAAAAATCCTAAGGGAAAGTCCTAAAAGAAATTCTACAAAATTGAGTATCAAACTAAAATCTATTAAAAAGCTACTTACATAGAAAATATGCTAAAAATATTAAAAGAAAAATAAAATGGAATTTTATTTATTGATACTTTTCTAAACAGAATTATAAATATGTAGAAAAAACAAGAATTAAAAAACAATCAATTTTTGAATTTTATATGGATTTTATAAAATGCAAGAAATATAAAAAGAAATGAAAATAAAAGAAATGAATTAAAGGGGGTGGGGGTGAGAAAAGACACTACGCTCAGTTATTATTCTGAATGGGCCTAAAAGGGGTGGTGCGAATATCAACTTCGCTAGGCCCATGTGCTCAGAAAAATAATTGAAAAAAAACTGAAAGAAAAAAGATAAATCTGCGGTGCAATTAGTAAAGGTTTTTAGTTTAAAACAAGATTTGGGCCGCGCGAGGGGTGCGAGTATCACAATTCATTAAGCCCAGGATTTCCAATAAATTAAACGCCGCGTTTTGATGTTGAGGCTTCCCTCCGTTTTCTGAAATTTAATCTGGCCCGTTGGATGAGTTTGGGAGTCAAAGGTCTTAGGGTGATCGGACGGCTGGGAGGTTGTCTTCAACCTCCAGCTAGGGTTTACTCCCAAACCAGCTTTCACGCGTGATACTTCAACCTCCCCGTTCTCTCTGCTCACTCCATGGAAACATAAAATTCAAAGACCAAATTCGCGCCATTTTCTTCCAAGATTGCAACCATGGTCTTGGTTTTCCTTAAGACCTCCTATAACTCGCAAACAGAGGACGTGAAAAGCATGGTCCCAGCATTATTCTCTGCTATCAACCTTGATGAATCTCAAATATAATGGTGTGATCTTGATCTACATGCTGCCCTAACCATTCTGAACCATAACATACTAATTAACACTCCATCTAGCTCGTGTTCTTGATCAATAAAGTCATTATGTCCAATTCTCAAACTTCACAGATGGCTCTTAAATTTTCCAGGATTCATCCCTAATGGTTTCTAATTGATCTTATCCTAACCACATGTTCTAATATTGGATAAATAAGGAGATTCGATTGAAATTGCATACCTATCACTTGATGATGGCAATGGTGGTTATCCTTCAATCCAGCTCTTGTCACTTACTTCAAAGGATCTCCAATGGATGTTGAGCCTTCTGTATGCACTAATTCTTGATAACACCCTTTGAATCACTCTAGCCACTTCTTCATGCAACTTGGAGGGAAGACTTGGATCACACGAAACAGCCACTAATTCCACTAGTTCTTGCTGGCTTCTTACTCCATGATGATGGTAGAAGATGATTGTAACAAGAAATTTGGTAGTTGATGAAGTTTAGATGAAGTTTGAAATCAAAATGCAATTTGGAGTGATGGAATCAAACTATGGTTTGCAAGCATAATGAATCACCAACCCTGCCATGGATCAACTCTAGGGCATTTATAGAGAAGGATGGAAGTGCGTAGAAGCTTGTAGAAGATTCCAAGAAGTTTCTAGAATGTATCATGCAATGAGATTTTGATTTTTCCATATTTAGTAATTCTCATGCAAACTCATGATAAGCCATGCATTTCCACTTAATATCTCCTTAAATGAGTAATTGGTATGAGAACAAGGCATTTCAAACCCTTATGTAGCATTTTCTCACTTTCTCTTTTGGTGCCTTAAAATGCAAGAAACAAATTTACAAAGCAACTCCAATTTTTAAGCCTAAACTCAAAAATGTGGATAAACCATTGTTTTTAAAATGATGTTTGGATTCAAAATGACATATTGGATGACCTATTTTGGATTTGTGGATCTCCCAAACCAAATTCCAACTTGGATTCATTTAACTTATAAGTCATTTTTAGGTCATTTTTACCCAATCTTGAAAATCCTTGCTACAAGCTTTTCCAACAACTCATGACCACTTTTCTAGGCTTAAAATCCCATTTTGAACAACTTTGATGTTTTGAGTTTTTTCTTTTGAGGCTTGGAAATAGGAGATATGGCCTTTGCTTAAAATGACCTATAGCTTCCAAATGACCAAAATACCCCTGTCTTGTTCAAACCATAAGTTGAGTTCTACAAATCCTATCAAGGAATTATAGTACTCTCTAGAAAGCTAAGAAGATGCTATTCAACATTCATGTTGACCAATAGATCATAGGAATCATCCTACTAGGGAAAAAGTTGTCTGCAAGTTGGGTGACTTTCAAGGACCCAGATTCACACACCTCAGATGACCTGTAATTTGTCAAAACCATAACTTGAGCTCTGCACATCCTATCAAGGACTTATACCACTCAAATTAAAGCTAAGAACAAACTCTACAACATTCATGTTGTGGGGAAGATGAGATGACAATCACATCTTGAGCTAAAACTGCCTGGAAGATAGGGATCAAACTAGGGTTTTTTCACTGACAATCCTTGGAAACCCTAGCTTAAAACTTCTCAAACTCCTCAATCATGATGATTTGGTCTAGGAATCATCCTTGTAACATCTCCATACCTCATTACATGATCTCATGGCCCTTGGATTAGGTCTCAACCTTCTCCAAATCTTCAGCTGACTTAGGGTTGACTCAGTCAAAACCCTAATTCTACCATTCATGGTTGAATCTTCTGAATTCTTGCATAATGACCTCTCTAGGCTTCATGATGGCTTTCAAGACATCTCATAGGCTTTATCAAATCTTCAAGTTCATTCTCAAAGTCTCAGAATCATCTGAGGAGTTCCCACAACTTTCAAGTTAGGAGACACACAACCTTGGTTTCAACCAATCCCTTTGAGGATCTCTTGAACTTTCTGATGAAGGTATCAAACTTCAAACACTTGATGGATAAATAATTGTTGGTCAAATTTTGGGGTGCAACACATGTCACCCTCTTTGAACTCGTGTGGTCGAACCTTTTTATCGAACGCCTTCTTCGTTCTTTGCTGGTACATTTGACCGTGGCACAAAGATGTCATCCTCTTCTCTTCAATCAAATTCAGTTGGTCATATCTGTTTTCGCACCATTCAGCCTCAGAGAGCTTTGCTTCCATCAGAACTCGCATAGAAGGAATTTCAACTTCTATTGGGAGTACAACTTCCATACCGTAAACAAGTGAAAAGGGAGTTGCCCCTGTTGACGTGCGCACCGAAGTGTGATATCCATGTAAAGCAAACGGGAGCATTTCATGCCAGTCTTTATAGGTGACAACCATCTTCTGGATAATCCTCTTTACATTCTTGTTAGCAGCTTCAACAGCCCCATTCATCTTTGGTCGATAAAGAGAAGAGTTATGGTACTCAATCTTGAATTCCTCACATAGCTCTCTCATCATTCTGTTGTTCAGGTTGGACCAATTATCAGTAATGATTTTGCTTGGCACTCCATATCTGCAGATGAGTTGATTCTTGATAAACTTAACAACCACATGTCTGGTAACATTAGCATAGGAAGCGGCTTCGACCCATTTGGTGAAGTAGTCAATTGCCACCAAGATGAAACGATGTCCATTGGACACTTTCGGTTCTATCATACCAATCATATCAATGCCTCACATGAAAAATGGCCAGGGAGACGAGATAACATTAAGTAAAGTTGGAGGCACATGAATTTTATCCGCATAGATTTGACACTTGTGACATTCCTTAGCAAATTTGTAACAATCGGACTCCATTGTGATCTAATAGTATCCTGCTCTCAAGAGTTTCTTAGCCATTGCATGCCCATTAACATGAGTGCTAAAAGATCCTTCGTGAATCTCTGTCATTAACATGTCTGCTTCCCGCTTGTTAACACATCTTAGCAAGACCATGTCAAAATTTCACTTGTACAATACATCATTGCTTAAGAGGAAGTTACCAGCCAACCTTCTTAATGTCTTTTTATCTTTGTTAGATGCCCCATATGGGTATTCTTTCTTTCGAAGAAATAATTCAATGTCATGATACCAGGGCTTATCATCTTCAACATCTTCTATTGCAAATATGTAAGCAGGTCTATCTAGACGGTTGATATCAATCTTCAGACAATCATTCCATCAGTTTACCATAATCATAGAGGACAACATTTCCAGAGCATCTGTCATTCTATTCTCGTCATGAGGAATATGGTGGAATTCAACTCTATTGAAGAAAGGTAACAATCTTCTTGCATATTCTTTATATGGAATCAGATTATCTTAACGGGTTTCCCACTCTCCCTTGATCTGGTAGACGACCACAGCAGAATCACCATATACATCCAAATTCTTGATTCTTAGGTCTATTGCTTCCTCAGGGCCCATAATGCACGCCTCATATTCAGCTTCATTATTCGTACACTTGAAGGTTAATCTGGAAGTAAACGGGATATGAGACCCATGAGGATTCATGATGATTTCCCCAATTCCTTTCCCATGAGCGTTAACGAGACCATCAAATATTAAACCCCACTGAGAATCTGGTTCATGTCCTTCGTCAGGTAAAGGTTCTACACAATCCTTCATTTTCAAATATATTACATCTTCATCGGGGAAATCATCATTTGTGGACTGGTGGTCTTCATAGGTTGATGTGCCAAATGATCAGCCAAGACACTTCCTTTGATAGCCTTTTGAGTGTGGTACTCGATATCATACTCTGACAATAACATCTGCCATCTAGCAATTCTTTCGGTTAAAGCAGGTTTCTCAAAAATGTACTTGATCGGGTTCATCTTTGAAATTAACCAAGTGGTGTAATTTAACATGTATTGACGTAAACGTCGGGCTACCATTGCCAAAGCACAAGTCTTCTCAAGCATTGAATACCTAGATTCACAGTCGGTGAACTTTTTACTCAGATAGTAGGTAACATGCTCTTACTTCCCTGTCTCATCTCGCTGACCGAGTACACATCCCATAGAGTCTTTCAAAACGGTCAAATACATGATTAAAGGTCGTCCTTCAACTGGAGGGATCAAAATAGGAGGTTCAAGTAGATATTCTTTGATACTATCGAATGCCTTCTGACAGTCTTCCATCCAAACATAACCTTATTTCTTTCTGAGGAGTTTAAAGATGGGTCTATAAATGGAGATCATGTTAGAGATAAACCGGGATATATTGTTTCTTTCTAAGTTGAAATTGAGTTCGTCTTATCATCCACAGACGGATGGTCAAACCGAAAGGACGATTCAATCATTGGAAGATTTGTTGCGTGCTTGTGTGCTCGAGCAAGGTAGTGCTTGGGATGGTTATTTGGCATTGATTGAGTTCACCTACAACAATAGTTTTCACTCAAGTATTGGTATGGCACCATTTGAGGCTTTGTATGGTCGGAGATGTCGAACACCTTTGTGTTCGCATGAAACCGGAGAGAAGTCGGTAGTTGGACCGGAGATGGTACAACAAACGACGGAGAAGGTGAAGTTCATTCGGGAAAAGATGAGAGTTTCTCAGAGTAGGCAAAAGAGTTATCATGATAAGAGAAGAAAGAATCTTGAGTTTCAATAAGGCGACCATGTGTTTTTGAGGGTTACACCGGTTACGGGTGTGGGTCGTGCTTTGAAGTCGAAGAAGTTGACTTCTCGTTTCATTGGTCCGTATCAGGTTACTGCACGGGTTGGTGAAGTGGCTTATCGTGTGCGTTGCCTTCGAAACTTTCGAATTTGCACGATGTGTTTCATGTTTCGCAACTTCGGAAGTATGTTCTGGATCCGTCACATGTGATTCCGATGGATGATGTGGAAGTGAGGGATAATCTTACAGTTGAGGTTCTACCGGTTAGGATTTTGGACCGTGAAGTTAAGAGGCTCAAAGGTAAGGATATCGCGCTTGTCAAGGTGGCATGGGGAGGTGCCGTGGAAGGCAATATGACTTGGGAATTGGAGAATAAGATGCGTGAGTCGCATCCAGAGTTGTTTGAATCAGGTAATATTTTCGAGGACGAAAATTTCTAAAGTGGGGGAGAGTTGTAACGCCCCGATTCTGAATTTCCCATTTTTATTGAGTCCTTTTTGAGTTATTTGGATAATTGGTATTTTAATTATGGAATTTATGTGCGGATATGTTTAATTTCAATATTGTGCTATTTCACCGATTCGGAGAGTTTTCAGGGAAAATAGAGTAAAGGGTATTTTAGACATTTAGCATTAAGTGTTAAGTGGATTATTGTGTGAGAATTAATTGGTAGGTGTTTGGAAGGAAATGGAGAGGAAAGAAAATAGAATATGAGATAAGAGAGAAAAAGAGAAAAATAGAAACATTAGTGGAAAAACAAGAGAAAGAAAGAAGAGAGAAGAGAAAGAGGAGAAAGAAGAGGAAAACCTAGGATTGCTTCAAGATCAACTTCAAGCTCCGATTAATCGAGGTAATGGTGAGAAACATTAGTATCTAATCAATGTGTGTAGTTATGTATGTGTGGGTTGGCTTTGTTGTGAGTTTCCACCATTTTTCATATTAGGGCAAATTGGATTTAATCGGTAGTAATGGAGTTTAATCGGTTAGAAACTGGAAATAATGTCGTAGAATAGTCGTGTGATGTGGGGTTAACATTACTGAAGCTGGTTTAGTGAGAATCGGTCGGTTTTTGGAGTATTGATTGTTTTGGACAGATTGGAGTTTGCTGGTTTCGCAGGTTCGCTGGCATTCGCCAGGCGAGTGTGGGTGAAGCCCAGCGAATGGCTGGCGAATAATTCAAGAAAACTCCCATTGGTCTCTGCTGGAAAGTTTGTTAGGCGAAGGTGAAGGTCGAAGGTTCGCAAGGCGAGTACATCAGCGAAGGGTAGCGAAGCAAGTCAGTAGCTACTGACTTTGTTCACTGGCGAGTTCGCCAGGCGAAGGTCCCAGCGAGCATTCGCCGGGCGAAGGGTGGCGAGCAGGACAACATTGTTTCTTTTCTGTTTTATCCATCCAATGATTAATTGTTTGGTTCAATTATGTTAATCTTTTGCGATATGAGTAGTTTGTATACTATTGTGATGAGCTGTGGGTAGCCTTTGGGCGTGAATCCTAGAAATTGATTCTTAACCGTGAAATTGTAGCCTTTGGCAATTTTATGCATTTTTCTGAATTGAATGGAAATGCATGATGGATTAATATGAATGTACATTGATTGTATGTACCTGTATGAGATGAACATGCATAATGATATATTTGCGAATATGTATGCATGTAGAGAAATGTTGTGAGTCATTTTGCATAAAGGCATGATGATGTACATTCTAGAGATATTGATTCCTTGGAGAATCTGTGGTGATATGTGATTCCTTGGAGAATCTGTGGTAATATGTGATTCCTTGGAGAATCTGTGTAATATATGATTCCGTGGAGAATCTGTTAGGTAATTGATTCCTCGGAGAATCTGCTGAATATTCGATTCCTCGGAGAATCTGATGAATATTTGATTCCTTGGAGAATCTGCTGAATATTCGATTCCTCGGAGAATCTTATGAATATTTGATTCCTTGGAGAATCTGCTGAATACTTGATTCCTTGGGGAATCTGCTGAATTGAGTCGGTACCGCATTTGCATCCGCATAGAGTCGGTCTCTATGAGTTGTATTGGTCATCTTTATATGATGCATTGGGTGAATTGAACATAATGGCAGATGGTTATGTGGAAAATGACGAGCATGTATAGAAACATGATTTGATGAATATGCTTAATTATGTGAATATGCATTGTGTCGTATATGATGAATTGGTATGAGAAGTGGTGAGAATGTGAATTAAGTATGACTTGTGTAAACATATATGTTTTTATGCATTGATCATTATGATATTGTTTCTCACCCTTCTGCTGTTTATAATGCTCTACGAGGCATTGCAGAGTAGGCTTGCTGGAGGTCCTTTCGTGACGCGTGTCGTCATTGTTTTGGTCAGATGGCTCTGATATGTAACATCTGGGTAGTTAGGAAGCCTTTGGCTCTTTTGGAGATACATTTGTTTTGATTCTTTTGTGATACATCTGCGTATGTATCTGATGATGGATGTTTTGTACACATGAATTAACTGAATGATGTACATATGTTTATATGAATGTATTGATTCAATGTTTAGATGTTTCCGCTTTTATTCTAAATATTGAGATGTGGGTTTTAGGACTATGTTCCTTAGTTGTGAGTTGCCCATTGTTGCATATCTATTTGAGCAGATGTTGTATGTGTTTAATTTCATGATAATGTGATACACCTCTTTTATATCATGTATTAATTAAACTCTGATGAAATTTTTATTAAATGCCTAAATGATTTATTTAACTATTTGGGGGTATAGAAAGGGGGTGTTACATTAAGTGGTATCAGAGCCAGTGTTGAGTCAGTTGTGTCTGTCTCGTCGTTTTGTTGGTTGGACGGTTGTTTAACCTTGTTGTTATTTTTGGGAATAATCAGAATATGGATGGTCGTAATGACAATGCGATGGCTGCTGCATTGGAGGCAATGGCTAGGGCGGTGCAGGGTGCGCCAAATGTGAACGCTAATTATGAGTTTAGAAAGAATCAACCGCCGGTATTCAAGGGAAGATTTGATCCGGACGGTGCTCATATTTGGTTAAAGGAGATCGAGAGGATCTGTAGAGTTATGAATTGTGCTGAAGGGAACAAGGTGAGAATTGGGACTCACATGCTGAGAGAAGAAGCCGATGACTGGTGGGTCGGTATGATACAAGTTCTTGAAGTGGACGATGAGGAAATCACTTGGGATTTATTTCGCACCGAATTTTTGAGAAAGTATTATCCTGAGAGTGTGAAGGGAAAGAAGGAGATGGAGTTCCTGGAATTGAAACAAGGCAATATGTCTGTGATAGACTACACGGCTAAGTTCACAGAGTTAGTGAAGTTTCTTCCTCACTATGATGCGGTGATGGCGGAATTTTCCAAATATGTTAAGTATGAAAACGGCTTGCGCCCTGAGATCAAGCAAGCGGTGGGTTATCAGAGGATTAGGAGATTTTTGGACTTCACCGAATGCTGTAGAATCTTTGAAGAAGATAGTAAAGCTCGTTCCACTCACTATAAGAGTTTGAATGAGAAGAGAGGGAAGCAACCGGTAAGGAGTGGACCTTATGTGACGCCTGCTGATAAAGGCAAGCATAGGGAAAACTTTGTTAAGAGGTCCGGAGGTGGAAGTTCTGGTCCCATTAAGTGCTTTAGGTGCGGTGAACTGGGGCATAAATCTTTTAAGTGTAAGAAGGATGGAGCGAAGTGTGCTAACTGTGGAGGTATCGACCATGCTACAACTGATTGTAGAAGGAACATGGTGAAGTGTTACAACTGTGGGGGAGTTGGTCATATTAGTACAAAGTGCACTAAGCCAAAGCAAGCTCCAACGAGTGGGAAGGTATTTGCGTTAGCCAGTGCAGACACTACTAATGCAGATCGGTTGATTAAAGGTACATGCTTTATTAATAATATGCCTTTAGTTGCTATTATTGATACCAGAGTGACTCATTCATTAATTTCTTTTGAGTGCGCTAAGCGTTTGGATTTGTGTTTGTCTTCTTGTGGTGGTGATATGGTTATTGAGACACCCGCTTCGGGGTCGGTAACTACATCATTGGTATGTTTAAGTTGTCCTTTGACCATATATGGTAAATACTTCATTATGGACTTGGTGTGTTTGCCGTTAGAAGGATTAAATGTGATCTTGGGTATGAATTGGTTGCAGTATAATAGAGTCCGTATTGATTGTTATCACAAGTTAGTAAGGTTTCCTTCCTTGGAGGAGGATAAGGAAGAGAGTTCTCTATCTACTAAAGAGTTGAAGAAACTTTTGGTGGATGAGGCTCAAGTGTTCTGTTTGTTTGCATCATTGTCGAAAGAGAGTAAGGTTGAACTGGATATGGTTCCAGTGGTGTGCGACTTTCCAGAAGTATTTCCAGAGGACATTGCGGACGTACCACTGGAAAGAGAAGTCAAGTTTTCGATTGATCTAGTTTCGGGTACTAGACCGATTTCGATGGCGCCGTATCGCATGTCGGCATCAGAGTTGATAGAATTGAAGAAACAATTGAATGACTTATTGGAAAAGAGGTTTTTCAGGCCGAGTGTTTCTCCTTGGGGTGCACCTGTATTGTTGGTAAAGAAGAAAGATGGGAGTATGCGGTTGTGTATTGATTATCGGCAGTTGAACAAGGTAACTATTAAGAACAAGTATCCGCTTCCTAGAATTGATGATTTGATGGACCAATTGGTTGGTGCCCGTGTTTTTAGTAAGATTGATTTGAAGTCGGGTTATCACCAGATTCGTGTTAAAGATGAGGATATTCAAAAGACGGCTTTTAGGACACGGTATGGTCATTATGAATTTTCAGTGATGCCATTCGGAGTTTCTAATGCACCAGGTGTGTTTATGGAATACATGAATCGTATTTTTCATGATCAGTTGGATCGTTTCGTGGTTGTGTTCATCGACGACATTTTGATTTACTCTAAGTCCCAAGAAGAGCATGTAGAGCATTTGGGAGTTGTGTTGTAGATCTTGAAAGAGAAGCAATTATATGCTAAGTTGTCGAAGTGTGAGTTTTGGTTATCGGAAGTGAGTTTTCTTGGGCATGTTATTTCTGGTAATGGTATTAGTGTTGATCCGTCCAAGATTGATGCGGTAATGCAGTGGGAAGCTCCTAAGTCAGTTACGGAGATTCGAAGCTTTTTGGGATTAGCCGGTTATTATCGGAGGTTTATTGAAGGATTTTCGAAGTTAGCACTTCCGTTGACTCAATTGACTTGTAAGGGAAGGCCTTTGTTTGGGATATTGAGTGTGATAAGAGTTTTGTTGAGCTTAAGAGAAGGTTGACAACAACGCCGGTTTTGATTTTGCCGAATCCGACGGAGTCGTTTGTGGTTTATTGTGATGCTTCTTTATCCGGTTTAGGTGGTGTTTTAATGCAAGAGGGGAAAGTTGTGGCTTATGCTTCAAGACAATTGAGAGTGCATGAGAAGAACTACCCTACGCATGATTTGGAGTTAGCGGCCGTGGTGTTTGTTTTGAAAATTTGGAGGCATTATCTGTATGGTGCGAGATTTGAAGTTTTTAGTGATCACAAGAGTTTAAAATATTTGTTTGATCAAAAGGAATTGAACATGAGGCAGAGGAGATGGTTAGAGTTTTTGAAGGATTATGATTTTGGTTTGAATTACCATCCGGGTAAGGCAAACGTAGTAGCCGATGCTTTAAGTCGAAAGTTAGTTCATATGTCAACATTGATGGTAAGAGAATGGGAATTGTTGGAGAGTTTTAGAGATTTGAGTTTGGTTTGTGAGATAACGCCGAGTAGTGTGAAACTTGGTATGTTGTATGTTACGAATGATTTTCTTGCTACCGTGTGCGAAAAGCAAAAGTTAGATTTGATGATAAATGAGAATGAGGACTTCAAGGTTGATAATTTTGGAGTTTTGAGATTTCGTGGTCGTATTTATATTCCCGATGATGTAGAGTTGAAAAATATGATATTGGAGGAAGGACACCAGAGTAACTTAAGTATTCACCCGGGAGAGAATAAGATGTATCAAGATTTGAAGAAAATCTTTTGGTGGTCCGGATTGAAGAGGGATGTAGCTCAGTTTGTGTATTCGTGCTTGACTTGTCAGAAGTCTAAAGTGGAACATCAGAAGCCTAGTGGTTTGATGCAACCGTTGGACATTCCAGAGTGGAAATGGGATAGTATATCGATGGATTTTGTTACGGGATTGCCTAATACGCAAAGAGGTCACAATGCTATTTGGGTGATTGTTGATGGGCTTACTAAACCTGCTCACTTTATTCCGATAGATATTAGTTATCCTTTGGAGAAGTTAGCCGAGATTTATGTTGGTGTGATTGTGAAGTTGCATGGGATTCCTAAGAGTATTGTGTCAGATAAGGATCCTAGATTTACTTCGAGATTTTTGGAAAGTTTGCAAAAGGCTTTGGGTTCTAAGTTGAAATTGAGTTCGGCTTATCATCCGCAGACGGATGGTCAAACCGAAAGGACGATTCAATCATTGGAAGATTTGTTGCGTGCTTGTGTGCTCGAGCAAGGTAGTGCTTGGGATGGTTATTTGGCATTGATTGAGTTCACCAACAACAATAGTTTTCACTCAAGTATTGGTATGGCACCATTTGTGGCTTTGTATGGTCGGATATGTCGAACACCTTTGTGTTGGCATGAAACCGGAGAGAAGTCGGTAGTTGGACCGGAGATGGTACAACAAACGACGGAGAAGGTGAAGTTCATTCGGGAAAAGATGAGAGTTTCTCAGAGTAGGCAAAAGAGTTATCATGATAAGAGAAGAAAGAATCTTGAGTTTCAATAAGGCGACCATGTGTTTTTGAGGGTTACACCGGTTACGGGTGTGGGTCGTGCTTTGAAGTCGAAGAAGTTGACTTCTCATTTCATTGGTCTGTATCAGGTTACTGCACGGGTTGGTGAAGTGTCTTATCGTGTGGCGTTGCCTCCGAAACTTTCGAATTTGCACGATGTGTTTCATGTTTCGTAACTTCGGAAGTATGTTCTGGATCCGTCACATGTGATTCCGATGGATGATGTGGAAGTGAGGGATAATCTTACAGTTGAGGTTCTACCGGTTAGGATTTTGGACCGTGAAGTTAAGAGGCTCAGAGGTAAGGATATCGCGCTTGTGAAGGTGGCATGGGGAGGTTCCGCGGAAGGCAATATGACTTGGGAATTGGAGAATAAGACGCGTGAGTCGCATCCAGAGTTGTTTGAATCAAGTAATATTTTCGAGGACGAAAATTTCTAAAGTGGGGGAGAGTTGTAATGCCCCGATTCTGAATTTCCCATTTTTATTGAGTCTTTTTTGAGTTATTTGGATAATTGGTATTTTAATTGTGGAATTTATGTGCGGATATGTTTAATTTCAATATTGTGCTATTTTACCGATTCGGAGAGTTTTCGGGGAAAATAGAGTAAAGGGTATTTTAGACATTTAGCATTAAGTGTTAAGTGGATTATTGTGTGAGAATTAATTGGTAAGTCTTTGGAAGGAAATGGAGAGGAAAGAAAATAGAATATGAGATAAGAGAGAAAAAGAGAAAAATAGAAACATTAGTGGAAAAACAAGAGAAAGAAAGAAGAGAGAAGAGAAAGAGGAGAAAGAAGAGGAAAACCTAGGATTGCTTTAAGATCAACTTCAAGCTCCGATTAATCGAGGTAAGGGTGAGAAACATTATTATATAATCAATGTGTATAGTTATGTTTGTGTGGGTTGGCTTTGTTTTGAGTTTCCACCATTTATCATATTAGGGCAAATTGGATTTAATCGGTAGTAATGGAGTTTAATCGGTTAGAAACTGGAAATAATGTCGTGGAATAGTCGTGTGATGTGGGGTTAACATTACTGAAGCTGGTTTAGTGAGAATCGATCGGTTTTTGGAGTATTGATTGTTTTGGACAGATTGGAGTTTGCTGGTTTCGCAGGTTCGCTGGCATTCGCCAGGCGAGTGTGGGTGAAGCCCAGCGAATGGCTGGCGAATAATTCAAGAAAACTCCCATTGGTCTCTGCTGGCAAGTTCGCTAGGCGAAGGTGAGTGTCGAAGGTTCGCCAGGCGAGTACATCAGCGAAGGGTAGCGAAGCAAGTCAGTAGCTACTGACTTTGTTCGCTGGCGAGTTCGCCAGGCGAAGGTCCCAGCGAGTATTCGCCAATGGCTTCGCCGGGCGAAGGGTGGCGAGCAGGACAACATTGTTTCTTTTCTGTTTTATCCATCCAATGATTAATTGCTTGGTTCAATTATGTTAATCTTTTGCAATATGAGTAGTTTGTATACTATTGTGATGAGCTGTGGGTAGCCTTTGGGCATGAATCCTAGAAATTGATTCTTAACCGTGAAATTGTAGCCGTTTGGCAATTTTATGCATTTGTCTGAATTGAATGGAAATGCATGATGGATTAATATGAATGTACATAGATTGTATGTACCTGTATGAGATGAACATGCATAGTGATATATTTGCGAATATGTATGCATGTAGAGAAATGTTGTGAGTCATTTTGCATAAAGGCATGATGATGTACATTCTAGCGATGTTGATTCATTGGAGAATCTGTGGTAATATGTGATTCGTTGGAGAATCTGTGGTAATATGTGATTCCTTGGAGAATCTGTGTAATATATGATTTCGTGGAGAATCTGTTAGGTAATTGATTCCTCGGAGAATCTGTTGAATATTTGATTCCTCGGAGAATCTTATGAATATTTGATTCCTTGGAGAATCTGCTGAATATTCGATTCCTCGGAGAATCTGATGAATATTTGATTCCTTGGAGAATCTGCTGAATACTTGATTCCTTGGAGAATCTGCTGAATTGAGTCGGTACCGCATTTGCATCCGCATAGAGTCGGTCTCTATGAGTTGTATTGGTCATCTTTATATGATGCATTAGGTGAATTGAACATAATGGTAGATGGTTATGTGGAAAATGACGAGCATGTATAGAAACATGATTTGATGAATATGCTTGATTATGTGAATATGCATTGTGTCGTATATGATGAATTGGTGAGAATGTGAATTAAGTATGACTTGCGTAAACATATATATTTTTATGCATTGATCATTATGATATTGTTTCTCACCCTTCTGTTGTTTATAATGCTCTTCGAGGCATTGCAGAGTAGGCTTGCTGGAGGTCCTTTCGTGATGCGTGTCATCATTTTTTTGGTCAGATGGCTCTGATATGTAACATCTGGGTAGTTAGGAAGCCTTTAGCTCTTTTGGAGATACATTTGTTTTGATTCTTTTGTGATACATCTGTGCATGTATCTGATGATGGATGTTTTGTACACATGAATTAACTGAATTATGTACATATGTTTATATGAATGTATTGATTCAATGTTTAGATGTTTCCGCTTTTATTCTAAATATTGAGATGTGGGTTTTAGGACTATGTTCTTTAGTTGTGAGTTGCCTATTGTTGCATATCTATTTGAGCAGATGTTGTATGTGTTTAATTTCATGATAATGTGATACACCTCTTTTATATCATGTATTAATTAAACTCTAATGAAATTTTTATTAAATGCCTAAATGATTTATTTAACTATTTGGGGGTATAGATAGGGGGTGTTACACACGTCAACAGAGGCAACTCCCTTTTCACTTGTTTACGGTATGGAAGCTGTACTCCCAATAGAAGTTGAAATTCCTTCTATTCGAGTTCTGATGGAAGTAAAGCTCTTTGAGGCTGAATGGTGCGAAAACAGATATGGCCAACTGAATTTGATTGAAGAGAAGAGGATGACATCTTTGTGCCACAGTCAACTGTACCAGCAAAGAACAAAGAAGGTGTTCGATAAAAAGGTTCGACCACACGAGTTCAAAGAGGGTGACGTGGTGCTCAAAAAGATTCATTCATTCCTTACTGATTCCCATGGGAAGTGGACTCCAAACTATGATGGTTCGTATGTGTCGTAACCCAAAATTTGACCTCCTTCTTGCCTTTTGCAGAAACATGTGCATTCGCATCATTAGCATACACATTCACACTTTTTCTCTGTGATTTTTGTTGCAGGAATATTCAGGTTTTACAAGCCCGATTAATCACATCCTCTCAAAGATATCACATCATTAAAAAAAGCACAAAATGAAGGTTCATATGCCTATTCATCAAAGTAAATGTTCGGAAATTGGAACTGCAGCCACATCACTATTTTTCAAGCAAATATGCAAATTTTTCGTAAAGTATCCGGTTACTCATTTTCTAGGCAAAACCAAGTAACCGGTTACCTAGTGCAAAAATGTAGATTTTGCTGCATTTTTTGGGACAACCACTTTTCCCTCTACATTTTGCGGTCTATGAGGTTCTAGAATTGTAAGGAACATTCTAGATATCTCTAGATAATTCAAGACCTTTCTAGACACTTCAAGGTATTTTCTCCAATACATCATTTCCAATCAAAGCCACCATACACCTTTGTTTCCAAGCATGTGAACCATTGGATTTTCAACTTGCATTGGGATGCTTACCGAGTCCACTACCTAACTAACTGAGTTAACCTCCAACTCAGTGAGTTGAGCCTAACTAACTCCAAGGATAGTTCCGAGGCTACCTCCGAAGCTCACTCCGAACCTAGCAACTCCGAAGCAAAACTCTATATAAGCAAATCACCACCATTTCCAAGGGGGTTCCATCATTTTTCAAAGTGCAATCATTTTTCTCAATTTCCAAATTCTCCATTGATCCCTCTCAATTCTCTCACATTCTCTCTGAATTTTCTACAACATTTGCACCTTCATCTTCATCCTCTCTCAAAAACCCTCACAAAAGCTCAATTTCCACCATTTGAGTGTAAAATCTTCACATTGAAATTGTTATTCTCTTGAGCTAAATCCATTCCACCATATTATTACTTGTATTTCTGGATTTACGGTTGATTCTTCTCCAATTCAAGTAATCATCTCAAGCTTCTTCGGTGCAAATCGATATTCGGAGCATTTTTCGTTTTTTTATCGGTTTCGCTACGATTGGATCTCAAGCTTGGAATTCTCTGGGTTTGTTTGCTTAGTTCACATCACATATCAATAGCAACAACATCCAAGGAAATCCTCCGCCTTGTAGGTTGGTATTTCGCACTTGATTTACTATTTCGATCACTTTCGCGCGTTTACGATGTAGTTCGATCATTTTTCGGTTTTGCTTGATCATGTGATTTCTTGATCTTTGCCCTCCATGTTTAATGCTTTCCATTGATTATTAATTGATATTTAAGTGCTTTTGAACTTCATTTTTCATGCACAAATGTCAAGCATAGCATGTGGATGATTAGGGAAATCTTTTGGTTGTAAAAAGTGATTTTCAAAAAGCTATTTTTGCCACTGTCACAGTGGTAACCGGTTACTCACTTTCTAGGCAAAATAGAGTAACCGGTTACTCTGTGCAATTTTCACCTGTTTTTTCAATTTTGAGCAAGTAATCGGTTACCTGATCTAGAGTAACCGGTTACTTTAGTGGCAGAATCCCATTTTTGCCTATTTTCAAGCTTGTTTGCTATCCTTTCCTCATATGACTTCCATGGCTTGATATGCTTGATATTTGTGGATGTTTTATGAGCTATTTAACTTTTGTATTAAGCATGTATGCAAACTTTTAATGTGCGATTTTTTGATTCTCGATTATTTGCATCTTTGACATTGTATGATCATGATCTTTCTTGCACATTCTTTGATCCCATGCTACATGATTTACACTTCTATTCATGTTTGCATTGAGTTTGTTCCTCATGGGAATAAACTTAATCTTGTGTAATCAATAAATCACCGTTTTGCTTTAATGGTTTTTCATCCCTTTGGAAAATTATTAGCATATTCCCCTTTTGATTGATAAATCAAAACTTCGTTTCAATTAATCGATCCTTCTCTCTTTCATATCCTTTAGATCTCCTAGATCTTTGTCCTCTCCTTTCCCCCGTGGATTTGAAGATTCGCAATGTATTGGAGCATTGTACAAGCTTGTCATTGTTGTGCTGTCCATTTGTTTCTTGCACCACACTTTGGTGTTAGAGAAGGAATGAGAATGGAGAATTCCTACACTCATTCTGACTATTTTGGGTAGGGGGCGAATGACCTTGTGCCTATAATAGTCACCTCTATCTCCTTACTGTGGTATCCCTGATTTCTCCAATCGAGTCGATCCTTGATCACTTGCATCCTTATCTCCTCTTTGGAAGTAGCCTATTCTTTTCAAGCTAACACTCTTTTATCTCTCGGCCAATCACCATTCTTGGTTTCCTCAGAGATTTGTAATCACTCTTTTCCTTGGTTGATCAACTGTCCTTCAGTTTAAACCTAATTCCCTTCTTCCTCAGCTACGTCAATCTTTCTTCTCTGGTTTACACAGTCTTCCTGTTCTAACCTATTCCCCACCAGAGTTTGCAACCTTCTCTTGGTTCTTTCTCCTTCTTGTTTGGGTCATCACTATTTAACAGTCAAGCACGAAATCCTCTTTTCTCTAGTTAATCATAGTTTGTCTGTTAATATGGAGCTTTTCTTTGGGTTAATCGCCTTCTCCCGGATAATCACCCGATCTTTGGTTGATCACGGTCTGCCCGTTAAAACCAGCTTTTTCTTTAGGTTAATCATATTCTCTTGATTAATCACCCGCCTTTTGGTCAATCACAGTCTTCCTGTTTGAACCAACCACCCTTTTCCTCAGTTAACCACAGTCCATTTTTTAAGATACTGAGTTTCTTCAGAGTTAATCAACTTCTTTTGGTTAATCACTCATTCCTTTCGGTTAATCATAGTTCATCTGTTAAACACTGAACCCCCACAGTTAGCAACCTTTCTTTGGTTCAAATACTGTCAGATTTGGGTTAGTAACCTTTATTCGGTTCAAATACCCTTTTCTCTGGCCAAATTCAATTTGTTTAGCCAATGTGTCGTTCTTTGGGTCATAACCTTCGCTTGGTTTTACACCCGTTTTTTAGGTCACAACCTTTGCTTGGTTCCACACCCGTCTCTTGGTTGATCATTGTTTATCGATTAAAACCAGTTCCTTTATCTTTCCGGTTAACCACTGTTTATCAGTTAATATACTAATTTATCCTCAAAGTCAAACACCTTCCTTTGGTTTAATAATCTCTTTTTCTTGGTTCGTCGCAGTCCGTCTGTTCACACCAACCTTTTGCTCTCCCCATTAAATTTTACTCTTCTCTTTCTTCGGTTAATCACTGCTTACCAGTTAATGCACTGAGTCCCCTGTGGATCTTGCCTTTATTTCGATTCTTGTCCTTTACTCCTTTTTCCCCAGCTCCGTCAGCATTTTCTTGTTTTATCCCTTGTAGAGTCATCTCTTTTCTTCTGCATTCCCCAGTAGAGTTCTTTCTTCACTTCTCTGTTTCTCAACAGAGTTGTCTTGGTTTTGACACCATTCTTTTTGCATTTCCCAGTTGGGTCTTGATTTCTCTTTTGTTTTTTTTGGCTTTGACGCCGTCTCTTTCCTTTTTCTTTCCCAGCAGTAGTTCCCCGAACTACATAGGCTCTAATTTTCTCATTGCACTATGAAGGTACGTAGGCACAAGATTGCGAAATCTTGGCGAGCCACCTTCCTCCGTCTTCTTCCATTCTTCTATCTCTCTGGTCCATCCAGATCCTCTTTTTTCTTGTCCTTGGTTCCTTGAACTACGGAGCTCTGACTTCCTCATTTCACTATGAGGGTACATAGGCACGAGGGCCCCAGTCCTCCTCGAGCATTTTCCTTTCTTTCTTTTTCCTTCTTTTCTTTCCTTCCTTTTTTTAGCTAGAAACCTTTAGATAGATAACCCATCCAAGCCTAGAAGTAAGCGAAATGGTTTTTGTCGGGTACGGCGGATGCTTAAGGTGCTAGTACTTTCCTTTCGCATAACTGACCCCCTTTCTCGTTTCTCTTTCCCTTGAGTTTTATCGATATTTTCCCTTTCCTTTGGGACTAAATAAAGTTTGGTGGCGACTCTATTGTATCTTTGAGTGTGCGATTCACTCAGGTATAATCCCGCTAGCTTCAGCTGGCGACTCTGCTGGGGAAGTATTTTCTCTTGTAGGTTATAGGCTCGCCTTGCTTTGTTTGTTTCCTGGCTAGCTGGGACTCCCTAGCTTCAGTTGGCGACTCTGCTGGGGAGTCCTTGCGCTTGCAAGTTGGGGTCTCGTCTAGTTTTGCTTGCTTTTCTTTCTTGCTTGGGTGTTTATCTTTATGCTTTACTCACTTTATTTTATGTTATTTACTGCATTTGTTTACTGCTTTAAATATTCATATGCTTCATATTCTGGATATCTACTATGTTTTGCTATTGTTGGGGTGGGTTGTTCCATTGAGAGATAAGCCCAATACCCAAACTTGAGTATAGACACATGATTAGTGTGAAGAGTAGTGGGGACTTGTGTGGCATGAGTCACACAATATTCCGCACGAAATTCACGTCCAAACGAGGTTTTCTTTGGAGACATCCTATCCTGCGCATTTAGAACAGTTGAGGGGGTGTTGAATTAGAAAGTGAACGAATCTGGAGACCATTCATTGGGAAGTCAGTTGAGACCTCCTCGATTGACTGTGATGTCAAACCAGAAATGGTGAATGTATCATCGTTTGACCTGAGAGTCCGTGATACTGGTGACCTGCATAGGATGTCGTACCATTTCAGGTTTAGATTACACCTGTGAGAGGGATATGGGTTTTTGCAGGAAACCAAGCCTCTTCATACCTTTTGTTCTCTCACGTAAGTCAGATTTCTACACCGAGACAGGATTACGCAGATATTCAGTTTGTGCAGATTTGGATATTCAGATTATGCAGATTTGATTGTTCGGATTTGTGCTTGGCTTTTCAACTTGTGTGTTGCATGGCGTTTCATCATAACCATTAACATTTTTTCATATGCATAAAACTTTATTTTGGCATATGTTACATCCAGTCATATTTATACGCATGTCCTTCACCTGGAAACCACGTGCTTACACTATCTGTCATGCCTTGTAGCAAAACGATGACTCGACATCGCTATTTCACTCGCTCAAACAAGACCAGGATCATGGCTGACATTGAACAAGAGAACGCTGCCTACAAGGAGACTTTGGCTCAGTTTCAAGGTCGGATGGATCAGTTACAGATTAACATGGACGTTATCATGGACTTCCTTTGTGCTCAGAAGGACGCTGCTGCTGCTACTTCTGTTGTTGCAACTGTTACTGATGCTACTGTTGTCACTCCTGCGGTGATCCCTACCTCTGTCATTGCTCCTTCTCCAGCAATTGTCGAAGTGTCAGTCGAGACTATTGCTCAGCCTGCTGTCAATCTAACTTCTGTTCAGCCTGGTTTAAATAGAATGCATATTTCTTTCCTGCGGGGAATGCCTTCGAATTTCACACCTCAGATCACCAGTGGTAGTGCTTTTGGTCTATATCAACCTTTCGTTGCGCCTATGCCCAATGGTAAATCTGCTGCTTATCCTTGGGGCATGCCTACTCCGACTCCACCTCCTGTGGTGAATCATGATGATCACAAGATTCCTCAGACGCAGGTTCGCTAGACGCCTGTGTCTAATGATGTTGAAATTCCTGAAGAAGACGAGCATGTGTATAGGGGCCCTCCTATTCACGTTCTAGTTTTGTCTCAGCCCGCTCAAACTATGGTTCAGAATGTTCATTCTATGCCCTACCCTGAGGCATCTTCTGCAGCTGCAGTACTTCCTACCGGTTATCAGTATGGTTTTCAAATGGGTCAGAATGCTGGTCAGATGATAAATTCAGGGTTGGTGTATCCGTCTCAATTTGCTTCCCCATAGATACCTGCTCCAGCCGCATCACAACTTCCAAATCCTCAGGCTCTTTTCAGATCTGCTACCCATAACATGCCTGCTGATTATAGGTTGTTGGATAAGAGAATTCGTGCAATTGAAGGATATTCTGCTTTTGGCATGGAAGCCAAAGACCTGTGTTTGGTTCCCAATGTCGTGCTGCCACAGAAATTCAAAATTCCTGAGTTGCCAAAGTACAAGGGTTTAAGTTGTCCTCGCAGTCATGTGACCATGTATTGTAGGAAGATGGCATCCTATATTGACAATGATGAATTGTTGGTGCATTGTTTCCAAGATAGCTTGTCTGGAGCTTCTCTAGATTGGTATATGGGTTTAGAACGTAGCAATATTTGCTCGTGGAGAGACCTATCGGAGGCATTCTTGAAACAATACAAATATAATCTTGATCTAGCTCCTACCAGATTGCAGTTACAGAATCAGTCACAGCGTTCAACTGAAACATTCAAAGAATATGCATAAAGGTGGTGTGAGATGGCTTCTCGGGTGCGACCTACTCTTTTTGACAATGAATTGGTTGACATTTTCATGGGCACTTTGCAAGGGTTGTATTATGATAAAATGGTGGGTAGTTCTTCGACAAATTTTGCTGATATTGTGACTATTGGTGAAAGGATTGAGAACGGGTTGAAGATTGGTAGGATTGCTGGTTCCATTGTTCAATAACCAACCAAGAAACCTTAGAGTAGTCATTCAAAGAAAAAGGAAGGTAAAGTGAATGTTGTGATGGCGAAGGCCTCTCCTCAGTAGCAGGTTCCCATGGCTCTTATGTCATATTATCCTTATCCTTATATTGCTACTGCTCAATATCAACAACCGCCATATTAGTATCATCCGCAATAACAAGTTCAGAATTCTCACAATCAGAATTAACCTCAACAACAACAGTCTCAGCAAAACAACATAAATCAACATCAGAAGAAAAAGAACAATAATCAGAACAACCGTAAGTAGATGAATTTTGACAGAATTCCTATGCCTTATACCGAGTTATTTCCTTATTTGATTCATCAAGGGGAAATATCCCCCAGAGAGATTGCACCTGCAGTTCCTCCTTTTGGTCCGAAGCATAATCTGAATGCATCATGTGCTTACCATGCTGGGTACATAGGACATGCTACCGAAGATTGTATTGTTCTCAAGGCCAAAGTTCAAGAGCTTATTGATAAAAAAATAATGACATTTACTGAGGAGCATCCTAATATACAAACTAATCCCTTGCCTACTGTTGCGGTGAGAATCGAGATACCAAGCTATTGATTAACTTGAATCTTTAATTCTTAAATTCACAACCGGACTTTAATTTATCCAAAGGAAAGGTCTAAAGAAAGTGTCGCTACTGCGAAAATCGGCGCCGGCTGAACAGAAGAGTCGCCACCGTGCGTTATTTATCCCAACGGAGGGAAAGGAAACGCTCAGAGTAAACCTACCGCAAAGACGGGAAAGGAATGGTCATCGCAACCAAATCTTGGATTCGGGAGTCGGTTACGCAAGGGGAAGGTATTAACACCCCTCACGTCCGTCGTACTCGACGGGATCCACGCTTGCTTGGTTTGTCTAAAGGATGCAAAACAATCTATCTACGACTGTTAGATCTAAACGGAAAGAAATTGACTTGATAGAGCATCACGCTTTATGCCTACGTATTCTCAAGGGAGAAAGTCAGAGTCATCGTAATTCGGGAAACTACAGGGAATTGGCTCGCCAAGACTTCGCGTCTTGTGCCTACGTACTTCCACACAGAGTGGAAGATCAGAGCTTTCGTAGTTCAGGCTAACTACGGCTAGACAGGGTGTTCTCACACAGGAGTGAGAGATTGATTGTTTTGAGAGGTACGGGAACCTGCGGGAACTAAAACTACGGTCTGGTCTCGAATGCACAAGGGCAAAAGAAAAGGATAACATCAGTCGTCAGCGGGAAAGTCTCGACCGCACAGCAGCGAGAGAATAGATAGGTTAGTTGTTAGTGTGCTCGCTAGGATATCGCATCCTATGCCTACATATTCTCGCTTAGTACGAGAAATCAGAGCAGTTGTAGTTCAGCCTACTACAGCTATAACGGGGTTGGTCTCGATTGCACGGAAGCAAGAGAAAGGTTTGATCGCCAAGAAGCGAAAGAAAGGGTTCACACGTTAAATCCTAAACGTAGGAGTGGATGCCTCGTATAACACCCAAAGGGTGATGCTAAACATCCAGGTTGAGTGAAAGAAACTCTCCCATAACCTTTCCTACGTATCTATCGATCTCACAACACTCGAAAGTCGCGAAAGAAAAAGAAAGTCTAAAAACGCTAAATGGAAAAGGTTCCGCCGGTCTTCATCTCCGTGTTCAAATGCAAGCTTCGTTGGCTTGTTTTTTTCCTTTGATTTTCTCCTTTTGTCTTTTGTCATTTTTATGCTTTTCCTCATTTTTATACCTGCAAGGGAAAACTTAAACACAAAATGCATTAGTATTTACATCAAAAAGAATGGTAAGAATAATCTCCTAAAAAACTACTCTAAATCTCCTAAAAGAATTACACCAAAATCCTATAAGAAAGTAGCACCTAAAACTATGCTAAAAATGCTAATATTCTAGAAAAATATAACCTAAATTCTCTACAAGAATCTAATTAAATTTCTATTTAACAATTTAAGAGAAATTTCTAATAAAACTATTATCTAAGTTCCTAAAAAAAGTATTAAAACCTAAACTATATTCTAATTATAATATTCTAGGTTATTAACAACTAGTCTAATCTAATATTACACTAAAATGCTCTAAAGCAAAATTAACACTAAAATCATAATAAGCTATGTAATTATATGCTAACTAGAGTTCTAAGAATTAAAGAAACAAGAAACTATTAAACTAACCTAAAACAATACAATTAATTTGTAATGTAAAAAAGAATTACAAAAATAACAGGGGGTGGGAATATTACAGGGGATGTGCAGTTAGTACAAAAATCCATAAAGTCCAACCCACACTAAAAATATGCACACACAGGGGGGTGGAGAAATTAACAATGGGGAGTGCAATTAACGTAATGAACCAGGCCCAGCCCACTTAATCCACACACAAAAAAACACAACTCCACACGGGGAGGGGGGTATAGTAAGGAAACGGTGATGTTGCAGCAAAAATGTTGCTGGGCTTTGAGAGGCCCGTTACCCCATGGTCCAGTACCCAAACAAACTTCAGTAAACCCTAAGTCAACCTAATTGTTCACTGTTCACCCACACACAACCCTTGCGCCGTTCCATTCACCTTTCTCCTCTCCGATTCTCAATCTTTCGTCTCTTTGATTCTCTCTCACAGATAACCTCCCATTTTCTCGTTCAACCTCTGTTCTCCCCTCAATCACACTTTCACCAACAAATTCAACCATTCCATGCAAACTGACTCCAATCTCAAAGCAAAAATGAAGAAGGATCGTAAGAAGGGATCTACCGCTTAATGAGTTCAGATGAGTCCTTTGAAGATACGAAGATCCACGTTCGCAACAGAAATCCAACAATGATGATGCTTGAAAGAAAGAACTGGAGAAAAATGGATCTTGATGTTACCGGATCATCTTGGTGCTTAGTGACGAAGATTATCAACAAAGAAAGTACATGCATCGGATGAAGGTTCTTGAACGCGCTTTGAAGATTTCTGGATTTGGTGCGAAGATGATGATGCACGTCATTGGTTCGTTGAAGAATCATGAGGATCTGTAAATATTTGAAGATTCTTCATGAACTCCAGATGAAGGTTTCCGGAGAGATGACGAATGTTCTTCTGGAAAACGTTGAATATGGCTGATGATGATTATTGACGATGTTGATTTTCTGGAAACGATGAAATTTGACGACACTCAAGAACCTTGATTCACGGAGGATCTCGAAAATTAATTGAAGATCTTTGTAGGCGTTGGTGATCGGAAGATTGTCTGGAAATTTTCTGGAGATGGATGAATGATGAAGGTGATGAACCTTATGAATCTGGATAAACAACCGTCACCGGATATCGATTGATGATTACTGATGAGGATCTGAGAAGAAAAATGTATGATGATGATCTCGTGGATAAAGATTGAAAAAAAACATGTTGATGATTATTGCTGAAAAAATGTTGAAGGTGATGCTTGGATGAAGATCGGCGAAGAAAAATATGAAGATTGGTGGTTTTCTTGTTTTCCGGCGATTGGTGTGGCGACCGGAAGTTGTTGGAGTGGTTAGGGCTGCCGGAAGTTGGTTAGTGGCGGTGGTTGCATGGCCGGCGGCCATGCAACTGGTGGGGTTGGGATGAGACAGGTGGCGGTGTAGGTGAAGAGAGGGAGTGACACGCGTGTGTTACGTGTCTAGCTCTGGGAGATGAGAAATATGAGGTGGCCAGTTTAGTGATTTACACGTGGTGAAGCTTTTATATGACATGCAATTTTCTGGACTTAATGACTTGGGCCTACTCGATAATTACTGGATTAAAAGCCCAAATAAGACTAATGACAATTAACAACTGATTAGTGATGGAAAACGAAAACAAAACTGATTAATGACTGGATTAATAAAATGATAAAAAGGATAGTGACATGGATTGATGATTAACGAAACCGAAAATGATACACCAAAGAAAGATTAAGCTAATCCTAATTAATAGGCACAGTTAAACAAAAATCAATAGCCCTAATCAAAAAAAAAATCTCTCTATTAAAACTATATTAAATCTAAAAAAAGAAATTAATATCTATTAATTCTATAAAAAGAAATCTAATTAATATATTAAAATGAAATCTGTTAAACTATATATTTACAAATGCCATAAAAATCTAATAAAAGCTACAAAAACAATTAAATCTATTTAAGAAGAACACGAGACCGGAACGGAACCGACGATAAACCTGGACACCTGAATGTCCTAAAAACACAGCGCGAGCTGAAAACACCTGGGAAACGTGAGTTCCCAAAAAATAACCTCTGATTATCTGAATCGGTCTGAAACACCTGAAATGTGACAGCAGGGCTGTAATCCCGATAACATCACCATGATTGAGAAAATGCACTATATGCAGTATGTAAATGCGGATGCGCAAATGCGTCGAAACATCAAGCCAGATACGGGACCCGGTTGGTCAAATTTTAGGGTGCAACAGAAAGAAAAACCCTTTTTCGCGATGTAACAACAACGCTAAGAGATTCGGGGATCGGGGGTTTGTTATGCATAGAGTAGGTATTTCACATCCTAAAAATCTGTAGTACTCTACAGGAACCTTTTGTTTGCTTGCATGCTAAGTTGGTAAATGTTTGCTAAGGTTTGGGTTGGGTAAAGGGTATAGGTTAAGACCTAAAGATAGTTTCTAAGTTTGCTCGTAAAGACATCGCGTCCTCTGCCTACGTATCCTAACTAGGATAGAATCAGAGCAATCGTAGTTCACCTCACTAGGGTTGAAGAATACTTGATTATGATCAAGGTTCAGAGGGGAACAAACATATCCATGCTTGTGTAGAGTTTAAGAAAACTCTCTAGATCTATGTTATAACACTCAAGAGGGAAGTAAGTAATCATTACTATGATTCTTACATAGAGTTTACAAACTCTATCCTAGGCTTCTAGTTGAAGAACACTCCTAGTGAAGGTGGGTCTTTTAGACTTAAAGCAAAGTCTAAGGCTTACACTAATGTTCAAGATGACTTCACAGAGTCGAGGAAGGGTAATGAGCTATCTAATGACACAAGGGTCAAGGGAGAGACTTTTCCTTTGGAAGGAGAGGGAGAGACAACTTGGATGTGAACTAAAAAGTTCCATCACTTGGGGAAACAAGCACTTAACAAAGCAATAAACAAATGAGCAAGATGAAATAAGATTAAGACAAGTAAGCATGCATATTACAATAAGCAGATACTTCAAATAATACCAATGGTTACAACCAATTGTCAAACATCTTAACAAAGATTTGGGGCATATCTTAACAAAGATTGAAGCATGATAAAGGTAATAACCATATGAACAAATCACAATTTGAAGATAGGCAAGTCACAGGTTCAAAGCATAGCAAATGTAACAATAATATGCATAGATGATAATTGAACACAAGTAAATCAGTTTAAACCTCATAATTTAGGAGGAAAGTAAGACAAGATTATGGTGACAACCAACGGGGGATATCCTAGCATGTTAACTAACAAGGGGAATAAAGATCTCACAAGAAATTCAAACATGTTCAAAGGAAATAATCAACAAGTAGGATCACTAATCACAATAAATGAACAAATTTCCATATGGGCAAAATATATCACAATTTATGACAACAAGTAATATTTTCACACCATATAAAAGTAGACATTATAACAAACACAATGCAAAAAGAATGGGCAAAAAAGGATGAAAATGAGAGAGTTGTGATTTTTTGAAGTTTCATGATTTTAAATGCACAAAACAATAATCAATTAGTGAAAATTAGAAGAAAATGCAAGGGGTGGGAGTTGAACCCACGCCCTCCAACTTGCACATGCGCGCGTAGAAAAAAGGAAAAAGAATAAAAGGGTTGATCCTCCTCAGGGATCGAACCCAGGTTCAGGCAATGATAGGCGTGTTTATGGGCAAGGCTTCTACCACTGGGGTGGCTATACATCCGTTGATATAGCCACCCCCATAAATATATATGGCTTGGTGTGTTAAATTTCTGGGCACAAAATGAAGCAAAAACAAGGCAAGTTTACAAATACGTTTTGATATCAAACTCACTCATTTCTCAACCAAATCAAGCAAACCTTAGATCAATTTTGGGTATTTTTAAACAAGGAAGAGGATGGTCCATGTAGAATTTTGAAAACATGCCTTGAAATAAAAACACGATAGTAGTTGCTTATGTGGATGAAAAATGCATTTATGAAGCAAATGGACAAACCAATCATGCTATGGTCAGAGAAGGGGCTCAAACATAATTCAAATATCATATATATCATGTTCATGAACTCAAACAAACTACTTATGAGTTGAAATCCCAACTGTCATGTGAAGGAGATGAAAATCAAAACATTGCAAGTGAGATGGTGAGATTGTGAAACAGACCACTTTGGAGTGAAGAAACCATAGATACACACTTAAAACCACATATAGGATGTGTCTAAACCATAAAGAAGTTTACAAACAACATGGATTTTAAAAGCCTATGACAGCTGCAATGTTGGGGAGTGAAATGTATTTTCAAAACCACAGTTCAAATTACTCATGCTTAAAACAAGTTGAAGGTCTTCACACACTCCACATACAACATACATGAAGTTTCAAAATAGATGAGATCCAAAATCCAACTTAAATACAAAGTGACTCATGATTTGCAATTTGTGACAAAAGTTTCAAAAAGAATAGTTTCAAAACAGTTTGACAGTCAATGGTATGCAAGCAAAAATTCAAAGGCAAGAAAAGGGGCTCTCATGGATAAACAAACTCATACACACATCACAAATATAGAGCAAAATGAGTTATCATTCTGAGATTGATCATTGTGTAGGTGAACATGGTTTTGGTATGTGGTCTTGGCAGTTTTGGTTCAAAATGAAGTTAAGTGGTGAAATGCAAATATAGGTAAGTTCAGACCAAACCAAACATCTACACACCTTATAATCAAGCATGTGAATGAGTTACAACTCTAAAATCATGTATACACACAGAAAAAACAAACTTGAGCATGCTGTGGCAGATTTAGTGTGTGAGTGTGATTGGAATATGAAATGTGAAAATAAGCCATGACAGCACAAGTGAGCAATGCACACACACCACAAATATCATTATGAAAGTGTTTTGAGTTCATGGAAGAGCTTGTGTCAAGTAGTGTGAAATTTGGTGTGTTGGTGCAAAAATTGGAAAATCTGCCTAGGCATAGACATTCACCACAACAGGGCAACTTTAAGGCAAGATGTATTTTATGAAAAGGAGATCATATACACATGATGATGATGCTAACAAATGAGATGCAAGTCAGAAAGTGAGTGAAACCTTTATCAAAACAGAACTTGGCATTTGGAAACTTATGTTATGCAAGAACAACAATTTGAACATACAATGAGCCAAAACCATGACAGTTGGAGAAAATGAGATTATGCACAAGTTTTAAATGGATATGATGAAGATTTAATGCACACAAATCATGTAAACAATGCTTGAAGCAGAAAATGACATATTGACCTCATGGTATTTGAAAAATGCAACAGTTTGAGGCATGACATAGAAAATTGAACCTTAGGCAGATTTTAAGCATAACAACAACATACACACTCTTGAAATGGGTAAGTAAATGAGTTCACAACTTCAAGTTAAGCAAAAACTCATTAAATCAAAGAATGACATATTGAATCAAATTGGACAGCAAAACCAAGCATGAAAATATCATAATGAACATAAAAAGCCACATTGATTCACACATGATCAATGGCAAGGGGGAATCTATGAGCAACTTATAAGTTATCCACCTATCCTAATAGTGAGCCAGCTTAGAATTCTAGTTATAGGGCAAGCATACCACTTTTTCAAGTTTGGATCCTAAAACTACCAAATGACCAAAATCTCACTAACAAGTCTAAACATGGTAATAAGGCACAAACTTACAATCTAATATCCACATATCATTTACAAATGATAAAATATTTGACAAAACAAGCATTATGAACATAAAAACTAACATTCTTGACAAAGAAGCATAATAGGGCAACCATGGTATATTTTCACACAAATCACCATAAAAAGACAATACATGATAATATATGATTTCTAGACAGTTAGAACATCACATACCTCTTGTTGACCAGCCTTGAACAAGCTAAAAAGCTTAGAAACTCAGAGATGCTCCTTCCTTTGCAATGACATGAAGCTTACTTCCTCTTGAAGCAAAAAGACCAAACTTCAAGACAGTTGGAGTTAGGGGATTTCCAGTTGGTTTTTAATGCTTTGGGCAGTTATAATATGTCATATGTGAGGTGTGTGGATGCTTAGGATAGCAAGAATCAGCTTGTGCAAGGATTTGGCAAGTTTTGAAGGTGATGGTCAAACTTTCTTAGTGCGAAAGTTGACTTTTTGCAAAATGGTATTTTTGAGAGGTTTAAAGGTATAGACACCTTCTATATTATATTTAGGGATTGTGTGGATGCTTTTTAGAGGTTTGGAAGTGATGGAACTGGTCTTGAGCAGAGTTTTCCTCAAGACAGTTTTTTAGTGAAAATTGAGGTTTTAAAGTTTTTGAAATTCTTGAGGAATGAGAGGAGAGTGAGAGCTATGGTTTTTTGAGATTGCTCTGGTGTGTCTAGACTCGTTGAAGAGTCCTCTATTTATAGCCAAACAAGAGTGAGGGCAGCCTTGGTCATTTACCACTTTTGGAGGGATTTTCATGAGATTTTTCAAGTGAATCTTGCCAAATCTTCTCCTATCAGTTCCATGGTTCAATGGAGATCAGAAAAATCAAGTGGAGATGGACATGAAGTGACTGAGATGAGCTATGAAGGTAGGGTGAGCAAGCTGCACAGTCTTGGCATGAAAAGTTTCTCTCTCCTTCTTACACATTTGATTAAAATAATGCCAAGTTGCAACCTACCTCTCTCTCTCTCTCTCTCTCTCTCTCTCTCTCTCTCTCTCTCTCTCTCTCTCTCTCTCTCTCTCTCTCTCTCTCTCTCTCTCTCTCTCTCTCTCTCTCTCCAAATCTTAAATTTTCTGTATTTAATTTCCTCTACACATCTGAATATTGTATTGAATCATGATCCAAGGGCTGAGGAGATCTCAAGTTGTGAAAAACTGATTTTTCGAAGTGTTGGAGTGTGGTTTCAAGTGTTGACAGCCCTAACTTTCATGGTGCATAACTTCCTGCTCAAACATGCTATTGAGGAGTTCTACCATAATTTGGAAAGCCCTTAAGTAGCTCTACAACTTTCATGTTTTGGGAATTTCAAAATTCTTGGTGGAACTAGGTTGAAAACCCCTTCAAAGTTTCTGAAAAAACCACTTAAAAGTGCCAAATAACTTAGAATTTTATTGTTATTTCCCCTTCAAAAATGAATTTTGCTATAACTCCAATTCTATGCATTTTTTCATCATGGACCACCTTGGGGATTTTTTAGGATTTGTCAAAAGCTTTCCAATGAGCTTTGAACCACTTCAATTGGATGTGTGGTTGAGGAGTTATGGTCTTGCCCCTTTCGAAACCCTAATTCCCGATTTTTGCAATTAATTATTAACCCTTGATCCAATGATCATGAAATTTTATGGGGAGGTGTAATATGACATAAGGAACATTTTTTATTGAAATCTTGAAGTCAAATTCCTTATTGTTGAAAAGTTGACTTTTCGGTCAACTGTTCGAACGATCGGTGTCTACCGAGTCGCCCGTTGATGATCCGGACATTCTGAGGACTTGAAACTCTTTGAGTGGACTTTACTAAGCCATAGGAACTTAATGGACCAAAATACCACCATTGAAACACTCTTTAAATCAAAAGTCAAACTACAGTTGACTTTTTCTAATCGAAAACCCTAATCGGGTATCTCAAATTGCACTGTTCTCAATCCCCGGGTGACCACCTCAAATTGAATTCATACTTGATCCAATATATTATCCTTGATCTTGTTTGAAGTTAGATCAATCCAAAACATTGATTGATCAAACCACTGAAGCCTCGATTTTGACGGTACGGAACCCTAATTCATCTGCATCTTAACAAAGATAAACTGAAAATGGGTTAAGGTTAGTTAATCAAGCAAATATGATCCTACAATGATGACGAGGATCTAAGAGGTCAAAATTTTGGTTGCAACACCTACTCATGGTGGACCTATGGTTAATATGATTGAGGATGATCGAAGGGCTGAGTTGATTAGAGATATCGACGAAGTGAAAACTCTGATGACTGTTATGATCAAGAAGTTGAAGGAACAAGGGTTATTGAAAGGTCTTCATGGGAAGTGTCAGATCTGTGATGATAATCCTAATCAGTGTCGAAAGTTGAAAGGTTGCATTCAGATCTTGATGAATCGAGGTGTAGTTCTGTTTGCTAGAGCCAAGTCTGTGGAAGAGGTAGCTACTATCGAGTCGTTCACGATTATATATAGGAAGGTTCCTATGGAAGCTCTTAAGAAGAAGATCTAGCCCATCACTGTCTGTGTTCCTAAGCCATTACCGTATCAAAATTCAAAGGAAGTTCCTTGGAAGTATGATCCAACCATGTTTTCTAGGGGTTAAGAAATCCACTTTTCAGAGTCTGAAATCGTGAATGTAACTGCCACCAGGGGGATAAATCGTAGCGGAAAAGTGTTTTCTGCGAATGTTGTATCTAAGCCAGTGCAAATTCCAACTATCGTTCCACCTAAGGAGAAATCTACTTCAACAACCCCTGTGGTACAATTAGGGGAATCAATTGCAGCATCAGTTCCAGTCACTCCGTCTGCAGATGTCACCAAAAGCAAAGAAGTCATGGATGATCAAGAGTTCCTCAAGTTGATCAAGAAGAGCGACTTTAAGATTGTGGATCAGCTAGGGAAAACTCTGTCGAGGATTTCTATCTTATCTTTGCTCATGAGTTCACCAGCGCACAAGTCCGCTTTGTTGAAAGTTTTGAACGCCGCTCATGTGATGCACGACGTTCCAGTAGAACAATTTGACGATGTCATCGCAAACATAACTGCTAGTAGGTATTTGGGTTTCAACGAGTCAGAGTTGCCTCCTTAAGGTACTGCCCATAATAGGGCCTTGCACATCTCGGTGACATGTATGGACTCTTTGCTATCTCGTGTTCTTGTGGATATTGGTTCTTCTCTCAATGTGATGCCTAAGGGTTCATTGAGTAAACTATTGGTAGAGGGGAGCGATATGAGACCAAGCGCTTTGATCGTTAGAGATTTTGACGGTTCTTGAAGGCAAGTCATTGTTGAAGTGGATTTACCCATTAAAGTCAGACCGCATTTGTTTACAATTGTTGCACCCTAAAATTTGCCCACCCGTTTTCTAACTTTGACTGGCTTTTGCTCCGCATTTCATCTGCATATCATTTAGGTCGCATCATGCCCGTGTTATCAGCCGGGCTGAATTTATCAGGATTTTAGCTGTTTTGCTCGCATTTTAGGCGATTTAAATTAATTCAAATCAGAAGTTCAGTGTCGAAATCAAGCGAAAGTCGCTCTCTTCTTGATGATTCAATCCGTGTTGATGATATTGGTGCATTTTGGTGCTCGCCCGTTTTTCCATGGCATTTTGCATTTTATTGCTATTTTTGCTTTGTATTTAATTATTTGTGAAATAGTTTAAATAGGTTTTAATATTGCTTTTAAGAATGGATATAAATAGTTTTATTTGTTTTTTAGATTTATTTAGTTTTAGTTATTTTAATTAGGAGTTAGTTAAATATTAGGTTTAATTATTATTAGTGAATTGATTGAAGTTTAGATTTTTGTTTATATTAATTAGAACTTTAATTTAGTTTCATTTAATTAAGTCAGAATTAGCTTTTATTTAATCATCAATTTTATTAATTATATCTGTCATTAAGTCTTAATCAAGCTGCCACGTGTTGGGTCAGTAGTATTTATACTACTGTTGATCATCTCTGACCTGGGGACACACGAACCCTAATCCCAAAGAAACCAGCCGCCACTCTTCCCTTCATCGCATCACCATCTTGTTCATCAGAAACTTCACTCACCTTAACTCTTCCACCATTAATCTTCTTCATGAACAACAATATCCTACCCGGACAATCCGTCTAAACCTCCAATCATCTTCACCATATTCATCAACCATTGATACCTCATAACAATCTCAAAACCAGTTTCTTCCATTAGCTTCATCATCGACCGAATCAAAACTTCCAAATCACCATTAAACTTCTGATACCCAGATTTCAACATCGTACCCATTTCACCAATAAACTTACCCAAAATTTTTCAGAAGCAATCTTCTTCCAAACCTTCAAACCCAGTTTGTGAACTTGTTTCTTCAACAAAATCAACAGCAAACCCATCCATAATGAATCACGACCCACACAACCCCAAAACCCATTGTTCTTTAAATCACAATCATCAACAACAACCTTCACTTCGAACCTCTGTTCATCCCTAACCCATTTACAACAAAACCAGCAAATCACCTCCGATCTCCACTCGCAAAATCACTCAACGGACACCTCTTCTTCTTCAAAGCTAACCCAGATTTCTCAACCTCACCTTCGACCTTCATCATCCAGCAACACAAACCTTCCATTAACTCCAAACGCCCACTTTCTTCCATTAACCACCATCTCAAAACCCATTTCTACAACCCATTTTCCCTTCATCAGAACCTCATACACAAACTGGAACAGAAACGGAATAAAGAAGAAGAGTGTGTTTTGAGCGAGAGATTGAAGCAAATATGGACGGGGAAGGATTTGGGGAAGAAGGCAAATTTGAGAGTGAGAGAGATAAGCTGACGGAAATGAGGGTCATTTGGATTTTTGTTTCGTTTATTTTTTTAATTTTTTTTTGCTGTTGCTGGCTTTTTGACTTGGGCTTTCAAGCCCATAGAGCCGCAGCCCAACCGGGTGGACTCACCGCCCCAGATCCATACACACCCCTCCTTTTCTCCTTTTTGCTGATTTTTTGTGACATCTTTGTTTATTTTATTTTTTATTGTTGATTTGGGCCAAAGCTCGCCGTGGCATTGGACTGCACAACACCGTGATTCCTTTACACCCCCCTATTCTTTTTCTTTTTTTTTTAGAATATTGTACATATTTTTATTTTAGAATATATTATTATTTGACTTTTAGAGTTTATACATATAATTTTATATTCAATTTCTTTTAGAATTTCATTTTATATCTTTTTTAGAAGTTGAATTCTTTCTCATTTCTTATTGGGCTTTTTATTCTACTTTCATCTGTTTTGGTCGATGACGATATTTCCGTAATTCATTACCAGTCAAATTATTGATGAATAATGTTGTATCTGAGACCACCTCTTTCTCTCCTCATTTTTTCTTCTTTCGATTTTATTTTGACCTTCCGTGGTCGATGAAGTCTTGTATTCGTACGCGTTAGATTTATCGAAGTCGATAACCTTCCCGATTTCAAATCTATGGAAGATGACCAGTTAGGTCATTTTCTTTACTTTGAGATCGCGATAGGCTACCTTCGATTAATCGACATTATGTTTGCGATTAAGACGAGATCCCATTGTTTTTGGTCCGTGCGACACGATTAAATCCGAGAATGATCCTCAATATCATTTCTCTATCTTGTCCATAGCACGAATATCAATACGCAACCTCCTATAGCTTGAATTCCATTCATAACTCGAGCTACGACGGTTTAGCGTCATATCGGACCCGATTCAATTCACTTTGACCCTTTCGAGCCGTATTTCAAAACATCATCACAAAGGATCAAAGAGGAGAAGCTTGGATCAAAGCTTGCATGCAATTTCAAGGGTCAATGGAACCACTCCGTTTGGTATCATTTTCTAACTTCAATCTTTTAATCAGTCGCCGAGTGCTGTGAGCTGTTAGCGTTAGATACATAGGAAATGATGAGTGGAGGGCTTCCTCTCTCTCTCGTCAAGAGTGTTCAGTGTATGCCCTTTGGGAAATATGCGACGCATTCACTCCTACGTCTTAGGATTTAGTGTGTGCGTACCAATTCGTTCCTTTTCTCACGCATCCGTGCGACTAAGACCCCTTTTCTCTCGCATCCTTGCGGTTGAGACTCCCTTTCTCTCGCATCCTTGCAGTTGAGACCTCTTTTCTCTCGCCTCCGTACGATCGAGAATCGTTTTTCCTGTAGTTAGCTGAACTACAGCTGCTCTGATTTCTCATGCCAGATGAGAATATGTAGGCATAAGACGAGATGTCTTAGCGAGCACACTAATCACTAATTTTCTTTTTCTCTCGCATCCTTGCGATTGATACTCCTTTTCTCTCGCATCCTTGAGATTGAGACTGTTTTCCTGTAGTTAGCCTGAACTATGTTTTGCTCTGATTTCTCATACCAGGTGAGAATACGTAGGCACAAGACGTGATGTCTTGGCGAGCAACCTCCCCCTGTAGTTTCCCGAACTATGTTGACTCTGACTTTCCCATTGCACGAGGGAATACGTAGGCATAGAGCGACAATGCTCTATCGAGTCAGTTCTTTCCGTTTTCTCCCGTTAGCAGTAGCAGCCGTAGATAGTTTGTTTTTTTCACCCATAGACTAGACAACAAGCGTGGATCCCGTTGAGTACAACGGACGTGAGGGGTGCTCATACCTTCCCCTTGCGTAAACGACTCCCGAACCCGAGATATGGTTGCGATAACCTGTCTTTTCCCTTTTCGTAGGTTTTCTCTAATCATTTCCTTTCCCTCTCTTTGGGATAAATAACAAACGGTGGCGACTCTTTTGTCTTTGCCGGCCCCTCCTTTTCGCAGCGATGCGACAGCTGGCGACTCTGCTGGGGACTACTCCCATCCTCTATGGGAGTCAGTCCTAGCGTTTGTTTGCTTGTCTTTGGGTGTGTATATTTGTGTGTTGTATTTTGTATATTAATGTATTTACATTTTCCGCACTTTATTATTATACTGTTGCTGTTGTGCTGTTGGGTGGTTGTTCCTTTGAGAGATAAACCAAAACCCAGGCTTGAGTATAACCATAGCATTAGAGTAAAAAGTAGTGAGGATCTGCACGCTAGGCGTGCAATAGTCTTTATGAAATTTGCATTCAGACGAGGTTTTCTTTTGAAGACATCTTATCCTGTACATTGGTCGGGAAAGGGTGTTGGTTTTGGAAACTGTCGACTCTGGAGACCGATCATTTGGGAATCAGCTACGTGAGGCCGCTTCGTTAGACTATGATGCCAAATCAGAAATGGTGAACGTATCATCGTTTCTCGAAAGTCTGTGACATTGACGACCGCATAGGATGCCAAACCTTATCAGATTAGGTCCATACCTGTGAACGGGAGGGTTATGCAGGAAACTTGACCTTCAACCAACCCGGTATTCTGGTTTTCTCTTCAGAGCGGACTTTTGAACTTGTCTAGTCAGCAGTACAGCAGTTATTCAGAGCTTTGTGAAAGCTTTGATCCTTTGTTTGTTGCATTAGCATCTTGCATTGCATTGCATTTGCATCTCATTTTTGCATGTCCATCCTTAGCCGGACCAGAAAGCTTACCCATCTTTTGTCCATCTCGTAGTTGATTACGCGACACTCGCATTGGACTTAAATTAGCTTCTAGAAGGATCATGAACTTAAGAGAGCAGAATTTGGTTGTTACAAGGGCAGAGTTTGAATTGATGAAGAATCAGTTGGATCAGCTCATGGAAACCATGACAGCTATGACCAGAGGAGAGGCCAATATTCAGAGGACTCCAGTGAACAATGTTGCTCAAGCTCAGCCTATGCAGATTCCTGTTGAAGAGCATACCATTGTCGGAGATAGAGGTTCATCTTCTCTCAATGACTCAGACTATCAGAGTTTCACTTTCTCTGTGCCAGATTCTCAAAGGGCTGTTTCGAAGATTAATCCTAAAAACCCACTGACTGTTGAGTTTATGAGGAGATATTGTCTGTTGGATGAAAAGCTTGGCACCCTGATGGGTCAGGTTACTCTTAATCTAAATGCTTCAAGCATGTGTTTGGTGCCAGGTCTTATGATGCCTCCGAAGTTTAAAACGCCAAATTTTGAGAAGTACAAAGGGGATAGTTGTCCGAAGCAGTATTTGGTGATGTTCTGCAGAAGAATGACCTCACATGTCCACTGTAACGCCCATTTTAATTATTTAGCCTTTCTGGTGTTATTCTATTTTCGGTGTCTTTTGTGGAGATTATTTAATAACTTTGGAGTTTAATATTAATATAATTAATAATGATAATAATTTGATAATTAATAGTATTATTATTATTATTATTATTGGTATTATTATTATTGGAATAAAAGAAATAAGGAATAAGAGTTATAAGAGGGGTATTTGGGAGCTTTTGGGGAACAAGAAAGAGAAAACACGGTAAAGAGGAAGAAAGAACACGGTCTAGTGGAGAGAAGGTGGAGAAGGAAGAACAAGAGAAGAGGAAGAAGGCCAAGGTTATGGGATTCTTGGGGGTTCTTCATCAATCGAAGCAACTAATCGAGGTAAGGAGGGAGAAACTGATTAAAATTGGTATTTGCATGAATTGGGTAGTTGGGGATTCCTTAACCCCATAGGGATTTGATGAACATGATTTGTATGTTGTTGTGTTCTGATTGCTGCTGCCATGGATGAATTGTGCTTATGTTGTTATGAATTGGTGAAACTCTGTTATTCCAGCCTTGCATGTGATTATGTAGGGATTGTTAGGTGTTCCGGGTAATTTACCATTTTAGGTCAGAAATGATTTAATCGGTAGAATTGATGTTTTATCGGGTGAAATCGGCAACAAGTCGTGTAGTTTAGTTCTAGAATGTTAAGCTAAGACTACAGGGACTGGTTTGGTGAGAATTGGATAATTTTTGAGCTTCTGAGGAATTTCTGAACAGTGAGGGTTTTGTGAAATCACAAACGTTCGCCAGCACCTTCGCTGACCGAGCTAGTAGCGAGCATTCGCTAGGGACTCGCTAGGCGAGTGAGGTAGTGAACACTTCCAGTAGCTACTGCCTGCCTTCACTAGGGAGTTCGCTAAGCGAGCAGCTAGCGAGCGTTCGCTAGGGATTCGCTAAGCGAATGAGCCAGCGAGCATGAATCTAAATTGTGATTTTGTATGGTGAGGGTGGTTCTGTCGTTTTGTAGTATACCTTGATTCGTGACCAGTATAGATATGGTAATTAGTGATGAAGAGTGTATACTTGGCATTAAAAGATGAAATTATGTAGCGATTGAAGTTAATTAAAATAACTAATTGATTGGTGTGTATATATATATGATGTATGGTGATGTGATCAGGGGATCGTGTGACTTTAATTGAAATAACTAATTGATTGGTGTGTATATGTATGTACGATGTATGGTGATGTGATCAGTAGGATCGTGTGCACTTAGTGTGCTTGATGTTTGTGTGTTGTGCATTTGGTGTTGTGCATATCATGGTGTCATGGTGGGGTTGAATCGTTGCTCATGAGGAGCATATGCGATTCACCCGTACTCCTTTGTGGAAAATGGTTGGATGGATCATGTCTCAGGAGGAGCGTAAGTGATCCATCTGTACTCCTTTGTGGAGAATGGTGGGGTTGAATCGTTGCTCAGGAGGAGTGTATGCGATTCACCCTTACTCCTTTGTGGAGAATGGTGGGATGGATCGTTGCTCAAGAGGAGTGTATGCGATCCATCCGTACTCCTTTGTGGAGGATGGTGGGATGAATCGTTGCTCAGGAGGAGTGTATGCAATTCATCTGTACCGTATGCATAGTGTTGAGTCGTATAATTGCATTATTATATGTTGTGTTTGATGTTGGATAGTAGGTCGTGGTTGATGCATGTTGAGTGATATTTTACATAATTGCTACCTTTATTTCATGTATTTTATTACCAATAATTTTGATCATGTTTTCTCATCCCTTTGTTGTTGTTGTGGTCGGTGCTTTTTCGGAAGTACAGATAAATCCAGGTACATAGCTAGCTTGATAGTGGTGTTCGAGTCGAGTCTTAGGATGCTTTGATACGTAGCACAAAATTTGGGAGTTTATTTGTTTTATGATAAATTTGTTTATTCCTGTGACGTATCATGTTTGATGAACATGTTAATGAATACTTTTTTGTATTTTGGAGGATGGCCGTGAGCGATGGATAATGATAATTTTCCGCTGCTTTAATTTGAAAATCATATAATGAAGAGTTATGTTGAACTATTTGAATGTAATATCCCACTGTTGAAGGGAAACTCTGATGTTATTTTGAAATAATTGTATTTTATTTAGGATTTGGGAGAGTGGGGTGTTACAATTGGTATCAGAGTAGGTCGGTCCGTCCGGCTAGTGTAGTAGTTGAGTCTGTCCTTAGGATTGAGGTTGTGTACCTTTTAACCTGGTGTTGTTATGGTTGAGGAGTATGGCAGGAAGGAATGATGCTACTCTGGCAGCCGTTATGCAAGCAATGGCGCAGGTGGTTGCTAATCAGAACCAAGCGACGGGTGCGCAATTTGGGGATTTGGCACAGTTTTGGAGTAACAAGCCGCTGACGTTTGAAGGAGGAATTTTGGATCCTGAAGCTGCACAGAAGTGGCTGAAGGCGATTGAGAAAGTCTTCAGGACAATGGGTTGTAGTGACGAGCAAAAAGTGAGGTTTGGTACTCACATACTGGAAGGAGAAACTGAGGCTTGGTGGGACAACAGTCGCTAGAGACTGGAGACTGCAGGAGTGGGATTGAAATAAGTGGGGGAGAAGGTTGTGCTTCTCCAAGATGCTTCAAGTGTGGAGTGATGGCTCAGTGTGTTGTTAAACGCTATTATAGTTTGACGGGATCCTGTTGGAGGGAATAAGTATGTCTTGCGAGCTTAGATGGTGTGTACAGTGAATTATTTGGAGTTAAGCCAAATGCTTAAAAGTTGTTTTGGCAAGTCGGCGTAAGACAGTGTTGAGATGTTTAATTTTGAGGGGAATTTTGAGTGTTGATGAAAGTAGAGAAGTTGGCGGGTTGACAATTAAGTGTGGTTGTCTGAAAGTTATCCTGTCAAGACAGTGATATACAGTCAGGACGTGAAGTGGAATTGTGATCAACTTAGTTGCGGAAACTAGCCCGATATTGAGATCTCTGTATTGTATGTCTGTTTGGGTGGTCAAGGAATTAATTTGAGTGAGTAGTTTTGAGACTCGTGTCTGGTGGATGTGCTACGGTAACAGATTGTAAGGTCGAGTATGTAAAGGGTGGATAGTGACTCCTGGTGAATATTAAAGAAAGTAAGAATATGGAATACGATATTGATATAATTAGACCTTTAAGAACTTCAAGAGTTGAAGGTGTGTTGAATGGCCTTTCAAGCGTGCAAACGTTGTTGTCATATTTTTGACGTAATGGGAGAACTGTAACGGAATGACGCATGGTTCGGAGCGTTGGAAGTTTTTACAATGCTACAGGTGATGGCGAAGTAGCGGCATGGGATTAAGATATTTATTGATGGAATGTGTTTGGATGTTGTTGTGAGTGCGGAAGGTGCAGTTCGTGTTTTCGCCATAGCTTGCAAACTTGAGCGTCCGTTGGCATGGGACTTTCCATACTTAATTGAGCGAGTCAATGGTTTTGTTAACGGATGATATTCTGATATATTCGAAGAGTATAGAGGATTATATTGAGCATCAGGAACTTGAGTTATCGGTGTTGGAGAAGAAGCGGTGATATGCCTCTGTGAAGAAAGTTCAAAGAGTTCGTGTGTTGGTTTTGCCATATCTGATGGAACTATTTGTTGTGGTTTGGGATGCTTTGTTGAGATGATTGGGAGATATGTTAAGTGAAACATCAGCAAATGTTATTTATGCTTTAAGGCAACTTAAAGTACGTAAGAGGAATTGTCTGACAGGTGGTTTAGAGTTGGTTGTTGTCGTGTGATTATGCCGGAGTTTGGAGGCCTTAATTGTTTAGTTAATATATGAGATGATTGGTGATCTTAAGAGCTAAAGGTATTTGTTTGATTTGAAAGAGTTAGATAGGAGACAGAGGAAATAATTGGAACTTTTGGGGGAGTATGGTTTTGGGTTGAGTTTCCATTCGGGCGAGACAACGTGGTAGCTGATGTATCAATTTGGAGAATTTTTGGGTATATATCGATGATGAGGGTAAAGGAGTTAGCCCTGATTAAGGAAATTCGAGATATGAGTTTGGTCTGTGAAGAGACTTCTTTTAGAGTTAAGCTTTGTATGTTGAGGCTGACTATGGGTAATCTTGATAAGAGTCGAGGAGTTGGAATTCTAGTTGGAGCTAGTAGACTGATTGAATTTAATGAATTGAGTCGAAGAGCTGGTTTTCGGATTGATGGAAATGGTTCCATGAGATGTTGTGATAGAGTTTGTGCTCTAGTATTGTGGGTTGGATAAGAGTACCCTGGAAGAAGGACATTAAGGTGAATTGAGTACCTATCCAGGTGCTAGGAAGATGTGACCGAATGTGGGAGATTGTTTTAGTGGCCATAGGTGGAGAGAGGGAGAGTTGAGGTTGTGTATGCTGATTAGACTTCTGGAAAGTCGAAGTTGGAACAACGGGTACTGTTGGGCCTGATGCAACTGTTGAATATTTCTGGGTGGAGTAGAATTGTGTTCCCATGGATTTTTGTGTCGGGTTTTCTGGAGAATTTAAAAAGGGATATGATTTGATTTGAGTAGTTGAGAATGGATTGGAAATATTAACTCATTTCTTACCAATGAGGATGAATCATTCTATGCTGGAGGTAGCTAAGATGTATAGTGAGGAAGTTGTGAAGTAATGTGAGATACCGTTGAATATTATGTCAGATGGGAATCTGAGTTTTCGATGAAATGTTGGGAGAGTGGCAGACACTTTGAGAGCCATATTAAAGTTGAACGCTGTTTAGCATCTGTGGACGGATGGACAGATAGAGAGAACTATCCCGTATGTAGAGGATTTGGTGAGAGCTTGTGTGTTGGATCATGATGGATCTGGGGGAGGCAGTTAATTGTCGTTGATTGAGTTACCTACAATAACCGTTATCATTCTAGTATCGGGATGACATCGTATGCGGTTTTGTATGGTAGGAGGTGTAGGACTCCTTAGTGTTGATGTGTGTCTGGCGAGAGTGTTGTACTCGGACCAGAAATTGTGCAAGAGGCGACTGAAAAGATCAAAAGGATCCAAGAAAAGACGTGTGTTGATAGTTATAATGGTAACTAGGGTTGATCGGGCTTTGAAGTCTCGGAAGCACACATTATGTTTTGTTTATCTGTATCAGAGTAGCGCGGCGGAAGCATGGGTAAAATATCATGTTAGACTGTTTTACCGCTATCGTTTGTGAAAATTGCAGGATGTGTTCATGTGTCTAAGCCGAGAAGGTACTTTGATTCAATTGGATGGTGTGCAAGTGAGAGACAATTTGATTGTTGAGGCACTTCTAGTGCGAATTGTTGAATGAGGAACAACTACGAGGGAAGGAGATATCCTTGGTGAAAGTGGCTTGGGGATGGTGCTGCAGGAGGTAGTGTGACCTGGGAATTGGAAAGCAGGATGCAGGAAGCGTATCCGGAATTGTTTCCATCGGGTAATTTTCGAGGACGAAAATAATTAAAGTGGGGGAGAGTTGTAATGCCCATTTTAATTATTTATCCTTTCTGGTGTTATTCTATTTTCGGTGTGTCTTTTGTGGAGATTATTTAATAACTTTGGAGTTTAATATTAATATAATTAATAATGATAATAATTTGATAATTAATAGTAATAATAATAATATTATTATTATTATTATTATTATTATTATTGGTATTATTATTATTGGAATAAAAGAAATAAGGAATAAGAGTTATAAGAGGGGTATTAGAGAGCTTTTAGGAAACAAGAAAGAGAAAACACGGTAAAGAGGAAGAAAGAACACGATCTAGTGGAGAGAAGGTGGAGAAGGAAGAACAAGAGAAAGAGGAAGAAGGCCAAGGTTGTGGGATTCTTGGGGGTTCTTCATCAATTGAAGCAACTAATCGAGGTAAGGGGGGAGAAACGAGTTTAAATTGGTAATTGCATGAATTGGGTAGTTGGGGATTCCTTAACCCCATAGGGATTTGATGAACATGATTTGTATGTTGTTGTGTTCTGATTGCTGCTGCCATGGATGAATTGTGCTTATGTTGTTATGAATTGGTGAAACTCTGTTATTCCAGTGTTGCATGTGATTATGTAGGGATTGTTGGGTGTTCCGGGTAGTTTACCATTTTAGGTCGGAAAAGATTTAATCGGTAGAATTGATGTTTTATCGGGTGAAATCGGGAACAAGCCGGGTAGTTTAGTCGTAGAATGTTAAGCTAAGACTACAGGGACTGGTTTGGTGAGAATTGGATAATTTTCGAGCTTCTGAGGAATTTCTGAACAGTGAGGGTTTTGTGAAATCGCAGATGTTCGCCAGCACCTTCGCTGAGCGAGCTAGTAGCGAGCATTCGCTAGAGACTCGCTAGGCGAGTGAGGTAGCGAACACTTCCAGTAGCTACTATCTGCCTTCGCTAGGGAGTTCGCTAAGCGAGCAGCTAGCGAGCGTTCGCTAGGGCTTCGCTATGTATATATATATATATGTATATATATATATATATATATACATATATATATATATATATATATATATATATATATATATATATATATATATATGATGTATGGTGATGTGATCTGGGGGTCGTGTGACTTTAATTGAAATAACTAATTGATTGGTGTGTATATGTATGTACGATGTATGGTGATGTGATCAGTAGGATCGTGTGCACTTAGTGTGCTTGATGTTTGTGTGTTGTGCATTTGGTGTTGTGCATATCGTGGTGTCATGGTGGGGTTGAATCGTTGCTCAGGAGGAGTGCATGCGATTCACCCGTACTCCTTTGTGGAGAATGGTGGGATGGATCATGTCTCAGGAGGAGCGTAAGTGATCCATCTGTACTCCTTTGTGGAGAATGGTGGGGTTGAATCGTTGCTCAAGAGGAGTGTATGCGATTCACCCTTACTCCTTTGTTGAGAATGGTGGGATGGATCGTTTCTCGAGAGGAGTGTATGTGATCCATCCGTACTCCTTTGTGGAGGATGGTCGGATGAATCGTTGCTCAGGAGGAGTGTATGCGATTCATCTGTATCGTATGCATAGTGTTGAGTCGCATAGTTGCATTATTATATGTTGTGTTTAATGTTGGACAGTAGGTCGTGGTTGATGCATGTTGAGTGATATTTTACATAATTGTTACCTTTATTTCATGTATTTTATTACCGATAATTTTGATCATGTTTTATCACCCCTTTGTTGTTGTTGTGGTCTGTGCTTCTTCGGAATTACAGATAAATACAGGTACATAGCTAGCTTGGATAGTGGTGTTCGAGTCGAGTCTTAGGATGCTCTGATACGTAGCATGAAATTTGGGAGTTTATTTGTTTTATGATAAATTTGTTTATTCCTGTGACGTATCATGTTTGATGAACTTGTTAATGAATACTTTTGTGTATTTTGGAGGATGGCCGTGAGCGATGGATAATGATAATTTTCCGCTGCTTTAATTTGAAAATCATATAATGAAGAGTTATGTTGAACTGTTTGAATGTAATATCCCACTGTTGAAGGGAAACTCTGATGTTATTTTTAAATAATTGTATTTTATTTAAGATTTGGGAAAGTGGGGTGTTACATCCACAATGACAAACTTATGATTCACTGTTTCTAGAACAGTCTAGGTGGGGCATCGTTGAGTTGGTACATGCAGTTGGAGAGTGGTTGCATCCAATCATGGTCAGATTTAGCCAATGCCTTTGTGAAGCTGTACAACTATAATCTTGACATGGCTCCCAGTCGCATGCAGTTGCAAGAATTATCTCAAGTGGACAATGAATCTTTCAGAGAATATGTGCAAAGATGGAGAGAGCTAGCTGCTCGCGTTTAACCACCACTTCTGGACAGAGAATTGGTTGACCTATTCATGGGTACTTTGCAAGGCCATTACTTTGATAAGATGGTTGGTAGTAGGGCAGTGAACTTTTCTAAATTGATGATAGTGGGAGAACATATTGAGAGCGGAATCAAGAGTGGAAAGATTCGAGACGCCTCAAATATCTCAGTTTGTGAAGGCGAATCAGTTGTCAGTTCTCAAGGAGAATGGGAGAAAGAAAGTAACTCCATCCCGGAATCTCCAGTACCTCAGATTCAGTTTTCAGACATTTCGGATGTTCAGAGTCAGCAGCCTGTTGGGTCTGTGTATCAGATATCTGTTCCCCTCCAGAGTCAACAGTCATACCGTCATCAGCCGCGTCAGCACGCCTGACAAAGACCAAGGAAGCCAGAGAGGCATTTCACTCAGTTGCCGATGTCGTACAGTCAGATGTTGCCGAATTTGATCAAAGGTGGATTGATAGTGCTGAAGAAGATTAATCCAGAGTTTCCTCAGTATCTGTCAGGTTTTGATGTCAACGCCCACTGTGAGTACCATGCTGGGGCACAAAGGCATTCAACCGAAGAATGCAAGGTGCTTAAGAGTAGGATTCAAACTCTGCTTGACTCCAACATGCTCTCAATCACGCCTCAAGGTGTCCAGATCAACGATCTTCCTTCATCCAGTCATGTGGGTTCAGAAGAGTATAAAACTGACTTCGACAAGAAATTTTGAAGAAGGTTGGTTCAGCAGCAAATCAAGACTTGAAAGCCCAGTTCCCTGAAGCTGGCAATTTTTTATCATGTCATTTCTTTGCATTTGTTGTTTCTTTTCGGTTTGAGTGCAAATTTCATTTGTAAAACTTGTCTGTTTTCAATGGATAATGATAATGAAATGAATATGCATGTTTTGATTAAATCCATCCATGTTCACTCAATGCTTTTTATTGATGTCAAACACTTGTTTAAGCAGAATTCTTTGAGGGAGGATGACGAAGTTGAAAGACGAAAACTTTTGATTATATGCTTTTGAATAAAACCTCTGCTGATGATGTACATGCATTGTTTTAAATCCCTAAACACCATAGATATAAGGATGATAATCCCTCGTCAACCCCTTTGAGCCTAGTTGTAGGAGTTCTTTTCTGAAAATGAAAAACCCGCAATTTTAACCTGGGGCAGGGTAGGTGTCAGTTAAGTTGACCGAGCGTCCAAATTGCAAAAGGAGTGTTCTCGTTCGAGGACCAATCACACCTGTAGAGGTTGTAACTAAAAAACCACAGTGGTTATTGTTGCACCCTAAAATTTGACCAACCGATTCGCCTATCCGACTCGTGGTTTAAATTCATATTCGCAAATCAGACGCATGATATTTGTGCACGGGCAGAGGATATCAGGGTTACAGCTTGGTTTTCGTCTATCAGATATGGCAGATCCAGTCCAGATCATCAGGGTTTTATTTTCGGGAAATTGTGCGCTCCTCGGTGATTTTCAGCTTGCGTAGTGATTTTGGGATATTCTGATGCCCGGGGTTCTCTGTTCGATTCGATCTGGTCTCGTGCGCTCTTTTATGGTGGTCATTTGCATTTGTCTGCGTTTTCAGAGTTTAATAGCTTTCTGCGGATTTTAAATAGGCTTTAGGATTTTTTTTAGGATTTAAATAGATTTTTTTGGAATTTTAAATAGTTAAATCTTTCTTTTAGAATTTTATATAGATTTTTAAATAGATTTAATAGTTTTTTTTATTATTTTTAGAATATAATAGATTTTAAAATTGTTTTTAATTGTTTTTAGAATAATAAAGAAAAAAGGGGGATATAGATTTTTCTTTTATGTTAATAGGAATTTTAATAGTTTTTCATAGAAATAATAGAGTTTGTGTTAATGGAGCTTTAATCTTTTAATAGATTTTTCTTATTAGTTTTAAATAGGATTTTAATAGTTTTAAATAATATTAGAGATTAAATAGAGATTATTAGAATTTTATTAGTTGTAGTTTAATATAGGTTTAAGTAGATATTAATCACCTTTTAGATTTAATTAGGATTTAATCTTTTAGTTAGGGTCAATTGAGTTCATTTAGTTAATTGTTTTAGAGTTAGTTAGGTTTAATTTTTGATTAATTTTTAATTAGGTCTAAGCATTTTAATTCAGAATTATTAATCAGTTTTTTCAGTTTTTTTAGGGTTTTTTGTCCAGTTGAAGCACTTTTTTGAAGCCCAAGTCCTTGCAGATCCAGTTTTTGTGCAGTTTTTGGCCAGAAGGTGACACTTGTCACTATAAGAGTGACGCCACACGTCCACATCAGACCCCACCAACACACAACTCAGAATCCCCACCAGCTGCCACGTTTTTCCACCCTCTCTCTCCACGCCCTGACACGCGCCCCACTAACCTCTCCTCACGCCACCTGTCGCTTCACCACCATCCCACCAGAACCCTGCCGACGGCCATGCATCCGCCCTGAACCCCCACACCGCCGGCCACCCTAACGCCTTCCGGCCACCGCGACAGCTCGCCGGAGCTAGTTTTCTACCCAGAAATTCCCAGAAACATTTCCTTCTTCGTCTTCCTCCTCCGTCCACCTTCATCACTACCTCACCGGAAAACCTAAACACCGCCGGAAACTTCATACAATTTTCCAAATCATCAAATCTCCATCGCGTCTCAAGAACAACTTTTCCAGAACATCATCAAACATTCATCGTTCATCTGGAATTTCCAGAAACCTCCATCAACCAACGAACACGATCCGTCAACAACTTTCGAAGAAGATCCTCGTGGTTCGTCCTCCCTCGTCAAGATATTCAAAGATCTTTTGAAGATCTTCCTCAGAATATCCAAGCAACTCCAAGGACCTTCAAGATCTATCAGTTTCGGAATCATCGTCTTCATCAGTTCTTGAAGTTTTCTTCCCAGATCTTCATAGAACTCGTTGAGTTCTTCACTGTTTGCCCAGAAATCTTCGAGCGAGCTTCAACGTTTCCTTCAAGACATCCGCGAGCCCATTCAGTAGTCAAGAAAACGTCAAGATCTTCTTCTCTCTCGGCGATCTTCGTTGAGCCTTCAAGGGATCCCAGAACTTCATCGTCTCAGGTTTGTTCCCTTCTCACAGCCTCCATTGTTGTTCGTGTACTGATGTAGATTTTCTGGTTTTGAGAGTTATGGTTTAGTGATTAGTTGGTGGGGGATTAATCTGAGCGAATGTGTTTGAGGATTCAGAGGGGAGTTTCAGAGAAGGTTTGTGTGAGGAAGTTGAGAGGAGCGACGGCTAGGGTTAGTTTGGGGGATGAACAGTGATCTGAGATTAGAAGGGGAAATTAGGTTTTGTTAACTGGTTAGTTGGGCTAGGGTTTGGGCAGCGTTTGGGCCCAAGTTGGTTTTGCTGAGACACCCCCGTTTTGCTCAGTACTCCCCCCCTGCGAGAGAGGAGATAGAATCCTTGGATTGGGCCTTAGGCCCTTAATGCTATTCGCACCCCCCATAGCGTGAAGCCCACTTGAAATGAACTGAAAAACCTGCTAATTGCACCCCCATGCGTTTGTTTTTTCTCTGTTTTTTTTATTAGTTGGTTTCTGATGTCCTTGGGCCTGCGCCTATTGCTAGGCGCACCACCCCTCTCTGGCCCACCTTAGAATTTCAACTAGGCGCTTGTACTTTCTGCACCCCCCTTCCCTTTTATTCTTTTCTTTTATTCTTTTATTTCTTTTATATTGTTGGCATTTTAATAAAATCACATAAAATAGAAAAATCAATGTTTTTTAATTCTTCTTTTTGCTATAGGTCAATAAAACTGTCTAGAAAATTGTATAAAAATAAAAATGGCATTTTATTTTTGTTTGATATTTTTAGCATATTTTCCATTTCAATGACTTTTTTTAATATCTTTTAGTGCATGTATACTATTAGAAAATTCATAAAAAATAGTTGATTCGATCAAATAATTCCGTTCTTTTTTCTGTAGACTCGTAATTCAATTTAGAATTTTATAGTACAAAAACATTAGCTTAATCATGCATTTTCATTTTAATTGCATTTTTTGCATTGTTATTGATATTGAATAATTGGTGCGTGGCACGTCTGCCTTGTTGATTTTAGTTCTTTCATCTGGTAATGAATTTTGCTCTGATGTTTTAGTATGTTGCACTAGACAAATGCATGTTCCCCATAGATTTTTCATAGATTTTTTAGAGGTTGATTGATATTGTTTTAGGGTTAGAGAATAGAGACCTCACAACTTGTCGGTAACCCTCGACCATTCATATGTTAGGGATTGTTTAGTAGCCTTAGAAGTTGACTTAGGATTTGAGATTTGACCTTGGGATCATAGAGCCATGTAGGTTTCCCTTAGATTTTTGATAGATTTTTGTAGGGTATTCTGATATTTTTTTGTCTGAGCTTGAGGATAGGAGAAGTCTTGATGGCTTCTGACTTTGAAGTTCAACTGTGGTTGAACTTCAGAGATAGTTTCTTGTGGTTTGAGGATCTGTGGTTTATTCTTGAAGATGGAGGCTGGATGAAGTCCTGTTGGAGCTTGCAAGGATGCATTGGATTGAGGCCTAGTCTAGGAGCTTGTTCTCTGTTTGTGAGGTTCGAGATCCTGAAGTTTGAAGGGAGTTTATGGTACTTTCCTGAGGAAGGCACTATGAATGACTTTCATTCTTTCTTCTCACCTCTTTCTCAAGTATCCAGTGATGTTGGAGCCTTCATGTGAGTTTAGTTTCTCCTGAGGAGGAATGTAAACTGATCACGGTTGTTGAGCCACATGGAATACGATTCCTAAGTGGAAGCCTCCTAGTACTTTCCTGAGGAAGGTCCTATGGGTCTGCTCACTTAGTTCCTCTAGTTCATCTAGGATTTCTTAAGTATCCAATGATGTTGGAGCCTTCATGTGAGTTTAATTTCTCCTGAGGAGGAATGTAAACTGATCACAGTTATTGAGCCACATAGGATACGATTCCTAAGTGGAAGCCTCCTAGTACTTTCCTGAGGAAGGTCCTATGGGTCTGTTCACTTAGTTCCCTTAGTTCATATAGGATTTCTCAAGTATCCAATGATGTCGGAGCCTTCATGTGAGTTTAGTTTCTCCTGAGGAGGAATGTAAACTGATCACAGTTGTTGAGCCGCATAGGATATGATTCCTGAGTGGTAACCTCCTGGTACTTTCCTGAGGAAGGCACTATGAGTTTGTCTGCTTAGCTCCCTCTCTTTGGTAAGCTTGTTCTGAAGCTTGGAGACTGGGATTGATTCCATTTGCTTAAGGTGTTGCATAGAGTTTTATTCAGGGATAGATTAAGCTTGTTTCAGGTTTGTTAGGGGTCTTGCCCAGGGGTAGTTTCTTGTTTTGTAGATAGGGGTTTGTCAGGCTGGTTTGCCTTATCTGTATGTTGTTTGACTTGTGTGGTGTTGTGTTGCATTAGACTTAGGGGTTCATCTAGATAGTTCTGAGGTAGGTGCATCTTAGAAGTAGGCTTTGTGTGCATGAGAAGTTGAGGTGGTCCTCCTTCTGCTTGTTTGTTATTGAGTGGCTTTGCTTGTTGGTATTTGGTAGAGCTGAGCTCCCTTACCTCTGTGGTTTGCGGCCTTTGTGCCTTGTTTGTCTAGTTGTGGTATTCATGCATATTTTCAGTATTTCTTTACTTTGCAGTCGATTCCTGTTTGCCGTTTAGTCCTGTTGCCATGATCCCTTAGGAGCTCTGACTTCTCCGCTGCGGAGTTGTTATGATAGACATTAGGATGGTCAACCAGGCATGATAACAGTAGGTAGATTCCCTTCTTTTTCAGCTATAGTTTTAGGGTGCCTATTCCCTTTCCTTTCAGTAGTAGCTTTTGAGTAGGTTGTGTCGTAGTTAGCCGAACTACAGCTGCTCTGATTCCTCGTACCAGATGAGGATATGTAGGCATAGGATGCGATATCCTAGCGAGCACACTAACAACTAACCTTTTGTTCTCTCGCGGCTGTGCGATCGAGACTTTCCCGCTGACGACTGATTGTTATCCCTTTTCTCTTGCCCGAGTGCGTTTGAGACCAGATCGTAGTTGTAGGTTCCCGAACCTTTGAGACCAGTTTGCTTTCTCACTGCTGTGTGAGAACCCCCTGTTTAGCCGTAGTCAGTCGAACTACGTTTGCTCTGATCTTCCATGCCGTGTGGAAGTACGTAGGCACAGGACGCGATGTCCTGGCGAGCAACCTTTTCCCCGTTTAGACGTAGGTAGTCGAACTACGTTGACTCTGACTTTCCCATTGCACGAGGGAGTACGTAGGCCCAGAACACCGTATGTTCTGTCGAGTCCTGTCCTTTTCTTTTTCTTTTCAGACCGACCATTAGCGTAGAAAGATAAACACCCTTTTCCTTATAAACACCCAGCGTGGATCCCATCGAGTACGATGGACGTGAGGGGTGCTAATACCTTCCCCTTGCGTAACCGACTCCCGAATCCAGGTTTTGGTTGCGATGACCATACCTTTTTCCCGTCTTTGCGAGGTTTACTTCGAGCGTTTCCTTTCCCGTTCTGAGGGATAAATAACGCACGGTGGCGACTCTCCTGTCAAGCCGGCGCCGATTTTCGCAGTAGCGACAGCTGGCGACTCTGCTGGGGATTTATAGCATCTAGGGACTTTTCCCATCCCTTATGCTGGGACCGTTTCCCATCCCCTACGCGAGTCAATCCTAGCGCTTGGGTGTTTATCTGTTGGGTGTTGTGCATATTGTGTTTTACTTTTCCGCACTTTACTTTCTTGCACCTTTACCTTTCCGCATTTACTTTCAGTATTATATTATTATGATTATTGATGTGGGCAAGGGAGGTTACTGTGAGTGAGAAGCCGGACCTGGGCTTGAGTATGCACCTAGATATAGTTGTGGAGAGTAGTAGACGAACCTGTCTGCTGAGCAGGCACAGTTCCCTACGAAATCTGCGCTCAGACGAGGTTCTCGCAGAGGTGTTCCTTTCCGGTCCTGAGGATCTGAGGGGAGTCCAGACGTGAGGATTGTCGACTCTGGGGACCGATCATTTGGAAGTCAGCTAAGTGAGGCCTCTTCATGACTTGATGATGCCACTCCTTCTGGGAATCGTATCATCACTCATGAAAGTCTGTGACGCTGATGACCGCATAGGACGTCGTACCTTTGTCCGTGGATTAGGTTCATCATACCTGTGAGGGGGATTGGGTTATTGCAGGAAAACTGGCCTTCAGAAACCATGATTCAGTACCTTTATCAGACGGTGTTCTTAATTAATCTCCAGGTGTGTTGTCTGGATCAGATGGGTTTCTTATCTGAGGGTGATACTATTATCAGATGGTTTTCTCGTCAGATACAGAGGTTCAGATGGATTTCTTACCAGGGGATTGATATTTTGAGTATCAGATGATAGTTAGTGTCATGAGGTTCTGGTGACTGTGGTGGTTTTCTGTTCTTGATCACAGAGATGTTCCTCTTCAGGCTACAGCATAGCCCCTGTGTTCACAGATTGCATTATTTATCATATTGCATCATTGCATTACCATTTGCATCCAACTAACGTGTGTGTATTGCAGGTACATATTTTCCCTCCCAGTTCTGGTGTCTGTTTCCTAGCAAGACATGGAAGCCACGAAGAGAGTGTTACCCTACAAGTTTCCGTCTCCGGATATCAGTCTATTGTTAGAGTTGATTACTATTGTTAAGAAGAGGGTAATGGGAGATTTTAGAAAGAGATATGGGAGGATTCTGACCTATGTTTATCAGCCATCGGCCTACGAGATCAGTGGCATTTATAACCTGTTACAATTTTATGATGCGGAGCTCAGGTGTTTTGTATTTCCCGACTTTGTTTTGGCTCCTACCCTGGAGGAGTATTCTGCACTCTTGGATATACCGATCCGCGAGCAGATGCCTTTCTATCGTACGGACGCTGAGCCTAATATGGCTTCGCTTTCTGCCATCCTGCACTTAAGAGAGTCTGAGCTGACAGGGAAGATGATCAGAAGAGGAGATGTATGGGGATTTCCGTTGGATGTCTTGGTGGAGAAGGCTCGGGAGTATGCCCAGAAGGGTGGCTGGGTTGTTTTTGACGTCATCCTTGCTGTATGTATTTATGGCATCGTGTTGTTCCCAAACATTCCTGATTTTGTTGACTCAGATGCCTTCTATATTTTGGCTGCAAGGAACCCAGTTCCTACTTTGCTCGGAGATATCCACCATTCAACTCACTACCAGAATGAAAAGCGACGAGGAAGGAATGTGTCTTGCTGTGTACCTCTCCTGTGTAGGTGGTTCACCAGTCATATGCCTAAGTCATGCCCTTTTGTCACCTCTATTGATTCTCTAGGATGGCCGGAGCGCTTGATGGGGTTGACTGCCGAGAATGTGGTGTGGGTCAACGAAGAGGTATTCGGAGTTGAGGTCATACTCAGATGCGAAGGATTCCCGAATGTTCCTTTAGTAGGAAGGAAGGGGTGTGTCAATTACAACCCTTCCTTATTGATCAGGCAATTTGGGTATGTACCTCAGGGAGCGCCGAAGCCCGAGGAGATACAGGAATCTCTGTATCTCACTGGGGCAATAGGGAAAGAGATGTTGACCAAGCTTGAGAAGGCATGGAAGAACTTGCACAAGAGAGGGAAACCTTCAGGTAGCAGAGGGGATATTCGAGTTCCTGGCCCGTATGTGGAATGGATTCGTGAGCGAGCTACGAAATTCCTTATGCCTTATCCAGCGGTTCAGCCATTGCATCCTTCTCCGGTGGAGGAGCCTACCACTGTGGACATACAGGTATTCAAGCAGCTGATGGCGGAGAAAGAAGAGCTAGCAAAGGCTAAAGAGGCTTTAGAGCAGGAGAATGCCCAGCTTCGTCATGAAAAGATTGAAACAGGATATTTTTCCAAGCAATAGGCTGAAACTCTGAAACATCTGAAGACTACGCTATTGGAGTTGATTGAAACCAAGAAGCGTCTGGAGTTAGATGTAGACTCAGTTAGCAGTGTACTGGCTACTAAGAAGCAAGAGCTGGAAAGGGCCTACACGAAGCTAGCTAAGTTCAGAGAGCACTGGGATCTCACTATGGCCAAACGTAAAGAATGGGAAGAAGAGCTAAAGACACAGGTTGCTCAGTTAGAAGAACAGGTCAAAGTGAAGACTGAAGAGCTTGAAGAAGAAGCATGCCGCCGATACGAGGCCGAGCGCAAACTGATTGATGCCATGAAGAATTTGGAAGATTTTCAGCATAGAGCAGACGCCAAGAGACCCAGACCTGGGGATGGTGCCAATGATAAGGCTTGGGAAGACTTTGTCAGAGACATCCAGGGAACGGTCAGAAAAAGGGATCAGTTGATAGAAGGTTTGATTTATCGACCGGATCACGCAGAGACGAAGAAGATGGTCGAGGATTTCTGCGACCGTACCCGCCCTTGATTTCTCTCTTGTATTCTGTATGTTGAGATCACCACCAGGCATGTTGGCTGGGATCCTCCTTTATCGTATCAGCTGTATGGAACATAGTTATGTAACCTCTTGACAAGACTGTTATTCCGATAAATATATGAGGGTTTTTCTAAATATTGTCTTTATGGTTTATCTCGTCTTGCTACCACTGACACTGGAATTGGAGAGGAAATATCTCCAATGCACACATGCACGTTAGCATTTTTGTATTTCTGTTTGCATAAATCATATTGCATAACATTACTCTAGCAGGCCAGAGCACTTATCCAGCCTTTGTTTTCACCAGAGGGTGATTCTCGGGGGATTGTTTGAGGCTGGAGTGTTGAAGACGACCAAGGGGCTGAAGCAGATTTGAGCAGAATCAAGCAGTGTAGTCAGTTACAGGTAATTGGTAGCTATGGCTGAAGGCAATTTCCAGGCTCCTAACACTTTGACAGGGTTTACTATGGTGTCCAACCATCGGTATGATTCTATGGAAGACTTCCCGAACAATCTTGCTGCAGACCAAGTTGTACAGCCTACTGTTGAGAACCGAGGTCGACATGAGCAGTTTGTTGCCCGAAATGAACGTCCTCCTCCTGTTAACAATCAAGGTGTTGCTTTCCCTGTGATGAATTACCGAAGAGATATTCCAATGGCCGGGATGGTAGATCCAAGAGCTCTTGAAAATGGTAGAAGACTCCGAGCGTTGGAAGAAGGAATAAAAGCCTTGAAAGTGAAAGATGCCGTTAACCTGGATGCTGTAGACATGTGTTTGGTTCCTGACCTGGTGTTGCCTTACAAGTTCAAAGTGCCGGAATTCGAAAAGTACACGGGAGATAGCTGTCCGGAGCTGCATTTGATGATGTTCTGTCGAAGGATGACTTCGTTTGTGCGAAATGACCAACTAATGATCCATTGCTTCCAGTATAGCCTGACTGGGGCATCCTTGAGGTGGTATGTGCATTTAGAGAGTAATCAGATTCGATCATGGGTGGATTTAGCCAGAGCTTTCCTGAAGCAGTACGATTACAACCTGGATTTGGCTCCTAGTCTCGTACATCTGCAAGAATTATCTCAGGCGGAGAATGAATCCTTCAGAGGGTATTTGCGAAGATGGAAAGAATTGGCTGCTAGTGTTCAACCACCGCTTCCGGAAAGAGAAATGGTTGACATCTTCTTGGGTACTCTGAAAGGCCAGTATTTTGACAAATTGTTCGGTTGCACAAACTTTGTGGGCCTGATGAGAATGGGAGAGCTTGTTGAGAGAGGACTTAAGAGTGGAAAGTTTCGAGATGTCCCTTATGTCACAGTTGATAAGATTGAGTCAGTTGTCAGTTCTCAAGAAGAATGGGAAGAAGGAGATGACGCCATCTCAGAATCTCTAGCATCTCAGGATCGGTTTTCAGACACTTCAAGTCAGCGTTCATCCTATCGCCGATCGCGTCAGCACGCCCCACGAAGACCAAGGAAGCCTGAAAGGTAGTTTACTCAGCTACCGGTGTCGTATAGTCAGTTGCTGCCAGATCTGGTCAAAAGTGGATTGATAGTGCCGAAAGAGACTAAGCCGGTAATTCCACCGTATCCTCCAGGTTTTGATGCCAGCGCCCGCTGTGAGTACCATGTTGGGGCACAGGGGCATTCAACAAATGATTGTAAGGTGCTTAGAAGTCAGGTTCAGGATCTGTTAGACTCTAGCCAGATTTTCATCACGCCTCAGGGTTTTGTTCAGATTAACGATTCTCCTTCATCCAGTTGTGTGGGTTCGTCAGTTAATGTCATGGAAGACTCCACGGGAAGTGTGTGTTCTGGAGAATGTCAATCGGAGAGTTCAGTCGAGTATGAGAGAAACTTCTAGAGGTTTCTGCGCCGGGTGTCGCATCTGTTTTCTCTGCCTAACCCATTTAGCTTTTGTGCACTAGTGTCTGCCGACCACCACCAGGATTGTTGGCTGGGGTCATTGTATTCGTACTCATTTGTGCTTACGTGCTGCTTTTGTCGGTTATACATGTGTGGGAGATGTTCGTCTGTATGCTTATAGCTTGAGTTTCTATTTGCCTTGTCTTGAATATGTGTTTGCTTTCTGCATTGAGTTATCATTTAACAGGTACATTAGAACCGTGGGTCTCATTTCCTCATCGTCCAGTTTGTTGCAGGAAGTCCTTCAGAGGTATGGATCAGAATCGGGTTGAATTGATTGAAGTCCGAAGTCAGCTGGGGCAGATGATGAGAGACATGCAAGAGATGCGTTTGGAACAGAAGATTCTCAAAGAGGAAAACAGTCAGCTGAAGACCCAAATGAGCTTGATCATGGAAGTAGTCAAGAATGTGCTTAGGAAAGAGGATGATCAGCTATTCGAAGCCGCAATGAAGAAGCTCGTGCCACCCGTGCATGTGGAGCCTGAGCAACAGCAACAGAAGATGCATCCAGCTCCACGGAGGATCCAGGAGGGGAAGCCAAAGAGAATATTTGAGGCGCCGCCTACAACATATGCTGAGCTCTTGCAGCCTTTATTAAGGTTTAATCTGGTTGAGAAGAGAACGCTGGACCCACCCACGAGAGCGCTTCCTCATGGGTACGATGCCAGTAAACAATGCGAGTTTCATTCAGGGGCATTCGGACAGGACATCGAGGGTTGTCATGCTTTTAAGCACAATGTTCAAGACCTGATTGACTCGCACGATATTGAATTCACGCCGAGCGGCGTAGCTGTACGTATTGCTCCTATCCCGGTCGATGCTAAGATGACAGATGTTTCTAAAGCTGCAGTGGGTCAGAAGCGTATCCTGGACGCTACGGTGTCAGAATCTCCATGCCCACAACTGTTGCCTATTCCTGGGGCAGATCTGAGAAAGAAAATGGCTAAGCATAAGGAGTGCCTTGATCAGTACAGTGAAAGTCAAGAAACCGATGTTGTATTTGCTACGAGGGGTGTTCAAGAGTCAACCCGATACCAGCAACAACAACAACGATCTCAACAGTGGAAAAGGAAGCAGTATCCCAATCAGCGAAAAGCTCAAAATCAGAAGCCATTGAGGGTATTTAAGGTGCCTCCGATGCCGTATGCCGAACTTCTTCAGATGTTGCTACGATTGCAGTTGGTTGAGAAGAGAAAGTTAGCTCCACTGACAGGTACACCTCCAGCAGGTTATGATATCAAGGAGCGCTGTGATTTCCATTCAGGAGCACAGGGGCACAACATTGAAGATTGTCTGGCCTTCAAGCACAAAGTGCAGGATCTACTTGATAGTGCAGCAATCGGCTTCGGGCAGGAAGGTCCCAAAAGCATCTGAATGAAGGAGGAGGGGCTCTATAATCTGGTTGGGTCATTGAAAGCAGATTAGGACAGCCTCGAATTGTCTCTAATAACTGATTGTGAAGGTAGCTGGTTCAGCAGCAGGATAGATGTGAAAGCCCGGTTCTCGGAAGCTAGCATTTTTTCTTGTTTTATCTTGTCATGTCTTTACATTTGTAGTTTCTTTCCTGTTTAAATTGCAATCTTGTTTGTAAAACTTGTTGTTTTCATTCAATGGATGATAATGAAATAAATATGCATGTTTTGATTAAATCCAGTCGTGTTCACTAATTGTTTTTACAAATGTCCAACGCTTGGTTAAGAAGAATCTGAGGAGGATGACGAAAATGAACGACGTGCAAAATTCCGATTGTATGCTTTTGAAATAAAACCTGCTGATGATGTACAGGCATTGTTTCAAATCCCTAAACACCGGAGTTATAAGGAAGATAATCCCTTGTCAACCCCTTTGAGCCTAGTAGAAGGAGTTCTTTCTGAAAACGAAAAAACCTCAATCTTAACCTGGGGCAGGGTAGGTGTTAGCTAATTTGACCGAGCGTCCAAATTGCGAAAGGAGTGTCCGTTCGAGGATCAATCACACCCCTAGAGGTCGTGCCTAAAAGACCACAATGGGTCAATCAAGAATGGGGCAGTCACATCATTCCCCAAAGAGTCAGACAACCAGTGTCACACGACTCGTTCGAAAGAAAAAAAGAGAGAAAAAAAGAATCAAAAGCCCGTAAGTCAAGAAAAAGAAAACAAATGACTTAGGCAAAAAATGAGGGCATCCCGCTGGACTTAAAAAATCAAAAGAAACTCAAAAGGAGTCAGTCTAGGCAAAAGTTAGGGATATGAAAAGAGAAAAGATGAAAAGGATCAAAAGAAAAATCCCCAAAGGAAATACGAGTCGTGTGACCTCAAGTGTCAAAGACGAAAGAGTAAGTGGCTGTCACTCCCAACAATCATAATTTCTCGAACTATCACTCCTATCTTTCAGCCTCTGAGAGGTGAGCGCTAAGGTCGAATTAGCTGAACGTAGGATGGGAGAACATCAAGGAGAATGGGTGGGTTAAAATAAACTTTGAGCCTTTATCCTTTCTTTCAAAACCGTGAACCTGACCACGTTATAACCTTCAAAAGTCCTAATTGAAGCCGGTTGTTTCGAAAGCATACTTCGGTAAAGGTCGCGTCGATTCTGACTCCTAAAAGGGTTCTTCATACCATGTTGGTACCGACGTTGATATTCTTGATAAATGTTTTGTGCATTATATGCCATAAATTGTTTTCCTTTTCCCAGTGAACAGATTGGATGTCAAAGCTGTCATATGTGTTGCATTAATACATCTTTTACGCAGAACAACTTGTTTTACTTGCGAGTAAGCGCTTGACAGCAGGAAAGTTTCCTACAGTGGAAAGTACCGTCAGGATAGAATGCAGAGCGCCCGAATGTTCCGAGAGCAGGGGCAAGCTACTATCGTAATCCCCAGTCAGGTCAGCTTTTCGAAGTCAGCTATCCGGGGCAATCAGGTTGAGATTCGGCAAATATCTAGTAGGGGCACTACTCTAAATCAGATAATCAGGGGCAAAAGTCATTGCAATCAGGGGCAGGCCATCTTAAGAGCGCAGAGTTTGTTCTTTATTCGAGGAGCATTTGATGTGAAGCATCTCTCCGAAGTTCAGAACACCGGGGCATGTCATATCAGACCATCAGGGCTCAGATTTTCAGATTCCTTTCGAGGACTATCCCCACAGAGGCCCCGTAGGCTGGGGCATATCAGGAGCGAAAGGATTGTTCTTCTCCGTATCCACGGGGTCATTCAGAGTTATTCGAGCAGATGCAGTCGATTTTCGAGAGCGAGACGAATGCCGGAAGTCGTGTCACTATCCCTTGACTCTTCCACTAGAAGGCTGTGTATTCAGACAGAGTGTTTTCCAGCGTCAGGTGTACCTGACCCATCACAGATAGCCTAAAAGCATAGATCCGTGTTGGCGATCACTGTGAGGCCCATCCGTGTTGGCGCATCAGTTTCCAGATCCGAGCTTCATCAGTACGCGGGAAGACTCCCTCTATTTTCTCCAGCAAAGTCCAATTCGTCGTTGGTACGGGCATGCTATCCCTAGAGAAGTCCAATCATACTTGGCGCATCCGCTATCTCACAACAGAGTTATATTCCCCAGCAGGGTATTACTTTGTCGAGGTGTTCGGTTAAGTTCCCAATATCCCCAGCGGAGTGGATTTCACTCTCCCAGCATTTATTTTGCTGGGATAATCCTGTGATATCCGGTTTATCCCTAGCGGAGTTGGCTTCGTCTTCAGCATTTATGTTGCTGAAGTGGTTTTCTGTACCCAGCTTTCTCCGGCAGCTCGAGCCTGCATTAACATATTGCGTGCATCATCATATTTGCATCATACTTGCATGACATTTTCAAAATGCGTAGCATTTCCATCCTGAATGGAGCATTACGCCATAGAAAGATTAAAGCATATGCATATGCATACGAAGCATAAGTCAGGTTTTCTACCAGCCTCACATGGCGCGTGAATTACTCTGTGATCAGTACAGGGGCATTTACCCAGCAGCAGTGTTCAGACGATTCAGCGGTTTATTTGTATCTCAGATCATACAATAGTTATGCTTTGATCAATCAGTCATCTGGTATCGGCAGGCGTTTCTTCCCGTCAATTCATATTGACGATGTGTTCCTCCAATAAGTGGATTTCTCCGTCCATCATTAGACGTCTTGAGTTTGAACGTGGTTTTCTTTCTGTCTATCCTTAGACGATGTGAAGTTGCGGGTGATTGCAGTAGGGTTTCAAGAAGGGGTTTCCCCAGGATATGCTTTTCTTTCCGTCTATCCTTAGACGATGTGAAGTTTTGGGTGATTTTCAGTGGGGTTCAAGACGGGGTTTCTCTAGCAAGTGGCTTTTCTTTCCGTCTATCAGTAGACAATGTGAAGTTTCAGGTTATTGTTCAGCGGGTTTCTTATTGTCAGATCATACAGATGGGGTGTTTCCCCAGCGAGTCTTCTCCGGCTATCTTTGATTGTTGAGGGGTTTCAAAACGATATTTCGGATAGTGGTTTTCTTTCTGTTTATTGGATGAGATGACGTTTCAAGAGGGACTTTGCTGACCGTCAATCCTTATTGATGTCGAGGCTCTTCGAAGAATGTTCAGTTTTCGAGATTGTCGATTCTTATTGACAACAAGGCTATTTGAAGGTGGTATTCTTCCCGGCGGTCCATACTGACGATGTGGCCCCTTTAAGGATATTGGTTCTTTCCATCAATTCCCGTAGACAGAAGGATTCTGAAATTCGAGGGATGGCGTTGAATTGCGTTTGGCTTTCTTTCCGTCTATCCTTAGACGACGTGAGCATGCGATTAATGCTTTCTTTCCGTCTACCCTTAGACGATGTGAGTATGGAGATTAATGCTTTCTTCCTGTCTATCCTTAGACGATGTGAGTATGGAGATTATGTGTGTCTTCCCGTCTATCCTTAGACGATGTGAATATTGATTTGTTTCATCAATCAGGATGATCCCGTCTACCCTTAGACAATGTGAGTATGATTAATGGTGTCTTTCCGTCTATCCTTAGACGATGTGAGTATGGAGATTAATGTTTTCTTCCCGTCTATCCTTAGACGATGTGAGTATGGAGATTAATGCTTTCTTTCCGTCTACCCTTAGACGATGTGAGTATGGAGATTAATGCTTTCTTTCCGTCTACCCTTAGACGATGTGAGTATGGAGATTATTTCTTCACGTCTATCCTTAGACGATGTGAATGTTGATTTGTTTCATCAATCAGGATGATCCCGTCTATCATTAGACGATGTGAGTATTGATTCGGATGATCCCGTCTATCCTTAGACGATGTGAATATTGATTTGTTTCATCAATCAGGATGATTCCGTCTACCCTTAGACGATGTGAGTATGGAGATTATTTCTTTCCGTCTATCCTTAGACGATGTGAATATTGATTTGTTTCATCAATCAGGATGATCCCGTCTACCCTTAGACGATGTGAGTATGATTAATGGTGTCTTTCCGTCTATCCTTAGACGATGTGAGTATGGAGATTAATGTTTTCTTCCCGTCTATCCTTAGACGATGTGAGTATGGAGATTAATGCTTTCTTTCCGTCTACCCTTAGACGATGTGAGTATGGAGATTAATGCTTTCTTTCCGTCTACCCTTAGACGATGTGAGTATGGAGATTATTTCTTCCCGTCTATCCTTAGACGATGTGAATGTTGATTTGTTTCATCAATCAGGATGATCCCGTCTATCATTAGACGATGTGAGTATTGATTCAGATGATCCCGTCTATCCTTAGACGATGTGAATATTGATTTGTTTCATCAATCAGGATGATTCCGTCTACCCTTAGACGATGTGAGTATGGAGATTATTTCTTTCCGTCTATCCTTAGACGATGTGAATATTGATTTGTTTCATCAATCAGGATGATTCCGTCTACCCTTAGACGATGTGAGTATGGAGATTAATGCTTTCTTTCCGTCTACCCTTAGACGATGTGAGTATGGAGATTATTTCTTCCCGTCTATCCTTAGATGATGTGAGTATGGAGATTAATGTTGTCTTTCCGTCTATCCTTAGACGATGTGAGTATGAATCAGGATGTCTTCCCGTCTATCCTTAGACGATGTGAGTATCAATCAGGATGTCTTCCCGTCTATCCTTAGACGATGTGAGTATGGGTGTTTCCTCCATTCAGGGTGGCTTCCCGTCCATCTTTGGACGATGTGAGTATATTTCTCTTCCTGCCTATCAGTAGGCAATGTGAAAGGATCAGGTGTTTTGTTGCAACCCTCGGGTTTGTTATATGGGGTATCACAGGTAATTGGCGTTAAAATCAGGAGTTCTTTACCAGATGATGGATCAGTTTGTTGCCGTAATGGCTGGACTCGGTTCTGGACTTTATTCCCCAAGCAATTTTATAGTATATTCTCGCGGTTGGCAAATTTTCGGGTTTTATTTGTATTCAACCGTCTCGTACCTCCGAATGTTTGAAGGCTGAGCGCTCTTCAAACCCTTCAGGTCCAAGTCGCTTGAATAGGGGCAGCTGTTGCACCCTAAAATTTGACCAACCGATTCGCCTATCCGACTCGTGGTTTAAATTCATATTCGCAAATCAGACGCATGATATTTGTGCACGGGAAGAGGATATCAGGGTTACAGCTTGGTTTTCGTCTATCAGATATGGCAGATCCAGTCCAGATCATCAGGGTTTTATTTTCGGGAAATTGTGCGCTCCTCGGTGATTTTCAGCTTGCGTAGTGATTTTGGGATATTCTGATGCCCGGGGTTCTCTGTTCGATTCGATCTGGTCTCGTGCGCTCTTTTATGGTGGTCATTTGCATTTGTCTGCGTTTTCAGGGATTCCAGTGTTGCATGTGATTATGTAGGGATTGTTGGGTGTTCCGGGTAGTTTACCATTTTAGGTCGGAAAAGATTTAATCGGTAGAATTGATGTTTTATCGGGTGAAATCGGGAACAAGCCGGGTAGTTTAGTCGTAGAATGTTAAGCTAAGACTACAGGGACTGGTTTGGTGAGAATTGGATAATTTTCGAGCTTCTGAGGAATTTCTGAACAGTGAGGGTTTTGTGAAATCGCAGATGTTCGCCAGCACCTTCGCTGAGCGAGCTAGTAGCGAGCATCGCTAGAGACTCGCTAGGCGAGTGAGGTAGCGAACACTTCCAGTAGCTACTATCTGCCTTCGCTAGGAGTTCGCTAAGCGAGCAGCTAGCGAGCGTTCGCTAGGGCTTCGCTACGAATGAGCCAGCGAGCATGACAACAAATTGTGATTTTGTACGGTGAGGGTGGTTCTATCTTTTTGTAGTATACCTTGAGTTGTGACCAGTATAGATATGGTAATTAGTGATGAAGAGTGTATAGTTGGCATTAAAAGTTGAAATTATGTAGCGATTGAAGTTAATTAAAAAAATTAATTGATTGGTGTCCATATATATATATATATATATATATATATATATATATATATATATATATATATATATATATATATATATATATATATATATATATATATATATATATATATATATATATATATATATATATATATATATATATATATATATATATATATATATATATATATATATATATATATATATATATATATATGTATATATATATATATATATATATATATATATATATATATATATATATATATATATATATATATATATGTATATATATATATATATATGTATATATATATATATATATATATATATATATATATATATATATATATATATATATATATATATATATATATATATATATGTATATATATATATATATGTATATATATATATATATATATGTATATACATATATATATCTATATGTATATACATATACATATATATATATATATATATATATATATATATATATATATATATATATATGTGTATATATATATATGTGTATATATATATATATATATATATATATATATATATATATATATATATGTGTATATATATATATATATATATATATATATATATATATATATATATATATATATATATATATATATATATATATATATATATATATTATATATGTATATATATATATATATATATATATATATATATATATATATATATATATATAATATATATATATATATATATATATATATATATATATATATATATATATATATATATATATATATATATATATGATGTATGGTGATGTGATCTGGGGGTCGTGTGACTTTAATTGAAATAACTAATTGATTGGTGTGTATATGTATGTACGATGTATGGTGATGTGATCAGTAGGATCGTGTGCACTTAGTGTGCTTGATGTTTGTGTGTTGTGCATTTGGTGTTGTGCATATCATGGTGTCATGGTGGGGTTGAATCGTTGCTCAGGAGGAGTGCATGCGATTCACCCGTACTCCTTTGTGGAGAATGGTGGGATGGATCATGTCTCAGGAGGAGCGTAAGTGATCCATCTGTACTCCTTTGTGGAGAATGGTGGGGTTGAATCGTTGCTCAAGAGGAGTGTATGCGATTCACCCTTACTCCTTTGTTGAGAATGGTGGGATGGATCGTTTCTCGAGAGGAGTGTATGTGATCCATCCGTACTCCTTTGTGGAGGATGGTCGGATGAATCGTTGCTCAGGAGGAGTGTATGCGATTCATCTGTATCGTATGCATAGTGTTGAGTCGCATAGTTGGATTATTATATGTTGTGTTTAATGTTGGACAGTAGGTCGTGGTTGATGCATGTTGAGTGATATTTTACATAATTGCTACCTTTATTTCATGTATTTTATTACCGATAATTTTGATCATGTTTTATCACCCCTTTGTTGTTGTTGTGGTCTGTGCTTCTTCGGAATTACAGATAAATACAGGTACATAGCTAGCTTGGATAGTGGTGTTCGAGTCGAGTCTTAGGATGCTCTGATACGTAGCATGAAATTTGGGAGTTTATTTGTTTTATGATAAATTTGTTTATTCCTGTGACGTATCATGTTTGATGAACTTGTTAATGAATACTTTTGTGTATTTTGGAGGATGGTCGTGAGCGATGGATAATGATAATTTTCCGCTGCTTTAATTTGAAAATCATATAATGAAGAGTTATGTTGAACTGTTTGAATGTAATATCCCACTGTTGAAGGGAAACTCTGATGTTATTTTGAAATAATTGTATTTTATTTAAGATTTGGGAAAGTGGGGTGTTACATCCACAATGACAAACTTATGATTCACTGTTTCTAGAACAGTCTAGGTGGGGCATCGTTGAGTTGGTACATGCAGTTGGAGAGTGGTTGCATCCAATCATGGTCAGATTTAGCCAATGCCTTTGTGAAGCTGTACAACTATAATCTTGACATGGCTCCCAGTCGCATGCAGTTGCAAGAATTATCTCAAGTGGACAATGAATCTTTCAGAGAATATGTGCAAAGATGGAGAGAGCTAGCTGCTCGCGTTTAACCACCACTTATGGACAGAGAATTGGTTGACCTATTCATGGGTACTTTGCAAGGCCATTACTTTGATAAGATGGTTGGTAGTAGGGCAGTGAACTTTTCTAAATTGATGATAGTGGGAGAACATATTGAGAGCGGAATCAAGAGTGGAAAGATTCGAGACGCCTCAAATATCTCAGTTTGTGAAGGCGAATCAGTTGTCAGTTCTCAAGGAGAATGGGAGAAAGAAAGTAACTCCATCCCGGAATCTCCAGTACCTCAGATTCAGTTTTCAGACATTTCGGATGTTCAGAGTCAGCAGCCTGTTGGGTCTGTGTATCAGATATCTGTTCCCCTCCAGAGTCAACAGTCATACCGTCATCAGCCACGTCAGCACGCCTGACAAAGACCAAGGAAGCCAGAGAGGCATTTCACTCAGTTGCCGATGTCGTACAGTCAGATGTTGCCGAATTTGATCAAAGGTGGATTGATAGTGCTGAAGAAGATTAATCCAGAGTTTCCTCAGTATCTGTCAGGTTTTGATGTCAACGCCCACTGTGAGTACCATGCTGGGGCACAAAGGCATTCAACCGAAGAATGCAAGGTGCTTAAGAGTAGGATTCAAACTCTGCTTGACTCCAACATGCTCTCAATCACGCCTCAAGGTGTCCAGATCAACGATCTTCCTTCATCCAGTCATGTGGGTTCAGAAGAGTATAAAACTGACTTCGACAAGAAATTTTGAAGAAGGTTGGTTCAGCAGCAAATCAAGACTTGAAAGCCCAGTTCCCTGAAGCTGGCAATTTTTTATCATGTCATTTCTTTGCATTTGTTGTTTCTTTTCGGTTTGAGTGCAAATTTCATTTGTAAAACTTGTCTGTTTTCAATGGATAATGATAATGAAATGAATATGCATGTTTTGATTAAATCCATCCATGTTCACTCAATGCTTTTTATTGATGTCAAACACTTGTTTAAGCAGAATTCTTTGAGGGAGGATGACGAAGTTGAAAGACGAAAACTTTTGATTATATGCTTTTGAATAAAACCTCTGCTGATGATGTACATGCATTGTTTTAAATCCCTAAACACCATAGATATAAGGATGATAATCCCTCGTCAACCCCTTTGAGCCTAGTTGTAGGAGTTCTTTTCTGAAAATGAAAAACCCGCAATTTTAACCTGGGGCAGGGTAGGTGTCAGTTAAGTTGACCGAGCGTCCAAATTGCAAAAGGAGTGTTCTCGTTCGAGGACCAATCACACCTGTAGAGGTTGTAACTAAAAAACCACAGTGGTTATTGTTGCACCCTAAAATTTGACCAACCGATTCGCCTATCCGACTCGTGGTTTAAATTCATATTCGCAAATCAGACGCATGATATTTGTGCACGGGCAGAGGATATCAGGGTTACAGCTTGGTTTTCGTCTATCAGATATGGCAGATCCAGTCCAGATCATCAGGGTTTTATTTTCGGGAAATTGTGCGCTCCTCGGTGATTTTCAGCTTGCGTAGTGATTTTGGGATATTCTGATGCCCGGGGTTCTCTGTTCGATTCGATCTGGTCTCGTGCGCTCTTTTATGGTGGTCATTTGCATTTGTCTACGTTTTCAGAGTTTAATAGCTTTCTGCGGATTTTAAATAGGCTTTAGGATTTTTTTTAGGATTTAAATAGATTTTTTTGGAATTTTAAATAGTTAAATCTTTCTTTTAGAATTTTATATAGATTTTTAAATAGATTTAATAGTTTTTTTTATTATTTTTAGAATATAATAGATTTTAAAATTGTTTTTAATTGTTTTTAGAATAATAAAGAAAAAAGGGGGATATAGATTTTTCTTTTATGTTAATAGGAATTTTAATAGTTTTTCATAGAAATAATAGAGTTTGTGTTAATGGAGCTTTAATCTTTTAATAGATTTTTCTTATTAGTTTTAAATAGGATTTTAATAGTTTTAAATAATATTAGAGATTAAATAGAGATTATTAGAATTTTATTAGTTGTAGTTTAATATAGGTTTAAGTAGATATTAATCACCTTTTAGATTTAATTAGGATTTAATCTTTTAGTTAGGGTCAATTGAGTTCATTTAGTTAATTGTTTTAGAGTTAGTTAGGTTTAATTTTTGATTAATTTTTAATTAGGTCTAAGCATTTTAATTCAGAATTATTAATCAGTTTTTTCAGTTTTTTTAGGGTTTTTTGTCCAGTTTTTCGTTGGGCCCAGGAAGCAGTTTTTTGAAGCCCAAGTCCTTGCAGATCCAGTTTTTGTGCAGTTTTTGGCCAGAAGGTGACACTTGTCACTATAAGAGTGACGCCACACGTCCACATCAGACCCCACCCACACACAACTCAGAATCCCCACCAGCTGCCACGTTTTTCCACCCTCTCTCTCCACGCCCTGACACGCGCCCCACTAACCTCTCCTCACGCCACCTGTCGCTTCACCACCATCCCACCAGAACCCTGCCGACGGCCATGCATCCGCCCTGAACCCCCCACACCGCCGGCCACCCTAACGCCTTCCGGCCACCGCGACAGCTCGCCGGAGCTAGTTTTCTACCCAGAAATTCCCAGAAACATTTCCTTCTTCGTCTTCCTCCTCCGTCCACCTTCATCACTACCTCACCGGAAAACCTAAACACCGCCGGAAACTTCATACAATTTTCCAGATCATCAAATCTCCATCACGTCTCAAGAACAACTTTTCCAGAACATCATCAAACATTCATCGTTCATCTGGAATTTCCAGAAACCTCCATCAACCAACGAACACGATCCGTCAACAACTTTCGAAGAAGATCCTCGTGGTTCGTCCTCCCTCGTCAAGATATTCAAAGATCTTTTGAAGATCTTCCTCAGAATATCCAAGCAACTCCAAGGACCTTCAAGATCTATCAGTTTCGGAATCATCGTCTTCATCAGTTCTTGAAGTTTTCTTCCCAGATCTTCATAGAACTCGTTGAGTTCTTCACTGTTTGCCCAGAAATCTTCGAGCGAGCTTCAACGTTTCCTTCAAGACATCCGCGAGCCCATTCAGTAGTCAAGAAAACGTCAAGATCTTCTTCTCTCTCGGCGATCTTCGTTGAGCCTTCAAGGGATCCCAGAACTTCATCGTCTCAGGTTTGTTCCCTTCTCACAGCCTCCATTGTTGTTCGTGTACTGATGTAGATTTTCTGGTTTTGAGAGTTATGGTTTAGTGATTAGTTGGTGGGGGATTAATCTGAGCGAATGTGTTTGAGGATTCAGAGGGGAGTTTCAGAGAAGGTTTGTGTGAGGAAGTTGAGAGGAGCGACGGCTAGGGTTAGTTTGGGGGATGAACAGTGATCTGAGATTAGAAGGGGAAATTAGGTTTTGTTAACTGGTTAGTTGGGCTAGGGTTTGGGCAGCGTTTGGGCCCAAGTTGGTTTTGCTGAGACACCCCCGTTTTGCTCAGTACTCCCCCCCTGCGAGAGAGGAGATAGAATCCTTGGATTGGGCCTTAGGCCCTTAATGCTATTCGCACCCCCATAGCGTGAAACCCACTTGAAATGAACTGAAAAACCTGCTAATTGCACCCCCATGCGTTTGTTTTTTCTCTGTTTTTTTTATTAGTTGGTTTCTGATGTCCTTGGGCCTGCGCCTATTGCTAGGCGCACCACCCCTCTCTGGCCCACCTTAGAATTTCAACTAGGCGCTTGTACTTTCTGCACCCCCCTTCCCTTTTATTCTTTTCTTTTATTCTTTTATTTCTTTTATATTGTTGGCATTTTAATAAAATCACATAAAATAGAAAAATCAATGTTTTTTAATTCTTCTTTTTGCTATAGGTCAATAAAACTGTCTAGAAAATTGTATAAAAATAAAAATGGCATTTTATTTTTGTTTGATATTTTTAGCATATTTTCCATTTCAATGACTTTTTTTAATATCTTTTAGTGCATGCATACTATTAGAAAATTCATAAAAAATAGTGGATTCGATCAAATAATTCCGTTCTTTTTTCTGTAGACTCGTAATTCAATTTAGAATTTTATAGTACAAAAACATTAGCTTAATCATGCATTTTCATTTTAATTGCATTTTTTGCATTGTTATTGATATTGAATAATTGGTGCGTGGCACGTCTGCCTTGTTGATTTTAGTTCTTTCATCAGGTAATGACTTTTGCTCTGATTTTTTAGTATGTTGCACTAGACTAATGCATGTTACCCATAGATTTTTCATATATTTTTTAGAGGTTGATTGATATTGTTTTAGGGTTAGAGAATAGAGACCTCACAACTTGTCGGTAACCCTCGACCATTCATATGTTAGGGATTGTTTAGTAGCCTTAGAAGTTGACTTAGGCTTTGAGATTTGACCTTGGGATCATAGAGCCATGTAGGTTTCCCTTAGATTTTTGATAGATTTTTGTAGGGTATTCTGATATTTTTTTGTCTGAGCTTGAGGATAGGAGAAGTCTTGATGGCTTCTGACTTTGAAGTTCAACTGTGGTTGAACTTCAGAGATAGTTTCTTGTGGTTTGAGGATCTGTGGTTTATTCTTGAAGATGGAGGCTGGATGAAGTCCTGTTGGAGCTTGCAAGGATGCATTAGATTGAGGCCTAGTCTAGGAGCTTGTTCTCTGTTTGTGAGGTTCGAGATCCTGAAGTTTGAAGGGAGTTTATGGTACTTTCCTGAGGAAGGCACTATGAATGACTTTCATTCTTTCTTCTCACCTCTTTCTCAAGTATCCAGTGATGTTGGAGCCTTCATGTGAGTTTAGTTTCTCCTGAGGAGGAATGTAAACTGATCACGGTTGTTGAGCCACATGGGATACGATTCCTAAGTGGAAGCCTCCTAGTACTTTCCTGAGGAAGGTCCTATGGGTCTGCTCACTTAGTTCCTCTAGTTCATCTAGGATTTCTTAAGTATCCAATGATGTTGGAGCCTTCATGTGAGTTTAATTTCTCCTGAGGAGGAATGTAAACTGATCACAGTTATTGAGCCACATAGGATACGAGTCCTAAGTGGAAGCCTCCTAGTACTTTCCTGAGGAAGGTCCTATGGGTCTGTTCACTTAGTTCCCTTAGTTCATATAGGCTTTCTCAAGTATCCAATGATGCCGGAGCCTTCATGTGAGTTTAGTTTCTCCTGAGGAGGAATGTAAACTGATCACAGTTGTTGAGCCGCATAGGATATGATTCTTGAGTGGTAACCTCCTGGTACTTTCCTGAGGAAGGCACTATGAGTTTGTCTGCTTAGCTCCCTCTCTTTGGTAAGCTTGTTCTGAAGCTTGGAGACTGGGATTGATTCCATTTGCTTAAGGTGTTGCATAGAGTTTTGTTCAGGGATAGATTAAGCTTGTTTCAGGTTTGTTAGGGGTCTTGCCCAGGGGTAGTTTCTTGTTTTGTAGATAGGGGTTTGTCAGGCTGGTTTGCCTTATCTGTATGTTGTTTGACTTGTGTGGTGTTGTGTTTCATTAGACTTAGGGGTTCATCTAGATAGTTCTGAGGTAGGTGCATCTTAGAAGTAGGCTTTGTGTGCATGAGAAGTTGAGGTGGTCCTCCTTCTGCTTGTTTGTTATTGAGTGGCTTTGCTTGTTGGTATTTGGTAGAGCTGAGCTCCCTTACCTCTGTGGTTTGCGGCCTTTGTGCCTTGTTTGTCTAGTTGTGGTATTCATGCATATTTTCAGTATTTCTTTACTTTGCAGTCGATTCCTGTTTGCCGTTTAGTCCTGTTACCATGATCCCTTAGGAGCTCTGACTTCTCCGATGCGGAGTTGTTATGATAGACATTAGGATGGTCAACCAGGCATGATAATAGTAGGTAGATTCCCTTCTTTTTCAGCTATAGTTTTAGGGTGCCTATTCCCTTTCCTTTCAGTAGTAGCTTTTGAGTAGCTTGTGTCGTAGTTAGCCGAACTACAGCTGCTCTGATTCCTCGTACCAGATGAGGATATGTAGGCATAGGATGCGATATCCTAGCGAGCACACTAACAACTAACCTTTTGTTCTCTCGCGGCTGTGCGATCGAGACTTTCCCGCTGACGACTGATTGTTATCCCTTTTCTCTTGCCCGAGTGCGTTTGAGACCAGATCGTAGTTGTAGGTTCCCGAACCTTTGAGACCAATTTGCTTTCTCACTGCTGTGTGAGAACCCCCTGTTTAGTCGTAGTCAGTCGAACTACGTTTGCTCTGATCTTCCATGCCGTGTGGAAGTACGTAGGCACAGAACGCGATGTCCTGGCGAGCAACCTTTTCCCCGTTTAGACGTAGGTAGTCGAACTACGTTGACTCTGACTTTCCCATTGCACGAGGGAGTACGTAGGCCCAGAACACCGTATGTTCTGTCGAGTCCTGTCCTTTTCTTTTTCTTTTCAGACCGACCATTAGCGTAGAAAGATAAACACCCTTTTCCTTATAAACACCCAGCGTGGATCCCATCGAGTACGATGGACGTGAGGGGTGCTAATACCTTCCCCTTGCGTAACCGACTCCTGAATCCAGGTTTTGGTTGTGATGACCATACCTTTTTCCCGTCTTTGCGAGGTTTACTTCGAGCGTTTCCTTTCCCGTTCTGAGGGATAAATAACGCACGGTGGCGACTCTCCTGTCAAGCCGGCGCCGATTTTCGCAGTAGCGACAGTTATCCATTACCGACCAAGGAGTGAGACATTCACAATCCTTTCAACAAGTCAAACAAGTCGGTGTCACATGATTTGTTCTCGAAAAAAAGAGAAAAGAACAGAAAAAGAAAAAATAAAAAGCCCGCTAAGTCGATAACTTGAAAACAAGTGGCTTAGGCAAAAATTAGGGCATCCCGCTAGATTTGGGAGCTTATTTGTTTTATGATAAATTTGTTTAAATCTGTGACGTATCATGTTTGATGAACTTGTTAATGAATACTTTTGTGTATTTTGGAGGATGGCCGTGAGCAATGGATAATGATAATTTTCCGCTGCTTTAATTTGAAAATCATATAATGAAGAGTTATGTTGAACTGTTTGAATGTAATATCCCACTGTTGAAGGGAAACTCTGATGTTATTTTGAAATAATTGTATTTTATTTAAGATTTGGGAAAGTGGGGTGTTACATCTACAATGACAAACTTATGATTCACTGTTTCTAGAACAGTCTGAGTGGGGCATCGTTGAGTTGGTACATACAGTTGGAGAGTGGTTGCATCTAATCATGGTCAGATTTAGCCAATGCCTTTGTGAAGCTGTACAAATACAATATTGACATGGCTCTCAGTCGCATGCAGTTGCAAGAATTATCTCAAGTGGACAATGAATCTTTCAGAGAATATGTGCAAAGATGGAGAGAGATAGCTGCTCGCGTTCAACCACCACTTCTGGACAGAGAATTGGTTGACCTATTCATGGGTACTTTGCAAGGCCATTACTTCAATAAGATGGTTGGTAGTAGGGCAGTGAAATTTTCTAAATTGCTGATAGTGGGAGAACGTATTGAGAGCGGAATCAAGAGTGGAAAGATTCCAGACGCCTCAGATATCTCAGTTTGTGAAGGCGAATCAGTTGTCAGTTCTCAAGGAGAATGGGAGAAAGAAAGTAACTCCATCCCGGAATCTCCAGTACCTCAGATTCAGTTTTCAGACATTTCGGATGTTCAGAGTCAGCAGCCTGTTGGGTCTGTGTATCAGATATCTGTTCCCCTCCAGAGTCAACAGTCATACCGTCATCAGCCGCGTCAGCACGCCTGACAAAGACCAAGGAAGCCAGAGAGGCATTTCACTCAGTTGCCGATGTCGTACATTCAGATGTTGCTGGATTTGATCAAAGGTGGATTGATAGTGCTGAAGAAGATTAATCCAGAGTTTCCTCTGTATCTGTCGGGTGTTGATGTCAACGCCCACTGTGAGTACCATGCTGGGGCACAAAGGCATTCAACCGAAGAATGCAAGGTGCTTAAGAGTAGGATTCAGACTCTACTTGACTCCAACATGCTCTCAATCACGCCTCAAGGTGTCCAGATCAACGATCTTCCTTCATCCAGTCATGTGGGTTCAGAAGAGTATAAAACTGACTTCGACAAGAAATTTTGAAGGTTGGTTCAACAGCAAATCAAGACTTGAAAGCCCAGTTCCCTGAAGCTGGCAATTTTTTATCATGTCATTTCTCTGCATTTGTTGTTTTTTTCCTGTTTGCATGCAAATTTCATTTGTAAAACTTGTCTGTTTTCAATGGATAATGATAATGAAATGAATATGCATGTTTTGATTAAATCCATTTGTGGCTACTGCGAAAATCGGCGTCGGGCTATGACAGAAGAGTCGCCACCGTGCGTTATTTATCCCACAAGAGGGAAAGGAAACGCTCAGAGTAAACCTTACGCAAAGGGGGAAAGGAATGGTCATCGCAACCAAATCCTGGATTAGGGAGTCGGTTACGCAAGGGGAAGGTATTAGCACCCCTCACGTCCGTCGTACTCGACGGGATCCACGCTTGTTTTCTAGTACAGACTGTTATTCTACCTACTCTACAGGTCTGGGTTAAAAAAGAAAGAAAATGACTCGGCAAAGTATCGCACTTTATGCCTACGTATTCCCGTCTGGAACGAGAAATCAGAGTCAACGTGGTTCGCCTAACTACGGGTTAAGGGGGGAAGGTTGCTCGCTAGGATACGGCATCCTATGCCTACGTACTTTCATACAGCATGAAAGATCAGAGCTAACGTAGTTCGGGCTACGTACGACACAAGTCTGTCTGTTTATCCTTTATCCTTCTGAAAAAGGTTTTCTTCTGATTACGAGTCCAAGCAGACAAAAATGACGTTTGAAGTTTGTTTCTAGTCTTTTACGCAAGAACTGTCTTTTATGATGTTTGAAATATTATTGTGTTTTTAATTGTTTCAAGATGAGAAGAGAGACGACACTCTAAAACCCTAAGGTTAAAAAGGGGAAGCAAAACTACCCTAAAGTTGTCATGCGTGGATAAACATCCTAACGTCTGTCATATTTCTCTCTTGCACAGAGAGAAATAGAGATCCTAGGGGATAAACAGCAAAAGAAACAGATATATACAGTAAACAGTAAACATGTATGCAATGCATCAATACAAGCAAGGCAAGGGAGTCCCACTCAACCTCGAACCTGGGAAAACAATAGGCAAAGTGAAACAACATTCACTTCAAACCTATGGGGGCAAGCTGTACAAGCCAACAAACAATACAACAAAAGAAAACAACACCAGCACCAGCTCTGATAGCAACAATCCAGCTCCTACAGTGAGCAGCACAAGCAGCAACAACTCTGACAGCTACAACTTTAAACAACACCCCATCTTCAATCTTCAATGATCTTCAAACTTTAGATAAGCTCCTATCTAAAAAAATAATCCAGCTCTAGCCAGCATGAACTTCAACCAGTAAACAGCCTCAAAAAGGAGCAGCAAAACCCTAGCCTCAACAGACAACCAGCTTTGACAGGCACAAGCTTCATCTTCACCAATCTTCAATGAACTTCATCTTCAATAGGTTTCTATCTTCAATGCAATCACTCCAGAAGAGAATCACTTAATAGATGAAGTTGAAATGCTAAACAGCTTATTGACAACCAAAGGAAGCCTATAAGCACCTAGCATTGTAGGAGAAATGTTCCCTCAAAGTTCTACTTCTAAAGTATGTCACTCATCCCTCCAAAGGAGGGATATGAATACCTTAGAAGGACTTTGTGTCATAGGGAAGAATAGAAGCACAAGATGCTTTCCATGTTTGCCAGAAGAAATCAGTCTAATCTAGAGCTCTTCCAACATTTCCTATCTCCTAAGTCTTCAAAAGCAACCTTCAAGGAGAAGAATCCTCATGCCCCAAGCTCCATCCTTTGTTTCCAATCATCCTCCAAGCCTTCAGAAGCTCCAACAAGCAAAGCCCAAGCCCAAAGCTCAATTAAAATACCCCAAACCAAACAAACAAACCAAATGCCCAAGGGGAAAACACACAATCACCACCCAAATTGCAAAAATCAAGTAAAATACTAAAACTCATCATAAAATCCTAGGTAAATTTCTAAGGAAACCTAACCCTATACCCAATACACCATATAAACCCCAAGGCCTAAATCAAACCCTAAGTCCCCAAACTATGCCCTAAACTACAACTAGTTGTGTTAAAACCCTAATTCTAACACCTCTCCTATTCACCTTTCAAACTAACCTAAATTTTAGTCACAAAAATATGACAAAATTCCTAAGGGTACATGCTTCCCTAATCTAATCAACCTCACAAGAATCACTTCAAAATTCCTCACCAAACTCTCATACTAAATTCAGAAAAATGAAGTATCAAACAAAAGTAAAATAAAAGCATTAAAATGGTAAAATATGCCAGAAAATATAAAATGCATTAAATTAATATTTTTTAATCCTATAAAATTCTAGAGACCCTAAGGAAACCAGGGAAAAAAGTCTCATCCTAAAATGGTCATTTTTCAATTTATTATGAATTAATCTCCAATCATATGTAAAACATGAAAATACAAGAAAACAATTAAAAAAAGCAAATTGGCGTGATGAATAGCAATGGGGTTCAGTTATTTATCAGAGTTGGGCCCAGGAGGGGGTGTGCGTAGCAAGCGCATACTAGGCCCAAAAACAATTCAGAAAATAAAGTGCAAAATATAAAGAAAATGAAAAACGTGTGTATCAAATAGCAAGTAATTTCTTTGTAAATCTCAATGGGCCTGGGAATGAGGGTATCATTAAAAATCTAGTAACTAAGCCCAAAACAACATGTTTAATGAAACGCAGCATATAGGTTAGTTTCAGACTCTTCACAAAATCAAACGCGATCTGAGCCATTGGATGAGGGTTTGGGTCAAAGTCCACTGAAGATCCTAGGGTTAGAAAGTTGTCTTCCTCATTTGAAAGTTGGAGGGAAGAATAACCAGACGGTGGCCGGAGGTGGCGCCACCGTCGTCCCCAAACGCCAACTCTCTAAATCCTCACCAAAACTCAACCCTAAATACATCATTCTACTCGCTTTTTCACACTGAGCAAGAATCTACCCTCCATTTTCATTAACCCTCATCACAACTCCAAACACGATAAAGAACTCAGAACCTGCTCAAGATTCAACCATCACCATTCTTCAAATTAAAGTGCCCAAAATCATCACCACGCTACACTGAGTAATTACCACTATCTAACTAAGCTTAATTCATCAAGATCAGCAAGAACAGTCCATCACAAGAAAATTGGTCACCTAAGATTTCATCTCTAAACCTCAAAATTCTTTACCAGAAACGACCTAACCATGATCTACATTGCATCTAATCATTTAAAACCTAACAATTCTACCTATATCAAGCTACACGATGAAGTTTACCAACCTGCAAAAATCTGATGAACAGAGTGATGAATCCTTCAAGCCACACTCCAAAACCTTCTAGATATGATCAATGATGCTTGATAGAGCTTCTGTATGCAATCAATTGTGTTGAATCCTCTTGAATCTCCAAATACGATTTTCAATTGCAAGCTTGAAACTCAAGGTGCTCTTTCTTGATTCTTCAATGTTCTTGCTTAGAATTCCCTCCAAACTCACTCACAAACTCAAGATGAAGCTACTGAGTGCAAAAGATTTCTTTGAAATGGCTCAAATTCGTGTAACCGATTCTGTTTTGCAAGGTGCAAAATCAGAATTCTATCTCTCAATTATCTCTTAATCTTCACCAACCAATGCCTTGAATCAGTCATAAACCTTATATAGAACCTGTAGGAATGCTCTAGAAACTTCTGAAATGATCTATGTGAGATATCCAATATCTCTTGCACTTGAAATTATCATGAGAAGTTCATACATGGCAGTCATGTTCAGCTTCTTGCAGCACTTTGATTCTGATCCAAATTCTCTCCAAATGATATATTGAATGTGTTAAGAATGGTTAAATCCTTGGTTTTGATCCCATGAATGGTTTGGCATATGTAACTTATATGTGAAGCTACCAAATGCAAATGTGTTCAAATGACCTCAAATGGGAAAATTGGCATTGCCATCATCTTTAAAACCTCATTTCTGATCAAATTGATATGTCATATGCCCCATTTTGACCTTAAAACAAAAAATCACAAATTTGACTTTTTAAATGACTTTAATTCTTCCTTTTTTAGGCTATTTTTGCAATTTTGTGATACAAGCCAATTCAACTCACCATGACTTCATATCTGACCTAGAAACATCATTTTAAGCACATCTCATGTTGAACATTTTTTTCATTTGAAGATGGGAAGATAGAGATTTGGACCCTTGGTTGAGAATGACCTATAATCATCAATACCCAAAATACCCCTGGATTGCCAAGATCATAGCTTGAGTTCTACAAATCCTCTTGAGGACTTATAGTACTCAAATTAAAGGTAATATCAAGCCCTACAAATCTTATGTTGGCAAAGAATCCATTTGAAAACTCCTTGAAGGGCAAAAGTTGCTTGGAAGTCAAGTAACTTTCACAGATAAATTTCAGTGTCCTCTGGTGACCTATAACTTGCAAGAACCATAACTTGAGTTCTACAAATCTTCTTGAAGAGTTCTAGTACTCAAATTAAATCTATTGAGAAGCTTTACAAGTTTCATGTTGGCCAAGAATCCATTTGAAACTTGTATTTTGACTTATGTGGCTTGGAAATCCAGTGCTATGTAGGGGATTTTACCCTGAGAACCCTGTCTCAAACACCTGCAACCACTCTTGATTCTCTTGAATTTGATCTTGACTCATCCATACACATGCTTTAACATCTCAACCCATGACTTCCATGACCTAGAGCTAGGTCTTGATGCCCTTTCTTTACTCTCCTTGACCTAGGGTTACCCAGATGAAACCCTACTTGTACACATCTCAACTATGGTTCTTGAACTTGATACCATGACTTGTCTAAGCATCAATAGGGCTCTATAGGCCTCCCATGGGATCCATACACACCTCAAATTCATAATTCCATGTTGATGATCTTCAATACACCTCAAGTTAGGAGAGAAATCCACCTGTGGGCACTCAAACTTCTCAAGACTTCAAATCACTCCTTGATGACTTGGATGGCCTCTTAGGCTCATATAACACCTCTAGATAGGCTTCTTCTTCTGACAGACACCTTGATCCCTTGTTGGAGGCATGCTATGCTATGATGTACAAATGATTAGACCATGTATATGATGTAACTATGCAAATGATAATGCAATTAAAACATGAATCAGGCAAGAAAAGGTTGAGCAAATTTTAGGGTGCAACAGCTGCCCCTATTCAAACGGCTTGGACCCGACTGGGTGAAGAGCGAACGACCTTCAAATAATCGAGGTACGAGACGGTTGAATACCAAGAACCCGGAAATTTGCCAATCGCAGAAATAAACTGCACAAACTGCTTGGAGAACAACATCCACCAACTGAATTCGGTTGTTACGGCAACCAACTGATCAATCATTTGATATCAAAATCTGATTTCAATGTCAACCGCCTGTGTAACGCCCCACGCTTTGAAGTCCCTCTTGTCAAAACACCCCGCTTTTTGTCCACGGTAAAACTCTGTCGTCTGTTAATACGGAGAAAACAAATTAGCGACCATGCTGGGGATCATTTTCATCAACCCGAAAAAGATTCTATCATCGCGGGGATAGAACTTTGTCCGTGTTAGGAATCTACATTCCGTCAACACAGAAAAATCCCGACGACTTCGCTGGGGGAACATTTCTGCCTAATCACAGGAGACCCTGCTTATCTCTGCATTAGCTAACTTCGTTGGGCCCAACCCACAAACGAATTCGAAGAGGACTCTATTGGGGACAGGAATAGTTCGTCAACACGAGGAAATCACGACGACTTCCTTGGGGAAAATACTTTTGTCAAATATCGGAACACAACTCACATACTCTGTCGATCACGGGAGAATCATCTATCTGGATACCGGAAAGTTCATCTGTCTGCTTCATACGGGAAAACACATCTGCCTGGTTCATACAGGAAAATTCATCTGCCTGCTTCATACGGGGAAACACATCTGCCTGATTCTTACAGGAAAATTCATCCGCCTGCTTCATACGGGAAAACACATCTGCCTGATTCTTACAGGAAAATTCATCCGCCTGCTTCATACGGGAAAACACATCTGCCTGATTCTTACATGAAAATTCATCCGCCTGCTTCATACGGGAAAATCATCTGCCTGAACACAGGAAAGTTCATCCGCCTGCTTCATACGGAAAAATCATCTGCCTGAACACAGGAAAGTTCATCCGCCTGCTTCATACGGGAAAATCATCTGCCTGAACACAGGAAAGTTCATCCATCTGCTTCATACGGGAAAACACATCTGCCTGAACACAGGAAAGTTCATCCTCCTGCTTCATACGGGAAAAACACATCTGCCTAATTCTTACAGGAAAATTCATCCGCCTGCTTCATACGGGAAAACACATCTGCCTGATTCTTACAGGAAAATTCATCCGCCTGCTTCATACGGGAAAACACATCTGCCTGAACACAGGAAAGTTAACTTGGATATAGCTTATTTGCCTACTCTTTGCAGTAGCTAACTCCACTAGGGATATTCTGAAAATAACTGCCCGACACCCGTTCCGATAACAAGTGACCACTTCTGAAATCTTGATTCATGAAATCCTGACATGCTGCCGCGACAGCAAACCTGAAGAAAAGCGCTCCGCTGGTCGGATAAGAGAAACTTCAACCAGTAACTCTGTGGGAAATGATAACAAGAACTGTATCATCATATGTCTCCCGGCAGGACCTCGATCTCCTGATGATAGACCTGAGTTGTAACTCCATACTCCTGCTGACAAACACACCTGAAAGCAAAAGGTTAACCAACCTGATTTATGTTCAAAATGCGTATGTTTGACAATGGCGTAATGCTCCATACGGCATGGAAATGCTACGTGTTTCTGGGTAAATGCAAACATGATGATATATGCAAATGCAAATGCAGATTCAGGTTGCAGGGGAAGCTCTGATAAGCTTGCTTCATCCACATGACTGCTGAGGACAAATACAACTCTGTTGGGGATGAACGAATATCATAAAGTATTCCGACAAAATAAATGCCGGAAATACAACCAACTCTGTCGGGGAGAGATTACACATCGATTTCCACTGGGAAGAAAGAACAACACCTGCTGGGAAGATTAACTCAGCTGGGGAAGAAGCGACCCTTCTGGGAGACAACTGTCTGGGTACATTTTACATACTCGGAACTAACACTCCGCTGGGGATAATCATCCTGACAAAGGCATGACGACCTATGGGGAGAAAGAAAACCATCTTCTGCGGGGATAGTCCTTCTGAACCAACTAAGGCTTGGTTAAACACTGCGGGAATCTTCCATGCTGAGGATTGACCTTGCACATATCCGACTCACTGGGGAGCGCAACCTCTGCAGGGGATACTGATTTCGACTTGCTGGGGATGTCCTGTGGACAACTTCCCCGAGGACACTCTTCTGGGGAAAATGATTCCCTCCTTCGGGAAGGGATAAACGTCATTTCAAATCTCGGGGATAAGCTACAACTAGCTAAGGAATGATGTCAACTGGAATCAGGCTTTGTCGTCTAGTGATTTGGCTGGGGAATACAATCCCTGACTGTTTGCTCCAAAGGTAAGAACCCTGCAAAACATAAACGAGACAAAACAAGCCTATACAACAGGATCTATCCGGGTTAGCATCCACGACATTACTTCAGTCAATTCGAAGTTTTAACAATTATTGGCAAGGGCCAACAAGATTATGCAAGTGCAAGTTTATCAAAAACATCGGCGTCTTTCACAAACAAAACAGTAAAGAACAAGCATCAAGTATTGAATAACATATTTTATTGATAACGGGCCTCTGAATAGGCAGAGTTTTGTACACTGGATGCAACTCCTGAAAAGAGGAAGTTACGCACACACACATACATATATGAACAAGAAGCATAAGTAAAAATACAAAACAATATTTGTATACATGTCGGCGACGTGGTGCAGACAAACACCATGAGCTGATCCTCCTATGACTTGCCTGACTCTGCGCTTTCCCGGTACTCGATCTTCGGAAGAGATTGTTTTTGGATAGACGGCCCCCCAGGTACTCCCAAACCACTAAGCAATGCTGTATCAAATCCGGACCGCAGTCATTTGCTTTTTCAATCCCTAACTTTTGCGTGAATCGCCCTTTGCGGGTTTTCAATTCACAGGGATACCCTTTTTTGCCGAAGGCGCCCTTTTCAGGTTTTCGACTTCGCGGGTGTACATTTTTTCCAATTTTATCCCTAACTTTTGCCCGAACCTTTTATTCATTTTTTATGGTTCGCCGGGATGCCCCATTTTTGCCTGGACTCTCTTTTTCTGTCCAGCGGGTCAATTTCAAGCAAAGTATTTTTAACTGCGTCCGAATTCACGGGCGACGTAAAGTCTTCACCGTCCATGGTGGACAACAACAAAGCTCCTCCGGAGAAGAATTTTCTAACAAGGTATGGACCTTCGTAGTTAGGCGTCCATTTGCCCCTGTGATCTGTTTGCGGTGGGAGAATCTTTTTCAAAACAAGATCGCCCGTCTGAAAGCTTCGAGGGTGCACCCTCTTGTCGTAAGCTTTCTTCATCCGGCTCTGATATAACCGACCGTATGCTAAAGAAGCCAGCCTCTTCTCATCCATTAAGCTGAGCTGATTCAGTCTACCTTTAACCCATTCTGCCTCGTCAAGTTGGACATCATGTAAAACCCTTAGGGAAGGGATCTCGACCTCTAATGGTAACACTGCCTCCATCCCGTATACCAATGAGAAAGGGGTTGCCCCGGTTGATGTGCGTACCGTCGTACGATAACCGTGCAAAGCGAAAGGTAGCATCTCGTGCCAATCCTTATATGTCACAACCATCTTCTGAACAATCTTCTTTATGTTCTTATTGGCCGCCTCAACAGTGCCATTCATCTTGGGCCGGTAAGGAGAAAAGTTGTGATGTTCAATCTTAAAACTCTGACACAGCTCTTTCATCATTTTGTTATTCAAATTTGACCCGTTGTCGGTGATAATCCGCTCAGGGATTCCATATCTGCAGATGATATCTCGTTTGATAAATCTGGCTACCACTTGTTTGGTCACGTTGGCATATGATGCCGCTACCACCCATTTGGTGAAGTAATCGATTGCCACCAAAATGAACCGGTGTCCGTTGGATGCCGTAAGCTCAATCTTGCCAATCATATCAATTCCCCACATCGAGAAAGGCCATGGCGATGACATCACATTCAGAGGACTCGGAGGCACATGGATTTTGTCCGCATAAATCTGGCATTTATGACACCTCTTTGCAAACTTGAAACAGTCTGTTTCCATAGTTAGCCAATAATAACCTGCCCACAGCAGTTTTCTCGTCATAGCATGCCTACCAGCATGTGTACCAAATGTACCTTCATGTACCTCTTCCATGAGCAACTTCGCTTCTTTCTCATCTACGCAACGTAGCAACACCAAGTCGTGGTTTCTTTTGTATAGGACACCGTCCGGGTTCAAATAGAAATTACCAGCCAATCTCCTGAGAGTCTTCTGATCTCGACTGGATGCCCCAGCCGGATACTCCTTATTCTTCAGGAAATTCTGGATGTCAAAGTACCAGGGTTTACCATCGGGAGCCTCGTCAATGGCAAATACGAACACAGGCCTATCAAGCCGAGAGATAACAATCCGGGGAGCCTCGTTCCAGAAGTTAACTTTATACATTAAAGACAATGTCGCCAGGGCATCAGCCATTTAATTTTCTGCTCGCGGCACATGATGCAATTCCACCTTGTCAAAGAAAGGCAAAAATCTCCTTGCATAATTCATATATGGTATCAAATTGGGCTGACGTGTCTCCCATTCTCCTTTAATCTGGTTCACCACTAGAGCTGAGTCTCCGTATACGTCCAGATGCTTGATTCGCAAATCAATAGCTTCTTCCATACCCATGATGCAAGCCTCATATTCAGCCTCATTATTGGTAACGGGAAAGGTCAATCGGGCAGTAAAGGGGATGTGCGACCCCTGCGGAGTAGTAATGATTGCACCTATTCCGCTACCATAGGAGTTTACAGCTCCGTCAAATATCAACTGCCATTTGGAACCCAACTCTGGTCCTTCGTCCGGCAACGGTTCTTCACAATCTTTCATCTTCAGGTACATGATATCCTCGTCAGGAAAATCAAAACTCATCGATTGGTAGTCCTCAATCGGCTGCTCCGCAAGGTACTCTGATAGAACGCTACCTTTAATAGCCTTCTGCGAGACATATTGGATATCGTATTCGGTTAACACCATCTGCCATCAGGCAATTCTTCCGGAGAGTGCTTGCTTCTCAAACACATATTTGATTGGATCCATCTTTGAAATTAGCATGGTTGTATGATTCAGCATGTATTGCCTCAAACGTTTGGCGGCCCAGGCTAGCGCACAACACATTTTCTCGAGCATTGAGTATCTGGACTCACAGTCAGTAAACTTCTTACTCAAATAGTAGATCGCATGCTCTTTACGTCCGGTCTCGTCGTGTTGACCGAGAAAACAACCCATACTTTCCTCAAGAACCGTCAAATACATAATCAAAGGTCTCCCGGCCACTGGGGTATCAAAACAGGAGGTTCCTGCAAGTAGTCTTTTATCTTGTCGAACGCCTTTTGACAATTTTCATTCCAGGTCAACACCTGATCCTTTTTCAACAACTTGAATAACGGCTCGCATGTCGCAGTTAGGTGAGATATGAACCAGGAAATATAGTTCAACCTCCCTAAAAACCCGCGTACTTCTTTTTCTGTTTTAGGCGTCGACATTTCCTGTATCGCTTTTATCTTTGCAGGATCAACCTCTATTCCTTTTTCGCTCACAATAAACCCCAGCAGTTTACCCGATCTTACCCCGAAGGTGCACTTGTTAGGGTTCAGTCTCAGCCTGAACTTCCTAAGCCTCTTGAACAGTTTCAGCAGATTAACCAAATGCTCCTCTTCTGTCTGGGATTTGGCAATCATATCATCAACATAAACCTCGATCTCTTTGTGCATCATGTCATGAAAGAGAGTCGTCATAGCACGTTGATATGTTGCCCCATCATTCTTCAATCCGAAAGGCATCACTTTATAACAAAATGTTCCCCAGGAAGTAATGAAAGTAGTCTTTTCCATATCTTCTGGCGCCATTTTAATCTGATTATAGCCTGAGAAGCCATCCATGAAGGAGAATACGGAGAACTGAGCAGTGTTATCAACCAGCACATCGATGTGAGGAAGTGGAAAGTCATCTTTCGGGCTCGCTTTGTTCAAATCACGGTAGTCTACACACATTCGCACTTTACCGTCTTTCTTCGGCACTGGCACAATATTAGTGACCCATGACGGATAAGTTGTAACAGCTAAGAAACCAGCATCCCACTGTTTTTGAACTTCCTCCTTGATTTTCACAGCCATGTCCGGTCTGGTTCTCCTTAGCTTCTGTTTAACAGGCGGACATTCCTCTCGCAATGGCAGACAGTGTACAACCATGTCCGTATCCAACCCAGGCATATCCTCGTACGACCAAGCAAATATATCACTGTACTCCTTGAGCATCTCAATCAAACTTTGCTTGATGTCGCTCTGCAGCGCAGCCCCTATACGGATGTTTCTCACAACCTCTTCCGACCCCAAATTGATAATCTCAATGACTTCCTCATGAGGCAGAATGATTCTTTCTTCTTGTTTCAATAACCAGGTCAACTCTTCTGGCACGTCGCCGTCTTCAACAATCTCTTCCTCTGCTTGGAATACCGGGTGCTCGAAGTCGAAACGAGTCATAGGCGGTTCGTATGTGATGTCATCTGAAATATTAGTCCTGCAAAGGAAAGGGTTAAACGCTTCAACACGCCAACAAAGCAAATAACCACGTTGCCATTCATTGTTAAAGTAAAAAAAAAACAAGAAAAACAGGGATCACAATATTTGAATATGAAAAACGCCTTTATTTCATGATTAAAACAGTGCAATACACATAATCAAGTAGCCCTAATGTAACATCACTATGCCCCGGGTAGGACATAGGATTGTTCAACCATTGATAAAACAAATCATTACTGTTTAAAAGTCACTGGGACGGTTTCCCGGATAGACCAATTGCAGAGACTTTGTCCTGGCACGGTTGGCTTGATCCACGCGTCCATATCACAGTCGCTATCTCCGTCTTCAGCATCGGAAACAGCATTGATAGTCTCATGGCATACTCCATTTGGTGTAATTTTTATCGGCCCTCTGAACTTGGGCGTTCCTGAAGAGGATGCTGATGACGAAGGATGATATCCAAGTCCGAATCTATCCATTTTTACCGGAATCTCCAACACTTGACCCCAGCCTTTGGTCTCACCTGTCCGCACTAAAGCTTGGACTTCCTTATAAGATGACATGGCCACATCTGGCGCTTTACTTGGCACGGGAGCTTTGTCTTTAATTCGCAACCCCTCGAAGGCTTGGCAGGGTGTTTCGTGTATTTCGCCGTCGACCTCAACATATCTGAATGAAGACAGGTGGCTAACCAGAATATCCTCTTCCCCGCAAACGGTAACGACACTATCACCCACCATGTATTTCAACTTTTGATGCAAGGTGGACGTTACGGCCCCTGCAGCGTGGATCCATGGGCGCCCGAGAAGACAGCTATAAGCAGGATGGATGTCCATGATGTAGAATTCGGTATCAAAAATCTCGGGCCCCACCTGCAGCGGTAATGTTATTGACCCAAACACTGACCTTTTCGTCCCGTCAAACGCCCTCACAACCAAATCGCTGGGCGTGCAAATAACCCCCCGGATGTCCAACTTCATCATGGCTTTCTTTGGTAATATGTTCAATGACGATCCAGTATCCACCAATCCATGCGACATTACGGTGCCCCGACACTCCACCGATATATGCAAGGCCATGTTGTGCTCCCGACCCTTGGGTGTTAGATCAAAATCTGTGAAACCCGGGTTATGTCCAGCATTGACATGTGCCATTACCCTCTCTAATTGATTCACAGAAACTTCTTGGGGTACGAATGACGTATCCAGTATCTTCAGCAAGGCGTTCCGGTGCGCCTCGGAACATAACAACAATGATAAGATGGAAATTTTTGATGGCGTTTGCTGGAGGTGCTCAACGATTTTGTAATCACTTTTACGAATGAGCCTCATAAACTCCTCCATATCCTTAAGTGACGCTTCCTTTTCGTTCAGCGGAGAAGGGCCACTCTCAGTTACCTTGGCTTTACCCTTGGTCAATCTTTCTGCCTCTACCTCGGGCGACGTGAAGATTCTTCCGCTTCTGGTCATACCCCCTGTTCCGACAACATTATCTACAACCCCAGGTGGTTGTCCATTGACTTCAATTTTCTCACCGTCGCAATATACCTCCAACCCGTAAGTCCACGACACTGCTTTAGTACTCTCAAAAGGAACTGGTCCTGCTTTGGTAATTGTGATCGTCGGCCGCCTGGCGGGCGCCGTTATCGTTATTGTTTTCCTCGGAATCGTTACCGTCGCGACATCGTTCTGCTCATCACATAACGCCTCTACAGGCTTTTCAACCGCGGTTCGATTGAATTGCAAGGTACCTTCATCCATCATAGCCAGAATGCCCTGTTTCAAATCATTACAACCCTCTGGCTGGGTCTAGCACTCTAAACAGTATTCATCACAACCCGGAAATACTCCCCCTCTGAGCAACCTGCTTTTCACTTCACTCAATGGTGTCTTCAACTCATTAACATCCAACACCAAGTTCAAATCTTCTTCTGTTAAGATAGCGTTTGCCCCATGATTAGGCATGGGCTGTTGTACAATATTGGGCCCCACTTGGCCAAAGTTGATGGCTTTACTGTCCAACAAGTCCTGCACTTTGTGTTTAAATGCCTGACAAGCTTCTACATCATGCCCGGGTGCCCCGGAATGGAATTCGCAATGCTTGTTGGCGTCATACCCATAAGGAAATACCGTCCCTGTAGGCGGTGCCAAAGTCCTCTTTTCAACCAAGTTCAACCCTAGCAAGGTCTGGAGGAGTTCTACATACGTGGAAGGAGGTGCGTCGAACACTCTTTTCGGCCTCGTGTTTTGTACCCTTCTCTGACCGGGGTTCTGCCCTTGCTGCTGTGGTGGTTGTTGTTGCTGTTGTGGCTGCCTCTGTGGCGGAAGCGGGATAGTAACACTAGCTATCTGTTGAGGCTGAACATACTGATTCCTTCCTCTGCCCCTGCCCCTGCCGCCAAACACGGCGCTAGTATCACCCTTTCGTCTACCACCAAATGCTTTTCTTGTACCTCCTGCTGAAGTAGACTCACCTGCTTGGAATCTTCCAACTTTAATCCCGTTCTCAATCTTCTCCCCCATAAGAATCAAGTCTGAGAAACTGCCCAACAACACACTAAACAATTTTTCGTAGAACATCCCCGTAAATGTCTTAATAAACATGTCGTTCATCTCTCTTTCAATTAAAGGAGGATGCACCCTCGCTGCCATATCGCGCCACCTTTGCGCGTATTCTTTAAAACTTTCACCATTTTTCTGTGACAAACCCTGTAATTGGACCCTGTTTGGTGCCAGATCTCTGTTATATTTGTAATGTGTCACGAAAGCCTCAGCCAACTGCTTCCAGGTTTTAATCTGAGTGGGCTCCAGCCCCATATACCATTCAAGCGATGGTCCTGATAAGCTGTCCTGGAAGAAATGCATGAGCATCCTTTCGTCATCCGAATACGCGGACATCCTTCTGTAATAAGAGCGGACGTGTACCTTAGGGCAAGTATCCCCTTTGTATTTGTCAAATGTTGGAGCCTTGAATTTCAACGGCACCCTCAGCCCTGGCACCAACCCCATAGTAGTCATATCTAATCCAGCGGAGTTCTGATCAACCACACCTTTCATCTGCTCTTCTAGCATTTTGATCCTCTGAACCGGGTCAATAGGGCCTTCAGGTCCCATACCTCTTCCTGAAAAAGCGTCCTCCTGGCGGTCTTCACCCCAATTCACATTTTCATTTCCATATCCGTCGTAACCAGTGTTGCGGCCAAACCCTTGCTGATTGATCATGGGACCTCGTCCCCTGTTACCGAAACCCTGGTTGACCCTAACAGGTCCAAACCCAGCGTTAACAGGAATCACCCCAGCACCATTCTCATTGCCAAATCCACCATACCCCTGATTAGCTTTACCAAAACCGTCGTAACCGAAACCCTGGGTGTTGAAGCCGAATTTCCCGTCCTGATTGACGTAATCGAATCCCTGATCATTGTAGCCGAAACCATTGTTGCCAAAACCATTACCGCCATTGTTGTTACCACCGCCTTGGTTGGCGTCCCCAAATCCAACATTGTTAACAACAGTCTCATTTCCATTCCCTGTGTTGCCATTGCCAGCGCCAGCGCCATCGTTTACAACCACAACAGGTGGGGTCACTACAGGTGGAACCACAGGCGTAGGGGTTCCATCCTCCGGAATAGTCTCAACGTGCACAGAATTGTGGTCATTGTTGCCATTCCCATTAGTCCGTGTCAGCAGCGGCTGTACCAAAGTCTGGAGGCTCTCCTGGCCCTTAGCAATGTTCTCCATTGCTTGCATGAACAGATTCAGCTTCTCGCAGATTTCTTGCATCTCAACTTGGACTTGATCCATTACTTTCTTGCAGTTGTTTCGGGTTGAGTAGCGGTGGACTCTTCGTTCGTCAATCCTGAAAAACCTGTGAGATGCAGGAAATGAGATACAGATCCAACCAATAACTAGCGATGCAAAAATGAATATGCAGATGCAATATGTGTCTGTGCGTTAGGGATATCAACCCCCGATTCTAGTGCCAAAGTGCCAGTGCAGTGACAGTGATAGCAATAAGAAGCTCGAAATCCAATCATGGAAAACATCTCATATATTGCGGAAAAAGCCCATCGAGTCAGGAATACAATACTACTGAGTGTACAATAGGAAGGCATGACCTCAACCAACAATCCTGGTGATGGCCAGCACGATGCAAATAAAGCATACACATCAATACATAAGATAATCAAGTGCGACCATATGCCTGGTACTCCTCTAACAATCTCTTAGTCTTGGGATGATTCGGCTGAGAAAGCAACCCTTCGACGAGCGAGTCTCTTTGCCTGATAACACGCTGGAGATCACCAATGGATTCCTCCCAAACACCTTCTCCAAAGCAATCTTCTAGCTTCCGCTTCTGGGACGCAGACTCTTTCTTGCGCTTGATAACTTTGTTCAAGGCATTCTGGACATCATACCTCCGCATAACCTCTTCTTCCAACCTCTTCTGGCTAGCTTTCAACTGACCTTCCAGCTTAGAGATCTGCAGCTTCAGTTTATCTTCTCTTTCCTTATTGCTGGTCAGCGTGGCATTCCAGGTTTTGTTGAATGCAGAGATCTCCCGGTAGGCTACATCAAGTGCTTTCTTCTTAGTCTCCAGCATATCATGGGAGCTCTTGAAGTCTATCCCCAAACGTTCACGCTTCTTTCGTTGCTTAGTCAGTTCCGTGCCTAGTTGATTCACCAGCTTCGTTTGCTGCTCGAAGGAATATACTGCTCCATTCCTTTCGCTCCTGAGTTGCACTAGCTCTTCTTCCAACTTCTCGTTGGCTTTCATCAGCTCTTCTTTCTCCTTCACAACCTGTTCATATCTCTCAATAGACACAGCAGTCGGCTCTTCAATCACGGGGGGAGCAGGAGGTGATACTGCGGGAAACGGCATCAGCGCCTGCTTTACCCTATCTTGGATCCATACCTTGTATGGAGCATAGGATTGACAATCATTCTTACCCAACAACGCCTTACCCCGCTTGTGGACATTATTCCAGGCATGCTGAAGATTGGACAATAGTTCTCCCTTCAAATCACCTGTGAAGTACAGAGATTCCTGTACTTCCTCCTCTTTTGGCGGGTTTTTCAAAGCATACCCGAATTTCCTGATCAACAATGAAGGATTTTAGTTAATGCACCCTTTCCTCCCAATCAGAGGAACGTTAGGATATCCGGCGCAGCTGTAGATGATCATAGATCCCAGTAGATCTTTATTAAACCAGACAACGTCTTCTGAAGAAAGTCCCATCAGATGCTCAGACCAATCCACCGTATCTGCAGACTCAGCGAAGATACCCTTCTTGGGAAGATGACTCTCAAACCACATATACAGCAAAGGCCCACAACAAGAGACGTTCTTTCCCCTCCTGTTCTCGTTCTTATAATGCAGTGAGTGATAGAAATCTCCAATCAGAGTAGGCACAGGATTGCCTGAAGCAAATATATAGAACGCATCCAGATCAACAAAGTCAGGCAGGTTTGGGAACAGTACAATGCCATAGATACACAGAGCAAGAATAGCATTAAACACAGTCCAACATCCACTCTTGGCATACTCTTGTGCTTTCCCAACCAAGAACTTGAGAGAGAAACCAGAAACTCCATTCCACGAGGTTAACAGCAACTCTGAGGAGTCTAAATGTAAGGCAACAGCCAAATCCTCCAGTTTGGGTTCAGCATCCATATGAATGAAAGGTACCCTGTTCTGAATAGTCAACTCCAAGATCTCAGCATATTCCTCCATGGTTGAAGCCAGAATGAAGTCAGGGAAAGTAAAACATCTCAGCGGGGGATCATAAAACTGCATTAGCGTGTACAATCCGTTATGTTCATACATGGATGGTTTATAAACCAACCTAAGTAATTTCCCATAACTCTTCCTGAAGCTTCTCTTCACATCATCATCAGCTAAGGATATCAAACCAAGCAAAGAAGAAACATCTGGAGTAGGCAACTTATACGCCACAGTCTTCTTCAGAGTATCCATAATATCAGCAGACAGAAATCCAGGCAACTAGAACTAGAGGGTGTGAAATGCACCTGCAGCACAGACACACGTTAATGATATGCAAAATGAGTATGCAACAATGCAATATGCAACATGCGACAGGGATCAAGTAATATATTGCTGAAGAGATCCATCCACAATATCTGTCTCAACAGACCCACAATACTGCTCAAACCTGGTCTCAACAGTCCCATAACAATGCTCCAATCGGGTCTCAACAGACCTAAAACAATGCTCCAACTTGGTCTCAACAGACCTATAACACTGTCTGATCCTATAACCCCAAGTAACCACACATACTGATCTAATATCAAGAAAACCGGGTAATCTGGAGGTCAAGTTTCCTGCATGCCGCAATCCCTCTCACAGGTAGGTGTCCTATCAACTGACACAAGGTACGACAACCTATGCGGTCGTCGGTGTCACAGAATTTTAAGACTGATGATACGATACCCAGAAGGTGTGGCATCATCATGTCTTGAAGAGGCCTCACTTAGCCAACTTCCAATTGATCGGTCCCCAGAGTCGACAATCCAACTAACCAACAACCCCCTCAACCCAAAGGGTTGAAAAAGAAGTCAACCAGAAGAACCTCGTCTGAGCGTGGATTTTGCGGGACACTAGTACATGCAAAGCATGCACGCGCCCACTACTTTCCCCAACTAATTCTAGGTGCACTCAAGCCCGGGTCCGGCTTATCTCTCAATCTGACCCCTACCCAGCATAACAATAATAATATAATGCTGAAAGTAAATACAGAAAAGTAAATCCATACAAAACCCACGACGGGAAAACAAGCGCTAGGATTGACTCGCGTAGGGAACCGTTGGAGTCCCCAGCAGAGTCGCCATCTGTCGCTACTACGAAAATCGGCGCCGGCTATGACAGAAGAGTCGCCACCGTGCGTTATTTATACCAAAAGAGGGAAAGGAAACACTCAGAGTAAACCTTACTCAAAGGGGGAAAGGAATGGTCATCGCAACCAAATCCTGGATTCGGGAGTCGGTTACGCAAGGGGAAGGTATTAGCACCCCTCACGTCCGTCGTACTCGACGGGATCCACGCTTGTTTTCTAGTACGGACTGTTATTCTACCTACTCTACAGGTCTGGGTTAAAAAAGAAAGAAAATGACTCGGCAAAGTATCACACTTTATGCCTACGTATTCCCGTCTGGAACGAGAAATCAGAGTCAACGTAGTTCGCCTAACTACGGGTTAAGGGGGAAGGTTGCTCGCTAGGATACGGCATCCTATGCCTACGTACTTTCATACAGCATGAAAGATCAGAGCAAACGTAGTTCAGGCTACGTACGACACAAGTCTGTCTGTTTATCCTTTATCCTTCTGAAAAAGGTTTTCTTCTGATTACGAGTCCAAGCAGACAAAAATGACGTTTGAAGTTTGTTTCTAGTCTTTTATGCAAGAACTGTCTTTTATGATGTTTGAAATATTATTGTGTTTTTTATTGTTTCGAGATGAGAAGAGAGACGACACTCTAAAACCCTAAGGTTAAAAAGGGGAAGCAAAACTACCCTAAAGTTGTCATGCATGGATAAACATCCTAACGTCTGTCATATTTCTCTCTTGCACAGAGAGAAACAGAGATCCTAGGGGATAAACAGCAAAAGAAACAGATATATACAGTAAACAGTAAACATGTATGCAATGCATCAATACAAGCAAGGCAAGGGAGTTCCACTCAACCTCGAACCAGGGAAAATAATAGGCAAAGTGAAACAACATTAACTTCAAACCTATGGGGGCAAGCTGTACAAGCCAACAAACAATACAACAAAAGAAAACAACACCAGCACCAGCTCTGATAGCAACAATCCAGCTCCTACAGTGAGCAGCACAAGCAGCAACAGCTCTGACAGCTACAACTTCAAACAAGACCCCATCTTCAATCTTCAATGATCTTCAAACTTTAGATAAGCTCCTATCTAAAAAAATAATCCAGCTTTAGCCAGCATGAACTTCAACCAGTAAACAGCCTAAAAAAGGAGCAGCAAAACCCTAGCTTCAACAGACAACCAGCTTTGACAGGCACAAGCTTCATCTTCACCAATCTTCAATGAACTTCATCTTCAATAGGTTTCTATCTTCAATGCAATCACTCCATAAGAGAATCACTTAATAGATGAAGTTGAAATGCTAAACAGCTTATTGACAACCAAAGGAAGCCTATAAGCACCTAGCATTGTAGGAGAAATGTTCCCTCAAATTTCTACTTCTAAAGTATGTCACTCATCCCTCCAAAGGAGGGATATGAATACCTTATAAGGACTTTGTGTCATAGGGAAGAATAGAAGCACAAGATGCTTTTCATGTTTGCCAGAAGAAATCAGTCTAATCTAGAGCTCTTCCTACATTTCCTATCTCCTAAGTCTTCAAAAGAAACCTTCAAGGAGAAGAATCCTCATGCCCCAAGCTCCATCCTTTGTTTCCAATCATCCTCCAAGCCTTCAGAAGCTCCAACAAGCAAAGCCCAAGCCCAAAGCTCAATTAAAATACCCCAAACCAAACAAACAAACCAAATGCCCAAGGGGAAAACACACAATCACCACCCAAATTGCAAAAATCAAGTAAAATGCTAAAACTCATCATAAAATACTAGGTAAATTTCTAAGGAAACCTAACCATATACCCAATACCCCATATAAACCCCAAGGCCTAAATCAAACCCTAAGTCCCCAAACTATGCCCTAAACTACAACTAGTTGTGTTAAAACCCTAATTCTAACACCTCTCCTATTCACCTTTCAAACTAACCTAAATTTTAGTCACAAAAATATGACAAAATTCCTAAGGGTACATGCTTCCCGAATCTAATCAACCTCACAAGAATCACTTCAAAATTCCTCACCAAACTCTCATGCTAAATTCAGAAAAATGAAGTATCAAACAAAAGTAAAATAAAAGCATTAAAATGGTAAAATATGCCAGAAAATATAAAATGCATGAAATTAATATTTTTTAATCCTATAAAATTCTAGAGACCCTAAGGAAACCAGGGAAAAAAGTCTCATCCTAAAATGGTCATTTTTCAATTTATTATGAATTAATCTCCAATCATATGTAAAACATGAAAATACAAGAAAACAATTAAAAAAAGCAAACTGGCGTGATGAATAGCAATGGGGTTCAGTTATTTATCAGAGTTGGGCCCAGGAGGGGGTGTGCGTAGCAAGCGCATACTAGGCCCAAAAACAATTCAGAAAATAAAGTGGAAAATATAAAGAAAATGAAAAACGTGTGTATCAAATAGCAAGTAATTTCTTTGTAAATCTCAATGGGCCTGGGAATGAGGGTGTCATTAGCAATCTAGTAACTAAGCCCAAAACAACATGGTTAATGAAACGCAGCGTATAGGTTAGTTTCAGACTCTTCACAAAATCAAACGCGATCTGAGCCATTGGATGAGGGTTTTGGTCAAAGTCCACTGAAGATCCTAGGGTTAGAAAGTTGTCTTCCTCATTTGAAAGTTAGAGGGAAGAATAACCAGACGGTGGCCGGAGGTGGCGCCGCCGTCGTCCCCAATCGCCAACTCTCTAAATCCTCACTAAAACTCAACCCTAAATACATCATTCTACTCGCTTTTTCACACTGAGCAAGAATCTACCCTCCATTTTCATTAACCCTCATCACAACTCAAAACACGATAAAGAACTCAGAACCTGCTCAAGATTCAACCATCACCATTCCTCAAATTAAAGTGCCCAAAATCATCACCATGCTACACTGAGTAATTACCACTATCTAACTAAGCTTAATTTATCAAGATCAGCAAGAACAGTCCATCACAAGAAAATTGGTCACCTAAGATTTCATCTCTAAACCTCAAAATTCTTTACCAGAAACGACCTAACCATGATCTATATTGCATCTAATCATTTAAAACCTAACAATTATACTTATATCAAGCTACACGATGAAGTTTACCAACCTGCAAAAATATGATGAACAGAGTGATGAATCCTTCAAGCCACACTCCAAAACCTTCCAGATATGATCAATGATGCTTGATAGAGCTTCTGTATGCAATCAATTGTGTTGAATCCTCTTGAATCTCCAAATACGATTTTCAATTGCAAGCTTGAAACTCAAGGTGCTCTTTCTTGATTCTTCAATGTTCTTGCTCAGAATTCCCTCCAAACTCACTCACGAACTCAAGATGAAGCTACTGAGTGCAAAAGATTTCTTTGAAATGGCTCAAATTCGTGTAACCGATTCTGTTTTGCATGGTGCAAAATCAGAATTCTATCTTTCAATTCTCTCTTAATCTTCACCAACCAATGCCTTGAATCAGTCATAAACCTTATATAGAACCTGTAGGAATGCTCTAGAAACTTCTAAAATGATCTATATGAGATATCCAATATCTCTTGCACTTGAAATTATCATGAGAAGTTCATACATGGCAGTCATGTTCATCTTATTGCAGCACTTTGATTCTGATCCAAATTCTCTCCAAATGATATATTGAATGTGTTAAGAATGGTTAGATCCTTGGTTTTGATCCCATGAATGGTTTGACATATGTAACTTATATGTGAAGCTACCAAATGCAAATGTGTTCAAATGACCTCAAATGGGAAAATTGGCATTGCCATCATCTTTAAAACCTCATTTCTGATCAAATTGATATGTCATATGCCCCATTTTGACCTTAAAACAAAAAAAATCACAAATTTGACTTTTTAAATGACTTTAATTCTTCCTTTTTTAGGCTATTTTTGCAATTTTGTGATACAAGCTAATTAAACTCACCATGACTTCATATCTGACCTAGAAAAATCATTTTAAGCACGTCTCATGTTGAACATTTTTTCATTTGAAGATGGGAAGATAGAGATTTGGACCCTTGGTTGAGAATGACCTATAATCATCAATACCCAAAATACCCCTGGATTGCCAAGATCATAGCTTGAGTTCTACAAATCCTTTTGAGGACTTCTAGTACTCAAATTAAAGGTAAGATAAATCCCTACAACTCTTATGTTGGACAAGAATCCATTTGAAAACTCTTTGAAGGGCAAAAGTTGCTTGGAAGTCAAGTAACTTTCACAGATAAATTTCAGTGTCCTCTGGTGACCTATAACTTGCAAGAACCATAACTTGAGTTCTACAAATCTTCTTGAATACTTCTAGTACTCAAATTAAATATATTGAAAAGCTCTACAAGTTTCATGTTGGCCAAGAATCCATTTGAAACTTGTATTTTGACTTATGTGGCTTGGAAATCCAGTGCTATGCAGGGGATTTTACCCTGAGAACCCTGTCTCAAACACCTCCAACCACTCTTGATTCTCTTGAATTTGATCTTGACTCATCCATACACATGCTTTAACATCTCAACCCATGACTTCCATGACCTAGAGCTAGGTCTTGATGCCCTTTCTTTACTCTCCTTGACCTAGGGTTACCCAGATGAAACCCTACTTGTACACATCTCAACTATGGTTCTTGAACTTGATACCATGACTTGTCTAAGCATAAATAGGGCTCTCTAGGCCTCCCATGGGATCCATACACACCTCAAATTCATAATTCCATGTTGATGATCTTCAATATACCTCAAGTTAGGAGAGAAATCCACCTGTGGGCACTCAAACTTCTCAAGACTTCAAATCACTCCTTGATGACTTGGATGGCCTCTTAGGCTCATATAACACCTCTAGATAGGCTTCTTATTCTGACAGACACCTTGATCCCTTGTTGGAGGCTAGCTATGCTATGATGTGCAAATGATTAGACCATGTATATGATGTAACTATGCAAATGATAATGCAATTAAAACATGAATCAGGTGTTGCACCCCAAATTTTGACCCCTTAGATCCTCATCATCATTTTAGGATCATATTCATTTGATTAACTAACCTTAACCCATTTCAAGTTTATCTTTGTCATGATGCAGATAAATCAGGGTTCTGTACCGTCAAAATCGAGGCTAGGTGGTTTGATTAATTAATATGTTGGATTAATTCAACTATAAACAAGATCAAGGATACTACATGGGGTCAAGTATGAATCCCATTCGAGGTTGTCACCCAGGAATTAAGAACAGTGCAGTTCAGGATACCCGATTAGGGTTTTCGATCAGGAAAAGTCAACTATAGTTTGACTTTTAATTTAAAAGGTGTTCCAATGGTGGGATCATGGTCCATGAAGTTCCTATGGCTTAGTAAAGTCTACTCAAGAAGTTTCAAGGCCTCAAAATACCCGGAACATCAACAGTCGACTCGGTAGCCACCGATCGATCGTTTGGTTGACCGAAAAGTCAACTCTTCACTCATGAGGAATTTGACCTCAATATGGGAATAAAAAATGGTCCTAATGACATATTACACCTACCCATGAAGTTTCATGACCATTGGATCAAGGGTTAGGGAGTAATTGCAAAAGTTGGGAAATTAAGGTTTTGAAAAGGGCAAAGCCATAACTCCTTAACCACACAAGGGTTTTTGACCTAGTTTCAAGGGGAATAAGTTCCTAACACAAGCATAAATATTTTAGTACCTAATTTGGGCTTTCTAAAAAGTACAAGTGGGTTCCATAACTCTTCCTGGTTAGAGAGAACCGAGGTCCACAAGTTGGCAAAAACTCACATTGGCAAAACCAGGTCAACATGAGTTTTTTTTATTCCAAAACCTCTCCAAATTGATGCTAATCAAAGACTAAGCCTCATTTATGATGTTTACATTGTTAATAAACATGTTTAACATCAATTCCCACGAAAATGGGCCAAAGATCAAAGGAAATCATTATTTAATGCAAGTTGTAAAAGTGAATAGTGAAGAAAGAGAAAAAAGGTGGCTACCCTTATCAAATCATCAACTTTAATTCAACAAGTCACCTTCTATCCTATCAAGCATGATGAAAAAAATCTATGGGGCATGGAGAATATCTTATTAGAGTGTCTTAAAGACAAAGATGAAGATTGCATTGGAAAACTCAAAGATTTTCATGATGGAAGGTTAAAATTGGCAAGTTGCTTCACTTTTGCCCATACCTTGATCCAAGGCCTTTGGCTATAAATAGAACTCACTTACTATATCACAAACACACCAGTTCTATGCTAGAAACCATCTAGAACTCTCTCCCTTACACAATCACCAAATTCTTGCAAAATCTCACAAAGTCTCCAAAATCCCTCAAAATTTATTTTTGCAAAACACCTTCTAAAACTATTTCTAAACTTTTTCCAACTCAAGAAACACTTCAAACACATCAAATATGATGTATTGAAGCTATCCAAATCTCTTCCACACTTATGTAACAAGGTTTGAGTGAGTTGGTCTTTGAAACCTTTCGATTTTAGAGTTTTTCCTTCATTTACAAGGCATTTCGTCCACTAGCTTGCTTGGAGGTTGTTTGGAGCATCTATTCATCAACCTAGGAACATTTGAAGACCTTGTAAGAGCTCTCAATATCTCTGGTTTTCTTATTGCTTAAGCTTGCTTCAAGAGGTAAACCTAAAACTCATAAATGTGAACTTTCTACTTGCATTTCACATGCTACCATGAACGTTTTTAGGGTTTTCACCTTCCTATCTCTCATTTATTCATTTCAAAACTTTAATTTTATTCTCTTTTAAGTTTTATTTAAAAGTTATAATTTTGGCTTGTTAGCATCCTTGTGTACTTGAGTTTGACTAAAACTCTTGCTTGTAAGCATTTGTGTTTGATCTTCTCTTAAAACTTGAAAGTTTTCCCCGTGAAGTTTTTAAACTTCTCACTTACATTTGTTGTGACATTATTTGATTATGCTTGATAATTGTAATTACATATGGCATCTTGTAAGCTCTAAGAAACCATTCTTTATCAAGATACATCTTCATCTTTGTTAAGGTCCCATTCCATCTTTATTAAGATATACCCCATTCTTCGTTAAGATATGCTTTGGTTTTCACCTTTCATTAAGTCTTGAAAGAACTTTCCCCTTCTAGATATTATAATATCTTGATGCTTGCTTTGGTCGTAACCATTTACCTTGATTGAAATCATTGATATTGTAATATCTTGATGTCTGCTTTGGTTGTGACCATCTATCTTGATTGAAATCATTGCTTGATATTGTAATATCTTAAATGCTTGCTTTTGGTTGTAACCATTCATCTCGATTGAAATCCTTGCTTATTGTAATGTGCTTGTTTATTCTTGGTTGTAACCATATCTCTTTATATTAATCATGTTTGAATGTTTATGCTTTGTTAAGTTTATTTCCCCAAAGTGATGAAACTCTTTAGTTCTCATCCAAGTTGCCTCATGTTTTCCCTTCCAAAGGAAAGTCTCTCTATTGACCTTTGGGTCATAGATAGCTCAATAAACTCATAGGTCTGGATAGAACCTTCTCCCCCTTTTGATCTGGATAGAACCAATAGGATTTACCCTCATAGGTCTGGATAAAACCTTCTCCCCCTTTTTGGTCTGGATAGAACCAATAGGATTTAAACTCGTAGGTCTGGATAGAACCTTCTCCCTCTTTTGGTCTGGAAAGAACCAATTGATCCTTATTCTGTAGTTCGTGCCTTGAACTACGACCGCTCTGATTTCTCATTGGACAATGAGAATACGTAGGCACAAGATGCGATATCTTGACGAGTAACCTTCCCCCTTCTCCCACCTTTTGGTCTGGATAGAACCATTTGGTCTTACAACATAGAACTTTAGGATAGAGTTTGGTTAACTCTATGTAAGAATCATGGACATGATTACTTACTTCCCTTTCTTGAGAGTTCAACATAGATCTAGAGAGTTTTGTGAAACTCCACACAAGCATGGATATGTTTGTTCCCCTTTGAACTTTAATCATAATCAAGTGTTCTTCATCCCTTGTGAGGTGAACTACGATTGCTCTGATTCTATCCTAGTTAGGATACGTAGGCAGAGGACGCGATGTCTTTACGAGCAAACTTAGAAACTATCTTTAGGTCATAACCTACACCCTTTACCCAATCCCAATCCTTAGCAAACATTTACCAAACTTAGCATGCAAACAAACAAAAGGTTCCTGTAGAGTACTACAGATGTTTAGGATGTGAAATACCTACCCTATGCATAACCAACCCCCGATCCCCGAATCTCTTAGCGTTGTTGTTACATCGCGAAAAGGGTTTTTCTTTCTTTAGACCTTTCCTTTGGATAAATTAAAGTCCGGTTGTAATCTAAGAATTAAAGATTCAAGTTAATCAATAGCTTGGTATCACGATTCTCACTGCAACAGTAATGGCGACTTCACTGGGGAGACTGACTTAAAACTTAAGGGTTTAGCCTATTTTGTTTGATTGCTTGCTATATTTGTAAATATTTGCTTAACATGTATATTTGTCAATATATTTGTTTGATTGTTGGGTATTGGGTGCTTTGAGTGGTGAGACGGTCCTATACCCGGACTTGAGTGCACTTATGATAGGATGGTGGTATATTCAAGAAGGCTTATAGGGAGTCGATTCCCGACCAAGCTAACTTGAGAAATCACCGCTCAGTGTAGGCCCTCTTGAGAGTTTAGTACTGCTGATCGAGTATTCGTGAAAATAATGCTACTTTCGACGAAGGAGCCTATGACACTGTGGACTTTTAGAATACATTCTACCCCACTTTGGCCTTATTAGGACGTAGTGCGATGGCTATAAGGAAGTATTTCCGAAATAGTTGATACGCGATACTACACTCAGACGAGATTCTCTTGAGAATATTATCGATTACCAAGTGATTTGGGAAATTGATAATATCCAAAAGATGGGTTGATGACTCTGGGAACTCTGTAGAACCCGTTCGGCAGGTACAAATTAACCCATAGTACAAATCCTGGGGGATGGGTAAACCTCTGACTCCTTGCTTTGATCTTGAGCCTAGGAGGTCTTTGTGTATGCATTGTATTTGTAAATACTTGCCTTTGTGTTATGTACGCATCATCCCACCATATCACCATAAGCATATCATGTCGCAACTGGTTTTGTAAAGCTCAGTCGTTTTCTGGTATTTTTTAAAAGTTGTAACTTTTTCCAACGATTAATGAAATGGGGTTTTAACCTAATCAAACTTCTGAGTTTTGTAAAACCAGTTGCGTTTTGCACTTGCATCAACATTTTACATATCATACTTCGTTGCATTGGTCTTTTTGGTTCATTCTGTGTTCCGTTGACATCAGAGGGGGGATACCTAGCACATATCCAGGATAAATGGCAACAATGGAGGGACTTTTGAAAGCCCAGGAAATGCTGAAAGAGGACATCAGAATTCTCAAGTGTCAGATGAATTGGGTTCTAGAGACATTGCAGAACATGATGAAAAAAGAAGGTAACCTTGACCATGTTGCGTCTAGAGAAACTAGGGATGCATTATCTCCGATGGTTCCTCCAACTCAAGGACATCCTCGGCATCAACAAACAGATAACCGTCAATCGCGTCAGTACGCCCAACACTCAGTGTTTGTTCCTCCTCAAGCTTCTCAAAGCCGGAAATTGAACAAGAAGGATCATGTCAGAAAAAATAAGACTTGCGGTAGACAAACTCCAGTACCGTTAAGCAAACTTTACCAGCTACTGATTCAGAACTCACTAGTGACTCCACGATTGTCCAATCCGGTGCCAGGACCATGGCATAATGCGAACCTGAATTGTGAATTTCACAAAGAAGCTGAAGGACACAACTTAGATGCATGTATAGCATGAAGTTATCTTGTGCAAGAGCTAATCATTGACAAACGCTTGATCCTCAAGGAGGACCATCCAAGAGTGGAATGTGGATATCATACTGGGACCACAGGGCACCTAGTTGAAGAGTGTGAAAGTTTTAAACTGAGATTGCAAGAGCTACTGAAACCTCAAGAGGATAAATCAAATGACAATGTTGCGATTCCTAAATCCAAAGCCAAAGGACCCGTGAGACCCCTCATAATTATATATCATAAGGAGCAAGTGATGGTTGGAGGTGTTTCCCCACATGGGCCTAAAATTTGAAATTTGTTTTGTTAAACAATTTTAATTCCCTAAGGCTGGCAGCTGTGGACTGTTTCAGCATTTTGTTGTGTTTTCTTTGCATTTCTGTTGCTTGTAAGCTGTTGTTTATTTGAATTGGAAATATTTAATGAAATATTAGTGCATCTTTTGAGTAAGTCCATTTGTTTCACTCTTTCTTTTTTCATTGTTATGAAATACCAAAAATGCAGAAAATTTCTTTTGTTTATTAAACTGTTGTTTAAAACAAAGATTGGGGAGGATGATGAAAATTATATCCATAACTGCTGTCGATATGCTTTCAGTTTAACTTTGCCGATGATGTAAGGCATTGTTTCAATCCCTAAACACTAGAGAAATAAGGAAGATTATCCCTCGTTAACCCCTTCGAGCCTAGAAGTAGGAGTTTTTCTTTCTTTACAAAAACAGAAACCTTAAATTTCAAACCGAGGGCGGGTAGTTCTCAGTTAACTTGAAGATATGTGCATAACAAGAAACTTTTCATATAGAAGTGGTGCATTCAGGGTTTTCCTTCGAACACAACAAGAGAGTGTCGAAGATGCTTTTCAGCATAAAAGATGATGATGGTTCGCTGTAGCCATTAAACTAGGTAGTCACCTCCTTTCTCAAAAAAAAGAGAAGAAGAAAAAAGAAAATTAAGAAGCCCGCTAAGTCGAAACCTATGAAGGAGACTTAGGAAAAAATGGGGCATCCCATTGACTGTATATTCGAACAAAGAAGTTAAGACAAAAGTCAGGGATAAAAAGAGAGGAATTTTGTAAGATTCTTCACTCTAAAAATCCTCAAATAGCAAAAAGCTATCAAATACGGAAAGGGAGTTGTGACTACCCTAGGTTTGTAAACCATCACCAACTATCATCAGTTCAATTCTTAAGTCTGTAAGAACTTGGATGTGTAGTTAACTGAGCGTAGGATTGGAGTTCATCATGGAGAGTGGGTGGGACAAATAAATTTGAGCCTTTATCCTTTGTTTCATGAACCGTGAACTGAGCCACGTTACAACCCTTAAAAGACCTAATTGAGGTAAGGTTTTTTTGAAAGCATGTTACATCAAGGTTGGATAACCTGACTCCTAGTGATCTTTGTTAATTGTATGTGTTAATCACTTTATCCATCATCTGTAAAAAGATTGGATCACTTTCACTTTGATCACTTGATCACTCCGCCGTGTGTGTTTCATTAAAAAATGTTTTCAAAAGATTGCATGAATTTTACATTGAAAATTGCTAATTTTTAATGAACAACATTGCGTGCAAAACAATCCAATGTCAAAGGAATCCTAACAAAAGCTTCCAGCTAGGGAAATTGACTTGATAAAGGAAGCTCAGCCTGGGGAAACCAATTTGAAGGATTTGTTAATCATTTATTGCAACGTTCAGCTAATCAGAGCTGACCAGATCAATATCAGATGAAGCTCTCAATGAACAGTTTAGTCTGGGGAAAATCTTTTGTAGTTACCAATAAGCAGGGGCAAGTTTGTTACCCAGTCGTTACTTCCACAGTCTGAGACTTTGTTGGGCAAGCACCGTTAAACTGGGGCAATCACGTCGAGATTTGTAAATCTCTCCCTATAAGGGTTTAAAGACATTGAAGCATCTTTATGCTAGTTCTCTTGATGATCTTCCCACAGACCATGTAATCTGGGGCAGAAAAGTTTGAAGACTGTTGTCGCAAGAGCCGTTGCTCACCAGAAAAGGATTGTCATACCATCATGGGGCATAAATGTTTTGTTCTAAGGGTACCTTTTTTCAAGCTCTCTAGTTAAGTTGTTACTTCAGTTGATCTGGGAATCTCTCGTTGTGATTTTCCTTCAGCAAAGAATTCAAGCTCATGATGGCAATCCAAGTGAAGTCATGATGTTTTGGCCTAAGAAGATTACTCTCTCCCAAAGAAGGTGGTAACCTTGAAGTGGAATTATTGTTCTTCATGATCATCCCTTTGATGTCCAATTTTGGTGAAGTTGGTTAGGTCTCCGTGTCGAGATGTTTATTTCATCTCCTTTTTTATTTTGTCTGTTTCGTCAGCATAAACATAAGCATATGCATAGCATCCATGCATTTTTGCTATCTCTGATTGTTACCTGTTCCTGTTTCACTTTGGTTCCCTCCTTAGTGATTAGGTGTGTTGTCTCTCTCTAATAGAGCGGTCAGCCCTAAAGCACAAAATGTCCATCCCTTTCTCAATTCCCCACAGAGTTTAATCCTTGTGGATGATGGTTGCTTCAGTTATCTTTTTCCATGATTGGAAAAGGTAAGTCACCATTCGAGTTCATTTCTTAATGGTTGGAGTCTTGTTTGACAGTTTATTTCTAGCTATATTCTAGATTGAACTTTGGTCCCTTTCGGTCACCGAACCTACCTGGACGTGCATTTATTATGCACTATCTATCAAGAAGAAAATCTTACATTGCAATACAATAAGTGGCAGTCTCTGTAGAGAAGCTTATCAGTTTATCTGTATCCCCAGATAAGTGGCGGTCTCTTCAGAGAAGCTTATCATTCTTCAGCGATAAATGGCAGTCTCTTCGGAGAAGTTTAGTCGTCTTCAACGGTGAGTGGCAATCTCTTAGGAGAAGCTTAACCTTCATCAACGATAAATGGCAGTCTCTTCGGAGAAGTTTAATCGTCTTCAGTCGTAAGTGGCAATCTCTTGGGAAAAGCTTAACCTATATTCAACGATAAATGGCAGTCTCTTCGGAGAAGTTTAATCGTCTTCAACAGGTGAGTGGCAGTCTCTGTAGAGAAGCTTAACCTTCATCAACGATAAATGGAAGTCTCTTCGGAGAAGTTTAATCGTCTTCAGTTGTGAGTGGCAATCTCTTGGGAGAAGCTTAACCTTCATCAACGATAAATGGCAGTCTCTTCGGAGAAGTTTAATCGTCTTCAGCGGTGAGTGGCAATCTCTTCGGAGAAGCTTAACCTTCATCAACGATAAATGGCAGTCTCTTCGGAGAAGTTTAATCGTCTTCAGTGGTGAGTGGAAATCTCTTCGGAGAAGCTTAACCTTCATCAACTATAAATGGCAGTCTCTTTGGAGAAGTTTAATCGTCTTCAGCGGTGAGTGGCAATCTCTTGGGAGAAGCTTAACCTTCATCAACTATAAATGGCAGTCTCTTCGGAGAAGTTTAATCGTCTTCAGCGATAAATGGCAATCTCTTGGGAGAAGCTTAATCGGCTTCAACAAATAGGTGGGAATCTCTTTAGAGAAGCTTATCATTCTTCAACGATAAATGGCAGTCTCATTTGAGAAGTTTATCTCAAGGATGTCGATGCACAGTTGTGACCAGCATTGTTTAAAAATCCAGTGGATACTGGTATAAGTAATTTGGTGGTGACCAATCATATTTCAAGTAAGGCCCATTGGTAACTGACATTATGAAAATCCATGGACGACGAATACTGACAATTTGGTTGTGTATCATTCCAAACTAAGTCACGGTGGTTTCCATCCCAAGCTCAGGTTTCGTACCTTTGAAGATGTATTGTTTAATTCCAAGCACAGGTTTCGTACCTTTGGAGATGTATTGTTTGATTCCAAGCATAGGTTTCGTACCTTTGGAGATGTTTGTTCCTATCCCGAGCACAGGTTATGTACCTTTGGAGATAGATGTTTGTTGCCATCCCAAGCTCAGGTTTCGTACCTTTGGAGATGTATTGTTTGATTCCCAAGCTCAGGTTTTGTACCTTTGGAGATGTTTGTTTCTATCCCGAGCACAGGTTGTGTACCTTTGGAGATAGATGTTTGTTGCCATCCCAAGCTCAGGTTTCGTACCTTTGGAGATGTATTATTTGATTCCCAAGCTCAGGTTTTGTACCTTTGGAGATGTTTGTTTCTATCCCGAGCACAGGTTGTGTACCTTTGGAGATAGATGTTTGTTTCCATCCCAAGCTCAGGTTTCGTACCTTTGGAGATGTATTGTTTGATTCCAAGCACAGGTTTTGTACCTTTCGAAGAGGTTTGTTTCTATCTCGAGCACAGGTTGTGTACCTTTGGAGATAGATGTTGGTTTCCATCCCAAGCTCAGGTTTCGTACCTTTGGAGATGTATTGTTTAATTTCAAGCACAGGTTTTGTACCTTTGGAAGAGGTTTGTTTCTATCCCGAGCACAGGTTGTGTACCTTTGGAGATAGATTGTTTGATCCTAAGCTCAGGTTTCGTACCTTTGGAAGATGTTTGTTGCCATTCCAAGCATAGGTTTCGTACCTTTGGAAGATGTTTGTTTCCATTCCAAGCACAAGTTTTGTACCTTTAGAAGATGTTTGTTGCCATCCCGAGCACATGTCGTGTACCTTTGGAGATGTATACTTTGGATCCTGAGTTCAGAAATTCCCAGAGACTAAAGTGGTTGCATTTGCATGACGTGTTCTATATCCTAATGTTTTGAGGATATTAGTTCTTGATCCTAAGGTTTTAAGGGTCTTTATCCAATCCTAATGTGTTGAGGGTGGTGTCTCTTCTATATCCTAATGTACTGAGGATGACCAGCTTTCGTTCCTAATGTTTTTAGAGCCTGGGTACAATCCTAACATGCTGAGGGTTGTGTCTCTACGGTATCCTAACGCTTTGAGGATATTAGTTTTTGTTCCTAAAGTATTGAGGAATATACTTACGCTTCCTGTTTGCAGACCTGGTCGTTACCAAACTCTTTGAAAATCCTATGGTCATTGATCTCCTTGGACTCGGTCGTTACCAATTTCTCCATTTAAATCTAGTGGTTACTAGCATTATCTATTATCAACTGTTATTGGTATACCCTGTTTTGGTCATCACCAATCCCCTCTAAGTCCAGTAGTTACTGGCATTACTTGAAAGCTCATCATTATTAGTCGGTTGTTACCAATTCCCCTAGCCGAAGTCCTGTGTTTTATCAAGATTGTTTATTCCTAATTGAAATTGGAACTTCGATTTGGTTGTCACCATATCCCCAGGAAGTCTAGTGGTATTTATCACTTCTTGGAAACCGTTGTTGATTTGGTCGTAACCATCCTCCCCAGTAAGTCTAGTGGAAACTAGCACTGTTTGAAGTTATTTGTTATTCTGGTCGTCACCAGTCTCCCCAGTTGAAGCTTTTTGCTTTCCTAGTCGAGTCCCGGAGAATTAGTGGATACTAACCTCCCCGGCGCGCCCGGTCTTGTTTCTAACCTTTTCCTGAAGATCCCGTTTGAACTCTTCGTTATATGAAATCTCTCACCTGGTTATCCCCATTGAGATTCGTGTCTTCATTCCGTCTTTTCCCCGGTGAAGTTGTGCTTCCCCAGTAGATTTCTTCCCCAGCAAAGCTTTCCCCAGTGCGGTTTTCTTTTCTTTTCTTTCATTTCCCCAGTGAAGAATTGTCATCTTCCCCGGTGGGCTTCCCCATCTGGTTATCCCCAATGAGGTTCATATCTCCGTTCCCCAATGAAGAAGTGTCTTCCCTGGTGGAATTTGTGTCCCCTGCGTGAAAGATTTCCTTGAATAAGCATCCTTAGTCATGTTTGAACTATCTTGCTTACTTCACTTGGAATCTTTCCCCAGTGTGTCGGGTCCTTTGTGAGTGGTTACTCGTCGTATTGCCGTTCTTTTATATTTGCTCATGTGTCTGCATTTGTATTGCATTCAAGCATCATAAAGCATCATTTAAACTCATTTGCATTTCAGCATTTGTCCTTTTGCATACCATCGGATCTAAGGGACAAAATTTCTGGTTTGCTATATTTAAATACCTTTCACTAAGATTCTATGAGGATTGTCATCTCTCATCGCAATCTAGTGAAGATATTTAAATAGGGGCATCTGTTGCACCCCAAATTTTGACCCCTTAGATCCTCATCATTATTTTAGGATCATATTCATTTGATTAACTAACCTTAACCCATTTCAAGTTTATCTTTGTCATGATGCAGATAAATCAGGGTTCTGTACCGTCAAAATCGAGGCTAGGTGGTTTCATTAATTAATGTGTTGGATTGATTCAACTATAAACAAGATCAAGGATACTACATGGGGTCAAGTATGAATCCAATTCGAGGTTGTCACCCAGGAATTAAGAACAGTGCAGTTCAGGATACCCGATTAGGGTTTTCGATCAGGAAAAGTCAAATGTAGTTTGACTTTTAATTTAAAAGGTGTTCCAATGGTGGGATCATGGTCCATGAAGTTCCTATGGCTTCGTAAAGTCTACTCAAGAAGTTTCAAGGCCTCAAAATACCCGGAACATCAACAGTCGACTCGGTAGCCACCGATCGATCGTTCGGTTGACCGAAAAGTCAACTCTTCACTCATGAGGAATTTGATCTCAATATGGTAATAAAAAATGGTCCTAATGACATATTACACCTACCCATGAATTTTCATGACCATTGGATCAAGGGTTAGGGAGTCATTGCAAAAGTTGGGAAATTAAGGTTTTGAAAAGGGCAAAGCCATAACTCCTTAACCACACAAGGGTTTTTGACCTAGTTTTAAGGGGAATGAGTTCCTAACACAAGCATAAATATTTTAGTACCTAATTGGGGCTTTCTATAAATTACAATTGGGTTCCATAACTCTTCCTGGTTAGAGAGAACCGAGGTCCACAAGTTGGCAAAAACTCACATTGGCAAAACCAGGTCAACATGAGTTTTTTTTATTCCAAAACCTCTCCAAATTGATGCTAATCAAAGACTAAGCCTCATTTATGATGTTTACATTGTTAATAAACATGTTTAACATCAATTCCCACGAAAATGGGCCAAAGATCAAAGGAAATCATTATTTAATGCAAGTTGTAAAAGTGAATAGTGAAGAAAGAGAAAAAAGGTGGCTACCCTTGTCAAGTCATCAACTTTAATTCAACAAGTCACCTTCTATCCTATCAAGCATGATGAAAAAAATCTATGGGGCATGGAGAATATCTTATTAGAGTGTCTTAAAGACAAAGATGAAGATTGCATTGGAAAACTCAAAGATTTTCATGATGGAAGGTTAAAATTGGCAATTTGCTTCACTTTTGCCCATACCTTGATCCAAGGTCTTTGGCTATAAATAGAACTCACTTACTATATCACAAACACACCAGTTCTATGCTAGAAACCATCTAGAACTCTCTCCCTTACACAATCACCAAATTCTTACAAAATCTCACTAAGTCTCCAAAATCCCTCAAAATCTATTTTTGCAAAACACCTTCTAAAACTATTTCTAAACTTTTTCCAACTCAAGAAACACTTCAAACACATAAAATATGATGTATTGAAGCTATCCAAATCTCTTCCACACTTATGTAACAAGGTTTGAGTGAGTTGGTCTTTGAAACCTTTGGATTTTAGAGTTTTTCCTTCATTTACAAGGCATTTCGTCCACTAGCTTGCTTGGAGGTTGTTTGGAGCATCTATTCATCAACCTAGGAACATTTGAAGACCTTGTAAGAGCTCTCAATATCTCTGGTTTTCTTATTGCTTAAGCTTGCTTCAAGAGGTAAACCTAAAACTCATAAATGTGAACTTTCTACTTGCATTTCACATGCTACCATGAACGTTTTTAGGGTTTTCACCTTCCTATCTCTCATTTATTCATTTCAAAACTTTAATTTTATTCTCTTTTAAGTTTTATTTAAAAGTTATAATTTTGGCTTGTTAGCATCCTTGTGTACTTGAGTTTGACTAAAACTCTTGCTTGTAAGCATTTGTGTTTGATCTTCTCTTAAAACTTGAAAGTTTTCCCCGTGAAGTTTTTAAACTTCTCACTTACATTTGTTGTGACATTATTTGATTATGCTTGATAATTTTAATTACATATGGCATCTTGTAAGCTCTAAGAAACCATTCTTTATCAAGATACATCTTCATCTTTGTTAAGGTCCCATTCCATCTTTATTAAGATATACCCCATTCTTCGTTAAGATATGCTTTGGTTTTCACCTTTCATTAAGTCTTGAAAGAACTTTCCCCTTCTAGATATTATAATATCTTGATGCTTGCTTTGGTCGTAACCATTTACCTTGATTGAAATCATTGATATTGTAATATCTTGATGTCTGCTTTGGTTGTGACCATCTATCTTGATTGAAATCATTGCTTGATATTGTAATATCTTAAATGCTTGCTTTTGGTTGTAACCATTCATCTCGATTGAAATCCTTGCTTATTGTAATGTGCTTGTTTATTCTTGGTTGTAACCATATCTCTTTATATTAATCATGTTTGAATGTTTATGCTTTGTTAAGTTTATTTCCCCAAAGTGATGAAACTCTTTAGTTCTCATCCAAGTTGCCTCATGTTTTCCCTTCCAAAAGAAAGTCTCTCTATTGACCTTTGGGTCATAGATAGCTCAATAAACTCATAGGTCTGGATAGAACCTTCTCCCCCTTTTGGTCTGGATAGAACCAATAGGATTTACCCTCATAGGTCTGGATAAAACCTTCTCCCCCTTTTTGGTCTGGATAGAACCAATAGGATTTAAACTCGTAGGTCTGGATAGAACCTTCTCCCTCTTTTGGTCTGGAAAGAACCAATTGATTCTTATTCTGTAGTTCGTGCCTTGAACTACGACCGCTCTGATTTCTCATTGGACAATGAGAATACGTAGGCACAAGATGCGATATCTTGACGAGTAACCTTCCCCCTTCTCCCACCTTTTGGTCTGGATAGAACCATTTGGTCTTACAACATAGAACTTTAGGATAGAGTTTGGTTAACTCTATGTAAGAATCATGGACATGATTACTTACTTCCCTTTCTTGAGAGTTCAACATAGATCTAGAGAGTTTTGTGAAACTCCACACAAGCATGGATATGTTTTTTCCCCTTTGAACTTTAATCATAATCAAGTGTTCTTCATCCCTTGTGAGGTGAACTACGATTGCTCTGATTCTATCCTAGTTAGGATACGTAGGCAGAGGACGCAATGTCTTTACGAGCAAACTTAGAAACTATCTTTAGGTCATAACCTACACCCTTTACCCAATCCCAATCCTTAGCAAACATTTACCAAACTTAGCATGCAAACAAACAAAAGGTTCCTGTAGAGTACTACAGATGTTTAGGATGTGAAATACCTACCCTATGCATAACCAACCCCCGATCCCCGAATCTCTTAGCGTTGTTGTTACATCGCGAAAAGGGTTTTTCTTTCTTTAGACCTTTCCTTTGGATAAATTAAAGTCCGGTTGTAATCTAAGAATTAAAGATTCAAGTTAATCAATAGCTTGGTATCACGATTCTCACCGCAACATCAGGCAAGAAAAGGTTGAGCAAATTTTGGGGTGCAACACCATTCATGTTCACTCAACACTTTTTATTGATGTCAAACACTTGTGTAAGCAGAATTCTTTGAGGGAGGATGACAAAGTTGAAAGACGAAAACTTCTGATTATATGTTTTTGAATAAAACCTCTGCTGATGATGTACATGCATTGTTTTAAATCCCTAAACACCAGATATATAAGGATGATAATCCCTCGTCAACCCCTTTGAGCCTAGTTGTAGGAGTTCTTTTCTGAAAATGAAAAACCCGCAATTTTAACCTGGGGCAGGGTAGGTGTCAGTTAAGTTGACTGAGCATCCAAATTGCAAAAGGAGTGTTCTCGTTCGAGGACCAATCACACCTGTAGAGGTCGTAACTAAAAAACCACAGTGGTTATCCATTACCGACCAAGGAGTGAGACATTCACAATCCTTTCAACAAGTCAGACAAGCTGGTGTCACATGATTTGTTCTCGAAAAAAAGAGAAAAGAACAGAAAAATAAAAAATAAAAAGCCTGCTAAGTCGATAACTTGAAAACAAGTGGCTTAGGCAAAAATTAGGGCATCCCGCTGGATTTGGGAGTTTATTTGTTTTATGATAAATTTGTTTAAATCTGTGACGTATCATGTTTGATGAACTTGTTAATGAATACTTTTGTGTATTTTGGAGGATGGCCGTGAGCAATGGATAATGATAATTTTCCGCTGCTTTAATTTGAAAATCATATAATGAAGAGTTATGTTGAACTGTTTGAATGTAATATCCCACTGTTGAAGGGAAACTCTGATGTTATTTTGAAATAATTGTATTTTATTTAAGATTTGGGAAAGTGGGGTGTTACATCCACAATGACAAACTTATGATTCACTGTTTCTAGAACAGTCTGAGTGGGGCATCGTTGAGTTGGTACATGCAGTTGGAGAGTGGTTGCATCCAATCATGGTCAGATTTAGCCAATGCGTTTGTGAAGCTGTACAACTACAATCTTGACATGGCTCTCAGTCGCATGCAGTTGCAAGAGTTATCTCAAGTGGACAATGAATCTTTCAGAGAATATGTGCAAAGATGGAGAGAGCTAGCTGCTCGCGTTCAACCACCACTTCTGGACAAAGAATTGGTTGACATATTCATGGGTACTTTGCAAGGCCATTACTTCAATAAGATGGTTGGTAGTAGGGCAGTGAACTTTTCTAAATTGATGATAGTGGGAGAACGTATTGAGAGCGGAATCAAGAGTGGAAAGATTCGAGACGCCTCAAATATCTCAGTTTATGAAGGCGAATCAGTTGTCAGTTCTCAAGGAGAATGGGAGAAAGAAAGTAACTCCATCCCGGAATCTCCAGTACCTCAGATTCAGTTTTCAGACATTTCGGATGTTCAGAGTCAGCAGCCTGTTGGGTCTGTGTATTAGATATTTGTTCCCCTCCAGAGTCAACAATCATACCGTCATCAGCCGCGTCAGCACGCCTGACAAAGACCAAGAAAGCCAGAGAGGCATTTCACTCAGTTGCCGATGTCGTACATCAGATGTTGTCGGATTTGATCAAAGGTTGATTGATAGTGCTGAAGAAGATTAATCCATAGTTTCCTCCGTATCTGTCAGGTTTTGATGTCAACGCCCACTGTGAGTACCATGCTGGGGCACAAAGGCATTCAACCGAAGACTGCAAGTTGCTTAAGAGTAGGATACAGACTTTGCTTGACTCCAACATACTCTCAATCACGCCTCAAGGTGTCCAGGTCAACGATCTTCCTTCATCTAGTCATGTGGGTTCAGAAGAGTATAAATCTGACTTCGACAAGAAATTTTGAAGAAGGTTGGTTCAGCATCAAATCAAGACTTGAAAGCCCAGTTCACTGAAGCTGGCAATTTTTTATCATGTCATTTCTTTGCATTTGTTGTTTCTTTTCTGTTTAAGTGCAAATTTCATTTGTAAAACTTGTCTGTTTTCAATGGATAATGATAATGAAATGAATATGCATGTTTTGATTAAATCCATTCATGTTCACTCAATGCTTTTTATTGATGTCAAACACTTGTTTAAGCAGAATTCTTTGAGGGAGGATGACGAAGTTGAAAGACGAAAACTTCTGATTATATGCTTTTGAATAAAACCTCTGCAGATGATGTACAGACATTGTTTTAAATCCCTAAACACCAGAGATATAAGGATGATAATCCCTCGTCAACCCCTTTGAGCCTAGTTGTAGGAGTTCTTTTCTGAAAATGAAAAACCCACAATTTTAACCTGGGGCAGGGTAGGTGTCAGTTAAGTTGACCGAGCGTCCAAATTGCAAAAAGAGTGTTCTCGTTCGAGGACTAATCACACCTGTAGAGGTCGTAACTAAAAAACCACAGTGGTTATCCATTACCGACCAAGGAGTGAGACATTCACAATCCTTTCAACAAGTCAGACAAGCCGGTGTCACATGATTTGTTCTCGAAAAAAGAGAAAAGAACAGAAAAATAAAAAATAAAAAGCCCGCTAAGTCAATAACTTGAAAACAAGTGGCTTAGGCAAAAATTAGGGCATCCCGCTGGACTTCGAAATTGAAAGATGTACTCAAAAGAGTCAGTCTAGGAAAAAATAGGGAAATAAAAAACATGATAGAAGAACAAGTCGTGTGACTCCAGACACCAAAGACAAAAGGCGAGTGACTATCACTCCGAAAACTTGTGGTTTCCTGAACCATCACTCCTGACATTAACCTTTGAGAGGTGAGCGCTTGTGTTGAACTAATTGAACATAGGATTGGAGAACATCAAGGAGAATGGGTGGGTTAAACAGAACTTTGAGCCTTATATCCTTTCTTTCAAACCATGAACCTGCCCAAGTTATCACCTTCAAAAGACCTAACTGAAGCAGGTTTGTTTCGAAAGCATACTTCGGTAAAGATCGCATCGAAACTGACTCCTAAAAGGATTTTCTTACCCTATGGGTATTGATGTTGACATTCTGATAAGTGATGCGTTCACTAAATGTCACAACTTCTTCTAGTGAACAGACTTGGATTTCAAAATTGTCATATGCATTGTATTAATATTATCTTTTGCAAAACGATTTGTTTTACTTGCGAGTAAGCACTTGATATCAGGAGAGTTCCTACAGTGGAAAGTTTGATCGAGATAAGATGCGGAATGCCTGAGTACTCCGTTGAGCAAGAGCAAGCCACATCAAATGATCATATAAAGGGAGTCAGCCATCCGAAGATGCAGTTAATCTGGGGCAATCAGGTCGAGATTCGATAAATCTCTCGAGGTTAGTCTGAGACACTTTTCCACAGATCAGCCGATCAGGGGCAATATCACTTCAAGGCTGGGGCAGGCCACCCCAAGAGCATAAAAGCTATCCTTATCCATAAGGCAATTAATCATAAACACCTCTCTGAGGTTCATGATGCTGAGGCAGTTCATATCAAACCATTAGGGTACAAAGATTTCAGATTCCCTTTCGAGGAAGATTTCTACAGAAATCCCACAGGCTGGGGCAAAATTGGAAGCAAAGGAACTGATCCTCTCCATATTTTCAGAGCTACTCAGAGCTATTCAAGCAGGTTCAATCAACCTTCAAGTTCAAGACGAATGTCGGGAAGTCATGTTAACCATCCCCTGACCATTCCATCATAAACCTTGTATCCAGACAAGACATTTCCCAGTGTCAGTCGTACCTGGCCCTTCATAGATAACCAAAAAGTCCAATCCCTATTGGCAACCACCAGAAAGCCCAATCCCTTTTGGCGCCTCATTCCAAAATCCAATTCCCATTGGTAACCAGAACAAATTTCACTTTCAAAAAAACAATAACCGTCAGGTTTCACTCATCTTCCCCAGCATAAGTCCAATTGTACTTGTCACATCCGATTATCCCCAGCGGAGTTGGCTTCACCTCTTCAGCATTTATTTTGCTGAAGTGGTTCTTTCGCATCCAGCTTTCCCTGGCAGCCCGAGCCTGCATCTGCATTTTTGCATATAGTTATCATATTTTCATCATCTTTGCATTACATCCTCAAATGCGTAGCATTTCATTTCGTATGGAGAATTACGCCATATAAAAAAAATCAAACATATGCATGCGAAGCATAAGCCAGTTTTTGTTAGCCTTCCGTGGTAACCTGAATCAATTCTTCAATCAAGACAGTGGTATATCAACAGCCTAGTTCAGTCGGCTTATCTGCTTACTTTCTTTTGGGTTTCGAATCATACGTCGGTCATGCTTTGTCCATCAGTCCTCTGATGATGACATCTCCAAGCAGATTTTCTTTGTCCATCAGCCCTCTGATGATGACATCTCCAAGCAGATTTTCTTTGTTCGTCAGCCTTATGATGATGACATCCCCAACAAATTTTTCTCTCCATCTATCCTTAGATGATGTGAGTTTTGGATATGATTTTTCTCTCCGTCTATCCTTAGACGATGTGAGTTTTGGATATGATTTTTCTCTCTGTCTATCCTTAGACGGTGCAAGTTTTGGATTGATGTTCCTTGTCGTCTACTGTTAGACGATGTGACTTTGAATGTTGTTTCCCATCTACTCTTAGACGATGTGATTTTGGATATGGTTCCTTCCCGTCTTCTCTTAGACGATGTGATTTTGGATATGGTTCCTTCCCGTCTACTCTTAGACAATGTGATTTTGGAAATGGTTCCTTCCCGTCTACTCTTAGACGATGTGATTTTGGATATGGTTTTCTCTCTGTCTACCCTTAGACGATGCGAGATTTGGATTTGGTTTTCTCTCCGTCTACCCTTAGACGATGCAAGATTTGGATATGGCTTTCTTTCCGCCTACCCTTAAACGATGCGAGATTTTGGATATGGTTTTCTCTCCGTCTATCCTTAGACGATGCGAGATTTGGATATGGATTTCTCTCCGTCTACCCTTAGACGATGCGAGATTTTGGATATGGTTTTCTCTCTGTCTACGCTTAGACGGTGCGAGATTTTGGATATGGTTTTCTCTCCATCTATCCTTAGACGATGCGAGTTTTGGATATGATGTTCTTAACTTCGGGTTGAGCCAGCCTTCGGGTTCGATGCCTGTTTTTATTTAACGGATGCCTGCTTGGATTAGCAGATGTTCTCAGCTTTATGTCGAGTCGGCCTTCGGGTTCGATGCCTGTTTTTATTTAACAAATTCCTGACGGAGAGGTCAGATGTTCTTCTCAACTTCGGTTTGAGCCGGACTTCAGGTTTGATGCCTGTTTTTATTTAACAGATTCCTGCTTGGATTAGCAAATGTTCTCAACTTCGTGTTGAGCCGGACTTCGGGTTCGATGCCTGTTTTTATTTAACAGATGCCTGACGGCAAGGTCAGATGTTCTTCTCAACTTCGGGTTGAGCTGGCCTTTGGGTTCGATGCCGGTTTTGTTCAACAGATGCCTACATGTTAGCAGATGTTCTTCCGACTGTGTGTCGATGCCTTCTACTATTGGTGATAAGTTAGCTCATTTTCCTGCAACTTTCAGATACTTTTCTCAGGTGAGCCTGATTGACAATTCTACAGTTTACCATCTTGATCAGACTGCAAATTTCCAGGTTCTTTTGTATTCAATCACCTTCTACCTTGAATGTCTGAAAGCGGTTGCTTTTCATTCCTTCATGTCCAAGCTGTTTGAATAGGGGCAACTGTTGCACCCTAAAATTTGCCCACCCATTTTCTAACTTTGACTGGCTTTTGCTCCGCATTTCATCTGCATATCATTTAGGTCACATCTTGCCCGTCTTATCAGCCGGATTTAATTTATCAGGAATTTAGTCGTTTTGCTCGCGTTTCAGGTGATTCAAATTAATTCAAATCTGAAGTTCAGTGTCGAAATCAAGCGAAAGCCGCTCTCTTCTTGATGATTTAATTCGTGTTGATGATATTGGTGCATTTCGGTGCTGGCCCGTTTTTCCATGGCATTTTGCATTTTATTGCTATTTTTGCTTTATATTTAATTATTTGTGAAATACTTTAAATAGGTTTTAATATTGCTTTTAAGAATGGATAGAAATAGTTTTATTTGTTTTTTAGATTTATTTAGTTTTAGTTATTTTATTAGGAGTTACTTAAATATTAGGTTTAACTATTATTAGTGAATTGATTGAAGTTTAGATTTTTGTTTATATTAATTAGAACTTTAATTTAGTTTCATTTAATTAAGTCAGAATTAGATTTTATTTAATCATCATTTTTATTAATTATAGATGTCATTAAGTCTTAATCAAGTTGCCACGTGTTGGGTCAGTAGTATTTATACTACTGTTGATCATCTCTGACCTGGGGACACACGAACCCTAATCTCAAAGAAACCAGCCGCCACTCTTCCCTTCATCGCACCACCATCTTGTTCATCAGCAACTGCACTCACCTTAACTCTTCCACCATTAATCTTCTTCATGAACAACAATATCCTACCCGGACAATCCGTCTAAACCTTCAATCATCTTCACCATATTCATCAACCATTGATACCTCATAACAATCTCAAAACCAGTTTCTTCCATTAGCTTCATCACCGACTGAATCAAAACTTCCAAATCACCATTAAACTTCTGATACCCAGATTTCAACATCGTACCCATTTCACCAATAAACTTACCCAGTTCGTTAACTTGTTTCTTCAACGAAATCAACAGCAAACCAATCCATAGTGAATCATGACCCACACAACCCTAAAACCCATTGTTCTTTAAATCACAATCATCAACAACAACCTTCACTTCGAACATTTGTTTATCCCTAACCCATTTACAACAAAACCAACAAATCACCTCCAATCTCCACTCGCGAAATCACTCAACGGACACCTCTTCTTTTTCAAAGCTAACCCAGATTTCTCAACCTCACCTTCGACCTTCATCATCCATCAACAAAAACCTTTCATTAACTCCAAAAGTCCACTTTCTTCCATTAACCACCATCTCAAAACCCATTTCTACAACCCATTTTCCCTTCATCAGAACCTCATACACAAACTGGAACAGAAACGGAATAAAGAAGAAAAGTGTGTTTTGATCGAGAGATTGAAGCAAAGATGGATGGGGAAGGATTTGGAGAAGAAGGAAAATTCTAGAGTGAGAGAGATAAGCTGATGGAGAGGAGGGTCATTTGGATTTTTGTTTCGTTTTTTTTTTTGTTGCTGTTGCTGGCTTTTTGACTTGGGCTTTCAAGCCCATAGAGCCGCAGCCCAACCGTGTGGACTCACCACCTCAGATCCGTACGCACCTCTCCTTTTCTCCTTTTTGCTGATTTTTTGTGACATCTTTGTTTGTTTTATTTTTGATTGTTGATTTGGGCCAAAGCCCGCCGTGGCATTGGACTGCACACCACCGTGATTCCTTTACACCCCCCTGTTCTTTTTCTTTTTTTTTTTAACAATATTATACATATTTTTATTTTAGAATATATTATTATTTGACTTTTAGAGTTTATGTATATATTTTTATATTCAATTTCTTTTAGAATTTCATTTTATATCTTTTTTAGAAGTTGAATTCTTTCTCATTTCTTATTGGGCTTTTTATTCTACTTTCATCTGTTTTGGTCGATGACGACATTTCCGTAATTCCTTACTAGTCAAATTATTGATGAATAATGTTGGATCCGAGGCCACCTCTTTCTCTCCTCATTTTTTCTTCTTTCGATTTTATTTTGACTTTCTGTGATTGATGAAGTCTTATATTCGTACGCGTCAGATTTATCGGAGTCGATAACCTTCCCGATTTCAAATCTATGGAAGATGACCATTTGGGTCATTTTCTTTACTTTGATATCGCGATAGGCTACCTTCGATTAATTGACATTATGTTTGCGATTAAGACGATATCCCACTATTTTTGGTCCATGTGACACGATTAAATCGGAGAATGATCCTCAATATCATTTCTCTATCTTCTCCATAGCACGAATATCAATACACAACCTCTTATAGCTTGACTTCCATTCATAAGTCGAGCTACGATGGTTTAGCGTCACATCAAACCCGATTCAATTCACTTTGACCCTTTCAAGCCGTATTTCAAAATATCATCATAAAGGATCAAAGAGGAGAAGCTTGGATCAAAGCTTGCATGCAATTTCAAGCGTCAACGGAACCACTCCGTTCGGTAACATTTTCTAACTTCAATCTTTTAATCAGCCGCCGAGTGTTGTGAGCTGTTAGCATTAGATACGTAGAAAATGATGAGTGGGGGGGGGGGGGCTTCCTCTCTCTCGTCTAGAGTGTTTAGTGTATGCCATTTGGGCAATATGCGACGCATTCTATAACACCCCAAATTTAATCGGAATATGTTAATTAGTTATTTAATTGAGAATATTCATGTTTTGGTGAATTTCCGGTGGTTTTGCAAATATTGGAAAATGTGCATTTTCGGGTATTTATTTGATTAAGAGCATATAATATTAATTTATTAGTATTATTATTAATTAAATGGAATATAAGTGAAATAAGAGCAATTTGGGCATTTGAGGAAATTAGTAAGGGTAATGAGGGAAAAGCCCAATTTATGAGGCCCAAGACTAGGTTGGACAAAATAGAGTTCTGAAAGGGAATTTGAATTCATTTTGTGTTAACCGTGAAAGTTTGGTGGTCAGAGCTCTGAAGGAAAGGTTGGAGGCAGAAGATCCCGAAGTTAATCGTGAAAGCTGCGAATCGACTAAGGTATGAGGAGTATCGTTGTTCATGGTTTCCTATGTATGCCTTTAGATGTGTTTATGGTTGGTTTATGATTTAAGCTATTTTGGGTTGGTTGTGGAAAATAGGTAATTTGATGATAAGCTTTGAGGTTAGGGGTAATGGCATGTAACACTGAATATTGATATGAGAATGGAAACCTTAGGCCTTCATGGCCAAAACTTTGGATCGTTATATGTTTGACCCTGTAGGAATAGGAATGTTCAGATGTGAGTAACTCTGATGCACTCAGAGCAATTGCAGGAAAATAGTGATTTAGGCAGTGAAAATGTTGCCAGATTGGCCTAATAAACCATAGATGTTGTGTTGTTATCTCTGTGTGATCGTAGGGATGTTTTAGGCATGTTTTGGGGGCATTGGGTAAGTGAATCGTATGAGTATTTGGACAAGAATCAGTTCTGGTCGTAACAGGTTTTTGCTGTCATCGCTCTGTTCGCCTAGCGAGCAAGCCAGCGAAGGTTCGCTACAAAGTCGCCTAGCGAGTAAGCCAGTGAAGGTTCACCACAGACTCGCCTAGCGAGCAAGCCAGCGAAGGTTCGCTACCAACTCGCCTAGCGAGCAAGCCAATGAACGTAGCAGAGTTCTCGAAATTGATCATTTTGCAGTGATGCCTTGATGTGTAATTCTGGGATTTCTGGGATGGATTACCCCGAGTATGACAGTGGGTTTTAGGGGATGTGTACATGATATTATGATAGTTTTCTATGATGTATCAATTGAGTTAATATGATGAAATTCCATGATTTGATGAACTATGTGATAACATGAGATATGATGATTTTATGTGATGATGATGAGTATGATGAATGATGATGCACCATATGTTGTATTATGAGGATTATTATTGTGACGTGTGCATCATGCATTCATATGCATCTGGACTTCGGTTCAGGACCTCGATTGCTTTGGCTTCAATCCCACTGTATGGATGTGAAGTATTTTGATGTGCTCCGATCCTATTGATGGGGATCTATGGAGGGTTGATGGCCCAGTTTCCATCGTACTGTGATGATTGGTACCACATGCATTGAGTTGTGTTGCATTGCATTTATGAGTCTTTTGTATAAATTATGACGTTGTGGCCTTTGAGGCATATTTGAGGATTTGAATGTGTTGAATATAATTATGATGTCGTTTATGCATTAATTGTTATACATTGATTATTATGAATTGTTTTACTCACCCTGCCTGTTTGAATGTTACCTCTACGTGGGTAACGTGCAGATGATCCAGTTTAGCCGTGGACGCCGGCGAGGAGTTAGTTTTGAATTTTTTGAGCGTTTTAGTCTTTTGGTCAGCCTAGAGGGTCTTTCTCTGATATGTAACATCGGGTTGGGTTCCTTGAGTTGATTTTATCTTGTTGACGTTATTTTGATTAATTTCCCTTTTTGAGGAAAACTTTGATTTATGTTTTGACTTCCGCTGTTTATGATGCTTTGATGTACTTCGGGAAAAACCCATAGTTACGGAGTATGGACCTATTTTGATGACTTTGAGAAATGTATGCCCTTTTAGTGGCTTTTTAATGAGATTTATTTATTCACTCTGATTTCTGTGTTATTTTGCCTTGATATTTTTGGGGTAAAAGTGATGGCTCAGATGGTGGACCTCCAGATGAGTTTCGTGCTTTGGGAAAGTTTCAAAGGAACAATCGGCCGACTTTGTGGGTACTCATGATCCTGATGGTGCAGAGAAGTGGCTGAAAGTGATTGAGAAGATTTTCTGAGTTATGGCATGCACTGATGCGCAGCAGGTACAGTTTGGTATGCATATGCTGGCTGAGGAGGCTGAGGACTGGTGGGATAACACTCGCCAGAGATTAGAATATGCGGGCATTGCAATAACTTGGACTGTGTTTAAAGAAGAGTTTCTAAGAAAGTATTTTCCTCAAGATGTTCGGGGGAAGAAAGAGGTGGAGTTCCTTGAGCTGAAACAAGGTAATATGACTGTGGCTGCTTCGTTGAGTGTTTAGGCTCCGGTTGGTTTGCTTCGTTGAACGTTTAGGCTCCGGTTGGTTTGCTTCGTTGAGTGTTTAGGCTCCGGTTGGTTTGTTTCGTTAAGTGTTTAGGCTCCGATTGGTTTGTTTCGTTGAGTGTTTAGGCTTCGGTTGGTTTGCTTCGTTGAGTGTTTAGGCTCCGGTTGGTTTGCTTCGTTGAGTGTTTAGGCTCTGGTTGGTTTGCTTCGTTGAATGTTTAGGCTCCGGTTGGTTTGTTTCGTTGAGTGTTTAGGCTCCGGTTGGTTCGTTTTGTTGAGTGTTTAGGCTCAGGTTGGTTTGCTTCGCTGAGTGTTTAGGCTCCGGTTGGTTTGCTTTGTTGAGTGTTTAGGCTCTGGTTGGTTTGCTTTGTTGAGTGTTTAGGCTCCGGTTGGTTTGCTTCATTGAGTGTTTAGGCTCCGTTTGGTTTGCTTCGTTGAGTGTTTAGGCTCCGGTTGGTTTGCTTCGTTGAGTGTTTAGGCTCCAGTTGGTTTGCTTTGTTGAGTGTTTAGGCTCCGGTTGGTTTTCTTCGTTGAGTGTTTAGGCTCCGGTTAGTTTAGCTTTGTTGAGTGTTTAGGCTCCGTTTGGTTTGCTTCGTTGAGTGTTTAGGCTCCGGTTGGTTGCTTTGTTGAGTGTTTAGGCTCTGGTTGGTTGCTTCGTTGAGTCTTTAGGCTTCGGTTGGTTGTTTCGTTGAGTGTTTAGGTTCCGGTTGGTTTGCTTCGTGGATTGTTCGAACTCCGGCCAATTTTCATTTGTTGATGTGCTCCTCATCTCGTTGAGTATCTAGACTCCGACAGATCGCGTTGATTCATTTGGTTCGTTGAATGTCCAGATTCTAGCAATTTGAAGTTTTCCCCAAGCAGAGTTACTCATCAAGATTCTCTTTCCCCCAGCAGGGCGTGTTTGTAATCAGAGCAGTTATCTCCGGAGACTCTCGTTTGCAGTTTTATTGTCTGCGGTTGGCAAATTTCCAGGTTTTTTGGTATTCAACCGTCTTTTACCTTGATGGTGTGAAATTCGTTCACTTTTCACTCATTCAGGTCTAAGTCGTTTGAATAGGGGCAGCTGTTGTACCCCAAAATTTTCCCAACCTTTTCTTTACTTGGTTTATGTTTCATTTCATTGTTCTAACATATTGCATTGCATAGCATTTTGCATTTTACAGGGGATCAAGAGATGTGTGTGTAACAGGAGGAATTTTCCAAAGGTTTTAAGCCTAATCAAGAGGTTGTATTCAAGTCAACAGGAGGGTTATCATCATCAGACAAGTCAAAGCCTTTTGGATAAGCAGATAAGTGTATGTGTTCACCTCCTGTCTAGAAGGCCATTTGAAGGTCATCTGAGGATCACAAGCCCATGGTTATGGAGGGAGATGATCATTTAATCTCATTGGAGGCCTTGAGGGTCATTGTGGAGTTCATTCAAGTATTTATACCAAGTGTGAAGAGCTACAGTTGAAGATGCTGCAATTATGGTTTTCATCTGGTCAACCCTAAGTCAACTGTGAAATTGAAGGAGATTAAGACTCAATTCCAAGTCTCTATGGTAATGGAATGTTGTGTTGAGATACATTAGATATCATTCCAAGATCAATTCATCAAGAATCAAGAGTGTGAGGAGTTACTAAATTAGGGTTCTTAGTGTAAAATCCCATGTTTAGTTCCTAACTTCAAGACCACCTATCTCAAGATACAAGTCTCATCTCATCTTGACCCCAATATGAAACTTGTAGATCATGCTTCTAGCTTTCCTTTGAGTACTAGAAGTCATTCATCTGATTTCTAGAACTCAAGTTATGATGCTGGCAAGTTACAGGTCCTCAGATGAATGTGATTTTGGTCAATAAAAGTCAACCAACTTCCAAGCCATTTTTGACCTATAAGGATGTTTCTCCTCAACTTTTGATGAACATGAAAGTTGTTCCTCATGATCTTAGCTTTCCAAAGAGTACTAGAAGGCCTTCATCTGATTTGTAGAACTCAAGTTATGAGGCTTGCAAGGCAAGGGTATTTTGGGAAAGCGAGATTACAAGTCATTTTCATTATAGGTCCATTTCACCACTTTGCACACTTCAAATGGAAATCTTTACAACTTCAAACTTACTCCAAATAGGGTCATTTGCTCAACCAAACATCAAGGCATCAAAGGTTTGGCTTGGATTGAAGGATCCCTAATGAAATTTCCATGAAAAAGGCCTTAAAAGGGGAAAATCAAATTTAAATCATTTGGGATCATTTTGTACAAACCTTGTGCATTTTTTGAGTGCCAAATACATTTCAAACACAATTCCATTTTTGGATTTGAGATTTGAGCTCATTTTGGTGGCCATTTTCATGATTACTTCAAGTTTAAGTAACATATCCAAACCTTGCCATAAGATCAAATTAAGGAGCCATTCTCAGCCCTTGGATCAACCTACCTCAGATGCAAGCTAGCTGAACCATTTTTACAGCTTGGCAAGGTGATTTTCATGTACTTTTTGAAGTTGCCATAAGGTGAAAAAGTGAAATCCAATTGGGCTTAAGGAGAACAGAATTGGGCTTTCTTTCAATCCAAATCCATCATACATACTCTCAGGATTGTTCACAACTCTTCAGAACTGGTTTTGGTGAAAGATTGAGTAAGAACACATTGAGAGAAAGAGAGAAAAAAAGTCAATTTCGTTTTTCAAGTTTCACTGAGTTTCAATCAAAATCAAGCATTTCAAAACATTCCTTGAGCTTCATAGAACATTTCTGGGTGGTTTTCATTAAGCTTCACTAACAAACTGAGCTCTGTGGAAGCTTGATTTTAGGTTTCTTTTCTTTCAAAATATCTCACTGTTTATGCATCCATGTTGCGCCATTTTTATATATATGTGAACCTCTTGAGGTGTAGATGGTTTCTGGTATGATTTCGTGTTTGTTTGTTAACTTTTTTCATTTAAGCTCATTTCTTGTTGCTTGCGTTTTGTTTTATTTAAGCATCTTTATTAAAAACTAAGAACGTATTCATGATCTACGTGACTCATAAATGAGTTTTGGTTATTTATTTGTTGATTTTGGTTGAGTTTTGCACCGCCTGCGTTTTTATGCACTGTTCACGGTGGGTACACGGCCGGAGAAGATGACCGGTGGTAGCTCCGGCCGCCACCTGTGTGTTTCCCTCCGTTTCTTTGTTCAAATGAAAGAGACGATGACGTGGCTTGTTGATGCGTGTTGGATCCGTTTACTTATTCACTGCACGGTCTAGATTAAGACCTACCATGTTCCACGCTTGCTTGCACACACACAATCTTTGCATTTCATTTAATCTTTGGCTAATCCACGTGTGTGCGTTTCTGTCCACTTGATCTGATTACTTTCTGATCACACGGTCTGAAGCTTGGTGTACCATGGACCTTGGTTGACTCATCACATTGGATCCCCACAATTTTATTTATTTTTTGTTGCTGATGGACTTTATTGCTGTTGGCACCCCCCCCCCCCCTTTTGTGAGCCCATTGATTTTCCAACGTTTCTGGGATGCTTTCTGCACCCCCAGCCCTTTGTAATTTTAATTTCTTTTTCTTTTTGTTTTTATTTTATATCTGTTAGATTTAAATCATTTTAAAATACTTCCAAGAGTGATAAAATTCCAAAAAAAATATGTTTTGGACTCCTTGAGATGTCCTCTAATTTTAGAAATTTTTTATTTTATTTTATGAATTATTTTTCAATTAAAAATGGAATTTAACATTGGAAGTGTTTTATTTGACCTAAATCTTGACATGTTTTGGTTTTTATTTTATTTCTCTCATTTCCTTTTGGTCCAATGAGTAAAATTCAATCCTCATATCAATGATGAGTTGATGAATTTTTTAGGACCATTTTGCCCATGTTGGTTGACTTTTGATGCACTTCATTTGACCCTCAACAATCCTCCTTCACAATGGAGCACCCTTGTGAATCAATTTCTACGGTGATGTTATGAAGTGATTTTGATTGTAACCTTTTGGCCTCTGGTTGCCAACATGTTTATGAGCTTCTTGCATTTTATTTGGTTATTTTTTAATCATTTTCCTATTTTTAGAGTAACTTGCAAGTCAAGTTACCCCAAAGGGAGGTTCGTACATGCATCTTGACCTAGTTTGACTTGGATATGACATTTTTGGATCCTTTGAGCTCTCAATGCCTATTGATTCATGTTGTTAACATGTTAAGGATGATGTTTGCTCATTTTTAGGTCATTATATTGTATTTTGCTTGTTCATTTGATTGTTTACTTTTGAGTTCCCAATTAGGGTTTCTATGTGAAACATGCTTGCTTTCCTTTGGGAATTTGCTTGCATTTCCTTGTGGTTTACTTGATTTTTCTTTTGAGAACTTTTATTGCATGTCCCTTGCTGTCCAATGAATTTGGAATCTCAATTAAGGTAGCTTGGTCCCTCCTTTTCTTTGTGCTTTCTTTTTGCACCTTTCTTGTGATGCTTATGGTTGAGTGCACATTATGAGTTCCTTATTGTCCTCATATAGCCTCCCATCCTCACTTTGTTTTAGGTTTTCTTTGCCTTTCATTTGTGTTTGTGTTTTGGCATTATGTTTGATGTTGTTTAGTTTAGGCCATTTCATCCCACTTTAGTGCACTTGTGTGTTTCTTTTGATGCATTTCTGTTTCCTTTCATCTCTTGCATTTGTCATATTGTTGCTTGAGGTTGAGATGAGCTTATGGAGGCTATTGCCCCACACCAATTTCCTCCCTCATTTGCATTCCATGTTTGCATTCTTGCATGTTTATGTTGTTTCCTGTTGTTTCTTTTGTCTTCTTTCCCTTAGGATCTCTAATCTCTCTTGTTCAAGGGAGGTTATGATAGACATTAGGTTTTTAACCATGTATGATAATATTAGGTAGCATTCCCTTACCTCAATCTTAGGATCACCATTGCATGACAACTTTAGGTTTGGATTTAGTCCCCCTTTAGTGTCCTTTCTCTTCTCATCTCAAAACAATCATAAAACACCAAATAAAGGTTAATGATTATTGTCCGTTACGAGCCTTAAGCACTTAGGAAAGGGTTGTTGAGGAGTTTCTCTTCAATGGCTTGGATGTTTAGTATAGCACCCTTTGGGTGATATGCGACGCATTCACTCCTAAGTCATAGTCTCTAGTACAATATGAATTGCAAACAATCCAAAAACACTTCTTCTCTAAAAAACACAAAACCAAATCATTCAAACTTCTTTTTGCCCTTTGGGGCCTTTAATCTTGGAAAATCATTTTCATAAGGAGAGTTTTGTTAAATCTTGGTTCTATTGCAAACGGTAATGCCTAAGTCTCCAATGGTCGAGCTGCATACACCAAACTGCTAGAACAGATTGTTAACCCTACTCGGGTAAAACAGTCGAACAAACATGTGTTCCCTTTTAGCCCGAACTACGTTTGCTCTGATATTTCATACCAGATGAAAGTACGTAGGTACAAGACGCGATGTCTTGGCGAGCAACCTTCCCCCCCTTTCACCCGTAGTTAGCCGAACTACGTTGACTCTGACTTCTCACTTCAGATGAGATACGTAGGCACAAAGCGTCATTGCTTTGCCAAGTCACTTATTTTTCTTTTGTCCTCAAGCCTGTACTTAGATAGTTTCAATCACCCTTTTAGATAGACAACAAGCGTGGATCCCGTCGAGTACGACGGACGTGAGTGGTGCTAACACCTTCCTTTGCGTAACCGACTCCCGAACCTGTGATTTGGTTGCGATGAACGATCTTATCCCTCTTTTCGTTAGGTTTTCTCTGAGTGTTTTCTTTCCCTCTCTTGGGATAAATAACGCACGGTGGCGACTCTTATGTCATTGTCGGCCTCGATTTTTGCAGTAGCGACATGGATCAAGAGTTTTTGTGCCATTCAAGAGGAGAGCTTCATGTTCAAGATCAAGCAAAGGTATCATGTGCAAGCCATCAGGGTTCATTACCATCAAGGTTGGGTTCCAAAGCTCCGTGAGAGGAGAGGTTTGTGTATGGGTGTCACCTCCTATCTTGAGGATCATCAGAGGGTCATCAGAGGTTCATGAGGGCACTTAATTGGGCAAAGCATGTTTTAAAAGCTCAATGGGCCTCTTGAGGGGTCTTTATGGAGCTTGTGTAGTCATTCAATTCATTTGCAAAAGCCCTAGTCAAAGGATGTGGAGCTAGGGTTTCATCTGGTCAACCCAAAGACAACTCTGGAGTTGAGAGGGTTCAAGACTTAGTTCTAGGTCATTGAGACATGGGAAGTCATCCCAAAGCATTTAGGATGTCATGTTAAGGTCAAATAAAATAGATTAATGAGTTCAAGGAGTTGCTAATTAGGGTTGCAGATGATTTCAGTGTAAAATCCCTTCCTTTAGTGCCTAACTTCAAGGACAACTTTCCATATGATGCAAGCTCAATCTCATTTTCAGGTAAACATGGGACTTTTTTATCATCCTTAAAGATTTATTTTGAGTACAAGAACACATCCATTGAGTTTGTACATCTCAAGTTATGATGTCAACAAGTTGGTGTCCCCAGATGAAGAGAATTTTGGTCAACTCAAAGTCAACTCACTTCCAAAGCATTTTTGACATGGAACCAAGTTTCTCCTCACTTTCAAGCAAACATGAAAGTTGTTCCTCATGACCTTAGCTTTCCAAAAAGTCCTATAAGTCCTCATTCTCATGTGTACATCTCAAGTTATAGTATTCATAAGGCAAGGATATTTTGAGAAAGTTCATTATAGGTCATTTTCTTCAATGGTCAATTTCATGCACTTTAAGGCCTCTAATCCAAAATTCAATGAATATGAAAGTTATGCTATATTGCCTTAACTCCACAATGAGCTTAATTTCCATGGTACTTGATAGGTTATGTGATCATTGAAACCATTTTGAAAGTGAAAATTGAACTTTTGAATATGAATTGGCCTTCTTCATTTACAAGTCACCAAATGACTTTGTTTTTGAATTTTGTACACCATAATGTCTTCAAATATTGGCTTTATTAATCTTTACCACTTTTGGACGAACAAAGATCATGTTATGTGCCATTTTTTCACATTTTACATCTTGAAAAGTCATGACTTGAAACTTGGTACAAACTCTTGCTACATGAACCAAATCCATACCATTGATTTCTACACATCCCATTTTCCATTTTTGCTAACCAAAGAGGAGTGTTTGGTGCTGAACCCGTGTGTGGTGTGAAATGGAATTTTTTGGCAAAGATTTGAAATCACATAATTGTTGCACCCCAAAATTTGACCAACATTTATTTACCTATCAAGAGTGGTATGAGACTTTGAAGCTAGCCAAGAAGGTTATTCAAATATTCAAAGGTTGATACCTTTGTCAGAGAACTCAAGAGATCCTCAGAGAGATTGGTTGAAACCAAGGTTGTGTGTCTCATAACTTGAGAGTTGTGGGTGCTCCTCAGATGATTATGAGACTATGAGGATGGACTTGAAGCTTTTATAAAGATTATGAGATGTCTTGAAAGCCATCATGAAGCCTAAAGAGGTCATTGTACAAGAGTTCAGAAGACTCAGCCATGAGTGGTGGAATTAGGGTTTGATTGGGTCAACCCTAGGTCAACTGATGATTTGGAGAAGGTTGAGACCTAATCTAAGAGCCATGTGATCATGGATTGATGAATTTACATGCTATAAGGATGATTCCTAGACCAACTCATCATGATTGAGGAGTTTGAGAAGTTTTAAGCTAGGGTTTCTAAGGCTTGACAGTGTAAAATCCCCTAGTTTGATCCCTATCTTCAAGGCAGTTTAGCTCAAGATGTGATTGTCATCTCATCTTCCCCATAACATGAATGTTGTAGAGCTTGATCTTAGCTTTAATTTGAGTGCTAGAAGTCCTTGATAGGATTTTTAGAGCTCAAGTTATGACTTTGACAAATTACAGGTCATCTGAGGTATGTGAATCTGGGTCCTTGAAAGTCACCCAACTTGCATCCAACGTTTGCCCTAGGTGGATGACTCCTATGGATTCTTGGTCAACATGAATGTTGTAGAGCATCTTATTATATTTCTAGAGAGTACTAGACGTCCTTGATAGGATTTGTAGAACTCAACTTATGGCTTTGACAAGTCAAGAGCATTTTGGTCATTTGGAGGTTATAGGTCATTTCAAGCATAAGGCCATATCTCCTATTTCCAAGCTTCAAATGGAAAAATCTTCAACATCAAACTTGATTATAATGATGTTTTAAGGCTAGTAGGGAGGTCATGAGATGTTGAAAAGGCTCATATCAAAAAGTGATAAAAATGGCCTAAAATGGAGGCATAAGTTAAATAAGTTGAAATTGAAAATTGGAAATCACAAGCTATAAGTCCAAACCATGTCATGTAATAGGTCATTTTGACTCCAAATGACATTATAAGAACAATGGTTCAGCCACAATTTTGATTTGAGGCTTGGATCATAGGGCTGCTTTGGAATTGGCTTACTTGCATATTAAGGTACCAAACCAAAACTCAAAAGAACTCAATAAGCACATTGGTTATGCATTGTAACTCATCCTAAATCTCATGTGGGGAGAATTTCAAATCAGAAACCAAGGTTACAAGGGATATGGCATGAGATAGCATGTAAGGAGAATGAGAAATAAAAATACCATGACATGAAAAGTTCAATTTCTCATTGGATGATCCTAGAGGGTTCTAGATGATTCTAAACCACTCTATAAGATGATTGTAACTTGCTCAGATGCAAGGTTGGTGTGAATTGGTGTAGAGAAGAGAGAGTGAGATACAAATTCTTCCATTGCAAGTCAAGATCAATTTCTTCATTCTTCTTCATTCCCATCCCTTTTTTCTTCACAAACACATTCCATAGATCCCTCTGAGTGTGTGCATACTGAATTGAAGCTCCATTGATGGAAGATTGAAGGTGTTCCTATTGGATTTGCAAGAAGCCATTCATCATCGGATCTTGAAGTGCAAGCATTCTCCCTCCAATTTTTTGCAAACAGAAGTCTTATCTTCATCCAAGGATCATTCCTGAAGAGTTTCAAGCCTTGAAGTGAAGGATTTCATCATCTGCCATACCAAGAAATCAGGTTTGCAAAATCTCTTTCACCTCATTATTTAGGCATGGTTAGGTTGAATTATTAGTGTAGAATGTCTAGAGACCAATAGGTGATCAATTCTAGAGACTTAGAGAGTAATTGGTGAAGGTTGAATGTGTGACACCATTACTTTGATGAGCAAGAACTCGTGGCATGGTGAGAAAGAATGAGTGTTTGATAGCTTGTTTTAACCAGTGGAGTGAGGTGAACATTTTAATGCAAAGAAATCCAAGAATTGTTGAAGTTGAGGTTTGAGATTATGTTGAGTTGCACCATCGGGTTTTATGATAGAGGTCCTTTCAGTTTAATCCAAGGTTAGGATCGTGATCAGGGAGAAAAACTGAGCAATTTAGTATTTTAGATTGTTGAATTTGATGCTGAGTTGAGGTAACACGAAGGGATGGAAATCTGAGTATGGAGCTGTGTTTTCATGGAGTTTCAGCAAAACCCTAGGTTGGAGGAAGAAGACGAAGTCTGGACCGTGAGATCATGCGCTGACTCTTGACTCAAAGACTAATCCAACGGCTCACATTCAATTGAATTTTGAGAGGGAAAGCTGAGAGGCTGAAACGCACCGTTTCATTAAACGGTGGTCTTGTGGGCTTAAGTGAATAATGGCTATCCCCACCCCCCATCAAGGCCCATTGCATGTTTGAACTATATTTCGTTTCTATTGGCACCACTTCTTTTTTATTTTCTTTATGTTTTCCAATTGTTTTTCTGATTTAATATTGGGCCCAAGCGCATTGCTATTTGTAACCCCCCATTCTGGGCCCAAGCGTGAAATGAACTGCATATGGTTACTGATTACACCCCATTCTCATGTTTTCATTTTATTTTTCTCCATTTTCTTTCCAACTTTGAAAATTCATATTAAATTGAAAATTAATGATTTTTAATGGGAGTTTTTTCTCCTACTTTATATTTTTGTCTAGAAAAATATAAAATAAAAATATTTGTCATTTTATGAATTTTAGTATTTTTTGCATATTTTCTACTTTTATTGCATTTTTAATTCTTTTATATTGATATATGAATTTGTAGAATTTTGTTTAGGTAGCTCCCTTAACATTTTTAGGTCATTCTTTTTAGGATAGTTATATATAATCTTTAGCTTCCCCATGGATTTATTCCATAATTTTGTGATTAATTTTAGGTTAGTTTTGCTTAGATGATTTTAGGTTGTGTAGAATTAGGTCAAACTTCAACATAGGTCCATAATAACTTTAGATTTTTGGGTTTTTAGGACAAAGTAGACTATGGGACATATATGGGTATTAAGGGTAGGTATGTAGGATCCCTTAGAAATTATGTTAGGATTTAATATAGTAGTATGCTACTTTTGGATGATTTTAGTAATTGATGATTGTTTGTGTTGCCCTTGTGGGCTTGTATTTTTGTTTGCTTTGCTTTGTGGGCTTTGAGAGCTTGGTTGTGTTCTAAGGAGCATTGAGGAGCATAGTAGAAGACTTTAAGATGGATTGAGGAGCTTTAGAGCTTGATCTTATTTGTTTTGTTATTGTTTTAGGGTTAGGGATTAGGAAGAGTTTAGACTTAGATAACTTCTTTCTTAAACATGGATGGTATCGGTCACCTCCATTCCTCCCTATGATTCAAAGTACTTCCATGGTATACACCTCTCTCTTTTGGAGGGATAAGTGATGTACCTAGGAAGTAGAACTTTTGAGGGAACCATTCCTTTGATGTTGAACCCTTATAGGTCACCTTTGGTGGTCAATAAGCAGTTCAATATCCCCCAGCTTATCCAGTAAGTGATTTCCTCTGGTTTGATTACCCTGAGAGATGTTGAGCTTGGACTTGAAGATGAAGACTTCATTAAAGAATGTTGAAGAGGATGAATCCTTGAGTATTGCCATTCCAGCTGAAGCTTGAAGAGTAGCAAGAGCAAGTTGATACTTGAAGATCCTTGAAGATTAGGTGAAGCCTGAAGGTGGAGCTGATCAAGAAGGAAGCTTAGAGGAGAAGATAAGTTGAAACTTATGTTGAAGGGTTGAAACCTGGAAAAGAAAATTGATATTTGTCAAGAGTAATTGGAAGTCTGAAGACTGGGTTGCTGTTGGAAAAGCTGAAGCTTGAAGTTGAGAGAGGAGTTGATCTGCTTTCTTTTTCTTTTCTGTATTGATGTGTTTTGCTTGACTTGCTTGATGCATTAGAATAAGTTCATATCTAGAATAAGTAGAATCTAGGAGCATGATTGCACTAGAGGTTGAGTTGCTCCCTCTGCTTGTATTGTTACTGTGTGGCTTTGCTTGCGGGTATTCGGTAGAGCCCAGCTCCCTTGCCCATGTGGTTTGTTTGCCTGATGGCATTTTATTTCATTTTATCTGTATGATTGCAGTTTACTGTTTTTGCTTGATAGCATGTTGTTTATATTTCAGTATGATTACTGTTATCCATTCTGGCTTGAGGTTGAGATGAGCTTGTGGAGGCTGAAGCCCCACACACATTTCCTCCCTCACTTGCATTGCATGCATTTTACTGTTAAGCTGATGCTTTGTCTGTTTTGGTGTATCATTGACATGATCCCTTAGGACTCTCATTTCCTTTGATAAGGAATTGATGATAGAATTTTAGGTTGAAACCTATGCATGATAACTTCTAGGAGTTCCCTGTTCAAACCTCAACCATAGGATGAATCCATGGCATGACAACAGTAGGACCTGATAGTCTCCCTCCTAGTTGGGCCTGTTCTCTTCTCATCTCAAAACAGTTTAAGATACAGTAATCATGAATGATTTCTTTCGTACGTTACGAGCCTTAAGCTATCTGAGAAAGGATTGTGGGAGAGTTTCTTTTCCACAGTCTGGATGTTTAGTATGGTACCCTTTGGGTGACATGCGACTCATTCACTCTCAGGTCATAGTCTCTAGTGCGATTGAAATCGCAAACACAATAAAAAACACTTCTTTCGTAAAAGACAGGAAATAAACCGTAGTTTCCCGAACTACGTGAGCTCTGATCTCTCATGCCTGTTGAGAGTACGTAGGCACAAGATGGCGATGTCTTGGCGAGCTACCTTCCCCCATAACCCGTCGTAGGCCGAACTACATTGACTCTGATTTCTCATTCTCTGATGAGAATACGTAGGCATAAAGCGCTATGTTTTGCCGAGTCATTTTTCTTTTCTTTTTCAGCCAGCCTTGATAGGTAGATAGAATAAAACCAACCCGTCCAAGTAAACACAATAAGCGAGGATCCCGTCGAGTACGACGAACGTGAGGGGTGCTAATACCTTCCCCTTGCGTAACCGACTCTCGAATCCAGACAATGGTTGCGACGACCTTGTCTTACCCTTTTTCGTCGGGTTTTTCCGATCGTTTCCTTTCCCGCTCTGAGGGATAAATAACGAAAGGTGGCGACTCTTCTATCATGCCGGCACCTTATTTTCGCGCAAGCGACAATAATGCAGCTAACATGGGCCTGCATGATCACTACAAAGCCCTCATATAAGAACTCAGTGACTTGCCCTAATCCTCAGTGGGTGTATTGGCTGCGTGAGAGAGCTCCTCCATTCAAAAATTTCTCCAAAATTCATTGCTTCGAATATTGCATTTCCTGAGGTTTTGCTTCAAACATTGGTTGGAATCATCATTAGTGAAGCTAAAGGAAGAAGTTGGAGGTGCTAAACAGAAGCTTGCTTGCTTGTTGAAGGGTCAACGGAACCTCTCCGTTAGGTACTTTTCTTCAACTTAGAACCATCATTCTAGGCACAATTTTAAGGGCATTATTGGTGCATCTGAAGACCTACCTTTGGTAGGCAATGTTTGACTGGTTTTTGGTCATGTTTGATGCATTTTCCGTTGACGTGTTCAAAATCGTGGCTGGATTCCATGCTTGTTTAAGAGGCTTTTTGTAAAATGATTGATGGATTCGTGTTCCTTGCAATGATAGCTTTCAAATGGTACCAGATTTATAGATTTTTATTGAGATCTGACCTCTGATCTCCGGTGAGCTGGCCGGAGAAGACGACCGGAGCCCTAGCCCCGACGTCTGGTCTGTTTTCTGATCAAGGCTGAACTGGCTTGTGTTTGAATATCTGACCCATGAGGTGTTTCGCTCTGATTCGTTTGACCGTGTCCACATGCGCGTTTGACTCCACGTCTGATTAATGAAACGCTGAGTTTCATTAACTCAACTTCTATTTGATAATTGGGCTTAGCTATTTTATTATTCACACCTCCACTATTTTGGGCCCAGACGTGTGTTAGAACACAGATTGGTTCTTAGTTATATCTCTATGTTTTGATGATAACACTAATGAAATTTTTTATTAAGAAATTATATACTCTAAATTTGTTCAAGTATTTTTGCTGCAGATATTAAATTTAATATTCTTCTGAAAGCAAAAATGGATCTGAAAGTAAAACTACACAAGACTCTGAGCGCTGCCTATAGAAGACTCTGAAGCAGAAGCTACAAAAGCATTTGAAGCGTAGACTGAAGACTTTGTATGAAGAGTTTCAAGCACTGTTTTTCAGAAGACTCTGATAGTACTGTTTGCTGCAAGTACTGAGGATCTGATCTCCAAACTCTGCTCTGATTAATTTCACGCTGAAGCACACTTGCTGCAATACTCTGATACAGCAAACTCTGATGACATCAAAGACACTGATCACTCAAGGCTCTGATGTTGATTGCTGTGAAATAGAAACTTGTTGAATAAGATTATTCAAAGTTATATCCATTGGTTATGCCAAACGACTCTTTCCTCTTTCAAGCTAGACACAAGAACTCAAGCAAAAAGGATTTCTCTGAACGTTCTAATTCTAAGAAAGGTCAAGTGATGTGAAGACAAAAAGGCTACAGCTACTTTGCAGTACATGGTCTTCAAGCTTGCAACGTCTTGGACTTCTTCATCTATAAAAGCAAGACTTCAACAACTTTCTATAGTTGACGAAAATTGATAAAACTATTGAAAACTCTCTCAAAGCTCTCATACAAATTATTATTCTTTGCTGAATAGTTTCATACGTTCTTAAACTTAAGTGTAAATCAAAGTTGTGATATAGCTTTCTTAAAAGCATTTTCAAACACTTGTTTAGTTTATATTTGATTGTAAAAGTTCCTTGAGAAGACCAAGTTGTGGTCAGTAGTTCTTGAGAAGACTAAGACAGTTGTTCTTAGTGGTTTATATTGTAATCAGTTTGATTATAGTGGATTAAATCCTTGTAGAGAAAGGAAAATCACTCTTGATAGGGTGGACTGGATTAGTTGAGTTCAACGAACCAGGATAAAAATCTTTTTGTTTGTATTGCCATAATATTTTCTAAATCCTTATTCAACCCCCCCTTCTAAGTATTTTCTCACCTTCAGTTGGCATCAGAGCTCTAGTTCTGTGTGTGTTATCACTTCACCGTGAACAGAAAAGATCCAGTGAGAAAACTCTTGATATTTCTTGGTTGATATTATGGCTGAAGCTTCAACATCCAAGAGCAACAACATATATGAAGAAAGGGATAGAATCAGCACAAAACCCCCTATGTTTGATAGGGAGAAGTTTGACTATTGGAAGGACAGAATAGAGAGTTTCTTCCTTGGTCATGATGCTGATTTTTGGGACTTGGTCATTGATGGTTATGTTCACCCCACTGATAGGGATAGCAAGAAAATTGATAGAAAATCTATGACTGAAGCTCAGAAGAAGGAGTTCAGAAATCATCACAAAGCAAGAACAATCTTATTAAATGTTATATCTCATATTGAGTATGAGAAGATTACCAACAGAGAAATAGCATTTGATTTGTTTGAGTCTTTGAAGATGACTCATGAAGGGAACTCAAAAGTTAAAGAGACCAAGGCTCTGGCGCTGATCCAGAAATATGAAGCCTTTAAAATGGAAGAATCTGAATCTATAGAAACTATGTTCTCTAGATTCCAGATCCTCACAGCTAGATTAAAAGTGTTGGACAAAGGCTATTCAACTGCTGATCATGTGAAGAAGATCATCAGAAGCTTGCCAATCAGATGGAGACCAATGGTCACTGCTCTGAAGCTAGCTAAGGATCTGAACAAGATCACATTGGAGGAACTGATCAGCTCTCTGAGGATCCATGAGATTGAACTTGAAAAAGACGAGCCTCAAAAGAAAGGTAAGTCAATTGCTTTAAAGTCTAACAAATCTGTTAAAGCATTGCAGGTGTTAGAAGAAAGTTCTGAAGAGTCTTCTTCTTCTGAAGAAGATGAACTGTCCTTGCTGTCCAGAAGGATCAACAAACTCTGGAAGCACAAATAGAGGAAGTTCGAGAACTTCAAGAAGCCAGATCAACGCAAAGAGTCCTCTGGACACAAAAGATCTGGAAAAAAAGAGATTGTTTGCTATGAATGCAACCTGGTCATTACAAGAATGAATGCCCAAAGCTTCAGAAGGAGAAGCCAAGAAGGAAGTCTGAGCATAAAAAGAAAGTTCTGATGGCTACATGGGATGATTCAGATGCATATGAATCTTCATCAGAGTCAGAAGAAGAATGCGCCAACATGGCACTGAATCTGACTCGGAAGAGGTACTTTCTAATCTCTCCAGGGAAGAACTTATTAAGGTTTTATCAGAATTCCTGAAAAACTATAACCAGATTAAGCTCAAATGCAAGAAGCTTAAATGCAATCTTGAATCTGAGAATAGTCTGTTAAAGTCAGAAGTTGCTGAGCTCAAAGAAAACTATTTGAAAATGAAAAACAATTTTGAAAAAGCTCAACAAGACTCTGAATCTGAAACTAAGTCAAAATGCAAAAATATTTTAGAAGAATATGACTTTAGTTTTCAGAAGTTTCTGGCTAAAAGCATAGATAGAAGCAAGATGGCTTCAATGATCTATGAAGTTAGCAGAAACAACAGGAAAGGAATTGGATATGAATCTTCCTCTGGAAAGGATTTAAATCCAATACCTGTTGATAAAATTATCATTAAGAAGACTCCCTTATATTCTCATTTTAAGTTTGGTCATCTGAATGATATTAAACATACACGTTCTGATCAGAACGTTCCTGTGTTTAAACCAAAAGTTAGTCAGAACAAACTTGTTGTAAAAAGACAGAAGTTCAGACAAACTTTTAACGCAACTAACCCAAAAGGACCCGAAAAGATATGGGTACCTAAGGATAAGATAATACCTGTTGCAGATGTATTTAGCAGCAAAGTCAAGACGCCAATCATGGTACCTGGACTCTGGCTACTCACGTCACATGACGGGAGAAAGGTTTATGTTCCAAAGCCTGGAGCTTAAATCTGGAGGAGACGTCAAGTTTGGAGGGAATCAGAAGGGCAAGATAATTGGCTCTGGTACTATTGGAAATGGTAACCTTCCCTCTATATCTAATGTTTTACTTTTAGAAGGATTAAAGCATAATCTATTGTCCATAAGTCAATTAAGTGACAATGGTTATGACATAATCTTTAATAAAAAATGTTGCAAAGCTGTTAGTCAGAAGGATGGCTCAATCCTATTTAATGGAAAGAGGAAGAACAACATTTATAAAATTAATCTTTCAGAACTTAAGGTTCAGAACGTAAAATGCATTATGTCTGTTAATGATGAGCAATGGGTCTGGCACAGAAGATTGGGGCATATTAATATGAGACGTATATCTCAGATTAATAAACTCAATCTGGTCAGAGGACTTCCTAAGTTGAAGTTCAACTCAGATGCTCTTTGTGAAGCATGTCAAAAAGGAAAATTTTCAAAATCTTCTTTTAAAACTAAAAATGTTGTCTCAACCTCAAGACCATTAGAATTACTTCACATTGATCTGTTTAGACCAGTGAAAATTACATCCATCAGAGGCAAGAAGTATGGATTAGTCATTGTTGATGACTATAGCAGATGGACATGGGTGAAATTCCTAAAACACAAGGATGAGTCACATTCTGTGTTCTTTGACTTCTGCAAACAAGTCCAGAATAAAAAAGATTTTAAAATTGTTAAAGTCAGAAGTGATCATGGTGGCGAATTTAAAAACAAATATTTTGAAAAATATTTTAATGAAAATGGCATTGCTCATGATTTCTCCTGCCCTAGAACTCCACAACAGAATGGAGTTGTAGAGAGGAAAAATTGAACTTTGCAAGAAATGGCCAGAACCATGATCAACGAGACTAATCTGGCAAAGCATTTTTGGGCAGAAGCAATAAACACAGCTTGTTATATTTAGAACAGAGTGTCTGTAAGACCTCTTCTGGAGAAGACTCCCTATGAATTGTGGAGGAACAGAAAATCCAACATTTCTTATTTTCATCCTTTTGGATGTATATGTTATATGCTGAATACTAAAGAAAATCTGAACAAGTTTGATTCTAAAGCACAGAAGTGTTTCATGCTTGGCTATTCTGAACGCTCTAAAGGCTACAAAGTATACAATACTGAAACACAGATTATGGAGGAATCTATACATGTTAGATTTGATGATAAGCTTGGCAATCAAAAGCCAAAGCAGGTTGATAATTCTGCAGATAGAGAAGTAATTCTCACAGACTTTGAAGGCTCAGAGGCAGAAAAGGTTCAAGTGAAAGAGCCAGAAGCAACGCCAGATGCAACTCCTTTGGCTACTCAAATGAACAACTTGAATATTTCTGAAGAATCAAATGTTAGAGGATCATCTTCCAGAATCAAGGCCTCTCACCCAGAGGATGTGATCATTGGAAAGAAGGATGACCCTATAAGAACAAGATCCTACCTCAGATCATCTGAAGCGTCATTATTTGGTATGGTGTCAGTTATTGAACCAACTTTTGTGGATGAAGCTCTGCAAGACAATGAATGGATAATTGCCATGCAAGAAGAGCTCAATCAGTTCACAAGAAATGACGTTTGGGATTTGGTTCCAAGACCAAAAGGATTCAATATAATTGGAACTAAATGGGTATTCAGAAACAAGTTGAATGAAAAAGGAGAAGTTGAAAGAAACAAAGCAAGGCTTGTTGCTCAAGGCTATAGCCAGCAAGAAGGAATTGATTACACAGAGACTTATGCTCCTGTGGCCAGGTTAGAGTCTATTCGTTTACTCATTTCTTTTGCTGCACAAAACAACATCACTCTATATCAGATGGATGTTAAGAGTGCCTTCTTAAATGGGATTACAGAAGAGGAAGTTTATGTTCATCAATCTCCTGGTTTTGAAAGTGATAAATTTCTAGAACATGTTTTTAAACTTAAGAAATCTCTTTATGGTTTAAAACAAGCTCCTAGAGCTTGGTATGAGAGATTAAGTAATTTTCTTCTGGAGAAAATTTTTACCAGAGGCAAAGTGGACACAACTCTCTTCTTTAAAACATTTAAGAAATATTTGTTAATTTGTCAAATATATGTAGATGATATTATATTTGGATCTACCAATGTTACGTTGGGAAAGGAGTTTACTCAATGTATGCAAGCTGAATTTGAGATGAGCATGATGGGAGAATTGAGATTCTTTCTGGGAATTCAAGTTAACCAGACTCCAGATTGCACTTACATTCATCAGACTAAATATGTAAAAGAGCTTCTGAAGAAGTTCAACATGACTGATAGTAAGTTGGCCAAGACTCAAATGCATCCAACAAGCACTCTTGGTAAGGAAGAGGTAAGTAAGAAAGTAGATCAGAAACTCTACAGAGGTATGATTGGATCTCTTCTCTCCTTAACTGCTTCTAGACCTGACATTTTATTCAGTGTATGCTTGTGTGCTAGATTCCAATCAGATCCTAGAGAATCACACTTAACTGCTGTTAAGAGGATTCTAAGGTATCTGAAAGGTACTTCTAATGTGGGTTTGTGTTACAGAAAATCTGATGAATTTAAACTAGTTGGATTCTGTGATGCTGATTACGCTGGAGACAGAGTTGAAAGAAAAAGTACTTCTAGAAGTTGTCAATTTCTGGGAAGAAATTTAATCTCCTGGTATAGCAAGAAACAACCTACAATTGCGCTATCAGTTACAGAAGCAGAATATATTGCTGCTGCTGGATGTAGCACACAGATGCTCTGGATGAAAAGTCAGCTAGAAGACTATCAGATCTTTGAGAGTAATATTTCTATATTCTGCGATAATACTTCTGCTATATGCTTATCTAAAAATCCAATTTTACACTCTAAAGCTAAGCATGTAGAAATTAAACATCACTTCATCAGATACTATGTTCAGAAGGGTATTATAAATTTAGACTTTGTTGATATAGATCATCAATGGACTAACATTTTCACAAAACCCCTTGCTGAAGATAGGTTTAAGTTTATTCTGAAAAATATTGGTATGGAATTCTGTCCAGAATAATATTTATCAGAAGCAACTTTCTCAGATGCAAAATGTTTAAACTCTGAAGTATTTCATCTGTCATTTATTTAATCTCTTGAATTATTATTTATGTGTGTATCTGAACTAACAAGTCTCAGAGGATCTGAACGTTGGCTAACGTTTCATTTCTCAAAGAGGTTTCATAGGCACATGCAAGCAAACACGTGTCACTCTGAATCTGAAAAGATGGCGTGCACTATACTGAAGAGACGTTTGAGGTACTGTTTGAATATTTGGTTTCTTGTTCCCCCCCCCCCCCCAAATGTCAGAATCATTAATGGTTTGAAATGATTAATTTCTTTTTATTAAATGCCATTAAATGCTAATTGCGTATGTGCTGAACGTGTGACCTTTTGTGTGCCCTAAATTTCTTCTATAAATTCCACAAATCTTAACATTTCACACTTTTCACTCTCACAAACACTTATATGCATTTCTACTTGTTCTTTTGTCTTCATCTAAACCCAAAACCCAAATTTGTTCGTAAACCTATTTCTTTAAAACCTTCAACAATGGCTACTTCATCTTCAACCTCAGCTCAATTCCAATCAACAATGGTTGTTGTTTCTTCATCAAACATGGGTGTTGTCTCATTTAAGGAACCTATCAGAACATTACTCACGCCTGTTGAAAAGTTGGAAGTCTTGTGTGAATCTATTATCAACTTTGAATCGTTTGCTGAGAATGGGTATGATCTTCGTCCCATCATTGATGCCCAGTGTTGGACCAAGTTCTTTGACAGATTAATGGGACCAGTTTACCCTCGTCTGGTAAAGGAATTTTGGATACATGCTTCTTGTTGCCCTAAGTTCATAGTTTCATTTGTTCTGGGGAAAGAAATCATCATTACTGAAGCTTTTATAAGGAAAATCATAGGATATGAGGAGACTGATGGAGTCACTAATCTACCATCTGGGCGTGTGGACATGACTGAAGTTTATAGAGAAGTTTGCTTATCTGGAGTAGCTTCTAACAAGGTTAAGGATCTGAAACCTGTTTACAGAATCTGGGCTAAGATTTTCATAAGCTGCATTCACCACAGAAAATCTTCTAATTCTCCAGATTATGTCAACACTGATCAGCTATACTTCATGTATTGTCTGAGTCAGAGTACCAAGGTGGATCTGCCATATCTTCTGTTTAATCATCTGTGGACGCATGTTAAACAGTCAAGGGAAGAGGTCAGAACTAAACACCAGAAGCTAAGAAACTGGATTCCAATGGGAAGACTTATCTCAGACATTCTGACTGAGAATGGTCTTGTTGGTCATCTGGTTGAAGCTGGAATGAAGGAAGAATTGGCTTCTACAGTTGGAAAACCTCTAAACGGGGAGAGTCTTTAGAGGATGAAAATGGTAGAAGAAGTTACTTCTGCTCCAAAGAAATTCAACACTGAAGAGGTCACTCAAAGAAGATTTCCAGTTGCAAATTTTCCTATGTTCTTTGCCAATGAACCAAGGGAGATTGTTCTGAATTACATCACATATTGTATAAATAAAGGAATCCCTCTACCAGCAAATCTGGTTCAGAAGGCAGGTGAACCGGCTCCAGATCTTTATGAGGCCAGACATAAGAAGAAGAGAAAGGCTGCTGCAGAAAAACCTTCTAAACCCAAGAGGAAGGCTACTGGTGAAGCTGCTGTTGTCAAGCCTAAGAGAGTTAAGAAATCAGAGATCAATCCTCTAGAGGTAAGTCTAGGCGAGATTCTGGAAACTGTAAAAGAGGAAATCAGAATGAGTCTAAACTCTATGGAGGAAAAATGTCTTTCAAGCATTAATCCAGAAGCTTCTGAAGCATGCTGGAATAATTTCATTGTCAGATTCAACGTTGTTACTTCAAATCTGAAGAGTGTCTGCTCTGATGATGCGAAGATCAGATTCGCTGAGATTATCAGAATAATGCTTTGGAATGTGACCAGATCTCCTACATTGCTTCTTGAGAATGCACCTTCATCTTCTAGAGTGTCTGTTACTTCTGAGACTATTGTAGGATTTGCTTCTGAAGTCATTCTGGAAGACAATCCTTTAGCTCTGATGATTGTGGACAAATCATCTGCATCTGTGGCTCCAGAATCTGCAACTCCAATGGATATTGAATCTGATCCTACTCATGCATCAAAATCTGCTCCGTCTACTTCTTCTGATATTAAGAAAGAGAACCCAGGCTTAGAAGATAAGATTGTTGTGCTGGAAGCTGGTCAATCTGAGATAAAGTCCTGGATGGCAAGGCAAGATCAAAAGACTGACAACATTGAAAAGTGGATGTCCAAGCAAGAAGAATCTTCTTCTGAGATCACCCACCTTCTGAAGATGCTACTCTCCAAACAATCTTAGATTTATGTTTTCTTTATCTGATGTTTGATTACTTGTTTTGAATTTCTTATCTGATGTTTTGTCTATTCTATTCTGAATATTTGAATGAATCTGAATGTTTTCTCTATATAACTATATCTTTTCTCTCTGTTTCCTTTTATTTGTCTTTAAAAGTTTTCTTTTTGATTATGACAAAAAGGGGGAGAAAATGAAATTCTGACTGTTCAAATAAACTTTACCTGAATGGAATTCAGACATATTAAATCATAACTAACATGAATTTTTAGTCTTTCAGAACTATAATGATAAATCTGACAAAATTCATTAAAGAAACTCTGAGATCCCCAGATCAAGTTCTAAGCAATCAGGCTCTGATTCTGAAATGTTCATCCAAATCAAGCTCTAATTTTGAACATTCGGGCTCTGATTCTGAAAAGAATACTCATGCAAAAAGGGAAGTTTCTATTCTTTCTCAGTATTCAATTCAGAGGGAGATTCATAATCTCAGGGGGAGTTATATTTATTTCTTTATTGAACAAAATTTCTTATGTTTTTGTCATCATCAAAAAGAGGGAGATTGTTAGAACACAGATTGGTTCTTAGTTATATCTCTATGTTTTGATGATAACACTAATGAAATTTTGTATTAAGAAATTATATACTCTAAATTTGTTCAAGTATTTTTGCTACAGATATTAAATTTAATATTCTTCTGATAGTAAAAATGGATCTGAAAGTAGAACTACGCAAGACTCTGAAGCAGAAGCTACAGAAGCATCTAAAGCATAGACTGAAGACTTTGTATGAAGAGTTTCAAGCACTGTTTTTCAGAAGACTCTGATAGTACTGTTTGCTGCAAGTACTGAGGATCTGATCTCCAAACTCTGCTCTGATTAATTTCACGCTGAAGCACACTTGCTGCAATACTCTGATACAGCAAACTCTGATGACATCAAAGACTCTGATCACTCAAGGCTCTGATGTTGATTGCTGTGAAATAGAAACTTGTTGAAGAAGATTATTCAAAGTTATATCCGTTGGTTATGCCAAACGACTCTTTCCTCTTTCATGCTAGACACAAGAACTCAGACAAAAAGGATTTCTCTGAACGTTCTACTTCTAGGAAAGGTCAAGTGATGTGAAGACAAAAAGGCTACAGCTACTTTGCAGTACACGGTCTTCAAGCTTGCAACGTCTTGGACTTCTTCATCTATAAAAGCAAGACTTCAACAACTTTCTATAGTTGAAGAAAATTGATAAAACTATTGAAAACTCTCTCAAAGCTCTCATAAAAATTATTATTCTTTGCTGAATAGTTTCATACGTTCTTAAACTTAAGTGTAAATCACAGTTGTGATATAGCTTTCTTAGAAGAATTTTCAAACACTTGTTTAGTTTACATTTGATTGTAAAAGTTTCTTGATAAGATCAAGTTGTGGTCAGTAGTTCTTGAGAAGAGTAAGACAGTTGTTCTTAGTGGTTGATATTGTAATCAGCTTGATTATAGTGGATTAAGTCCTTGTAGAGAAAGACAAATCACTCTTGATAGGGTGGACTGGATTAGTTGAGTTCAATGAACCAGGATAAAAAAATTTGTGTTTTTATTGCCATAATATTTTCTAAATCCTTATTCACCCCCCCCCCCCCCCCCTTCTAAGTATTTTCTCACCTTCAACGTGTTGTTCATGAGTTCAGTTCAAATGATTTTGCTGCTTTCACACCCTTTGGCTTTTGTTTATTTTTATTTCATTTTTATTTCTAGCTTTCATTTGTTTTTTTTTAAAATAGTTCTTTAATTCATAATATTCCCAAAAAATATTTTCTTGACAGTTTGAAATGTCATTTAATTTTCCATGATTTTTATTTTTTTTTCATTTACTTTTCTATTTTAATTGGAATTTAAAAGTCAAAGTGTTTTATGGTGTGTACCCTAACTTGATCATGGCCATTGACCTTCACTCAAATACCCCCCATGACCAACTATTTTATCCCACTTAGATGATGGATTGAAGGAGTTTTGAGGGCTGATTTGAGTCATTGTTGATCAATTTTCATTTAGTTTTGCTTTGACTTTTGTTGACCCTCGATAAGGTGGAACACCATGCTTTTGAACTTTATTTAGTGGTGCCTTGATCAAGCTCTTTGCTTGGGCTTTTAATATTTGTTTGCCCTTTGTTTTAAGCTTGTTTGAGCATTTTATTTGGGATTTATTGAACTTTCCTCCTATTTTTGGTGAATCTTGCAGGTCAAGTTACTTTTATGGTTGTTTACACATGCTAGTTTGACCTAGTTCTTTGGGATATGATCTCAAGTGATCCCATATGCATCTTGTGAGCCTTGTTACATTATTCTAACATGCTTAAGGTGTTGTTTTGCTTGTCTTGGTTCATTTACATGTGTAACTTGCATTGTAAGTCATCTCTGAATCATGCTTCTCCACTTGTCTTAAGTGTTGAGATTGTGTTAGGACTTTGGTTCTTTCACTTCATATGATCATACTTGTGTCTTGCCTCTTGTTTTAAGTTTGATTTGAGTCTTTTCTCTTGTTGATTCACCTCTTCCCCATGTTGTTTTGACCTTTGTTCATAATAATTTGGTGTCTTTTGTTTACACTTTGAGTTTGTCATGAGCATTGTTGGTTGTCTTGCATTGTTTGCTTGCTTTTCCTTGTATGATCAAAGATGAATGTTTGGTTGAGATAACCTTGATGTGGTTGCTGCCCTATCCTCTTTCTCCCATTATTTCTTTGATCATGGTTCTTTGCTCTTGTTTTATGATTAGCATTCTTCTTTGATGATTGATGTTTGGTGGTTGTAGGAGTTTCACTCCTCCCATTTCATCTCATCTCTTGTTGACTTGTTTAAGTCCCTTGCTTGTGTTTGAGTCTCATTTTGTTGTTGAGTCTTTGTTGCATCTTTGCATACTTGCATGCCATGTTTGCATTTCATCTTGCTTTGACTTGTTTAAGTCACTTTCATCTCTCATCTCTCTTCATCTGTGATTGAATTGCTATGTGTTTACTTGTGCTCTTTTGCCATGATCCCTCAGGATTCCTAGTCCCTCTGTTTAAGATGGGAGTAGGAGAGACATTAGGCTTTCAATCCTTTGCATGATAACATTAGGATAGATTTTCCCATTTCAATCTCAATTTTAGGATCACATTACATGATAACATTAGGGTTGATCAGTTCCCATTAGAGTTTGTGTCTTCTCTTCTCATCTCATAACTTCATAAGACACTTAATAAAGGTTAACACTTGTTCTACACTACGAGCCTTAAGTATTTGAGGAATGATGAGTGGGGGGCTCCTCTCACCTTGTCTAGAGTGTTTAGCGTATGCCCTTTAGGTGATATGCGACACATTCGCTCTCAAGTCATAGTCTTTAGTGCAACATGAGTTACGAACTTAACTCAATTCACTTCTTGTCTAAAAAACACAAACAAAATCAAACTTTTTTATCCTTCGGGATTGTTTACAAATCATTTTCAGAAAGAGTGTGTTAAGTTTTGGTTCTACCGCAAACAGGCGTCGTCCCTAACTGCTAGAACAATTATTTAACCCTACTCATTAAAACACTTGAACCGACCGGTGGTCGTGTTAGTCCGAACTACGTTTGCTCTAATTTCTCATACCAGATGAGGATACGTAGGCACAAGACGACGATGTCTTGGTGAGGAACCTTCCCCCCTTCACCCGTAGTTTTTTGAATTACGTTGACTCTGACTTTTCCATTGCACGAGGGAATACGTAGGCATAAGGCGGCGATGTCCTATCGAGTATGTGCTTTTCCCTTTTTCACCTGTTTAGCGGTAGGATTAGATAGTTTTCACCCGTAGTTTAGACAACTACCGTGGATCCTGTTGAATACAATGGACGTTAGGGGTGCTCATACCTTCCCCTTGCATAACCGACTCCCAAACCAAAGATTTGGTTGCAATGACCTTGTCTTTTCCCTTTTTCGTAGGTTTTCTTCAATCGTTTCCTTTCTCTCTCTTTGGGATAAATAATGAACGGTGGCGACTCTTCTATCAGTCAGCCGTCCCCTTTTTTGCAGTAGCGACAATACCATCCGCCATCTCCTCGACCTGATTGTCCGACAAGACCGAGATTCCTGCGCTCCAACATCCTCGACAAGTCAGACCGATCAAGTTCCTCCTCGCGCTCTTTACCCTCGACACAGCAGTCCCGCCAGGGACCCTTCTCGCGCATTCTTCCTTCCCGGCGCAGTACCATCAAGTCCTCGCTCCTTCACTTTGGAGCTACAACTTGGGGGCTCCTATTCTGGACTGGGCCCAGGCCTGACCGGGCAGGCCCAACCCCACGCTATTTGGGGAAGGCCCACCAGGCCCAAATTACCCTGATGTCGAGCACAAGTGCTCCCGTCAAGCAGGACGCTTCCTCCGTCGAGCAAGACGCTTTCTCAGTCGGGCAGAACAACGTGTCCTCCACATGTTCTCCACGTGCTCCCCTCCGCGGGGACACGTCATCGTCCAACTACCCACCTCCGAAAGAGATGGTCAAACCACCTTCCGGAGATCACAGACGGTTGAACTAGGGAGAAGACTACGTGTTGGTTTTCACTACGCCATGTAAGTCCTAGCAGTCACCTGGGTTGGACCTGACAACTCAGTCCAACACAAGTGACTGTTGGCCCTGCACTGAGGTCTCTCTATAAATATCTTCTTTCACAAGAGGGTCAGGTATTCAATTCTTAACCTCTCTTCTGTATTTACTCCCAGTTTGTTCCATTACTTACTTTGCCATCGGAGTGTCTTGCAGGTACACCCCCTCCTCATCCATACTCCTTGTGAGTAGCTTGCAGATCAACGACGCGTGGAAGGTCATTGTTTCCCTTCTGATCAGGTCAGATCAAAAACAATTTGAATTTACATATTAATATATCAAATATTTGTATCATTGTTGTACTTATTTGTAATTCTCATAATTTATTTATATTTAGATTAGTAAAATACTATGCAACAATTAAGACAGGAGGAAACATTAAGTCGGATACCATTTGGTTGATCGGGTGTTTTTTGAAGATATATTTGTGAGAACATTAAATATTTTATTTGAAGATAATCTCTAACTCTAATTTCTTTTATTTTTAGCATGAAAGTTTTAGTTGCTTAGATTAGTTTGGTATTAGTTGAAAATTTGTCTTTTTGCCTTTCAGGTTGTAATGGATTAGAATAATCTTTGTATTTTTTCTAATAAAGAATTGTTTTAAGAAAAAACACTATTTAACTACTATTAATATTAAAAAACCATAAAGTAAAATGTTTGTTGGATAGAAAAAGACATAAAAGAAACTTAAGAAAATGTGAAGTCAATTTTCTACTCTATTTCCACTTTTCTCTTTGTTTGTGAAACAAGTCCAAAAAGGCTACACAACATTATTGGGAAGGGTGATTTTGTTGATGGGTCCTTCAACCACAGGTTAGTTTCCCTTTTGATTCTCTCTAGATTTTGATTCCGTGGTGGTGTTTGTAATGATTAGTAAGTGGTCACAAAATGTTCACACATTTTTTTAATTTTTATTTTATTTTATGATCTGTGCTTTTTCTATATAAAGGGTTTTGATTTTCAGAGACCTTTTTTATTTTAGTTTTTCTACCCCTTTTGAAAACCCTACTAAGGGTCAATTTGGTTTAGGAGTGAAAATTTTCTGGATGAATTCTCAATAATTTTACAAATAATATTATGATTAGATGCATGTCCTTGGATTTTAATTCTATTCCAAATTGATTGGAAAAAGGGTTTTCTTTTCTACAACACAATTCACATGGGAAAAAATTACTGTGATCTGAGTCCAATTATGATTTGAATTATTGTTGTGGGGGTTCTTGTGAATTTGGTATTAAGATTTATTACTTCTTTTTGTTTAATTTTGGTTTATAGTCAATGATGGTTAATCAATTTTTGTAAGATATCAGTTGCTTCACGAAGTGAGGGTGAAATATTGCAGTCTTCCAACTTGAAAAGCTTTAGCTACGATCAGGTAAGAGTTGCAACGAGAAATTTCCGGCTAGATAGTGTCTTGGAAGAGGGTGGTTTTGGTTCGGTTTTTAAGGGTCGGATTGATGAACATTCACATGCTCCAACCAAACCTGGATTGGGGATTATTGTTGCTGTGAAGAGGCTTAATCAAGATGGCTTTCAGGGTCACAGAGAATGGTTGGTTAGTATCAGTTTTTCTCCGGATACTCATATGATGCTGATGCATATTCTTCTGGTTTTATATTTTAATTCAGTGTATATTACCAAAATTTTAGGCAAACTGCAAGTTATTTAACACTGAAACTTCAGCTTAAAGAGATGTGTCTTATGTCCGACACATGTAGTAACATTCAATTTCTTCCTTTTTTTTCAATTATTATCAGTGTCAATGTATTGAGAGTGTTGGCGTAGCACCTTTAGTAGAAAAGATAGTGGATAATAGACTTTGGTGGTTTGAACATCTAGAGAGAAGACCTGTAGATTCTGTAGCAAGAAGAGTAGATCAGATAGAGAGGGGTCATACCACTAGCGTTAGAGGAAGACCTAGCAAAAACTATAAGAGAAGTTATTAAAAAAGTTTTTGAGATTAACGATTTGGGTAGAAGCATGGTCTTAGATAAAAAATTATGGTGGAAGTTGATCCATGTAGTCGACCTCACTTAGTGGAATAAGGCTTGGTTGTTGTTGTATCAGTGTCAATGTCGTGTCCGAGTCTTGAGTCAGTGTTTCATAGATTTCAAGCTTTTTTGTATGCCCTATTTGTTCTCCTTTGATCTTAAACTTTAACAGTTCACTATGGATCGACTTGATTATCGTACGGAAGTTCAACTGATGTCCATTAATGATTGTGAAGTGTACAATAGTTAACATTCTTCATCTTTTGTTTTGTTTTGTTTGGTTCAGGCTGAAATCAACTATCTCGGGCAACTTCAGCATCATAATTTTGTCAAACTAATAGGATACTGCTCTGAGGATGATTATCGGCTTCTGGTTTATGAGTTTATGCCGAACGGAAGCATGGAGAATCATCTTTTTAGGCGTGAGTATCTTCTATTTCAGTTGTATATTATAATTCCTTGTTTTGTTCCGTATTGACCCTTGTAACAAAATTATGTCCTAATACTGTTCTTGTTCGAAATTATTATCTTTAATACAGGTGATTCTTATTTTCAACCACTCTCTTGGAGTTTGCGAATGAAAATAGCTCTTGGGGCTGCTAAAGGTCTCGCATTCCTCCATAGTACAAAACCTAAAGTCATATACCGTGACTTCAAAACTTCGAATATACTACTTGATTCTGTATGTACACCACATCATCTTTAGCGTAGTATTTTTATGGTTGAATATGATTGATTTAGCTGTGGATTACTAAGATTTTCGATGACTTTGTGCTTTGCAGAACTATGAGGCCAAACTTTCTGATTTTGGGTTGGCCAGAGATGGGCCAACCGGTGATAAAACTCATGTCTCTACTCGGGTCATGGGAACCCGTGGATATACCACACCTGAGTATGTATCAACAGGTATTAACAGCTCTGGTGTTTCCTCCACAAGTTCCTCTCGTATTATGAAACTCTGACACAGACACGACACTATCACGTCGATCCTGATAATAATACAAGAAAATAAATTAATTGAATGTTATCACACGGGTAAGAAAATAAATTAATTGAATGTTATCACACGGGTCAGGAAATGATACCTATCAAAATGTTTGTTGCTGAATATGTTTTGTTGTTGGTCAGGCCATCTTTCGGTGAAGAGTGATGTATATAGTTTTGGAGTAGTTCTTCTGGAAATGATATCAGGAAGACGAGTCATAGACTCTTACCTACCATCCATAGAACACAACCTAGTTCACTGGGCCACGCCTTACATATCCAACAAACGCAGAGTTTTTCGCGTGATGGATCCATAGCTCGAAGGTCAATATTCACAAAGCCAAGCTCATGTTGCAGCCGCCCTTACTTCGCAATGTCTATCGGTAGAGCCTAGAATCAGACCAAATATGGACGAGGTTGTGAAAACATTGGAGCAGCTTCAAGAACCAAAGGATACACAAAAGGAAGGTTCTGATCATTGCATTCGCAATCAGGGTTATCAAATTGCGGCACCATGGCGGATATACATGACAGTTTTTGGGCTTGCCGCAATGGTAAATATCGGCCGATATTGCGGGTTTTTCTGCCATAATCCGCGATAATGGCGCCTATAACAGCGCTGTTTGCAGCCAGTGTGGCAGGATTTTGGCTCTCCCCCATGGACCGCCATCGAGAACACTGTTCGCAATACGGGACTTGACCACAATGCTTCCGGCAAAGGTATTGCAGATGCTTCTAGAAAGGCTTCTGCTTTTTCTAGACCTTCTGCTTCTTTCAATGCTTGAGAGTTTTTGTGACGTTGCGACATATGCGAAAAAGTTCAGAGGTTTAGCTGTTGTACTATGAACCATATTTATGCAAGCAATGTATAGTTTGTGTTTTGTATGTTTTTAATTTGAGGCACATTAAAAAATTCAGTTCTATTGATCCTTAAGGTGTTTATTGCTTTTGAACAACCATCTATGTATAAAACTGCAGCATAACATTATCTATGTGGATGATGTTCTACTTTTTGATCTTGCTTTTGAGACTCTGTCACATGTGGTGGTTTACCATACACACCATTATAAAATTTATTAAAAGCAAATCCCTCCACTTTACAATATTTTTACAAATTTCTCCACCTTCCATATAATTAGGGGTGAGAGATACATTTGTTAATCGACAATTTATTATTTTTTGTTTAATTTTGTTTTATATATAAACTAAGTTATATGTAAACTGAGTGGTCCTAATTATTAGAAACCTACATTTAATTGGGAGAGTTAGGGTATGAACTCTGATCCTGACGTTCAATTTAACAACTGTGAGAGTTAGTGTTTGAATTTTGATTGTGAAAGTTAGTGTTTGAACTTTGATCCTGACGTCTAACTTAGTGATCATTGTTTTTATCAAAAACTTCCATAAGTCTATGAGAGTTATAGATGTCAAACTTAGTCATAATGCTTTTTTGTTAGAAACTTACACACAAATGTGAGAGTTTATGTTTGAATTCTGACTCCAACTAACTTAACAACGGTGAGAGTTAGTGTTTGAACTCCAATCTTAAAGTCTCTGAGAGGTAGTATTTGTGAGGGAAATTCCTCATATACCATATATATACTTATGTTTCGATGATGACAAAACGCATTCATGGAAGAATCAGTTTCTCGGCTCTACCACCATGAGGAAAATGCATGTCACACCTCTCATATATCTCTTGTGTGCATACCATGTCTATCTAACTTGCCATACTTGGTCCAACATGTTTGGAAGATCTTTGGTTGAGCTTAGAAGTGAAGAAATCACAAAATTCAGCATCTTTGCAAATTTACAGAGTTTGAGTCGACCACCGGTCGGCGCATGGAAAGTGAAAATTCCCACGGGTTGGCGTGAACTGACCTATGGTCGGCCGCTAGTTGGCGTGAGCTGACCTATGGTCGACCGTTCGCTTCATTTTCTGAAGGTGCCCAGAAAGTGAAATTCCCACGGGTTGGCGTGAGCTGACCTATGGTCGACCGCTGGTTGGTGTGAGCTGACCTATGGTTGACCGTTCGCTGCGTTTTCTGCTGAAGTTGAAGAATTTCCACTTATTTTGAAAAGTTGTTATGTCTGTTGGCTTTGGGTTACTATATGTAGAAGTTTTGTTCATTTTTAGAGATAACAATTGAAATTTTGAGTCAATTGTACAAGAACAAGAAAAGTGAAATAGGTGCCATCAAATCTCTTCATCTTCATCCTCAACAGTTCACAACACAACAATTACACACAATAATTCTTGATGTGCTTTGTGTTTTGTTCAAGGTGATAAGGTCTGAAGCCGTCGATTGGAAATCCGGTTCGGGTTGAGCTTATGGCAGGTTTTTCTTGAATAAAATCTGGAAGGTTTTGTCCTCCAAGATTCGGAGAATTTGGGGATTTTTGATATGGATCGTCTCTACCAACTTTCAGCTGAGCGAAGGTGATTGAGAAGCGGAAGGTTTTGTCAATCTAGTAGCGGGAATCAATGAAGTGTGCAAGAGAGTTCCGTGTTCGATTTATGTGTGCTTGAGATCAGCCGGGCTGAGGGTTTGAAGAACGGAAGGTTATTCAACAAAGGGGCTGTAATCGGAGGTCTACTTACAACAATCGAAGAACTTGATTCGACTCGAATCAAGGAACAAGGAGAGAAAACATCATCAACATCAAGAGAGCTTGTTTGTATATTTTGCTTGTCTATCATTGTATAAACGTTTCAACTCTACAGGTGATATCTATTATATTGAGCTCAATTTTATTATTAGAATTGAGGGCAGACGTATCCCGAAGCGAGGACGGCGGGGGAACTGCCTTAACAAATCTTTGTCTCCTTTATTTTTCTGCACTTTCATTTTTGCTTTAAAATTGAGTAATTTTAGTATAAACAATTTTATCGAAATTAGTATTGGATTGAGTAAGTGCTTATCACTGTTTTAAACTCTAGTACAATAGTATATTGTAAAAGGAATCTAGAGTTACTTACTCAAGTCAAAACTCACTTGGAGTGCCTCGCACACCAAGTGTTTGATAAATTGTCTACACCAAAATTCACTTGTGTTGTTTACATATTTTGTGGGCATTATGTAGCATTGGAACTAGTCCTACTAATTAGTGGTAAAATCAATTGATAGTGTGACTAGTGTGTTGAATCTATTTGGTCATTATCATTTCCATAAGGCTAGACGCATATCCGGTCTTCTAATAACGGTTCATTTTAGACAGTAATTTTTCCACGGCTGCTTCCGCAAATCAAATATTTTTTAAAACCAATTTTTAATTGGTAAGCGCCTACTGATTTTAATTGGGGTCTATTCAACCCCCCCCCCCTTTCTAGATCCGAGCCATCGTCTAACAAGTGGTATCAGAAGCACCGGTTTACTCCGTGCTTCAAATATAACTTTGATAGAAAATGGCAAACGAACCTAAAGGGGCTTATAATAGAGCTCCCGTTTTTAATGGAGAAAATTACAGTTATTGGAAGGACTGTATGCGTGTGCACATAAATTCCATAGATAGAAAAGTGTGGAATGTTATTCTCAATGGTCCAATGGAAATAACTATGACCAATGAAAATAATGAGATTGTGCCTAAGCCTGAAGCACAGTGGACTGATGATGATGAAAAGAAATATAAATATGATTGGAAAGCCAAGAATATTTTGATCTCCTGATTAGGAGTTGATGAATATTATCGGGTTTCTCATTGTCTTACGGCAAAAGCTATGTGGGACTCATTACAAGTCGCCCATGAGGGGACTAATGATGTTAAGCTAGCTAGAATCAACACACTAACACAAGAGTTTGATCTCTTTTACATGGAGCAAAGGGAAACCATTGCAGACATGCAAAAGAGATTCACTCATCTCATCAATAGATTGCATTCACTAGGTAGGCCAGTGGCCAATGATGTTGCTACTAATAAAATTTTGAGATGTCTTAACAGGGAATGGCAGCCGAAGGTAACCGCCATCAAGGAAGCTAATGACCTCACAATTTTGGATTTAACAACATTGTTTGGAAAGCTGCAAGAGCACGAACAAATGCTCCTAAGCCTAGACCAACATGAAAAAAAAGAAAAGAAGGACAAAACAAAGATAGTTGAAACGAAATCTATTGCTCTTAAGACTTCCTCCTCAAAGTCTAAATCTAAGGAGCATAGTGATTATTCATCGAGTGATGATGAAGAAGATGACAAGAGTGAGGACATGGGGCTGTTTGTAAAGCGCTATAATCGCTATGTGAGAAAGAACGGCATCCAACACTCCGAGAAGAACCTTGTCAACTTCCGAAAGCAATACAGGTACTCTAGAAATGACGACACAAAAGGGAATAAAACTAGAGGATCGTGCTATACGTGTGGAAAGACCGGTCATTATAAACCGGATTGTCTTTTGAACAAAAAGGGCAAAGAAAAGGAATCAGATAAATCACATAAGAAGCCATCAAAGCCGAGAAGAGCATATATAGCTTGGGAAAGCGATTGTGACTCCTCCGAAGATGAAAGCTCAAGTGATGAAGAAGAATCCGTGAATTTATGTCTTTCCGCTCACCAAAAGAACAAGAAAAAATAGGTACGACATGCTAAATATGATAATTCTTCGAACATGTCTCATTTCGAATTACAAGCTGCATTTAATACTTTGCATTGTGAAGCTAAAGAAGCCTTTAAAAGGCTTGCCTCGAATAAACAAATTTTTGTTCACTTAGAACAAAAGATTCATGAGTCCGAAAGAAAACTCGAGGCACTTAAAGCTTCCATAGTGGAAAGTACTAAAGCAGGTTGTGAGGATCTTAGAAGTAGAATAATTAACTTTGGGTGTGACACTTGTTACATTTGGAAAAATGAAGTTAGAACCCTAAATGCCAAACTTAGCAAGGCTCTTGAGCCCAAAATTACTTTTGCTATCGATAAATCTGATTTTAGAGAAAGTATGATGAATCTATATAAAAAATACAAATATGTGATAAGGGATCAAGATAGCAAAGGCAATTCAAAAGTTAATTTTTCTTGTCTATATTGTTGCAAGAAAGGCCATTCCATTGCTAAGTGCCGTGTTAGGAGATTTCTAGTTTCTAAAGGCGTTTATCAATGGTTGCCCAAATGCGACCATTTTGTTACTCAAAACTTAGGACCCAATAAGCCATTGGGTACCACCTCTTGTTAATTGCTTTTTCATAGGTACAATGTCTTGAGAACCCTGAGAGAAGATGGGTTCTCGATAGTGGCTGCTAAAGACACATGTCAGGAGACATATCCCTCTTCATCAACTTCGTGGAAAAGAAGAAAGGGTATGTAACCTATGGAGACAATAATCGCGGTGCAATACTTGGTAAAGGTAGTGTAGGTAAACCTTCTTCCACTACTATTTCCGATGTGTTGCTTGTCGAGGGTCTTAAACATAATCTACTTAGCATTAGCCAATTATTCGACAAAGGATACGATGTATCATTTTCAAAAGATTGTTGCAAAATTATGCATAATGATGACAATAAAAGTATGTTTAATGGCCTAAGAGTGAACAATGTCTATATGCTAGACTTGAATGAAGTATCATTAACAAGTGACAAATGTCTCATAACAATGAGTGAAGACTCATGGTTATGGCATAAGCGTTTAGCACATGTTAACTTTGACTTGCTAAATAAAGTAGTCTCAAAAGATCTAGTCTTAGGTCTCCCCAAAATTAAGTTTACCAAGGATCACCTTTGTGATGCTTGCCAAATGGGAAAGCAAACAAGGATCTCTTTTAAATCCAAAAATATCGTTTCAACTTCAAGACCTCTCGAGCTTCTCCATATGGACTTATTTGGGCCATCTATAATTAAAAGCCTAGGTGAAAACTATTACGGTTTTATAATAGTGGATGACTTCTCTAGATTTTGTTGGACTATCTTTTTGGCTAGCAAGAGCGATACGTTCGCCGCCTTTGAAAGATTTGCCAAGCTTTCCCAAAATAAATTAAGCACAAACATTGTCTCAATTAGAAGTGATCATGGAGGTGAGTTTGAAAACCATTTATTTGAAGAATATTGCGATAATCATGGAATTGATCACAACTTCTCCGCTTCAGGCACTCCTCAACAAAATGGGGTTGTGGAGCACAAAAATCATATTTTAGAAGAATTGGGAAGAACAATGATCAATGAAAATGGATTACCGAAATATTTTTGGGCCGACGCCATAAGTACGGCTTGTTATATTTTGAATAGGATGCTCATCCGCCCCATTCTAAACAAAACACCGTATGAGCTTTTAAAAGGGCGCAAGCCAAATGTGTCTCACTTGCATGTTTTCGGTTGCAAATGTTTTATTTTGAATAATGGAAAGGAAAACTTGGGTAAATTTGACTCTAAGGCTGACGAAGGTATCTTCCTTGGATACTCTCAGTCAAGTAAAGCTTATAGAATTTACAATAAGAGATTACTTACTGTTGAAGAATCGATACATGTAACATTTGATGAATCTTATCTGAGAAATGTCGGAAAAGGTAGTGTTGTTCATGGTGCAGGTACATCTACGGAATACATACTCAAAGGTGCCGAGCCGGGAATTGATCAACCCGACCAAGCCAAAATTGAGGAGGAGAAAGATGACCGCCATGAGGAAACCGAGGAAGTTCATCCGTCTACAAAAGATGATCTCCCTCCAGCTTAGAAGTCTTCCAAAGACCATCCAATCGAAAACATCCTCGGTGATATCTCAAAAGGAGTTACAACTTGATCTCAGATAAGTAATTTTTGTTATCACTTTGCTTTCGTTTCACAAATGGAACCTAAAAACCCTAAAGACGCCTTACTTGATTAGCACTGGTTTTTATCCATGTAAGAGGAGCTTAATTAGTTCAAGAGAAATGAGGTTTGGGACCTTGTCCCTCCTTCGCAAGGTCATCGAGTAATCGGCACCCGATGGGTGTTTAGGAACAAGTTGGACGATATCGGGGTAATAACCCGAAACAAGGTGCGTTTAGTCGCGCAAGGGTATAACCAAGAGGAAGGCATCGATTATGAGGAGACTTATGCGCCGATGGCCCGACTCGAGGTTATACGCCTTTTGCTTGCCTTCGCTTGTGCGAAAAAGTTTAAGCTATTTCAAATGGATGTGAAAAGTGGATTCCTTAACAGTTATATTAATGAAGAAGTTTATGTTGCGCAACCTATGAGTTTTGAGTCTCATGAATATCCTGATCATGCTTACAAATTAAAAAGAGCCTTATATGGACTCAAACAAGCTCCTAGGGCTTGGTATGAACGACTAAGAATTGTTTTACTTGACCAAGGGTATTCAAGAGGCAAGGTCGACACAACTCTCTTCATTAAGCGTCAAGGAAAACACTTAATTTTGGTGCAAATTTATGTTGATGATATTATATTTGGGTCAACTAACATGAATCTCGTGAGAGAGTTTTCTAACCTTATGCAGGGGGAGTTCGAGATGAGTATGATGGGAGAACTCACATACTTTCTCAGATTACAAATTAAACAGCTTGAGGAAGGAATGTTCGTGAGTCAAACGAAGTACTATTTAGAACTTCTCAAGAGATTTGATATGGCAAACTCCAAAGCCATAGAGACACCTATGCCTACATGTGCAAACTTGAATAAAGATGAAAGTGGTAAGGATGTAGAGGTAAAAAGGTATCGAGGTATGATTGGTTCACTTCTTTATCTTACCGCATCTAGACCCGACATTATGTTTAGCGTGTGCATGTGTGCTTGATATCAATCGGCTCCTAAGGAATCCCATTTAAAAGCTGTGAAGCGTATACTTCGCTACCTATCTGGTACTCCGAAGTATGGGCTATGGTATTCCAAAGGAAATGATTACTCGTTGGTAGGCTTCTCCGACTCCAATTTTGCCGGGTGCAAATCGGATAGGAAAAGTACTAGTGGTACTTGTCACCTTTTTTCAAATTCTTTGGTCAATTGGCATAGCAAGAAACAAGTTTTTGTTGCCTTGTCAACCGCTGAAGCGAAATACGTTTCCGCCGGCAGTTGTTGCGCTCAAGTCTTGTGGCTTAAGCAACAATTGTTGGATTTTAACCTCAAACTTGAACGTATTTCTGTTTTCTGTGACAACACAAGTGCCATTAATCTTACCAAAAATCCAGTGTTGCATTCACGCACCAAACATATCGAAATCGAAACCATTTTCTTAGGGATCATGTAGAGAAAGGGGATGTTATTTTTGAACATGTTGACACAAAAAATCAACTAGCGGACATTTTCACAAAGCCGCTAGCCACTGAACCTTTCTTTCATATCCGCCGAGAACTTGGCATTCTCGATATTTTGGATCGTGTGTCATAATATTGCTCGTACATCTTTTATTCATTTATGATTCTATTGTGGTATATCTAACCAATTGCAAGTTGTTATAAGTACACTTGTATATTTCATCAAGCTATCTTTGGCACAAAGGTGATATTGTTCCTTATCTCTCACTCTATATCTCTCTCAAATTACTCATGTTCACAAGTTGCAACATATTATGTGTTGAAATCATCATCTATGACCTATTGTATGCATCATATATATTTGATTGCTTATAGTTGTTGTGGCTAAGTATTTATGTACCTTGTTTATTAATATATGATATTTTTATCCTTTGATATCTTGTTCATTGATAATATTTTGTGTGAATATTCGTTGATGTTAGTTATTACCTGTTGAGAATTTCTATGATTTAAACATCTAATTCTTAACCCATCTCTTTCTCTTTTTGATGTTGTCAAAGGGGGGGAAGAGTGTGCCAAGCCAAGCCAAGACATCAGTTTGATACTTTGAAGAAAAGTGTAGAATTACAAAAGGAAGACTTTGTGAATTGGGCATTAAGCAAGGGGGAGGTTACTAATATTACACATTGCTCAAGTTGCTCTCGCACATTTTGCCATCATCAAAAAGGGGGAGTATGTGAGGGAAATTCCTCATATACCATATATATACTTATGTTTCAATGATGACAAAATGCATTCATGGAAGAATTAGTTTCTCGGCTCTACCACCACGAGGCAAATGCATGTCACATCTCTCATATCTCTCTTGTGTGCATACCATGTCTATCTAACTTGCCATACTCAGTCCAACATGTTTGGAAGATCTTTGGTTGAGCTTAGAAGTGAAGAAATCACAAAATTCAGCATCTTTGTAAATTTACAGAGTTTGAGTCGACCACCGGTCGGCGCATGATAGGCACATGGAAAGTGAAAATTCCCACGGGTTGGTGTGAGCTGACCTATGGTCGACCGTTCACTTCATTTTCTGAAGGTGCCCAGAAAGTGAAATTCCCACGGGTTGGCGTAAGCTGACCTATGGTCGACCGCTGGTTGGCGTGAGCTGACCTATGGTCGACCGTGTTGCACCCCAAATTTTGACCCCTTAGATCCTCATCTTCATTGTAGGATCATGTTCAGTTGATTAACTAACCTTAACCCATTTCCAGTTTATCTTTATCAAGATGCAGATGAATTAGGGTTCCGTATCGTCAAAATCGAGGCTTCAATGGTTTGATCAATCAATGTTTTGGATTGATTCAACTTAAAACAAGATCAAGGATACTACATTGGGTCAAGTATGAATCCAATTTGAGGTGGTCACCCGGGAATTGAGAACAGTGCAATTCAAGATACCCGATTAGGGTTTTCGATCAGGAAAAGTCAACTGCAGTTTGACTTTTTGACTTAAAAAGTGTTTCAATGGTGGGATCAAGGTCCATTAATCTCCTATGGCTTATTAAAGTCTATCCAAAGAGTTTCAAGTCCTCAGAATGCCCGGAACCCCAACAGTCGACTCGGTAGTCACCGATTGATCGAACGGTTGACCAAAAAGTCAACTCTTCAACAATAAGGAATTTGACTTCAAGATGTGTATAAAAAATCTTCCTTATGTCATATTACACCTCCCCATAAAATTTCATGACCATTGGATCAAGGGTTAAGAAGTAATTGCAAAAATCGGGAATTAGGGTTTCAAAAGGGGCAAGACCATAACTCCTCAACCACACATCCAAATGAAGTGGTTCAAAGCTCATTGGAAAGCTCTTGACAATTCCTACAAAATCCTCAAAGTGGTCCATGATCAAAAAATGCATAGATTTGTAGTTATGACAAGATTCATTTTAAGAAGGGAAATAACTTAGAAAAATTCTAAGTTATTTAGCCTTTTTAAGTGATTTTTTCAGCAACTTGGAAGGGTTTTTCAACCTAGTTCCATCTAGAATTTGGAAATCTCCAACACATGAAATTTATAGAGCTACTTAAGGGCTTTCTAAATTATGGTAGAACTCCTCAATAGCATGTGTGAGCAGAATGTTATGAACCATGGAAGTTAGGGCTACCAACACTTGAAACCACTATGTCAAACTTCTCAAAATTCAGATTTCCACAACTTGAGCTATCCTTGACCCTTGGATCATGATCCAATCTGATAATTAGATGGGTGGATGAAGGAAAATGCAGAGAAATGAGAGATGTGAAGAGAGAGAGGCAAGTTGCAAGCATTGTGTAATAAAATAATCAAATGTGTAAGAGGAAAGAGAAACTTTTCACTCAAGGACTATTGCACCTGCTCACTCAACACCCTAAGCTCACCTCAGTCACTTCATGTACCTCTCCACTTGATTTTCTGACCTTACTTGAGTCATTGGAACTGATATGTGAAGATCTTGGCAAGATTCACTTCAAAAGCTTCATAATCTCCCTCCAAAATTGAAAAATACAAATCTGCCCTCACCCTTGCTTTCACTATAAATAGAGGCATCCTCATTGATGTTAGACACACCAGAGCACTCTCCAAAACCAAGAGAAACAATAGCTCTCAACTCTCTTTCATTTCCTCAAGAATCTCATTTTTCAAAAACTTTTATTTTTCACTAAAAAGTTGTCTTGAGCAAAACTCTGCTCAAACTCAGTTCTACCATTTCCAAGTCACTCAAAACCATCTACACAATCCATAAACATCGTGTAGAAGGTGTCCATACATTCAAACCACCTAAAACCATCATTTTCCTAAAAGTCAACTTTCACACCTTAGTATATTGACTTTCTTGCACTTTGGAAGCCAAATCCTTACTTGAGGCACTTCACACCATTCTAACACTCCTAACACTTCATATACATCATATCTCAACTGTCCAAACTCTAAAAAACCAGCTGGAAACTTCACAACTCTAACCGTCTTGAAAAGTGGTTTATTGCTTCAAGAGGAAACAAGCTTCAAATCTTTGCCAAAGAAGAAGGTCTCTGGGTTTCTGAGCTTCTTAGCTTGCTCAAGACTTGTCTACAAGAGGTATGTGACGTTCAAACTCTTTATTAATCATACATTGTCATGTTTTATCATTTTGAAGTGATTTTGTGGAAATGTAGCCTTGCTGCCCCATTTTAGTTCTTTGTCAAGAACTCATGTCTTATGGTCATGATATTTACTTTTGTTAGGGTTTTTCATTTGTGAATGATATGTTGTTGTTATGTTACCATATTGAGCTTTGATATTATGTTTAACTTGTCTTTGAAGATTTTTCCTATATGGTAGTTTTAGGAATCCTAAACATTGAAATGTGGTGTGCCTGCCCTAGAACTGTCAAACTTTGTTCATTGGTGATTTTTGGATAATTTGTAAGTTGTTCATGAGATTCCCCTACCCCCTAGATCATGTATGAATCTAGTGTAACTTTGTTCAAAGTTGTGATTTATTTGCCTTACATTTGATATGCCATTATCATGAGTCTTGGTGTTGATTTGTTTATGCTTGCCATGTTTCACCTCAAAGTGTCCAAATGTTGTTTTGATATGTTTTGGTGATGTTTATACCATTTAAGACTTGTTGAAAGTTTTGAAATCATGAAGTTTGTTTGTTAGGGCTAGTTATGAGATTTTGTGGTTTTGCTGTCAAGTTTGGATAGGTATACCAATTCTGGTTTGGAGGAATTTTGTTTGATTTTATGATTGTAGAATCATTTGTTAATATGCTTTGAGGATGTATGTTGTGCTTATATGTTCAAATTTCCACTAGTTGCTCAAAACTGTTACTCACTTCCAACTGCATTCTCAAAACCACATTAATACCACCAACATATCATATTCTGTTTCAACTGATTTCTACTTGATCTATGTGCATAGAATCAATGTCTTACATGTTTGAAAATTGTATGTGGTGTCAAATCTTCCCAACTGTCATGAATGTACCTGCTGCCTGATTAAGTTTGGTTCTTTGCATATTCATGAGCTTCAAATGTCATATTCTGTTTGGTAATGTTTTAATCCATTTCTTGAGCATGTTCTCATCTGTTAGCATATTTATGGTATGTGTATAACATTGGTTTCATCACAAAACTCATTGCTTGCCAAAATGCCCTGTTGTGCTAAGTTTATGCCAAGACAGTTTTTCTTTTCCTACCATTAACATGTCAAATTTTGCTCCAACTGTAATATGCCTAATTTTTGAGTTGAAACTCATCCATATTCATGATTTTAATGTGTGTAGATGGTTGGTTTGATTTATGTTCGCTGGCTTTCTCATCTCACCTTCAAAATGCACTGTCAAGCCAAAACACACCACAACCATACTAAGTTTTATTCTAAATGTAATATGCTGGTTTTCTGAGTTGAAACTCATTTGTCTTCACATTGTTGATGTGTATGTGCTATCTTTTTAACACAAGACCATTTATTCACAGCTAGACTAGTTTGTACCATTCTGCTGCAACCATTTTGAAAAATTTGCCATAGTGTGACTATCATGAATAATATGCATTGAGTTTGATGTTTGAACTTCTGTTTTATGCTTAGTACATGCTTGTTGCCCTGAGGATATAGCACCATTGAGTCATGTTCTGTTTAAGTCAAGTGACATCATCTTGTTCATGTTTGCATTAGTAGCGGCCAGTTTTAGCCCTGAGGGATTTTCAAGTAATTAACCCAATTTACATGATGATTATGATCTGTTGGAAAAATTTAAGCTTGCATTGGTCTGAGTTGATTGGCCTTGCTACTAATAACTTTTGTTGGTGTTATTACATTGACTTCTTGCATAATGGTGAAAACTGGTTTGTGTCATATTGCATTTCTGTATCCAGACCAATCACTAACTTTTCCAAACTGTCTTACATTGCATATCCATTCATGTTTCAATTTGCACATTATCAGTCCTTTGTCTTGATTGACATCTGCTGCTGTCTAGGTTTCTTTTTTAACCGTTGTAATGATCCATAACCTGTGGCATTTTATATTGGCATTTTTGTATTGACATTGGTGTAGGTAATTGGTGTTAGAGACTGTTTAAGCCAGTTTTGCAGGATAACTTAAAACAGCTTTGAGTATGCTTTTACTTTTGTATTTGTTTTGCAAAATGTCCATGGGCTGTGTATAGGTTTCTAATTGTGCCACTGACTGATGAAGTGTTGAATCATCTGTTCCTTTTCTCATTGAAATATCTGTTTGAGTGTCATCAATAATCACTTTGCATCACACACTGCCAGAATTTGATGTCTCATGTTATTGTGAATTAATCAGAATTTGATGACTTATACTGCTGCCCTTTTATTTCCCACTGCTGTCAAGTTTGTTTACTGTTTGGGTAATATGATTGCATCTTTTGTTGTGAGGACATGTAGTTATCTGTGGTATGTAAACTCTGTCATGCTAATGCTTATCTTCTCATGTCAATCAAAAGAAAAAATGTTTTGACACACTATTGTAATGTTGCAATTTTCAAAACATGTGCATTTCTTTCAACTCACATACCATCTCTGAGCTCTAATTGTCTTATGAACAAATGTGTTGATGAACTCACTCAATATTGTATTTCAAACATGTGCAAATCAGTTTTGGTTTTGAACTCATGTATTTTGATCATGTCATCTTGGTCCATGTCCATATCATGCTCATCATTGCAACTCGTATATCTCTTGTTGATCTAACGATGTTTGGAATTAATTTCTTATTAGAATCCATTCAAGATCACATTTATGATTTGCTCATGTTGTTTCATCATCCCAACTGCCAATGGTTTAGCTTATGTTCATCAAGATGCATTTCAAAATTCCAATTTGCATTTGTATTCGTGTTTTAATGTATGGTTGTCATTTCAATTTTTTTTTAGCACCATCTTAATGTTCATGAAAAATCATTCAGATTAGGCTAAAATTTCATGGAAAAAGACCAAGTATTGACATAGTTATGAATCAAAATGCATGTTGCATCTTCACGTGTTCTTGCTTCCTTTGCCTTGCCCAGAAAACCATTAAACTTGCCTTATCTATTTATGGGGGTGGCTTTGTACTTGGATGTACAGCCACCCCAGTGGTAATCAACTTGCGCGCATACTCACCTTTCACTTGCCAGCCATGAGTTCGATCCTTGGGATCAACTCTTTTTGGGCGTTTTATTTTTCAATTGTAATTGAATTATTTTTCTTCATTTCTTCCACTTTCCTTACAACACGCGTTCAGTGGCTTATTGGTTAGGGAGTTGTGTTGGTAAACACAAGGGCATGAGTTCAATCCCTACCCATGCCACTTTCTTTTTTATATGTGTATTTGTTTATTTTATTGTCATAAAATCAATCAACTTCAAAATTTCATAACTTATTCATCGTTCATTATTTTCAACTTGTTCTTTTTGCAACTTTTTCATTGTGATGTCTAGTTGTATTAAATGGATTGTAATCTCATATTTGCTTGTTTTTACAATGCTTTTTTGCCTGCTTGTTAGTAGATTCGTCCTTAGGTCATTACCTTACGTCTCAATTAAAATTCCCTTCATACCATGCTTATTTTATCTTGTGAGATTTATTGGTATTTGATTTCTTTATGTTTGTTAACATGTTGAGATTTCATTTTCTGGTTGGTTGTTACCATGAGTTACTGTTCCTTTCCTAAAAATCTTGAGTTTAACTGTTGTGATTGTTCCTTGCGTGTTTGATTGTCATCAATGCCTAAATGTTGTTACCTTTGATACACTTTGAATTTATAACATGATCCTTTTAAGTTGTGACTTACTTGCATGATTATTGCCTCCATCTTTGTTAAGATATTTGATTATCGGTCGTAACCATTTGTATTATTTGATCCTTGCCTATTGTGATATGCATGCTTACTTGATTGTAATCCTATTCATCCTTGCTTAATTGTTTATTTACTTTGTCAAGTATTTCTTCCCCAAGTGATGGAACTTTTTAGTTCTCATCCAAGTTGCCTCCTCTCTCTCCTTCCAAAGTAAAAGTCTCTCCATTGACCCTTGTGTCATTGGATAGTTCATTACCCCTTGCCTTGACTTTGTGAAGTCATCTTAAACCCTAGCTTAGTTAAGTTAGAACATATGAGCCATTAGAATTTTCTTAAAGTCTAGAAAACCCACCTTTGCTAGGAGTGTTCTTCAACTAGAACCCTAGGATAGAGTTTGTAAACTCTATGTAAGAATCATAGTAATGATTATTTATTCCCCTCTTGAGTGTTACAACATAGATCTAGAGAGTTTGGATAAACTCTACACAAGCATTGTAATGTTTGTTCCCCTTTGAACCTTGATCATAATCAAGTGTTCTTTAACCCTAGTGAGGTGAACTACGATTTCTCTGATTCTATCCTAGTTAGGATACGTAGGCAGAGGACGCGACGTCTTTGCGAGCAAGCTTAGAAACTATCTTTAGGTCTTAACCTTCACATTTTTACCCAATTCCAAACCTTAGAAAACATTTACCAACTTAGCATGCAAACAAACAAAAGGTTCTTGTAGAATACTACAGATGTTTAGGATGTGAATTACCTACCCTATGCATAACCAACCCCCGATCCCCGAATCTCTTAGCGTTGTTGTTACATCGCGCAAAAGGTTCTTTCTCTCTTTAGACCTTTCCTTTGGATAAATTAAAGTCCGGTTGTGAATTTAAGAATTAAAGATTCAAGTTAATCAATAGCTTGGTATCACGATTCTCACCGCAACAGAAATGGCGACTTCACTGGGGACACTTACTTAATTTAAGGGTTTAGCCTATTTTGTTTAATTGCATGCTATATTTGTAAATATTTGCTTAACATGTATATTTGTCAATATATTTGTTTGATTGTTGGGTATTGGGTGCTTTGAGTGGTGAGACGATCCTATACCCGGACTCGAGTGCACTTATGATAGGATGGTGGTATATTCAAGAAGGCTTATAGGGAGTTGATTCCCGACCAAGCTAACTTGAGAAACCACCACTCAGTGTAGGCCGTCTTGAAAGTTTAGTATTGTTGATCGAGTATTTGTGAAAACAATGCTACTTTCGACGAAGGAGCCCATGACACCGTGGACTTTTAGAATACATTTTACCCCACTTTGGCCTTATTAGGACGTAGTGCAATGGCTATGAGGAAGTATTTCTGAAATAGTTGATACGCGATACTACGCTCAGACGAGATTCTCTTGAGAATATTATCGATTACCAAGTGATTTGGGAGGTTGATAATATCCGAAAGATGGGTTGATGACTCTGGGAACTTTGTAGAACCCGTTCGGCAGGTACAAATCAATCCATAGTGCAAATCTTGGGGATGGGTAGACCTTGGATCCACGCTCGTCTTTAAACCTAAGCTTGTGTTGTGTGCATATGTGTGATCTTTGCATTTTCCTGTGTTTGTGCATTTTGCATTCATAACATCATATCATCATATGGTTTCATGGAACTCAGACCTTTTTGTTTGTAAACATCAGAGGTCGTTATGAACAGTGAAAGAAAGAAAAATTTGAAGTACACTTACAAGGGTTTTAACCTAGATGACTTGAAAAGGTTGAGCACCTTAGTGACAGATCCAGAAGGATTTCAAAACAGGTATGGGAAGCTGTTGTTACTCTTGAAGATAAAGATGGATGGTGGACTCCTTTCTACTCTTCTCCAGTTTTATAATCCGCTCTACCACGGTTTCATATTCCCCGATTATCAGCTAGTGCCCACACTAGAGGAGTATTCTCAGTTGGTTAGATTGCCCATTCTTGAAAAGTCTCCTTTTCCGATCATGGAGGAGGACCCTAAAGAACAAGATATTGCCAAGGCCACACGTTTGGGATTGGTTGATATTAAAAAGAATCTGATTACAAAAGGAGGAGTTTTTGGGCTAAAAGCAGAGTTCTTGATTGAGAAAACTCAGTATTATGTGGATCATTTAAGCATGGATGCATTCGAGGCTATCCTTGCATTACTCATCTATGTCATCTTTTTGTTCCCTAGCTTCGAGAATTTTGTGGACCTCAATGCCATTAAAATTTTCTTGAAGAAGAATCTTGTGCCTACCTTGTTAGCAGATACATACCATTCTGTTCATCTGAGGAACTCTCACAATGGAGGAATGATTACTTGTTATGCTCTGCTGTTATACAAATGGTTCACTTCACACTTACCCAAAGCTAACGCTTTTTGGGATCCAAAGAAAGGATGGTGGTCACAAAAGATCATGGCTCTCACCCACTCCGATATTGATTGGTATAGTCGTGACTATGATGGGACAATGATCATTGACAATTGTGGGGATTTTGGCAATATACCTCTTCTCAGTGCTAATGGAGGAATCAGTTATAATCCAGTCCTCGCCCGTCGGCAATTGGGATACCCTCTAAAGGATAAGCCCGATAGTGTTCAAGTGGAAAACATTTTCTTCAAAGAAGAAAAAGATATTCAAGAACTAAAAGGAACGATTCTAGAGGCTTGGAAGCATCTACATAAGAAAGGGAAAAAGGATCTTAGAAGACTCAACTTTGTCTCTTTGGAACCTTACCTCCAATGGGTTCGAAAGAGAGCCATCACACTAAGGATTCCTTATTCTAAGCAAGAGCCTATGGCTTTGAAGGAAGAACGCCCTTTGGTCTTCATGTCTGAAGAAGAAAAGTTGAAGATTGCTTTAGTCAAAGCACAACAAACTGAAGAAGCTTGGAAGCACGAGTATCAAGTAGCTATCGAGGAGAATGCAGAGCTCCAGAAGCAACTCCAGTTGAAAGACGAAGAAGTACTCTCTTGTAAGAAGAGGAAAGCACAAGGAGAACCTTATGAGCCTCATTCTATTCCGTGGAAGTTAATTGTGGACAAGCTCATTTTTGAGAAGGCTCAGATGAAAAGAGAAATCGAGAAGCTCAACTTGAGGGTGCTAGGGGAACCTTGTTAGGATTCATTTAGCTGTTGTTTATGTTTAAAACTCTTGTAAGAGGAAACAATATTTTGTAATCCTATTTTGTTGATCAATGAAATAACGACTTTTGATGTTCGTAAATATCTGAGTTCCATGACACCATGCGCATTAGCATTTGCATTTTTTCTAACCAATCAAGGAAATTTAAACTTTTCTTTTTGCAGACAACAACATGGTGAGAAGAGACATGCTTCCGTTCCCAGATTTAAGGTTGGGCCGTCTTAGGATGTTGGCAAGACTTGTCAGAAACCCCGCCGCTTTCATTGCCAAATATGGAGATCTCCTACCACTAATAAGTGCTCAAGTCAACAAGCCCATGCTACAGGCTTTGGTTGAATTTTACTCTACAGCCTACCACTGCTTCGTATTCCCATACTTTCAGCTACTCCCGACCATAGAGGAGTACACTGACTATTTGAAAATTCCATGGACTTTCACACTTCCTTATGGAAAACCGAAGAGGAGGGATTTGGCTAAAGCCCTACATATCAAGTAAGAGGATTTACCACCAATGAAAGCGAAAGGAGGATGGTACGAAAGGGAGGCAGGACCTCTAATGGAGATGGCCAAATATCATTATGAAAATAGAAATTTGGGCATCTTTGAAGCAATTCTGGCATTTCTAATATATGGGTTGTATCTCTTCCCAAGCCGTTATGACTTCATCAGTGAGGAGGCGATCTGTCTCTTCATCATCAAAAATCCAGTAAACGAGATACTGGTGGATACCTATGTTGTCATCCACCGCTTCATCTTATACGATCTTGGGCAATTTTCATGCTGCCTCGCACTGCTTGACAGGTGGTTTACCTCTCATTTACCAAGGACTCATATCCTTTGGAGGCTACCCAACAAAAGCGCATGGATTTCTAAACTCATCACTCTCAGGCACTATGATATCACATGGTATGACATCAGCCTTGGTGATCTAGTCATGATTCCCAGTTATGGAGAGTTCCCCAATGTGCCTCTCATTGGGACGAAGGGGGTTATCACCTACAATCCTGTTCTTGCCCAGCGTCAACATGGGTATCCCACCGGGCCAGAGCCCGAACCGGAACTGCTGAGACCCTGCTTCTGCGAAACTGGTCGCAACCCTGAACTAGAAGCCCGTGCTCAATATGCTCAGAGAGATCCTTACCTCTTGGGTATAACTCCAATGGAGAACGTAAGCTGTTTAACTTCCAGAGGATACTTGCTTTGGTCGAAAGAAATAGCCTTGACCATGTTCTATACTCATGATTATGAGATAACTATGGAACCTGAGGTCCCCACGACTAGGGAAGAGCTGAAATACGCTTTGATCAAAGTGCAACGAGAGAACGAAGACCTGTGGGAAATCATCCGCCAGGACCAAGCTCATGTTGAAGTCCAAGAAGGAGAAGGATCATCTTGTTAGAATGATCGTTGTTTCACCATTTCCCTGTTTTCCCTAAAAGGATTGTAATCCTAATGTTGCATTTACTTTCACTTCTTGTAAGAAAGGTTTTGCTTTTCAGCAAGAGCCATCTATTGTAATAGACTTCCAGCTATCAATGAAAAACGCTTTTTAAGCATGTCGTTACATGTTGTTCCAACTTTTTTGTTTGTAAACAAAAATTTGTTTTTCCTTGAATGGTTTGCGCATTTGCATTTACATTTGCATTCGCATTTCATCCTGCATTGGTCTGGCATCCGAGTTCCGCAGCTCATCCTTTGTTCTTGTTCAGAAAAGAGAGAAGGAGTCACGCTGAATACTCACAGATACAACACTCGATCCAGAGCTCAGAAGAAGATGGCAGATAATGAACAAAGGTTCGATCAGATGCACAACGACATTGAAGGAATCAAGGGTGACGTCAGCCAGATTATGGAAGCTCTCAATATAATCAAGGAAAATATGGACACACAGTCTACGGTAATCTCCGAAGTTGTCACGACAGTGGCCAACGTCACAGTAGCTCCAGTTACCACTGCAGAATTTCCCTATGGCATTGTTGCACCCCAAAATTTGACCAACCGGGTCTCGTATCTGGCTCGAGGTTTCGACGCATAATCGCATTCGCATCTGCATATTGCATACATTGCATTTTTCATTTGTTTTGATTTTATCAGGGGTCACAGCTCTCGTCTCGCGTCTCAGGTGTTTTTAATCAGTTTAGATAGGTAGAATCGTATTTTTGGGATATTTCGGTGCCCGTTTATTTTTACCGGCTATTTTGGTGCGCTCTCGCGGTGTTATGTGTCGTTCGGTGCTTATTTTGTTCCTCTGGGAATTATTGTGATTTTTCTGGATTTTATTGGCCATTTTAGGGTTTAAATAGATTTAAATCATTTTTTTAGCATTTTTAGAGTATTAATAGGATTTTTAATAGTTAATTCTTTTTAAATAGATTTTTAATCATTTTAGGATTTAATAGATTTTTTAGGATAATATAGGATTTTAATAGAATACTAATGGTTTTTAAATAGTTTTAATAGCTTTTTAATCTTTTTTAATATAGATTTTTCCTTATTAAATAAATAGTTTTTTTAGGATATAATGTTTTAGAATAATAGATAATAGGGTTAATAGGAATTAGATGTTTTTAATTTTAGATATAGAATAATAATAGATTTTTTCTTTTATTAGTAAATAGAGTTTAATAAATAATATAGTTTTTTTCATAGAATAGTATAGGTTTTGTTAGAGAGTTATTAGAATTTTATTAGTGTTAGATTTAATTAGGTTAATTACGAGTTAATCTTTTGTTTAGAGTTAATTTGAATTTGTTAGAATTAATTAGGTTTAGTAATTTTCATTCAGATTTAATGGTGGATTTTTAGGTTTAGTTTTAATTAGTTTTATTAGTTAATCATTGGTTAGTTAGTCTTAATCAGCTTTTTTTTATCCATTTGTCATATTAATTCTTTTTATGCAGTTTTTTGGATTTTTCTTAATGATTTTCGCAGGGCCCAATTTCCTAGTCCAAAGCCCAATTTGTCCAGAAAAGTCTATTTTTCGTCCAGGTTTAGTCCAGCAAGTTCCAGCAAGTTCCAGCAAATTCCAGAAGCATCCAGAATTGCTCAGTCTTTAAATACCAGCAGCCACGTGTGAAGCAAAGGAAGGACCCACGTTATTTCACTTCAGCACGCCACGCCATCATCCTCAGTCTCCCTCTCCCTGCCACGCCATGGCCACGTGGCAACCATGCACTCTCTCACCCCACTACCGCCCCCACGCGTCCTGCATGCAGCAACCCTCACTCCACTCGCTTCACCACGTGGCAACCACCAGGTCCTCACCGGGAAACCTCACCGGCCGGCCTGCATGGCCGGCGACCACTGTGAAGGTCACCGGAAACCCCAAAAATCTCCAGATGCCAATCATCTTCATCGTCCTCCTCTCATCACCACCGCGAACTCCGCCGGAGAACGTCCAAAACCCAGATTCCGATCATCATCATCCAACAACATCTCCGGTCAACATTCATCCCCTTCATCTCTCCCGGTCAAACCCTCATCTCCTCTAATCTTCATCATCTGAAGCCTCAAATTTCCAGAAACCACCGTGTATCAATTCTCAACCACGATTAACTCAAGAACACAACTGTTCATCAGCAAACGTTCCAGATCCTCATCAGTATCGTCTCAGAAATTCATCAGTGTTCAAACTCCATGGATCTTCCTCTCCTTCGCAAGGATCTTCATCATTTTCTTCAAACGTATCTCCAGAAATCATCAGCATTCATCAAGATGTTCGTAACTTCTTTCAAGATCTGCATCAACACATGAGTGTTTTCCAGATTCATCAAGAACATCTAGGTCCTTCACCTTTTCTCGTAAACCTTCAATCGTGAACTCATCTGTGTCCATAACTCCAACAACCTTCGTCAAGTGATTTTCCCAGAAACGTCCAAGGATCACCATCGTCAACGAAACTTCAAGAACGAGTTCATCTCAGTTCTTCAATCTCTAGATCGTCATCTAGAATCTTCAGAAATGTTCATCAGGAACTCGAGCGCCAAAATTGTTTCTAGATCCAGGTTTTTCTTCCGTCTTCAAGTACTTTCATCTCCGGATTGATGATGATGCCGTTACGAGTTGGTTCATGTTTTGTTAAACTGGTGGTGATTGGTTTGAGCAAGGTTGATGAAACGCAGATGGAACGAGGGTTGTTTGGGGGAGATTGAGTTTGGGAAGAACGAAGATTGAAAAGGAGAAGAAGGTAAGAGTGATCAGAGAGAGAGCGGCGGCGCCGTGAGAGAAGGGGGAAGAAGGAATTCCCCTAGGGTTTCAGAAAGGGAGGAAGAGAGTGGGTTAGGAGAGATTGGGCCTCAGGCCCAATTACATTTTTTGGATTCGCACCTCAATTGCCTTCGCACCTCAATTGCCTGAGCCCAATGTTTTTCTGGCAACACCCTCCGTTCAACTCAGCACCCCCCCCCCCTCCGTTTTGCAGCAATAGCAGCTGGGCTGGGCCCAGTCTGCAGTTTGTTTTTTTATTTGTTTGGCTTGTATACCCTCCAGCTGGGCTATGTCCCCCCCTGTCCTCGTTTCTCTATTTTTTGTTTTATTGCATTTTGTTTATAGAAAATATATTTTATGGAAAAGTATATTTGAAAAAAGGAAAAGAAAAGAAATATTGAGAAGAAATAAAGAGAAAAATATGTGAAAAAAATAGAGAAAAATAAAGAGAAAAATATAGTGAAATATGAAAAAATACATAGAAAAATATAGAAAAATATGGGAAAATATGTTGAAAAGAAAGGAAGGAAAAAAGGAAAAAAATATTAAAGTAGATTTAATATTTTTAAAGTACATTTTCTTTTAGGATATATTTTCATGGAGATTATTTTACGATTTTTAGAGATAGAATTAGACGTCCACTTGTTAGGGGACTTTTTTCATTCAATTTTTTTAGGATAGAATAGGATAGCGTTTCCTAGGAGATTTATTTTCAGTATTCACTCATTGTAATCATTTTTCAGAATGTTAATAAAACGAGATTTGAGCTGTGGTCCCGAAGTAGCCGAACTACAGCTGCTCTGATTTCTCGTACCAGACGAGAATATGTAGGCATAGGATGCGATATCCTAGCGAGCACACTAACGACTAACTTTTTGTTCTCTCGCTGCTGTGCGATCGAGACTTTCCCGCTGACGATTAATTGTTACCCTTTTTCTCTCTTGCCCAAGTGCATTTGAGACTAAGCCATAGTTTTGCCCATAGGTTCCCGACCCTGTGAAACCAGTTGTTTTTCTCACTGCTGTGTGAGAATTCTTGTTTAGCCGTAGTTAGTCTGAACTACGTAAAGCTCTGATCTTCCATGCAGTGTGGAAGTACGTAGGCACAAGACGCGAGGTCTTGGCGAGCCAATTTTCCCTGTAGTCCCGAACTACGTTGACTCTGACTTTCTCTCTTGAGAATACGTAGGCATAGAGTGCGACGCTCTATCGAGTCAATTCCCTTCCGTTTAGATTTAGCAGCCGTAGATAGATTGTTTTGCATCCTGTAGAAAACCCAAGCAAGCGTGGATCCCGTCGAGTACGACGGACGTGAGGGGTGCTAATACCTTCCCCTTGCGTAACCGACTCCCGAACCCAGGTTTTGGTTGTGACGACCATACCTTTCCCCGTTTTTTGCGAGGTTTACTTCGAGCGTTTCCTTTCCCTCCGTTGGGATAAATAACGCACGGTGGCGACTCTTCTGTCAGCCGGCGCCGATTTTCGCAGTAGCGACAGCTGGCGACTCTGCTGGGGACTGCGATAGTTCCCTATGTGAGTCTGTTGGGGATCCAACGTCCCCTAAGAGAGAGTCAATCCTAGCGCTCGTTTGTTTGTCTATTGGGGCTTATTTATCGATATTATTTGTTGCTGTTGGGGTGTTACGGGTGTTCTATGATGAGAGATAAGCCGGACCTGGGCTTGGAGTGCACCTTAGACTTAGAGTAGAGATTAGTGGGCGCGTACCGGCTTTGCTTGTACTAGTGTCCCGCGAAATCTACGCTCAGACGAGGTTCTTCTGGTTGGCCTCTTGTCCCACCCTTTGGGTGGATCGGGTTGCTGGTTAGTTGGATTGTCGACTCTGGGAACCGATCATTTGGAAGTTAGCTAAGTGAGGCCTCTTCAGGACTTGATGATGCCACTCCTCCTGGGAATCGTATCGTCAGTCTTGAAAGTCTGTGACGCTGACGACCGCATAGGATGCCGTACCTTGTCAGATATAGGTCCACACCTGTGAGCGGGGGGGTTTTTTGTGCAGGAAACTTAACTTCCAACCTACCCATTATTCTGGTCTTCTTTTCAGAGAACGTCTCCGTCAGCAGTGCAGTAGTATTCAGATTTGTGTGGGGGTTGTGGTCCCGTTGTTTGCTGCATTTTGCATATCATGTGCATATCAGTGTTGCATTGCATATCATCCTCCAGCTAGCCAGAGTTCTGATCCGGCCTTTGTTTCCTGAAGGTGATTACCCGGAGTTTGGATTGAGCAGCTGTTGATTGTCAGAGGACCGACCTAGGGGTTGAGTAGATTTGAGCAGAATCAAGTGTTGAAGTCAGCTGAAGATTATTGGTAGCTATGTCTGAAGGCAATTTCCAGTCTCCCAATACCTTGACAGGGTTCACTATGGCGTCCAACCCTCTGTACGATTCCATGGAAGACTTCCTGCAAGTGAACAACATTGCTGCAGACCAAGTTGTACAGCCTTCTGTTGAGAACCGAGGTCGACATGAGCAGTTTGTTGCCCGAAATGAGCGTCCTCCTCCTGTTAACAATCAAGGTGTTGCTTTCCCTGTGATGAATCTACGAAGAGATATTCCAATGGCCGGGATGGTAGATCCAAGAGCTCTTGAAAAGGATATAAGACTCTGAGTGTTGGAAGAGCAAATGAAAGCTTTGAAAATGAAAGATGCTGTTAACTTGGATGCTGTAGGCATGTGTTTGGTTCCTGATCTGGTGTTGCCTTACAAGTTCAAAGCGCCAAAGTTCGAAAAGTACACAGGAGATAGTTGTTCGAAGCTGCATTTGATGATGTTCTGTCGAAGAATGACTGCGTTCGCGCGAGATGACAAATTGATGATCCATTGCTTTCAAGATAGTCTGACTGGGGCATCTTTGAGGTGGTATATGCAGTTAGAGAGAAATCAGATTCAATCATGGATGGATTTAGCCAGAGCTTTTCTGAAGCAGTACGATTATAACCTAGACATAGCTCCCTATCGCATGCATTTGCAAGAGTTGTCTCAAGAGATCAATGAACCTATCAGGAGGTATGCTCAGAGATGGAGAGAATTTGCTGCTAGAGTGCGTCCCCCGCTGTTAGACCAAGAGCTGGCAAGCATGTTTGTAGATTCCCTACAATATCCGTACTTCAAAAGATTGCTCGGAATTCCGGAAAGTTTCTCTGACGTGGTAGCATTAGGAGAACGCCTCGAGTACTCCATAAGAATAGGGAAAATTCAGATTACTTCATATGATCAAGCTGGTGAAACTGAATATCCTTGTGACTATCAGAGTAAAGAAGAATTTGTGATCGACGCAGTCATGCCAAAGGTTGAATATCCTCGAAGCGAATCAGTGAATTTTGTTGGTTCATCATCTTATCAGAGATCGGTACCTCCCGTGGCTTGTTATACTGAACAGACAGCCGTACCTGGGGCACCATATCAGGAATCTTATGTCGCTTCCATTGCAAAGCAGCAAACTCGTGGCCGAGGTTATCAGAATCAGCGTCAGAATCAGAACAGACCTCGCAACAACTTGGAACGAAGGAATGGTCCTTCTCACCCAGTGCCTATGCCGTATAGCCAGCTGCTACCATCTCTGATCCAGAAGTCTTTGGTGGAACCTAAAGCTCTTAAGCCAGTTCCAGAACCTTACCCTCCTGGGTACAATCCCCACGTTCAGTGTGGTTATCATGGTGGCTCACCGGGGCATTCGACGGAAGATTGTAAAGCATTTCAGGCGAAGGTACAGCAGCTGATTGATCAGGATCGCATTTCCTTTCGAGAAGGGTTTCTGTTTGTTCATCCTAACCGCTCAGCTGTGTAAGCTCGTAGACTCGGAAAGTATTCCCCAGCAAAGAAGCCAGTGGTTCAGACAGGCAGGCGCCTCAGCATTGGCAGTCCTCCGACTTTATATCATTTGCATTTGTAGTTTCTTTTCTGTTAGTTACTACCTGCTTTTAAACATTGTATGTTTCGAATGATGATAATAATAAAGTGACTATGCGTTTTTCTGAATTAATCATGTCGCTGTCGCTCATTTACTGCATTGCACTGACACTTGCATTTTATTCACTCCACTTTATCACTGTGACTAGCAAAGATTGGAGGGAGGATGACGAAACTAAAACTCATAACCGATGATCGTAAGCTTTCAGATAAGACCTTACCGATGACGTACAAGGCATTGTTTCAAATTCCCCAAACACTGGAGATATAAGGAGTTAGTCCCTTGTTAACCACTTCGAGCCAGGAAGTAGAAGTTGTTTCGGACTTTTAAACCCTCACATCTTAACCCGGGGCAGGGTAGTTGTCAGTTAGCTTGACCGAGCATTCAAATCTTGCAGAGGAGTGTTGTCTTTCGAGGACCAATCAGTTTATACCTTTCAAGAGGTCAAATCTCACCAATCAGGAGTGAGACAGTTACAATCCTTTCGGAGCAATCAAGACAACCAGTGTCACACGACTTTGTTCCAAAAGAAAGAAAGAAAGAAAGCCCGCTAAGTAAAAAGAAAGAAAAAGCTGGAAAGCTAATACTTAGGCAAAAATCAGGGCGTCCCGCAGGACTTCAAAAGAAATCGAAAAATTCGAAAAGAACTCAAAAGGAGTCAGTCCAGGCAAAAGTTAGGGAATCAAAAGAATGAAAAGGAGGGATAAAAAGAAATTTTCCCCAGCAAATCACAAAGTCGTGTACACAGACACCGAAAGCAAAGAAGGAGTAACTATCACTCGGGAAAAACCTTATGAGTTCCTTAACTGTGGTTCCTACCATTCAACATACCTCTCGAAGAGGCGAGTGCTTGTGCCAGGTTAACTGAACCTTAGGATCGGAGATCATCACGTAGAAGGGGTGGGTACAAATCAAAAATTTGAGCCAAATATCCTTTGTTTCACGAACCGTGAACCCGACCACGATACAACCCTTAAAAGACCTAATTGAGGTAGGGTTAGTCTGAAGCGCATTACGATAAGGTTGAGTAACCTGACTCCTTCATGACTTGCTAGTCACATCCTTGTTGTATTTTCACCGACCACGTAAGCACTACGTTTGAACTTTGGTTCATTCGTCACTCACAATCATGTGCATGTAAATGAGTGACAGCTCAAATTTTTTCAAAATCTGCATAACCACTGCATTAAGATTACCATTCGTGAACAGACGATTTTAATTGCAAGTTAGTAGTTGGCATGAAAGAAATTCCAACAGGGAATCGTTGAGCAGGACTGAGTAATTCAGTAGTCTGAACCAGAATGGTGTATGTTGTGAAGACCTGTGAATCCGGGGCGTTAATTTCCAGTGAGTTCGGAATCAGTTAGTCTGAGGACAAGTCCCGAAGTTTCAGTTGAGCAGGGGCAGTTTATTGGAGAAGCAGTTGATCAGAAGAGAGTCTTCTCGAGAATCAATCAGGGGCAGTTATGCAGAGCGTTGAGATTTGAAAGCAGAGACTTCCAGTGGATAATCAGATCGAGTTAAGTCGCTAGAACGCTCATTCAGGGGCAAGTCATCGCAGAGAATGTTGAAATCAACTGGGTTGTTAGGTGTTTAATTGGAGATTGAATTCTTTTGTCGTGCATATGTCGGGGCAAATATTCTCGAAGTCGTCTCGTAGCAAGCTGTTCAGAGCAAGTATTCCCAAGAGTTAGATTGGGGCAAGTTGGATTGTACTGGGGCAAGATGTTCAAGCCAGTCTTGTTATCCCCAGCTGAGTATACTGGGGCAAGTTGTTCAAACCAGTCTGTTTATTCCCAGCCGGAGTTGAGTATCGGGGAATCATGTCATTACCCTTATCAAAAACCGGAACCTTTCAAATAAAAGGCCTTGCTGTCGTTGGATCATTATCCTACAGTTTAAACCTGTTGCGTGTCAGTAACCAGTCGTTTCCAAAGTCCAGTTCTCGTCTGGCCCACCCTTCCGTAAGCATCAGTTCCCGTCTGGTGCAGTTTATTGTAAGCATCAGTTCCCGTCTGGTGCAGTTTATTGCAACCAGTTCTCGCCTGATCACCGTTTCTCCAAGTGTTATGCCAGTTCTCGTCTGGTGTACGTCAGCTTTCAGCCAGTTCTCGCCTGGTTGTCTATACCTCAGTCTGTTATCCAGTCAGCCCCGTCTGATGTTCTAAACCAAACCAATTTTCAAAATCTATTTTCCTATCAGTTCTCGTCTGGTAGTCTACCTTCGAATGCTAGTTCTCGTCTAGTATTTTCCAAATCTCCCACTGTGTACATAATCCGTGTTTACCCTAAACCAGAAAAACAAAAAAACCTAAAGGTATCTGACACAGTATTTCCCAATGACCCGCATGTTATCATGTTCCCCGATACGAAGCTCGACTGATGCCAGCGCTCCGAGTAATGTTTGAAATCCTTGTGGATGTTGTTAAATCAGAATTGCTACTCTTCAGCCGATGAAAGTTGCTCACTATCCCCGGAAGAGTCGAGTTTGTATTGTACCCCGTATCAGAGTAGAATCAGGAGTATCCTCAGCAGATTAAGAATGATATCCTTGATAGTAGGGGCATTTCCATCAGTGTGCTGCGCGCAATCAATCCCAGTTTGGGTCAATCCCCGCAGAGTACAATCAGTTGCCGATGGTTTGAAGAAAGCATCCCCAAGCAGAGTTGTTCTTTTTCTCCCCAGTGAAGTCGCCAAGCAGGGTTGCCTTTCCATTTCTCCAGCAGGACGGTTATCCCCAGCGGATTTGGTTCCCCTTTTCCAGCATTTATTTTGCTGAGATGATTCTGTGGCTTCAGTTCATCCCCAGTAGAGTTGACGTTATCTTCGGCATTTATTTTGCCAAGTGGTTTTCAGACCTGGTGTTCTCTGGCAGCTCGAGCCTGCATTAGCATTCGCATATATAGTCATTGCACTTACAAACATATATATCCATGCCGTCTAGGCATCGCATTTTCAAACAAAGCGCATAGCATCTACATGTCATATAGGGCATCGCATCATTATCCAGCATACGCATGTCGAAACATGGACCAGGTTGGTTACATATTGGATTTCGAATTGTTCACCTGCAGAGTTGTGTGGTTAAGCTTCTCGTCTCCCCCAGCGGAGTGATTCTTCATATTTGGTTGTTACGTCAGCATCGGAAAAAACAACAACAAGGAGAGATTGACATATCAAACTTCTGAAGCTGCCGCCTTCGTCAGAATAGGTGCCAGGCAGTTCAATTCAGAATTCCCCAGGAGAGTTTCCTCAGGTTCGCCATGAACCATGAGTCGACAGAAAAAATCCCATGACAGATGGGAAGGTGTTTGCTTTGCGAAGCATTATTCCAATACTTGTGGCGTCACACAGGTGATTGGCAAGGAGAAGAAAATTCTATCAGAAAATTGACCAGTTGTTGCCGTGACAACCGAACTTCAGTTTATTGGAAGCTATTTCCCAAGCAGTTTTGCAGTATATTCCCGCGGTTGGCAAATTTCAGGGTTCCATTTGTATTCAACCGTCATCTACCTTGAATGTTTGAAGGCTGAGCGCTCTTCACCCATTCAGGTCGAAGTCGCTTGAATAGGGGCAGCTGTTGCACCCCAAAATTTGACCAACCGGGTCTCGTATCTGGCTCGAGGTTTCGACGCATAATCGCATTCGCATCTGCATATTGCATACATTGCATTTTTCATTTGTTTTGATTTTATCAGGGGTCACAGCTCTCGTCTCGCGTCTCAGGTGTTTTTAATCAGTTTAGATAGGTAGAATCGTATTTTTGGGATATTTTGGTGCCCGTTTATTTTTACCGGCTATTTTGGTGCGCTCTCGCGGTGTTATGTGTCGTTCGGTGCTTATTTTGTTCCTCTGGGAATTATTGTGATTTTTCTGGATTTTATTGGCCATTTTAGGGTTTAAATAGATTTAAATCATTTTTTTAGCATTTTTAGAGTATTAATAGGATTTTTAATAGTTAATTCTTTTTAAATAGATTTTTAATCATTTTAGGATTTAATAGATTTTTTAGGATAATATAGGATTTTAATAGAATACTAATGGTTTTTAAATAGTTTTAATAGCTTTTTAATCTTTTTTAATATAGATTTTTCCTTATTAAATAAATAGTTTTTTTAGGATATAATGTTTTAGAATAATAGATAATAGGATTAATAGGAATTAGATGTTTTTAATTTTAGATATAGAATAATAATAGATTTTTTCTTTTATTAGTAAATAGAGTTTAATAAATAATATAGTTTTTTTCATAGAATAGTATAGGTTTTGTTAGAGAGTTATTAGAATTTTATTAGTGTTAGATTTAATTAGGTTAATTACGAGTTAATCTTTTGTTTAGAGTTAATTTGAATTTGTTAGAATTAATTAGGTTTAGTAATTTTCATTCAGATTTAATGGTGGATTTTTAGGTTTAGTTTTAATTAGTTTTATTAGTTAATCATTGGTTAGTTAGTCTTAATCAGCTTTTTTTTATCCATTTGTCATATTAATTCTTTTTATGCAGTTTTTTGGATTTTTCTTAATGATTTTCGCAGGGCCCAATTTCCTAGTCCAAAGCCCAATTTGTCCAGAAAAGTCTATTTTTCGTCCAGGTTTAGTCCAGCAAGTTCCAGCAAGTTCCAGCAAATTCCAGAAGCATCCAGAATTGCTCAGTCTTTAAATACCAGCAGCCACGTGTGAAGCAAAGGAAGGACCCACGTTATTTCACTTCAGCACGCCACGCCATCATCCTCAGTCTCCCTCTCCCTGCCACGCCATGGCCACGTGGCAACCATGCACTCTCTCACCCCACTACCGCCCCCACGCGTCCTGCATGCAGCAACCCTCACTCCACTCGCTTCACCACGTGGCAACCACCAGGTCCTCACCGGGAAACCTCACCGGCCGGCCTGCATGGCCGGCGACCACTGTGAAGGTCACCGGAAACCCCAAAAATCTCCAGATGCCAATCATCTTCATCGTCCTCCTCTCATCACCACCGCGAACTCCGCCGGAGAATGTCCAAAACCCAGATTCCGATCATCATCATCCAACAACATCTCCGGTCAACATTCATCCCCTTCATCTCTCCCGGTCAAACCCTCATCTCCTCTAATCTTCATCATCTGAAGCCTCAAATTTCCAGAAACCACCGTGTATCAATTCTCAACCACGATTAACTCAAGAACACAACTGTTCATCAGCAAACGTTCCAGATCCTCATCAGTATCGTCTCAGAAATTCATCAGTGTTCAAACTCCATGGATCTTCCTCTCCTTCGCAAGGATCTTCATCATTTTCTTCAAACGTATCTCCAGAAATCATCAGCATTCATCAAGATGTTCGTAACTTCTTTCAAGATCTGCATCAACACATGAGTGTTTTCCAGATTCATCAAGAACATCTAGGTCCTTCACCTTTTCTCGTAAACCTTCAATCGTGAACTCATCTGTGTCCATAACTCCAACAACCTTCGTCAAGTGATTTTCCCAGAAACGTCCAAGGATCACCATCGTCAACGAAACTTCAAGAACGAGTTCATCTCAGTTCTTCAATCTCTAGATCGTCATCTAGAATCTTCAGAAATGTTCATCAGGAACTCGAGCGCCAAAATTGTTTCTAGATCCAGGTTTTTCTTCCGTCTTCAAGTACTTTCATCTCCGGATTGATGATGATGCCGTTACGAGTTGGTTCATGTTTTGTTAAACTGGTGGTGATTGGTTTGAGCAAGGTTGATGAAACGCAGATGGAACGAGGGTTGTTTGGGGGAGATTGAGTTTGGGAAGAACGAAGATTGAAAAGGAGAAGAAGGTAAGAGTGATCAGAGAGAGAGCGGCGGCGCCGTGAGAGAAGGGGGAAGAAGGAATTCCCCTAGGGTTTCAGAAAGGGAGGAAGAGAGTGGGTTAGGAGAGATTGGGCCTCAGGCCCAATTACATTTTTTGGATTCGCACCTCAATTGCCTTCGCACCCCCTTCCGTGTGCTTTTTTTTGCAGGATTGGGCCTGAGCCCAATGTTTTTCTGGAAACACCCTCCGTTCAACTCAACACCCCCCCCCCTCCGTTTTGCAGCAATAGCAGCTGGGCTGGGCCCAGTCTGCAGTTTGTTTTTTTATTTGTTTGGCTTGTATACCCTCCAGTTGGGCTATGTCCCCCCCTGTCCTCGTTTCTCTATTTTTTGTTTTATTGCATTTTGTTTATAGAAAATATATTTTATGGAAAAGTATATTTGAAAAAAAGAAAAGAAAATAAATATTGAGAAGAAATAAAGAGAAAAATATGTGAAAAAAATAGAGAAAAATAAAGAGAAAAATATAGTGAAATATGAAAAAATACATAGAAAAATATAGAAAAATATGGGAAAATATGTTGAAAAGAAAGGAAGGAAAAAAGGAAAAAAATATTAAAGTAGATTTAATATTTTTAAAGTACATTTTATTTTAGGATATATTTTCATGGAGATTATTTTACGATTTTTAGAGATAGAATTAGACGTCCACTTGTTAGGGGACTTTTTTCATTCAATTTTTTTAGGATAGAATAGGATAGCGTTTCCTAGGAGATTTATTTTCAGTATTCACTCATTGTAATCATTTTTCAGAATGTTAATAAAACGAGATTTGAGCTGTGGTCCCGAAGTAGCCGAACTACAGCTGCTCTGATTTCTCGTACCAGACGAGAATATGTAGGCATAGGATGCGATATCCTAGCGAGCACACTAACGACTAACTTTTTGTTCTCTCGCTGTTGTGCGATCGAGACTTTCCCGCTGACGATTAATTGTTACCCTTTTTCTCTCTTGCCCAAGTGCATTTGAGACTAAGCCATAGTTTTGCCCATAGGTTCCCGACCCTGTGAAACCAGTTGTTTTTCTCACTGCTGTGTGAGAATTCTTGTTTAGCCGTAGTTAGTCTGAACTACGTAAAGCTCTGATCTTCCATGCAGTGTGGAAGTACGTAGGCACAAGACGCGAGGTCTTGGCGAGCCAATTTTCCCTGTAGTCCCGAACTACGTTGACTCTGACTTTCTCTCTTGAGAATACGTAGGCATAGAGTGCGACGCTCTATCGAGTCAATTCCCTTCCGTTTAGATTTAGCAGCCGTAGATAGATTGTTTTGCATCCTGTAGACAACCCAAGCAAGCGTGGATCCCGTCGAGTACGACGGACGTGAGGGGTGCTAATACCTTCCCCTTGCGTAACCGACTCCCGAACCCAGGTTTTGGTTGCGACGACCATACCTTTCCCCGTTTTTTGCGAGGTTTACTTCGAGCGTTTCCTTTCCCTCCGTTGGGATAAATAACGCACGGTGGCGACTCTTCTGTCAGCCGGCGCCGATTTTCGCAGTAGCGACAGGCATGTCTCGGGATTTCGCACCACCATTCAGCAATATGCAATCTTCAAGTCTTAATCCACTATTTGACTCAACAATCAGAAATCCCATTTTCACTCAGGCGGGTGGACCAACTACAGTGCGACCTGTCTTCAACAATCAACAACCGATCTTTGACATACCTGACGGTTCTGAAGCCGAAGATGAAAAGCACGAAAAATTAAGGGTAGAGATGGACATTATGGCTAAAAGAATGAGGGCCATCGAAGGAAGCAATGTTTTTGGGTATGATGCCAAAGACCTATGTCTGGTGTCTGGTTTGGTATTTCCTCAGAAATTCAAGATGCCAGTGTTTGACAAATATGAGGGGACTACTTGTCCCAAAGTGCACCTAATCATGTACTGCAGGCGGATGGCTCCGCATATTGAAAATGACAAGCTGTTGGTACACTGTTTTCAAGACAGTCTTAAAGGAGCATCGGCTAAATGGTATCTTAGCTTGGATCAAGCAAAGATCCGCAGTTTCCAAGATCTTTCATATGCCTTTATTCAACAATACAAATACAACATGGACTTAGCTCCAGACCGTCGTCAGCTTCTCAGCATGACACAAAAGAGCACTGAAACCTTTAAGGAATACGCGCAAAGATGGCGCGGAACTGCAGCTCAAGTGGAGCCACCCCTTACTGAAAAGGAATTGGTAGACTGGTTCGTAGATACGGTCCGACCAGAATTCTATGAACGACTAATCAGCAGTGTCACAACCAACTTCTCTGATATCGTGGCAGTGGGGGTCAAAGTTGAAGCTAGTTTAAAGAGTAGAAAAGTGACTACTCCAAATACTAACTAAAGCGCTAGTGCAGCGAAGAAGCCGGTTGGCAACTTTCACGAGAAGAAAGAGGGGGATGTAAGTGCGATAACATACGGAAAGAAGGCGCAAAGTTCCAGGAACCATCGCCAGCAGTACCATCCATCATCATATATAGCGGCTGTGACTCCGGTCTTTCAACCGTCATCACAGTAGGGTCCCCAGCCTGGGGCATCCAGCAATCAGCAACAGTATTATTCCGGCAATCAACATCAATATCACTCCAACAATCAACAACAATATCATCAGCCGCAAGGTCAACAGCCTCAAAACAGGGCTCCAAGGGCGAATTATCAGGCGAATCGACCAAAAATACAGCCTATTCCGATGAGCTACACTGATCTGTTCCCCATGTTGATAGAAAGAGGTTTAGTCAAGACATGGAAGTTGGGTGCTCCACCTAATCCACTTTCATTCTACTACAACGCCAATGCCCGTTATCTATTTCATGAGAACGCTCCAGGCCATGATCTTGAAGGTTGCTTCGCACTTCAGCACCTCGTTCGTGAATTAATTGAAAAAAGAATTCCGTCCTTTGAAGACAATCACCCAAACATAAAAAAACAACCCTCTGCCAAATCATGGTGGAGTCAATGCCATTATTGAAGAAGGTGAAGGGTCAAAAGATAAGACAGTCACTACTATCGATGAGATCAAGGTGCCATTGGTAGACCTACACAAACTTGTTGCTCAGGCATGGGCGCTTAAGACATCTCACGAAGACTGCGAACAATGCATGCTGAACCCAGAGGGTTGTGACGCTGTGAAAAAAGACATTCGAGCAATGATCGAACAAGGGATGATAGAGATTGCTCGCAGGAAGAAAGGGGAAGATGTGGCAGTCATCGAACCTGTGTTTAACATGCCAGAAGAGCCCAACAAAAGAGTTGTGTTCAGAAATAATAACAACAACAACTACTACAAAAACGTCCGGCCAGTATTCTGCGACGATGCACCCCCGAAATTTGGGAGGGGACAAGCCAGGTTTGAACCAAGGGGAGGATCCAAACCTCACCCAAGGGCTGTAACACCGAAGCAGGACCATTCATGGTGCGAGGAAATCTTCAAAGAAAGGAAGCCATCAAATGTAGCTAACATTGTTGGTGGGTGCAAGATGACCCGGAGTGGTCGCATATACCAACCGCGGGCATACAATGTGGCTCCTCCGCCAATAATTCTCGTTCCAAAAGCTGTTGTTCCTCCGAAACCCGTTCCAGAGGTAGTTGTCACTAAAGATCCTTTGGTCAAAGGAAAAGAAAGCGTCAAAATGATGAAGAAGAGTTCCTGAGAATCATCAGACGAAGTGATTACAGGGTGGTGGACCAACTAAATCAAACACCATCTAAGATCTCGGTCATGGCATTACTCTTAAGCTCTCCGGCTCATCGCCAGGCTTTGCTCAAAATCTTGACATAAGCCCATGTTACCAAAGATATTACAGTGGGGCAATTTGACTCCATTGTAGCAAACATCACGGCCTGCAACACGCTAAGCTTTGATGACAATGATCTGACGGCTGATAAACGCAAGCATAATCGTGCTCTGCATGTGTCGATCAAATGCGAAGAAGATACATTGTCCAGAGTTCTTGTTGACACAGGATCAGCGCTCAATGTAATGCCGAAAAGGATACTAGCCAAGCTGGCTTACCAAGGTGCTACCATGAGGCCAACTTCTCTCATAGTGAAGGCATTTGATGGATCTAGGAGAGCTATGATAGGGGAGGTTGATCTTCCTATCATGATCGAACCACAAATCTTTGAAGTCACCTTTCAGGTGATGGATATCAATCCGGTCTACAGTTGTTTACTGGGAAGACCATGGATCCATGCAGCTGGCGCTGTTACTTCCACTCTCCACCAGAAGGTGAAGTTTGTTGTGGATGACCAGTTGGTCATTGTTCATGGAGAATAGGATTTAATGGTAAGCAACTTGTCCTCATTCCGGTATATCGAATCTGAAGAAGATTCCCTTGAGACAGCCTTTCAAGCACTAGAAATAGCTCACGCTATTCTAGTCGACGAATCTGACATAACTCGCGGCCCATCATTCACCACTGTTCAGAGTATCAAGGCGACACTAAAAGATGGAGTCCCGTTAGGATGGGGGGAGATCATCGAAGTCAACGCTCAGGCCAAAAATGATCGACAAGGGTTGGGTTACAAACCAACTCTAGAAGGCGATCCAGAGGAAAGCGCCATGAAGAAGAAGTCTTTAAAGGAAATATTTACCAGTGGCGGAATACAAATCAACGCCATCATCGCTGAAGATGAGGACTGTAATCTAGACCATCTGATAACTAGGGGAGGAGCAGCTTTGCACAACTGGGAGGCTGTGGAAATTCCCGTCTTTTTACCTTTAGAGTAATTCATTCTGCTTGTTAGCTTTATGTTTTCTTTAAAATTCCTAGTCTTGCCCAAGGCCTGCGACTTATTTTGTACTGGGCCACTTTGCAATTTGAAAATCATTAATGAAAAAGTGTTTTTGTTAAAACTCTTGTTTATTATTCTGCGCATCATTTTCACTCTTTTTGTTAAAAGGAAAAATGGCAGTCTTTTTGAAAAAATAAAAACAACCCTTCATTTGCATGTCTGTGTGTGTGTGTGTCTAATTGTTCCCAAAAATAAAACATGCAGAATACCTCCATCCACCACAGAATCCTATGATCCTTCAGCTCCTTCTACTAGTGGTTCATCTGTCTTTCAAGCGGAAGAAGAAAATGATGAAGAATTAGAAGTCCCAGAAGAGTTGAAGAGAATGACTGAGTATAAAGATGTGTATCTCCTGCCATACAAAGAGCAGACTGAGGTCATCAACTTGGGATCAAAAGAAGAAAAAAAAGAAGTCAAGATTAGGGCATTATTGAGGCCAGAGATCAAAAGCAAGCTGATAGCACTCCTCCGAGATTATGTCGACATATTTGCTTGGTCTTATCAGGACATGCTAGGGTTGGATACCGACATCGTTATGCACAAGCTCCCCCTGAAGCCAGAGTGTCCTCCGGTCAAACAAAAGCTTCGCAGGTCAAGACCAGACATGGCTCTTAAAATCCGAGACGAAGTCAAGAAACAAATTGATGCAGGCTTTTTAGCGGTATCTAAATATCCAGAATGGGTGGCAAACATTGTACCAGTCCCAAAGAAGGATGGCAAGGTCAGGATGTGCATCGATTACAGGGATTTAAACAAAGCAAGTCCGAAGGACGATTTCCCTTTACCACATATTGACACTTTTGTGGATAATACAGCCAGCTTCGTAGTATTCTCATTCATGGACGGATTTTCTGGTTATAATCAGATAAAAATGGATCCAGCTGACAGGGAGAAGACAACCTTCATCGCACCCTGGGGCACCTATTGTTATAAGGTCATGCCTTTCGGTTTAAAGAACGCAGGGGTAACGTATCAGAGAGCCATAGTCACACTCTTTCACGATATGATGCACAAAGAAATCAAAGTATACGTGGATGATATGATCGCAAAATCCCAAAGTGAAGGAGACCACTTGGATCATCTGTTGAAGTTATTTGAGAGACTCCGAAAGTATCAACTGAGGTTAAATCCAGCAAAATGCACCTTCGGAGTTCGCTCAGGGAAATTACTTGGCTTCATCGTTAGTCAATGAGGAATTGAAGTAGATCCCGACAAAGTTAAAGCAATCCAGGAGATGCCTGTTCCTAAGACAGAGAAGCAAGTCAGAGGTTTCCTCGGACGTCTGAATTACATCTCCAGATTCATCTCTAATTTAACTCCTACTTGCACGCCGATCTTCAAGTTGTTACGAAAGGATCAGCAGTAGTATGGAATGAAAACTGTCAGGCCGCATTTGAGAAAATCAAACAGTATTTACAAGAACCTCCTGTGTTGATTCCTCCTGTGCCGGGAAGACCTTTGTTCATGTATGTGACAGTACTAGAAGATTCAACGGGTTGTGTCTTAGGTCAGACTGATGAATCAGGAAAGAAGGAACACACAATCTACTATCTGAGCAAGAAGTTCACCGATTGCGAGATTCGTTACTCTCCCCTGGAAAAAGCCTGTTGTGCCTTAGCATGGGCCGCCAAGCGTCTGAGACAATACATGATTTGTGTAACACCCTTCTAACCCCACATGAAAATACATAAATAATCAGAGTAAATTAACATGCTTTCACAAAAGGGCGTCACACATAATTTCAAAACATCAAAACCACATGTCATGCTTTAAACACTCAAATAAAATAATCATGCTTTTCAAAGTTCACTTTGCATGTAGCAGCGGATTCAATTTATATTCATAATTCTTTTCGCATAGCATTCATGTTCATCTCATAATTCAACAATACTTGGGCACTAAGGCCAACATCACAATATTTCGATACAGTTAAAACACAACTTCAAATACATAAAATATCTCTAAAGCAAAAACCCAAACGATCCCAGTGTTACATAACCAGAGTATGACTCGACCCAACATAATTAAAATACTAAACGACTGCACCAGCAGAGACCTCGCAACTACTAGCAGTACAACTCCAAGATACCTGCACGATGTCATAAAGGACATCATTACAGCTGAAGGGTGAGAAATATTACCATAATAATCAAAGCACATAATCATATAGAAATGCGCAAGTACATAATACATACATTTCACATTTTCTCACCACAATGCATATTAACACAATAACCATGCACATAATATATATCCATAGCATCAAATACACATATTATACTCCTCACCACAATACCTCACATACCCACTAACATACATCGCAAAGCATATATGTATAAAACCAAGCATTTCATCATGCATACATTCGCAATTACAATTAATCCTCACAAACATACACGTTATGTTTCATTCATCACGAATCATATAACATACGCCATCATGTTTAATCATCAATTCATTATTCAATATCTTTCTCAATTACTCAATTGCAACCCACAATTCAACAATTCATACTCACATGCATATTTCATATAACACTCATAACCATGCCATGTGACTCACTTAAAACTCACCCAATATCACCAATCCCCTTTTTAGGATTATGGGTACGTCACTTATCCCTACCAGGAATAACACCTCAGTTATTCTACCCCGGTAATTACTCCACTAGGAACGACACATTGCCATTCTACCCTAGTGAGTACAAATCTTTCACATAAACATTATTATCTATATTACTCTCATATTTACCAATCATTACCTATATACATGTATTATTATATTCTCAGGCATTATTCACAATTCATCACATACATTACACTGCATGTATATATATATACACAACTAAGCATACTCATCAATCATGCTTCTACAATTCACATCATTTTCACACAAACATTTATAATTATATTTATTCATACATCTCAATCATTCCATACATAACAATGTATCCATATAAGTATCTATATATAAATAGAACATCAAGCATATACAATATGCATTCACCAATGTTTACATTAATCCATGTAAACCCACATATATACATATCTTCAAGCATACTCACTCATGCCATTATCGCAATTCGCGTTAGTTCACATAAACATACACAATACGTTTATATCATCACCATTACACATAAACATTCACATACATGTTTATTTCTTCAATGCATCATATAAAGATGAATTATGCATCTCATAGAGACCGACTCACGACTCTATGCAGATGCAAATGCGGTACCGACTCAATTCAGCAGGTTCAATTGAAGAACCAAATGGAACCATCGCTCGTTACCTAAGTAACTCCCCGTCGGGCCTACGATGTTCACCATTGCTCACACTCCACATGGGCACACAATGTTTATGGATTGCTCACACCCCACATGGACACACAATCTGATTGCTCACACCCCACAAGGGCACACAATCGTTCTGCAGATTCTACGCGGAATCAAATAGAGACCATCGCTCACAACCCACATGGGCACACGATGTCTCTGCAGATCCTACACGGGATCAAATATAACCATCGCTCACACCCCACATGGGCACACGAGGTTCTGCAGATCCTTCACGGGATCAAATAACACAAATGCATATCATGATGCTTCACATGCAAACATGACTCAATCAACTATAAACCATCGCTCACACCCCACATGGGCACACGAGGTTTCTGTAGATCCTACGCGGGATCAATCAACTTAAAATGCATACATGTTTACAAACATACTCATGCATCTATCACATTTCACTGCATACATTTATTATGCATTCACAACATATATATCATAATGCAAATATATATATTCATCATTTATTTCACACCATTTCATACATGGTTCTCATACAAAATGACTCAATCAGTTATAGACCATCGCTCACACCCCACATGGGCACACAATGTCTCTGCAGATCCTACACGGGATCAATCAACATAAACTGCATACATATTCGCAAATATATTATCATGCATTCTTCACACATCAACACGTACAATCATCATGCACTCACAATGTGTATTATATTCATCATTCATCACAATTGCCATGCATTTTTATTCAATTCTAAACAATGCATAATTTGCCCAAAGGCCACGATTTAAAATCATATTCATACACTAGGATTCACGCCTTACGGCTACCCACAACACAACAATTAATAACACACAAATTATCCTTACGAGACGAGACCGATCGCAACCGGACGCTCTAGCTACTATAAGCTCTTCTCACTCAAAATCATTAATCCTGACTAATCGGTAAAATCGGCTAAAAGTTGGCTAAAAATAATATTTCTTTTCACCAAGTTGTAGAACATATTATTAACTTCAGTTTGATATAAAGAACGTCAAAATCCGATAAACTGTGAAAAAGTTATGAATTTTCGAAGTTTTGAAAAATAATATTTTCTCACACTTATAGTGTTAATCGGTTAACGTATATGGTTAACCGGTTAACACCTCCAAAAACTCAGTTTTTAGGCCCCCAACATTGTGTTAATCGGTTAACGTATATGGTTAACCGATTAACACCTGAAAAACTCAGAAAAACAGCTACGGGTTCGGGCTTAAAAGCCCGAAAAAGTCGCCTGATTAAATAGTTTTCACCCGATTAAATACCTATCTATCCTTACTAATCATATACGGATATTTTAGGGTCATAAAACTCAACTTTCATGACATTCGATTTGCACTCAAAATCTTAACCTCAATTTAACCGAAAATGATGAAACTCACAATATCACCCGATTTTCGCCAAACTAGTTCCAATAATCTTAGTCTAACATATCCCGACTAAACTACGAAAGTTATTCTCGATTCTAACCGTCCGAACATCGGCTTCTATCGATTTCTATCATTTCGACCTAAATGGAAATAAGGTTGGAAAACAACCAAACTCATCCACACACATACACAATCATACACAATGATTAAGATAGTAAGATTTCACACCCTTACCTTAGATTAATCGAAGCCAGAGGATGTTCTTGATGATTCTCCAAGTTTTCCTCTTTTTCTCCTCTTTTCTCTTCTTCCTCTTTCTTTCTCTTTCTTTCTTTCTTTCCTTTTTCCTTCCACTTTCTCATATATATATCTTTCCCTTTATTTCTTTCCATTGAATTTCCTCTCTCAAAACATCTATCAATCCATTTAAATAATCATCTAATTATTCAAATAATTAGAATAGTCCAAATAAATCAATTATTTAACACAAATAATTAATCATTGAAAATTGGGTTGTCACAATTTGTCACACCACAATGCTGATTTCTAAGATGGACCCCATCAAGTACATCTTTGAAAAGCCAGCTCAAACAGGAAGACTGGCCAGATGGCATATGCTCTTATCAGAGTACGATATTTAGTATGTTGCTCAAAAATCTATCAAGGGAAGTGTCTTGTCAGAACACCTCGCAGAGCACCCCATGAAGGATTATCAACCACTCAAGTTCGATTTTCCTGATGAAGATGTGATGTATATTCAACGCACAAAACCAGAGCCTGGTCTGGAAGAAGGTCCCGAGCCTGGATTCCGCTGGGAAATGATGTTTGATGGAGCGTCAAACAAGAACGGACATGGTGTTGGAGCTGTTCTGAAAAATCCAACTGGAGGGTATACTGCCGTCACAACCCGACTTTGTTTCCCGTGTACGAACAACATAGCCGAGTATGAAGCTTGCATCTTAGGGTTGGAAGCTGCTATCGATCTTCGCATCAAAATTTTAGAAGTGATCGGTGATTCTGCTTTGGTGATCTACCAACTCAAAGGAGAATGGGAAACCAGGGATGAAAAATTGATCCCTTACAAAACTCATATCTTGGAGATGGCTGAATATTTTGATGAAATTACCTTCAAGCATGTACCGAGAGTGGAAAATCACATTGTCGATGCACTGGCTATGATGGCATCGATGTGGAAGGTCCAGTTTGTTAACGAGGCGCCTCTGATTCGTATTGAAAGAAGGACAGTACCTGCATATGTCATGACAATAGATGAAGAAACTGATGAGAAACCGTGGTTCCACGACATCAAGAATTTTCTTCAAAATCAAGAATATCCAGCTGACGCATCCAGAATTGACAAAAGAGCCATACGAAGATTATCGGCTAAATTCTTCATCAGCAATGGTACCTTGTATAAAAGAAACCACGACATGGTTTTACTTCGATGTGTCGATGAAAAAGAGGTGAATCTCATAATGGCTGAAGTACACGAGGGAACATTCGGCACTCATGCCAACGGCCACGCTATGGCTAAGAAAATCTTAAGGGCAGGCTACTTCTGGTTAACTTTGAAGACGGACTGCATACTCTTTGCTCAAAAATGCCACAAATGCCAAGTCTATGCCGACAAAGTGCATGTCCCTCCACATCCTCTCAATGTGATGACATCACCATGGCCTTTCGCAATGTGGGGCATAGATATGATTGGGGCAATAGAGCCGAAAGCTTCCAACGGCCATCGCTTCATCCTTGTCGCAATTGATTACTTCACCAAATGGGTGGAAGCAGCACCGTATGTGAATCTGACAAAGCAAGTGGTTTCTCATTTCATCAAAAAGGAAATCATCTGTCGATACGGTATTCCTAACCCGATCATTACTGACAATGGGTCGAATCTAAACAACAAAACGATGAAGGAACTTTGTGACGATTTCAAGATCAAACATCACAATTCATCTCCTTACAGACCCAAGATGAATGGCGCAGTTGAGGCTGCAAACAAAAATATCAAGAAAATAGTGCAAAAGATGGTCATAACCTACAAGGAATAGCACGAGATGTTACCATTTGCTCTACATGGATACCGAACATCAGTGCGAACTTCAACAAGGGCAACTCCCTTTTCCTTAGTATATGGGATGGACGCTATGCTACCCATTGAAGTCAAAATACCTTCTCTTAAGATCTTGAGGGAGGCCGAGCTTGAGGAAGACGAATGGATAAAGGAAAGGTTCGACTTATTGAACCTCATTGATGAGAAAAGAATAACGGCCGTGTGTCATAGTCAAATCTATCAACAAAGAATGATAAGAGCGTTCAACAAGAAGGTTCGTCCCAAAGAGTATAGGGAAGGAGAGCTTGTGCTTAGAAAAATCCTACCAACTCAAAAGGATATGCGCGACAAGTGGATGCCCAATTACGATGTCTCCTTCGTTGTGAAAACTGTCTTCTCCGGAGGATCTCTAATTCTGGAAACCATGGATGGCGAACAACTCAAGTATCCCATCAACTCAGATGCAGTGAGAAAGTACTATGCCTAAAGCATAAGACCTAGAACAGAGATTCCAGTGCTTCAACAAGATGGAAGCCTAATGATTAAAAGCTGGCGGGCGCCGGGGCAGATTCTTGTGCAAGATATCAGAAGAAAGAGCAACGTCTGTCATTCTCGTCAGAAGCAGCGAAGCAAGTGAACTGACAGTTAAAAGGACCGGATTATTATGGGATTCTGTAACCTTTTCTGTTTTCCATTTTTCAAATGTATAAAGTTCCCAAGGCTTTGCCCTTTGTAAAGTTCTTGTCTATCACTGAAATCAGATTTTGGCAAATCATTGTTATGATCTTCTGTTTTTGAAAGCAAAGTGTTTTGAAAAACTTAAATTTTTGTTTTAAAAAGAAAACACAATTTGACAAAATTATTGAAGAACTCTAGAGGTAATCTGATAACATTACGCAGTTCTCAAAGTCGTGAAAGTTTGTTGTCACCCTTGACCAAACTGGATGCGTCCGACAACAATTCCGGCTCTTAAGCCAAGACTTCTCCTCTACAGGATTATGAAGATTTTGTCTATCTGGGAAGATTGTTATCTACGCCAAAAAAAGGAAGTGTCGCCTGACTTGAGGCAATTGGGACTCAGCGTGACGAGTTCTCTTTGTGTTTGCCTTGTTTTGCTCCTGCGAGACGGTCTGCATTTTACATACAACATCATACCAGCATACGCATTTGCTTGCATTTGGTTTTGGTATGGCTGTTGCCTTTGAGATCCTTGGGTCGTTACCTTTATCTTTGATCTGTTGCTGCAAGTTCCGCTTCAAAGATTGACATCCTGGGATTACTTACCTCCTCTGGGAAGCTAGTGGTGACTAGCAGTATCCGATTTACACAAATGGGCGGTTGTTACCAATATTCATCTTTGATTTAGTTGTCACTAATAATCTTTGAAAGACTAGTAGTCACTAGCACCTGTGCGGAACCAATTATGTTCAGTATCTTGATTTGGTCGTCACCAACAATTTTCCAAACCCAGTCGTCACTGAATCTGTTATAAAGCCAACCAATCGTTATTGGAACCCGTTTGATTTCGTTTTTACCAATCTTTGCTGAAATCTAGTGGTTACTAGTATTTGCCTCTTAAAACCAATGGTGATTGGTGCTTGGGTGGGTTGTTACCAAAATTCCCTAAAAGTCCAATAATTAATGGCATCGCCTGGAACCAATTGTTATTGGTACCTTTTTGATTTGGTTATTATCGATCTTTCTTAAATCTAGTGGTTACTAGTATTTCCTTAAGATCCAATTGATATTGGTACCTTTTGATTCGGTTATTACCAATCTTTCTAAGTCTAGTGGTCACTAGCATCATTCGGAAAATCTAGTGTTTACTAGCAGTATCCTGAACCAGTTGTTTTTGGTATACTTTGATTTGGTCGTCACCAATTGGCCTAAGTCCAATAGTTATTGGCATCGCTTAAATCAGATTGTTATCATCACTTTGGTCTGATTGTTACCAAACTCTTTGAAAATCCAATGGTTATTGGTCTCCTTGGACTCGGTCGTTACCAATTTCTCCAGTTAAGTCTAGTTGTTACTAGCATTACCCAGAACCAATTGTTATTAGTACATCCCAGTGTGGTCATCACCAGTCCCCTCTAAGTCCAGTAGTTACTGGCATTGCTTGAAAACTAATCGTTGTTAGTACCGAAAGTTGATTGTTACCAACTTCCCCAGCCGAAGTCCTGTATTGTTTGGAATCCCTAATTGTAATTGGAACTTCGATTTGGTTGTCACCATGTCCCCAGGAAGTCTAATGGTATTTAGCATTTTTTGGAAGCCAAACTTTGGATTGGTGATCACCATCCTCCCCAGTAAGTCTAGTGGAAACTAGCACTATTTAAAGCTATTTGTTATTCTGGTCGTCACCAGTCTCCCCAGTTGAAGCTTTTGCTTTTCCAGTCAAGTCTCGGAGAATTAGTGGATACTAACCTCCCCGGCACGCCTAGTCTTGTTTCCAACCTTTTCTTGAAGATCCCGTTTGAACTTTTCATTATAGGAAATTTTCTCATCTGGTTTCCCCAGTGAGATTCGTGTCTTCGTTCCGTCTTTTCCCCGGTGAAGCTTTGCTTCCCCAGTGATTTTTGTTCCCCAGCAAAGTTTTCCCCAATGGGTTTCTTCCCTAGTGTGGTTTGCATTTCTTTTCTTTCGTTTCCCCAACGAAGAGTTGTCATCTTCCCCGGTGGGCTTCCTCATCTGGTTATCCCCAATGAGGTTTGTATCTCCTTTCCCCAATGAAGAGGTGTCTTCCATAGTGGAATTTGTGTCCCCTGTGTGAAAGATTTCCTTGAACCAGTATCTTTAGTCATGTTTGAACTATCTTGTTTACTTCGCTTGGAATCTTTCCCCAGTGTGTTGGGTCCCTCGTGAGTGGTTACTTGTTGTATTGCTGTTCTTTTATATTTGGTCGTGTATTTGCATCTGTCTTGCATTCAAACATCATATAACATCATTTAGATTCATGGCATGTTTGCATTTTTCCTTTGGCATACCATCGGATCTAAGGGACAAAATTTCTGGTTTGCTATATTTAAATACCTTTCACTGCGATTCTATGAGGATTGTCATCTCTCATTACCATCTAGTGAAGATATTTAAATAGGGGCATCTGTTGCACCCCAAGTTTTGACCCCTTAGATCCTCATCTTCATTGTAGGATCATGTTCAGTTGATTAACTAACCTTAACCCATTTCCAGTTTATCTTTGTCAAGATGCAGATGAATTAGGGTTTCGTACCGTCAAAATCGAGGCTTAGATAGTTTGATCAATCAATGTTTTGGATTGATTCAACTTCAAACAAGATCAAGGATACTACATTGGGTCAAGTATGAATCTAATTTGAGGTGGTCACCTGGGAATTGAGAACAGTGAAATTCAAGATACCCGATTAGGGTTTTCGATTAGGAAAAGTCAACTGTAATTTGACTTTTTGACTTAAAAAGTGTTTCAATGGTGGGATCAAGGTCCATAAAGCTCCAATGGCTTAGTAAAGTCTATCCAAAGAGTTTCAAGTCCTCAGAATGCCCGGAACCCCAACAGTCGACTCGGTAGTCACCGATTGATCGAACGGTTGACCGAAAAGTCAACTCTTCAACAATAAGGAATTTGACTTCAAGATGTGAATAAAAAATGTTCCTTATGTCATATTACACCTCCCCATAAAATTTCATGACCATTGGATCAAGGGTTAAGAAGTAATTGCAAAAATCGGGAATTAGGGTTTCAAAAGGGGCAAAACCATAACTCCTCAACCACACATCCAAATGAAGTGGTTCAAAGCTCATTGGAAAGCTCTTGAAAAGTCCTACAAAAGCCTCAAAGTGGTCCATGATCAAAAAATGCATAGATTTGGAGTTATGACAAGATTCATTTTAAGAAGGGAAATAACTTAGAAAATTCTAAGTTATTTAGCCTTTTTAAGTGATTTTTTCAGCAACTTGGAAGGGTTTTTCAACCTAGTTCCATCTAGAATTTGGAAATCTCCAAAACATGAAAGTTATAGAGCTACTTAAGGGATTTCTAAATTGTGGTAGAACTTCTCAATAGCATGTGTGAGCAGAAAGTTATGAACGATGGAAGTTAGGGCTGCCAACACTTGAAACCACTATGTCAAACTTCTCAAAATTCAGATTTCCACAACTTGAGCTATCCTTAACCCTTGGATCATGATCCAATCTGATAATTAGATGGGTGGATGAAGGAAAATACAGAGAAATGAGAGATGTGAAGAGAGAGAGGCAAGTTGCAAGCATTGTGTAATAAAATAATCAAATGTGTAAGAGTAAAGAGAAACTTTTCACTCAAGGACTATTGCACCTGCTCACTCAACACCCTAAGCTCACCTCAGTCACTTCATGTACCTCTCCACTTGATTTTCTGACCTTACTTGAGCCATTGGAACTGATATGTGAAGATCTTAGCAAGATTCACTTCAAAAGCTTCATAATCTCCCTCCAAAATTGAAAAATACAAATCTGCCCTCACCCTTGCTTTCACTATAAATAGAGGCATCCTCATTGATGTTAGACACACCATAGCACTCTCTAAAACCAAGAAAAACAATAGCTCCCAACTCTCTTTCATTTCCTCAAGAATCTCATTTTTCAAAAACTTCCATTTTTCACTAAAAAGTTGTCTTGAGCAAAACTCTGCTCAAACTCAGTTCTACCATTTCCAAGTCACTCAAAACCATCTACACAATCCATAAACATTGTGTAGAAGGTGTCCATACATTCAAACCACCTAAAACCATCATTTTCCTAAAAGTCAACTTTCACACCTTAGTATATTGACTTTCTTGCACTTTGGAAGCCAAATCCTTACTTGAGGCACTTCACACCATTCTAACACTCCTAACACTTCATATACATCATATCTCAACTGTCCAAACTCTAAAAAACCAGCTGGAAACTTCACAACTCTAACCGTCTTGAAAAGTGGTTTATTGCTTCAAGAGGAAGCAAGCTTCAAATCTTTGCCAAAGAAGAAGGTCTCTGGGTTTCTCAGCTTCTTAGCTTGCTCAAGACTTGTCTACAAGAGGTATGTGATGTTCAAACTCTTTATTGATCATACATTGTCATGTTTTATCATTTTGAAGTGATTTTGTGGAAATGTAGCCTTGCTGCCCCATTTTAGTTCTTTGTCAAGAACTCATGTCTTATGGTCATGATATTTACTTTTGTTAGGGTTTTTCATTTGTGAATGATATGTTGTTGTTATGTTACCATATTGAGCTTTGATATTATGTTTAACTTGTCTTTGAAGATTTTGCCTATATGGTAGTTTTAGGAATCCTAAACATTGAAATGTGGTGTGCCTGCCCTAGAACTGTCAAACTTTGTTCATTGGTGATATTTGGATAATTTGTAAGTTGTTCATGAGATTCCCCTACCCCCTAGATCATGTATGAATCTAGTGTAACTTTGTACAAAGTTGTGATTTATTTGCGTTACATTTGATATGCCATTATCATGAGTCTTGGTGTTGATTTGTTTATGCTTGCCATGTTTTGATATGTTTTGGTGATGTTTATACCATTTAAGACTTGTTGAAAGTTTTGAAAGCATGAAGTTTGTTTGTTAGGGCTAGTTATAAGATTTTGTGGTTTTGCTGTCAAGTTTGGATAGGTATACCAGTTCTGGTTTGGAGGAATTTTGTTTGATTTTAAGATTGTAGAATCATTTGTTACTATGCTTTGAGGATGTATGTTGTGCTTATATGTTTAAATTTCCACTAGTTGCTCAAAACTGTTTCTCACTTCCAACTGCATTCTCAAAACCTCATTGATACCACCAATATATCATATTCTGTTTCAACTGATTTCTACTTGATCTTTGTGCATAGAATCAATGTCTTACATGTTTGAAAATTGTATGTGGTGTCAAATCTTCCCAACTGTCATGAATGTACCTGCTGCCTGATTAAGTTTGGTTCTTTGCATATTCATGAGCTTCAAATGTCATATTTTGTTTGGTAATGTTTTAATCCATTTATTGAGCATGTTCTCATCTGTTAGCATATTTATGGTATGTGTATAACATTGGTTTCATCACAAAACTCATTGCTTGCCAAAATGCCCTGTTGTGCTAAGTTTATGCCAAGACAGTTTTTCTTTTCCTACCATTAACATGTCAAATTTTGCTCCAACTGTAATATGCCTAATTTTTGAGTTGAAACTCATCCATATTCATGATTTTAATGTGTAGATGGTTGGTTTGATCTATGTTCACTGGCTTTCTCATCTCACCTTCAAAATGCACTGTCAAGCCAAAACACACCACAACCATACTAAGTTTTATTCTAAATGTAATATGCTGGTTTTCTGAGTTGCAACTCATTTGTCTTCACATTGTTGATGTGTATGTGTTATCTTTTTAACACAAGACCATTTATTCACAGCTAGACCAGTTTGTACCATTCTGCTGCAACCATTTTGAAAAATCTGCCATAGTGTGACTATCATGAATAATATGCATTGAGTTTGATGTTTGAACTTCTGTTTTATGCTTAGTACATGCTTGTTGCCCTGAGGATATAGCACCATTGAGTCATGTTCTGTTTAAGTCAAGTGACATCATCTTGTTCATGTTTGCATTTGTAGCTGCCAGTTTTACCCCTGAGGGATTTTCAAGTAATTAACCCAATTTGCATGATGATTATGATCTGTTGGAAAACTTTGAGCTTGCATTGGTCTGAGTTGATTGGCCTTGCTACTAATAACTTTTATTGGTGTTATTACATTGACTTGCATAATGGTGAAAACTGGATTGTGTCATATTGCATTTCTGTATCCAGACCAATCACTAACTTTTCCAAACTGTCTTACTTTGCACATCCATTCATGTTTCAATTTGCACATTATCAGTCATTTGTCTTGATTGACCTCTGCTGCTGTCTAGGTTTCTTTTTTTAACTGTTGTAATGATCCATAACATGTGGCATTTTATATTGGCATTTTTGTATTGACATTGGTGTAGGCAATTGGTGTTAGAGATTGTTTAAGCCAGTTTTGCATGATAACTTAAAACAGCTTTGAGTATGCTTTTACGTTTGTATTTGTTTTGCAAAATGTCCATGGGCTGTGTATAGGTTTCTGATTGTGCCACTGACTGATGAAGTGTTGAATCATCTGTTCCTTTTCTCATTGAAATATCTGTTTGAGTGTCATCAATAATCACTTTGCATCACACACTACCAGAATTTGATGTCTCATGTTGTCGCTACTGCGAAAATCGGCGCCGACTAAACAGAAGAGTCGCCACCGTGCGTTATTTATCCCAACGGAGGGAAAGGAAACACTCGAAGTAAACCTAACGCAAAGACGGGAAAGGAATGGTTATCGCAACCAAATCCTGGATTCGGGAGTCGGTTACGCAAGGGGAAGGTATTAGCACCCCTCACGTCCGTCGTACTCGACGGGATCCACGCTTGTTTTCTAGTACGGATTGTTATTCTATCTACTCTAAAGGGTCAAGGGTTAAAAGAAAATAAAATGACTCGACAAAGTATCGCACTTTATGCCTACGTATTCCCGTCTGGAACGAGAAATCAGAGTCAACGTAGTTCGCCTACCTACGGGAAAGGAAGGGAAGGTTGCTCGCTAGGATACGGCATCCTATGCCTAAGTACTTTCATACAGCATGAAAGATCAGAGCAAACGTAGTTCGGGCTATGGAAGACACAGATTTGTCTGACTGTTTTTTATCTTTCTGAAAAGGTTTTCTCCTGATTAAGGGTCCAAGCGGACAAAAATGACACTTTGCTGTTTGTTTTCAGTCTTTTACGCAAGAACTGTTTTTTATGGTGTTTGCAATCTCTGACGCACTAGAGACTATGATTTGAGGGTGACTACGTCGTATGTCACCCTAAGGGTAACACACTAAGCAATCAGATTACTGAAGAGTGGCCCTTTAGCAACCCTCTCTCAAATAGAAGGCTCGTAGCATACGACATCGATTATCCTTATTACTGTGTTTTGAATTATTCTGAGATAGAAGAGAAGGAAACTCTAAAACCTAGGGTTTGAAAAGGGAATCAAAACTACCTTAATGTTGTCATGCATGGGTTAAAACCTAATGTCTGTCATAATTCCCTCCTGCACAGAGGAAATCAGAGATCCTAGGGGATAAACGGAAAAGAAACAGCAGATATACAGTAAACAGTAAAATGCATGAGGTGCAGCAATACAAGCGAGGCAAGGAAGTCCCACTCAACCTCGAACCTGGGAAAACAATAGGCAAAGTGAAACAGCTTCACTTCAAACCTAAGGGGCAAGCTGAACAAGCCAACAAACAATACAGAAAAAGAAATAAATTCCAACACCAGCTTCTACAGCAAGCAGCTCAAACAACAACAAAGGGTTGACAGTAGCAACTTCCCCCAGTAAGACCCCATCTTCAATCTTCAACCATCTTCAAGCTTTAGATAAGCTCATGTCTCCACAAATCTCCAAGCTCTGGCAAGCACTGAACCCCAGCAAATAAACAGCTTCAAATAGCAGCAAAACCCTAGTTTCAACAGATATCCAGCTTTGACAGGCATAAGCTTCATCTTCACCAATCTTCAATGAACTTCATTCTCCCATAGGTTCCCTTTTCCAATGCAAACACTCACAGGAGAGAATCAACTAATAGAGGGAGCTGGAATGTTAAGAGGCTTAATGATAACCCAGGGAAATCACTAAGATCTTATCATAGCAAGTGAAAAGTATCCTCAAGGTTCTACCCTACCAAAGAATGCTCTACATCCCTCCTAAGGAGAGATGGAAATTCTTTGGGGGACCTTGTGTCATAGGATGGAATAGAGGCACAAGAAGCTCTCTATGTTTGACAGAAGAAATCAGTCTACTCTAAAGCTCTCTCTATATCTCCTATCTCCTAAGTCTTCAAAAGCAATCTTCAAGAATAAGAATCTCATGCTCCAAGCTTCATCCTTTGTCTCCAATCTTCTTCCAAGCCTTTATGAGCTCCAACAAGCAAGGCCCAAGCCCAATACCCAGTTGAAATGCCCAAAACCCAACAAACAAAACAACATCCCAAGAGGGAAACACACCAATATCACCCAATTTGCAAGAACCACATAAAATGGTAATACTCATCATAAAATCCTAGATTAATTTCTAAGGGATCCTAACTATGTACCCTATACCCCAGATAAACCCCAAGGCCTAAATCAAACCCTAAGTCTCCAAACTATGCCCTAAACTACACCTAAGTATTGTAAAACCCTAATCCTAGCACCCTAAAGTTCATCATTCAAAACTAGCCTAAATTTCCTCATAAAAATATTATAAAAATCTCTAAGGGAGCATGTACCTCTAATCTAATCAATCCAACAAGAATCAATCAAAAATCATTCACCAATTGATCACAAGAAAATCCACAAAATCATGTATCAAATGTACAAAATTAAAGAAATTAATAAAATGGAGAAAATCAAATTAAATTGAAAAATGGGTGAAAATGAGATTTATTAATTTCATAAAATCACAAATAAATCCAAGATCATGGAGGTATTTTTAAAATATTTTTCTGATTAATATTGGATTTATTATGATTTTTAGAAGTTAAATGGAATAAAAATAAAACTAAAATGAATTTAAAAGGAAAAAGAAAATAAAAAGCTAAAAATAAAATAGAGCCATTGGATCCATGGACTGGTAAGCGCATCTGAGAGCTGGGGCGCGTCCACGCAGGCAGCTGACTGGGATCTGACTGGGATACCACTTCAATTATTGAAACGGCGCATTTTAGGAATGGGAGGCAAATTCTGAGTTTAAAACGTGGCCATTGGATCCACTCTCCAGTCAAAGGGTCAACCTGATCCAACGTCTACTAGATCATCTTCTTCCTTCAACTCAGATGACCTGAGATATTTCCAGGCGGTGGTCCCCGGTGGAAACCACCATCTTCTCCGGCGAGCAAGAAACACAGGCAACCAAAAGTGACAAGTCCTATATCAATTTTGACCAGAATTTCATCAGTCCAAATCTCATGAATCCCCATGAATTCTTAAAACGGAATCAATCTTCAAAATGTGTCAAGGTTTCAATCATCATCAATTGCAAAATTACCACTACAGAAATGTTCCTCATGCTTCACTGATCAATAAGAACTATCCAATTCATGATGAAACCTCAAGATCGTGCCTAACTGATCCTCAACAGAAAATGTTCATCAAACCTAACTGTCCCTATTTGCTTCAATTTCAATCCAGAAACGTCCTAACCATCATCTATAATGAACCTAACCATTTAAAACCTAGCAATTCTACATGAATCAAGCCATGGAATGAAATTTACATACCTGCAAATCTTGGATGAATAGAGTGGTGAAACCTCCAAATCAAGCTCCAAGATCTTCCAGACACGTTCTATGATCAATTACCAAGCTTCTGTATGCAATAAATTGGATTGAAACCTCTTGAATCCTTGAATCCGATTCTGACTTGCAAGGGATGAATCCAAAATGCTCTCTCACGATTTTGCAACAATCTTGCCTTGAAATGTATCTGGAATCACTCACCAACACCAAAGGAAGCTATTGAACACAAAAGAATGGATTGAAATGGAGTAAATTGGTGTAACCGATTCTGTTATGCAAATGGAAAACTCAAGATTCAATCTCTCAATTCTCCCTCAATCTCCACCAACTCAAGCTTTGAACCAGTTCTAAATCTTATATAGAATATGAATGAAAGCTCTAGAAACTTCTGGAAAGCTCTAATGAGAAGTTCCACATCTCTTGCTTTTGAAAATGTCATGAGAAATTCACCTATGGCAGCTGAGTTTCAAGCTTGCATTTGCACCCCATTCTGACCCAAATTCTCTCCTAATGACAAATTGAATGTGTTAGGATTCATTAGAGCCTTGGTTATGCCTTGAAGAATGGTTTTGCATATGTGAATTATGATGTAAGTAACCATTTTACAAAGGAAGTCATTGAATTATCTCTCAACTAAAAAATGTGGCAATGTCATTATTTTCAAAATATGTTTTCCAATCAAATTGGTATGTCATATCGCTAGGTTTGGACCCATAGATCAAAAATCCCAATTTTCATCCTTGGTTCATTTAAAATTCACCCTTATTTTAGGCCATTTTTGTGATTTTGTGAAGCAAGCCATTCCAAACTCTTATTACCTCTTACCTAGCCCAAAAACATCATTTTGAACACATCTCATGTTGAACATTTTTTCATTTGAGGAGTGGAAGGTGGATATTTTGACCTATGTTGAAAAATGACCTATAATTCATCTTTCCCAAAATACCCCTGGATTGCCAAGACCATAACTTGAGTTCTACCAATCCTCTTGAGGACTTCTAGTACTCAAATTAAATCTAAGATCAAGATCTAAAACTCTTATGTTGGTCAAGAATCCATTTGAAAACTCCTTCATGGGAAAAAGTTGCTTGGAAGTCAAGTGACTTTCACAGATAAATTTCAGTGTCCTCTGGGGACCCATAACTTGCAAGAACCATAACTTGAGTTCCACAAATCTTCTTGAAGACTTCTAGTACTCAAATTAAAGCTATTTAAAATCTCTACAAGTTTCATGTTGACCAAGAATCCATTTGAAACTTGAATTTTGACTTATCTGGCTTGGAAGTTAGGCCTAAATTAGGGGATTTTACACTGAAACCCTAATTTGGCAACTCCTCCTACTCTTGATTCTCTTTGATTTATCCTTGGCACAACACCCCACATGTATCCACATATCAATTCATGAATCCCAAAACCTCCAATTAAGCTTTGATGCTCTTCAATCACTCAGTTGACCTAGGGTTGACCCAAATGAAACCCTAGTTGACTGCACTTCAACTGTGGCTCTTGTGCTTCAATCAATGACTTGTCTCATCTTCAACATGACCCTCTAGACATCTCATAAGCTTTGTACACACTTCATACCCTCAGTTCATAGCTCATACCCCCATTGATGACCCTCAATACACCTCAGATTAGGAGAGAACTCCACTAGTTGACCCTCAAACTTCTCAAAGCTTCAAAAATTTCTTGATGACTTGGATTGTCTTAAGCTTGAATAAAGCCCCTTGATGTGCTTCTTTAGACAAGAATGGCACTTGATCCCTTGTTGGATGCCTTGCTATGCTATGCTATGCAAATGATTAGATTATGTACATGATCTACTATGCAGATGATAATGCAATTAAAACATAAATCACGTGAAATAGGTTGAGCAAATTTTAGGGTGCAACAGCTGCCCCTATTCAAACGGCTTGGACCCGACTGGGTGAAGAGCGAACGACTTTCAACCAATCGAGGTACGAGACGTTTGAATACAACGAACCCGGAAATTTGCCAACCGCAGAAATAAACTGCACAACCTGCTCGGAAAACAACATCTGCTGACTGGATCTGGTTGTTACGGCAACAACTGATCAATTAGCGACCGTGCTGGGGACTATTTTCATCAATCCGAAAAAAGATTCTATCGCCGCAGGGATAGAACTTTGTCCATATTCTGTCCACACAGCAACATCCTGACGACTTCGCTGGGGAAACAATTCTGTCTGAACATTCACTCGTCTGCTTCATACGGGAAAAACCATCTAAATACTGCTTCTCTGCCTACCTCTGCAGTAGCTAGCTCCGTTGGTCGCATCCCACAAACGATTCTGAAGAAGATTCTACTGGGGACAATATCACGAGGAAATCACGGTGACTTCCTTGGGGAAAACACTTTTGCCACATACCGGAACACAACTCACATACTCTATCTATCCTGGGAGAATTATCTATCCAGATATTGGAAAGTTCATCCGCCTGCTTCATACGGGAATATACATCTGCCTGATGCATACAGGAAAGTTCATCCGCCTGATCCTTACGGGAAAAGATAACACATCTGCCTGATACTTACAGGAAAGTTCTTCCGCCTGATTCTTACGGGAAAAGATAACACATCTGCCTGATACTTACAGGAAAGTTCTGCCGCCTGATTCTTACGGGAAAACATAACACATCTGCCTGATACATACAGGAAAGTTCTTCTGCCTGATTCTTACGGGAAAATCATAACACATCTGCCTGATACATACAGGAAAATTCTTCCGCCTGATTCTTACGGGAAAATCATAACACATCTGCCTGATACATACAGGAAAGTTCTTCCGCCTGATTCTTACGGGAAAATAACCTTGGATATAGCTTCCTAGCCTGTTCGCGATAGTAGCTTACTCCACCGAGGATATTCTGAAAATAACTGCCCGACACCCATTTCGACAACAAGTGACCTCTTCTGAAATTTTGATTCATGAAACCCTGAAATGCTGCCGCAACAGCAAACCTGAAGAAAAACCACTCCGCTGGTCGGATAAGAGAAACTCCAATCAGTAACTCTGTGGGGAATGATAACAAGTTGCATCATCACGTATCTCACGGCGAGACTTCGAATATCTGGAAATAGATCTGAGATAGAACCCCATACTCCTGTTGAGAAACACACCTGAAAAGCAAAAGGTTAACCAGCCTGATTTATGTTTCAAAAAATGCATATGTTTGGCAATGGCGTAATGTTCCATACGGCATGGAGATGCTACGCATTTTTTGAGTGGATGCAAACATGATAATGTATGCAAATGCAAATGCAAATGCAGGTTCAGGCTGCTGGGGGAGCTCTGATAAGCTTGCTTCATCAACACGGGTGTTGAGGACAAATACCACCCTGTTGGGGATGAACATATATCGCAAAGTATTTTGGCAAAATAAATGCCGAAAATACATCCAACTCTGCCGGGGAGAGATTGCACCTTGATTTCCACTGGGAGGAAAGAATAACACCTGCTGGGAAGACTAACTCAACTGGGGGAGAAGCATCCCTTCTGGGAGACAACTGTCTGGGTACAGTTTACGAACTCGGAACTACCACTCAGCTGGGGATAATCATCCTGACGAAGGCGTGACGACCTGCAGGGAGAAAGAAAACCATCCTCAGTGGGGATAATCCTTCTGAACTTCTATCTTGGTTATGCGCCATGGAAATCCTCCCAGCTGGGGATTGAATGCGCATATCTTCGACTCTCTGGGGAGTATAACCTCTGCATGGGATACCGATCTCGACTTGCTGGGGAGGTCCTGTGGATAACCTCCAAGAGGATACTCTTCTGGGGGAAAACAATCCCTTCTTCGGTAAGGGATAATCATCGTCTCAACCTCGGAGATGAGGTGCGACCTGCGTGGGGATTAGTGTCGAATAAAGTCAAGTCTTTCACCACGAACCTCCGGCTGGGGCCACAATTTTCTGATCGTTCGCTTCAAAGGTGAGAACCCTGCAAAACACAAACGAGACAACACCAATCTATACAACCAAATCTATTCGGGTTAGTGTCCGTGACATTACTTCAGTCAATTCAAAGTTTTAGCAATTATTGGCAAGGGCCAGCAAAGTTATGCGCATGCAAGTTCATCGGAACATTGGCGTTTTCCACATACAAAACAGTAAAGCACAAACATCAAATACTGAATAACATGTTTTATTAATAACAGGCCTCTGAATAGGCAAAGTTTTGTACATCGGATGCAACTCCTGAAAAGAGGAAGTTACGCACACACACATACATATATGCACAAAAACATAAAAAATACAAATACAAATCGAATTTGTACACATGTCGGCAACGTGGTGCAGACAAACATCGTGAGCTGATCCTCCTATGACTCGCCTGACTCTGGCGCTTTCCCGGTATTCGACTTTCGGAAGAGATTGTGTTGGATAAACGAACCCTCAGGTACTCCCTGTAATACCCAAATTTTTACCCCTAAGATCCCACATTTCATTTGCATATCATTCCACAAACAAGGTCATATTTTTAGCTTTCGCACCCTTATGGGTTTCTTACTTTCTTTATGTTTGTTTCTGTTTACTAACATCTAACCAAAATATCAAAAATATTTTTTCAATTTGTTTGTTTCTTCTTTTTCTCTGTGTGTTTAGGGTTTTACAAAGAGATTAATGGCAAAGAAATTCATTCAAGTTTAAATCAGATGGGCGTTTGACCTCATCTTGGTCAAACTATCAAGAGTTTGCTTCAACTATAAGTTACCCGTGGTGGTGGGTTATTTTCTCAGGAAATGAGATTGTTCAATGTCAATTTGTCTTGTATTGAAATCCAGTGGTTTATCAAGCAGTGTTCTATGAGAAGTTTGGTCCATGACTATTATGATCAAGGTTCATTAGTCCAGGTTGTGTTCATCTGTGGATTTATTTTCCCAGAAATTAACTCAGACATATTGAAAGTGATTCGGTTTTAACCGAAGATTCAAAAGTTTGTCTGTGCAAGTCAAGTTTGATATTCATTCAAGTGTGCCATTTCCAAGTAAATTCAAAGCATGATTGGAAGTTAGTTCTAAGATACGTGGAAGTGCATGACATTTCTCTTGGAGGAAAGAAACCATTTGAAGTTGTCAACAAGGTTGATGTGTTACCTCATTTTCCGGTACCTCATTTTCCTTATAAGTGTTGGTTGACATGAAGCAGGGAAGAACTTATAAAGGGTTGATTAGATCATTGCAACAAATTGGTTGCACACATGTGCTAGACATGTATTGTCAAGGGTTGATATCAAGAAAAGAAGAGCTTAACTTCATACTTTGCTTTTGTTGTTCTTGGGAGCTTGATGATCACATGGTTTGTGTTGCACAACTTCTGGGATTTAAATATTTGGTTGGCTGGCATGTCCCTTAAATCTTTTTGCAAGCTGATTGTTGCAAATGCTTCCTGGTTTAACTCTTCTGCCTTCCAAGATAAACTTTTTGTCTGAGATCAGTCTGATAAGCCACGCATTGCTCTTAGTGCCATGTATGAAGAACTCAAATCTTCAAGTGGCTTTATATTATACATGTTGCTGAAACTTGTTCAAAAGACACGGAGTAAGAATTCTGTTCACGTACTTCAAAGATTTAAAGGTATTCAACTCTTTGCAGAATCAATTTGCTCTGGGGTTTCCCTCAGTCATGTAGATAATGTTTCTGGGAAAGGTGACATGTTATCAGTCTTGAAGCGTATTGAAATGGAGCCACCGCCTGCTGCCGTTCCTTTCTCGAAGCTATTTGCGTGTGCTGATAAGTTTGATTGGTTTCTTATGGCGGTTGGTTCGCTTGCTGCGGCGGCTCATGGAACGGCGCTTGTGTTTTATTTGCATTACTTTGCTAAGATTATTCACGTGTTGCGGATGGATGATCAGCCGGCTGGATCGCAGGAGAGGTTTGAGAGGTTCACTGAGCTTGCTTTGACCATTGTTTACATTGCAGCGGGAGTTTTTGCTGCTGGTTGGATTGAGGTTTCATGTTGGATTTTGACTGGAGAACGACAAACAGCTGTCATCAGATCCAACTATGTTCAAGTATTATTAAATCAGGATATGAGTTTTTTCGATACTTATGGGAATAATGGAGACATTATGAGTCAAGTATTGAGTGATGTGCTGCTTATCCAGTCTGCTCTTAGCGAAAAAGTTGGAAATTATATTCATAATATGGCTACATTCTTCAGTGGTCTTGTAATTGGCCTTATCAGCTGTTGGCAGATTGCTTTGATAACATTAGCAACGGGTCCCTTTATTGTTGCCGCAGGAGGAATATCAAATATATTTCTCCATAGATGCATATGCTGAAGCAGCCAGTATTGCTGAACAGTTTCCTATGTAAGGACATTGTATGCATTTACAAATGAAACATTGGCCAAATACTCCTATGCAATATCACTGCAAGCTACTCTTAGATATGGCATATTAATAAGTCTTGTTCAAGGGCTAGGTCTTGGATTCACGTATGGACTTGCAATATGTTCTTGTGCATTACAGCTCTGGGTTGGAAGATTCTTGGTTATTCACGGAAAAGCACATGACGGTGAGGGAATCAGCCATTGATGTTCCAACAAATAGTGAAGTACGCAGAAGGATTGCATTCTTTACAAATTCATTGTTCATGATTACGCCGCGTGCTCCCCGTGTTCGTAAAATGCTCTCATTCAGTGTCCTAACTCCATACTACAGTAAAGAGACTGTGTATTCTAAGAATGACATTGAGGTGAAAATGAAGACGGTGTGTCGATCATATATTATTTGCAAAAGATCTTCCTTGATGAATGGAATAACTTCATGGAGTATCATGCACATTTCCTGGTGGGAAGAATATAAGAGTAGTTGGACGCACCGGCAGTGGTAAATCTACGTTGATTCAAGCATTGTTTCGACTGATTGAACCAGCAGACGGAAGTATCCGCATAGACAACATCAATATTTTACAGATCGGTCTTCATGACCTCCGAAGTCATCTCAGTATCATACCGCAGGATCCGACCTTGTTTGAAGGGACCATTCGAGACAATCTTGATCCTCTTGAGGAGCACTCAGATAAAGACATTTGGGAGGCACTAGATAAGTCTCAACTTGGTGAGATACTTGCTGATGGTAAGGCAGAAACACCTGAAGGACAAGCCTGTGGACTGGTGAAGAACCTGGCCTTGATGGTTTTCATAACAGTGTGGTTCAGGAGCATCTGCAGGGAATTAGTGAATGGACAGATTGGTACATGGATGTTTCATCAAACCAAAATGCTGACCCTAAATTTCAAAACTCAAAGTTCCTTCAATTTGTATCAAAGATGAGCCGCGGCGAGTTGATTATCGATGACAATCAAGTTAAAGAGGCTGCATTACCTGCACCTGGAGTTTGGGCATCAGAATATCAGCAGCAGTATAATCATGGTGGTAGTGCGGCAACTTTTGGTGAAAGTTTTCGGAGTCTTGATGTTGAGATTGGAAGCGCCGATGGCCATGATGATGGCGGAGAAAGGCAGGTTTCTGCAGATAGGATAGCAGGTGAATCACAGTCTGCACGGACAAGAAGAGCAAACACAAACGTGTCTTTTGGTCATTCTTCTCCTCTAGGCGGGAGAGATGCATCTCTCCATAGTGTTACTGAAGTTTCTGAAAATTCAAGCCGAGATGCAGATCAAGATGGCCCATCAAGTGAACAACAGGTGAACAATGATGCTGGATCAGAAACAATTGATCCTGCTTTTCTGGATGCTCTTCCTCAGGAGTTGCGTGCTGAAGTCCTTTCGGCTCAGCCGGGTCAAGTGGCTCAACCATCGAATGCCGAATCTGAAAACAGTGGCGATATTGATCCAGAATTTCTTGCAGCTCTTCCCCCAGATATTCGAGCTGAAGTTCTTGCTCAACAGCAGGCACAGAGGCGACATCAATCTCAGGAGATGGAAGGTCAACCTGTTGAAATGGATACAGTCTCAATAATTGCAACATTTCCTTCTGAGTTACGAGAAGAGGTTCTTTTAACGTCATCTGATGCTGTCCTTGCCAACCTTACTCCTGCACTTGTTGCTGAGGCAAATATGTTGAGGGAGAGGTTTGCACATCGATACAGCTGTACCCTCTTTGGAGGGCATCCTAGAAGCTGGAGAGGTGAGACTTCTAGACACGATGAAGGTACCGGTTCTGGCCTGGATGGTGTAGGACGAAGCACTGCTTCGCGCAGGTCTGGTGGAGCTAAGGTCTTTGAAGCTGATGGAGAGCCTCTAGTTGAGACTGAAACATTGCACGGCATGATTCGGTTGTTTCGCTTAGTTCAGCCATTGTATAAAAGTCAATTGCAGAGGCTTCTTTTGAATCTTTGTGCCCATAGTGAAACTAGAACTTCTTTGGTGAAAATTCTGATGGATTTGCTAATCCTTGATGTAAGAAAGCCTTCCAGTCATTGTAGTACAGTTGAACCTCCATACAGATTGTATGGTCGTCAGAGCAACGTAATGTACTCACGTCCTCAATCTTTTGATGGAGTCCCCCCATTGCTCTCACGGCGAATACTTGAAACTCTCACATATCTTGCTTGTAATCATCCATATGTGGCAAAAATGTTGCTTCAGCTTAGGCTCCGTCGTCCTGCAGCAATAGGCCCAGATAGGGCTGATATTGCACGTGGCAAAGCTGTGATGGTTATTGAAGATCAAGTAAACATAGGTGAAAGCAATGAAGAATACATATCCATTGCAATGCTTTTGAGTCTCTTGAAACAACCTCTTTATTTGAGGAGCATAGCCCATCTCGAACAGTTGCTAAATTTACTGGATGTCATCATCGATAGTGCTGCAGGCAAGTGTAGTTCATCTGACAAATCCCATGTATCTACAGAGTCAGTACCGGGCCCACAAATTTCTGCAGTAGAGGGAGATGTAAATACAAATTCTGTTGTTTCACCTGGTCTTGATGCATTTCCTAAAGTTGATGATTCGTCCAAACCCACATCCTCTGGTAGTAAGGAATGTGAGACTCAGCAAGTATTGGGTAATCTGCCACAAACAGAACTCCAGCTCCTGTGCTCATTGCTTGCACTAGAAGGTTTGTCGGATAATGCATATGGTCTTGTTGCTGAGGTAATGAGGAAATTAGTGTCCATTGCTCCAATTCACTGTCAGCTTTTTGTCTCGCACCTGTCAGGAGCAGTTCGAGACTTGACTTCATCTGCTATGGATGAATTACGCACTTTCAGTGAACCAATAAAGCTCTTCTTACTACGTCTGCTAATGGTGCTTCGATTTTGAGGGTTTTGCAAGCCTTGAGTTCCTTTGTCACCTCGTCGACTGAGAAAGAGAATGATGGAATTTCTCGTGCTCATTTTGAGTTTGCTGAAATCAATTCAGCATTAGAGCCCTTGTGGCATGAGCTGAGCTGCTGCATAAGCAAGATAGAATCCTACTCTGAGCCAGCATCTGAGATTTTTACACCTACTTCATCCGTGTCTAAGCCGTCTAGTGCCATGCCTCCGCTTCCAGCCGGTTCTCAAAATATCTTACCATACATAGAATCTTTTTTTGTGGTTTGTGAGAAGCTGCATCCTGCACAGTCAGGTGCTAATAATGACAATTGTATTCCTTATATCTCTGATGTTGAAGATGCCAGCACATCAGGTACTCAGCAAAAAACATCTGGAGCTGCTATGAAAGTAGATGAGAAACATGGTGCTTTTGTCAAGTTTTCAGAGAAGCAACCAGAAAGCATACTAAATATCAAATATGGAATTTCTGGTGATAGAACAATTGGAGCCCATCCTCCTTTTATAAATGAATCTACTGAGGGTGAAGGCTCAGACTGTGATTGGGATGGTTTAAATTCACAACGGTGCGGATATGTTAATTGAAGCAGAAGCTTTTAAGGGTCTAATGCAAAAACCATTGGGATCTTAACTTTGTGATTTTGTCCCTCTTCAGCATCTGCCAATGACAAGTGTGGGATTGATAACATTGAAGGGTTGCTGTCATTAGCTGCTATAATACAAAAACTTCTAGATCACAGGAAAGCAGGAAATGGCTAGAGAGATTTTTGAGGGATCGTGGGTGAAATTCAATAAAATTGCTGTGAAATTCTACATTCATCACATTAGTTCCGCATTGTGATTCTATTTTACACTCCAAAGACTGAGAATTCACAAAACAACAACGTTAGTGATGGAGAATGCATTTGCGAGCGCTTCTGCGATTACAGACCAAAGGCAAAAGATAGAGCAGTATAAGCATATTCTTTCTGTTGTGATTTCATCAAATGATATCGGTCAAGCTAGAAAGTTCATAGATCACATTTTATCAGATGATGTTCCTCTAGTAGTGTCACGGCAGCTTCTGCAGAGTTTTGCTGAAGAGTTGGGAAGATTGACGCCGGAAACGCAGAAAGAGATTGCTCATTTCATACTTGCCCAGATTCAGCCTCGAGTTGTGTCGTTTGAAGAACAGGTTTTGGGTATTAGAGAGAATTGGCTAAATTGTTTGAGAATGGTCAAGATCATATCATCAATAGTACATGATAAAGTTAGAACACGAGTAATTATTGAAGTAATGCGGGCTTCTTTTGATGGATTCCTTTTAGTTCTGTTGGCAAAGGAGGATCGTCCCACAGCGGGAATTACTGGGTTGAGTTTGGAGACTATTAAAGAAACTTGGAGTTCAGATGAATCTCAGTACTGTTTTATTAAGGATTTAGGCATTCCCAAAGAATGGATGCATGAGGCTTTGGCAATATATTATAATTATAATGGAGATCTCACAAGAGCCCTTGAGGAATTTCTTCAGTATGCTAATTGGCAGAAAGCTCATACCATTTTTTTATAACTTCAGTTGCTCATAAGTTATTCTTGCAAGCTAAACACACTGAGATATGGAGGAAGGAGAATTCTCTGAGGCTCGTGAGGATCTTGCTGCATTTGAGAAGGTTATTGAAGTGGTTAAACTTGCAGAGAATCTTCTACACATACAATCCCCTTAAAGCAGATATTGTTTTTGTCGGCCATGTATCAGATTTGCCATCAATCATTGCATCAACACTGAATTTCATACTTGGAGGATATAGAGGTGCATCTTGCTGAGCATGAACATGAGATAATTAAAATGAACTCTAACAGTGAGAAAACTTCAGCAATCATATAACGAGCAGCTCAAGGCCCTGATGGTTCGTATGATATTAAAGACTCACACGACTTTGTCTATGGAGCAATATCGAAAGAATTGTTCATTGGCAATGTTTACTTGAGAGTATACAACGATCAGCCGGACTTCGAAATTAGTGAACCAGAAGCTTTTTGTGTAGCACTAATTGATTTTATATCCTGTCTTCTGCACAATCAATGTGTTGAAGAGCCTAATCATAATGTTGAAGAGACCTCCAGCTTCACCGAGAATTCCGAGCATCTAAATGAGGTTGTTGATGGATCTGTCAATCAACATCAGATCCCGAATAATTCTGGCACAATGTCGGATGAACAATCTCTAGGGAAGGAAGAACCTGAGCTGATTAAAAATCTCCGTGCGGCAATGATCTCTCTTCAGAACCTTCTGACTAGCAATCCAAACTTAGCATCCATATTTTCTAATAAAAACAAGTTGCTACCTCTTTTTGAATGTTTTTCGGTGGCCGAAGCATAGTACTGTGGCAGAATTAGACTGGGCTCAAGCTGCAAATAGATTGATTGAGAAGGTTGAGGACGATGCTGAGCTAATAGAAGTTTTGCCAACAATGAAGTCAAGAAGAAGACTTGTCTTGACAACACAGCTTATGCAGCAACTACTTAACCCTCCTCCAGCTGAAGTTCTCTCTGCAAATGTCAAGTTGCATCATGATAGTGTGATTTATTCTGTTGCTAGATCAGTGCTGGGAGATTGTTGCAGTTCTATCTCAGTGTGTGGAAGTGATTCGCCAGTGCCAGCGGCTAGCAAAAGCCTCCCGCCCAATAAGCTTAAATCATCTGATAAAATTGACCAGTACATTTTGAAAGTGGAAGACTTTTTTGATAGGGCAAGGAAGCTGGAAAATGATATATTGAGATTGGAAAGCAGAGCCTCATTTTTGGACTTAAGAATTGAGTGTCATGATTTAGAAAGATTTTCTGTCATCAATCGATTTGCCAAATTTCAGAGCTACCCGTGCCGGCAGAGATTTCCAAAAAGAAATTAAAATAGGAGCAAAATTTTCTGAGGAGTGTTGTATATATGAAGCAGAGCGAAAACGGCTCGAAATTGAGGTTGAGCTGAGAAAACAATTTGTCACTTATCCAAGCCATATTGCAAGCCATGTGAATATAATATCAGCTGACCCCACAAGCTTTCCACGTCACTTAAGTGAGCTGAAAGAAGAAAAAGCAAAACGACATGAATATTTTGTTCAGCAAAAGCTCACGCGTAAACACCCACTTCAAAACGGCAGAAAATTATCACAAACGGCAAATCATTTTTCACTCATTCTCATCTATAAATAGAATTCATCCCTCACTCTATTCTTCAAGCTTTTAAGCCAAAAAACCTCTGCTGATTTTCTTCCTCAAATTCCTCACTACCAGAAAAACCTTCGTTCACTTTTCTTCTCCTACTTCCTTCCACCAATTTCACTTCAATTGATACAAATTCAACCAGAGATTCGTTCAGAAGAAGAAGAGAATCAAGAAGAAGTTTGGATTGATTTCTTACCTGTGATTTTGAAGGTAGTTCAATGGATTTCGTTTTCTCGATTTGAGTTCGTCATTGCATATTTCCTTGAATTGTTTATACTGTTGTGAAGAGCTTTTGATTCCGATCACAACCGTGTTAGTTTCGCATCTCGTCGCTTTGATTTGAGCTTGAACCCATAGCCATGGTGAACGGTGTCGCGTGAAGTTTTGAAGAAGAAAGTTGTTCTGATGTTTTGGTTTTCTATTTCTCTTTTTCCTTTTCGTTTTTCTTTACTATTTTAAATATATTTTTCTTTATTCCTTTTATTTTGTTATTTCTTTTTTTTACTAGTTAATATTTTAAATAGTTTTTTTAAAAGAGCTCTTAAAAAATTTATTTAAAAAAACTTTTGTTTTGAGCTAATTGTTGGTTGTTTTGGATTTTAAATTTTGATAAGATCTCATCAATCTCAATGGACTTTGGGTGTCGATTTTATCCACCAAAAGAGGTGATTGATATTGATGATGATTTAATCGATTTAAGATCCAAATTGTGGTTTCTTTTCATTTTAGTTCTTCTTCTTATTTTTCTTTTGATCGATGAAATCTATGGATCATAGATTGTTGATTATCAAGGTTGATTAATCTTCATTATTTCAAAACTATGGACGAATAATCATTGAGATAATTCTCCTTACTTTGGAATAGTGATAGATTACCTTTGATTAATTAATTAAAAATCTTGATTATGATGAGATCACTACCTCTTTTCTTTTTGTGTGGCATGTTTTAGGAGAGTGATTTACATATCACTTCTCTAACATGTATTAACACTAACATTTTATTGACCGGCCTCAGATAGTCGTGGTTTCTACATAAACCCGATTACGATTGCTTAACATAGCGCTAAAGTGTCCCTTAATCGGAAAATGATCATTCGTGGCTCAAACTTACGTTTAAAAGTCCAAGTATGATTAGTTGCTTGTCTTAACTCCAATACCTATGAAAATCATTGTTAAGAGGCTTTGATTCTATCAATCCTCTAATGAATTTTCATTAATCTTGGTCTAAGTGCAAGAATTAATCATCATTGATCATATGTTCTAACCACTAACCACTAATTCACTAACAATATCCTTGTTTAATTTTGTTTATATTCTCTTCTTACTCTTTTTTTTTTTACTTTTATGCTTCCATTTTATCATTTCATATCATATCTTTGTTTATGTTTATGTCATTTCTCTTTTGTCCACTTGGACCATACTTTGTTCAAAACATTAATAAAGGATAAAACATCTAAAAATTTTGGTGCTATTAACTTTGTGGTTATGCTCTTGGACTACTCTTAGACCTTGGACTTCATGGACCTTTGGACTTAGAATTAGGGCTCTCATTCCTATGCTTGGAGTATTGTGGATCTTAGCCTTTATTTGGCTCGCTCATTAGCTTATGCTTTAAATCGGATGGAATTCTTTTTTGCTTGCTTTGGAGTGTGCTACAAGTCGGTTAGATCTTTCTTACCTCTAGCTCTTATTTTGTTTTTTAGGATAGTCACTTCATCTCCTCCCCTTCTTAAATTTTCAAAACTTTCTCTCTTTTTTTTCAAAACCTTCTTGGTTTCAAACTTCAAAACCGCTTTCGCAATAAAACCTTGACTTTTGTCAAGTGATTTTTAAACTTTGTTTTCTTTCTTAATAAAAGTCAATCAATGTTAATCATGCTTTGACCAATTTCAAAAGACATAAAAAATACAAAAACTCATCAACTCTTTTTGTGCCTTTATGCACTTTTTCACTTTAAAACTTTTCATAAAGTTTAGACATGATTCATTTCTATAGTTGAGATGTAAATCTCCTATTCCCCATATTATTAAGACTTTGACATTTTCCACGTTGATGTTGAGTGATAGTCTTGTTGATAATCCAAGCAAATCCTCCATCTTTATGTGACGCAAATGTTGTCTTAATACTCGTGGGTGGATAGTCGCAGTTTTCTCCTTGAAATGACGACTTGTCTTTACATCTAAAATCAATCAAAACCAACAAATTTTTGTCATTTGTACCACGAACTACGGGGTTTTGATTCCATATTGCACTTTATGGGTACGTAGGCATGAGACGATAAGTCTCTCCAAACACAAAAATCTAAAAAAATATTCTCTTCTCATCTCCCCAATCTCTTTTCAAACAAACCACTTTCAAACCAAAAAGCGTAAATATTTCAAAGGGCTCCTATAGAGTACTATAGACGTTTTGGGTGCTAACACCTTCCCATTGCGTAACCAACCCCCTTACCCCGATCTCTGCCTCGTGTTCTTATTTTAGAACTCTTTGGTTTTGTTCGCTCTTTTTCCTTTCCTTTATTTGGATAAAATAAAAGTGCGGTGGCGACTCTTGTTTTCTTTGAGTTAAGTTAATCAATAACTTACACTCACGATTTTTACCGCTACACTCCCAAACCACTAAGCAATGTAGTATCAGATCCGGACCGCAATCATTTGCTTTTTCAATCCCTAACTTTTGCGTGAATCGCCCTTTGCGGATTTTCAATTCACCGGGATACCCTTTTTTGCCGAAGTCGCCCAATGCAGGTTTTCGACTTCGCGGGTGTACATCTTTCCAGTTTTATCCCTAACTTTTTCCCGAACCTTTTATTAATTTTTTTTCGGTTCGCCGGGATGCCCTATTTTTGCCTGGACTCTCTTTTTACTGTCCAGCGGGTCACTTTCAAGCAAAGTATTTTTTAACTGCGTCCGAATTCACAGGAGACGAAAAGTCTTCACCATCCATGGTAGATAGTAGCAAAGCTCCTCCATAAAAGACTTTTCTGACAACGTATGGACCTTCGTAATTAAGGGTCCACTTGCCCCTGTGATCTGTTTGTGGGGGGAGAATCCTTTTCAGCACAAGGTCGCCCGTCTGAAAGCTCCGCGGACATATCTTCTTATCATAAGCTTTCTTCATCCGGCTTTGGTACAACCGACCATATACGAGAGAAGCTAGCCTCTTCTCATCCATTAAACTCAGTTGATTCAGTCTATCTTTTACCCATTCTGCCTCGTTAAGTTGGACATCTCGTAAAACCCTCAAGGAAGGAATATCAACCTCCAACGGTAGTACCGCCTCCATTCCGTATACCAATGAAAAAGGGGTTGCCCCGGTTGATGTGCGTACCGTCGTACGATAACCGTGCAAAGCGAAAGGTAGCATCTCATGCCAGTCCTTATACGTCACAACCATCTTATGGACAATCTTCTTTATGTTCTTATTGGCCGCTTCAACAGCGCCATTCATCTTGGATCGGTAAGGAGAAGAGTTGTGATGTTCAATCTTAAAATTCTGGCAGAACTCTTTCATCATCTTGTTATTCAAATTCGAACCGTTGTTAGTGATAATCCGCTTAGGGATTCCATACCTGCAGATAATATCCCGTTTGATAAATCTAGCGACCACTTGCTTGGTGGCATTGGCATATGATGCTGCTTCTACCCACTTGGTGAAATAATCAATTGCCACCGAAATGAACCGGTGTTCGTTGGATGCCGTAGGCTCGATCTTTCCAATCATATCAATTCCCCACATCGAGAACGACCACGGTGATGACATCACATTCAGAGGACTTGGGGGTACGTGGATCTTGTCCGCATAAATTTGGCATTTATGACATCTCTTTGCAAACTTGAAACAATTTGTTTCCATAGTTAGCCAGTAATAACCTGCCCACAGCAGTTTTCTCGTCATAGCATGCCCACCAGCATGTGTACCAAATGTACCCTCATGTATCTCTTCCATGAGCAACTTTGCTTCTTTCTCGTCTACACAACGTAGCAACACCAAGTCGTGGTTTCTTTTGTACAGGACACCGTCCGGATTCAAATAGAAAGTGCCAGCCAATCTCCTGAGAGTCTTCTGATCTCGACTGGATGCCTCAGCCGGATACTCCTTGTTCTTCAGGAAATTCTGGATGTCAAAGTACCAGGGTTTACCATCGGGAGCCTCGTCAATGGCAAATATGAATGCAGGCCTATCAAGCCGAGAGATAACAATCCGGGGAGCCTCGTTCCAGAAGTTAACTTTATACATCGAAGACAATGTCGCCAAAGCGTCAGCCATTTGATTTTCTGCTCGCGGCACATGATGCAATTCTACCTTGTCAAAGAAAGGAAACAATCTCCTTGCGTAGTTCATATATGGTATCAAATTGGGCTGACGTGTCTCCCATTCTCCTTTAATCTGATTCACTACTAGAGCTGAGTCTCCGTATACATCCAGATGTTTGATTCGCAAATCAATAGCTTCTTCCAGACCCATGATGCAAGCCTCATGTTCAGCCTCATTATTGGTAACGGGAAAGGTCAATCGGGCAGTAAAGGGGATGTGCGACCCCTGAGGAGTAGTAATAATTGCACCTATTCCGCTACCATAGGAATTTACAGCTCCATCAAATATCAACTGCCATTTGAAACCCAACTCTGGTCCTTCGTCCGACAACGATTCTTCACAATCCTTCATTTTCAGGTACATGATATCCTCGTCAGGAAAATCAAACCTCATCGATTGGTAGTCCTCAACAGGCTGCTCTGCAAGGTACTCTGATAAAACGCTACCTTTAATAGCCTTTTGCGCGACATATTGAATATCATATTCGGTTAACACCATCTGCCATCGGGCAATTCCTCCGGAGAGTGCTTGCTTCTCAAACACGTATTTGATTGGATCCATCTTTGAAATTAGAAGGGTTGTATGATTTAGCATGTATTGCCTCAAACGTTTGGCGGCCCAGGCTAGCGCGCAACACGTTTTCTCGAGCATTGAGTATCTGGACTCACAGTTGGTAAACTTCTTACTCAAATAGTAGATCGCATGCTCTTTACGCCCGGTCTCGTCGTGTTGACCGAGAACACAACCCATACTTTCCTCAAGAACCGTCAAATACATAATCAACGGTCTCCCGGCCACTGGGGGTATCAAAACAGGAGGTTCCTGCAAGTATTCTTTTATCTTGTCGAACGCCTTTTGACAATTTTCATTCCAGGTCACAACCTGGTCCTTTTTCAACAACATGAATAACGGCTCGCATGTCGCAGTTAAGTGAGATATGAACCGGGCGATATAGTTCAACCTCCCTAAAAACCCACACACTTCTTTTTCTGATTTAGGCGTCGGCATTTCTTGTATTGCTTTTATTTTCGCAGGATCAACCTCTATTCCTTTTTCGCTTACGATAAACCCCAGTAGTTTACCCAATCTCACCCCGAAGGTGCACTTGTTAGGGTTCAGTCTCAGCCTGAACTTCCTAAGCCTCTTGAACAATTTCAGCAGATTAACCAAATGCTCCTCCTCCGTCTGGGATTTGGCGATCATATCATCAACATAAACCTCGATCTCTTTATGCATCATGTCATGAAAGAGAGTCGTCATAGCCCGTTGATATGTTGCCCCAGCGTTCTTCAAACCGAAGGGCATCACTTTGTAACAAAATGTTCCCCAGGGAGTAATAAAGGTGGTATTTTCCATGTGTTCTGGAGCTATCTTGATCTGATTATAGCCCGAGAAGCCATCCATGAAGGAGAATATGGAGAACTGAGCAGTGTTATCAACCAGCACATCGATGTGAGGAAGTGGAAAATCATCTTTCGGGCTCGCCCTGTTCAAATCACGGTAGTCTACACACATTCGCACTTTACCGTCTTTCTTCGGCACTGGTACAATATTAGCGACCCATGAGGGATATTTTGTAACAGCTAGGAAACCAGCATCCCACTGTTTTTGAACTTCCTCCTTAATCTTCACAGCCATGTCCGGCCTAGTTCTTCGGAGTTTCTGCTTAATAGGCGGACATTCCTCTCGCAGTGGCAGACGGTGAACGACCATATCCGTATCCAACCCAGGTATATCCTCGTACGACCAAGCAAATATATCACCGAACTCTTTGAGCATCTCAACCAACTTTTGCTTGATATCGCTCTGCAGCGCAGCCCCTATACAGATGTTTCTCACAACCTCTTCCGACCCCAAATTGATGATCTCAATGACTTCCTGATGAGGCAGAATGATTCTTTCTTCTTGTTTCAATAACCAGGTCAACTCTTCTGGCATGTCGCCATCTTCAACAATCTCTTCTTCAGCCTGAAATACCGGGTGCTCGAAGTCGAAGTGAGTCATAGGCGGTTCATAGATGTCATCTGAAATAGTAATCCTGCAAAGGAAATGGTTAAATGCTTCAAAACGCATACAAAGCAAATAACCACGTTGCCATTTTATTGTAAAAGATAAAAACAGGAAAAACAGGGATCACAACATTCGTATATGAAAAACGCCTTTATTTCATGATTAAACAATGTAATGTACATAACCAAATGGCCCTAAGAAAAATCACTATGCCCCGGGTAGGACACAGGATTATTCAACAATTAAGAAAACAAATCATTACTGCTTAGTTGTCACAGGAACAGTTTCCCGGATAGACCAATTGCAGAGACTTTGTCCTGGAACGCTTGGTTTGATCCACGCGTCCATATCACAGTCGCTATCTCCGTCTTCAGCATCGGAAACAGCATTGATAGTCTCGAAGCTCACCCCGCTTGGTGTAATGGTTATAGGCCCTCTGAACTTGGGCGCTCCTGAAGAGGATGCTGATAACGAAGGATGATATCTGAGCCCGAACTTGTCATTCTTTACGGGAATCTCCAACACCTGACCCCAACCCTTGGCTTTACCTGCCCACACTAGAGCTTGAGCCTCTTTGTACGACGACACTGCCACATCTGATACTTTACTTGGCACCGGAGCCTTGTCTTTAATTCGTAATCCCTCGAAGGCTTGACAGGGCGTTTCATGTATTTCGCCGTCAACCTCGACATATTTAAACGAAGACAGCTGGCTAACCAGAATATCTTCCTCTCCACAAACAGTAACGACACTATCTCCCACCATATACTTCAGCTTTTGGTGTAACGTGGACGTGACTGCCCCGACAGCATGGATCCATTGGCGTCCAAGGAGACAACTTTACGCTGGCTGGATGTCCATTATATAGAATTCAGTTTCAAATATTTCAGGCCCCACCTACAACGGTAATGTTATTGATCCGAAAACTGACCTTCTCGTTCCATCGAACGCTCTCACCACTAAGTCACTGGGCGTGCAGATAATCCCCCTGATATCCAACTTCATCATGGCTTTCTTCGGTAGCACATTCAGGGAAGATCTAGTGTCTACTAAAACATGGGACATGACCGTGCCCCGACATTCGACTGACACATGCACTGCCATATTGTGCTCTCGCCCTCTCGGGGTCAAATCAAAGTCTGTGAAGCCCAAACTGTGCCCCGCATTGACATGCGCCATCACCCCTTCTAATTGATTAACAGAAACTTCTTGAGGAACGAATGATGTGTCTAGAATCTTCAGCAAAGCGTTCCGATGGGCCTCGGAACATAACAGCAATGATAGGATGGAAATTTTTGACGGCGTTTGCTGGAGGTGCTCAACGATTTTGTAATCACTTTTACGAATGAGCCTCATAAACTCCTCCACATCCTTAAGTGACGTTTCCTTTTCATTCGACTGAGAAGGACCACTCTCAGTTACCTTGGCTTTGCCCTTGGCTAATCTTTCTGCCTCTACCTCGGGTGACGTGAAGATTCTTCCGCTTTTGGTCATACCCCCTGTTCTGACAACATTATCTACAACCCCAGCTGGTTGTCCATTGACTTCAATTTTCTTACCATCGCAATATACCTCCAACCCGTAAGTCCATGGTACTGCTTTAGTACTCTCAAAAGGAGCTGGTCCTGCTTTAGTAATTGTGATCGTCGGCCGCCTGGCGGGCGCTGTTATCGTTATTGTTTTCCTCAGAATCGTCACCGTTGCAACATCGTTCGGCTCATCACACAACGCCTCTACAGGCTCTTCAACCGCGGTTCTATCAAATTGCAAGGTACCTTCATTCATCATAGCCTGAATACCCTGCTTCAACTCATTACAACCCTCTGGATGTGTCCAACAATCCAAGCAAAATTCATCACACCCCGGGAATACACCCCCCTTTAGCAACCTGCTTTTAATCTCACCCAACGGTGTCTTCAGCTCATTGACATCTGTCACTAGGTTCAAATTCTCTTCTGTCAGGATGGCGTTTGCCCCGTGATTGGGCATAGGCTGCTGTACGATATTTGGACCCACCTGTCCAAAGTTAATAGCTTTGCTATCCAATAAATCCTGAACTTTGTGTTTAAATGCCTGACAAGCTTCTATATCATGCCCGGGTGCCCCGGAATGAAATTCGCAGTGCTTGTTGGTGTCATATCCGTAAGGAAGTACTGCCCCAGTAGGCAGTGCCAAAGTCCTATTTTCAACCAAGTTCAACCCTAGCAGGGTCTGGAGGAGTTCTGCATAGGTGGAAGGAGGTGTGTCGAACACTCTTTTTGCTCTCGCGTTCTGTACCCTTCTCTGGCCAGGATTTTGTCTTTGCTGTTGCTGCGGTTGTTGTTGTCGTGGCTATCTTTGTTGAGGAAGCGGGATAGTGACGCTAGCTATCTGTTGCGGCTGAACATACTGATGTCTTCCTCTGCCCCTGCCCCTGCCACCAAACACGGCACTAGAATCGCCCTGTCGTCTACCACCAAATGCTTTTCTTGCACCTCCTGTTGAAGTAGACTCACCTGCTTGGAACCTTCCAACTTTAATCCCGTTCTCAATCATCTCTCCCATAAGAATCAAATCTGAGAAACTGCTCAATGACACACTAAACAATTTTTCGTAGAACACCCCTGTAAATGTCCCGATGAACATATCATTCATCTCCCTTTCAATTAAAGGAGGGTGCACCCTTGCTACCATATCGCGCCACCTTTGCGCATACTCTTTAAAGCTTTCACCGTTCTTCTGTGACAAACCCTGCAATTGGACCCGGTTTGGTGCCAGATCGCTGTTATATTTGTAATGTGTCACGAAAGCATCAGCCAGTTGCTTCCAGGTTTTGATCTGCGTGGGTTCCAGCCTCATATACCATTCAAGCGACGACCCTGACAAGCTGTCCTGAAAGAAATGCATGAGCATCCTTTCGTCGTCTGAATACGCGGACATCCTCCTGTAGTAAGAGCGGACATGAACCTTAGGGCAGGTGTCCCTCTTGTATTTGTCAAACGTGGGAGCCTTGAATTTCAACGGCACCCTCAACCCTGGTACCAAGCCCATTGTAGTCATGTCCAAACCGGTGGAGTTCTGATTCACTACCCCCTTCATCTGTTCTTCAAGCATCTTGATCCTCTGCACAGGATCAACAGGTCCTTCAAATCCCACACCTCTTCTAGAAAAGGCGTCCTCCTGGCAGTCTTCGCCCCAATTCACATTTCCATTTCCATATCCATCGTAACCAGTGTTGCGACCAAACCCTTGCTGATTGATCATGGGACCTCGTCCCCCGTTACCGAAACCCTGGTTGACTCTAACAGGTCCAAACCCAGTGTTGACAGGAATCACCTCAGCACCATTCATATTACCAAATCCACCATACCCTTGGTTAGCGTTACCAAGACCGTCGTAACCGAAACCCTGAGTGTTGAAGCCGAATTTCCCGTCTTGATTGACGTAATCAAATCCCTGATCGTTGTAGCCAAAGCCATTATTGCCAAAACCATTACCGCCATTGTTGTTACCACCGCCTTGGTTGGCGTCCCCAAATCCACCATTGTTAACAACAGTCTCATTTCCATTCCCTGCGTTGCCGTTGCCAGCGCTGGCGCCATCATTCACAACCACGACAAGTTGGGTCACTACAGGCGGGACCACGGGCGTAGGGGGGCCATCTTCAGGAATAGTCTCAACGTGCGCAGAGTTATGGTCATTGTTGCCATTCCCATTAGCCCGCGTCAGCAACGGCTGCACCAAAGTCTGGAGGCTCTCTTGGCCCTTAGCAATGTTCTCCATTGCTTGCATGAACAGGTTCAACTTCTCGTGAATTTCCTGCATCTCTACTTGGACTTGATCTATGATTCTCTTGTAGTTGTTTCGGGTTGAGTAGCGGTGAACTCTTTGTTCGTCAATCCTGAAAAACCTGAAGATGCAAGAAATAAGATACAACTCAAGAATACCGGTTATGCAATATGAATGCAGATGCAATTGTGTAAATATGCTACAGGTTATATCCCCCCCCCCCCCCCCGATTCTAGTTTCGGAGAAAAGGCCATCACGACAATGGAGTCCCCATCAAACAAGCAAGAAATCAGAAAAGCCCTCATATATAAACATATGCCACGAGGCTGAGTACAAGAGTACCACTGAATACAACTGAAGAGACCTCGGCCAACAAGCCTGGCGATGGTCAAAATACAAGTAACAGAGAACAAAAGCAAGGCAAAGATAAATCAGGCCAAATGGCGTGCTCTGACATCTTCCAATATCCTCAATGTCTCCGAGTGCCCTAGTCGGGAGATCAGTTCCTGTATCAGTAAGGCATGCCGCTCGGTAGTGGATCTCAGCTTTTTGGCGTTGTCTTGGCAGGTTCCTTCTCCAGAGCTCTCTTCAAGTCTGTACCTCTTGGAACCGGCCTTCACTTCATAACCTCTCGGCTTCTCGTCAAGGTCACTTACTCTGAGCTCAACAGTGCTCCTAAGTGAGGTCCCTTCGGCAATCTTTGCGTCTTGGGCTCTAATATGTGCCTCTAGCGTGGCAATTTGCAGCTTTAGTTCATCTTCACGCTCCTTCCGCTTAGTAAGCGTGGCATTCCACAAAGCCTCCCACTTGCTGAGACGGGCGTAAGCTTTGCTTAAAAGTTCCTTCTTGGAAGTAAGCACCTTGCTAACACCGTTCAAGGCTATTCCCACTTTTTCCTTCTTGTTGGTCTCTTCCGTCAGCTCTGAACCCAACCTGTTAATCAATTCAGTCTGTTCCTTCACAGTGAAGGTAGCTTCATTCTTCTCACGACGCAACTGGAAGATCTCTTTTTCTAACTCATCGTTGGCTTTCTTCAATTCTTCATTTTCAGCCAACAATTTGTTATACTTCTCACTCTCCTATGAAGTAGGTACCTCAATCATTGGAAGATACAGGGGTTTCGCAGCAGGATAAGGCATCAAGGAAGTACTAGCTCTCTTGCGGATCCAAGCCAAATAAGGATCATAAGCTTTGTTGTTACTCTTACCAAGCAAAGCTTTCCCTCTCTTATGGATGTTAGCCCATGCATGTCTCAATCTGATCAAAACAGCCGCGTCTAATAAGCCCGTGAGATAAAAAGATTCCTGTATCTCCTTCTCAATAGGAGCATCTCTCAAAGCATAACCAAACTGTCGTACCACCAATGAAGGGTTATAGTTGATACAACCTTTCCGTCCAATCAAGGGGACATTCGGAAAGCCACTACAACTATATATAATATCAGTACCCAGCATGCTCCGATCAAACCAAATGATATTCTCAGTAGACAGCCCCATCAACCGGGAAGACCAATCCAAAGTATCAACAGCGTCCACAAAAGGCCCTGCTTTCGGAAGATGCCCTTGGAACCACCTGCACAAAAGAGGAAGACAGCAGGAGACATTCTTGCCACGACGTTTCTCATTCTTGTAGTGAATGGAATGATAAACATCGCCCAAGAGAGTAGGAACTGGATTCTTCGAGGCAAGAATCAAGAAGGCATCTGAGTCGACAAAGTCTGGCACATTAGAAAACAAGACAATCCCGTAGATGCAAACATCTAGAATGGCACTGAAAGCAACCCAACATCCACTCTTCGCGCACTGTGTAGCCTTCTCAACCAGGACAGACAAGTGAAAACCATAAGCTCCGTTCAGCTTGACCAAACCTCCGGGAAACTCAGAAGCGTCTAAACTGACAATCTCAGCGAGTGTAGCTAACTCAGGCTCAGCATCAACATGTATGAAGGGTATCTGGTCTAACACAGGAACTCCCAACATCGCAGAATACTCCTCCAACGTGGGTGCCAGAATATAGTCGGGAAATAAGAAACATCTCAGCTGCGGCTCATAAAACTGCATCTAGGTATACACCCCAGTCGTCTCAAATGCTGAAGGCCTGTATAACAAACTAAGCAATCTCCCATAAGATACTCGGAACACAGCCCTCACCCTCTCATCTGCTAGGGCAACCAATCCCAGCAAAGAACTGATATCTAGTGAATGCAACCGGTAAGCAACTGTCCTCTTCAGGGACTCCATGTCTGGCTAGAAGATGTACTAGAATCAGAGGGGAGTGATCACCTGCAACATAAATACATGTTAATGAAATGCAGTCATGAAAATGCACATGCATATGCAAACAAGGGACCAAGTGCAATGCTGATGAACTGTGCTGCCTTGCACTGAAGCTTCAGAACCATTAAATCTTTATCTCAAACCAAACCAACCACTCAAAAGAACCCTGCAACCACATCTCACTGACAGAGATAAACCAGATATTCTGAGGTCAAAGGTTTCCTGCAAACAGACCCACCTACCCCTCACAGGTATGTACTTAACTCGCAGACGAGGTACGACATCCTATGCGGGTTCAACGTCACAGACTTTCAAGAGCGATGATACGATACCCAGGAGGTGTGGCATCATCATCCCTTGAAGCGGACTCACATAGTTGAATCCAAATTGATAGGTCCCCAGAGTCGACAATCCTCGGGTCAGACAACTTGTCGAGCCCTAAGGGCCAGGCAAGAAGCATCAAAGAGAATCTGGTGCGAGCTAAGCAAGCAGGCTAACCATTACTCTCTACTTCTAAGTCTATGTGTAACCTCAAGCCCAGGTCCGGCTTATCTCTCAACAGATTATCCCCTTCCCACAGCAGCAATAACAATATAAAGCTGATAATAAAATGCGGAAAGTAAAGACAGAAAAGTAAATCTATACAACACCCACGACGGGAAAACAAGCGCTAGGATTGACTCGCATAGGGAATATTCCTGTCCCCAGCAGAGTCACCAACTGTCGCTACTGCGAAAATCGGCGTCGGCTAAACAGAAGAGTCGCCATCGTGCGTTATTTATCCCAACGGAGGGAAAGGAAACGCTCGAAGTAAACCTAACGCAAAGACGGGAAAGGAATGGTCATCGCAACCAAATCCTGGATTCGGGAGTCGGTTACACAAGGGGAAGGTATTAGCACCCCTCACGTCCGTCGTACTCGACGGGATCCACGCTTGTTTTCTAGTATGGATTGTTATTCTATCTACTCTAAAGGGTCAAGGGTTAAAAGAAAATAAAATGACTCGGCAAAGTATCGCACTTTATGCCTACGTATTCCCGTCTAGAACGAGAAATCAGAGTCAACGTAGTTCGCCTACCTACGGGAAAGGAGGGGAAGGTTGCTCGCTAGGATACGACATCCTATGCCTACGTACTTTCATACAGCATGAAAGATCAGAGCAAACGTAGTTCAGGCTATGGAAGACACAAATTTGTCTGACTGGTTTTTTATCTTTCTGAAAAGGTTTTCTCCTGATTACGGGTCCAAGCGGACAAAAATGACACTTTGCTGTTTGTTTTCAGTCTTTTACGCAAGAACTGTTTTTTATTGTGTTTGCAATCTCTGACGCACTAGAGACTATGATTTGAGGGTGACTACGTCGTATGTCACCCTAAGGGTAACACACTAAGCAATCAGATTACTGAAGAGTGGCCCTTCAGCAACCCTCTCTCAAATAGCTTAAGGCTCGTAGCGTACGACATCGATTATCCTTATTACTGTGTTTTGAATTGTTCTGATATAGAAGAGAAGGAAACTCTAAAACCTAGGGTTTGAAAAGGGAATCAAAACTACCCTAATGTTGTCATGCATGGGTTAAAACCTAATGTCTGTCATAATTCCCTCCTGCATAGAGGAAATCAGAGATCCTAGGGGATAAACGGAAAAGAAACAGCAGATATACAGTAAACAGTAAAATGCATGAGGTGCAGCAATACAAGCGAGGCAAGGAAGTCCCACTCAACCTCGAACCTGGGAAAACAATAGGTAAAGTGAAACAGCTTCACTTCAAACCTAAGGGGAAAGCTGAACAAGCCAACAAACAATACAGAAAAAGAAATAAAATCCAACACCAGCTTTGACAGCAACACCAGCTTCTACAGCAAGCAGCTCAAACAGCAACAAAGGGTTGACAGTAGAAACTTCCCCCAGTAAGACCCCATCTTCAATCTTCAACCATCTTCAAGCTTTAGATAAGCTCTTGTCTCCACAAATCTCCAAGCTCTGGCAAGCACTGAACCCCAGCAAATAAACAGCTTCAAATAGCAACAAAACCCTAGTTTCAAAAGATATCCAGCTTTGACAGGCATAAGCTTCATCTTCACCAATCTTCAATGAACTTCATTCTCCCATAGGTTCCCTTTTCCAATGCAAACACTCACAGGAGAGAATCAACTAATAGAGGGAGCTGGAATGTTAAGAGGCTTAATGATAACCCAGGGAAATCACTAAGATCTTATCATAGCAAGTGAAAAGTGTCCTCAAGGTTCTACCCTACCAAAGCATGCTCTACATCCCTCCTAAGGAGAGATGGAACTTCTTTGGGGGACCTTGTGTTATAGGATGGAATAGAGGCACAAGAAGCTCTCTATGTTTGACAGAAGAAATTAGTCTACTCTAAAGCTCTCCCTATATCTCCTATCTCCTAAGTCTTCAAAAGCAATCTTCAAGAATAAGAATCTCATGCTCCAAGCTTCATCCTTTGTCTCCAATCTTCTTCCAAGCCTTCATGAGCTCCAACAAGCAAAGCCCAAGCCCAATACCCAGTTGAAATGCCCAAAACCCAACAAACAAAACAACATCCCAAGAGGGAAACACACCAATATCACCCAATTTGCAAGAACCACATAAAATGGTAATACTCATCATAAAATCCTAGATTAATTTCTAAGGGATCCTAACTATGTACCCTATACCCCACATAAACCCCAAGGCCTAAATCAAACCCTAAGTCTCCAAACTATGCCCTAAACTACACCTAAGTATTGTAAAACCCTAATCCTAGCACCCTAAAGTTCATCATTCAAAACTAGCCTAAATTTCCTCATAAAAATATTAGAAAAATCTCTAAGGGAGCATGTACCTCTAATCTAATCAATCCAACAAGAATCAATCAAAAATCATTCACCAATTGATCACAAGAAAATCCATAAAATCATGTATCAAATGTACAAAATTAAAGAAATTAATAAAATGGAGAAAATCAAATTAAATTGAAAAATGGGTGAAAATGAGATTTATTAATTTCATAAAATCACAAATGAATCCAAGATCATGGAGGTATTTTTAAAATATTTTTCTGATCAATATTGGATTTATTATGATTTTTAGAAGTTAAATGGAATAAAAATAAAACTAAAATGAATTTAAAAGGAAAAAGAAAATAAAAAGCTGAAAATAAAAGAGAGCCATTGGATCCATGGACTGGTAAGCGCATCTGAGAGCTGGGGCGCGTCCACGCAGGCAGCTGACTGAGATCTGACTGGGATGCCACTTCAATTATTGAAACGGCGCGTTTTGGGAATGGGAGGCAAATTCTGAGTTTAAAACGTGGCCATTGGATCCACTCTCCAGTCAAAGGGTCAACCTGATCCAACGTCTACCAGATCATCTTCTTCCTTCAACTCAGATGACCTGAGATATTTCCAGGCGGTGGTCCCCGGTGGAAACCACCATCTTCTCCGGCGAGCAAGAAACACAGGCAACCAAAAGTGACAAGTCCTATATCAATTTTGACCGGAATTTCATGTGGATTCCAAATCTCCGGTCCAAATCTCATGAATCTCCATGAATTCTTAAAACCGAATCAATCTTCAAAATGTGTCAAGGTTTCAATCATCATCAATTGCAAAATTACCACCACAGAAATGTTCCTCATGCTTCACTGATCAATAAGAACTATCCAATTCATGATGAAACCTCAAGATCGTGCCTAACTGATCCTCAACAGAAAATGTTCATCAAACCTAACTGTCCCTATTTGCTTCAATTTCAATCCAGAAACGTCCTAACCATCATCTATAATGAATCTAACAATTTAAAACCTAGCAATTCTACATGAATCAAGCCATGGAATGAAATTTACATACCTGCAAATCTTGGATGAATAGAGTGGTGAAACCTCCAAATCAAGCTCCAAGATCTTCCAGACACGTTCTATGATCAATTACCAAGCTTCTGTATGCAATAAATTGGATTGAAACCTCTTGAATCCTTGAATCCGATTCTGACTTGCAAGGGATGAATCCAAAATGCTCTCTCACGATTTTGCAACAATCTTGCCTTGAAATGTATCTGGAATCACTCACCAACACCAAAGGAAGCTATTGAACACAAAAGGATGGATTGAAATGGAGTAAATTGGTGTAACCGATTATGTTATGCAAATGGAAAACTCAAGATGCAATCTCTCAATTCTCCCTCAATCTCCACCAACTCAAGCTTTGAACCAGTTCTAAATCTTATATAGAACATGAATGAAAGCTCTAGAAACTTCTGGAAAGCTCTAATGAGAAGTTCCACATCTCTTGCTCTTGAAAATGTCATGAGAAATTCACCTATGGCAGCTAAGTTTCAAGCTTGCATTTGCACCCCATTCTGACCCAAATTATCTCCTAATGACAAATTGAATGTGTTAGGATTCATTAGAGCCTTGGTTATGCCTTGAAGAATGGTTTTGCATATGTGACTTATGATGTAAGTAACCATTTTACAAAGGAAGTCATTGAATTATCTCTCAACTAAAAAATTTGGCAATGTCATTATTTTCAAAATATTTTTTCCAATCAAATTGGTATGTCATATGGCTAGGTTTGGAACCATAGATCAAAAATCCCAATTTCCATCCATGGTTCATTTAAAATTCACCCTTATTTTAGGCCATCTTTGTGATTTTGTGAAGCAAGCCATTCCAAACTCTTATGACCTCTTACCTAGCCCAAAAACATCATTTTGAACACATCTCATGTTGAACATTTTTTCATTTGAGGAGTGGAAGGTGGATATTTTGACCTATGTTGAAAAATGACCTATAATTCATCTTTCCCAAAATACCCCTGGATTGCCAAGACAATAACTTGAGTTCTACCAATCCTCTTGAGGACTTATAGTACTCAAATTAAAGCTAAGATCAAGATATACAACTCTTATGTTGGCCAACAATCCATTTGAAAACTCCTTCATGGGCAAAATATGCTTGGAAGTCAAGTGACTTTCACAGATAAATTTCAGTGTCCTCTGGGGACCCATAACTTGCAAGAACCATAACTTGAGTTCTACAAATATTATTGAAGACTTCTAGTACTCAAATTAAAGCTATTGAAAAGAACTACAAGTTTCATGTTGACCAAGAATCCATTTGAAACTTGCATTTTGACTTATCTGGCTTGGAAGTTAGGCCTAAATTAAGGGATTTTACACTGAAACCCTAATTTGGCAACTCCTCCTACTCTTTATTCTCTTTGATTTATCCTTGGCACAACACCCCACATGTATCCACATATCAATTCATGAATCCCACAACCTCCAATTAAGCTTTGATGCTCTTCAATCACTCAGTTGACCTAGGGTTGACCTAGGGTTGACCCAAATGAAACCCTAGTTGACTGCACTTCAACTGTGGCTCTTGTGCTTGAATCAATGACTTGTCTCATCTTCAACATGACCCTCTAGACATCTCATAAGCTTTGTACACACTCCATACCCTTAGTTCATAGCTCATACCCCATTGATGACCCTCAATACACCTCAGATTAGGAGAGAACTCCACTAGTTGACCCTCAAACTTCTCAAAGCTTCAAACATTTCTTGATGACTTGGATTGTCTTAAGCTTGAATAAAGCCCCTTGATGTGCTTCTTTAGACAAGAATGGCACCTGATCCCTTGTTGGATGCCTTGCTATGCTATGCTATGCAAATGATTAGATTATGTACATGATCTACTATGCAGATGATAATGCAATTAAAACATAAATCAGGTGAAATAGGTTGAGCAAATTTTAGGGTGCAACACATGTTATTGTGAATTAATCAGAATTTGATGACTTATACTACTGCCCTTTTATTTCCCACTGCTGTCAAGTTTGTTTACTGTTTGGATAATATGATTGCATCTTTTGTTGTGAGGACATGTAGTTATTTGTGGTATGTAAACTCTGTCATGCTAATGCTTATCTTCTCATGTCAATCAAAAGAAAAACTGTTTTGACACACTATTGTAATGTTGCAATTTTCAAAACATGTGCATTTCTTTCAACTCACATACCATCTCTGAGCTCTAATTGTCTTATGAACAAATGTGTTGATGAACTCACTCAATATTGTATTTCAAACATGTGCAAATCAGTTTTGGTTTTGAACTCATGTATTTTGATCATGTCATCTTGGTCCATGTCCATATCATGCTCATCATTGCAACTCATATATCTCTTGTTGATCTAAGGATGTTTGGAATTAATTTCTTGTTAGAATCCATTCAAGATCACATTTATTATTTGCTCATGTTGTTTCATTGTCCCAACTGCCACTGGTTTAGCTTATGTTCATCAAGATGTATTTCAAAATTCCAATTTGCATTTGTATTCGTGTTTTAATGTATGGTTGTCATTTCAAATTTTTGTTAGCACCATCTTAATGTTCATGAAAAATCATTCAGATTAGGCTAAAATTTCATGGAAAAAGACCAAGTATTGACATAGTTATGAATCAAAACGCATGTTGCATCTTCACTTGTTCTTGCTTCCTTTGCCTTGCCCAGAAAACCATTAAACTTGCCTTATCTATTTATGGGGGTGGCTTTGTACTTGGATGTACAGCCACCCCAGTGGTAATCAACTTGCGTGCATACTCACCTTTCACTTGCCAGCCATGAGTTCGATCCTTGGGATCAACTCTTTTTGGGCATTTTATTTTTCAATTGTAATTGAATTATTTTTCTTCATTTCTTCCTCTTTCCTTACAGCGCGCGTTCAGTGGCTTATTGGTTAGGGAGTTGTGTTGGTAAACACAAGGGCATGGGTTTAATCCCCACCCATGCCACTTTCTTTTTTATATGTGTATTTGTTTATTTTATTGTCATAAAATCAATCAACTTCAAAATTTCATAACTTATTCATCGTTCATTATTTTCAACTCGTTCTTTTTGCAACTTTTTCATTGTGATGTCTAGTTGTATTAAATGGATTGTAATCACATAGTTGCTTGTTTTTACAATGCTTTTTTTCCTGGTTGTTAGTAGATTCGTCCTTAGGTCATTACCTTACGTCTCAATTAAAATTCCCTTCATACCATGCTTATTTTATCTTGTGAGATTTATTGGTATTTGATTTCTTTATGTTTGTTAACATGTTGAGATTTCATTTTCTGGTTGGTTGTTACCATGAGTTACTATTCCTTTCCTAAAAATCTTGAGTTTAACTGTTACGATCGTTCCTTGCGTGTTTGATTGTCATCAATGCCTAAATATTGTTACCTTTGATACATTTTGAATTTATAACATGATCCTTTTAAGTTATGACTTACTTGCATGATTATTGCTTCCATCTTTGTTAAGATATTTGATTATCGGTCGTAACCATTTGTATTATTTGATCCTTGCCTATTGTGATATGCATGCTTACTTGATTGTAATCCTATTCATCCTTGCTTAATTGTTTATTTTCTTTGTCAAGTATTTCTTCCCCAAGTGATGGAACTTTTTAGTTCTCATCCAAGTTGCCTCCTCTCTCTCCTTCCAAAGGAAAAGTCCCTCCATTGACCCTTGTGTCATTGGATAGTTCATTACCCCTTGCCTTGACTTTGTGAAGTCATCTTAAACCCTAGCTTAGTTAAGTTAGAACGTATGAGCCATTAGACTTTGCTTAAAGTCTAGAAAACCCACCTTTGCTAGGAGTGTTCTTCAACTAAAATCCTAGGATAGAGTTTGTAAACTCTATGTAAGAATCATAGTAATGATTATTTACTCCCCTCTTGAGTGTTACAACATAGATCTAGATAGTTTGGATAAACTCTACACAAGCATTGTAATGTTTGTTCCCCTTTGAACCTTGATCATAATCAAGTGTTCTTTAATCCTAGTGAGGTGAACTACGATTGCCCTGATTCTATCCTAGTTAGGATACGTAGGCAGAGGACGCGACGTCTTTGCGAGCAAGCTTAGAAACTATCTTTAGGTCTTAACCTTCACATTTTTACCCAACGCCAAACCTTAGCAAACATTTACCAACTTAGCATGCAAACAAACAAAAGGTTCCTATAGAGTACTACAGATGTTTAGGATGTGAAATACCTACCCTATGCATAACCAACCCCGGATCCCCGAATCTCTTAGCGTTGTTGTTACATCGCGCAAAAGGTTCTTTCTCTCTTTAGACCTTTCCTTTGGATAAATTAAAGTCCGGTTGTGAATTCAAGAATTAAAGATTCAAGTTAATCAATAGTTTGGTATCACGATTCTCACTGCAACAGACCGTTCGCTGCGTTTTCTGCTGAAGTTGAAGAATTTCCACTTACTTTGAAAAGTTGTTATGTCTGTTGGCTTTGGGTTACTATATATAGAAGTTTTGTTCATTTTTAGAGATAAAAATTGAAATTTTGAGTCAATTGTACAAGAGCAAGAAAAGTGAAATAGGTGCCATCAAATCTCTTCATCTTCATCCTCAACAGTTCACAACACAATAATTATTGGTGTGCTTTGTGTTTTGTTCAAGGTGATAAGGTCTGAAGCCGTCAATTGGAAATCCGGTTCGGGTTGAGCTTGTGGCAGGTTTTTCTTGAATAAAACCTTGAAGGTTATGTCCTCCAAGATTCGGGGAATTTAGGGTTTTTTGATATGGATCGTCTCTACCAACTTTCAGCTGAGCGAAGGTGATTGAGAAGTGGAAGGTTTCGTCAATCTAGTAGCAGGAATCAGTGAAGTGTGCAAGAGAGTTCCGGGTTTGATTTGTGTGTGCTTAAGAGTAGTCGGGCCGAGGGTTTGAAGAACGGAAGGTTATTCAACAAAGGGGCTGTAATCGGAGGTCTACTTACAACGATCGAAGAACTTGATTCGACTCGAATCAAGGATCCAGGAGAGAAAGCATCATCAACATCAAGAATGCTTGTTTGTATATTTTGCATGTCTATCCTTGTATAAACATTTCAACTCTACAGGTGATATCTATTATATTGAGCTCAATTCTATTATTAGAATTGAGGGCAGACGTACCCCGGAGCGAGGACGGCGGGGGAACTGCCTCAACAATTCTTTGTCTCGTTTATTTTTCTGCACTTTCATTTTTGCTTTAAAATTGAGTAATTTTAGTATAAGCAATTTTATCGAAATTAGTATTGGATTGAGTAAGTGCTTATCACTGTTTTGAACTCTAGTACAATAGTATATTATACAAGGAATCTAGAGTTACTTACTCAAGTCAAAACTCACTTGGAGTGCCTCGCACACCAAGTGTTTGATAAATTGTCTACACCAAAATTCACTTGTGTTGTTTACATATTTTGTGGGTATTGTGTAGCATTGGAACATGTCCTACTAATTAGTGGTAAAATCAATTGATAGTGTGACTAGTGTGTTGAATCTATTTGCTCATTATCATTTCCATAAGGCTAGACACATATCCGGTCTTCTAATAACGGTTCGTTTTAGACGGTAATTTTTCCATGGCCGCTTCCGCAAATCAAATATTTTTTAAAACCAATTTTTAATTGGTAAGCGCCTACTGGTTTTAATCGGGATCTATTCAACCCCCCTTTTAGAACCGAGCCATCGTCTAACAGTGTTTGACATCTAATTTTGACGTCCAATTTAACACTAACATTTTTTTATTAGAAACTTATACACATTTGCTGCTAGTAATCTACATTATTTACAATCATCTTTTAATGTACTAGTCCAGAGTTACGCCTCATTTTTTACTTATAGCTTTGTCCACACTCAAAAGGTCATACATAAAAAAAAAACTATCAAATCTCTCTTGTTAGATCTTGTTATATATTATATGTTCTTTTTAATAGTTTTGGCAAAAATATATTTTATAATTGTAGTTTGATGTTATTTCTTGAGTTTGGTTTTCTTATATTTGTAATGTTATTTATAACTTTTTTAAATATTTAAAGAAGGAAGAAATTATTATAATTGAAGTAACATTAATGATTATTTTATAAATATTTTAATGAGATTTGAAATTTATTATTTGAAATTATGATGTTAATCTTTTACTATTAAGCAATATTAATGGATATATAATGTAAAATTTTATATACTCTCTTGTTGTGATTATAAATAAAAATTTATTTTTAGATTCATTAAATAATAGGAAAGTTATTAAATTTTATATACTCTTAAATCACTGTTAAATTTTAGATTCTTTAATTCATTTTCACATGGTATAAGCATCCAGATTCTTTAATTCATTTACACATGGTATAAGCATCCAATGAACTTGATTTTCATCATTCCCACTGCAACACTTACCTTTCTAAAATCCACATAGTATGATTCAACTTTATTATTCTTTTTTTTCCCGCTTAGATTTTTTGCATGTCTATCATGTATGAAACCAATTTTATAAGTAGTGTCAATGGCACAACTTCAACTAATGCAAACAAAAGTTATTAAAATGACACTTTAAACTCATATGTCATGTATCTCAATGAACATCCAACACTAATTGTTGTTACCCTTTTCTTAATAAGTGTTATGGCGCGAAAAATATCTGAGCACGTCGCATGTTCGAAAATCAACAGAGTTACCACTTAATTTTATTTATTTTAAGAGAAGGAAAAGATCAATTAAACTTTTAGGAAAGAGAAAAGGGTACGAAAGTCATTTAAGTAAAGAGAAGGTATTAGCACCCCCCCTCCCCCCCCCCCCCCCCCACATTTGTTGTACTCAACGGGAACCGTTTTGATTGTTCTTTGCATGGATGAGTGTTATTATCTAAACGTTACTTGCGATTAGTTTTAATTAAAGGGAAAAATAAGTTTTTAATTAATGTGCTCGCCAAGATTTCGAAATCTTGTGCTTACGTATTCTCATAGTGCAATGAGAAAATCAGAGCTTCGTAGTTCATAGAGTAGAAAGTAAGTGTTTGTTGGTTGATTTTAAGGAACGATGTTAGAATCGTATCTTAGAAGTGTGTTGATGTTAATTGTTTGGTCCTGATTCAGAAACTTTAAGCTTTTACCCTGATTGCTAAGGAATAGATTGTAAGAACACATATTGTTTCTTAGAAATATCTCTATGTTTTGATGATAACTCTTATGAAATTTTGTATTAAAGAATTATATACTCTAAAATTTGTTCATGAATATTTGCTGCAGATGTTAAAGTATATATATATCTAAGAGCAAATTAATCTGAACATGGAACTATGGAAGGCTCTGAAGAGTCAGAATCATCTTATAGAAGAATCTGAATGCTGTCTGCAGAAGGATCTGAAGCAGAAGCTGCAGAAGGATCTGAAGCAGAAGACCCTGAAAGATCTGAAGACTCTGAAGCATTGAAGATCTTTGTATGAGAGTTAAGAAGCACAGCTTTTCAGAAGACTCTGAGAGTACTACACGCTGCATGTACTGAGGATCTGATTCATAAAACTCTGCTCTGATAAAACTACACGCTGAAGCACACTTGCTGCATTACTCTGATTCAGCAAACCCTGATGGGCATCCAAGACTCTGATCATGCAGACTCTGATGTTTATTTTTCTGAATTGAAATACTTGTTGAAGAAGAATTCAAAGTTATATCTGTTGATTTGGCTCAACGAATCTTTCCTCTTTCATGCTTGACACTAGAACACAGACCAAAAGCATTTCTCTGTGCATTCTACTTCCAGGAAAGGTCATGTGATGTGAAGACAAAAAGGTTCAGGCCTTTTCAGTACACGGCCTCCAACGTCAAGACTTTGTGGACTACTGTGCATATAAAAGCAAGTCTTCCTCATCTTCTTCAGTTGACGAATCTTCGATAGAAACTCTTACAAGCTCTCATAAAATATTCTTATTCTCTTTGCTGAGTTTATTCTTTTGTTCTTAACATTAAGTGAAAAATCACTCTTGTGATAAAGCTTGTTAGAAGCATTCAAACACTTGTATGTATCTTACATTTCATTGTAATAGTTCCTTGAGAAGATCTAGTTGGGATTAGTAGTTCTGGAGAAGACTAAGAACAGTTGCTCTTAGTGATTGCTATTGTAATCAGTTGATTAATAGTGGATTAAGTCCTTGTTTGAGAAAGGAAAATCACTCTTGATAGGGTGGACTGGAGTAGTTAAGTTTAACGAACCAGGATAAAAATCTTTGTGTTTTTATTGCTAGAAGTTTTTATAAATACTTATTCAACCCCCCCTTCTAAGTATTTTCTCACCTTCAGTTGGCATCAGAGCTTCGGTTCTGTGTGTGCTACCACTTCACAGTGACAGAAAAGATCCAGTGAGAAAAACTTTGATATATATTTGGTTGTTATTATGGCTGACAACAAATATGAAGAAAGGGATAGAATCAGCACTAAACCCCCTATGTTTTATGGGGAGAAATTTGATTATTGGAAGGACAGAATAGAAAGTTTCTTCCTGGGCTATGATGCTGATTTATGGGATTTGGTCATAGATGGGTATGTTCATCCCATTGATGGGAATGGCAAGAAAATAGAAAGAGAATCTATGACTGAAGTTCAAAAGAAGGAATTCAGAAATCATCACAAGGCTAGAACTATCTTGTTAAATGCAATATCTCATACTGAGTATGAGAAGATCACAAATAGAGAAACTGCATGTGATATTTTTGAATCTCTAAAGATGACTCATGAGGGAAACTCTCAAGTCAAGGAAACAAAGGCTCTGGCTCTAATTCAGAAGTATGAAGCTTTCAAGATGGAAGAAGTTGAATCTGTTGAAGCCATGTTCTCCAGATTTCAAATACTTTCAGCTGGGCTAAAGGTTCTGGATAAAGGTTACTCTACTGCTGATCACGTGAAGAAGATCATCAGAAGCTTACCTACCAGATGGAGACCTATGGTGACTGCGCTGAAAATGGCTAAAGATCTGAACCAGATCTCCTTGGAGGAACTAATCAGCTCACTAAGGAGTCATGAAATTGAACTTAAGGAAGATGAGCCTCAAAAGAAAGGTAAGTCAATTGCCTTAAAATCTAATAAATCTGCTAAAGCGTTGCAGGTAATAGAGGAAAGCTCTGAAGAATCCTCATCTGAAGATAAAGATGAATTATCCATGATGTCCAGAAGAATAAAAAAACTCTGGAAGCATAAAGGAAAGAAGTTTAGAAACTTTAGGAAGCCTGACCAAAGAAAAGAATCTTCTGGACACAGAAGATCTGGCAAAAAGGAGGTTGTATGCTATGAATGTAAAGAACCTGGGCATTACAAAAATGAATGTCCAAAGCTTTTGAAAGAAAAGCCTAAAAGAAAATTTGATAAGAAGAAGAAGGTTCTAATGGTAACCTGGGATGATTCAGATACATCTGAATCTGAGTCAGAAGAGGAATGTGCCAACGTAGCATTGCTGGCAGACATAGAAGATCAGGAGGAAGGAATTTCAGGATCTGAATCTGACTCTGAATCTGACTCTGACGCTGAAGAGGTAATGGCTAAACTCACTAAAGATGAAATTATCAAAGTGTTATCAAAAGTTTTGAAGAGCTATAACAATATTAAGCTCAAATACAAGGAGCGTCAAAGCAATCTTGAATCTGAGAATAATATTCTCAAATCAGAAGTGGCTGAGCTAAATGAAAAGAACTTAAAAATGAAAAATGATTTTGAATTAGCTCAACAAGACTCTGACTCTGAAACTGAGTCTGAATGCAAAAATATTTTGGAAAAATATGACTACAGCTTTTAGAAGTTTCTTGCTAAAAGCATAGACAGAAGCAAAATGGCTTCTATGATCTATGGAGTTAGCAGAAATAACAGAAAAGGAATTGGATATAAATCTTCCTATGGAAAGGATTTAAAACCAAAACCTGTTGATAAAATCATCATCAAGAAGACTCCTTTATATTTTCATTTTAAATTTGGTCACTTGAATGATATTAAACACACTCGTTATGAAAAGAATATTCATGTGTTTAAATCTAAGGCTAGTCAGAATAAACCTTATGTTGAAAAACAGAAGTTTAGACGAACCTTCAGAACAACTAACCCAAAAGGACCCAAGAAGATCTGGGTACCTAAGAGTAAAATAATTCCTATTGCAGATGTTCTTAGCAGCAAGGTTAGGACGCCAGTCATGGTACCTGGACTCTGGATGCTCGCGACATATGACGGGAGAAAAGTCTATGTTCCAAAGTCTGGAGCTTAGATCTGGAGGTGACGTGAAATTTGAAGGGAATCAGAAGGGCAAGATCATTGGATCTGGCACTATTGGAAATGGTAACCTTCCCTCTATTACTAATGTTTTACTTGTAGAAGGATTAAAGCATAATCTATTGTCCATAAGTCAATTAAGTGACAATGGTTATGACATAATCTTTAATAAAAAATATTGTAAAGCTATTAGTCAAAAGGATGGCTCAATCCTATTTAGTGGAAAGAGGAAGAAAAACATTTATAAAATAAATCTTTCATAACTTAAGGTTCAGAATGTTAAATGCCTCTTGTCTGTTAATGAGGAGCAATGGGTCTGGCACAGAAGATTGAGGCATATTAATATGAGACGTATATCTCAGATTAATAAACTTAATCTTGTCAGAGGACTTCCTAAGTTGAAGTTCACCTCAGATGCTCTTTGTGAAGCATGTCAAAAAGGGAAGTTTTCAAAATCCTCTTTTAAATCAAAAAATGTTGTTTCTACTTCCAGACCATTAGAATTACTTCATATTGATCTGTTTGGACCAGTGAAAACTGCATCCATCAGAGGCAAGAAGTATGGATTAGTCATTGTTGATGACTATAGTAGATGGACATGGGTAAAGTTCTTAAAACACAAGGATGAGTCACATTCTGTGTTCTTTGACTTCTGCAAACAAGTCCAAAATGAAAAAGATTTCAAAATTGTTAAAGTCAGAAGTGATCATGGTGGTGAATTTGAAAACAAACATTTTGAAAAATATTTTAATGAAAATGGCATTGCTCATGATTTCTCCTGTCCTAGAACTCCACAACAAAATGGAGTTGTAGAGAGGAAAAATAGAACTCTGCAAGAAATGGCCAGAACCATGATCAACGAGACTAATCTGGAAAAGCACTTTTGGGCAGAAGCAATAAACACAACATGTTACATTCAAAACAGAGTGTCTGTAAGACCTCTTCTGGAAAAGACTCCCTATGAATTGTGGAGGAACAGAAAGCCCAACATAGCTTATTTTCATCCTTTTGGATGTATTTGTTATATGTTGAACACTAAAGAGAATCTTAGCAAGTTTGATTCTAAAGCACAGAAGTGTTTCATGCTTGGATATTCTGAACGCTCTAAAGGCTACAGAGTATACAATACTGAAACACAGATTGTGGAGGAATCTACACACGTTAGATTTGATGATAAGCTTGGCATTGAAAAGCCAAAGCAGTTTGAAAGTTCTACAGATAGAGAAGCAGTCTTCACAGACTTTGAAGGCTCAGAGGCAGAAAAAGCTAAAATAAAGGAACCAGAAGCAACGCCAGATGCAATACCTTTAGCTTCTCAAATGGACAACTTGAACATTTCTGAAAATTCAATTGTCAAAGGATCATCTTCCAGAATCAAGGCCTCCCACCCAAAGGATGTGATCATTGGGAAGTAAAATGATCCAATTAGAACAAGATCATTTCTCAGATCATCTGAAGCGTCATTATTTGGGTTGGTGTCAGTTATTGAACCAACTTCTGTGGATGAGGCTCTGCAAGACAATAATTGGGTAATTGCCATGCAAGAAGAGCTTAATCAGTTCACAAGAAATGATGTCTGGGATCTGGTTCCAAGACCTAAAGGATTCAACATAATTGGAACCAAATGGGTATTCAGAAACAAGTTGAATGAAAAAGGAGAAGTTGAAAGAAATAAAGCAAGGCTTGTTGCTCAAGGGTACAATCAACAAGAAGGTATTGATTGCACTGAAACTTATGCTCCAATGGCAAGGTTAGAATCAATACGCCTTCTTATTTCATTTGCTGCACAACATAACATCACTCTTTATCAGATGGATGTTAAGAGTGTCTTCTTAAATGGTATTATAGAAGAAGAAGTTTATGTCCATCAACCTCCTGGTTTTGAAAGTGATAAATTTCCAGATCATGTTTTCAAACTCAAAAAATCTCTTTATGGTTTGAAACAAGCTCCCAGAGCTTGGTATGAAAGATTAAGTAATTTTCTTCTAGAAAAGAACTTTATCAGAGGAAAAGTAGACACAACTCTCTTCTGTAAAACATTTAAGAAAGATCTTTTAATTTGTCAAATATATGTGGATGATATTATATTTGGATCTACAAATGTTATGCTGGGAAAGGAGTTTGCTCAATGTATGCAGGCTGAATTTGAGATGAGCATGATGGGAGAATTGAGATTCTTTCTGGGAATTCAAGTCAACCAGACTCCATATTGCACTTACATTCATCATACCAAATATGTTAAAGAGCTTCTGAAGAAGTTTAACATGACTGATAGTAAGATGGAAAAGACTCCTATGCATCCAACAAGTACTCTTGGTAAGGAAGAGGTAAGTAAGAAAGTAAATCAGAAACTCTACAGAGGTATGATAGGATCTCTTCTCTACTTAACTGCTTCTAGACCTGACATTTTGTTCAGTGTATGCTTGTGTGCAAGATTCCAATCAGATCCTAGAGAATCTCACTTAACTGCTGTTAAGAGGATTCTAAGGTATCTAAAAGGTACTACAAACGTGGGTCTGTGTTACAGAAGATCTGATGAATATACATTAGTTGGATTCTGTGATGCTGACTATGCTGGAGACAGAGTAGAGCGTAAAAGTACTTCTGGAAGCTGTCAGTTCCTTGGAAGTCATCTGATCTCATGGTACAGCAAGAAGCAACCCACAATTGCACTTTCTACAACAGAGGCAGAATACATTGCTGTTGCTGGATGTAGCACGCAGATGCTCTGTGTTGCACCCTAAAATTTGACCAACCAGTCCTCATATCTGGTTTATGTTTCGACACATTTTGCATTTGCATTCGCATACGGCATGCATTGCATTTTTATCATTCAGATTGGTTTTTATCGGGATTATAGCCCCTGGCATTTCAGGCAGTTCAGGCCGGTCGATGTAAAAGTCTGTTGAGAATTGGTGCTTGTTCCTGGTGTTTTCAGGCCATCTCGGTGCCCGGGTTTCGCTACGGTTGCACAATTGGATTTTATTCGATTTAATCGGCCTCCTGGCATTTTTAAGATTTTTCTGTCATTTTTTGGATTTTAATGCACTTAATTGGATTTTTCTGGATTTAATAGGGTTTTTTAAATATTTTTTAGAGTTTAAATAAATTTTCTTTTCATTTTTTAGAAACTAATAGATTTTTAAAGATTTTTGGATATTAATAGTTTAATAGATTTTAGATATTATTTTCTTTTAATAGAATAGTTTTTAAATAGATAGAAATAGATATTATTTTTCTTTTAAAAAAGGGGATAGATTTTAAAAATAGATAGTGTGGTTTTTCTTTAGATTTTTAGTAGAGCTAATTGTTTTTTCAGATTTTTAAATAGGGTTTAAATGTTTTTTTTAGATTTTAATTGTTTTTAAAAATGTTAATAGTTTAGATTTTAAAAAGAAAAAAGAAAATGTTTTTAGATTTTATTTGTTTTTTTAGAATTAATTAGGGTTTTTAAAAAAAGATAATTGTTTGATATTAAATAATAGTTTTAGATTTTTTTCTGATTAATTAGGGGTTTTTCTTTTTTAATTTTCGTTTTTTAATAGTTAGATATTTTTCAGATTAATTAGATTTTAGTCTTAATGTTCATTTTAGGATTAATTTGATTTTTTAGAGTTAATTAGGATTTATTCTTAATTTTGTTTTAGGGTTAATTAGGGTTTATTAGAGTTTAATTAGGAGTTTATTTTTTAATTTTCGTTTAGGAGTTAATTAGGTTTGTTCCAAATTTTAATTGTGTTTTGTTTCAATAATTACGTTTTAAGTCTTAATCATCACTAAGCAGGTTTAGTCTCCCATTGGGCCCTTTATCCAGAATCATTCAGGCCCAGTTCAGTCCATTTTCGAGGTGCCACGCGTCCCATAAAAGGCCTGCCACGTGTGCAACCATGTTGGTCCCACCTCACTCTCTCTGATCCTGCATGCACACCACGTGGTGCTCCCTCATCTCTCTCAGCCACACGTGGCCCATCCTCCCTCACTCCCCTTGCCACCGTATCACGTCGCCTGAATCTCACCGCCGGCCATGCAAAGACCGGCGACCACCGTCCTAACCACCTCCGACCACCGCTAATCACCGGAAACTGGAAAAAACCCAGAAAACCTTTCCTATCTGCTTCTTCTCCGATCTACCTCACCAAACCTTCAAGAAACTCAACGATCTTCATCAAGATCTTCAACCGTTCTTGCGATTTTTCCAGGTCTTCATCCACATGCTCATCCTTGTTCATGTCATTTTCCAGAAACACTCAAAGCCTTCATCAAGATCTTCAACCGTTCTTGCGGTTCTTCCAGAATCTTCGTCCAAATCATCTACGAACAATCTTCTGCAAGACTCATCCAAAATCTTGTTCATCAGTGTTCTGTCAAGATCTCACCGAATCCTCCATCAACATTCGTGGAAGCATTCATCTCCAACCTTCGTTGTTCATCTTCATCCGCATGCAACGACTTTCCAGATTTCGTCAAGGACCTTCAAGATTTCCAGAAAGAGCTTCACTCCGTGTTCCTCGTAGCAACCTTCAAAGATCTTCATAGATCTTCGTCTTCCTCTTCTAGATCTCCTCAACAAAACTCAGAGTCTTCAACGCTCTTCAGGATCTTTGCGCAAAGCCTTAAGATCTTCAAGATTTCTTCTTCGTTTCCTCAGCAATCTTCAAGAGCCACTCGTAATCCATATTCAGGTGCGTTGTTTCTTTGTTCATGGTTTTTGATCTTTGGGATATGTTGATTCATCTTAATCTGGTTAGGGTTTAGGCTTAAGTTGAGGATGTTGAGAGTATGGAGAGTGGATGGTGAGTATCGGTTTAGGTGTAGGTTTGATTGAGAGGATTCAGAGAGAGGCTTTCAGAGGAGGATATGCATAGCGGCGTTAGGGTTGTTTTGGGGGAAGATGAACAGTAACTTTCTTGGAGAGATTTAGTTAGTTTTTAGGTTTTCTGATTATGCTGAATGTGGGTTGTGTGAATCTCGGGCTTAAGCCCAAACCAATTTGTTTACTAAATCTACCCCCACGTTTACCGGAAACGCCCCTATCCCCATGGTGAATTTCGTTTGGCCTTGCAAACTACTATCGCCACCCCCATTGATGGCCCAAACCTGGAATCAAGTGATTTTTTTGGCTAGTTGCGCCCCTTGTGTTTTTTTTTGTATTTTGATTGGATTTCTGAAACGGACATGGGCCTAGCGTGCTATCAGCCCCCCCTGTTTTGGGGCCCAACCGAAATTGCAAGCACTTTCGTTGCTATTTGTACCCCCTGGTTTTTATTTTTATTTTTGTTGTTTTCTGAATAAGACCTGGGCCCAGTGCAATTGCTGATTGCACCCCCTTTCTGGGTCCAATTTAATTCTGAACTATAATAAGAGTGCTTTCGCCACCCCCCTTTGCCATGTCAATTTCAATTGAATTTTGTTTTTTTTCATTTGTTTAGCTTACAAAATAATTCATAAAAAATTCAAAAATGATCATTTTAGCCTGGGATTTTTTTCCCATTTCAATAATTGTGTGAAGAAAATTACAATAAAAATAAAAATATTATTCTAGGAAATTTCCTATTTTTGGTGATTTTTGCATTTAATGGCATTTTATTTTCATATTGTTTGTACATACATTTTAATGATTTTTGTTTAGTCATTTAAATTTGTATTTTGATCCCGTTCTTTTTGTACTAGCTAGATTAGAGTATTAAGTTCCCTTAGAGATTTATTTCATATTTTTTTGATTAAAGTTTGATTAGTTTTGATTAGAAAACATTAGGGTGATAGTTTTAGGGTCTAAACTCAACATAGGTTCATTCTACCATTTTATTTTTGGGTTTTTAGTTTGAATTAGGGTATGGGACGTATAGGGTATGTAGGGTAGATATAGAAATCCCCTTAGAATAAATATTAGAATTTTAAATACTATTTTACTATTTTTAGTATATTTTGCAAATTGTGTGATTGTTTGGTGTTCCCACTTGGGGTTTTTGTTTGTCTGCTTGGGCTTTTGGGTTTTCATTTGGGGTATGGGCTTGGTTTGGGCTTGTGGAAGTTTGAAGACATTAAAGGAGAAGATTGAGGACAAAGATCAAAGGTTGAGGCATGAAGATTGCTTGGATTGATGGAGCTGATTGAAGGCATAGGATAATAGGAATAAGCAGAGCCTTAGAATAGACCAAATTTTTTCATAAACATGGATAGCTTCCTTTGCTTCCATTCTTCTCAATGATTGAAAGTCCCTCTATGATATTCACCTCCCTCCTTTGGAGGGATAAGTGGTTGTATCTAAGAGGTAGAACTTTGAGGGAAACAGTCTGTTACAATGTCAACTATTCATAGACTTCCTTTGGTCGTCAATGAGCTATTTGACATACAATTTCTTCTGATAAAATCAATTCTTTGCTGGAGAGCTTGTCTTGAAGAAAGAAGCCATTGAAGATAGAGATGAAGATCAAAGATTGACAAAGATGAAGATTGTTCATGTCAAAGCTGTGCAACTGTTAAAGCTAGGGTTGAAGTGAAGTTGTTTCACTTTGCCCATTGCTTTCTAGGTTCGAGGTCGAGTGGGACTCCCTTGCCTCGCTTGTATTGCTGCATTCATGCATTTTACCGCTTTACTGTATATACGTTGTTTCTTTTCCGTTTATCCCCTTAAGATCTCTGTTTCTCTCTGCGCAAGAGAGGAATATGACAGACATTAGGTTCTCATCCATGCATGACAACATTAGGGTAGATTTTGATTCCCTTTTCAACCATAGGTTTAGAGTTCCGTCTCTTCTTTCTCAAAACAATCAAAAATACAATAAAAGGATAAACATCAATAAAAAAACAGTTCTTGCGTAAAAGACTGCCAACCAATCAAAGAGTCATTTTTGTCCGCTTGGACCCGTAATCAGGAGAAAACCTTTTTCAGAAGGATAAAAAAAACAGTCAAACAAAATTGTGTCGTACGTGGCCCGAACTACGTTTGCTCTGATCTTTCATGCTGTATGAGAGTACGTAGGCATAGGATGCGATATCCTAGCGAGCAACCTTCCCCTCCTTTCCCGTAGGTAGGCGAACTACGTTGACTCTAATTTCTCGTTCCAGACGGGAATACGTAGGCAGAAAGTGCGATACTTTGCCGAGTCATTTTATTTTCTTTTAACCCTCAGACCTGTAGAATAGATAGAATAACAATCCGTACTAGAAAACAAGCGTGGATCCCATCGAGTACGACGGACGTGAGGGGTGCTAATACCTTCCCCTTGCGTAACCGACTCCTGAATCCAGGATTTGGTTGCGATGACCATTCCTTTCCCGTCTTTGTGGTAGGTTTACTTCGAGCGTTCCCTTTCCCTCTGTCGGGATAAATAACGCACGGTGGCGACTCTTCTGTTCAGCCGGCGCCGATTTTCGCAGTAGCGACAGCTGGCAACTCTGCTGGGGACTCCAACGGTTCACTACACGAGTCAATCCTAGCGCTTGTTTTCCCGTCGAGGATTCTGTATGGATTTACATTTCTGTATTTTACGTTCAGTATTATATTTCTGTTATTATTGCTGTGGGTATGAGGGGGTTCTATGATTGAGAGATAAGTCGGACCTGGGCTTGAGTGCACCTAGAATTAGAGTGGAAATTAGTGGGCGCGTGCATGCTTTGCAGGCACTAGTGTCTCATGAAATCCACGCTCGGACGAGGTTCTTTTGGTTGACTTCTTTTTCAACCCTTTGGGTTGAGGGGGTTGTTGGTTAGTTGGATTATCAACTCCGGGGACCGATCATTTGGAAGTTGGCTTAGTGAGGCCTCTTCAGGACATGATGATGCCACACCTTCTGGGTATCGTATCATCCGTCTTGAAAGTATGTGACGCCAACGACCGCATAAGATGCCATACTTTGTGTCAATTATTAGGACACCTACCTGTGAGAGGGGTTGGGGCATGCAGGTAACTTGACCTCCAGATTACCGGTTTTTTCTTGATTGAGATTCAGTGATATTTGAGGCCAGCATTCTGAGGTCTGTTGGAGACCAGGTTCGAGTACAGCTTTGGTTTGTTGACACCAGGTTCGAGCAGTGTTATGGGTCTGGCTAAGACCAATATGGTGGATTCTTCTCAGCCAGGGGCACTTGATCCCTTGCATTTTGCATTTTGCATGACTGTTTGCATTAGCATTTCATTTTGCATATTCATCCTCAGCCGGAACAGGGAGCTTACCCGTCTTTTGTCCGCTTCATCAGTTGATTTCCCGACATTCGCATTGCACTTGAGTTAGCATCTGGAAAGATCATGGCTTCAGGAGAGCAGAACTTGGTTGTTACTCGGGCGGAGTTTGAATTGTTGAAGTACCAGGTGAGTCAGATCATGGAAGCCATAACAGCTATAAATGAAGGAGGAAACAATGGTCAAAGAGCTCGGACGAACAATGTTGCCCAGCCAGTGCAAACCCCTGTCAGAGGTCCATATTCTTTCAATGACGCATAGTGTCACAATTCCACTTTCTCTGCGCCAGATTCTCCAAGGATTGTTCCATCTCCAAGAGTTGTTCCGCAGGTTAATATTCAAGGCCCACTGACTGCTGAGTATATGAGAAGACTTCAGACGTTGGAAGAGCAGATTGCTGCCCTAGTGAATAAGAATGCTCTTGATCTGAATGCTGCGAGCATGTGTTTGGTGTCAGGTCTCGTATTGCCTCCAAAGTTCAAAATGCCCAATTTCGAGAAATACAAAGGGGATAGTTGTCCGAAGCTACATTTGGTTATGTTCTGCCGAAGAATGACTCTGTATATCACCAATGACAAGCTCATGATTCACTGTTTCCAGGATAGTTTGATCGGAGCATCTTTGGACTGGTACATGCACTTGAAGAGTGATAGTATTAAATCATGGTCGGACTTAGCCAATGCCTTCATGAAGCAGTACGACTACAACCTGGAAATGGCTCCTTTTCGCGTACAGTTGCAAGAATGATCTCGTGCGGAGAATCCTTTAGGGGGTATGTGCAGAGATGGAGAGAATTGGCTGCTCGTGTTCAACCACCAATTCCGGAGAGAGAAATGGTTAACCTCTTTTTGGATACTCTGAAGGGCCGTTATTATGACATGATGTTCACTTGTACAAGCTTTGAAGGCCTGATGAGAATGGGAGAGCTCGTTGAGAGAGGACTCAAGAATGGAAAGCTTAGAGAGGCTCCTTATATCCCGGTTGATAAGGATGAACCAGTTCTCAGTTCTCAAGAGGAATGGGAAGAAGGAAGCGATGTTGTCTCAGAATCTCTAGCGTCTCAGGCTCAGTTTTCAGACACTTCAAACCAGCAGTCATATTATCGCCAGTCGCGTCGTCACGCCCGACCAAGGCCAAGGAAACCTGAAAGGCAGTTTACTCAGCTACCGGTGTCGTACAGCCAGTTGTTGCCAGATTTGGTCGAAAGTGGATTAATAGTGCCGAAAGAGACTAGTCCAATGATCCCGCCTTATCCTTCAGGTTCTGATGCCAGCGCCCGCTGTGAGTACCGTGGCGGGGTACAGGGGCATTCGACAGATGATTGTAAGGTGCTTAGAAGCCAAGTTCAGAATCTGCTAGACTCTAACAAGATCTTTATCACGCCTCAGGGTTTTGTTCGGATTATTGATTATCCTTCATCCAGTTGTGTGGGTTCGTCAGTCAATGTTATAGGATACTCTACTGAGAGTGTATGTTTGGAAGAATGTCCAACGGAGAGCTCAGTTGAATATGGGGAAAGTTACTAGAGGTTTCTGCGCCGGGTGTCGCATCTGTTTTCTCTACTGATTGTTTAGCTTTCGTGCATTGTTGTTTGCTGACCACCACCAGGCTTGTTGGCTGGGGTCATTGTATTTTGTACTTGGGTGTGCTTGTTTACTGCTCTTGTTGACTTTGCATAGTGGTGTGAGGTGTTTATCTCTGTGCTTACAGCTTGGGGTTTATCTGTCTTGTCTTGAATATGTGTTTGATTTCTGCATTGCGTTCTCACATAACAGGTACATCAGAACCGTGGGTCTTATTTCCTACCTCCAGTTTATTGCAGGAATTCCCTCAGAGATATGGAACAGAATCAGACTGAGTTGATTGAAGTCCGAAGCCAGCTAAGGCAGATGATGAGAGACATGCAAGAGTTGCGTCTGGATCAGAAGTCGCTCAAAGAGGAAAATAATCAGTTGAAGACCCAAATGGGCTTGATCATGGAAGTAGTCAAGAACGTGATTAGAAAAGAGGATGATCAGCTATCTGAAGCCGCAGTGAAGGAGTTTGTGTAACAGCCCAATTTTCAATAATTAATTAATTGTGTTAATTAATTGATTTATTTGGATTATTCTAATTATTTGAATAATTAGATGTTTGTTTAATGGATTGATAGATGTTTTGAGAGAGTAAATATATTGGAAAGAAATAAAGAGAAAGGTATTATGGAGGAAATAGAATGGAAATAAATAAAAAGAATAGAAATAGAAGAAAAGGAGATAAGAGTTGGTAAGAAAGAAAGAAAGGGGAGAAAAAGAGAAAGAAGGAAAAGGAGGAGAAAAGAGAAGAAGAAGAGGATAGTGGAAATCTTCAAGAACCAACTCAAAGCTTCGATTAAACTAAGGTAAGGGTGAGAAACATTGCTATTTAATCATTGTATGCTATTGTGTATGTTGGGTTTGGGTTTGTGGATGTTTTTCATCACTTTCCAATTAGGGCAAATGTTGGATTAATCGGTAGATTGATGATTTAATCGGTTGGAACTGAGTAATAATGCCGTAGAATAGTCGGGTAACATGTATTGATGCTGTTTATACTGGTTTGGATGTGTAAGAGAGGGTTGATGATGGATTGGTGAGGGAGAAGACAGAAGGGGATTCTGTTCTGCGCAGGTTCGCTGGCTCTCGTCAGGCGAGCGAAGACGAAGCTTCGCCAGGGGAAGCCTAGCGAATGCTGGCGAGTAATTATAAGTTAAGTCCCAGTGGACTTCGCTGGCGAGTTCGCCAAGAGAAGGTGGATAGCGAAGGTTCGCCCAGCGAAGGTGCTGGCGAATGGTGGCGAATGAAGTCAGTAGCTACTGACTTGGGCTCGCTGGGAGGTCTCGCCAGGCGAAGCCTAGCGAGTGTTCGCTGAGAGAGTTCGCCAGGCGAAGGTTCGCTGCGAGGGTTCGCCAGGCGAATGAAGGCGAATGTGACAACATTTTTCTTTTGCTGTGTTGCTCATGTGGTGATTGTTTGGTTGATTCACATAGGTTAATACCTCTATGATATGAATAGGTATGTGATCCATGGTGATGATATGTGTTGTGGGTAGCCTTTGGGCGTGAATCCTAGAGTTGTGATATGAATGATTGATTGTAATCGGTTAAAATACATGAGAACATAATGATGATTATGTGTGTATTAATTGATGAGTTTGTGAATGTTTGATTGTTGTGTACAATTATGTAATAAGTATGCAGGAGAATATTGTGGAAATATGTGTGCATAACTTATAATTGTATGATTGGTATTGTGATGTGTATACCTTGTATGAGATGGCACGAGATAAAGAATAAACATACTATGAAAAATGTGTTGTGGATGCATATTGTTTATATGCGATTGTATGTTAAAAATACATGAAAATGCATGAGAGCATAATGATGGATATGCGTGCATTGCTTGCTAAATATGATGTTGTATTGAATTGTGAATATTTGTGGATAATGCATGGGAACATATCGCGGATATGTGTGCATTGTTAATAATTGTATGAGATGCATGGGAACATATCGTGGATATGTGTGCATCGTTAATAATTGTGAGAAATGCATGGGAACATATCGTGGATATGTGTGCATTGTGTGATAGTATTGAATTATGAATACGTTGATGATTATTATAATATTGTTGTTGAATATGATGATGATGATGATGGGCGAAATGAATACATTGATAAATGTTAGATATATGTTGTATGTGCAATCATAATGAAATTCTCGAAGGGGTGAATTATTCGAATGCATGGGATTAAGACGCGGGAACGGTCTTAAGTGCATTTATTGTGATTGGTTGATTGTACATGCATCATTCAGTCAAGAGGAAATGTCTGTTAGTTTCGTGGAAACTAGTGGCTTGTCCCAAACCTAGAAGGGTGGGTTTGAAGCCTAGGGGACGGGCTTGGTTGTTATCGGTCTAGAAGGGTGGACCCGGTTTAAAGTAAAAACCGAAAAATGATAACGAGTTATCGGTCTAGAAGGGTGGACCCGGTTTAGAGTGAAAACCGAAAAAAGATAACGAGAGTCGGTACCGCATAGCATTGAGTTGCATTGAATATGTTGAGTCACATTGCATAATATTGTTGTTGTATAAATGTGCTTGTGAATGATTGTGAAATTAAGCATGAAGGGATGTGCTTGTGGATGTTCATAATGTTGATATATGTGAACGTGATATGATTATGATTATGAGAATGAAGTGTGGCGAGAAATGTGAATATGTGTTATATGATACCTATATATACATGATTTTATGCTTTGATTATTATGGTAATATTTCTCACCCTTCTGCTGTTTTATAATGCTCTATGAGGCATTGCAGATTAGGTTGCTGGAGGCCTTTATGAAGTTCTGCTTGTAGTTCGAGGTCGCTACGTGTGTAGCGGTTTAGTAATTATTTATGGGTCGAGTCATGCTCTGGTAGTGTAACACGGGGATCGATTGCTTATGTTTTAGGATTACATTATGTAACCTAAGTTATGTTTTCATATTTGGAGTAATTGAGATAATGAGATGTTGGCCTTAGTGCCTAGAGATGTTGATTTTATATGATGAAAGTAAATGTTCTTTTAAAGGATTTTCATTAATGAATCCGCTGCTAAATGGAAAGGTGTTTATGAGCATGACAGATTGTTTTAATGTGGTGCAAGTTTTGTGTGATGCCCTTTTATGGATGCATGTTAACATTTACTCTGATTATGCATATATTACTTGCGGGGTTTAGAAGGGTGTTACATTAGTGGTATCAGAGCAGGTCGGTCCGTCCGGCCAAGTTGTCTAATGTTATTTGTTCCCTTGTATGCGACATGTGTGTGAAAACACTGTCGATACATGTTGTTGCTTAACCTTGTTTGCAGAAGAGGGAATGATTAAAGTGGGGGAGAAGCTTGTGATTCCTTAGAAGGCTGCAAGTGTGGAGTTGTAGCTTAGTGTGTAGTTAAACGCTATTATAGTTTGGTAAAGATAGTCTATGCCCCATTATGGTTTCGGCTGTCTATCGACAAATTGAGGAACTGATCACCCTTAATCTCTTGTTGATAGTAGTTGGGATTGTGTTGGATGGGATAGATGTGTCTTGCAAGCTTAGATGGCGTGGTGCAGTGAATTGTCTTGAGTAAAGCCGAGCACTTGAGAATTGTTTTGATGAGTCGGTGCAGGACAGTGATGAGATGTTTGATTTCGATGGAAATATTGAGTATTGATGGAAGTGGAGGAGTTGTCGGTTTACCGTTTGATTGTGGTAGTCTGAGAATTATCCTGACAAGATAAGGGGTAAACAGCCAAGACGTGAAGTTGAGTTGTGATCAACTTAGTTGCGGAGAATAATTAGATATTGGAAGCTCCATATTATACGTTTGTTTGAGTGGCCAAGGAATTAAGATTGATTGAGTAGTGTTGAGAATTATGTCTAGTGTGTGTGCTACGGCAACAGATTGTGGAGTCAAGTATAAGGGTGGATAATGACTTCTAGTGATTACTAAAGGAAATGAGATGTGGAATACATGGTTGGTATAATCGGACCCTTAAGCATTTCAAGAGTTGGAGAGGTATTGGATGACCTTTAAGTGTGGAAGGGTTGTTTCCGTGATTTTGTCGTAACGGAAAACCGTAATTCGGAATGACGCAAGATTAGAAGTGTTGGAAGATATTACAGTGCTCTATGTGATGGGAAAGTAGTGACATGGAATTAAGTATTTATTGGCGAAAAATGTTTGGATGTTATGGTAAGCGCGGAGAGTGCGGTTTGTGTTATCACCATGAGTTCGCAGCTGAGTGTCTGTTTGGTATAATGATTTTCCACACTTGATTGAGAGAGTCAATGGTTATGTAACCGATGGTGTTTGGATATGTTCGGAGAGTATAGGGGTTCATGTTGAGCGTCGGGAACTTGAGTTATTAGTATTGGGGAAGAGGCAGTGATGTACTACTGTGAAGAAAGTTCAGAGAGTTTTGAGAAAGCTGTCAACAGTTCGTGTATTGGTTTTGCCAAGTCCGACAGGATTGTCGTTGTGTTTTGAGATACTTTGTTGATATGATTAAGAGATGTGTTAAGTACAACATTAAAGAGTTTTGGTTATGCTTGAAAGCAATATAAAGTAAAGAGAGGGATTATCTGACAAGTAATTTGGAGTGGGTTGCTGTTGTGTGTTTGTACCGGAGTTTGGAAGCCTCAATTGTTTAGTTGAGATTTGAGATGGTTACTAACCTTAAGGTATTTGTTTTATTTGAGAGAGAGTCAAATATGAGACAGCGAAGTAATTGGAAATCCTGAAGGAGTATGGTTTTGGTTAAATTACCATTCGGATGAGACCAAGTGGTAGCTAAGGTATCGGATCGGGAAATTTGGTATACACTAATGAAGATGGTAAGGAAGTTAGAACTGATTAAGCAAATTCAGATATGAGTTCGGCCTGTGAAGAGACTTCTTATGGAGTTGAGCCTTGGATGTTGAGATTGACCTTTGGTATTCTGATGAGGTTCGAGGAAATCGGAATTCTGAGTTGAGTTGATAGATTAATTGAATTTAATGGATAAAAGTCAGAGGGCTTATTTTCGGATTAAGGGAAATGGTATTGTGAGATGTCGTGATGAAGTGTGTATTCTGAATAGTGTGAGTTGGATAAGAGTACTCAGGGAGAAGTACATCGAGAAAGATGGAGTATCCGTGCAGGTACTAGGAAGATGCGACCGAATTTGAGAAATAGTTTTGGATAGCCATAGATGGAGAAGGAATTGATTGAGTTTGTATATGTTGATTAGACTTGCTGGGAATTGAAGTATGGACATTAGAGATGGTTGGATCTGATACAACTGTTGAGTATTTCGAGTGGGATGGGATAGTATTCCCATGGGCTTGTGCCGGGTTTTCTGATGAATTTGAGGAAGTATGATCCGATTTGGACAGTTAAGAATGGATTAACAAGAGTAACTCGTTGCCTACCAGTGAAGATGAATCATTCTGTTAGATGGGAACTCAAGTTTTTCGTTAAGATTATGGGAAAGATTGCGAAAGCGTTTGGGTGCCATGTTGAAGATGAACTCTGACTAGCGTCCGTGAATGGCATGGACAAACGAAGAAAACTATCCAGTATGAAGAGGACTCGTTGAGAGCTTGTGTGTTGGACCAAGATGGATCTAAGGGTAGTTAATTGTCGTTGATGGAGCTGCCTACAATAACTGTTGCCAATTCGTATCGGAAAAAACATCGTATGAAGTTCGTTGAGTAAGAGGGTATGACTCCTTTGTGTTGCTGCATGTCCAACGGGAGTGTTGTGCTCGGATCAAAGACCATGCAAGGGACGATGGAAACGATCAAAGAATCCAAGTAAGGTCGTGTTTTGAGAGTTATGGTAGTAATTGGTGTTGGTCGAGCTTGAAGTCTCGTGAGCACCCTGTGTTTTGTTGATCTGTATCAGAGTAGCGCAGCGGAAGCGTGAGGCGGATAGCATGTTAGACTGTTTTACTGCTGTCGCTTGAGAGGATTGCATGAGGTGTTCATATGTCTAAGTTGAAGAGGTACATTGATTCAGGTGGACGGTGTACAAGTGAGAGAGAATTTGACTTCGGAGGCGTGACTAGTTCTAGTTGTTGACAAGAAACAACTTCGAAGTATAGAGATTCCTTTAGTGGAAGTAGTTATGGGAGAATGGAATTTGGAAGAATTGGAATGCGAGAGTCGTATCCAGAGTTGTTTGGAACAGGTAACATTTTCGAGGACGAAAATTCCTAAGTGGGGGAGAGTTGTAACAGCCCAATTTTCAATAATTAATTAATTGTGTTAATTAATTGATTTATTTGGATTATTCTAATTATTTGAATAATTAGATGTTTGTTTAATGGATTGATAGATATTTTGAGAGAGTAAATATATTGGAAAGAAATAAAGAGAAAGGTATTATGGAGGAAATAGAATGGAAATAAATAAAAAGAATAGAAATAGAAGAAAAGGAGATAAGAGTTGGTAAGAAAGAAAGAAAGGGGAGAAAAAGAGAAAGAAGGAAAAGGAGGAGAAAAGAGAAGAAGAAGAGGATAGTGGAAATCTTCAAGAACCAACTCAAAGCTTCGATTAAACCAAGGTAAGGGTGAGAAACATTGCTATTTAATCATTGTATGCTATTGTGTATGTTGGGTTTGGGTTTGTGGATGTTTTTCATCACTTTCCAATTAGGGCAAATGTTGGATTAATCGGTAGATTGATGATTTAATCGGTTGGAACTGAGTAATAATGCCGTAGAATAGTCGGGTAACATGTATTGATGCTGTTTATACTGGTTTGGATGTGTAAGAGAGGGTTGATGATGGATTGGTGAGGGAGAAGACAGAAGGGGATTCTGTTCTGTGCAGGTTCGCTGGCTCTCGCCAGGCGAGCGAAGGCGAAGCTTCGCCAGGCGAAGCCTAGCAAATGTTGGCGAGTAATTATAAGTTAAGTCCCGGTGGACTTCGCTGGCGAGTTCGCCAAGCGAAGGTGGATAGCGAAGGTTCGCCCAACGAAGGTGCCGGCGAATGGTGGCGAATGAAGTCAGTAGCTACTGACTTGGGCTCGCTGGGAGGTCTCGCCAGGCGAAGCCTAGCGAGTGTTCGCTGAGAGAGTTCGCCAGGCGAAGGTCGGGCGAAGGTTCGCTGCGAGGGTTCGCCAGGCGAATGAAGGGAATGTGACAGCATTTTTATTTTGCTGTGTTGCTCATGTGGTGATTGTTTGGTTGATTCACATAGGTTAATACCTCTATGATATGAATAGGTATGTGATCCATGGTGATGATATGTGTTGTGGGTAGCCTTTGGGCGTGAATCCTAGAGTTGTGATATGAATGATTGATTGTAATCAGTTAAAATACATGAGAACATAATGATGATTATGTGTGTATTAATTGATGAGTTTGTGAATGTTTGATTGTTGTGTACAATTATGTAATAAGTATGCAGGAGAATATTGTGGAAATATGTGTGCATAACTTATAATTGTATGATTGGTATTGTGATGTGTATACCTTGTATGAGATGGCACGAGATAAAGAATAAACATACTATGAAAAATGTGTTGTGGATGCATATTGTTTATATGCGATTGTATGTTAAAAATACATGAAGAATGCATGAGAGCATAATGATGGATATGCGTGCATTGCTTGCTAAATATGATGTTGTATTGAATTGTGAATATTTGTGGATAATGCATGGGAACATATCGCGGATATGTGTGCATTGTTAATAATTGTATGAGATGCATGGGAACATATCGTGGATATGTGTGCATCGTTAATAATTGTGAGAAATGCATGGGAACATATCGTGGATATGTGTGCATTGTGTGATAGTATTGAATTATGAATACGTTGATGATTATTATAATATTGTTGTTGAATATGATGATGATGATGGGCGAAATGAATACATTGATAAATGTTTGATATATGTTGTATGTGCAATCATAATGAAATTCTCGAAGGGGTGAATTATTCGAATGCATGGGATTAAGACGCGGGAACGGTCTTAAGTGCATTTATTGTGATTGGTTGATTGTACATGCATCATTCAGTCAAGAGGCAATGTCTGTTAGTTTCGTGGAAACTAGTGGCTTGTCCCAAACCTAGAAGGGTGGGTTTGAAGCCTAGGGGACGGGCTTGGTTGTTATCGGTCTAGAAGGGTGGACCCGGTGTAAAGTAAAAACCGAAAAATGATAACGAGTTATCGGTCTAGAAGGGTGGACCCGGTTTAGAGTGAAAACCGAAAAAAGATAACGAGAGTCGGTACCACATAGCATTGAGTTGCATTGAATATGTTGAGTCACATTGCATAATATTGTTGTTGTATAAATGTGCTTGTGAATGATTGTGAAATTAAGCATGAAGGGATGTGCTTGTGGATGTTCATAATGTTGATATATGTGAGCGTGATATGATTATGATTATGAGAATGAAGTGTGGCGAGAAATGTGAATATGTGTTATATGATACCTATATATACATGATTTTATGCTTTGATTATTATGGTAATATTTCTCACCCTTCTGCTGTTTTATAATGCTCTATGAGGCATTGCAGATTAGGTTGCTGGAGGCCTTTATGAAGTTCTGCTTGTAGTTCGAAGTCGCTACGTGTGTAGCGGTTTAGTAATTATTTATGGGTCGAGTCATGCTCTGGTAGTGTAACACGGGGATCGATTGCTTATGTTTTAGGATTACATTATGTAACCTAAGTTATGTTTTCATATTTGGAGTAATTGAGATAATGAGATGTTGGCCTTAGTGCCTAGAGATGTTGATTTTATATGATGAAAGTAAATGTTCTTTTAAAGGATTTTCATTAATGAATCCGCTGCTAAATGGAAAGGTGTTTATGAGCATGACAGATTGTTTTAATGTGGTGCAAGTTTTGTGTGATGCCCTTTTATGGATGCATGTTAACATTTACTCTGATTATGCATATATTATTTGTGGGGTTTAGAAGGGTGTTACAGTTTGTCCCGCCTGTGCCTGTGGACCCCGTGCCTGTTGAACCTGAGCTTAAAGGACGTGTTGACCGACACCAACAACAACAACAAAAGATGCATCCGGTTCGGCAAAGGTCAAGGAGGATGTTTGAGGCGCCGCCTTCAACATATGCTAAGCTCTTTCAGACTTTATTGAGTTTGAAGCTGGTTGAAGAAAGAACATTGGAACCGCCCAAGGGAACGATACTTCCTTATGGGTATGATACCAGTAAGCACTGTGAATTTCATTCCGGGGCACCCGGACATGATATCGAAAGTTGTCACGCTTTTAAGCACAACGTTCAGGACTTGATTGACGCAAAAGTTATTGAACTCACGTCGGGCGGCGTAATTGTACCTAATGGTCGTACCCCAGTTGGTGCTAAGATGATGGATGTTCCCGAAGCTGCCGTAGATCAGAAGTATATTCTGCAATCATTAGTGTAAGAATCTCCCTGTCCTCAGTTGCTGCCCAGACCAAGCCTGAGGATGAAAGCGCTTGAACAAAAGGAGTCCCTGATAGTTCAGACTCGACCTCCAAGTGGTTCGAATGATCAAAGTCAGCAATCTGCCTAGTCTTCGCAACGGACGTCAACTCCTTTCCAGAGTCAGCAGCCTTACCGTTATCGGTCAAACCTGCGCGCTAGACAGAGCCCGATGAAGTCAGAAAGGCAATTCACCCGGCATCCATTTTAAGCAGTATGGAAGATGGCTGGTTCAGCAGCAAGTCAGATGTGATAGCCCGATTCTCGGAAGCTTATGTTTTCCCGTGTTTCATCTTGTCGTTTCTTTATGTTTGTAGTTTCTTTCTTGTTAAATTGCAATCTTGTTTGTAAAACTTGTTGTTTTCATTCAATTGATGATAATGAAATGAATATGCATGTTTTGATTGAATCCATTCGTGTTCACTAATTGATTTTTACAGATATCCAACGCTTGGTTAAGCGGAATCCGGGGAGGATGACGAAAATGAACGACATGCAAGCTTCCGATATTATATGCCTTTGAAATAAAACCTGCTGATGATGTACAGGCATTGTTTCAAATCCCTAAACACCGGAGTCATAAGGAAGATAATCCCTTGTCAACCCCCTTGAGCCTAGTTGTAGGAGCTTCTTTCTAAAAGTGAAAAACCCTCAATGTCAACCTGGGGCAGGGTAGGTGTTAGCTAATTTGACCAAGCGTCCAAATTGCAAAAGGAGTGTCCGTTCGAGGATCAATCACACCTCCATAGGTCGTTCCTAAAAAGCCACAGTGGTTAAGCGTCAGGAGTGACCCAGTCACATTATTACCCAAAGAGTCAGACAACCAGTGTCACACGACTTGTTCGGAAAAAAAGCAAAAAGAATCAAAAGCCCGCTAAGTCAAAACTTGAAAACAAACGACTTAGGCAAAAATAGGGGCATCCCGTTGGACTGGAGAATCAAAAGAAACTCAAAAAAGTGAGTCCAGGCAAAAATTAGGGAAAGAAAAAGAAAAATGAAAAGGATTACAAAAGAAAAGTCCTCAAATGAAATACGAGTCGTGTGACCCCGAGTGTCAAAGACGAAGAGTGAGTAGTTGTCACTCCAAAAGCTCCTAGTTTCTCGAACTATCACTCCTAGATTTCAACCTTTAAGAGGTAAGCGCTAAGGTCGAATTAGTTGAACGTAGGATCGGAGAAAATCAAGAAGAGTGGGCGGGTTAAAAAGTAGACTTTGAGCCTTTATCCTTTCTTTCAAAACCGTGAACCTGACCACGTTACAACCTTCAAAAGTCCTAATTGAAGCAGGGTTGTTCCGAAGGCATACATCGGTTAAGATCGCGTCGAAGCTGACTCCTAAAAGGGTTCTTCCTACCATGTTGGTGCTGATATTGATATTTTGATAAATGATTTATGCATTCTGTGCTATAAACGTTTTTTCCATTTTTCCAGTGAACAAATTGGATGTTAAAACTGTCATATGCATTGCATTAATATATCTTTTATGCAGAACAACTGGTTTTACTTACGAGTAAGCACTTGACAGCAGGAAAGTTTCCTACAGTGGAAAAGTCTGATCAGGATAGAATGCAGGATGCCCGAATGGTCCGAGAGCCGGGGCAAGTCATTATCAAGCGATCCCCAGTGAGGTCAGCCATCCAAAGTCGTTATGCCGGGGCAACCAGGTCGAGATTCAGTAAATCTCTCGTAGTTAGAGTCTCTATACCGAATCAGCTAATCAGGGGCAAAGTCATTGCAGACAAGGGCAGGCCATCCTAAGAGCGCAGAATTTATTCAAGAGGCAGTTGATTTGAAGCATTTGTCCGAAGTTCAGAATGCTAGGGCATTTCATATCAGACCGTCAGGGTACAGATTTTTAGATTTCCTTTTGAGGAGTATCCCCACAAAGGTCCCACAGACTGGGGCATATCAGGAGCGAAGGAATTGTTCTTCTCCGTGTCATCAGAGTTACTCAGAGCTACTCAGAGCTAGTCGAGCAGATTCAGCTAATCTCCAAGTGCGAGTCGAATGTCGGGAAGTCGTGTTACCGTCTATTGACCCTTCAATCAGGAGCTGTGAATTCAGACAGGATATTGTTCCAGTGTCAATCATACATGACCCATCATGGATAGCCTAAAGCCCAATTCTTATTGGCAATTTTCAAGAAGCCCAATCCATATTGGCAATCACGGTGAGGCCCATCCAGGGTGGTGCATTAATTTCAAAATCCAATCTTCGTTGGTACGCAGGAAGACTCCGTCCGTTTTCCCCAGCAAAAGTCCAATTTTCATTGGCACGGGTAAGCTGTCCCTGACAGAGGTCCAATCATGATTGGCGCATTCAGTTACTCCTCAGCGAAGTTGGCTTCACTCTTCCAGCATTTATTTTGCTAGGATAATTCTGTGATGCCTGGTTATCCCGAGCGGAGTTGGTTTTGTCTTCAGCATTTATTTTGCTGAAGCGGTTTTCTGTATCCAAATTCTCCGGCGACTCGAGCCTGCATTTGCATTTGCATATATCATCATACTTGCATTTTATTCTCAAAGGCGTAGCATTTCCATCCTATATGGAGAATTACGCCATAGAAAAATTCAAACATACGCATATGCATACGAAGCATAAGCCAGTTTTTCTATCAGCCTTCAACGGCAACATGAAGTACTCTGTAATCAGTTCAGGGGCAGTTATCCAGCAGCTTTATTCAGACAGCTCTTTGGTATTCGATTCTCAGATCATGCAACAGTTATGCTTTACTCATCAGTCTATCAGTAGACTTCGGGAGTTGGGGTATGGTTTTCTCCGTCTATCCTTAGACGTTGAGAGGTTTCAAAGCGATCATTCAGATATTAGCGTTCTTTCTGTTTATTTGACGAGATGGCATTTCAAGAAGGTTTTTCTGACCGTTGATTCTTATTGACGTCGAGGCTCTTCGAAGAATGTTTGGTTTTCCTAGTTGTTGATCCTTATCAACGGCATGGCTCTTTGGAGGTGGTTTTTCTTCCTGTCAATCCTTATTGATGATGTGGCCCCTTTGAAGATATTGTTCTTTCCATCAATTCCTGTAGACGAAAGGATTCTGAAATTTGATGGGTGGTGATGAATATAGTTCTCTTTCCGCCGACGTGGTGTTCCTTAGGGATGGTGTCTCCGTCTATCATTAGACAAGGAGAGTATGGATATTGTTTTTCCTTCGGGATGGTGCCTTTCTGTCTATCCTTAGACAATGTGAGTAATGGATATGGTGTTCCTTCGGGAAGGGGTCTTCTTGTCCTTCGGTGGACGGTGTAAATATGGATATGGTTTTCCTTCGGGACGGTGCCTTTCTGTCTATCCTTAGACAATGTGAGTAATGGATATGGTGTTCCTTCGGGATGGGGTTTTTTGTCTATCTGTAGACGACGTAATTGGATATTGGTTTTCCTTCGGGACGGTGCCTTTCTGTCTATCCTTAGACAATGTGAGTATGGATATTGGTTTTCCTTCGGGATGGGGTGTTTTGTCTATCTGTAGACAATATGGGTATGGTTTTCCTACGGTGGACGATGTGAATATGAATATGGTGTTCCTTCGGGATGGTGCCTTTCTGTCTATCCTTAGACAATGTGAGTATGGATATGGTGTTCCTTCGGGAAGGGGTCTTCTTGTCTATCTGTAGACCATGTAAATACGGGTATGGTTTTCATTCGGGAAGGGGTCTTGCTGTCTATCTGTAGACCATGTAAATACGGGTATGATTTTCCTTCGGGATGGTGTTGTGCTGTCTATCTGTAGACCATGTAAATATGGGTATGGTTTTCCTTCGGGATGGTGTTGTGCTGTCTATCTGTAGACAATGTAAATATGGATATTGTTTTCCCTTCGGGATGGGGTTTTCTGTCTATCTATAGACGATGTCAGTATGGTTATTGTTTTCCTGCGGGATGGTGTCTCCGTCTATCAGTAGACGATGGAAGGTGATCAAGTGCATATTGATCCAACCTTCGGGTTTATTATTTGTGGTGTCACACAGGTAACTGGTGTTAAAGTCAAATCTCTTTATCAGGTGATTGATCATTTTTGTTGCCATAATAATTGGATTCAGTTCCCTGGATGGTGTTCCCCAAGCAAGGGTGCAGTTTATTTCTGCGGTTGGCAAATTTTCGGGTTTATTTTGTATTCAACCGTCTCGTACCTCGAATGTTTGAAGGTTGTTCGCTCTTCAACCCTTCAGGTCCAAGCCGCTTGAATAGGGGCAGCTGTTGCACCCTAAAATTTGACCAACCAGTCCTCATATCTGGTTTATGTTTCGACACATTTTGCATTCGCATTCGCATACGGCATGCATTGCATTTTTATCATTCAGATTGGTTTTTATTGGGATTATAGCCCCTGGCGTTTCAGGCAGTTCAGGCCGGTCGAAGTAAAAGTCTGTTGAGAATTAGTGCTTATTCCTGGTGTTTTCAGGCCATCTCGGTGCCCGGGTTTCGCTACGGTTGCACAATTGGATTTTATTCGATTTAATCGGCCTCCTGGCATTTTTAAGATTTTTCTGTCATTTTCTGGATTTTAATGCACTTAATTGGATTTTTCTGGATTTAATAGGGTTTTTTTAATATTTTTTAGAGTTTAAATAAATTTTCTTTTCATTTTTTAGAAATTAATAGATTTTTAAAGATTTTTGGATATTAATAGTTTAATAGATTTTAGATATTATTTTCTTTTAATAGAATAGTTTTTAAATAGATAGAAATAGATATTATTTTTCTTTTAAAAAAGGGGATAGATTTTAAAAATAGATAGTGTGGTTTTTCTTTAGATTTTTAGTAGAGCTAATTGTTTTTTCAGATTTTTGAATAGGGTTTAAATGTTTTTTTTAGATTTTAATTGTTTTTAAAAATGTTAATAGTTTAGATTTTAAAAAGAAAAAAGAAAATGTTTTTAGATTTTATTTGTTTTTTTAGAATTAATTAGGGTTTTTAAAAAAAGATAATTGTTTGATATTAAATAATAGTTTTAGATTTTTTCTGATTAATTAGGGGTTTTTCTTTTTTAATTTTCGTTTTTTAATAGTTAGATATTTTTCAGATTAATTAGATTTTAGTCTTAATGTTCATTTTAGGATTAATTTGATTTTTTAGAGTTAATTAGGATTTATTCTTAATTTTGTTTTAGGGTTAATTAGGGTTTATTAGAGTTTAATTAGGAGTTTATTTTTTAATTTTCGTTTAGGAGTTAATTAGGTTTGTTCCAGATTTTAATTGTGTTTTGTTTCAATAATTACGTTTTAAGTCTTAATCATCACTAAGCAGGTTTAGTCTCCCATTGGGCCCTTTATCCAGAATCATTCAGGCCCAGTTCAGTCCATTTTCGAGGTGCCACGCGTCCCATAAAAGGCCTGCCACGCGTGCAGCCATTTTGGTCCCACCTCACTCTCTCTGATCCTGCATGCACACCACGTGGTGCTCCCTCATCTCTCTCAGCCACACGTGGCCCATCCTCCCTCACTCCCCTTGCCACCGCATCACGTCGCCTGAATCTCACCGCCGGCCATGCAAAGACCGACGGCCACCGTCCTAACCACCTCCGACCACCGCTAACCACCGGAAACTGGAAAAAACCCAGAAAACCTTTCCTATCTTCTTCTTCTCCGATCTACCTCACCAAACCTTCAAGAAACTCAACGATCTTCATCAAGATCTTCAACCGTTCTTGCGATTTTTCCAGGTCTTCATCCACATGTTCATCCTTGTTCATGTCATTTTCCAGAAACACTCAAAGCCTTCATCAAGATCTTCAACCGTTCTTGCGGTTCTTCCAAAATCTTCGTCAAAATCATCTACGAACAATCTTCTGCAAGACTCATCCAAAATCTTGTTCATCAGTGTTCCGTCAAGATCTCACCGAATCCTCCATCAACACTCGTGGAAGCATTCATCTCCAACCTTCGTTGTTCATCTTCATCCGCATGCAACGACTTTCCAGATTTTGTCAAGGACCTTCAAGATTTCCAGAAAGAGCTTCACTCCGTGTTCCTCGTAGCAACCTTCAAAGATCTTCATAGATCTTCGTCTTCCTCTTCCAGATCTCCTCAACAAAACTCAGAGTCTTCAACGCTCTTTAGGATCTTTGCGCAAAGCCTCAAGATATTCAAGATTTCTTCTTCGTTTCCTCAGCAATCTTCAAGAGCCACTCGTAATCCACATTCAGGTGCGTTGTTTCTTTGTTCATGGTTTTTTATCTTTGGGATATGTTGATTCATCTTAATCTGGTTAGGGTTTAGGCTTAAGTTGAGGATGTTGGGAGTATAAAGAGTGGATGGTGAGTATCGGTTTAGGTGTAGGTTTGATTGAGAGGATTCAGAGAGGCTTTCAGAGGAGGATATGCATAGCGGCGTTATGGTTGTTTTGGGGGAAGATGAACAGTAACTTTCTTGGAGAGATTTAGTTAGTTTTTAGGTTTTCTGATCATGCTGAATGTGGGTTGTGTGAATCTCGGGCTTAAGCCCAAACCAATTTGTTTACTAAATCTACCCCCACGTTTACCGGAAACGCCCCTATCCCCATGGTGAATTTCGTTGGGCCTTGCAAACTACTATCGCCACCCCCATTGATGGCCCAAACCTGGAATCAAGTGTTTTTTTTGCTAGCTGTGCCCCCTGTGTTTTTTTTGTATTTTGATTGGATTTCTGAAACGGACATGGGCCCAGCGTGCTATCAGCACCCCCTGTTTTGGGGCCCAACCGAAATTGCAAGCACTTTCGTTGCTATTCGTACCCCCTGGGTTTTTTTTGTTATTTTCTGAATAAGACCTGGGCCCAGCGCAATTGCTGATTGCACCCCCTTTCTGGGCCCAATTTAATTCTGAACTATAATAAGAGTGCTTTCGCCACCCCCCTTTGCCATGTCAATTTCAATTGAATTTTGTTTTTTTCATTTGTTTAGCTTAGAAAATAATTCATAAAAAATTCAAAAATGATCATTTTAGCCTGGGATTTTTTTTCCCATTTCAATAATTGTGTGAAGAAAATTATAATAAAAATAAAAATATTATTCTAGGCAATTTCCTATTTTTGGTGATTTTTGCATTTAATGACATTTTATTTTCATATTGTTTGTACATACATTTTAATGATTTTTGTTTAGTCATTTAAATTTGTATTTTGATCCCGTTCTTTTTGTACTAGCTAGATTAGAGTATTAAGTTCCCTTAGAGATTTATTTCATATTTTTGTGATTAAATTTTGATTAGTTTTGATTAGAAAACATTAGGGTGATAGTTTTAGGGTCTAAACTCAACATAGGTGCATTCTACCATTTTATTTTTGGGTTTTTAGTTTCAATTAGGGTATGGGACGTATAAGGTATGTAGGGTAGATATAGAAATCCCGTTAGAATAAATCTTAGAATTTTAAATACTATTTTACTATTTTTAGTATATTTTGCAAATTGTGTGATTGTTTGGTGTTCCCACTTGGGGTTTTTGTTTGTCTGCTTGGGCTTTTGGGTTTTCATTTGGGGTATGGGCTTGGTTTGGGCTTGTGGAAGTTTGAAGACATTAAAGGAGAAGATTGAGGACAAAGATCAAAGGTTGAGGCATGAAGATTGCTTGGATTGATGGAGCTGATTGAAGGCATAGGATAATAGGAATAAGCAGAGCCTTAGAATAGACCAAATTTTTTCATAAACATGGATAGCTTCCTTTGCTTCCATTCTTCTTAATGATTGAAAGTCCCTCTATGATATTCACCTCCCTCCTTTGGAGGGATAAGTGGTTGTATCTAAGAGGTAGAACTTTGAGGGAAACAGTCTGTTACAATGTCAACTATTCATAGACTTCCTTTGGTCGTCAATGAGCTATTTGACATACAATTTCTTCTGATAAAATCAATTCTTTGCTGGAGAGCTTGTCTTGAAGAAAGAAGCCATTGAAGATAGAGATGAAGATCAAAGATTGACAAAGATGAAGATTGTTCATGTCAAAGCTGTGCAACTGTTAAAGCTAGGGTTTACTGCTATTCGGAGCTATCTGCTGTCTGATGCTGTTAACTGGTTAAGATTATGTGCTTGCTTGAGCTTGGGGATTTCTTGGAGATAGAAGCTTGTTGTGGCTTGGGTACCATTGGAGTTTGATTTGGGAAGTTCAACTGGAGCTGGTGTGCTGTCAGGGCTGGTTTTTGGGGTTTTATTTTCTTTACTGTATCGTTTGTTAATTTTCCCATAGGGTTGAAGTGAAGTTGTTTCACTTTGCCCATTGCTTTCTAGGTTCGAGGTCGAGTGGGACTCCCTTGCCTCGCTTGTATTGCTGCATTCATGCATTTTACTGCTTTACTGTATATACGTTGTTTCTTTTCCGTTTATCCCCTTAGGATCTCTGTTTCTCTCTGCGCAAGAGAGGAATATGACAGACATTAGGTTCTCATCCATGCATGACAACATTAGGGTAGATTTTGATTCCCTTTTCAACCATAGGTTTAGAGTTCCGTCTCTTCTTTCTCAAAACAATCAAAAATACAATAAAAGGATAAACATCAATAAAAAAACAGTTCTTGCGTAAAAGACTGCCAACCAATCAAAGAGTCATTTTTGTCCGCTTGGACCCGTAATCAGGAGAAAACCTTTTTCAGAAGGATAATAAAAACAGTCAAACAAAATTGTGTCGTACGTGGCCCGAACTACGTTTGCTCTGATCTTTCATGCTGTATGAGAGTACATAGGCATAAGATGCGATATCCTAGCGAGCAACCTTCCCCTCCTTTCCCGTAGGTAGGCGAACTACGTTGACTCTAATTTCTCGTTCCAGACGGGAATACGTAGGCAGAAAGTGCGATACTTTGCCGAGTCATTTTATTTTCTTTTAACCCTCAGACCTATAGAATAGATAGAATAACAATCCGTACTAGAAAACAAGCGTGGATCCCGTCGAGTACGACGGACGTGAGGGGTGCTGATACCTTCCCCTTGCGTAACCGACTCCCGAATCCAGGATTTGGTTGCGATGACCATTCCTTTCCCGTCTTTGCGGTAGGTTTACTTCGAGCGTTCCCTTTCCCTCTGTTGGGATAAATAACGCACGGTGGCGACTCTTCTGTTCAGCCGGCGCCGATTTTCGCAGTAGCGACACTCTGGATGAAAAGTCAGTTAGAAGACTATCAGATCTTTGAGAGTAATGTATCTATCTTCTGTGATAATACTTCTGTTATATGTTTGTCTAAAAATCCAATTTTACACTCTAAGACAAAACATATAGAAATTAAGCATCATTTCATCGGAGACTATGTTCAGAAGGGTATTATAAACTTAGCCTTTGTTGATTCAGATCATCAATGGGCTGATATTTTTACAAAACCCCTTACTGAAGATAGGTTCAAGTTTATTCTGAAAAATATTGGTATGGCTTTTTCTCCAGAATAATATTTATCAGAGGCAAACTTCTCAGATGCAAAATGTTTAATGCTCTGAAGTATTTCATCTGTCAATTTATTCATTTTCTTGAATTATTTTATTTGTGTAAATCTGAACTAACATTGCTCAGAGGATCTGAACATTGGCTAACGTTTCATTTCTCAAGAGATTTCAGAAGCACATGCAAGCAAACACGTGTAGCTCAGAAACTGGAAAGGTAGATTGCACTTTACTGAATTAACGTTTGAGGTACTGCTTTGAAAATATGATTTTTCTTTATTTTCCCCCCATCTGTCAGAATCATAAATGTTGTGCAATGATGTTTTTACTTTTTCATTTAATGTTATGTGAAGCGTGCTTATGTGACTGTTTGTGTGCCGGATTTTATCTATAAATACCACAATTCACACCATTTCACACTTTTCACCTCACGAACCTTTTATGCATTTCTGTCTTCTCTTTGCTCTTCATCTAAACCCTAAACCTAAAACCTCTCACTCAAGAACAACAATGGCATTTTCTTCATCAACATCTGCTCAGATGCAATCAACCACTGCTGTTTCTTCTCCTAATGCTGAAGCGTACAAGGAATCTGTGAGAACCCTTCTCACTCCAACTGTAGATCTGGAAGTTCTGAGTGAATGCTTTGTAGATTTTGATTCCATTGAAGAAAATGGGTTTAATCTTTCTTCAACCATTCAATCTCAGAGTTGGACAAAGTATTTTGACAGGCTTATGGGTCCTGTTTATCCAACTATGGTGAAAGAATTCTGGATACATGCTCAGGTGTGCCCTAAATTCATCCATTCTTCTGTCCTTGGAAAGGAGATTATGATTACTGAGAAGCTGATCAGACAACTTATTGGGTACTCTGAAACTGATGGTGAAACTAGCCTACAATCTGCTGGTGTGGATCTTGTTGATGTGTTTCAAGAAGTTAGTATTTCTGGGGAACCAACTAGCAAAGTAAGGGAACTGAAGCCAGTCTACAGGATCTGGGCCAAGATTTTCTTGAGTTCCATCTTTCACAAAAAATCATCAAATTCTCCAGATTATGTCAGTGCTGAACAACTCTACTTCATGTTCTGTATGAGCAAGGGAAAGAAGGTGGACTTGCCTTATCTTCTGTTTAGTCATATTCTGAATCATATAAAGGAAACAAGAGAAGAAGTAAGAGTCAAGACTGGAAAAGTTAGGAATTGGATTCTTATGGGAAGACTGATATCAGATATTCTGACTGAGAATCGTCTGGTAGAACATCTGTATGAAGCTGGATTGACAGAGGATCTGTCCTATGTCATAGGTTCTATCATCAATGGAAATACTCTGAAGAGGATGAAGGTCATCACAGAGCTTGCAAGCAAACCTAAGAAAATTGCTACTAAGGATGTCAGCAACAGAAGGATTCCTGTTGAAGATTTTCCAATGTTCAGTGCTAACGAACCAAGGGAGATCATCTTATCCTACATAGCTTATTGTTTGTTAAATGGTGTTCCTCTGCCTGTTAACATCGTCCAGAAGGAAGGAGAAGTTCTGCCTAATCTTCTTAGAGAAAGGCGTTCAAAGAAGATTGCTGAAGAAGGATCTGAGGCTCAGCCTAAGAGAAAAGCCTCTGAAGCTGCTGCTAAGCCTCTGAAGGTAAAGAAAGTGAAACCAACTCCTCCAGAAGCAAGTCTGGAAGACATTAGAGAAACTATCAAATAGGTATTAACATCTGATCAAATACCAACCATTCACTCTCCATTACCTTCACCTCCTCCATCACCTTCTAGACCACAATCATCTGTACCACCATCATATGGGATTCATTCATCTGAACCCTCTCCATCTCAACCTACACATTCTCAACCATCTTCTGTACAAACTCCATTTGAACCACCTCAACCAGAAACACAACCAGAACATCAACAACCAGAACAACCTCAACCACAACAACAACCATAACCAGAACAACAACAACAACCACCAGAACATCAATCTCAACCCATTTCATCTGCACCTCCCCAACCAACACCATCTGAACATCCCTCAATAATAGAACAATCGTTACCTGTTCCAGAACCCTCTATTTTTCAATCATCCAATGACATTCTTGATTTACAACCACTTGCAACCATGGTTGTCTTGTCATCCACCTCATGCCACTCCACTGAATCATCTGATTCTGAATCAGAAGTTCACTCACCCTCCTGTTTACACATTCCTGATCCATTCAAACCTACATTCTCTGACCTATCAGCATCTGACTAAATCAATCGTAGACTTTCACTTCGCTCTAGATTCAACCTCTCAGATTTTCAACCTTCATCATCTGAAGCTGAAATTTCAACAACTCCTACACCTCAACTCACCATACCACTACCATCTGAACCTCAACCATCTGCACCTCAACCATCTGAACCTCAACCATCTGCACCTCAACCATCTGATCCAACACCTCCTGATACCACTTGTGAACAACCTCAGCTAAACTCTGAATCTGCTGAAAAAGTGACTCTTGAGGAATACCTTTACCCCATCCCTAGATCAGATGTTGATAAACTGTTTGAGAATTTCAAAAAGGAAGTTCGTATGGGGATTTCACGTGTGGAAGAAGAGTGTCTGTTCAGTATAGATCATGTTAAGTCTGAAGCTGCTTGGGATTTATCTCTAAGTTCAACGTTGTGGCTTCTCATCTCAAAGCAGTCTGTGCTGAAGATGCTAAGGCAAAGTTTGCTGAATTGGTCAGACAGACTCTGATGAGCATTCCCAAACCACCAGTGCTGCTTCTGGAAGCTGCTACTGTTGAAGACTCTCCATCCGAAGATGTTGCATCTGATATGGACATTGATGCGTTTGAATCTGAAGTGAAGACTGACAATTCAGAACTTGTGAAAGAGGTTAAGGAAATCAAGTCCTGGATGATCAAACAAGAACAAACCACTGAAGAGATTAAGACTTGGATGACCAAGCAAGAAGAGTCTACTGCAAAGATCACAGATCATCTGACCCTGATTGCATCTCGCCAACCTTAGTTTCCTTTCATGTTTTTTGCACTGTTGTTTGCCTCTGTTTTCTTTTGCTTGTTTTTTTATCATCTGTTATGTGAACCATCTGAATGAATGAAAATGTTTGTTTTGCTTTTCTTCTATTATCTTTTCTATCTTTACACATCTTTTTGATTATGACAAAAAGGGGGAGAAAAAGAATCTGATTGTTCAATCCATAAGCAAATACTAAAACGAAATTCAGACATATTATTAACTATCTTTGAATTTAAGTCTTTCAGATTCTATTGTCTCATGTGACAAAATAAATTCATTGAAGTTATCCTGAGAACTACCCAACCAGACTCTGATTCTTGAAGCAAATTGAACTCTGATTCTAAACGAAAAACCAGACTCTGCGTTTGAAAGAAGTCATCAGACTCTGATTCTGAAATACACTCAAGCAAAAAGGGAAGTATTCTTTTCTTTTAGAGTATTCATTTCAGGGGGAGATTCTTAATCTCAGGGGGAGTTATAATTATTGCTTTTTTATTGAACAAAATTTCTCATGTTTTGTCATCATCAAAAAGGGGGAGATTGTAAGAACACAGATTGTTTCTTAGTAATATCTCTATGTTTTGATGATAACTCTTATGAAATTTTGTATTAAAGAATTATATACTCTAAATTTGTTCATGAATATTTGCTGCAGATGTTAAAGTATATATATATATATATCTAAGAGCAAATTAATCTGAACATGGAACTATGGAAGGCTCTGAAGAGTCAGAATCATCTTATAGAAGAATCTGAATGCTGTCTGCAGAAGGATTTGAAGCAGAAGCTGCAGAAGGATCTGAAGCAGAAGACCCTGAAAGATCTGAAGACTCTGAAGCATTGAAGATCTTTGTATGAGAGTTAAGAAGCACAGTTTTTCAAAAGACTCTGAGAGTACTACACGCTGCATGTACTGAGGATCTGCTTCATAAAACTCTGCTCTGATAGAACTACACGCTGAAGCATACTTGCTGCATTACTCTGATTCAGCAAACCCTGATGGGCATCAAAGACTCTGATCACGCAGACTCTGATGTTTATTTTGCTAAAGTGAAATACTTGTTGAAGAAGAATTCAAAGTTATATCCATTGATTTGGCTCAATGAATCTTTCCTCTTTCATGCTTGACACTAGAACACAGACCAAAAGCATTTCTCTGTGCATTCTACTTCCAGGAAAGGTCATGTGATGTGAAGACAAAAAGGTTCGGGCCTTTTCAGTACACAGCCTCCAACGTCAAGACTTTGTGGACTACTGTGCATATAAAAGCAAGTCTTCCTCATCTTCTTCAGTTGACGAATCTTCGACAGAAACTCTTACAAGCTCTCATAAAATATTCTTATTCTCTTTGCTGAGTTTATTCTTTTGTTCTTAACATTAAGTGAAAAATCACTCTTGTGATAAAGCTTGTTAGAAGCATTCAAACACTTGTATTTATCTTACATTTCATTGTAATAGTTCCTTGAGAAGATCCAGTTGGGATCAGTAGTTCTTGAGAAAACTAAGAACAGTTGCTCTTAGTGAATGCTATTGTAATCAGTTGATTAATAGTGGATTAAGTCCTTGTTTGAGAAAGGCAAATCACTCTTGATAGGGTGGACTGGAGTAGTTAAGTTTAACGAACCAGGATAAAAATCTTTGTGTTTTTATTGCTAGAAGTTTTTATAAATACTTATTCAACCCCCCTTCTAAGTATTTTCTCACCTTCATAGATTATAACAGTTCTTTAGAAAAGAAGTTTCTATTCGGACCAAGAATTGTAAAGTTTTACAAAGGTTTATGAATGTGGTGTTTGAACCCATACAGTGGTGTTTGAACCAATAATGAGGTATCCAAACCAAGAATGAGGTGTATGAACCAAGAATGAGGTGGCTGAACTAAGAATGAGGTGTTTAAACCATTGATGTGGTGTCTAAACCAAGGGTGTAGTATTTAAACCAATGCAGTGTTGTAGGGGTTTTGCCTGAACTAGGGGATCAAGGAAGATAAGGGTTTACCTAAACTTAGGGACTAACAAGGCAAACAAAGGTTTGCCTAAACCAGGAGATTAACAAGCCAAAAATGCAAGAGGTTTGCCTAAACCATGGGATTAATAAGGAAAAAATGCAAGAGTATGGGTGTCCAAACCAAGAGGTATTGTGTTGGGTTCAAAGACAATGGTGTTTTTGATATTTATTGTTATGGATTTTTGTCTGAAGATGAATATAGAAGATTGTGTCGCTACTGCGAAAATCGGCGCCGGCTATGACAGAAGAGTCGCCACCGTGCGTTATTTATCCCGCAAGAGGGAAAGGAAACACTCAGAGTAAACCTTACGCAAAGGGGGAAAGGAATGGTCATCGCAACCAAATCCTGGATTCGGGAGTCGGTTACGCAAGGGGAAGGTATTAGCACCCCTCACGTCCGTCGTACTCGACGGGATCCACGCTTGTTTTCTAGTACGGACTGTTATTCTACCTACTCTACAGGTCTGGGTTAAAAAAGAAAGAAAATGACTCGGCAAAGTATCGCACTTTATGCCTACATATTCCCGTCTGGAACGAGAAATTAGAGTCAACGTAGTTCTCCTAACTACAGATTAAGGGGGGAAGGTTGCTCGCTAGGATACGACATCCTATGCCTACGTACTTTCATAGAGCATGAAAGATCAGAGCAAACGTAGTTCGGGCTACGTACGACACAAGTCTGTCTGTTTATCCTTTATCCTTCTGAAAAAGGTTTTCTTCTGATTACGAGTCTAAGCGGACAACAATGACGTTTGAAGTTTGTTTCTAGTCTTTTACGCAAGAACTGTCTTTTATGATGTTTGAAATATTATTGTGTTTTTTATTGTTTCAAGATGAGAAGAGAGACGACACTATAAAACCCTAAGGTTAAAAAGGGGAAGCAAAACTACCCTAAAGTTGTCATGCATGGATAAACATCCTAACGTCTATCATATTTCTCTCTTGCACAGAGAGAAACAGATATCCTAGGGGATAAACAACAAAAGAAACAGATATATACAGTAAACAGTAAACATGTATGCAATGCATCAATACAAGCAAGGCAAGGGAGTCCCACTCAACCTCGAACCTGGGAAAACAATAGGCAAAGTGAAACAGCATTCACTTCAATCCTATGGGGGCAAGCTGTACAAGCCAATAAACAATACAACAAAAGAAAACAACACCAGCACCAGCTCTGATAGCAACAATCCAGCTCCTACAGTGAGCAGCACAAGCAGCAACAACTTTGACAGCTACAACTTCAAACAAGACCCCATCTTCAATCTTCAATGATCTTCAAACTTTAGATAAGCTCCTATCTAAAAAAATAATCCAGCTCTAGCCAGCATGAACTTCAACCAGTAAACAACCTCAAAAAGGAGCAGCAAAACCCTAACTTCAACAGACAACCATCTTTGACAGGCACAAGCTTCATCTTCAACAATCTTCAATGAACTTCATCTTCAATAGGTTTCTATCTTCAATGCAATCACTCCAGAAGAGAATCACTTAATAGATGAAGTTGAAATGCTAAACAGCTTATTGACAACCAAAGGAAGCCTATAAGCACCTAGCATTGTAGGAGAAATGTTCCCTCAAAGTTCTACTTCTAAAGTATGTCACTCATCCCTCCAAAGGAAGGATATGAATACCTTAGAAGGATTTTGTGTCATAGGGAATAATAGAAGCACAAGATGCTTTCCATGTTTGCCAGAAGAAATCAGTCTAATCTAGAGCTCTTCCTACATTTCCTATCTCCTAAGTCTTCAAAAGATACCTTCAAGGAGAAGAATCCTCATGCCCCAAGCTCCATCCTTTGTTTCCAATCATCCTCCAAGCCTTCAGAAGCTCCAACAAGCAAAGCCCAA